>OX243780.1:12400000-14800000 GCA_945859555.1 Megachile ligniseca
TGCAAAGTTTAAAACTCTTTAAAATTTAAAAGTCCTCAAATTGTCAAATTGTCACAAATTTATAAGTTCACAAATCTACATATTCTCAAATTTCAACCTGAAATTCATAAAACTCCAAATTCTCAATTTTCTAAAATTACAAATTTGCGATAGCACCGAAAGATTTATCGACCACAGATCATTCGTTGAACGTTTCAAACGATCCACTTAAGGAACGTTACCTAATCCATTCTAGCGTGTACCGAGTGCAAAGCGTTTGCTGTTGCACGCGTACTGGTACAGAAGCGAGGACTGTTGTCTCGTAGTACCGTGCCGAAGCTTGGTCTTCTATCTTGGATGTTTGCGTGTACGTTTCTTGCGAGTAAACGTCATTTTCCTGAGGTGTGTATACAAGCCCCTTGGGAACGCGCGTTGAAACACTTGGTAGTGAAGTAACTCTCCTCTTCCCTGTGCTGTAAACAGCTTCTTGTGCGGCTTCAACGTTACTCGATGTTAATAAGCAATGAATACACACGTATCTAGGTGTTCTGAAACGGCGGGACTGAATAAATGCCGCGTCCTCTTAACCGGAAAACGAGTCGTCCGTTTTGTCTTGCGAAAATGAAGAACTAAAGGTGTAAATGATATTCGCATAACGCGGCGTCAGCGTCGAGCGATAATTGCTTGTGTTGATTAAAGAAGGGTCACTCTTTCTGAACGGATATGATGAAGTGCAAATTTATCTCTCGTTATGAATGTAATTACGATCTATTCAGCGATAATTTCAAATTCAACGAGATTTCAAAATTTATTATCGAAACAACCTAATAATGTAATTAATAAATAGCATACATTCGGAAATCAGGAAGTGCTGGCTAATTCCAATCATGATAGCGTTTAATAGTTTCTATTACGTTATAGTGTTATTGCATTAACGGCGTTCCAACTAGTGTATCGTAACATTATGCAGGTTTCGTAAATAATTAATTTGCGTTTCCTGCATTAGGGTGAATTACCCCGAAGCGCGTTATACGCAACTCTGTTTATTTGACTTCCATCTGTTTGAACGAAGTCTTAGTCAACACTCGAAACAAATGTGCAAATACGAAAATTTCGTTGTTCATTCGCTCATACGGCTGTTGATAATTTTGCCTAAACGAAAGTTACTAATGTGATTTCACGGTGACTGCCACCTTGATTGTCTCGAATGTTCCTTTATTACTCAACTATGTTCAATTGCTCCATTATTTGTTCGATAATATACAAGCACCCAATTCGTTAACTTATCAACTTGCAGTTTTTATCGACTTCCTCCAGAATCGCTGAAGGCACGATAGCTGAAATTAATCGGTCGTTTTATCGCGAGTTGCATTCGAGATTAGGATCACGTCTGAACGGCGGAATCGATCGAGACCAGGTTTGATCCTCGCGTCGTCCTCGTTCGAGGTCATCGTAATGACCAAAGGAAGGCTCGGGGCTCGAAAAATCTTTTTCGAGTGGCCGGTGGACTCACGTGCACGGCAAACGGAATAAATTGGCCCGTGCCGATCGAAATTCCCATGGACGAGCGGATCGGAAATGGGAATGACGTATAAAGGAGCCAGAGCACGTAGGGTCAGTTTACCAGGCAAGGCATATCCTGTACACCGTGAAGAATCCCCGGCAAATCTTGTGTATGTCCAGCTCGTCACATGACCCCGCCAGCCCCCGGCTGAATACTGATCGGCCTCCTCAGAGACTCCAAACGGTTTGCGTCCCTTTGTAAAATCAGTAGCGAACCTTTCAGCCTCCTTTTTGCTTGGATCGCGAACAGCCAGACTCCGATCCCTCGACCCTTTATAGTCGCATTCCTTTCTGTCGTCTTACCTCGTTCGAGTTACGTGTATCCTTCAGTACGGAGGAAACGCGTCCAGATCGTTACGTTTCGTCGACCCTCCTGAAAAGGATACGCCGAAAAAAGGGACGCGTTTTATGCGTTAATTTCCAATTTCAACTTTCATACTCCTCTAACAAAAAAGTATATCTTTTAAATGAAGAAGTATGAGTCAAAGACTTTCTGCATGTGCTTCGAGACGTCATAAGTCAGGTTTCTCACAGTAGAACGTGTTAATTAAAGGTATCATTCTCCGAAACAGGAGGTACAATCGTTCGATCAAATTTCTGAGAATGATTCTTGTTCCTCTTTCAGCTACTCCAATTACGACAGGACTTATCAATTCCCCGAATCTCTAACAGCGTATCAGCGAATCTTTCTCTCGCCGTTCTGTCCTCCGTTCACGAAACTCCTTACAACTTCTTCGGCGCCGTTGTAATACCTCATCAGGTATTCCCGTCAGATAAGAAGACGAACGTATGTCTCGGTGGCTGTTCGTTTCCGGATTATCTCCGAGTCACGGTTTTCGGTGACTACCGTCTCACGCGGACTGTTCTATTAAAGACGCCATAATTTCCTTCCCTCGACAGCCATCAAATTACAAACTGTATCGTGCGGTTAGAGAGGGAACGAGAAAGAGAGGGTCAGAGGGAGCTACCGAAGCCGCGATCAGCTGCTAACGATACCAAAAATGAAATTAACCGAGGGAGAGAAGCCGGATCGCGGCTAATCTCGTCTGGTATATAGCTGTCCCGATATCCTTCGTAAATAGATTACCGTGGCGACGTTAGGTGACATCCTCTTTAACGTGACAGACCGAGACGCGATAGAGGAATCTATATGCAGGGTGCGATCCTTTCGGAAAATGCGGAAAATTCGTCGGGAAGACAGTGGCGTCGCCGTGGCGGAACAAGAAGAGGCAAGTGGGCGAAGAGAGGAGGGAATTGTACGGGACACTGATAAGAGAACTCGGAAGAAACTGGCACGCTTTGACAGCCGGTAAATTAAAGTATATTTCCGCGACGCTAGAAGGCAGATGTGCTGTACGTGGTAATCTGAGAGAATCCGAGAGTCGAGATGAAAGAAGGCAGCATTCGAAAGAGGGAATTTTTTATGAACGAGATAGCTGGCTAGGGGGATACTGGTGGCAAAGGGAATGCTACCTGCGAACTATACTGAGGTAAATATACACGGTGGACCAACGGAGAACCTGTACCGTCGATCGAATAGTATCTTCCGACATATACGAGTGAAATACAGAGGCAAATATACACGGTGCTCCAAGCGAAAATTTATTGTTTCGAGCGACTATAATCTTCAAATGTATATAAATGAAATACTGTGCACAGGTAAATATACGCGGTGTTCCAACCTGTAGTTTAGATTGAATAGTTTTCAAGTGTATAAGTTTCAACTATCTTCAAGTATATCCAAGTATACCACTTCACCAGATATAGTCACTATAAAACTTGTCCAATAACAAGAAGCTCTAACAATTGTACATCAAAATTGTAAATGAATGTACTGACTCCGTGTCACAGTAGATAAATCATTTTGATCACCATATAGGTGTCCAGCTGAGAGCGCAAGAGAGCCGAGGAGGAAAAGAACACCGGGAGAGCAAAAGAAGTTGTCAGAATCAGATGAGAAGACTGGCGACTGTAGATCGGGCTAGCCTGGCTTATCTGATGGGCACACAGCCGCGAAATGAATCGATGAAACAGACATTCACCCGTGAGCGTACGATCGTCCTAACAACTTTCCAACGAAATCGTTGAAACGTTGCCTCGTTCGATCGAGCTGTCAACCTTTCCAACACGCCTCGAAGGGGAAACTTTGGTATTGCCGGACCGTGTTACTGTTTATTGGATGTCGGCTTATTACCATCGGTATTGGATTAGGATTAGATGATCAGAGTGTACGAAATTTGACGAGTTTGCAAGTTCGAGCAGTTAAATGCCTAGGACTGGATTAACTTCAACACTTAATTGGATTTTAATAGTATAAAACATGTGAGTAGCGGGCATATTTTTAAAAAAGAGGAGGAATTATAGTAGAGGAGAAGTTGTTACTTTTTTAAATTACTCAAAAAACGATAATAGTTTATTAAGTCTTCAAATTAATTCCAAATGTCGTATTCGCGAATGTTTCACCACCGATCGATATTTCCCTTAGAAGTTTTTAAAGGTAGAAATACTGAGCGTGTTCAGAAAAGCGTGGCACATTCCTCTTCACCAAAGGCACGTAACGCGGTTCTTCGTCGCCGACGAAGCTTGCGGTTCCAAGACAATAAATACGTTTTCATCGAGGAGCGCGTTTTTTTTCAAACGAGGATTGTTCAGGGTCGAGACGCTAGAGCGCCCGGATCTTTCGAGCTGCGAAGCCCTGGAGCGATCTAGGATGTGCCCGCACGAAACCCAGGGTCTGTCTTATCTGGCTGAGCGCATTTCTCATCTCTGAGACCACCACCCTCGCCTGAAAGCCCCACCCCCGTCGCAGAGTGGTTACATTGAAATCACCGACAGAAATTCAACTCTTGACCGACGACAGCTTGGAACGACTGTAACGTCGACCGGAAGCCATGTTCGCTAAAATGGTGGGTGGTCTGAGTTTCTTAGACTTTGATGTTGTTTTATTCTGGGATATGTTAGGATGATCACAAATTTTCATATTCTCAACCAATGACAACACCTATGTGACGTTTACCAAAAGCAACGTCTAAAATTACAGTAAGATCCGTGTATTTCTTGTCCCAAGACAACATTGTAACGATATCATTAAAAAACGTGAACTTAAAATCTTCGAAAAAGGTGGAAGTGGAGTAAACCCGGGTAGAATTCGAAAATATGTAGGTCTCATCGAAATGTACAAGGCACAACCGCGATAGTTAGAAGCGATGAAAGAGGGTGTCGTTGAATTCTCGTCGGTGAAAAAGCGCGTCGGTGATTTGAATGTAACCCCGTCCACCCGTCCCGTTTCGTCCGCTTTTCTTTCCATTTCGCTCTCAATTTCTCCGTGAAGGGTGTAGCTCGGTCCCCTTGTTATTCCAACTCGCGGTCTCATCTTCGTTTCCGCGTTATTTTTTCCTCGGCTCTCTTTTCATCCCCGGGCCGCGGCTTCTTCATCATCCTACGGTTCGAGCCTCCGGTTTCCTCCCAGGCTCGTTTCTTTTTCCCCGAGTCGTCCAACGTTTTCTTTCATTCGTACGAAACGCCTCAAAGACCCACGGCGGGCCGTCATCGTCGCGAGCAAACACTCACTCATAGAACGAGCTGGCGACCGCGAGACTCGAAAGGGTTGAAAAGCGGACATATTTCGTGCGGGGATCATTTCCGCGTCGCGATTTCTCGAACGAGATCGTCGCGCGAGTTCTCTTTGACCGGATAACAGAGCTGCTCGCGTGTTTGTAACGCTGATTGCGCGCGGCTGCAAAAGAAGCGGAGCGGAGAAAAAAAAATGGAGGAGGAGGAACGAAGACGCCTCGGGGTAGGACGCGTGCGGGTCGTCGGAGAGGGTGCACGGAGGAAGATAAGAGAGGAATCGAGCGATCGATAGAGAAGCAGGCTGATTGAAGATGAACCTCGGAGACGAGGAATTCTGTTCGGATAGAATCTTGGATTCCTCTAGGAGTCTGCCTCTCTTGCTGGATTGTCTGTCCGTCGTTTTTCACCGAGCACTGCTTTCCCGAAATTGATTGCCATGGGCTTTGATCGTGCTTCTTCGAAAAACCTTCGAATTAATCGAAAAATCAGAAATATTGGCAAATGGACATTGTCATTTTTATGGAATATTATTCTATTAGCCATCGAGCGTTTGCTTCTCGGTATTATAATAAATAATAATTCTATAAGTAAATCCTACATATTACTATGAGTCTTGGGTTACAAAGCCCAGAGGTCCATGTCTAAGAATACAAGAAAGCGACCTAATCAATATCATTCGTCAATTACAAAATAGAAAAAAGCTAATTTTGCAAATTACAATTAGCAAACAAGGTATTATGTTTAAAAATACGTCCAAGCAACATATCACTGTTTTACATTTAAAATGAAATGTACCGAAGTTAAATACATCGCATCGCTCATTAAAATGTTAATAACAATATCTGCATTCTGATTCGCGTTTCAACATCAATATTAAACATTATTTTCATCAACGATACTTTGCGTAATATTAAAATAGGGAACAGAGTATTTTACAATAAGTGAAGAGAGAGGGAGAGAGAGGAGACGTAGACTCTCGTATAATTAAATTCGCTGTGAACGGCATTTTCATGTTTCCTTTCGTCCAGTAATTACATTGTCGGACAAATTAATAAACTTTTCTCTGGTGTCGAATAATAAACGATAACAATGCTCGAATCTGTTAGTTGGTACGGTAGAAAGCAACGTTATCAGCGACGTCCATGTCAGTCCGGTTGGAAAAATTAACGCGCTCGATGTTTGTGCGGAGAACGAGGGAGAAAAGGGCTCGTTTATGATGCGAACTCTTTTGTGATGTTCATATTTATAATTTCTTTCTCCGTTCGCTCTGGACGCGTTTGTTCCCGCTCGAAATTGCTGTTTCGTTCCATGTCCGCGGTACAAAGACAAAGTTGCTGAATGTGAAATTAAAGTGTCACGAATTTTCGTTTTACCATATTACGGCCTACGGAAAATTGCACATTTTGGAATTTGGGATATGGACTTTGGTCATTTGCGAATTTGGGAATTTGGGTAGTTGGAGATTCAGGGATTTGGAGATTTGCAAATCAGCAATCAAGTAAAAGTTCAATGAAAAAAAGCACACGCTCGCAAGTTCGTAGTTCGTTTCCAGATGTAAATGGTGTCTTATCGACCTAATTACAGTTTGAAGATTTATACCAAACGGAAACGAACCTGCACCGCCTCGATCCCCCTTCGGGCTATACTATCAGAAGTCTGTAATTCGTTCCTCTTATCTGGTCGATGGTAATGAATGAACTTTTAACATTATTTCTCGTCGAGGATCGAAGTCGATACCGAACAAGTACGAGTGGCACCAAGACGTTCCGATAAATGCAGGGAAACACGATTTCCTCTATGAACTCCTCGACTTTTGCTGATCGTGATTTTATTGGTGAGGGTCCTGATACTGATGCTGCAGATCAGCTATAATTAACTGATAAGTTACAATAATTTTCTACAGGTATTGAATGTTTGCAAATTTGAAGCATTCTCAATTTCTCAATTTTTCAGTCCAACAACTTAAAAATTTCTCAATTTCTAATTTAACTACATAAAAATTCGTAAATTAGATAATTCATGATTTTCAAGATCAAATTCTAAAATTTCTAGATTTCTCCCAAAGAAATCGTTCCGAAGATGAGGGATTTTTCGCGAGGAAATGGAGTTTCGAAACGGTTCTACGTTGCCGTCGTTTCCGCAATCTGGTCAATCTGGAATCTACGACAAAACGATTGCACATTGGCACGTTATCAATGCAATCGCCAGCGCAGAGCCAATACTCGTTCTCGTTCTCCTCGCGTGCGATCCATTTGTCAAACTTGCGGCAAACTTCGAAATCGAATCTCGTTAAAACATATAAACATAAATGTGCGCATTTAATATTCATCGAGGTTATATCGTATACACGGTGTTATTGATCTTTCGGTGTTTGATCTTGCCGTCAGCAATTTAGAGAAATTAGGTAAAAGGTGTTTCTGGAACACCTCGACTCGTAATTCTAGAGAGTTCAATTAGAAGATAGGACCTCCTAGGTCCTGTAGTGTTCTGGCAAATTTAATTAGATGGAAGTAATGATGAAATCGTTAGAGACGTAAAACGTCACCATGATTAAAGTTGAATACTATTTCAAACTCGTTAAATATTCAATTATCTTCTCTTCTCATAGTGTTATGACTTATCTTCCAATAATTGAAGATACCTGAAGTAATTTTTGTGCAGGTTTCGAATGTTTCGGATTAAATAATATGTAATATTCCCGTACAGTTTTATGTCTGTAAAATCTGAAGCACGTTGTTTTCCAAGAAATATATAGTCTGGAAAGTGCAGTTCATCTAAAGAGCACCTTAGACACTTCATAAAATTCCGCAACCTCCGTATTTCTTTCCAAGCTTTCCCCGGAAAACGTGTCTCCGGTTTGCAAATTATAGTTCGCTTTAAAACATGTCCAACACGTACTTGAAGATGTCGTAATCTCTATATTTCCTATCCTTGGACAGGCTACGTTTTCACTCGCAAATTACGGTTCAAGTTATGCTTTCGTAATTCCTTTTAATGTCTTTCCACATTTTAAAGGGACACTTCGAGATCCATGCACGAAGAACGATGTAAATATTATCAAATAATCTTGCTGAAATCGTAGACGGATAAAAATGTTCGTTTTAAAAACATAAACTTGATACTTTACGGAGAGGAATTTCTACGAAACGCTCGCGGACTTCAACCCCTGTATGTACTTTCTAAATCCTTGTAATGATAAGGACGCTTTCAACCCTCGGATCATAATTCTGAGACGAGAGAAGAAGATTTAAAGAATTCTTCGCAAATCTCTACAGTATTAAAAATACTCTCGACCCCACCGAAATTTAATATTCCATAAAATTCCACGAGAAATGGATGTCGGTGATAACTCGTAGCACGCACCACCCCGATATTATACGTTATACGTTGTAGACTTATCAAATTTATGTACACAATTTTTATGACAATGTTACAACAAAATTTGGACATCAGGTACTTGTTAATGGAAATACCGTGAATGTTATTAGAAATTTCTTAATTTTTTCTAGTTCACGAATTTTAAGATTTCTTGGAGATAAAGTTTCCTAGTTTCGATGCATAGATTATCAGTTTATTACATTATCATATTCCCAAATTTTTAAGTTTCTACATTTCTAAATGTTCAACTTTTCAAATGTCGATATTTCGAAATTAAACTATTAAACGTCGGAAAACTGTCTTTAACCGCAATCGATTTATCAAACCGCACGATACCGCGGTTAAAAGAGCGAAATTATTGCATGTGGTCATAACTCGGGGGCTGTGTTTGATCGAAGTCGCCAATCACAGTTAACCATCGGGCCGTCGAAAAAAGGTAGTCCGCGGCCGCAACGAAATTTAAGATAGCATAAAAAAATCGGTGGAAAACGAGTGTTGCAGATAACTCTTTGCCCAATGGCGCACACAACTCTGAGACCGTACGAACTCGTCGCTCCGTAAAACCATCAAACCGTCATGGCACTCGTCCGGGTATTTCTGTATTTTTTTTTTACCCCGAAACGGTCCTGGCAGGCAGGTGCCTATTCCGGATTAACGCCTATTGCCCCGAACGCCATTACTTCGCCGTTGCATATTTCCCACAGGGCTCAACGGGCGTTTCTGCATTTCGCCGGGAAAATCGATAGCGGCCATACATAACGTATAAATCTGTCTGGTTGATACATAATCACGAGCTGCCATAAAAGTGTAATGTTCCGCGTGTTGTCGCACGGTCCCCTCGTTCGGTGCGTGTACGGTCTCGCACGTATTTCCGCCGTTAGCGAAACGTCGACGGGCTTAACGAAACAAAATGGCACTCGCAGCCAACAGGGGCCATTTTCTTCGCGCTCCGGCGAGGGCCGAGCCGCAAGAACGTTGACAAGCTGGAAATTGCAACGGGCGCGAACGGGACGTATCGCGATTTTTGCTTGTCCCGCAGCAACGTTGATGCTCGTCATTTTTATCTCCTCCATCCGGATTCTGCCGACCGGATACCGACGCGGGGATTAAACTGGACGTCGTCATCATCGCAAATTTGGTTTCGAATCGGATGTTTACTGCTGTTGCCTGCCCGTACCGAGCGCTTCATGGTATTTCGGGCTCAGGTTGATTGACTGTGTTCGGGTTTTCGTTACTTTGATCCATATTTGCTGCGTCTATATGATCACCGGATAACGTCACAGAAATCAGAAAGCACAATAACAGACATTCCTACATGTAGCACTAATTTAGTTTCTTTTTATTGGACGTCGCAGCTAGGACATGTAAATTAAGCGTATTAATTCCGCCTTTTTCGCAGAACCGTGTAATAAAATTTAACAAATAACGATTTTCAGTTAAAATTATATGCAATCAAAATAATAATTCGCAATATGTATGTTGATACGTTTTCCATCCCTTTCACAGCGAAATCCGGGCCGAAATTGGTTAAAAGCTCGTGAATTTGCTTCTCAACTTAATATTTATTTCGAGTTGAATTTTAAATTATTTAAACAAACATCGTTTCGATTCGGAATTAATAGCAGTAAAATTTTAATACTTGTCCCCCAGCGGACAGCGATAAAACGCTATTTCGCTAATGATTTTGCAAAAGTGATCCCCCAATCCTCTTTTAAAACAATAATACCTCTTTCACATAGACCGGTGTTTCATCGCGAAATCCATCGTGAACTTTTATTTCCTGAAAAGTTTCTGTTTCCCGCGAAAATGCATTTTTTTTAAGCAAAATCGCGCTGGTCGACGAGGCGGAATGTTATCGTCGAACTTACACGAAAGGCATTTTAATCCGCGAACGCGAAACTACGCGTAGAGTTTCACGCGAAGGCAGAGCCTTTATCAAATTCCGTGCTATCGAAAGAAACTTTCGTTTTATTATCGCGATAACTCGCGTACCCGAGCTCGTTCAATTATAACCACGGTTTTTAAGTGACCGAGTTATTAATCGCACGTGTCGAGTTCGGTCTATAAAAAGCCAAGATTTTTCTCGATCGCTCGTAATCCGACTCGTAATTATCTGGACCGATTCAGAAGAACCTTTTATTCCCGACTTGACCTCTCATTTGCGGCTACCTGTAATAATTATCTCGTGCCGTTTTTCTTTCGCCTTTATTTAACCAGCAACGATTCAACTAGAAATTTTTTAGAAAGATTCTTCAACGTGGAAGCAGCAGATTTTACCACTCGTAGAATTCTGCTGTAGAACCTCCATCCTAGATCGTACGGAGCAGAAAATTATTTCATATGTACACATTTCTAAAACAAAGAACACCTCAATTTATTTAAGAAACGACGGAACTACAAATCCACGTGTACTCAATGTGCATACATTATAAATAATTTCATCATTTGTATTCTATTGAATTTGTGTTAATATCTGCATATGTGTGAAAACATAAATGTCAGAGCAGATTCGTTTTTTGCATAATACAAGGTCTAAGTACCAATCAAAAGAAATCACAGTACAAAATTTATTCGTGAAGCTGTGCCAAATGACTGTAAAGATTAAACGAAGATCAGAAGTATCCAGCGCGAACTGGATTGATCCAAATCGATGTTCCTTCAACAAAGCAAAGACTACTCATGAAAAATGTACGTTCGCCAGGAATTCAAAGCAGGCTTTTAACCGACCGTTTCTCTTGAAAATTTCCAGGTTCGCTATTAAAGCGTTGCGTTTCAAAAGATATTCGCTTTTCAAGGGAACAGTGTACTTCTTCGCTTGAAGATACTTTGCTGTTCGCTTCACCGAATCAAAATCATCCCCTCAGGGTGCAAAAGGACCAGGAGAAAAAAAAAGTGCAAACTTATCCTCAATTTCCACTCGCTTCATCCAGAACAATCACCCTCCTGTTCCCGCACGATCGAACCACAATATTCCCCAGCGTCGTTTTCAACGAACGCCATCATCAGCCACTCGTTTTCGTTTCGTTTGCCACGATCTGATCGCGTCAAACCTCTTCTCACTGGCGTAACTAGCATTTTTTGTCTGGCATCGCTTTTATTTTGCCTTTTATGAATGTTTTCGTTAATTGCATTGTGCAATTCATACATGTTATTGTATATTCTCTATGATATATGATATTCTCTGTGATGTACATGATTCAAATGTTCCTACGGCTTAAGATACAAAATTTTATTGCTTCAAAGGCCTCCTTGAAAACTCAGCATTTCAAGGTTTCAACATTTCAAAATCTCTAGATCTCAAAATGTAAAGGTCCCAAAGTTTTAGCATTTCAAAAAGTCCCAACGTCCCAAAATTCCAACAACCCAAAGTCCCACACTCCCAACATCTCCAACCCCCAAATATTTGAAATTGCTCAGGCCCACCTTGGTCCCAACTTACTTATGACAATGTACTTTCTGTATAAACGAAAATGTTAAGTAACGAGTTAGCTTCCGTTTCGTGAAGACGTGTCCCGGTGGCGTCAGCTCGCAACGCGTTACACGCTGGTGGAATTCGATTTACCGTCGTGTCGGTGGCGATCGTTTCGTCGCAACGGGGACGTTAATTCAATCGGCATCCGGTAGCGAGCAGAGACCGAGCCGAAGGAGGAGGAAAAACGACGTCGATGGAGGAGCAGGGACACTCGAATCTGCAAGGGAAATTAACAATGTTTTCCTCTCGCTCTCCTACTCGAGGATCACTTGTCAACGAGTAGTCTTCCGCGCGCTAGAACATTCCACTTTAACTTTGCGTCTCCTCTTTGTTGCGTCTGCCATTGAACCGACAAAGGAAGGCACGGGTATATATCTTCTGAAAGCTAATTAAGATTTATCGATCATTTTAAGATTATAAACTGATACCGATGAACGACGTCGATAAACATTTAGTACGGTATATTATAGCAATTAGTGTTTAATGCACGACATAATAACTTTGAACATTAAGTCTGATAAGATGACACAAAATTACCCCAAAATATCTACGATATAAATTACGGTATGTTTAACATTTGAAAAGAATGAGTATATAAACGTTTTAATGTTGTTACCATGAAATAGCTGATTTACCTCATTGGCTGCTAATATTTATCCAACTAACCTAAAACCCTGTTCGACCTGGATTTCACTTCACAAATTCCCCGACCTTCGGTTCGATATTGATCGATCAGCACCCACGAACGTTACCAAACACCGAAATTTCCTATTGGGCCGGTTTTAAAATCCGTTCCCAATGTGCGATTCAAATTTCCCATTAGCAGTTAACCCAATTATCGGGGGAAGTAGCCGCGAAACTGCAATCAATCAAGCCGTAACCAACGCGGAAGCCTTTTAACCCACATATTTGATCACCTCTTCTTCCGGACGAAGAAGCGTAAAAAAAGCAACGGAACGAAGAAAAAAGTGACGAAAATCGCATGCAGGTTTAGCCGGAGGATCGAAATGGGGTGTCGTTCAAGGTTCGATCGATCTCGTCCGGTAATCCGTTAGATGCGCGACGCTAAATAGACGTAAATCCTATCTGTTCAGGGGCCGAACTTGGCGTACATGCCTTTAGCATATAATTATCGCGTGTATCTGGCCTATCACGCATGGCTACACTTGCGAACGAACGCAACACGGCTCAGCCGGACCGGAGGGGTGTTAAAGCATTAGGGGATTCCCCCGATCTGTCTGATGATCATTTTATATTAGCCAAGGGGAATCTGCATGACAATGGGTAGCCCCATTGTGTGATAAGCGCTTCACACCGCGCAACCCCATCCATATGTTAATATTCAACCCACCCTCTACGACCCTCTGTGCTTCCCCTCTCTGCTTACGACGTACGGGCAACTCGTGAAACTGAATTATACCACTCTGGTCGAAAACTTTTCGCGCAAACTTGTTTGCAAAAATCGGTAAAACGCGTTGGAAATTTTCGCGTTCTATTCGAACTGCGTTAACGTATGGGTAACAAGAACACGTCCCGAGACGCACGGAACTTAGGCTATTGACTACTTGCATTATACTTCTCTTAAAATTTTACGTGCTGAAACTTGCGCACACTGTGTTTACTGCGAATAACATCTCATATGGATGCACCCATAATGCTACGGCATGAAATTACTGGTAATGGAATTTCTTCGAAGGGATGATTTATTGGGCGATAGAATATTAATCATAATAGTAAATCTGGATCATAACATCGAGATGCACCAATTCCAAGGAAATGTTGGAAGAAAGAGTTCAATTTACTCTAATAAATATATAAAATTGTGATTTCAATCATTTCGAATACTAATTCAGCGATGTACCATATACATGGTGCCTCTCAGTATCTACCCTCTTTTCTCAAACCGATATCTTTTTCGTTCCTTTTCCACTTGTTTCATAGACAACGTCTCTCGTTTCCGTGTTTTTTCTCTTTCAATTGCCTATAGGCTTTTGTGTATCCGATTTGCAGGGAGAAAGTTTCGTCTGATGCGCTTTTAAGGAGACACTCGCTCGAGGGAAACTGTTGAGTCTGTTGGTACGCTAATTGGGGATTATCAGGGAAACGGGTCGTTTGAGGTAAATGCATGTTACTCGGGAATTCACGATTCGGTTTCGAGGTTGCTTTGAGAATCTTGAATGGATGGAGCAAGACGATACGTAAGTCAATGATACCGTAGCTTACGTACGAGGACTGTTGAAAATAATTGAAATCTCTAGTTGAAGCTTGGGGATGTTCTCGATTGTCGATAAACTATATTATTTGATAATGTCAGAGAAACTCAGATGAAGACTACTGTGGAAATTCTATCTAATTTTATATTTAATTGGACGTGTTTCGTACATCAGGTTGTAGGTTAACTAGGTTAATTAAGTACTCATTGTAGCAATGAGTTTGACTGACGAAAAAAATCAGAGGTGAAATTTAACTGAATGGCGACCAACGTGATAACTAAATAAAATGTAACATCACAAGAAAGTTTAAAAAAAGATTTCTTTTCAGCTTCCCATTTGAATTATTTAGTCCCGACGCGTCCAATTCTTAATTTCTCGAATCGAGTCGTCATCAGTCGCGATAATGAACCCGAACAATGCATCGTTAGCACCGAGATCTACGAGCGAAACGCACATTGGGCAGTCTTATCGAATTAGCGGCGATAACTGGCACGCGGTGGCCCGACATCCAACAAAGTCGCAACTGCCGGCGAATAATGCAGGTGTCCCCGTAATTTACGAGCAATCAATACGACAGGACAGCGGGTAATTTATATTCATATCCCGATGCGCGAAAACCGAGCTGCGACTCGCTCGGAAACATCTCTACGGAGGACCATTAGTCACGAACGACCAATAACGCTCTCCCCGGAACCTTGATATTTGCGCACGCAAACATTGCAGTTCCGACAATGAGCACTTTCCTATCAAACATCCTGCGCTACCAAGAAGTCCGCCGGAGAGGTCTGTTCAATCAGAGGAAGGAAAGTATCGATGAATCGATACACTCCGGAGTTGCTTTCGACAAAGTTCCGCTCGACGCTGACGAAATAGTTGCGATCCTGTTCCAATTTCGTTCTTTGATGGAATATTTGTTCACGCAATATTGACACGCTTGTTACATTTCTTTAACACTAAATCTACCGTTTAATGTGTACTTAATTTAAAATGGAAAATTAAGTTGGCAAATAAATAAACAAATGACAAGGCATACATTAGTACACACAGTAATTATGTATCTCGAAAACCAATATAAATTTCAAGGAAAGCACTGTAACAAATTGTGTAACTTATAATAAGAAACTTGTGGAGCGGTCATTGGTTTGGTAGCTTTAGTGTTACATTTGATCAGAACATGATAAACATGCTATAAAAATATTAGACATAATATGTATATCGAAGCGTATTCCCACATGTATTTGTGTACACGTAAATTTGATGCGCATTCCATGGTTAAAAAGACAGTACTCGAACTTAAAATCTAAGGGTTGTTTATTGTTTACGAAGCAAACACCGAACCGCAAATATATCGTAGCATACAAAGCAAGCGAACGCGTCACGCTCTATTTATCTAGCGACAAGAAAAACCCCGAAGGAGCTCTCCGCGTTCAACAGAATCTTGTCGGACCTCTCAGGAGTATCTTCTCCCTCGAACACCCCATCGATTACCTCTTTCCCAAGGATCAGCACCCCTTAAGCGGACCCGTCCATTACCCGGGAAGAGAAGGAAAAAGTCGGCCGAAAGGCGCACCCTCGCCACTCGTTTCTGTTGGCACCCTTCGCACAGGCGGGGTGGTTCGAGATGGCGCACCCTTGATTTCGCAAGGGGGGTAACAGCGACGGGGTTTTTGCTCGAGTAGCTGTTGCGAATTCCGACACTTTGTGAAAGGGTTGGTTCGCGCGTCAGCGTCGCCACGCACCCCTTTGACAACGACCAATAACCCTCGTCTCGTTTCGGTATCGCGATTCCAAAGGCGCGACAGAGCATTCCGCAGCGTCGCGACGTCGATCGACGCAATACTGGCTAACTCGTGTTACTGCCGTCGAACTCAAAGGAGAGACGTTCATTTCGGGGGTGCGTGATCTGCGAGATCACGAGCAAAATTTATAACAGTATGAATACTGTCGAATTATTGTTACTTGAACTGCAAGATATCATTCTGCAGTATGTTTACTCTTCATTTAAAACATATGGGAGCTCACACGATATACACCAGATTAAAAAATGTTGTTGAAAGATTAGGTACTCTTGTTCTCAATAATTTATATTGTAGTATGTCTAACTACAAATGTCAGTTTCCACTGTGGCAGTCAACGTGTCAGGTTTCAAACCTTGAATTTCCCAGCTAGTAGTATAGGCAAATAATAAGTCAGACATGACTTGTATAACAAGATAATGGACATGTATGATCTCGTACTTAGAAGAGCAAGTCCTGCGTTATTAATAGGTAATAACAGAGCAGTCTTGTGAAAAAATAATTTACAGCGAGAGGAATAAAGGGTTAAGAGGCAGTCGACCGTGAACCAAATGATAACGAATCGTTTGACGCTACCTGACGTTTCCATTCCGAACGTTCATCTCTGTCTAAACGTTAATCGGTAAAAACTGTACGGCTGATTTGACCATTAAATACACGGAAAGACCTTAAATAATATTCTCTAATCGATTGGAGACCTTGGAACAGCGTTGCAACAGTGTAAAGCCTGAATACTCCTCGACTTTCGACCCGTCCTATCAAAAAATCTATGAAATTTAATGCATCGTTGTATCCAGCGGCGAATTCGGGACCAGGCTGGACTTGCTATTTTCACCAATCGTCGATTGTAAAATCCAACGACCAATCGACGAACCGTATTAAACGAACGTAAAAATAAGCGACGCAGAAATAACAAGTACATCCTGGAACGATACAAAACGCTAGTCGACCTGATTTCTCTATTAATCTCCGACATAAATCGCGAACGAATCGAGCAATTCGCCGGATTGAAATCTTTATCGACGTCACGAGGTGGGGGAGGGAGATAGAGAGAAAAAAAAGAGTTGATGTCGATCCCTTGAAATACAATCGAGCCACGAGAACAAGCACCAATTCCATAGGACCATTAGATAACTGGGATAAAAAGGAAACGATTGGTGGGTTTGGTTGAAGAGCATTTGATCGGTCCAAGAAGGATTTTCGCCCGAAGGCATCGGCCAAATGAAATTGCCGGTGAAAGAGAGCTGGTTTTTATTGAATGAACCAGCTTGCGGTAATTACCAAACAGGAAGTCGAAAAGCGTGCTTGATGCTTCGATCGCTGTTCCGTTTGCCTCCGTAAATGCGTTCATTCTCCCTGCTGAACGATCCAGTTACTTGATTCTCTTCAATTATCATAGAACCTGGATCACCATTTCCTATTTCATTCTTTCGAAAGAGATCGACGGTGGGTTAAATATATTCCTTCCTTTCTTCGGACCGCACAATGTCGGAAGGTATTTGACTGAACGGCATTTTATATGAAAATGGTTCGACGGTTAACGAGCGCAGCGGATGCAATCTTGTTATACACATTGGTGTTTGAACAGCGATAGCTGAAATGTGATCTAAAATTCAATTGTAATGCACGGGTGTTATTTTCATTTTACACAAATACCAGATAGTTAGGTTTAGATATAAAATTTCGATCCCTATTACTGGCAATGAGCTTGTTGATGAACTCTGATACTGAAAGAACTTTAGGATACACCTTCTGAGCTTCTCATTTTCAATTGGTTACAGTAGTCGCACACTAATAAAATAAAAAGGATACTCAATTCACCTTTCAGAATTTCTGGAACTCATGTGGCGATTTATTTCAAGCTGCAACACGCGTGGGACAGAAAGAATTGAAATAAATCGTGATTACAAGGTGGCAAGATTCACGCGAAACACTTTCATCGCCTCGCAGCGTGCGTGTAATTGCAAGAAAATTTGCGAGCCCCCCATGGCAGAACTTATCCAACAGGCTAAACTTAGTTACGGTACGAAGTAAAATTTACTTCAGTCGCTAGCAAGGACTTACGCGTGGTAATATAGTCGCGTGCATCTTTGCATGTAGCGGTTTGTACGTGCACCGTGCTCGCGTACTTCTTCCGTACAAAACAATTCCCCTCTGAACAGAATCTACGACAGCGAGCTTCTTCTACCGGATAAAAACGGTAGAAAATTAGAAATACAGAAGAAATTAGAAAGTCGATAGATTTGATTTATGTAGACCGAGAAATAAAAATACCAAAGGGTTAAAAAATGCAGGCACGAATGAGGAGTGTTTAGAAGTAGACAACTAAGAACAAGTTTAAGAAACTTGTATAATTTTCAAGAGCCGCTGAAGAACAATAAATAGTACGAACAAATCCTTCGCCGCGAACCCGAGATAAAAACGCGTGACAATGTAATTGTAACAGTCCGTGAACTTAAATTCCCATACTCTCGAATCTTTTTTACGACGGATCGACCATCCAGGCTGGCGTTTTTGCGCTCGTAAAGCGCACCCCCATAAATGTTCTTCCCGTCGCCGATGGCGCGACGCCGGAGCAGAAGAAAGTAGGTCGAAGGCGAAGAACGATGATCAACGTTCGCGAGAATCGTTTCGATCGGTGCCAAAACGTTTCATCGATTCCGCCGGAAACGTATTCAAGATTGCGCAACGTCGAAGTTTACGCGAGCTGTGAATTAAAACGCGGAAATAGCTGAATTATTACGAACGCTTCCGGGAAAGAATCGCGAGCGGTTCGCGGGGGCTGTTACGTTCCGTTGGAAACGCTTTCAAAGTATTTTCGTTGGCGAACTTCAACCCCGCGTTGTTCTTCCGCGTTTCGCGTCCCGTTGCTTGCGTTTAACCACCTCGAAACTATTATTCCGCGACATAACTCGTGAACTTTTATTTTCCGGGCATGCCTCGCTCCCCGGAATCTCTTCTGCTCCGTCCTTTAATGGAACCTTACAGCGCTTACAAATTCCTGTCTTAGCGCTACAAGTCTCCGGTATTAAAATTTACTTCCTCCCTCTTCGCTTTTCTTATTCCACTTCTTCGCCTTTTTTTTATTACTGTGTTTCCCGAGCAAAAGTGGTACAGGCGGAAACAGCTGAAGGCATTGTTAGTAGCATGCTGTTTTATAAGTACTTTTACGTGCACCGCTTAGTTGGTCTAAAAGGGACGATGTTTTGTTGTATTTTATTAAAAATTGTTGCTGCTTCTTTGTAAGCCGCTTTCACGGGAAGAATGATAGGCTTCTCCGGGGAAAACGTAACTGTCACTTAGCAGTTGTCACTCTGAAAGTTTCAAATTTGCAAGCATTTTAATTTCCGTATGAACATGTTTGAATATTAATTTGAAATTCAGCAAATTCAACTTGATTGCATTTCTAATGACGTAAATCAATATGGTTCCTAATGGGTGAAATATATGATGCTACGGATAAAGCTCATACGAGTGTGTATCTGATCCACTTGAATCACCGGTTTCGAAGAGTCAGCGTGAAGTTTTATACGTGATCTGACACGTGGCAAAGCCGATACAAGTGACAAAGCCCAGGACCGTTCAAAGACGCGGTCTCAAAGACAGGTCCAATCCCCGAAGAACAATCCTCGTCGTGGAGAACCCGTCCCAAAGGCGATTCTCCCTCGAAATCCTCTGGCTTTCCGCTTTTTAATAAAGCGGAAACGTTTTTCTACGAGCGGTGGGGCGGATAGACGGGTGAATTCCGCGCGTAGCTCTTCTGAATCGAAACTGCCGCGTTTCCACGGGCACGAAAACCCTCCGATGTTACCGTTTTCAAGTATAACGCACCGTTCTACGGACAAAAAGGACCGTGGAACGCAACGTGGCTACGAGAAGAAACAAAATAAAAAACGCAACACCGTGTAGCAAGCAAGGAATAGACGATAAAAATAAACAGAAGCAGAGGGGGAGAGAGAGGGTGTACGTTGCGGGAAATTGCGAAAGAGGGTACCATAAAGGTGTTCCTGGCAGTGTAGCAGAAGCGTTGAATGCGTCTAGACAGTTCCACTTCATACGATGAAAAGCACCGCAAGCAACTGGCGTCGATGTAAAGTTTCATTATTTACCGGTGTACGGGCCTGACGCATCCTTCTAGCCTAACGTTTTCACTTCTACTCTTCTCCTTTTTTTATATAATATCTCTACGAAAGTCAACGCTCAGGAACCCTTCGAGGGTCTAACACCCTTTCTCTTCCCTCTGATATGGATATTCATTTTATCCTCATAATGGTAGAACGGGACACTTCTACCTGTAGTTGATGATTTAATTACTGTACAAGAAATTCTAAATTCTTCCTTCGTGTTTCACGAAATTTCGCTAATGAGGAAATCCGAGAACAATTTTGGTTCTATGTTGTAGGAACTCTGTAAGTAACTAAGTCTATTATTAATAGTATCCTATATGTGGCTTCACTGAAGTCGGGCAGCTAAATTATTTTCGGTTCCATTAAAAGTGGACAAAAATAAATAATGAGATCTTACATGTTCTCAAGACGATGACACACAAATTCTAAAACTAACTAACTCCCGTAAGTACAGCATCCTGCAGAAAGCTCTTGTTATATTGCACATGAAGGTCTTCAGATACAAACTACGTACGAACACACGTTAGTTCTAAGAATTCCTTAAGAATTCCCAAATTTGCAGTCCCGTGCACGTATCGTGATAAACGGTAGTCTCATAAAAACCGTAGAGTTGGTATTTCACCATCGATCCCCTTTAATTGATACCTCTCGTTGGTTTGCCGTTTCGAGTCGAGTCATCGTAACCGGAAGCAACCGTTGCCGAAAAAGAGCAGCCAGCCAGCAGGCAGCGAGCCTTGATCGAGTTAATCAAGACGTCAGTTGATAGAGACATCGATTAATTGATGCGCTGTTCGGTCTGGAGCCGGGCTCACTGACGTGCCTGTTAACATAGACGTTGATTAATCGACGAAACCCTTAATCGACGCGTTCATGGACTGATACACGGGTCGAGGGGCGAGAACGATCTGTCTAATGGAGAAAGGAGAAGGAACTTTGATATCATATCGCCGGACCGAGCTTCTTTATCGAACCACTGTTTCAATTAATCGAGCTTCTGGAATGTCCTCTTTAAACTGGGTTAACTCTTTCAAACACTACGTAATGTACGTGACATCTTGTTTTGTACTACATTATACATGTAGAACTTCCAGAATTAAACGATTGGTTCAATTTCGATATTAACAGTTGGTACTAATGGGGACGTGGTCGTTAGTGGGCATTTACCTTATACTATAATGATTTCAGTTCGAAAGTCATTATTTTGCTTGCGATATAATTCAAAGTTGTAATAAAATGTTTATTTCTCATCGATCGAATAACAACCTTTATTAAAAAAGCCGAAAGATCAAAAGCAATGGACTAAGTCAAGAGTCTGCAACAGCTAATACTGGTTCATTACTCATTCTTTTTCAAAACACAGCAAACGCGCAGTTCTACCACTAATTTAAATTGCTGTTTCGCCGTCGAGTGTTCCTAGGAGTAATCATACTTTGGTCGAGACAGTCTGTACACGAACCTTGTAATTATTTTTCGTCGGAGGAAAATTACACAGTTTCAAAGCTTGCACGCGTTCCCGGCAGACGTCGGCTGTATAAAACGCGATTCTCTTTTTCATACAGTTGCCTCGAGTTTTTCGCGATGATGATATCGACGGATCGCTTGATTTCTCCCTCGAATTCCGACTGCGGCGAAAGTGAAAACCGCGATTCCGCTTCGACGAAAACTTTCACCCTCGCGAGAGGGTTACCGTGAAAAGGGGTGTCTAGCTTTCGCGCGAATCTTTGAAGTTGTATTGGATTTCTGAAATATAGCTCGATATTAAACGCGTGAGGTATTGCTCAATTTCGATCGCTTTCATTTTCGAATGCGTCAAGTACAATTCATACTTTAATATTTCAAGATCTTCTTTCAGAGTCTTCGCTTTGAACATTTAGCTTGCAAATTTTTGGAGATTGATTTCGGCAACCCTTTTATTCGTTTCCTTTCGAAGAGGGAATTAGACATGTACGATCTTTTATTTTATTTTCATATATTGTTGGATTGTTAGGATTTTATACTATCAAATTGTCATATTGTCAGACCCAAAATTCAATGGTAATGAACACATGAGACTGGTCACATATGAACTTCAGTGTGCGTCACGAGTGACACGATATAGTAGGGCAAGGGATTAAAAAACCACAAGTGCATGTACGATGCGAGTCATCATTCGGAGCGAAATTCCAGTTCATAAACAATGATTACTTCGTTAGTTATTTACGTGCAGCGAACGGCAGAAAGAAAGTTTCCCCGGTGAACGTTAGAGGGAAAGAGTTTCACGAGGTAACATTTGTCTACGTGACGGTAGAAAAATACCGTATCGAAGTGTAGTGCATTCAGTCTGTCCTCGAGACAGACGTTTTCACGCAAAGTGCACATTCGAGTTTGCGAGAGGCGGAAGTGGTGAATTCGAGGAAACTGAAGTGTCCATTGTCGGTGTCAGTGTCGCGAGAAAACGCGTGGAAACTGTATGCTTCTTTACCCTTCGAGGAGCTCGACGTCAGATCGCATGGCTGACTTGTTACCCCTCATTGAATGCCCAGCATCCGTATAAAGACAATTCCCTTCCGGTCGCTGCTTCTGACATCTCGAGAGCCAGTATTCGCGACTCCCATTCATCTTTGATCTGTTCGGCTGAACATCACGAAACACCGACTCGAAGGACGTCCTATTCCGTCCTCCATTTTTCATTCGTCAACCTCGAGCTTCCTGCTGTCCCGATGTACATTCACTCGGCAAAAGTTTAGTGGGAAGGTAACTAACAGTTCGACGAGATTCCATTCGACACAATCGGTTTATGCTCGAACGTTTGCTTACGTTTGGTCCTTTGGTGTGGTCGTACGGTTTGCGCAATGGTAATTTACGCTAAACGAGCGCAAACAAATTGCTCCGCGTTCGTTTAGACTAAAACGCGGTGTAATATGGTGCATCGCCACGTGAAACAAAAGCACGGAGAAGAGAAAAAGGAGAATAAAGACGAAGCAGGTTCAGAAAAGCGGGTTGATCGAATTTTTCGCAGCACTTTAGTTCATCATCGCGGTAGCGTGGGCCCAAACTCACGGAACGACATTACCGGAAATGTAATACCCGTCTTGATTACAGAACGGCCGTAGGGCGTTTCCGTGGTGATGCTTCCTCTGTGAGGCTCTGCCTACGTAATTTCCATCCAACAGCGAAACCACCTTCTTCTGTGAGGCCTGCTTCTACGGTTACTACCGCCATGCCACCGCGTTCCACGGAATTTTCTCTTTATCTTACATCGTGCCGGGCTATGACATTGTCCCGTTTCTCCCTCTCTCTCTTTCTTTCTGTCTGTCTGTCCGCTTCTGTTTCACGCGTCTGCCATCCCCGTCCAGCTTTCACACCCTCCGCGCTTTCCTCCCTCTAGTGCCGCTTTCCAATTTATCCCTTTCGCTGCTTCTCTCTACTTCCGAGATATTAAACCGTAGTTCTGTACCTTTGATCCACGGCCTGGGTACACAATGCTCGGTCTTAAGCCCTTCCAGCTCCTGAGTTACCACTCGGTTCGGATCGAGCCGTCCCTTACCATCGATTGTCGCGTTAATCGCTGACTAAATCGCGATTACTGCTTAATGGAGAGGAATATTTTGCTGCATAGACACGAACCGTAATTTGCAACATTGTCTCCGTCCGAGGGTGAAAAGCGACTTTACTATTGGGGAAGGGTCTCGAGTCGGGGCTGACTTCGTGTTCTTTAACGTGGGAGCACACAACGACAGCCAATTTCGTAACTTGCATATTTGACTTTCTTAGTCATTTCGACTTTTGACCCTCTGTTTGGGACTTAGAAACTGTTCTTTCACCTGGTACTCTTTTATACACGTATACTTCTATAGATACGAAAGATCCAACCAGATCAGCAACGTACTTACAACCTCAACTTTAAGTTCTTTGAGTGACTTAAAAGTTATGTTTTCGACCCATATAAATGTTGTTCGTTTTATCACCAAACACTCTCTAGAGACAATTAATCAGTTGATACACCTTCCTTCATAATTCTCAACGACAACCGTCTTTTTCATAAAGACGTCACTTATGACAGACATTTGTAGGCCGATCGCATTCAGGATAAGCGGTGAATTCAAAGGGGTAGCAAAAAGACGTTTGACATAGTCGTAGTCAGAGCGGACATAGCTGGTCCACGGGAACGAACAGGGCAAAAACATCCCCTTCATCTAAATCTCTGTCGGTAGCCCTCAAAGGGACTAGCACGAGCTGGCTCGCTCGTCTGTCGCGTTAAGCCCGGGGTATTACGTCAAAGCGATCTGTAATGTAAAGTCTGCCAGATAACGCGAAAGAACCAGAGAAAATATCGACGTCGGTTAAACTCGTTAGGGATGAAAATCGGATTCGAATAACGGCCGTAGAGAAGCTGGCGTTGTTTATGTCGGCTCGAGTGACTGCGGCAGTCTTTCAATAATTGTTCCCTTCGCGGCGCAAACGGGAGAGTACGAAAGAGGAGGGAGCATATAGAAGGAAGTAATTTAGCCGGTGGGTAAATATTGGCGCAAACAAAGACCATCCCTTCGGCGTGGAACCTGCGAACGGGGAGGAATCGGTTACTTGCGTGATATGTAATATTACAGTAGACTCTCGTTATACTTCCAACGTGTGGTATCGCAGTGACAGTTCAACGCGTTCAAATTATATTTTATATTTTATAAAAATCTTCAAAATCTGACATTTTTATGAACGTCGTATAATTTTTGGAAAGTCGATGTTGTACGTTTATAATAAGTTTGGATCCACGTTAACAACGGCCATCACGAGGAATCGTGAGAAACGAGTTGCAAACGAGCATGTCGAAAGCAAGAAAGAACGCGTCGAATCGCGCTCGCGAAAATCCAGGAGAGGCGTTCATCCGCGACGAGATAAGCAGCCCGCTGGCAGGAGTAGCTGGATGCTTGTTACGTTGACGGTGTCGGGCGCGAAAAAAAGGAAACGAATCCATTTGTAGTTGAAACTTAACAGGGGGTGGCAGGATCACGAAGGCGGAGGACGTTCCATCATCCGGTTCCCCGGGGTTGTAATAAAAGAGAGCGCGGCCGTGAAAAGGGGAAAGCGTACGGGGGCGGAAAACAAAAGCGACGCGAGCGTAAAAATGTCGAGTGGCTAAGAACCGAGTGCAAAACCATAACGGCGGAATGAGATCTCGGCTAGAGACGACGTTCACCGAAACAATGTCACCGTCTGGCCCGTCGATGCGCGACCGATGCCGACAGACAGCCACGAAGATGAGAAGCGTAGCTACGAAGAAGAAGAAGCGGCAAGGTGATAGTTAAGCCGGTGTCTGGTATATTGCGCAGTGACGCAAACAAAAACCACCCCAGCCAACGGTGAATCCAACCCCTTTCTTCGTGGCGGTGTTTCACCCGCGAAGAAAAGTCGGTAGCCCTTGGCTCGACCGTTAGACCGAGGGATGAACGCCGTTATCTCTCCGCAAAACATATAAAGTTGGCCGGCAGAAGGCAAGAAACTTAATTCAGTGGAAAATACAGGACAGATAAAGGTCCTTTCAGACGTGCTTCGCGGACAGCGACGAGGAGCGAGAGGAAACTGAATCGCTCCGGTGAAACGACCTTTCATTCTCTTCCTCTTTTCCTGATGCTACTCTCGCTACCGTGTCGACTAAGACCCGCTGCAGACGAACGACTTTTGCCGTTGCGATAACGCACCCATGCTGCACGATTCTTCTCTTTATACTATTTTTAATTGCCCTAACCACAAGAGCGCGATTTATGTCGTGATCGATGACACGAGATTGCGAACAAGATAGCTACTTGTCGACGATACAAAATCGCTCACTGTATTTACGTGTCGACCACAGTTTCAAGTTGAATATAAAACATTTCAACTTTCTTTGTCTGTAAAATTCAGCTGAGTTTGCAGCAGCGATCACATATGATCACAATGGCAGTCAATGTTCAGCAAAAAGTCCTTTGTCTGCGGCGCAGCGAAAAGACGTCGAGCAGACAGAAGCTGCGTCTGGTTATACGTCGACTGCTACTACTCGCCGTAATGCTCGGCAAATAATCGTAAATATGAACGTCAAGTCGCGGTTTTAGCCTCCTTTCGGTCTGGCATCGGTATCTAGACGAGCACGATGCCAGCCTCTCCATTGTCGTGTAACGGTGGTTTTTTGAAAAATTTATTACAATTACCGTGACGGGGTGTATACGGTAGTCGTCGATGCCTATAATCCGTTCGTATGGTCGGCGGCCTGTATGGCATACGTCGAGCTCGGCCAGGCTATTCACCCTCCATTTACCCCTAACATTCCGTCGAATTGATCGCGTCGCTTTGCCACCGAGCTATTGCTCGATTTGGCGAACGACTAGAAACTTTATATCTCGGATCGCCACCATCGAGTGTCGTCGTTATCTATCGCCGTGCAGACTCACGATATTTGCCGGTGTTCCTCGCATTTTCGATGCCACGATATATAGAGAACAGACAGCGGAGAAGAACAACGGAATCGAGGGCTTTACGAGTCCACGACGGTGTAATGCGATTTGTGCCAGTGCGCAGTGGTTTCGGTGGGCTTCTACGGTCTCGTAAACAACGGCCGAGCAGTAAAACACCGTGATGAGCGTTTACCTCCAACGATTAACTGCTCGAGACGGAACGTTGAACTCGACAAAGGTACACGGATGCGTTACAGACTCACGAAACGATTCCCCGCGTGTTTTTCGACCAGATTCCTCGATCGCAAATTTTACGCAATTCGACAGTTTTTTCTGTTAACTTTACTGCTGAGTCTCCTGAAAGTGATATTGTACGAGTCTTTATTTCCAAGTATTTAGCATGTCGAGAGCCAATCTAATCCATTAGACCCGAGCTTCCACTACGATCGTAACTTTCCTTGTTTTTTCAGTCAACAACAGACATATGATCACAAAGAGAGATTAAAATATATGTTCTGAAATCAACAGTCAACAAATTACACCTCTTGAATAAATCTATTCTAAAAATGTAGAAGTAATGGAATGAACAAAGTGAAAATGGTGGATCTTCCTCAATATTTCCGGAGTTTAAATGGTCTTTGATATCAGCCGGCTGAAATATTTCGCGGCAACAAATCTTCCCTTACGATGAACGCAAGCATCGAGTAGTTACCGCAAACGAGTAGGTTCTCTTAAACGATTCGCGAATAACTAGCTCATTCGAGAGTATTCGAGCACAAAAGGCACACCGGAGCGTTTCGCGACGTCGAAAACCGAGCGAATTAAACTTACGTGAAATGAATCCTAAAGTCGAGGGGTACTCACCGGTCGGCCCTGTTATACCGGCGGATGAATATTGTTGCTCATGTGAATACGCTAAATAAATTACGACGTTTCAGAAACAGCCGTGGAACATAATTTAATCACATTCCGCGGAAGTGAATATGAAGGTAACCTCCGAATAATTTAATTAAACGCTAAACACGCAGATGTAACGCAGCGAAACGCAGAAAGCACTAGCGATTGTGTGAGCGGATGGTTTACGTGTTACCCGCTTGTACATAACTGTGTACGTGTATGTATTCTATATGCACATATCTCTGTTCCTCGAGAAATTCACCTTTCGACGACTGAATTTTCACCGCGAGCGTTGAAACCCGCGGACGGTTTTCGGTCCTTGTTCTCCACTCTTTCGTCGCTGCACGAACAAGGTACACCGTGGGACCATCTGGTTTAATATGTCTGAGAAATTGTGACTAGGAGTAATTAGCACCGTGGTGGTTAAACAACGGCCCAAAGAAAGACAATAGAATCCCATTGTTGGAGATTCAGAATGTTGATACAGGGTTTGTGCTCTTTAAACAATTACAGGATTTCTGTCCTCCGATCACACCCAAATTCCAATTATTCGATTACGAGTAATCCCCAAGAATTCATATTATAAAAATTTAATTTGTACACGGCGGTGTGTCATACCAGGTCTGCAAGTTCCATATTAACTTGTTTCGGTAAACTTGCACGATAATTAACTTGCGACTAGTTTGTAAACTCTGACTTATCAAACGGCAAAGTAAATAAAACTTCCACGTATAAAAAGTGGAATGACTAGTATTTAATTTGGAGATCTTCGGGCAAGAAGGTTAAAAGTATTTAAAGAAAAATTAAATGTCTGACGTTCCAAAGCGACGTCTAGTCTCACAAAGGACTCTATCGTCCGTCGAGAAAAGTTTCCAAGATGAGAAGCTTCGGAAACCTTTGTAATGATACAAAACTTCGAAGAACTTAAACTATCTCTCTTCTCTCGTCGAAGTATCGATGAAAAGTTCTCTCTTGTTCGACGCCACGCTCTTCGAACGAGTATGTGGAAAAAAAGAAGTCGGAAGAAAAGAACAGTGGGAGTCCGTGAAAAACGCATCGATATTAATTAACGAAGGTCGACGATACTCGAGGCCAAATGGTCGCCTGCCAATAAGGGAAGTACTATATCGCCGTGGAATACATACCGATCGCTTCAATTTCACCGACCCTTCCCTGAAACTTCAAAAGCTTTTACGTTTTACGTCACGCAGTACGCCGCATCGCATTACGTCTTCCTTTCTGCCGCGTTCACAACGAGATCAAACGGACACAGGAATTCGACCGAGCTTCCAGGCAGCACGAGGTATTTATTTACAAAATGGGATGGCTTCGGGTTCGGAATGGCTTCAGGAATTATTGGAATGTCGCGAATAACGTATTCGCAATATTTCATCCCTTCGTCGGGGAAATGAAAAACTCGTAATCTAATTGAGTTTCTTCATACATAATGCATCGGGACGTATCACGATGTTTGTCACGGGTATATTTCAGTCCGGGTATCATTGGGTATATTTTTATATATGAAAGCTTCGAATAATTAAACGCGAGAGCATTAGATATCGAATGGGTAAAATTGCGAAACGGACAAACGTTATTTATTTAAATAGGTAATACATACGACGAAACGTATAAAAGCATCGAGCACTGATAACCCCCCAAAATTTGTTCGAAAAAACAAAAATTAAAAACGAGATAAGAGAAAAGCTGGCCGGCGCTCGTTTATGCGAAAGTTGAACGATAAATTCGAGCCGGTCGACAAACTGGTTCGGGCGAAATGGAACGAACGCAAAATTTGATAGTTAATGTTTGCAATATAGGGTGCATTTTTGGTAAAACGGCTGGCGCAAGCTTGATATGCAAATGCTTTGGAAAAAATTCACGCTAGACCGCAGGCAACCGCGGCTCCCAACAATGTGAACGCCGCATTATCATTTGCCGCATCAGAGGAATACGCTTTTCCGCACGCACACGCGTGTTGCGCGACGAGATCAAAGTCGTGGCAAAATTTTGCCTCGAGGGTCTTTAACTCGACGTTACCCGGGGATCAAACATACCGCATTGTACCGCCACCAGAATTTCTCTGTAAATACGTGCGTGCACGCGAAAAGGAATGATTCTCGAGTGTTTTGGAGTTATGCAATAACGCGGCAAAGTATCCCGTGATACGAGTGATTTAATAGCTTCCTAGAGTTATGCACCGTTGTCGGGAGAGATATCGAAGAATGTTACGAAATGTTTCCAACAATGATGTAAAGCGACCTACGATGTTGCCGAGTGTTTTATGAAGTTTCGCTCCTCGAAACGTACCTGTTCTCTTCAAGATCTCTGACGTCGCTGAAAACAAGCAGAAACGTTATTTGTACCGGATGTACATTTGAGGGCATGGAGGACCTTCAATTGTCATGTACCATTGCAATTCGGAAAAGTGAATTTTTTTAGCAATTTACATATTTGGAAATTTAGAAATAAAGAAATACAATAAATCAACAATATATCAATTTGAAAATGAACTAGTCTGAGACTCCAGAAATCCTCAAAACTAAAAATTTAATTAGGCAATTTTAAAATACAGAAGTTTGAGAAACAAGGGAGTGCAGAAATGCATAATGCAACAATATTGCGCCATAGTACAAAATTCCCAGGAATTTCATATCTAAAGTAGGACAAGTGTTACGTCGAAGCATCTTCAGAAATAACTATTATGTCTACAGCATAACGATGTACTTGCACCCAATGTTCCAGATACTTCAGAAAAACGCATCTCTTGAAAATCTCGCACAAAGCAGCGAAATCGCATTTGTCGAACGGAAACTTAACATTTTCGATGGGTCTTCAGCAGCGAAACCGAACTAACTACCGTGTGACCAGTTTCGAAACTGGTTCATCGTGCAATTTGATTCTCGAATTATTTGCGCACGACAAAAGCCCCTTGCCCGACGATATTCCACGTTAAATGTCGCTTTCGAACTAATTTACATTGAGCCGCCGCGAAACGCGGAACAATGCGTTCTACTGCAAACGACACAAAGCCGAAAGGATCGCGGCGAAAATAATGGTAACAAAAGGCGACTGTTTATGCTGTTCCCATTGCGTTTGTGGGTTTCAATTTAATTTATTAACAGGAATCCGTGTACTCTTCGCGATCGGACCAAAGTTAACCGTGCAATTTTATCTCTTGTTCCCAAAGAAATTCTAACAAATGTACAAACACGATTTGTCAAAAATTTCACAAAGATTATAACGTGAAAATAAACGTGTTCTTTATCAAAATGCTTCCGCTGAAAACCTCTTCCCTAAAATCATAAATCCTGAATCGCTCATTTTATCAATCATTATGTCCATGAACGTAAATAAATCTATAACTCGGAATGAAAGGCGCGTAATTGCGTGAAATACAAAAATCGATATGGAAAACTTTTGTCAGTTGTATTGTTATAATATATGTAGACATATTTGTACTGAAATTATGTCACCGCGCGACACATCGCAGCGTGAAAAAGATAAACGAATCGCAAATAAAGATATCAGGAAAATAATAAACGATGCGGGAGGTAGAGAGAGCTGTATAGCAAGAGATGAAGAGAACGATATGGATGGTAAATGAGCGACACAGAGAATAGAATTATTAGCGTAATTTATGGGTCACAACGATGCGCGAAATTGAACGTGCCACGGTACCCTGTGCAAGCTATAATTAGCGAGGCAGAAATAGGAGAGGCCATCAATGTTCTTACGGCCATTTGCCGCTAATGCAACGTTACCTATGTATATAAGACGCTGTCAGGAAGTTCGCTGTGATCACTCACGCTCAAGAAAGTAAACTTTTCTACGATGTAAAGCCGTTGCCTCTTAATGGTCACGGTGCCTCGAGCAAGCTTTATCATCGACAACGTTGTCATAGCCGATCTTCAAAGGCGGCTTCCTATCGATGATACCGACAACGTGTGGAAAGTTATTTCACCTAGACACCGTCTATTAACGAACTTCTCCGTTCCTATGTACCTTGCAGTTTCATACGAATCCCTTTAAAATACCGTGCTAGTGAATTTAATCGACCACTTTATCATGACGTTTTGAGTACCTTTGGTACGCGTCAAATCGGAATGTGTTGACATGTGTTGTATCGCTATGCGTTCAATTACTATGCGCGAATTTCCACGCGTGGAATTCCTACGCGTAGAATTACTACGCGCCGAATTAATACGCGTCGAATTTTCCACACGTCGAATTTTCACGCGCCGAATTATTACGCACCGATTGTCCAAGCGTCGATTTTTCTATGCCCCAAATTTCCACGCGCCGAATTACCACGTGTTACATCGCCACGCAATCCTGATTCCTCCTGAAAAGGAGATCCAACCGAAAAAGTAAGCAATGATTCCACCCCCATCTCCCCCGTTCTCCTTTCTGTTCAGCCCCCCTCAATTTTGCCGTCTTTTAGCGTCTCTTTCGAGCCGATTCAAGAGTGTCTCAGCAAAGTGCGCCATTAAAATAGATCAGCTGTGATCTCGATCGAGGACGGCGGGAGGAGGGTCTTTTCTTTAACCCCTATATGGCTGGTACTACAGCCTCTATTGTGCGTGCATTTTATCGTATAAATTGTATACATATAGTTTGATCGTTTTCATCGTAACTGACAACGGTTTTCAAAAATAGCGAACTAAATGAATTTGAAAGTTTTTAATTTGATTCCCGATTCTGACACGGATAGTCCGGTGTCACGAGAATATTTTGCGACACGTCGCTTGTAATTTATTCGGTTGGCAGTTATTTTCGAGATAATTAGTCTACCGATAACGGATACGCGATTAATTCGTTACCAGTGAGCTGCAAACAGACAGCTATTGTATCCTCGTTGCTATCGGGTTAAATATTCGCAGGCTTTTCCTTTCCGAAAATTATCGACTCATGTTTATTTTGGTCCCGAAATTGGAAACTATTTGATTCTGTTGATATAGTACCAGATAGTTGGTAGACTGACTTTGCACAGTAATGCAAGCCGCATTATTGTCACGACGTTTCTACATTTTCGATAATTGTAACTATTATGTGTTTATTTCGAGTAGCATATAACTGCGTTGCAATCGATGCAATATAATAGTTACTTCGATACAGAAGATTCTCGTTCGGTATTAGGGAAATAACTCCGTGCAATCACAGTTCCGATTTGAATGCCTTCTCTTATAAACGGTTTCTCCACTTATAAGACTTGTTAAAGGTAACTACATCTGCCAATCGATACCGTGAAATCCGAAACTTTCCATCCAATCGCTTGGTAATTGCAACATAAGTCGCGATAAATGCGACGCACTCGTTCACTCACCCCGGCGGAAATTTCTTTTCAGCTCCTACTTCCGCGTTTAACCACAATCTGAATCGAGAAATTCGAAGCCGCTTCGAAAACCTTTCCTAACGACATCAGGGTTCGAGTTACCGGAGAATCGAATTCGCTTGCTATAACATTTTCCACTCACGGTTGTTCTGCCTACTCGTTAAAATCCACTTCCTGAACTTTGGGAAGTTGCGAATCGATGTTCTAATTATAAATTTGAAATCACACTCCTGCATGGAGAGAGCTTATTCTGTGTTCTCTATTTCGACCATTTTTTACTACTTCATCCCCTTTCGCATCTTACAAACTGAAACAGAGAGACGATTACATAAAGCAATATTATTCAGAATTTTTACCCTGACATGTGTCAAGGTCAGCCAAATCGTGAATATCTTAATAGCACTCTCACATTACTTTTTACATAATTACCAAATATTTTTTTCGGACATAATCGTTAACGAAGGTACGAAGTGTCTGGTAGATCTAAATGAATTCCTAAAATCTTTTCTGGTTGGAAGGGTAACTGTTGGATGAAGAGTAAGAGGGCGATGGTGGTTGCGTGTACACGTCGTCGATGTGCGACGCCCGAGGCAAGCCATTAGACGGCGACAATGCGCACCCTTTTCCCGACTTTTATACGTATTTCCGCCATTACTGCGCATTCTATGTCGCAATAAATTCTTTCTCCGTCGCATTAAAATTCTTGAAGGGCATTCTGAATACTTGGCGCGACGCGGCGCGACGCTGCGATATTGATGTCCCTCTGTTGGGAACAAAACGTTCGTGGCAACCCTTGTTCCTCTTCTTCCATCGTTCGTATTGGCACCGTTGTTTCTTCTCTCTCCATCGTTGTTTCGTCCCGCTTCTCTTCAGGGTTGTTTCACTCTTCTACCATCCTTGTTTCATCCCTCTTCTCTCCGCCGCTGTTTCATCCCTCCTCCCTCCGCCGTTGTTTCACCCTTCTCCGTCGTCTCTCTCCCTCGTTGTTTTCGTCAACGGCACGTATGCACACACGTTTCGGAAACGAGTGCTCGTACAAGGGTGTGTGAATGGAAGGAGCCATTAACAGGTACAGCTTTAACTTTCGCCGTTACACGCTCGCATCTCTCTCAGGTGTTTTCGAACGACGATCTTCTGACGCAGAGCGTCGATCGCGTGGCTCAAACTGCGCTCTGAATTTCTAATGCGACACGGTGCACGAGTGCGTTCAAAGAGGCATTCTTTTGTGGAACGAAGGCTGCGGAGGAGGCATGCTTTTGTAGCGATGGAACGTGACAAATTTGCGGTAGAGGTTGCTCTATTTATGTTCTGTACTATGCTCGCGAGGGTTGCTTTCAAGTATTTCTTCTTCTGAGTGCTGCCAGTCGAACGATTTTTTTAGAGGGTCGTTTTATGACGGCTATTTTTGATAGAAATCGGGAAGAGGGTGATTTCCTCTGAAGTACATTTCGGTTAGATAGATCACTTTACGCTCTGATAAGGAGCTTTACATAATTTTACCGAGCAAGTCTTCCTCGAGGTCGTTCTCGAGATTTCAGGGTTATCAAACTATTTATTAAGACCCTCATCCGGTAAAATACAATAAAGATATACATATGACAGAGTTGTAACTTCACATTTTTTGTATATCTTCATGGTTGTATATTAATAACTGAACTCAAGAAACAAGTACATGTAATACTAGTACTTTTTAAAGTGCAATTGTAATGTAACCACGTATCACGCCATGTAAGATATACAATTTTCCTTCGATTATGTCTCGTTGAACGTCATCCAGTTGCACTTCCTCCGAAGCGGCTACATCATGGCCCATTAATGTCGATGCCCGTGGCATTCGTGGTTCGTTTCATTCTTGCAATTTACTTCGGCACTTAATTCGCGAACAAGGACGGTTTACACGGTGGTCGTGTCTTTTGTGCGACGCCATCGACCGCGAACAGATAAAAACGTTCCTCCTCCATCGCCGGTTGGGTGTCTCGAGGATAAATATTGAAGGAAGAGCGACCAAGCAGCCAGCCGGAGGACAAAGGATCAAAGGGAAAGAAAATCGCGGAGAAAGGAAGCGGCGACGAAGTCCTCGCTCGATTAAGTGGAGCTCTGTTCGTTACTGTCAGCCGTAATTAACAATGTACATCCAGAACGCTTAGAAGATAAATGAGAAAAGATTATCCGAAATTATGCCGCCTCTGGTATCATCCCTCTAGCCGCGTCTCCACCCTTTCTTACCGCCGAAGCTCCATGCAAATTCGAGTTTAATTAAATATCGATTGACGCGACCGGAACTGGTTTCTTCTAATAACGCTGCCGAGACAAAGTTTTCGAACCAGATACCGAACTAATGAGATTCGCGTGCTTCTTTACGTTTTTTTCTTTCTTTCTTTCTTTTTTCTTATCAACTCGGCCGATCCGATGTTTGCTTTGAAATCGTTTCTGAACCATCGGAAAAAAGGAACACGGTTGCGAGACTAATTGATTACGGAAAGAGAGTTTCGTGTGTAACGAACGATTGGCCGGGATGAAACGGCGAAAAACTTTGAATGCGCCTCGCTTTTGGAATCCACGGCAATCGGGAAGGGGAGGGCATTCTACGGGAGTATCGAAGGGGATGCTTTCATCTCATAATTACGGCTTCCTTTGTGGGCCCTTCGACCGAAACGTAAATAAGCCGGGTCGAGCCGCCTTCCGGCTACCATTTCATTCCCGAAATAATTACGCTTATTTGATGCTACGTTTCACCTGACGCTTCTTCTCCTCCCGTTAATTATTCCTACTTTTCAGTTATGGTTAACGGGGTGTCTCGTTCCGCCGCTGATTCGAATTTATCATTTTCCTCATCTCTTAGTGTACGTAAAATACCATGCTAATTACTAACAAAATATTTACATCGCATAAAATGTCGTATGAAATATTTACATCACGAGAAATATCGTATAAAATATTTATATTTAAATGTTCGGTTAATAAAATATTTCTACATGTGTTTTCTGCATACTTAATACTTTTCGTGCTCTTAAAAATTCATTGTGTAAACTTTCAATGCACTGGAAAGTATCAGGTAACTCCCATGCTCTACTTGTCTGACCACATCATGCACCTATTCTACTTGTCTGACCACACGAAGCATGTATCACAACATATTTTCATAAAATCTACATCAAATATCTACCTGATAAGAATTTCTTTCCACATATTTGATATGATTTGTAGCTTTGCCATGTTGCTTATGATAGCGATTTATACAGCAGAATATCACGTAACTCCATTATTTTGCCTGTCTAACCATATAAGTCTCTCGTCCTACTTTTCCACCATCCATCTTCGAATCTACACATTTGTAAGCACTTTTAAAATTAAAGTTTGAACATTAGTTCACCGTTCATACAAGAAATGGATGGTTCTTGCACGAATATTTTTTGATATTAGTGTATGATTAAATACGGTTGACAGTCGGCTAGAAACACAACGACTCTCTAGGTCCTACATTTTCAGCGTTGCAAATTTAACGCGACCATTAAGCAACCTATTACGGATTCCAACGGGAACCGGAGACGGCATTTTAATTTTCATGAAAAATGTAATTGCTGTCCAAGTGGTTCGCCGGGATCAGCTGAATTTACAGGCGACCGAGTTGCTGGAAAATTGGCCCAGCCATATGCTGTTATTCGCACGCAGCGAAAATATCTGTTGCGGCTTTCCAATAAAAAGCGCGATCGCGCTCCCGCGGAGCGAAAAAGAAAAACGAAACGGAACGCTTGCCGTCGTATTAAAACGCAAAAAAAAAAGGAGAGGAAATGACAGGCGAAAACGCGGCGTCCGTTTAATTGTTGCGAACGATCCGTTGCGAGTCGTGAAATATTAGTCGCGAATCTCGTGCTTCATTTACAAAGAATTCAACGCGTGTGTCCCACTTTACGACCGAATCCGCGTAACGATCGTAAACTTTTGTATCCGGGACGATTATTGACGTTCTGCCACTGCAATTTAGTGCGCTCGAGGTCACACAAAAATGTGCAGTTTCGTTTAATCATTCGGTGATGGATAGGGGTAACAATTGCGCGTGTTGTATTTGCTTGTTTCGGTGCGAGATTGGTGTCGTTTCATGTAAATTTTGAATTAGGGATGAGTTATGGTAATTTGGAGATTTGAGGTATTGAAGTTATAGACTTGAAGGTTCGAAGATTTGTAGATTTGTAGATTGGAAAATTCTGAAATTTGTAATTTTTGGACTATTTAATTTTGCTAAATTCCCAAAATCCCCGAAAATCCAAATCCAAATTGCCATAAATTCTACTCAAATCTGTCACCGTACTCACCGCCCTAGTTTCCCTAATCGACCACAAAAGGTCCGTCCAAAAAAATGAAAAAATTCCATAAACTGTATTTCAGGCGAACGCCGTGGTACAGCATAGAAATTTGCAGCTTGAAGAATACATTTTCGAATCAGCCGCGGCTAAAAGCTCTCTCCCATTTTCGCTCCTCGACGGAACGCCTTCGATAACAAACCGGAAGGGAATAAAAAAAAAGGCGACGAACATAAACGAAGCACGGCCTCCCTCTCTCTCTCGTAGCTTTCATCCCTTTCCAGTTAGCCACCCCTTCTCGTCGAGTAATACCTGTTTCCAATCACGGAATTCAATACGGCCTCGTGGCTCGCACATCCGCGCATCTCATATGCAATACCGGATTAATTTACATTCCCCGGGCTCGTTGATCGAGGGGGGGATGGAAAAAATAAACGATGGATAGAATGAAAAAGCAATCTTCGCGCGACAATGCGGCGAGAGTTGTGTGTCGACTTCCTGATTGCTCGTTGACTTGGAAAATCAACTGTACAAATTGGCATCGTGGGTCGCGAGTCAACCGTACGCGAAAGAACGAAATCACTTTTGATAAATATGCGAATATCGATGTATGATCGAGCGATAATTAAATGTATAGGGTAGGACAGATTGAAATTGCTCGTATTTATGTGCATCGATAATACCGTGCGCTCAAAGAAATGGAATTTCTCACTGGGTCAATGGGAGATCTACAAAGGATTGAACAACTCATTCTCTTCTGCTCTCTTCTGTGTATACGAGTACATTTTTGTATTAGACTTTTGTCGAATTTGAAGCTTCTCGATTTTCCAACTCCTCAGATTTTAAAATCCTTGAGGGCTCTAATTTCCGAATTCCCAAATGTGGAGACTGGAAATTTGAAAATGCACTTGTGTATTAATACAAAGAGAATATACGGTATCAAGGATTAAGCACACGTATCGCATGTCCGTCGAGTATTAAAAGAGAATGTATGAATGTAGCGAGGATATGCAGGCAACATATCGGAGTGTTTTTCACTCGAATTTTACGGAGGCAGAAGAATGGTCGAAGAACAAAAACGGATTACCATGGATACAATTCATTAGTACATTAATAGAGAACACAGAAACGCGGAACGCGTAAAATCAATGGCGATCGCATCACGTTCCCTCGTTAACTCGATTGAAAAGATCCCATCCCTCTCCGGGTAATCAGCGACCGGTCGTTTTTAATCGCGGCGCCCGTTCGCCAATTAAACATTAAAATGCGCCGTGATTCCCGACGATTCCTGTTTATCACCTCGTTCCGGTAACTTTATAGTTAATTCGATCCGATTGGTAGATTGTTTTCCACCGGCGATCGATATCGCGAAGAAACCGGTATTCCAATAAATGAAATATCTCGAACGTTTCGCGAATCTGCCATCTCTTTGACAACGGTATTTCGATACAATTGAATTAGAAAGTTAGATTCTCCCGAAGAAGCGATGAAGTTCTGAAGTTCACGAGAGTGTCTTGTTTGTTCTTGAAACAGAAGTTTATCTTCGAACTTTCTTCTCCGGAAAATGAACAGGTCTTCGAATATTGTTTTACAACGATGTCGATTAAAAATCTACGAAACTTCTGCGTTCTGAAATATTCAGAGATATTAAAGTTCGATGATGCTTGAAAGTAGCTCGGTGTATTCGTTGCAACATTCAAACAACTCTTGATTCTGAAATATTCAAGACGATGCAACTGAACTACTTAATAATCTGTTTCATTATAAACTTCCAAATTCTTTTCCTTCAAACTTATCGTACAATGCTCGAGTTGTACAAAGTGATAATCAAGCAAGTTATACAACGATAGTGGTCAGACAAGTAGTACAGTGATAGTACTCAGACAAGTAGTACAGACTACTGATCAGACAAGTAGTACTGTGGTAGTGCTCGGACAAGTAGTATAGTGATAGTGCTCAGACAAGTAGTACAGTGATAATGGTCAGACAAGTAGTACAGTGCTACTAACCAGACGACTACATAGTATTAGCTAGTAGTATAGCGACAGTGGTCAGACATGTAGTATGAGTATTGTTAGAAGAACGATGGTGATCACACAAGTAACAAGTTAGTGATCAAATAATAAAAATTTTTTAATAATTAATCATAAATTGTAAACAACTTCATTATTCAATTTCAACCAATCTATAAATAAAAACAGTTAATCTAAATTCAGCAAGTGAGCTGTCCAATTATACATGCAACTGAAAGCAAATTCCTTTCCTTTCAAATACATTTGAATTATAAACTGCAAAATAATGTCACGGTACAATCACGATGCTTAATTATATCAGGCAGTGAATATCCAGAAGAGTTGTTGTCATTTTATTCTGAATTCGAAGATTTCCCGTGGAGAGACAATTAAATCGAACAGCAAGTTAAATAACGCGTCGCAAAGCCGATCCTCTCCGTAATTTCGAATGCGCTTCGGTTTCTGCATAAAATACCGCTGCAATTAGCGACGGTAGACCCGATAAATAATATCTATTTTCGCGTCGTATCCCGGCAACACGGAGTGCAACGTGGCATAGTATCGTAAAATTACCTTTCGATCGATGAATTTCATTATTCGTTGCATAATTTCCGGCTATACCGGGACAGAGAGAAGAGAAAGAAAGCTTATCTGTCTGCAACATTGGCGTAACGAGGAGCGGACCACAGTTCCCTTCATTGCAAGAAATTATTCAGGAACACGAGGATAAACCATTGACGCAAATATTAAATAGTGGTAACATATTTTATACTAAAACTACGATAAGACTTCCTCCAAACGAAGGTTAGAGGAATCGGAAATCTAGAGTGCTCTCTAACAGAATCGGGAACATTTAGAACTTTGAAAGTTCGGGTCTTCAATTTGGGAACTTGAGAATTTGTAGCGGAAGTCTTCCTGTACGATAGTAGAACTTAAGAAACATTTGTTAGTTGATATTTTTAGCAACGCTAGGGAATGTTTTAATTACGGGAACAGTTACGCCAATGGTCCGCAACGGCTGTAAGTAACCGAGCCCAGAATTACGCAGCTTCTAAAGCTTGTAATTGCAGGGACAATTATCGAGGTTGAAGAAGCTGTTTCGCGATGATAAAACCCGGAACGAAGCTTGAACGATGGGAAGTTTCGCGGGAACGCGTCCCCTTCCGATTCTAAAGTCATTATACCGTTTTCAGAGACGTCGCTAGGAAATTGTATTCCGGTTCTTTGTTTCAATAGGAAATATTCCGGAAGCTGTACGTACTACTACGCCCCTCCGTCTTCCCAACTCTTCCTACCCTGTCCGTCCTTCTCCCTTTTGTTTTTCTTCCATCTCTCTCTCTGTCTCGTTTCCATTCCCATCCTGGGAACACGAAACTGGGTCTTCGTTACGTAACATAAACTACATTTTCGTTCGTTATTTACACGAGCGTACAGCTGTTCCCTTTTTCCACTTTGTATTCGCGTAACGTAACATTCGGTCTGATTAAGAAAATTTTATCGTTTCCGGTACCGTCGCCTCGTTCCGGTAGATCAATTACCGGGAAAATAAAGGACGTGGTCCTTCGTTGTCGGGAAATTATACGAGTGAAGTAAAAACAGCGCTCAGCGAGAAGGAAAAGAACGAGTGGCTTCTTGAATGAGCTGAATTTTTCAAAGGATACCAGGTCAAAGTGACCCGGTTTCTGTGGCGGCTGTCTCATTACGGAGTTCAAGAAAACTCTTTTGAAAATCCTCGGCGGGATCCTGCGAGTAAAAGAATTAAAAAGTTTTTTGAAGGAAACTCGATCGAAAACCGAGGAAGATCGTGCCCTTTTTTTTCCACCGACCTCAAATCCAATGAATACTTCAATTTCAACCATTGTTAATTATTATTCGGTTTTATTCCAGCGGGAAAATTTCAGCGAAATTTTAACGCGTCAAACGCAAACCTTTCACCTTTTCGACTTTTATCGTTTAAATATGGATCTTTGGCAATTAAAGAGGAATATTTGCCAAACAGTTTTTGCGAATTTTCATTCTTTTGCGGAGAACTTTTTATTTCAATATTGACCTGATTTTACAATAAAACGATTAAAGTGCTTATTGTTGTTTAAAACAGGAAAAATTGTATACTGCAATTGTAGTAGTCAAAATAATTTATGTTTAAATTCACTAAAAAGGTATTTGTATTAAAATTGTTACATATCAAGTGCACGATGTACTATATTGATACAAACATTTGATTATTAGAACAACCTGATGTCAATGACCTTGACATACATCATCAAGGTCACCGTCCTGAGTAAATAACAAGATGACCTCGATGATACAATATACAAAGTTAATTTCTCACAAGATCTTACAATTTATCTCCTAACCTAACAAAAATTCGTAACTTGTAAAATTTAAACCTGAAAATGAGCTACAATCCGAAGCGCACACATTTTTTAAATGCAACATCCGACTATAAATTGAAGGTTTCGTAGACAAAGCAGCACGTAGGGGAACAGATCTGGCAACAATGTGAACAGGAAGAAACGCGTAAATTCAACGTCCGTTGCAAGCACGTGCAAGGCGTCTTCCCAGTTCCGCTAGCTTGGCCCGTCACGTCAGCCGTTACATCTTCGAATATAATCCCGATTAACCGAAACTACGCGATTGTCATGAATGCACGTCGGCTACGTACATACGTTCCGCTCGATTCCCGCCAGGTTACGTGTATATAGAACACACGACGGCCCGTTAACACGCGAACAATCAGGTGTACACGAAATTTACACGCGTGCGCTTAATGTGTCCCGTGCAAGAGGAAACCAGCGTGAAAAGCTGTTTGCCGAGCCCCATTGTCGTAGACACGAGGACCAACGCTCCTGTTAAATATTACGTGTGCACATGCACACGATGATGGCACAGGTGTAACGCGCGCCAATCAGAAACACGAGGAGAGACGCAGTTTCCGGCCAGATGTTTCCATAACGCGCAAATATCTTACAATCCTTGCTGCATTTTCGACAATTTTCTAATCTTCTATGGAATGAGACACATATTGCCGTGTAAAAGTTACAAATTTATCTCTGCCGTTTCTCTGTTCCGTACACCGGTCTGTCGAATTAATCGAGATTTCGTAAGTCATCGATGACAAGTACAAAATCTCGATTAAAGGTATAAAATTGTCGCCAAATTATACGGCATCTAAAGAAGTCGATTATCGTAATTATTCGAAGGTAAAAAACTCGTTTCTCCTCTCCGTTTGTTTTAATTAATAAAATTGATCGTGAATCCACTAGCCTCCTATTTCCTTTTTTATATTACCGAGAAAATGAAAGAAATACTGATGAACGATTGAATTAAATCATAATTGGGTGAAACTTCTTTCCTGCCGACCACTTCAATCCGTTTCCCTCAGGCACCCCCGCGAATTCCGACTAGTAAATTGCATTAATTAAGGCATATTCGAAACACGGTGGCGCCGTAATGAACTAAATCCAGGTAATTAATCGTAACGACACATTGTTATTCGCGACAGACAGGAGCCGCTGCGTGTAATTCTTACGCGTCTGCGATCGAAATCCAATTGCAGCCTGCTGCATCGGCCGTGCCAGATTTAATTAGCGAGAGAAAGCGTTAACGAGAGGTTCTTTGATGCTGCAACCGAAAATCATGGAATTTAAATTACGACGAAATCCATTCATCCAACGGGACGGGATTTTCGGAAATCAAACAATACCGTTGCTCCCCGTAAAGCTTTACAATACCGCGTGTCCGAAATGATTTCGGAAAACTTGTACAATTTAATTATTTCATTATTAACGATAACTCTTTTCGTCGTCCTTCGTATTTTTGTCAAGAGAGTTTTAACTTCTTTTTTTTGTTAATTAAATTTCGGCCACAGACACATGCGTTTCAATTTAATAATTAAATATAATCCTTATCCTCCTTTCACATTTTTATCAAACGAATGTGTATCATTCTAATTAATTCAGCAGTAAAGAAGACAACATTTTTATAGAAGTTATGTTCTATAGAAAGTTTCAGTTTGCAAAAGGGACTGTCCAGAGAGATGAAGATGTAAGCAAATAGGTCATTAAGGATCTGGAAGACTTTTATGACCGATATGAAAATTCGATGAAGAAATTCAGAGAAACTCGTACAATCTTTCGCAAAGCCGGCAATACAGTTGAAAGTGTTTTAATTCCGAAACGTTTCTTTGCAGGTCCATCGAGCACGCCATTATGATAGTTCAATTACGAGATATTGCCTCTTGGGTTTGAAGTGTTTGAGGAGTGCTGGCCGCGGTGGTGGTTCAATAGGCACTCGAGGAAACCTGAAGACCCTTCCACTGTTCGAGTTCTGTCCGATCGTAAGTTATGAAACGCTGAATTTCCTAATTAATTCGTCAGCCCGCAGAATGGAAACACTGCTTCCACTTCCATTTGCTGCCTTCTTATTCTTATTTCTTTCAACTGGGGCCAAGTCTTGTTTCAAAGAAATCAGCCGTTACTTAATTGCAATTTTATTACAATTTGTTTGGGTACATCTGTATTAGGTATGAATCTATATTACGTACATTATATATCGATTTTTATTATTTCATATTCGTAAGAGGTTATGTTGAACGTTCTGATGAAATTTGTGAATTTGAACACTTTCAAATTTGACCCCTAAATCAAATGCAAATGAATATCTCCTTGTCCTTACCTAAATAATAAAATCTGATAATCTCCAGCAATTTTCCAGCAGCGTTTAGACGAGCGGTGATCGATAATGATCGTTGACTGCGTGAACCTTTCGTACTTTCGGACGGAATTAATTGGATGGCTGATAGGCCAATTAAAATTCTACACTTACTAGGAGGGACGAGCAAGCCCCCAACGCTCCTCCATCGACAGAATAAATAAAGCAATTACCGTGGTCGTTGGGGGCGCAGTAGTCCACGCGTTGTCCAAATAATTGTTAAGTAAAACGTTTATGAATTTTTCAACGCGACGACGAAACGAAACGAACGTGTGCCAGTCTGTCGCGTTTTCCTCTCGTCGGCATTGTTCATCGTTGTTTCCTTTGTGACGATAATTAAAAAGCGTACGATTACTTTTTTTCGCTCGATAGCCATTACAATGTGTGCGACACGCCACTTGCCGATTTCAGATATTCGAGTTACCATACTTGTTATTTGAAAGCGTATCAATCGTTTCCGTATAAATATCCCGTTGTATTTCCAAGTGTCTGCTTGTTTCGAATAACGGACGCTGTTATGACCGACGCTGTATAAATTACAAAAATATTTTCGCGTCGAAGGTTCGAACTAATTCGTTATTTCGTCAGTCCCCAAAATCTCCAACAAAAATTTGTTAGGATTTCCCGAAGAGTTCCTTGTAATGCTAAACGTATTTTTCGCGCAGATAAAAAGCAACCAGTATCCGTGCTGGTAAAACGAATGCGATTAATCTTCGGCCATTGTGTCGTGTTTTCTTTGTGCTACGACGAATTACCGCAGACAATCGCATAACGATCATGCTGAAATAAAAATGCGATGAACAGTGGTCCGGATGCCGGTATCATATATCTCAATGCTGTTTATTTTTAGTTTAATTCGAGCAGAGTAAACAAGAATATGTTTGCGCGCAATTGAAGCATTTACTGACGTCATTCCATATTAAATATTAATTCGATATTAATTTATGTTTCGGATAGCGTTCGGTTCGATTGGCGTTTGCGGGAAACAACAACAAAAATATCGTTACCGGTTAATTTCGTGTGAATGCTTATAATATCGCTTTCCCTCCTTTGTTCGCAATTTGCTCGCTCGAATAGAGAGAGAACTTTTCAAATATTTATTGTTGCTGGAGAGAGGGCGAGGGATTTAAGAATATTCGGATCAATCGAGATTTAACGGATCGAAATTTACAGACTATGTCATTAACGTCTAGTCTGAACGTTCTAATTCGATTCTTTAACGAAAACATAAATTAATGAATGATCATCGATTTATTAACGGCGGTCCGAGCGATTTGTGGGAGGCCGTGTGCAAGCAGCGCCGATTCGGCAAACATCAGAGCGTGCGAATGATTAACTAAGCTTGCCGCGGTGGCGGGGGTGTCATGCAAATAGGCATTATGTATTCCTAGTTCATTGGGGACCGATCATTAATATTTGCGTCCCATGGTTACTACCCTTCTCCCCATATGTGGCTTTCAGAGGCACGTATGTTATTAACGATTGTTAATGTGCGCGGTATTATTTATACGCGTGTGCGTTCTCCACCGGCGGAGACCGAAATCGATACAGATAAACCCTCTTTCAGCTCGATAGCTTCGGATTAACGTAATCGATTTATCCGTTTGTTGTATCTATCCCACTTTGCCGCGCCGAGATTTCCCGATCATTCGCTCGACTTCCCTCGTTAATTATACTTTTGCGAATTAAGGACCGTTAATGATGCTTAATTAAAGCTCCCATACGTTCAGACATTATTTATACTTCCTATGGAAATAATTATTTCACTGATTTATGTCGTGCCGTGCATTTGCTGTAGAGTGTCGAATATTTTTATTATAGAATTATTTTATTCATAATTTTATCGTAAATTTTATTGAGGTACATTATTGATACTGTAGGAGGAGGTATATTATTTATATAGCTTTGATCAGTTTAACTATGGAGCGTACATAGTGATATAACTTTTCAAGGTGAAATAACGCGTGGAAATATATATATAGCGATAGTGCAACGTATAACACGTGTGGAGAAGTAACGCATGGTACAACGCAACATAACGTGACGATACAAATTAATGGTCATACAGCGCAGGGACACGTGAGAAAGTAACGCATGGTAATATAACCCATGACAGTGCAACACCTGGCAATACAACGCGCAGCAAAAGAAAAGAAAGTAATGCGTGGGAATACAATGCATGGTAATAGAACACGTGACAAAGCAATATCTAACCACACAACCCGATGTGGAAAAATAACGCGTGGCAATGCAAGACATAGAAGTACGGCAATATAACGCGTGTAATACAACGAGTAGCAATTTAACGCGTGACATCGCAACCTGACTGTACAACGAGTAGCGACGTAACACGTGTGCAAAATGGGTGTAAATATTACATATGGCAATGTAACGTGAAAATACAAAAACTGTCAATATATCGCGTGTAAATATGCATGGCAATTTAACGGGCAGCAATGTAACACGTGTGAATAATAATGTAAATAATGTGAATAATAGTGCAATATAATTGATGGGTATATAGGAAATTTTAATCCTAAAGAAGCAGGGAAGAAATCGAAGAGGTAGGAAAAGTGGAGCAACGTATCATTTTCCCGTAATTCGTGGCGTCGCGATCAACTCCATTACGCTAACACGTCTGCGCTCATCTTTTCCAGACAGCACCTGTTTCACGGCGTATTTGTTCCCGTGGAATATTCAACGCCGGGAACGATCGTGAAAGACGGGGCTGCAACGAGACCAGCGTGTGTTCCTGGATGATCCTTGCAACGAGTACCGGGCCAAATGAGATTAAACCAGGCCGGACTGTGTGTAACTCGAATAGACGCGTCGTCGTCCTTGCCAATACCGTTTCGCATTCTCGAGAGAAGTTAGAACGGAAGGTTCCGTCGGATAAAAGTGGAGAGATTAAAATGACCGGCTAGCTTAATGAGACGACCCCGGTTGTTTCACGGCGTGGTCACACAGGTATTAACGAAATCAATACCGACAGACCGGATAACGATCGGTGCACAGCTAGCCAGCACGCTGTACCTGGCGGGCCTCTGGCTCAAATAATTCGTCGTCCGTTCTTTCGACCGACCAATAAACTGGCAATTAGCGGGAATTCGTTTCCTGTGACGTTCGCGAACCGAGAAAAAATTACCACTGCGTTGGGAACGAGGGAAAGAATAAAGGGATAGAAACGAGACGTGTCAATGCAGGATCAATAGCTTCTAGGATAGCTTGGAAGATTACGTAGCGTGTGAATTTAATATTCCCTTATACTTTTCTGCCTTTTTCATTTCAACGTCGATCGAATTTATTACTTGACTGATTAACCTCTGAATGACAGTCAACGGGTGAACTCTTTCAGACTTGACTTTTTCCACGTCTGAAGTTTCATATATTTTTGAGTTTAAAATGAAATAAATATGATGTACAATGATTGGAAATGTTGAATATTAGTAAAGAGGAGAAATGTTCAAAGACAAGACAAGTTCCTCAAGAGAGTGTCAGAATAGTAGTCGTAAGTGGAACGGTAAGTTAGATCGGATACAGTGCGCCATACAGGCGTGCAGATTATTCCGAAACATTTGCGTACAAGTTTCGAACAGCCAGTGTAAATTGCATCAGATCCCCGTTTTGCATGAACTCGCTTGAGGAATCAGTTTAACAGTGTTCTCGAAGCATCACGTATGTATCGAGGATCTAGTTTTGATGTTAACGGCTTGACCCACGAGCAGGACAAACTTTGAGCGAATCGGAATAATTGTTGTGACGATAACACGTTAATATTGTTCAGCAAGAAATTACATGTTTTATCGAGAACGCGTTGAAACTTGATTGATCACATTAATTTACAGGATGAACATAGACACTATTTGGCTATATGTTGTATGATCACGCTATATGGCTATATGTTATATTGTCATCTCCTGAAATAAAAATAAGAATGAAACTTGATTTCATTTTAACTTCGAATACCGACCTTAATTGTCGGATTAGATGCTGTAAATTTTACTGAACTGTAATAGCAACGCGTTATACAACGTATGTATTTTCAACGTACTGTAATTGCAACGTACCGTGAACTCAACGCGCTGTTATTCCGACACACTGTTATGTCAACGCACGGTAATCGCGTGACGACACAACGTAATACCTAACCATAAAACATGTAGTGATGTAACACCTGGCAATTTCACCGTATGACATGTAATTGTACAATGCGATACCTTTTACCTTTCCAAACCTAAAAAGTTCGCATTTGAACCCGAGTTCCCAGCAACGACCCTTAAATGCGGACATAAAAAACACGATGGAGAAGAATCTACATGATTAGTTTACTCGGCAGCTGCCGCAGGACACCCGCATCTCGACGGGACAAAGATATTTGTAAGGGAACGACCGCGATGCAAGGTTGCTGTACGCTGATTAAGCTTAAATTCGTATCTGCAATTAAGCCCGTGGACGCGAACTACGGAGGAAACAATGATTTTATTTGCAGTACACCAGTTGTTTTATTAAGCGGGTAGCCCCCGTAACGTAGCGCAGAAATATACACGCGTGTACCGCAATTTTAGACATCTGGCGGTAGCAATAAGTTAACCGGCATAGCTTATGATAACTGAATTATGTAGCTACAGAACTTCGCGTGTACGAAGGCTTGTATAATTCAGGGATTGCGTGCAATTTGTAGGCATTTCCTGGGACTCTGTCTGCCGATATTTTTGACACTCTGCCAGATGCGATCGGTTTTCGTTCGCCAAATGATACCTGGCTTCCAGCATTTCGTAATACTTCTATTTCAGTATTCCACAACTGTTATTATTGTATTATTTTATAAATTTTTATTTAAAGAAACTCTTAATACTCCATTTTAATATATTCAACACTAATAAATAAAAACGCAGGAAGAATTGAATTTACAGTCGTGGACCAGCGTCTCGAGGAGACGTAAATCGAGACAAGACTCTGATTCCACGGTATCGCGGTTTGCAAAGGGGCATGCAAACAGATCGATAGCCACGATTACCCTCCGCGTTATTTGTCGATTTGCACGGTATACGTTTCCGATAGCGCACAAAGTGGCTTCTAAGCCGTTGCCAAGAATTCCTTTGACGTTTCTTGTTACCTGGCATCGTCGCAAGGCGTTTGGTAGACCTAACCCATCCGATCTTCTCGGCTGTCGTCGTCTAGACGTTAGGTAAAACCCAACCCTCTCTCCGTCTCGAGACGCCGGTGTATCCTCGTACATGTATGTACAACTTGTTCCCGCGTTACTAATGTATCCGTTGAGTACACTGTTAATATTTAAGAGGGCGCCCGGATTCTGCTAGCAGAGCTGACTGCTTCCTTCAACCGGCCTCGAAACCCTTCAAGTTTCCTCCCTGTTGATCGACGCCGCCTTCCAACGTCAGGTGTTCCGCGCCGGAACACAAACTGCATCCGGTAATTTCCGAAATTTCGATACGACATTTGCGATTAATTAATCACGTACTGCTACAGCCGTGAGCTAAGACCGTCTGATTGCGACGCTGCTAACACCCTTCTTCTAATTTACTAACGAGTGGGCAATATATCGTGCGATGACGTATCGCGTCGTTGTACAGATACTACATAGAAACTCTTTCTGAATAAAGATAATTTTAAGGTAAACTTGTCAATTTTTTAATTTTCATCTTCATTTTCTAAATTCTTAAATTATGACCATCTTTGTTTTGTGGACTGCAATTTTGTCCCTGCACGAAGAAAAAGCAGGAGTCGCAATCTACGCGAGCACGATTGAATTCCTCTCGTACCGTTTCTTGCAACCGCACAACTCATTTTATCGGACCTATTTCTTCGTTGTTTCAATTTCGTTCCGCGAAACTTTTTGATATTTATCACCAGCAGCCGTTAATACTCCCCGCCGATAATTAACGCTCCCTAGCTCTATCGCGTTCAGATCGCAATATTATCAAGATCACCGCTAATTTACCTTATTTACCGAGTAAGCCTATCATCAATGCGTCACCATGTTCCCCGTAAGCTACGAAGCAATCCCATCATCCCCTGCTGTAAAATAATACATCATAATCCGAATGTCTGTACAACCCCCTCCTGTTTGCATACCGAAGCTCTCGCAAAGAATAATCGAATCAACGCCTCCCAAACAGCATCAAAACTCCATCAGCCTCGAAACCGAAGTAGTCCTCGTCAGACACCTCCCTTCGAGATCACCCTTTTCATCCCCTGTCTACCCTCGTGTATACCCTGCTTCGGTTCTTCTGTTTCTTGCGGAGATAACCTTCGTTATTGTATACAAAATATGAGTTGTAGATTGAACAATCTATACTAACAATATCTGAGTGAAAGTATCTAAAAAGTATCAGCATAGCAGTAAACTGATAGAATAATAAACTAATAAAACGTCGCAGTAAAATCTGAATACCTCATTAATGGCGGTAATCCTGTGGCAGTAAGAATATCCGTAGTAAAAAAAAGTAGCGGTAATGAGCGACAGTCACGATGGAAAGCTCCCAGTGTCGGAGCTTTTGATGTGGTCTTCTGAATGGGACTTCACATACGTCAGTCGAAGTCTCGTTTAAACGTGGCGCATCCGACGAGAAACGGAGCTTACCTGACCCGTACTCGTACTTTGATACTATCCGACAAGAAGGGGGTTTGTTAGAACCCAGCCACACGTTTGATGTGGCTAACCATATTTGCCGCGAAATTGAACGTGCGAGGCGAGACGAGAGAGACACGTCTTCCCGTTTTTTCGCGACAAATTGCGACCTTCGCGGCTCCGTACATTGCTGCTTGGGGTAAACGCGTTTCCGATGGTAGTTGAAGCTGATTTATGGGGGTGGAACGCGGACAGATTCAGGTTAAGTGTAGTAGAAAACGTTTGCATATTGTAATAGCAGAAATCGAGGTTCTTTTTATAGCAGGGGAGATCTTTATACAAGGTGATCTGCGTATATTGCAATCGGGATTATTTATGAATTTGTACGACTTCGAATTTGAAGATTCGTGAATTTCTTTTGTTCTCATTGATCGTTTAAATTCCGGGAATGGTCGGTCACGTACAGTTCCCTTCTGGAGAAACAAGAGGCCTCCCTCGAGAAAATTGTGGTTCCCTAAGCAAGGAATTCTTGCGGGTCTCGCGTAGTTAAAAGATTTACTTAACCACACGACGGTTCCTCTGTTTCTCGACCTGTTCTTTTTCATGGCCGCTCCTGTTTTCCAGCCTTGCTCACCCTTTGTAACGCTCGTTCTTTGTTCCCTTGTCCAGATTACGTCTACGGACTTAATAATTAGGAACCTAGTAGGATTCGTGTATGAATACACTTTTTCTTTTCCTTGCGCCTCGTTTGGGTACTCGTGGCCTCGGCTAATTTTGCGGAGGCTTGAATAGTTTCTGTGAAAAAGAGCGAGCTACATTAGCGCAGAACATTTTCAATTCGATTATGAATTTAGGTTAGCTTCGTTAAATTACGGTACATAACCTAAATATGCCTAAAATACCAATATCCATTAAATTTCTATATTTCCAGATCTCTATTTCTCTACCCGATGTCAACGAATAGAAATATATAAAAGGTTCGACGTAATTTATATGAAGCTTTTAAAGAACCGATTCTATTTCATGTGTCGCCATTTTCTGTAGAAGCAGGTAGAAGCAAGTTAAAAGAGAAACGACGCAACCAGTAGAGAATTACAAACGTGATCCACTCTCCGCGAGGATTTTTGAAACGCGAAGCAGCTCGTAACTCGAAAGAAACAATAATCGTTATCGTGCATCCGGCGAGTTTAATGGTGGGCGTTTTTATGCGCTGTAATCGACCGCCGTCGCAAAATGAAATACACCTTTAGCCGCGATCCAGAAAAGGCGTCACGATCGCGATAAAACGCGAGTAGAAGACTCTCGTCGGACATTTTCATTTTCCGTCGCAGGTACTCTAGCTTTGCGAGTCGACTGTCGTCCATTTCGAGAAACATGTCGTTGACATGGATTTAGAAAGCATTTGCTATACGTTCTTTGCTGTTCGGGCGAAATTTTATTCGAATCTGTGTCAGCGCTTGCCGATTTTCTCCTCCGATATCACGGTACATTTGCTTTGGAATTATGTAATGGATGAATTTTAGGAAAAATTTCAAGATTCCAAAGTGTTGTGTTTGTAAATTTACAAAGTTCTGTATTTTCAAATTTCTGAATCCCAAAATTTGGATGTGTGTCTCTATATCCCCAAATATCTATTTTCTCAAATTGCTATATCCCCAAATTCATATATCTCAAAATTCTCAAATTTCTACATATCTCCATTTGGACCTAGAAGAGATCTAGACGTAGAATAATAAAACGTGGATAACACTCGAGTACGTGTAAATTTCCGAACGGATATCTTCCATATATCCATACGAAAGCGATAGATTTTGTTGTTTGATATCCATAGAAAAATAACGCAGTGAAATTCGCTGGGTAGACACCGGGTATTCTTTTAAAGCAAACTTCCATCGTGCGGATCGCATGTTTCGCCCGAAGACCCGAGCTAATAATAATAGTTATTTTTGCGGATGATATTATTCGATTACGATCCACGATATTGTGTGTGGCGTGCAGGAAAAGCGGCTTTATAAATTCAATAACAACACAGACCGCAAGCTTGTCCTGCGCCGCTATTATTTCTCCGGGAATTCGATATCTCCGTGGTTCCACAGGCAAACGATATTTTGTTACCGTTGCACCGTGCACACGCGATCGACTCTCGATCGTTACTGCCAATTAAAAATCGTCCACCTCCATCTTTATCGGGGCCGGTTAATGAGAGTAAGTCGTCGTCAGGAAATTCCCTAACGATAATTCAACGCGATTATCTCGACGATATTTTTGTTCGCTAGGTAGAAAACCGTTCTTCTCTTTCCCCCTGTTTGCCACGGCCAAGGGAAATAAATGGCTAGTCGTGATTTTCATGAGAAAAAGCATTTAATGGTGTTAGTCGCTTAATGGTTTGCTGTTTCTCGGTCTTGAGCCACCGGGACGTTTTATCGACCCGCTTCCAAACAACCAGACATTAAGCCACGTGTGGTGGCCATTTCGAAAACTCCGAATACTTGTCAACCTCCTTTGGCTACGATCGTGTTTTCTAGAAATTTCTAGCGGATCATCTCGGTTACTCCGATTCGATGAACCTCTTCCGTGTAAAGTTACCGGGGATTAGGGTCAATTCCAAAGTCTCCATGTCTGTGAAGTTCGACTGGAAGATTCTGATGTGATCGCAAAAGTTCAAGATTGCCAGAAATCTTATTTGGAAATCCCGAGATCTGAGTAATACGTCCTGCACCGATGCGATTTTTAAAAAGTTACATCGTAACAATATCCAGTTTAGAGACTATAACAACTTTAACTTTCTAAGAAGACAATTAAACTATCGAAAGTGAACTTGACCAGACATACAGCAATAATTTCTGACGATATCGAATGTCAAAATAAATATTTACAGTTCGCACATAAATTTTACCAACAATTTTCCCACCCCACTTAAGCCTCCATTATTATCCCGGAAACGTTAAAAATTTATTATCACACATAGAAATTGATCAACCTGATACCACAGCAAGTATCGTGTAGCACGCTCGAAAGAGACGTTCTCGAGGGTGTCTCCGCAAACCGGAAGCGATTATCTGTCGTCGATCGTATGGACGCAAGTGGTTCCGCTTAATTAAGTCCACTGAGCCTCTAAGCGTGAATCATTTGGCCTGTAAATGCGTCGAGTCGATGCATTCGGCCATCTGTGGCCACTTTACCGACGAGACTAACCGACCGGTTCAGGTTATTATACCTGTGTCACCATTTCGCTAGGTCTCGAAATCGCCCTTCGTCGGCCATTGTCCCTTCGACCCCCTGACAGGTTGGCTTCCGTTTCGTACGAATTGCAATGCTATCTCACCACCCCTCTGGCCCGTGGTTTATGGCTTTTTATTATAAATGTTCCCCTTTTTCGATGGCTAATAGCCCGGAACCTGACCACCCTGTATCGAACGCCAAAATGGCTACCGCGTCACGTTTTTGTCTATGTTCGAGGGCCATTTCCGTGACTTTCTCCCTCTGCGCGTTTCCTGCACACCCGGACCCTTATCGTGCGTGGAAAATCATTTTTCTTCTCGGTTATTGACATTCTTTGAAAATTGTAATTTTATGTGAGGGTGCCATTGATATAGCTGCTCGAACCCTATTATATTCTTAAGGGTAGCTAAATTTAGGCTCAGATATTTTTACTTTTGAAATATTAATATAACGAAAAACATTAATATTATAAGCACGAAACAAAATCAGTGCACCTGAGCAGACACTGCTCACTTAATCAGAAAACAATTTGATTCTTCAACTTTTTGTACCCATCATCAACGCAGATTTCCACGGAAGGTTTCGAAAACACCTGTGCTACTAACTAGGCCATAATCGCTTATCTTGATATGAAGACTCGTGAAAAATTTGAAAAGGAAATCGATGATTATGTTTTACCGGCATCTTAACGAGATGTGAAAAATGTCTACATCCTCCATTAAGCTCCCCGTTTTAAGAGCATCGACGAGCAAGATAACGAGTGCAATTCCGTAGAATTTTCCAGTGAACATTATCGAATAATATAAATAAAGTATGCGTTAAAACCATGATGGATAAAGGGGGATTTATCTTTCAGCTGTAACGGAAGCGGAGTCGATAAAGGAAGAGTGATTAAGGATTATTTACACGGGAATATTGCACTTCGAACGAGAATATGGCACCTCGTTATGCAAATCACAACGTTATTCGAGGATTTAATTGTAAACGCGTTATAATGCGTACGCGTTTAAAACGAGGAGCCATCGACTCGCGTGTTCGCGTATATCCGTTGTTCATACTCGTCCGGCGTTAATTCTAACGAGCATAAACTCTCCTGTAACCCGGGTATCGATCAATTAAATCGATAAACGACACCTGAATAAACCAGATTCGTCCGCGTTCCTCTCGTAATGAGTTTTTAATCACCGATAAACCGGCGGAATCGTTAGCCGCCGGTTTCGCTAACAATCGTGCAGGAAACGCGGAAAGTCCCCGTGGCCGCATTAAAACGAAACTCGTAGCTCGCTGGAAAGCTTCAGGATCTCGCAACTTACGATAAAAGAAGCAAACAACCGTAAAGAAGGAGTCGAACGTTGCTCCGCAACCAGCCCCGAAGAAAAAACGAACAAATATCCGCTGCCGAGAAAGAGAGAGAGAGGAGTTTCTGTAACGTTTTAAATAAATATTCATAAGCTCGTGGTTTTCGAATAAATTACTCGTAAACAAGCGAACGTACCGGTAATACCTGATCGATCCTTCGTTCCTTGAATTTTCAACGAAATTATTCAATTTTATGTGAACCGTGAGAAACTCAGTATGTACCATCTTTCATACTCTTCTTTTCGTGTACACTGAGGATATTTGAGTTACCTCAACTTTGAAAAGAGTAGGATAATTTTTAAAATTAATAAGAATGTTTGCAATTTGTGTTCAATGAAATTTATATGAAAGGTTAATTGTTGAAAAAGATTTTCTTCGTGAATGCTCCAACCTCGTAATGTAATATTTGACCTCGGGTTAATCGCGACAGGATACTTTGTATATTTTTGAGGGCAAAATATATGCAATCGTTCGAAGGGTAACTGGACCCTCATCGAAATCGAATGGGAAACGTGAGCGAAATTATAAGATAAGGTGCCGGTTTTGAAACTGTTCTGAATCTAAATTGCTCAATTGCAAGAACGAAGGATATGAATCTTGATCCAACATCGATGGACCTCTCGTAAAAATTATATTCACTCTTCGAAATATAAACTACCCACGAAAAAGTTTCGACAATTGAATTCTGCCAGAATATTAACGCAGAAGATCGTAGTACGTTAACCAGAAAATTCTGAAGAAGAAAGATAACTCTTCGAAAATAATTGATCAATCAATGTGACGTACAAATATCCTGAAAATAATTGCCGGAGGAAGCCGATCAACGACGTTTACGAACGATTAGGACGTGAAAAGGTGACGTGTCCCTCGTTTTCGACGATAATAACCGTGCAGCGCGACGCAACTGACCATTTCACATTTTATTTCCACTTATCACGTTATCTCCTCTCCCATTACACGTTCTTCCCGCGACACGTCCTATTGTTATTGTCGCTACTTAACGCCGCATCCACGACAGTCGTTCCAGCTTCCGCTATTTTGCCTCGCAGTTTCAGCAACCCTTTTCCACAGATATTGCACCCTTATTGATCGCGGGATTCGACGCCGTTTTCGATCGAGTGCACCCTTTTATTCGCTCTTCGTTAAATTGTCTTTGTCCCTTCGAGCATTTTTGCTCGACATTTTTATATTAGAGAAAAAGCGTAATTGCGAAAATGTGAGATTATAGATCACTATAGAATGTCACAAAGGTGCTTAAATTATCATTGGAGCACTGATTGAAGAGTGCAAAAAGAACTATGACTTATTTTACGATGGGTTGCTATTCATAAAAGGGGTGTTTATGTGAAAGTCGATTTCAGTAAATATAAATGGAAGTTTTATTACAAGTAACAAATTTTGATGTATCTTGAAATGTTTCGAATAATAAATATTATTTGCGCGGAAATATCTCGGTAACCGACAAATCTACGAGGGCCGCATTTTACAACCCCTATAGAGACTCGGTAGCGTCTTCCCCATTTATGTGTCACTGATTCACGTCGCTAAATTGCGGCGATTCGTTCCACACATGTGTCCGCATCCAATGTCCCCTATGTACCGTGAAAGCTACTTAACACGATGATCGATATCCTATCGATTCAATCCGTGAAACGCGATACATCATAGCCGGAGATTCAGCACGCAGAACGAAGTTAATCCGCCAGGACCGTTTCACGAAACGTTCTCATGAAACTATCTTGCTCATCCTTTAAATTTAACTACAGATATGTATTTCTGAACAATCTGACTTCGACATGTAGTCGGACCTCCTACATACGTAACCTCTTAAATAATTTATACCACCTTGTTTTGCTCTGAGCACACATGTCACATGTTCGACTGCCTGAATAATAGTCCCGAACCTTGATCCATGAGTTTGGAGGACGACTCGAATAATTGAATAATTGAAAGTGTACCTAATAGGAACTGAAAAATGTTCCCAGGAGAAAGGTCTAACAAATCAGAAAGAATCTGGCCGGTTATCGGGAGACAACGATTCGTTACACGAGGACGCATGCAAGAATCGTATCACGACGGTCTTGCGGGTTGAAAATAATTCACGTCCCACGGGAGTCGTAGGGTAAAATTACCAGTCTGGCCGAAGTATTAAACTTGTTAAGATATTTAGAGCCCTATGGAGATTCGTCGTGAATTACGACGGTAAACGAGCGAAAGGCTGCGTAAAATTTCAAGGCGTCGTCTGGAACTTGACAAAAAAAGCCCAGGTTCGTTTCGTTCGCGAAAAAGAAGAGGAAAAAACGAAATGGCTGTCGCGAACTACGGAAAGATATCCTGTTTCGTTATTTAGAACGAGGGACTTCCCTGTTTGGACGGGAACACTCGGTCCTGCTGAAAAATTCAACGTTCGCCAGTGAAATTGCGTATCGACGGAAGTTCCTTGTCCTGATCAAGGATCAGGATGGATCGGGAAACTACTTTCCTTTCTTCAAGTTCTATTTCGAACAAACTTCAGTTTACTTTGATAGTCCGCATTTGTATGCACAAGTGTAATCAAATTTGAGAATTTTGAAGCTGGAAGGTTTAACATCGAAAGTTTCAACGTTTAAAAATTCAAAAACTCGAATATCAGTCATTTTAAAAATTCAACAATTTGAATGTTAACAAATTCGAAAATTCATGAATGCTAAAATTGAAGTATCCGCATAACTCATATTTATTAAACAAGAAGTTTGAAATCTAAGGAAAAATATACCCCAGATGGTACACGACATAAGAAAAAAATTGGATGCCCAGATAGGGTTTAAAGGAACAGATGAATAAGTAAGACACGTGAACCGATTTCGAAGAAACAAAATGCAAATGAAACAAATACACGGGAATCCGACGTAAATGTTTCCATCCTGTGGAAATGGAAGTTTCCATGAAACTTCCAAGGATTTGCTTCATGGATGCGTTAAGAGGTTTGCCTTCGAGGAGGGTAGAAACAAAATTTTCATAATATCGAACGCAACTGTGACCCGAATTTCTTTCTGTTCGAGAGGTATACTTCGAGATTGCTTTGAGAAACGAGACTTCAAGAAGAATGAAACGACAAGCAATATATTCGCCCAAGAACTGATTTTTGGACGATCTCACGCGTGAAGATGATTCGAGCAGAAAATAAAAAACATTTGTCCGATGTTCGGCGTGTGATGAGGGTAGAGAGAAACTACATTTATCGACGAACTGTGACTTTACAAAACAACAGGATGTTTTTCTCAGATCTTTTATAAACGAAAATATTTGTACTGAAATATAAAATTTTCAAATAAATAAATCGAGTAATATCAAGTTTTTCATGCGAAATAGCAAGTTTCGTGCAACTTAAGTGTACCAGATCACCCAGTGCCCTCGATACATTTTATTATCAAAATAAAGCATCGCTCGTTAATTAAAGCAAACGTATTCCATTTCCTGGAATATTAACAAAGAGAAAAGTTGATACACCATATCGATGAAATACACAATTATTGCAATATTTCCGATCGGAAATGTTTTATACGCTGCTCGAAAAAAACTATGCCACGGCAGTTTTTACGAAATAATAGAAACATGAGTACAGAGGAAAAGAATTTGCCAGTGTATCATGATCGAAACGCGAAGATTGTGGTAACGGAATGAGTAATTTAATAACACATGGATAACGACGCAAATAAAAACCTCACCGCAGGAAACTGCATCACCGAGTATCTTCTCTTTCCCTCTCACTTTTTTATCAACGCCTGTTCCTCCCGTGCTAGCTTATGGAAAACTGCATTCGTATAACGGGAACGGGGCAATAAGAATCGAACGAGTTAGAAGAAGCAAATTGAAAAATTTGATGGTATATCGGAAACGATGCAGCGAATGGTGCAGTCACCCGTGTTCCTTGTTTCGTGAAATATTCTGTCGAACTTCTCTCGTCTTTTTTTTGCTCTACGAATCGAGGCCACTGGTACAAAATGGAGCGATGGAAATCGAAGCCTGAGAATAGGTGCGACGAATGATTAGGTAAGTACTTCAAATATCATTTCGCGAAAGAAGTTTTTTAACATAAAACGTCGTATCACGTGTTAACCTCTTCATGGACATTCAAGAATCATGGACTCTTGAGGTTATAATAGTACAACCACTTGCTGTGGCATGTACGTATTACGACGTTATTGTACGCAATATCATTATTCATGAAAATGACTACTTGTACTAATCGTCAGGTGCACGTGTGTTCGTCAAAGAGTAATCGGTAATACAAATATTTACCGTGCGTACATTCAGCACAAGCGATACACGGGATGTGAATGGTTGCGTCCCAAAAGACCGTTGAAAAAAATCAATGAGGGAACCCTCAGCGTCGCGACGACGAATTCGTTGGTCCCCGGAGAGCGCGTCGGAAAATCGACGTCGGTCGTCGACGTTGTGGCGAACGTACCGAACGAACGGTCGGAAACATACGAAGGTTAATCAATTCCAGACGCGGCGTCGTTTCCGCAGACTTAATTCGTGCTTCTCTGGTGCGGCACGAGGCCCTCGGCAGCCTTTCTCATTATTATCCGACGTACGAGAGGGTTGGAAGCACACCACAAGGGAGTCTGATGCCGCGAGCTCTGCCTTGCAAGGATGAGGCAAGACCGCCTCTTGTTTCCTCCTCTTCCTTCGGCTTCAGATTCGCCTCCTTCCTTCTATTTCCGAGTCCGTGCTTCGTTGTAGCAACTTTGTTCTCCGGAGAAATTCCCCGTAGCGCTATCTACATATTTGATGTCGCCTCGTCCACTCCGCTAATGCTTCTCGTTAGAAACTTACCGCTTTACCCGCGACCTACCACCCGTGTGGTTTCCTCTTCCTCTTTCAACCACCCCCTTCTCGTCTTCTGCTCGCCTCTCGCTTCCCCTCGCGCCTCGTTGTTTTCACCTTTCTCTCGCCCTACACGCTTCCTTCTTTCCAGTCTGCAAACTCCAGTCAGCATTCTACTTGCTCCCGATGACCCATCCTCTCGCAGTTCGACGGTCAAAGCGGCAGGATTTAACGTGGAACGGTAAACGTCGCTCGAAACGATGTGTGAGGACTGTTTAAACTTTGAGACTCCGGCGGGGACGGTGATTCAACGGGTACACGTGAAATATTTTAGAAGAGACGAGTTTTTAGGCACTGTGGTACCGTTAGAGTTACTCCGATGTTACATTGGTTACACTGGGACTGTTAAGGGACGATCTAATTACGAGTCTGACAGTTCACAAAATTCCTCAATAGGTCCAAGCATAGCTAGATCAGAATATTTCTAAATTCGAATATCCATACAAATAACCCTAACTCCGAATGTAGCCAAATACCATTAGATCAGAACATACCCGGAGCTGGATATCTCTACATAAGTATATCCCTAGACAGAAATTTCCACAGATCCAAATACTCATAGGTCTCAATATTCCTCCACCTCAATGTACGTAGACTACAACATCCCTAGATACGAATACCTCCAGACCAGAGTATCGCAACATCTTGCCCACATATTCACATGTCTCTAGAATATTAATTTTTGAACGCGCGTATCAATTTGGAAAAAGCATCGTATTCATTCGGTTCATGGTTTTTCACTAAACTGCGCTTCAATAATTCCAACGATCCTTTCAGCGGTTGTTATTGCTTCAATTTTCAATTCGTTACCATTTTTTTATTTTTTTATATCACTGTTCCGGGAGTTTCAGCGGACCGTGTTTCGTAACGAGATGATGCGGCGACACAAAAATGATCCGTGTAACGTTATTCGCGTGTACGGTCACGTAAAAAGCACGGAACCATTTCAATAGCGTCCAATCGAACGTAAAGCGGGCCAGTTTACCGTATCGACCACGGTTAAATGATTTCCGGTGCGTTACGGGAAAATATTGCGATGTCGTCCGTCATACGATGACGTTCGTCGTTCCGCGAAACACGAATAATGGTTTATGTATATTAACGTGCTAGTTAATCGAGAACGCGACTCCCTCTTGAAAACGAGAGGGTTGGTACGTGTTGACCAAGAACAATATTTGTGTTTGTAATGTATTAAAACGAGAACCGAAACGTGGAGACCTTATGGTAAAATGTGTCGAGAGAGTGTCGTGAATAAATATAAAAAAAATATCTCTACGTGATCAAATTTTCACATTTAAGAATTTGTTGGTGTTACAGTTTAAAACAACTGAATAAACTACACTTGATAACTGTGAGAATGTGTATGTAGTAAATTAATGTTACACGATGAAAATGTTAGAACATAATAAAGTTCAGTCAGCGTCGTGACTGACATGGGGTGAACAACTCTTCAGTAGGCATAAAATTTGTAAAAAATTAAATATGCATCTGTAATTGCCAAACTTGCGAAAGATGTTCGAATCAGACGGAAAAAATTGTTGAACAAGCTCGCGATTCAATGTACGGTTAAATACTGGAGTGTAACGTTTGACCAGGTAACCGGGTTTCATTTTTTAACGACTCGCCGCCACTTTCTGGAATCACGTTAAAATGCAAACAAAATCAGAGGAAAAACGGAGACCGGTTAAAACGAACAGCCGGAATCCCAACGACACGGAATTTCTGGAATTTCCGTCGGTGGCTGCTTTACATATTAACTAATTCCACTATCCGGCCGGCCAACTTTGGATTAGACGATTCCCCAGTTAGTAATACCGCGTAATGCGATGCAACGTTCGAAGCTGATTGCAAGTCCTCCCATGGAAATCGTCATTATCATTCGCTAACCGGTTGACTAATGGAAAAACCGCCTCCGTCCACTCCTCCCATCCTCCTCTCGCGATTACTTTCCCTTATCGTTCAACTATTCGCGACAAAAATGAGAAGCAACCTTCTCCTTTTCTTTTTTTTTTTATTCTCTCTCCCTTCGCCGCTCGTTTATTTAAGCAAGAACGACGTTCAACACCGATGCTATCTTTCAAACTGCTTCTTAAGTTATGGAAAACTTTGCTAAAGACGATAAAAGTGGTTCTTGCTGTTTCGCAATTACGCGGACTTTTATTATGAAATTATCGGGGAGCTGTATTCACTGAATTTTCCTTAATTGAAAGATCATTAATTTGCCGTTCGAAAATCGAAAAAATTTAGATAAGTTCAAATTTTCCAATTTCCAAACTTGTTAGATCTCCAGATGCAGGAATAGTCCATCTATCAATCCTCACGACATTGATGACACTTGATCCTGTCTTGCGTCCACACAGACCTAGTTACATGTAGATAAATGACTGCTTAAAGGAACGATAAGTCGAGAAACGTAGAACAGAACCATAGTTCGATTCGCTGACCTTCCGTTTCCGTCTGAATTTGATTCGACGTCTTGGAACCCGTTGACAAATTCCATTCCGCTAAGTGGTGACGCGACTGACGTGTCTGGTTTCGTTCCAAGACTCTGTTCCATTCAGCGAAGTAGCTTGACAACGTGGCGAGATATACCGAAAGTTTCCCTCCTCCTCACCCTCTTCATCTTCACGTGCGTGTGCGTAACCATCTCCTTTAGTCCGTTTTCATCCCCTCGCTTTACCCCGTCTTTCCATGGGGAAGCTGCTGAGTGGAGCATCCCTTTTCTGGTCCCCGTACTTCACCCACTCTGTCTCTCTCCATACACTGCCTCTCCGTTCCTTTTTATCTTTTTCACCGGTTGCCTTTACTCTCGTTACACTTCGACCCTCGTGCAACCCCAAAACGTTACGCTTAGTTTGATTCAGCACGTGGTACCAGCCACTTGGCCCCTTTCTCCCCTCGGCCGCTTTTCACCCCTCCGCCTTGTGTACTCTGCCCTTCCAGCCTGTGTTTCGACACCCTTTCGCGAACACTTTTCACGTTCGCCCGCGTGAATTTGAGCGCTAATTGCGTTGCATTCTAGGAAATTTTCGCGCCCTAGGTTTCGACCGAGTTCTTTTTCGGGGTAGATCGATTTGGGCTTGTCCTGAAATGCTGGAGAAGTGAATTCAGATCATAGGAAGTTCTAAAGGTGCCTAGAACCCTAGAGAGGTACATTAGAATCATGGTGCCTAGAATTTTAAAGAGGTATATTGCAGTCATAGGGGACCCTAGAAGTACCTGGAAGAATCATAACCTAATACTGAAATGTAAAGCTATTGTAGGTATAGGAAGTGTAGAAGATCTAGCAAGATTTTAAATGAAATTTAGAGAGAACCCGAGGATATTCTAGGAAAAGTCATTCCATCTTCTACATCTCCTAATTAAGGGAAACTTTCATCCTGTAAATTCCAGTCGATACTTCATGAAAATATATTGTACATTTAAAATTATACGAGCGAGACGAACGTCCGGAATAAATTTAATTTTATTTAATTTGTCATGCAAATTAACCTGTACGAAAATTCCAAGAACTCGATAATTGCCAACCAGATTCCGGAAATATGTATCAGATTTCAACCGTGAATAATTTCCAGCGGTGTACCAATGTAACAGTGTTACCGTGTTAATTAAAGCGAGAAGAAGAACCACGTTTTCCAACGGGGCAAGAAAGTGGAAAACGTTAATATGGAAATTGCGTGAGTTTCCGGATGAAGTTTTCCCTTTGTACGGGGAAAATCATTTCTCAAGTGAGTATTATTTTTTTATAATTAAATGCTCGACTACGGTACCGGATTAAAAGCTTTGTTCTTTGTGAGATAATCACTTTGAAAAGGTACGTGGAAGCTTTCAGTTATCTACAGGCTTCTGGCGAGGGTTCTTCCGGGAACAGAAATTTTAATTAGTAGGTAGACGTCTTTACATCCAAGCAACCGAGCGGACTATTAATTTCCCTCTCACCCCTCCTTATCCTCGCCCCATTCTACGCCACGTCATAGACGTTTAAACTTTCCTTCTCGACAAACAACCTGTCTTTTCTCGGACCTTGTTCTTTCCGATCTCTCGACATTGCCCTATATATTAATTTCTTAATTGCATAGTTAACTCCGGATACTTTGATACGAAAATTTCTGTACTGGATCACTATGTTCTATAATCGCTAGGGAAACGATTCTCTACATGAGTTGATCTCTGTATTGGATTCCTATTTTTGGATTCCTATATTTTTCGGATCATTTTCGACTTTGCCTATTCTTCGCATTTCCAGCAGCAGCAGTTCCCTAGCGCGGAGAAAGATCGATCGAAATATTCTATAGAATCCTCTATATCCGTCGACGGTAAACTACTTTCGACTCTTTTTGCCGTGCTGAAAGAAGAAACTGCCTTTCTAAGGAGCCGGTCGGAGCAGTCCTGGATGCCGCATTCAAACCGTAGAATATATACTGCCGGCTCTTTGAACATCGGGAAAACTAACGAGAGGGCATTCCAGGACTTGGCTTTAAGGAAGTTTATTTTCTTAATACCAAACCTCCCCCCGCCCGTGCATCCGACCGCCGCGCCGGGTCAAGTCGCAAGCCGACATTCAAAAGCTTCATTAGGAGAAGCCGCGGATTCTGAGACCATTGACTGAACCGCGCTACTGAAGTCACGTGATCCTCTATACTATTCTAACAGCCTCACCAGTATCGGTATCCTTTTTATCATCTCCTTTAACAAGCTACTCAACCACCGCCAGCTCTCGTTACAGTTATGTAATTTTTATTACAATTAACGACAAGTGGATTTTCTTTCGTATAAAAGAAGATTCGAGATTAGTTCAGGTTCATTAGTCAAGGGGTTCTCTAGTCAAGTATCCAATAGTCAAGGGGGATGAATTAGATGTTTAACCCAATTAAGCGAAAAAGCAATTCTGCATGACCTATTCTAAAACACGATTTGTCAACACATTAGAAACACCAGTCTAACAAACGTACGCTCAATTTAACTCTCGCCTTATCGAACCTGCGCTTAATGTTAATGAGACAGTGCGGTCCGTCGAGTGTGCGAATTCACGTATGTACACGAACACATGAACACACATGTACAGACGTAACTAGCCGAAGGCTGTTAACCTCCTCATTTGCAACGCTTTGATGCAACCGTACTTTCCAACAATGACTATACGGGTAACATCGTACACCCGGTTCCGTATCTATGCCGATCCAAGCCGATCGATCGATCCTCGAAATGCTTCTCCATTTCGACGTAACCGATGTCATCGACTGAGGTGGACCACAACGCGATATAAAACGGTCCGGCCAAACTAGATTGATTTGCATAAATAATTGCGCACATATCATCAAGACACGAGCGAAACCGGTTAATTAGTACGCCGTTCCGCGAGAATATAGCCACGTCAAGGGGATTACCGACGACGTACATAACGCTGGCTTTACATCGATCCACTCTGAACGGATCAGCTTCCCTCAGAATGGAAATGGAATTACCGTCTGATCGGTCAGGCTTATTTGCAGAATTATGCATGGTAGCGTATTTCTTCTTGTAATTACTTATTAGCGCTACTATTGTATTCGAAATGATGTAAAATTACACGTTATGAAAGTACTTTTACAGTCAGAGATGAATTGCGAATAAATGAATGGTGAATAGCGATGAGCTGCTTTGGGGCACCGGTGATCAGCTAATTTGCGTATGAAAAAATATAACTGGAGAATTAAATAGGTTCTACAAGTCCTGAGTCTCTTGACGTTCTCACACTTTCAAGTTCTTATATTCTCACATTCCCAAATTTCCCAATTACATCGATTCGAATCAATCTTCCCTGCAACCAAACTGAAACCTCAACCCGAACTAGACCTCAAATAAGTCGCACAAAGCTTCGCGAACAATATCAGGGATAACTCTCCCTCAAAAGAAATTCAAAGCGAAGAACTTGAAGTTCGTTAGAGTAACGATGCCTCGTAGCCTTCGATCCTTAAGCACTTCCGCGATAATCGTTTCCCAAACCGGAAACGGAAAATCATCGCCACCTTCGATCCAGCTAAACGAGCATCGGCGGATAAAAAAGGCGGACAGTTTCATTACGAGAAGCGTATTTCGCGAACAAAGTCTAGCCACCTTCGTCAGGGATCGAGTGACAATGCAAGCCCCGAACGGAAGTCACAAATCACCCTGTTGGAATGGCGAGCGGCTCGATTCATTTTAACGACCGTTAACCGGAGGAATGGAGAACGCGATGTTACACTTGGCGATCGTTAAAAGTTAACGAAATCCTCCACCTCTCGTTGCAACCCCGTGGCTACAGAATGGGCCAGTATGTTAGCAACTGGAAAAAATCAGAGTCAGAACTGATTCGAATACTTATATCTAGTAGCTTATATTATTGCGCGAAACTTTATGACATAGGGTGTTCATTTCGGGTGAAATTTGATCTTTCGAATGCTTTACGACTAATATAGTATTACTGTTATCGTTTTACTCTTACTTTGAATGTATTATTTGATTGACAAAACCTTTTCGTCATGAAGAAATTTCATCCCCTATGCAGGTATATTTTCCCTGACAAAATCAGCCAACTTTAAGAAATCCATTTTGTTCACACACGTAGCCCATAAAAAATATAAATGAAGTCTCTCGGTTCATTTGCAACGAGAAACTACACAATATCGCCGCGAACCATCGTTCGACTGGGAATGGTTCCATTTGAGGGTCGGTTGCCACCTAGAACCCCCAATAAATCCTGTAATCCAGCGTGTCACGTTAGGAATACGAATTTCCCGTGGCGTCGCGACGCTGCCGCGCTCCACGGAACGTCCCGCCCAAGAAAGATTGCATTTTTTTTATATTAGAGAGGTGGCAGGGCTGAAGGCTTGACGGAATCCCAACCTTACACGTAACGCAACGTAACGCAGACAAATTACACGATTCAACCCCTATGGCGCGCACGTGTGCAGACCGCTCTATAATTGGCTATACGTGTTTGCGATGGGGTGATTCCTCGACGGAGGAATAAAGCGTACAGCGTTTACCTTATTTATGAGGCCATTTTTGGGATTGCTCGTTTAAAGCTGTGGTCCATGATTTCCAGCACGCGCCCGAGAAGGAGAATGTTTTCAAACGTTGTAACGCAGGGCTTTCTATTACGATTAACACTTTTTCTTAATTTACGTCCCTTCACTTCGTGTTTCATATTTTAAACGATACTATGTTTGATATTTATATGAATATGCCTATGTTTGATATTTGTACATCTTTTTACGTAGACATTTCAATGCTACCCAGTATATCATCAGACTCACAATGTTCATAAGACTAATCGTCCTTAATTTAACTAATCGTTCAAGGTTGTAAAAGAATGTTTCCGAAAGTTCAAACATATTTTTATATGAATACCAAGTGCCTATGTCCATTTACTTTTGACAATCAACGCCTTAACAAACGGCAGCTGCTTAAGTATGTGACAGTAACAGATCCAAGGCCCATGAAATTCAACCGTTCCATTCTTCTTCCGCCATTTAAAGTGCACCGTAACAAAACAGTGTTCACTTCATATTTAAATGTCTCTTGAACCCATTCACAATGTCTCAGGGATCTCCCGCGTCTACTTGCGGTTCGAGCAAACAGACGAACAAGATAAGGGACACCGCATCATTCTTCGAAATTTCTGGCCGCATCCGAAAGCACTTGCATTTCATGATGCGACCACATGCAATACCAGAGGATGCGAACATAAATAATGGAGCACGGAGCGACGTTCAAGTTTATTTCCCCGTCAGGGAAATCCCTTTCTCTCTCCCTCGTCATTCACCAATTATGAAACACCCTATACGTGTGCGCACACACGCGAACGAAGGCAGTTTCGTTGCTTACCCTCTCGCGATGCTTCTTCTTTCCCGCGACGTGTAATACACTTTTATGTCGCCTGCAAGAGGGGTTGCGACTCCCTTTGGTCCCCTTATTCCCCACCCGACTCCAACGATTTGATACGCTTCAACCTTTGCAATCGTTTCGCTCGTAACTTCTTCTGGCCCTTGCCAGATTTTCCCCTGCCCTGTCGCTCGAAAATCTCTTCACGCCGGAAAGTTCCGAATTTCGTCTCTGACACGCTAACGTTCGTCTCACGGAGGAGTCGTGAATCTTCGACCTAATTCCTCTTTTTGACATGTTCTGATCACGAAGCGATTTGTGTCAGGTTCATAGATTGGTCTAGTTAATATATTACGAACTTCACCCAGAATCAGAGGAAGCCCACGTGTTGTCGGTATCGCGATGTTGAGTGCTCGGAATTTTAGTTGAAACCCTCGCAACAGTTGACCTTGACTAGGGAAGTTTCACTCTATGAATAATATTAAATAATATTCGTAACATGAGCTACTCGCCGGTTAATTTTCGGCCATAAATCGTAATAAATAACGCGAAGGTTGCTCATTAACATGAGTTTTAACCTACTTGAGGAAAATCCAGAATTTAACGCGGCAGAAGGTACCTAACCCGGGACGCTGTCGCGATGACCCAATTACCGCACTCGTAAAGTGCAACGGGGCGGGACGTGAGCCACATGAAAGCGGCGAACAACCGGAAACTTTGTTAGTACTCGCAGTCTTTCGACACGTTAAGAGGCTGTGCACGAGCCACGGAAGCCCGGCCACTGGCTTCGTAATTAGTTAAGCCGCCTCTTAACGCGTCGACGAAGCTCCGAGATATTTCCACGGGAAAACAATTATTTCCGCGAGGTAGCCGAATCGGCAACCGGAAACCGTTTGTCGACGACCAGAAAAGAAGAACGAACCGCGTTCGCGGCAATCGGCTCACTCCACCAATGAAAATACCGTGCGCCTACACGTGTACATACGTACATAGGTACACGCCGAACGAAAATTTAATTAAATCCACGGGTTAAGGTTCCGGCGTTCCGGTATTCGAATTCGATCCAGTTAATCCGATCGAGCAAGCAAATCGGTTCCCTAAGTAATTTCATCGATATCGACCAACGAAACGGCCGTTTAAACGGACTCGATAAATTTTCAGCTTGCCTTTCTCGCTCTGTTTTACTGTCTGCTTTTTACTTCCCTTTTCGGGGATATCATGGACCATGAATTTCTGTTGAAATTTCATGGTGTACGGATTATCTGCATTCACATTTTGATCGCAATCTAACGGATCGTCCGTGAAATTCCTTAAAGATATTAAGCTTGATCATCTATATTTCTACAAAACTTTTACAAATCTTTCTACAAATCTTTTAAACTTTCTTCAAAATCTTATCCTAAATAGTAACAGTGAGTACTATCTGAGTGAACTCGTAGTTATCCGAACCTCATTATTTCCGGGAAAATGTACTAGAATTGATAATTATCGAAGTAACTTGACCGTTCTTGATTTCATTCAGCGGAGTGGTCAAGCAATACGAATTTCCGGAATGAGGGTTTCAACCTGGACGCACGTGGACACGCGTCACGTGGTACACAGAGGATATCGGAGAACTCTGCACCGTTTTCCCAAATTACGCCAATAACCTGTCCGATATAATGTCTGACTTCGCCGTATTAATTAGCCGGAGCAACAACGCCTGGGAACGGTAACTCGACCCGGTAGGTACATAGAATCGCGATCGAATTAGCAACGCCGATACCCAGTTGCCTGTTGAATAATGCACGAGCTGACATTCCGTTCAATAACAAACGTCCGTTATTCCATCGTTATTCACATCAGCTATTTTAACAGGGAGTGATTTTTTAAGTACCCAATCGTGCGCAGGAGAATAACCGGTGCGGAGCGTCTCGCATAATCAAATTTAAATCGACGAATCGATAAACGGGTTGTAACGATCACTTCATTATACGGTTACATATTAGATCACCGCGAGTTAGATCGCCAGCAGCAAGCGGAATATACGATCGGAGACTTCAGGACGCCATTTTGTGAGGGCGCCACGGTCAAATCTCAATAAGTTACTATTATTAATTGTTTTAATAGTCTGTTTTAAGGAAGATAAAGGACTATTGTGGAAGGACACTTAACCCATGTGCCATCAGCGTTTTGTATAATGGAATTCAAATCGATGTATCACGAACACCCCACTGACAAAGGGGTTGCAACGACTAACCCTCTTGACACAGTGTCCTGGATTACCCAGTGAAATTTATGTTTTCCCGTGACACGACTCTCAGCGTGCCAGAAACGATAAGTTTCTTAAACGCGTGGCCTTTACAGGCTTATCATATTTGTAGCAATCCCTGGGCTAAGCCTGACAAACGAGATCACACGCTTCTCCTTTTTATGCTGGCCATCGTTTTATCGAAGCATCTCGTTTGGGAACTGGGGAAAGGATAAACAAGTGAAAAATATTCTACAATTTTTCTTTGCATAAAGTACCCTTAATTTTGCAAGTACTATCCTTAACAATTATAATATTATCTCTCTATATGAGAAGAGATAAGTAAAGAATGTCCCTTTGATTAAAGATTAAAAATGTTTACTTTCAGAAGTGTGTTAAGCTAAATGATTTATGCACAGCGTATTTTCGCGCAAATGTACATGAATAAATAGGACACAATATTCGCGGCGGTGTACAAATCATCATTACGGTTCAAAGATTAATCAATCAGTCATTTCGCGCAAGAAGCATCCCCAGCAGGCTAATAGTGACCCTATGTTTGGCGGGCGATGCAATATTAACAACTACGCTGCACGCGTCGGTTCGTTTGGTAAATTATAGATAGATACACTCGGGTAACGCGGGCATCATCGAAATTTTCGCTGCAATGGGAACTGGTAATAAAATGGATTGACATTATGTAACCCCGTAATGAACCGACGCGTTAATTACAGCCTGGCGCAACCTGGACGCCCAGGACCACGCTAATATCCGTCCACCTGACACGTAACGATTTCATTTTCGTTCATTCACGATTCACGATCTCCGTTCCGGCCAATGAGAGATTACCTTCGGTCCCGTTCAATTACAGCATTAATTTTCGTGCGAAAATTTCCTTCGCTTCGTTACCTTTCCTCGCCGTGTTCACCATATTATAATACATGATCGATCGAGCGACATTATCAATCGCCTGAAGCCAATTTATCGATCAAAGAACCTGACGCCAATTTTCGCGCTAATTACTAGCGAACGAGCTATTAGGTTATGTAGTTTACACTTGCTTGTCGATAAAGCAGGCGCCTTTGTACTTGCACGGACTGTAATAAAGGTACATCTTAAGGGCGAGCAGGTACGCATTTGCAAGTTAGGGTAATCACATCAAGAATGCATTGTGATCAATTAATCCAGCTAGATCTACTGGCTAGGGAGGTATGCATAGGGACAACCAAGGAGGATGTCTCTCAATCGTGAATTTTTAGGGATGAGAAATTCAGTCCCGTGTAAACATCCTAAGGATCGTATGAGATCCTTTTGGTCAATATGGCACGGTCAAAAATCGCCATTTTTTAATATCTTGCTCCGAGGCTAGAGTAAACTGTAGGAAATAGGAGTGCAAGGGAAACTGCAAATCCTCTTCTTTGAAGGATCCAGCCTGGCAAATGACGTTGGCCGATGATGCCCAACGAACACTTGGATACCAAAAGTTCTCTGTGAAACCTACGAACCTCGAAATTAGCTACTTTCAGCCATCTTCCAGCCGAGACGAATGGCGTACTATAGGGAGCTAGACAGCCGGACTAATACCGTACGCTTTACCGTTCCTGTGCTACTCGTCCTAATGGAAACCTAGGACACCCGGAATCCCGGCTTCGTCTAATTTATTTGTCGATGGTCCGGTGACTCGCGTGGACTCCACGGTTGGACGAGTGTTCGCTCGAACAACGAGAAAACGTAAAAACAAGTTGTTCCCTGCGTTTGTTAAAGACTCTGGGACAGATCAGCTTCGTTTTCAAGAAACGTTGCGACAGAAGTTATCTTTCGAAACCACAAATTATTTAGAGTCGTCAATTATTAACATTGTTATGTTATCAATAAACATTACACGTGGAAATATAAATAAACTTTCAGTTGATTAATCATGAGCGCAATCAACGATCAAGTATCGAAACAATACACACATTTTGAGTCAACGACACGTTTGATCTGAAATTGAGCAAATGTGTAGAGAACAGGTAAGAATAATCTGGAATAAGCTCGGCTATAAGTTCCACAAAATACCCGGATAACGGAAACGCTTTTCGCTCAAGATTGAAACTAGAAATAGAGATTTAAGAGTGAGAAATGTACGTCGAGCATAAATGACCAGCCACGGGGACCAGGAACAATCCACAAATCCTATCCATAAATTTCCTTAGCTACTTAGATCCGTATCCTCGATTGCAGCCTCTAAAAGCTAATAAAAATAAAATAAATCGTGCGTACCTTTATTAATCTACCTATATCTCGCTTCCTGACTGATATTTATGCATATATCAAGGTCTGCAACGCAAACCCGATTTAATCTACAGATTGTGGGTTTTAAAGATACACTTTGCGGACCACGATATCCTAAATGCATGTACATTATGAATAAAGTGTAAGATTAACTCTTTGTACTTCAAAGTACTTTCTCTGACAGATCACAACTCTAAAATTTTCTAAGTGAAAAGATTGATAAATTCTTTCGCAGTTTTTATTTATTATTGATTATTGTCGTATGAAACCAAATGGTGTGAGTCACCCTCTGAGTGCAAATAATAAGGGTTAATTAGGGTTAGGTTAGGTTAATAATCAAGTTAAGGGTTGGGAAACCTAACCAAAAATCGACCTTAAAAATAAAATGTCATCGATCCACAAAAAGTCGAATGCTAAAAGTGAAAAATTGTTGGTCCACGAGATCGACACCAAAAATAAAAGGTCTCTAGAATCACAGCACCTGGGAAGTCGATACATCAATCATTTCGTAGCAAGTTACCCTTCGTTTTGTACGTGAAACCTGACAATGGCTGATTTACTCGTCGCAACCAACAGATACCCTGGATTCCCTTAACGCGGTCAGGTCCGATACGGGGTCCTCCTTCTCTTCGGGCAGTTATGGCGGTCAGACGATGACGCCGCTGTATCATTCGCGGCCAACGTGATTGATAAGGGGGCCGGCTGATAAACACGAACGTTAAGCGTGCACCAGCGGCCACTATAAATCAAGAAATGTTTTCGAGAGGCGCGGCTAACGCCGTGGATATCGGTGTTTTCGCGTGTTCCTCTTTCTACGAGGTTTTATTGGGCGAACTACGTGGCGCGGTGCTTTCCGACGTATCTGCTGAAAAATGGGGGTGTTTGTCGTGTAATATCGTTGAATTGCACGGCCCAAGCTTTTTGCTTTTAAAGCCGCTGCTTCGAATATTAAACCTCCTGGAATTGCTATCATTAGTTTTCGAAATTTCCTGTTGCGTGGAAATCTGGCAGTCTGATGTGTTGGGAATCTGGAGATGTGGATATTTGGAAATTTGGGGATTTGATTGTTTGGAGATGTAAGAAGTTAGAGATTTTGAAAGTTGAACATTTGAGAATTAAACAATTTAGAAATATAAGAATCCCTATATCTGTATGTCCCGATACCCCTACGCCCCTGTATCCCTATGTCCTTATATTCGTACGCTTTATACTTGTGCCCCTATATTCCTACACCCCGTATACCTATTCCCCCGTATCCCTATATTCCTGTATTCCTGTGTCCTTGTATTCTTACGACCCAACATTCCACACCCCTATATCTCCTCGCGGTTATATTTTTACAACCCCATATGCCTACACCCCTGTACTCCTATGTACCAATATCTCAACATCCCTACATCCACATGTCCCTAAATCCATACGTCCCAAAATCTCTACACCCCTATATCTCTTTGCCCCTATCTTCCAACGTCCCTATGTCTCTATGTCCCTAGATTCCTACATTTCTACCTAATCTAAAATTTAGCAAATAATAAATGAAATAGACAAAAGTTTTGATGAAGTTTGCATAATTAAAACCGCAAAAATGAGTTTACACGGGATGTGACGCAATTGCGTGGATCCCCTGTTCACTTTCGTTCATTTTTCCAGTCAATATCGTCAATTTTATTCGCTTCGATCATTCCATTGTACTCGACTCGTGACACACGTTTGGCATGGCAGGTGACGGGCCAATTGTTTCGTCGCTGAAGGGTTTTTTCCAGAGATAAAAAAGGGTCGCCAATGTTTTCATTAAATTGTCGCCTGTTCCGGCTCGACAAAAATTGAACTCTTTGGCCAGCTGTTCGGACCGTGTAACACCCGCGAAACGATACGCGTTAATCGAAGAGAGACTAAAAAAGTGTGCCAGGTACCGTGCTAGAAACAAAATCGTTTTCATTTAACGCGCTAATAAAATCGCTATCATATTTTCGTGGTAACTAATCGGACTGCCGTCTGCAGGGAATTGCTATCAACCGTTCGATCGATACTGTTTCGTTAATTCACATCGTTGAAAATTTTTTTACACTTTCTGATTATTTTTCGTAACAATAACCAAGAAACGTTATAACATTTTAAATAATAACAATGTCTTGAGACTTCCTTACAACTTACTGTGATGAAATCAAGGTCCCCAAGATGTCTTTAATTCAAATTAATGCAAATCGAGGTGAAATATACTCGAAGGAAATTTTTAGGAGGGCTTCAGAACCTTAATCTTTCTTAATGGAACAAGGGATTCCCTTAGCCAATAAGGCAACGGAATCGATGTACCATTTTTGGGGCAACTCACCCTTCGTTTACGCTCCATTGCAGATTTCTACTTCGAAAGGTAAACGTTCTACATAAGACTTTTTTTGTAACCCATGTTTCGTAACAGTTTTTACATTTATAACAGTAATGAAAAAGGAAGCTTCCACGTGTAGGTACACCTTTATGCTTTTAACAAGAAGAGAGACAAAAGACAAATCCGATTCTATGAAACAAAAGATAGCTGTGTTTCCGTTATCTCTTTCGTGGAGCATCGATAACTGTATCGCCGGAAACGGTAACTCAGAGCTGCAACCTCGACAGCATAAATAGCACACGCTTCTGTTCGAACGGGAATTACCCACAAAGAACAATGTGGTATACAGGGTGCATCATGTGAAACAGGGCATCTGAATACCGTTAATATTGAAGATGGAGAGGAGAGATATTCATATATTCAGAGATTCTTATGCTATCAAATTTCTGCAATCCTTAGATTTTAATATTTGTAGACACTTAAATTCGTACATAAAATTCCTAAGTTCACAAATTGCTCAATTCAAGCTTTTCTGAAGGTCATCGATAATTTTTTAAATTGCATTACATATTTCTAACTTTCTTATATCGTAGTTGATGAACTTTACAAATTTATTAGTACAACCCATCGGTTGTTTCTCTAAGTACTGTATGACTTGCTAAACTTGTTCAACCTTCACAGTGTTAGAAGCGCCGTTTTGCACGACACCGTGTACGTACGCGTATTACGAACGGTATCAGTGCGTATCCCCGTAACTATTTGCGTCTGGAAGCAGCGTCTGTTTTTTTTGTTCCCCATGGCCGTCGATAAACGGGACGCGAGTGCAGGAAGCTGGCTGGATCGAAAGCAAGGCCCCTCCAGGCATGTAGTTAATCCGGGATAAAGGTGGTACACAGCTACACCAGGAGCACGATACGCTGGTTGAAGATGCATCCGATGCATAGCGCGTATCCCACGGATTTATAGACTTACACGGGAACGGAGAATCCATCTCGTTCGTCCGATCGAGACGCGGCTTTATGGTCGAAGGGATCGGGCGTCGAAGAAACGACACACATGTCGCATCGGATTCATCTGCATTATATTAATTAAACGTGTCGCTACCATATTTGCAAAGCCTTGCAACTTCTGCCGTTTCGTTTCGTATGTAACATATACCATTATGGATATTAAATGTAACGAGGATTTTCTCTTTGACAAATAAAATTTCACCCGTTACCGCAATCACTGTTTCAATTAATTCACGTTGTACGGAACTTTCAATCGGTATAATGAATCGAATTTTCGGCGTTCTGGTAACACCAGTTTACATGTCGGTGTAATTTTATTGCATTCCCTCGTTGCAATTGTCTTTGTTTTCCCAAGAGCGAAATCGCACGAAAATCGTGCACACATAAATTTAACTACACGTTTCAAAACAGTGTTCTATGTGATAAGGATTAGAAAGTCCCAAAATGAAGAATTTACGCGCGTAGACACTTCGGACAGATCATTTGACATTTACTGTCCGAATGGGACAGCGTAAAAAATGGACCGTAAAATCTTAGAGTCCGCTGTCAATAAATTCAGCAGAAAATAGCGTGCATCCTTCCAAGTATTTATTGCGATCCTCACAATGGCTACGATCGTGACCGCGGCGTTGAGGGTGATACGAAAAAAGGACACACTTTCGTGAATAAGAAAAAAGAAGCAAGGACGAATGTGTAGCAGCGAAGATTTGTGGTCCGGGCAACGATATTTATTACAGGCCCGTGGGTCATCTGTAAACATTAAATAACCAGCTGCATCGCGTGCAGCATACAATTCTATTGCACGGCTTGGTTGGTTCATGCCCGAACTTCAATTTCCTTTGAGCGCAGAACGACCGAGAATTTGTCAAAATGAAATATCTAAAATCCAGGTGTATATTAAAATATCCTTCTGCGAGAATGGAGGCGACACTGGTTCTTTGATATTGTGCATCTGACTTCGTGCTTCATAAATTTGATCGAATCAGAGCAAATAACGGAGGTGTACTTCCATTTAATACTGCAGCGAGAGTCGAACGCGTGGCTTTATAACGCGTAACGAATTTTACGTGTAGCGATTTTACACGCAACGACACGACGCGTGACAATTTCTGTGCGCGAGGATTTTACGTGTAACAGTTAACGCGCTCAGCTTTTATTTAAAAAACGTGCTTGACGAATTGAATTTGTTTTTTAATTAACGTAACGTGAATGGGATATTATAATCTGTTTCAGATTTAATTACCTAAAATCACTGACACGTGATGTCGCTTTAAATATTTTGTCTTTGAATTACTTGTTTGTTTCGCTGTATCTTTGTAATAGAAAAGCAGGCGTTATCTGTTTGAAACGAATCATTTAGAAAGATGAGACAGGTTTAAAAGATTTATATTTTATGTGGGTTAAATATTGAAGTGTATTACTTGATTCTAGAGAATTTGGAGTTTAAACCAAGAAGTAAATGCCGGTATATTTGTTTTATTACATATACATGTTCTTATCTCGACCTTAACAAATGCTTAAAGTTTAATAGTATCGATAAATGTTTGCATCTGCGTCACGATGGAAACATCAGCGTTGTATTAGCAGACATTGTATCGGTCGATACTGACAAAAAATGGCAGTTCCGGAACAATTAACGTAACTCGTTCAATACTCTTTCTATCACTTGATCATACCTGGAAAATGTACAACACGTTTGCAAGCTTTGAAACGTTGATCGTAATATTTCCATCGTCACGAGTATTGATCTTACTACAAAATGCATTCGCAATTCTTCAGAATTATCCTGACCTAAATAATGTTCGCCGTACATATAATTTCCAGTAATAATTGTACTCTACATGCTTTTGTACACTACTATTCCTCGCAGGATATAAATACAGACATAATATGCGTGTAGATGTATATGCGATTAAATTATTGCTATTGTTCCTAAACGATGCGCTATCATGGCACGGTGATACGCGATGTGACAACAATCGATAATTAACACGTTGAATGCCATGATACACTGATTATCGCCATCATGAAATTAATAACAATTCAACGTGGCGTTGATATTCTAATAAGTTCGTGGCAAGTAAAAAGCTTGGGTCTCGATTTTTAAATTCATATCATCGCCATTAGTTATATACAAAATATCCGAAACATTATAAAATATTTTACTATAAACTACTTTGTGATATATCAATAATATCAAATCTCTAAAGGCCTAATAAAATTCACAACAGTATAACCAACGTCATAGTTTTCATCTTGTAAACAGCGCCAATTTATAACTACTTTTTTGCATGCATTGCTCTCGATAGTCGAGACACTGTAATTACGTTCTGAATAATTACGACAGGTTAAGTCAGTGGACTCAGTATGTGACATTGAACGTGTTAACGTTACCAGGAAGAATCTACCGGGATCGATAATTACCGATTGATAAGTTTACTAACATGATGCAGCAATACTGTGTAAATACCTGAGCATAATATCGTGTTTTCTCCTAAATGAAAGAGGAAGAATGAAAAGCATCATGCGGTAAACTGACCCATCGTGCGTGGACCTCTAGACGACAGATAATTCATAAGGAGGTGCACTTAAAAATTCATTATACATCGTACGTCTTATCTGTCGACTGGGGAAAATGAAATAACGAGGCGGCAAGTTATCGAGACCGTCCGCCAATCCTTCATCCTATCGATTGACCGCTATCGATGAGTTGCTGACTCGTTTCGTAAATTTGATGGCAAATTGCTCGCGATTGAACTGTGTCGATTGCAGCGCGTCGAACAACATGGAGGATCTCTCGAAAGTTAAGCTCGTTTCGTTTGCTTCGGTGTTACGTCACGATCCTGAGCTTTCAACGGATAAGGAATCGATATAGTCTTCTTAGCTCGAGAACTTCTGAAAGCCATTACTGCCGCACTTATTTTTCCACATTTCCTTTTCGCTATTTCCGTTCGGTTCTTTGCGTTGGATCGCAACGGAACGCGTGTTTCCTCCCTTTACGATGGCGAATCCTCCTGCTTTGCCTGCGTCTTCCCTATGTTCTCCGCCTCCCACACGGTGTCCGGAAGTTTCGTTCCCAGCGTTTCCGGGAAGAACAGAGACAACAGGCCCGCGGACATAGACATGCATCCGAAAAGTATCAAAGGCAGTTCCGGCATGATTTGTGCCTGCGAAAAGCGACATTTTGACAAAAGAAAATCGATTGGCCATAAAAGTTTAAGCGACCTCGTTTCGAAATCGGCCATGCAACAATTGCAGATTCGAAACAAGGAGCAACAAGCGACTCGCGTCAGCACGTTCTACAGTATGCATAACACTGCTGCGGTAGTCGACTCACCAAAAGAGGAGTTTGCGGTGACAATATTGACCCCATGCGGCCAGTCATGCTGCAGATTCCTAGTAGCGAGTGTCTGAGGTTCGTGGGGAACAGCTCAGCTGTGTAAATGTAAACCGTGGAAAACGACATCGTGATACACCATTTTCCACCCATATACAAAACCAACGGCAAGAAACTCCATGAACCTGAAAGGAATTCATCGTACACGTTCGCCTTTGCTTTGATTGTCTCGAATTGAAAGGCAAATTTTCTTCATGAATATTTTCTGCGGATAGAGACCGAGTACAAGCAGCTGTACAAGAGAAACTATCTGATTGTTTAATCGAGTTTACCTGTAGGAACGAATTGTATCGCGAGACAGAATGCGCCGCTCAACAGGAACGACGAGGAGAGAGTCGCTTTGCGACCGATGTAATCGGTCAGAAACCAGGTCAGAAAGTAGGCCGGAATCTCGACAATGGCGACCAGTATGAAATTCGTGTATTTATCGCCGGCAAACGCCACCGAGTTCAAAGACAATCCATAATAGACGAAGGTGTTCGTCAGCCAGCAGAACGAGCAGGCCAATAAACGCGTGAGCATTATCGAGCTAGTCAACACTTGCACGAACGGTGACTTCTTTTCATGCTCCAGTTGTTCCGTCTGCAAATTGATACGATTATAATAATTATAATTTATTTATAACACGATCAGTGATAATTTTGGTGGGTGTTCCTGGACGTCAACTACGTACCTTATCGGTCTTCACCATATTCAAATCCTTGAACGCTCCAATCGCCTCATCCGAGACTCGCAGCCCGTTAATACGCGCCATTTTACGATAAATACTCTCCACCTTTTCGTGTTTCCCATTCGCCAATAGCCACCTTGAAAATTGGCATCATGTGTTTTGTTTTTTTACGCGTACGAGAGATACATTTCGAGGGGAAACGAGTGTATAGAACACGCATTTATCGATTACCTATGGCGTACATAGAAAAGGCAATATGAGAAAAGTATCTGAAAACTCGATATGAAGGGCCTAACATTAAACGGAGATTCCGCGGCGTGGGCAGGCTATTTCCGATCGCGTTAATTAATTAGAGATAATGAGTCCTATCAAGGGTGTCGTGACGTCAAAGGTCCAGTTAATTGGCCGGATATCGTAGAAGTATAACTGGACGACGACTTCTTAGATCGTTAAGGGGCTCGTCCCGGAGATCGTTAGCGAGGATCCCCGGGACAATACGAATTAAACGGTCGCCAAAGGAAATTACCTGACTGATTCCGGGATCAGGAAGGGCAGCAAGATGGCAAGCAAAGCTGGACCGTATACCATTCGAAGGATCAAGCGCCACGATCTCAACCACATCGCAATCAATCCTAACAACATCTCACCCACTGCAAACATGCAGCAAATGATGGTGCTTGCCAGGACTCGGCCTTTTACTCCTGCCATCTCCATTCCTGAAAATCAACGTTCTCCGTTCGTATCACTCGTGTAACATTCAAATATTCAATATTTATGCATATTCGATTTAACTGTACACATCATATTTGAAAGTTAGTGATGTAAATTAAACTTTGTTCAGTCAATAATATAAGTTGTCCAGTAAATTAACTTGGAAATATTCAAATTTATAATTGTTCGAATTTTTGTTATGGTAAAATAATGAGAATCTACTATATGAAGAGAACAGATGTTCTATTCACAATGATAATGGTGCAAGTTAAACTTGTACCATTACATCTGTTTCCAACGTGCGTCTGTTTTGCCAGACCATGACATTATGATCGCTAAATTGCGGACACTTATGCAAATATACCTTTTGTTTCACATTTTCCAAATGATTTAAACTATTGTCTCAATGCTGCACTCGTTACAATACATTTTGTTTCCTTATCGAAACCGTTTCGAACTCTGTTAGGTTAGATTAGGAGCTTGAGGAAGTTTGATTAGCAATGTTCACGGTGTAATATTTACGGTATCATTGGATATATTTTATGTAACTCAGTTTACTTTCAATACTCTTCGAACAAATGATTCATTGCAATGCTAATTATGGCAATTTATATACCAATGAACGTTTAAGGCGGATCAATATATCTATTATAATTGTACATTCTAATCCAACGCGTTAGCAAGTCAAATGATTGATAAAAAAATTGAAATTCAAGGTTTGCAACGGTTATGAGTACACCTTGCGATACTTTTTTCGATATGGAAAACATTTCTGCATCTAGTGTTCCGGAGCGTGTAAAACATGGCCGTTATTTATATCAACATTATTCACGTCGAACATCTTCCTATACTTTGGCTCGTTATTAACTCACCTAAAATAAATCCAGCGCTGTAGATACCGGCCGCGGCAGTCGCATCGATAAATTCGAACGCTAGAAACATCCAATAATTCACGGAAAAAGAATGTATCAGGCCGCTGATTCCGCTCAGGGACGTGGTGAGCGTCAAAACTGTGCGTCTTCCGTATCTGGAAGCAACAAAAAAAGAGCGATCCAATTGGACATGCATTATTTAACACGATGAACGTCGTTCTGAAAACACCTGCGTGTTACAGAACTACCGATCGGTTAAGCTGTTTGAATAATTTCGTATTAAGAATTCGTCGTTCGACTAATTCGAATATTTGTATCGGAATGTTTGATATCGATCGTATTAAAGATACTTCGATTGTTTCGAATACGAGGAATTCAATATGCTGCATTCATCGCGGGAAATCGTTTCAAAGCGAAGATGAATCGCGAAACGTCTACCAAGTTCAAATCGTTCATCGTAAATCTCGGAAAGTTTCCTAAAGTACGAATTCATTTAAATATAATCTCCCACTTCTTGGATCGTCCCTCGAATTCGAATCAGAATTCATGAACTGGCGAAAGTCTGAAAGCTACTGGCTGAAATACTAGATCTGCTCGTATACCACGAATCTACAGAATGTTTCACGTTGCAACAAAAAATAATTATGAGCAATAATAATAATGCATTAATAATAATGTATACATTATGCTTATTGAATCCTTTTTAACATTCTTTTCCAATAGCAGTTAAAAAGGAAATATAGTTACATCACCCCAAATATATAGAAAGCCACGTTAAAAAAATCTTGCCATCATTAAAGTATAATAAATACGGTGCCCTATGTATTTCGTTTAAAACCAAAACTCGATTCTTCCCACTTATCACCTATCCCGTCAAGATCCAAACACTTTGACCACATTTTACGAGACTCTCGAAATCAACGACCTGTTGATTTCGATCTCTACCCTCCATGGTTACACAAAAAGAGAAGAAAAAAACTTTGGAAAGTCACTTTTCCCCCGGTGGTCCTATCGATTTCGATTCGAATCCGAGAATCCAGGAAATTGGATTCTTGGTACGAACCGACTGCTGCTAATTAAGGACACTCGATGTTGATTATTTCTCACCTGTCCGATATGTATCCGGCGAAGATCAATCCAACGAATTGGCCGACATTATTTATCGTGCCCACCAGCGTGAGTTTCCATCGATTGGTGTCGCAGGTGAGGTCCCACTGTAACGAAAAGGGAAATCAATCTACTGGGTCGTCGTTATTCATCAAACTTTTATCTACCTTGTTTCTATTTTATCACATAAATATTATATTCTTATGTACCTTTCTTATTTTATCAACTAAATATACCATATAAATATTGTATAAATTTATAACATGTTACACATGTTATATTTATTATATTTGTGTCAATATTATTATTTTATCTACTAGAAGTGCTGTTGTATTGATGGTTATCGATTACTATCATTGTGTAATACAATCTGATTAGTTAATCTAATCAGTCAATCGGTATATCAAATTATCTAAACATTTAGATAGTATCGATAAGAGCAGCTCGACAACAGTGTGATCGACTTTACCTCGCTGAGCACGGTGATCTCCGATGGATCGTAGATCCAGGAATCGCATTGTTGAGTATCATTACTGAACGACTGGTTTGTACAAGCACCCGTATGGTTTTGAACAACGTAACGAGTGCATTTGGACATTTCTGACAGGTCCGGAACGGCATCTGCCGCCCATGGCGAATTGAAGTCTGTGTTGTTTGAATCTTCACACTCTGGCACCAAACACCTGTTTTTTCAACGATGTTTTTGTTAGCACATCAGGATCATGTAACGTGAAATTATAGAAATTGTTGTTGGAGCAAATAGAATGAAGTGTTATTTTTCTTTGAATACAGAAAGTTCTACATTTCTTCTGATAAAGTGTGTATTGGGAGCTGAAAAGTTGGCAGGTAAACTTCTCATACTATTCACGCTTTTCATACTCTTCCTGGCTACGTTAGTTTACTATTTGGTTAACTAGGTAAATATGTATGTCATCTTCATATATTTGCTGAAGCAGGTTGATCTACTGCATTATGTCCAATTAGAACCGATTGCCATCTTCTCAGTTCCCAGTAGTATATTCTATTGATGATAAACGAAAATACCGACTGGCTCATTCTTTAAATGACTAGAACTTTATTGATAATAATAATACAATTGTTGTATATTAACTTTTACCTAACATGTAAAACATCGCCAAAAATAAATTGACATCACAGAAAACAAAAAATTTCCAACATGCTCCCATCACAGGATGCAAATGACCAAAATACATATGAGGTGCAAGATTAAAGGTGTACTGAACAAAGAATCTTTTCATTTAGCACAGGTAATCGGAAATTTCAGAATGAGTAATCTTTGCTCGAGCGTTTGCTCAAAATAATGGATACGTTAAAAGATGTAATTGCTCGAATCATTAGGGAAACAAGTGGTTTGCTTGATTCTTGGAACAGAAACTGCTCGTTAAACTCTGATAGAACCTTACAACAAGAACGGTTTACCATTTCTGCATCTTACGTAAAAAGTAGGCTCTCGTTATATAGCCGTGTTTTCTTTTTCTGATATTGTGACTTAAGAAGAGTTATAAAGGTGGCAATATAACGAAAGTCTACTGTATGAATCAATTACTCTTAATCAAAATTATCGCGTTGTTAGTAGAATAAATCAGAATCCCGTGTGTATTCCGCGGCGTTATGAATTGAAGGGGTTAATAGACTTCTCAATAAAGTAATCGATTTATCGGCCCGACGATATTACACAATTCAATGTTCAATCAATTTGTTCCAGCTCATACGTTAGGATCTTCTTACGAGCTGAATTGTTTCCAATTCTATCGAACAAAATAAACGGGCATATAGTGGAACAAAATCTCGAGAAGCTGGAGCTCGGAAAAAGATGAAAAGTCCAATATATTTCGTCACATACAACTCTATTTTCTCATAAAAAATTAGTAATGTCATAATAGTACCAAAACTGTTACATTGTGATGTTTTAAAACTTTCAAAACTGTTGCATTAATTTTTTAAATGTACGTTAATTAACTGGAAACAGTGTTTATCATAGTTTATGCAATGTTCTGTGAGATTTTGTCTCCGCTGCGAATCGCATGTAACAGATAACGAAAATTGCTCGAATAATTAATGTAACATACCTGTACTTAACTTCCCCAGCTGTGAACACGTACGCAAGCGTGAATCCTGCTGACAAGAACAGAGGCAAGCTAATTATCGCGAACATAATCATTTGATAGTATCCGAAGCGATCCACTTCCTGCTCGCTGCCTCTCTTTCCTCCTGCGAAAACATTGATTTCCGGCTATCAAATACACAATTCTTCCGGATAATTTCATGTGCTAAGCACGATACACGTAACAAGCGGAAAAATCGACGATTAACGCTCTGAATAAAAAAATTGTGTACAAACTAGGGAAATATCCTTATCTCTATATCGCTACATTCTTCAGATTCCTATATTTTCATATCTCTGTTAGGCAGGATCTCTGTAGCTGCAACTCCCTATATCTCCTAAGCCATATGTTCTCAGATCTCTACCCCGAGCATTCTTACATACCTAGGTCTCTACAAATCCCCATATCTCGACGTTCCCAAATTACTACATTCCCAGGTTCTTACAAGTTCAGATCCCTATATTTGAAAATTTCTACATCCCCAGGTCCCTATTATTCCCGAATTCCTACATCCCCTAATTTTCACATTACTGAATTCCTACATCCCCACATCCCTACATCCCTAGATCCCTACATCCCCAGGTCCCTACATCCCCAGGTCCCTATTAATCCCAAACTCCTACATCCCCAGATCTCTACGCTCACATATTCCTACATCTTCAGCTCTCTATTTCCCCACATACTTATGCCCTTAAATTCCTATATCCCCAGTTTTCTATATCCTGAGATTTCAGTATTCTCAGATCCCTACATCTTGAGATCTCCACATCCCCAGATCCATGCATCATCGACGGAATGTATGTACATACTTGATGCGGACATTGCCGCATTTCGTTTCGCCTTCGTCATTCTAATTGATTTAACCATCGTCGTTAATGAATCGCGTCACTAAACAACAAGTAGCCGTTCTTCTCCTTCGTGGAGAGAGAAGAGAAGAAGCAGCCTCTCGTCCGAGATGAAAAAAACGTCTGGCGAAACGAAAATCGCGCGATATATTGCCTACGCCCGTTTCTCGAGTCTCCTCGTTGGCGAGTGTACTTACGCTCGCCCGGCGATTAACTCGAGTTACGATTAATCAACGAGAAAATAGCATGAACCCTTTGCAGTTCAGATTATTTTTATCGTCTCGTTCGGTCATTTTTCCCGAAATAGATGGCGATGGTAACAGAATGAACGTCGACGAACAGTTGTACACATCGTGCTTATTAAATTAACACGATGGTTTGTACCACGGATTCGTGACTTCGATGCCCAAGTTTTTGTAAGAGTTCTCTGCATAAATTATCACTTGAAAATTAGCATGATAGCCGGGGAATTCAAGAGAGGGATGACAAGTTGTTTTAATGCTTTTGTTGTGTTGTCACGGACTTTCAATTTATTTTCACGTGCAACATATTAATTAAAACTGTTACAACTGTTAAAACTGTTTTCATGTACAAAATAGTTTACTACAAAATAATTTACTTTTGATTAGTTAAGAGTAAAGTGATTATGTATATGAAAATTAATAATTTTGCAGGATAACTGTCAATTACACTACTATCAGTTATCTCCTACTGGGTATCAGAAGTAACATATAATTGCAACACACGTGGTTATCAAGACACATGAGTGCGTTGACTTTCATGATACAAATTTCATCTTCAGCAAAGCTTCGAGTCATTTTCTTCATACATACCTTGGAAGGTATTTTTCAAAGGATTAGTACCAGCAAAGGGTTAATAAGAAGTAGAAATAAAGTATATAAGTGTAAGTAAAGTGTTTACCTGTGCCATCGATGGTTTTCGGCACCGACGACGACTCGTCCTTCTGCGAGCAAAACAGCCTCATGCTGTCCTCTTCGTCGCCTCTGAGGCTGCGAACACAGAGATTCGAGAATTATGCCGACGTTTCCTTCGTTGACCCCACGTCGAGGGTCACTTGTTTGCGGTTCGTACATTAGCGAAAAACGCGCGAAACGACGCAATTACTCGCGCGCATTACATAAAGCTTTTACCGAACGAGTCGAAGGAGGGAAAAGAAAACCGGCCAGGAACGGGACTTTCACGACACCTCCTGCCATCCGGCTAGCACCAAGGTGAGAGCGAAACGACCTCGTATCGAACGAGTATCGACAGGTTTATCAGAAAATTTTCGGTCAACGAACGTGCTTTCGCGTCCCGAGATGATCCGACTCTATCTACGTTATTTGAACACGATCACGACCGCATTCGACCTGATCGATAAAAACAATCGACTGATCGCGTACCAACGACCGCTCGCGACGAATACCGATTTTCTACTGGCACTCCGAGAGCGAATGAAATCGAAGCAAGAAGAGAAGCAACGCAACCGGTGGCGTTCGTCACGTTCCGAGCGTGCATACGTGAAAATTAACGCGTCATGCAAGCATGCCGATTTCAGACCGGAAGTTCCGCACGCTTCGCGCTCGGGCTCGACGATATTAATCGTATCATCAAATTCTGTTGTCCTAATTCTTTCATTAAAGATACACGCTACGATTTTGTTAAGATGCCTGATAATCGCGGTACAATCTCCAAGCGGATTATTTAATTCCCGTTGCATTGTGTTGCGAATGTTACATAAAATGCACCGTGCAGTTCTTGTATCTTGACAGACACAAATGGACTACATACTCTGCTAAGGTAATTGCCTTTTCTAATTACCCGTAATTTTTTTCTTTCAGATTGATATAATGTTGCAACTGCGCTACGAACGAGGAGCTTTAGGGAAAAGGAATTTTTTATGTGAACAAAAATCTTTCTTCTGTAGAAATGAAAAATAATTAATTAATATTTTAAAGTTTTTACAATTTATATAAGATTCGAAATGAATGAAAGTACAGTTGGATTAGTCGGAAACTTGCAACAGAGAGTTCCATGCATTATATCGATATCGACAATGGATGCATCGAGTAGGATGGCCTTCCGCTCGGAATTCCATTGACTTTCTAATATGAAAGAGCGTGTCTGAAAGTGTTGCACGTCTTGAATGATCAGCATTTACATGCCGTTCGAAAGACGCGAGTATCACCTTGACAATTCTTGAGCGTAACTCCATAGCCGATTTAATGTTTCATGAGGAAGATGATGAGTCGTTGTCGTTACCCTTCACTCTCGTTGCCGGATAAATATGGACGGAGAAGCCCTGCGATGTTGCAGAAAATGAGCACGTTCGCGTTGTCGTCGTAAATCATCAGTTTATTATTATTTATCGCCGCGTTGCCGCCTACAATTCGCTAGCCTTCTTTTTTTTTGTCGGCCAAGTGATTCAGGATAGGCGGATAGATAAACGGTCATCGTTACGTTATCGCGTAAGTGTCAGTTTATAAATTAATTTAATATTTCGACAAAATTTTATGCTTTACGATGATTAATCGGCTCTAATGTCTAATGCGAAATATTGAGAAAGATTGCTTTTTAGAAAAATTTGACCTCGTGTGTTAAAAATATCTTTGACCTTTCAACCTTTCTAAATTCGTCAGAAATAATCGTGACACTGATTCTAATCGATTAAAAAACCCGCAAGTTCGAGAAATTTCGTCATTGCAGAAAATTAAGAACTAGTTTTTTAGAAGCTATTTCCTCAACTAAAAACGTTGATTAAATGAAAATATTGCGGTATAATCAGATTATTATGACCGTTCTGTAATTATCAATTATGTGGACTTTAAACCATGAAACTGAGAAGTCTTGTGTTATCACAAACTACATCGTTATGTTTTTAGTAATATGTAACAAGAATTTGTTTTCTACGAATTGTATAAAATTCTTAAAAATTCTTCAAATCCGTAAAATTCGCATCCGTATAATTCTTGGCATTATTTGCATTGAAAAATGATTGCTTGAATGACATGTGTAGTGTAAATATTTCTCCTACGATTTTCTTTCGAAGACACGAGTAAAGAAACACGAACTCACAAACCGCTAACATTATATCTCAACGTTGCAAACGACTAACGGAAACGTAAAATATGAACTTGTCATTAAAGCATTCAGTCACTCGTGAAAATGTTCACAGATTCTGCTGGAAGACTGCTCGAAATAAACAATCACACATTCTTAGTCAATTTATGATAAAAATTCTATTACCATTTTCCGTATAGAAATGTATCGTACTCTATTTCAAAATGGGTACTGTATCTCGATACTGTGGTTACTTTAACTAATTGAACCAGTTCATATTCCGGAAGATCAGGTTCGAATGTTATCCAGTTACGCCAATGCGCTTACATTTCACCAGTTGTTATTTCGTGACGATTTTCCTACGTTGGCTCGAGATAAATTTCGAGATACGAAATGTTTGGCATTGTCACGCGTAATGAGCGTCCTGAAACGAGAAGGCGAGAAACGACCGTCGTTGTCGCTGTCGTTGAATTGACCGAAGAGATATTGGATCACGGCTGCACAGGTTCTGTCCTTCGCGCGCAATTTCGCGGTTACTCCGTTCTCATTGAAACGGTCGCGCGATTAACATACATTAACGTTTAAACGATCTGTCCGCTGGAGAATCCTAATTCTTCAATAAAGACGACAGCGTGACGCCAACCGGTATCGCGTTACCTTCCTTCAAACCCCGGGAGCGTCTCTTCAACGTCCTCCGCTTTGTCCCGGCGAATTTAAGCGAAAGGACTAATTAACGAGCAGCTAAGAAAGGCTACTTTGCAATATCGTGTCACACCCATGGCCTAATTTCTACTCCACTTTGTGTCGTCGAGAATTTACAAGATTCGCTTCAATTTCTCGGTTCGTTTTCAATGGAATTCTTTCCCTGCTTACGAACTACCTGAATCAGATTAATTCGCAAGAAACGCTGTACGATTCCGATGAAAAGTTCTTTGTTGAACGAAACAGTTATCCAACTAATTTGCGTGCGATATCGATTTGACTCACCTCTTTTGATGCAATTTACGAATTCTATTGTTACACGATTTACAGCTATTATTGAACCAGAATTGTCATATTCTCAGTTTCTCAAATTTCCGAATGTTCAATACCCCAAATCCCAAATTCATGCAAAATTGTAATGAACACGTTATACGGAAATAAAGCAATACCTATCAAAGTATGAAGAAACGGGAACTGTTTATGTCCATGATTGAATCACCCAGTGTTCGAGTACGAATATTTTAATTTCTAATTGAAAACGTGCACAACAGTATTACGCATACTTAACACTGATTAACACTGAAGGATTAAAGTCGAAGACTATATCCAAATCGAAGCGGGAACGAACATAACCGATTATATTGGCTACCTTAAAACGCACTCCAATTAAACCATCAATTTCAACGACCAACTTAAGCCTTCCTATCTCAACTCCATTGGTCTTAATTTATCGTGCAATTAGACTCGAATGGGTCTCGATCAAACGCGACACAATTCCTGTTTGTCATTTAAACGAAAAGAATAATTACCTCCGTGCAAACGACTAGATCTTCTCCGAACGATCGACGGAGTCTGAAACGAACCGATCACTCTGTTCCCTTTGAACCGAGATCACTGAGTTCACCAAGACGATTGTTATTCGATCGTGGCGGTATCGAGAAAATTTGACGACGTTTCTAGCAGGTTGAATGAAACGATGCTCCCAGGATCACAATGCGTGTTCGCGTCGCTGGGATCGGTATCACGCGTGAAACAGGTGTCCACTCGGTGTCCTTTCACGAATCGCTTACGCCATCTTCTATGTCTGCTACACGCGTGCAAACTTGTTAATTTCGCGACGGCTAACACCACCGTTATGGAAAATCGCGAATCTAAACTGTGCGACACGCGCAACTACATGGTAGGTGAGCAGAGTCGGCTCGTTGCTGCAGCAACTGTCTTTTGAAGGTAAACGTATACCACGCTCTGCTGGGTCTCCGATGACCACATGGGGGTGGGGGAAGGCAAATGGTCTCGGAGAGGGGAAAAAGGATCGGTCCTTCTTAAGTTCTGCTCTTCACGACCGGATGACCACTCGGTTCTACCTACCGGTCACGGCATCAACACTTTAGCGCGTTTAATGACTCCGTACGATGCTACGATAACAATTATTCCAAACAACTCTTTTACGTTTTCCCGTTTCGACTTTTCATACTTTTCGTCAAGAGTTAGGTAACATTTCGTTTGGTATTTTAACGGTATTTATTTACATCGAGGTCACTGCTGAACGATGACACACTTAACATTCGACGTACTTAATGACTTGAAATTTATCAAAAGCTTGACCCAGCATGTTATTAGAATCGAATGAATAATAAAACGCGAACAAGGCGTACTTGGTCTTTGTTCAATCGCGAGGGAAAAAGAAATGAAAAGTGTATTGCGATGTAATTTATGTGTTGGCGATTAACTAGGCGAACAGAGTTCAGCGACATTTTCATCGTAGAGATTTTATTGGCCCTGACGATTATGTTACGTAAAATATCGCCGAGGCATATTTCATGCTTTGCTGGATTAGCTTGGATATTTACTAAATTTCTATCGTGTCGAGCGTAGCTTTTAAACTGTTTAATGACCGATCGTATCGGAGAATTGCACAACCCTTCGAATATCGTGTGCCTTAGTTTCATAAACTTGCGGGTAACGTGTTGAATTTCATTTTTCTCGCTGTTTCATTTTGCCGTCAATTTTTGCCGAGTAAAAGGTTTTTGCAAATCTCGTTGCAAAAACGTATAATAGCACGCTGCATGTATATTGTTATTATTTCGCCGTTGTTAATGATCAATATACATTTTCAGTTTACCAGCGGAAGATTTACTAACGGTTCAATAATCGTTATCAATATGCAGAAAATAACGAGCTGAATTACAAAAACCGAAATATCTTGTTCTATCATTTTTATTTTATTAAACAAAATTATAGTATTGAAAGCTCCGAAATATATTTTATAAAACACAGGAACCTTGTTATCCTATAAATAAATGTATGTATGCGGTACTTCATGTAAAATTAACTATCACATTGTTAAATCGTAACGGCACCGTAGTACCGGGATGCCATCAGTTTTTCAGAAAATGCGGACATAATATCGCGATAAACATTCCATAATGTTCTCGATATGACGTAAACCCATGTGAAGTAATAGTGGCTATTAAAAAGTTGCAAGAATTTAATGTGAAATTCTTCCTGGTCTCGTTCCACTCGTAATGGTTACGCTTGAAGATCATTATCCGTTTAAAAATCAGATGTTTCAGAAAACCGAAGTGCTCACAAACTCCAGCACATTATATTCTATTAGAATTATTATTCTAAATTCTAACGATGTAACCTGGTTCAGAGAGAAAAAAGGAAAATCTTTTCGAAAAATGCTTCGGTACATTCAAATCAATGACAAGAGTCAAGAGATAAATGTCTGAAAACGCGACAAAAGATTGTACAAGTCACGTCGTATCTTCGTGACAACGAACGATTATCGTGAAAATTGTGATTTCTTCGAAAACGATCCGAAGCCTTCGTGGCGTGACGCTCGCGCGACGTTTTGATTTCGCTTCGTCGACGGTTCCGTTCGATCCCGCTGAAAATCGGAGCGTGCGATTTCCCGCGTGGAAATGCCAACAGATAACGCTGCAGATAAGGGAGAACGGGTGAACGTTACTCGGCTCGGCTCGCGCGCGTACGCGAGTATTTTTGTCTTATTCAGTTCATCGAAAACAACCGAGGAAAAATCAAATAAAACTGGTTTACGCCGGTTTACACCGGATGCGACAACTTGGTTACAACTATCGAGAGCTGGTTTATTGTTACATCGAACGTTGGGTGTAGCACGCTGATACGAAAATCGGTATCGCGCGATACGATCGCGCGGATGAGAAGGAAAACCGATCCACATCCAGCGATCTGTTTTCACCGATACAACCAGACAGTTTTTTCGCGCTGCATTTCATTACGTGCGCCAGAAACGAACGAGAGGAAGTTTAAATTGAACGGAAAAAGGTTCGACGCACCTTGTAATCGAATTGGAATAAAAAGAGGATTGATCGAATACGACACACCTTGTCCATCCTGCATTATTTAAACGACGTAACGGGCGACGCACCTTGTGCGTCCTATAATGGTCGACACATAACGCGACACACTTTGTATGTCATACATAGATTGTTTTTACAATAAATGTCATGATGTACATTGTACGCCTTACATTTTTTATTCAAAACAAATTGAGACACACTTTGTGTGTCCTACATTATCTACCCTACGTAAACTGCAGTACATGTGCATTCTGCATTATCGACGTACGAATGACTCACCTGGTGCGTCTTATATTCTCCATCCTGTTATAAAATAAACACACTGTGCTTCTTGAGAAGCGATTTACATTACCGGCCAAGTTATTCAAAAGATAAGATCGTATAAAATATGAAGTTGAATAACCTCCTTTGTTCAAGTCGATTGAAATAAAGAAATTGTATTTATTCCAACTGCATTGTACACGATTGTGAATCACGAAGAAAATCGATGGAGTTCGACCTCGTTCGATTTTCATAATGGAAAAGTTGAAATTGCACGACGTTAATAATTGAAAGGAATAAATACGCGGCGTGCGGAAAATGTTCGATTCGTTTGAAATTGATTTGCCTGTTTCTCGTTGGATTTTGTGCCCGATGTTTACGACTCTTCCGATGTACAATGCACCGACGTTTCAATTAGATAGGTGCAATCTATCGTTCCGATTGCGTGGTCGATATCGGTGCACAATTACATCCGCGTGCTTTTCTCTTTTTTTCGAAAACGTGTTGCTAAAGATTGATCGAAGGATCTCGTAACGGATAGAAACATGATAAATAAAAAAAAAAGAAAAATCAATCCGTCACGTAACGTCGGTAACGTTCAAACTATCGATTAGCTCATTTCAGTCAACGCAAGCTGTGTTTGCAATTACTTTCCGCGATGTGGTATCACGGTGGAAATAAAAGTAGCAATTAACATTCTAGTGCTGATTCAAGATGTTTAATATGTTGAGCGAAATCGTGTTATGTAAATATCATAATAGGAAAGCGATAACATAAAGAGCACAAGAACACGGTTTGTCTATCGTATCAACCAATAGCCTTGCCTCCCTTTTGGCCATTCGTCATCGTGTCAATAACAATTGTGTTGACAATCCAGATTTTTAACTTGTTATATACAATTAGCTCTTTAGCAGCCGTGCATTTTATTCAATTCATGACTTTTGCAAATAGTGAAAGAAATTATAAAAATTTCACATGGAAAGATTCAAATTTTGCGAGGTGTTTGAAACTGATCATATCAATTGACAAGAAAATGAAGTATCAGAAACTTTGAAACCGTGTCGATACAATTGACAGATCCTCAACCTAAATCGCTTTATCATACGATAAGATATCGAACACTTGAAACGACAGTTATCGTTTCATGTATCTTCTATTGTATTATCATGTGATTATGGAGTTTTCGAGATCTGGATCTTAATACATTGATTTAAATCTAATGTAGAATACATGTGGGGGAGGAGTGATTCACCTCTTAGGAGACTTAGAAAACTTACGGTTTCCATAGATGGAACCCATGAAAAACTTAGAAAGCCTGAGACAGCTCAGAACTTGAAGGAAACTTAGTGAAACTCAAGGAGAATGCAGTGATCGAATAAAACCTAGGGAAAGCCTAAGTAGAGTCACTAATGCTAGTCACTAATGTTAGTATATTGGACCATACACATTAGCATACACAGTAACTCCCAAATATTTTAAGTCAAGTGGTGACTTTCTGCTATATCATTATTCTTCCTAGGGAATATATACCTTGACTTATATAACTAAAATCAGGACAAAACTTTATGATCGTGATCAATCGAATGAGTTTTTTGTCCGACCGTTAGAAAGGTCAGTTGTAACTATTTTGCAACATTGACCGACATTTAAACACGATTGTACAACCATCTGCTATCATGGAAATTTTAGGTCACGATAGGCCTACTTGTTTGCGAAGAATTTGCGTTATTCTCGAAGATCGACGATCATCAAAATTGCTCGAACGATTGACGTGCTCACGCGAAATCTTAAACAAATTGCGGGTTATCGTCGTGCAAACATACTGTCGTTCGCACAATGAATGCATCTTCTTCAATGGCCACGATAAAAGTCTATTATCATCCGTTTTATTTCCCTGCCACTATCTTCTACTTTCCGATTTATTTTTTCTCCTCAACGGTATCACGTTATTTACCTCGACAAACTGGAATAGCCCACAAATATTTGCGCAACGAACAATTGTCGACCTCCTTACGCGTCTTTTATTGCAAATCTTTCCTCGATCCCGTTGTTTGCCTTTTTTATTATCGCTCAGTCAGTGGTAAATATTTCAACGGTTACGCGAGTTTAATGACCGAAATCGAAAGTATTCGTGCTTTTTCTTTGAGTCACGAATCAATTACTCACCCCAGTGCGTTTATGGTCGATTAAAATTCAGCTGAAAAATTTGCAATGCAATTAATACGAGTAATTAATGCAATCTTATACGAAGACCAACCTGTATAATTCTTAAAAATACGAACATCGAACGTAGCCATCAAAGTGTTAATGGCTCGATTAAAAAAACCGTTGTTCCTAAGTGTTCTGCAAATACCGGTTAAGTCTTACAAACATTTCGAAGGTCGGTTTAACGTGATTCTAAAACGATTGCCCGTGCTAATTAGTCAGCCAAGCATAATGACAAGGTAAATGGGCCTGGCCAAACCCTGGACCGTCCTCGTTCGTGACGCGACATCCACCATAAAACTCTCGGGGAAAAATCACGCGAGGAAAATGCGAATCACGAACGCACGAAGTTCGCGACCTCGTGGAAACGTGACTAACACGCATCCAAGACAAAGTCGCGCATTCGCCTTCGAATAAATCGAGCCTTAAACAGCTTTCGAATCCGTAACTAGTACTCGTCTCGGTGTCCACGAATTACCAACCGATCACATTGCATTTACACGTTCTTCCCAACATGGTCGTTCATGAAGCCTTGAAACTCTTCGAGGTACTATTTTCGGGCGTGCTGCCTCGAATTTTAGAAACTTGACACGCTATTGGGAAAGGTTCGGTAAAATGTTAATGACATTTTTATTTGGAAGTTCCAGGAGAAATGGACGTAGGGGAAATTGAGGCGCTACTTTGGAAATTTTAGGGGTTCAAATTTGGGGGTTGAGAAATTGAGAACTTGGGATTTGGAAATTTTAGGGTTTTGGGAATTTATTAACTCGAAAATTTAGAAATTATAGAACTTAGGAACTCAAGAATTTGAAACCCGAAAATTCAACAACTTAAAGATCCCTAAATTGCGACAAAATTCCAATTACACTAATGACATTCTCAACATCATAAGCTCTTCGCTAATCTAGTCTTTCTCGAAGGAAAATGATAAGAGAAAGCATAAGCTGAATCACTCGTACGCAGTGTGAAACTAAATCTCCTTGTTCGACCTGTAACTATACAATAAGTGTACAAATACATAACAATCGTCGAGAAATTTCTGTGCCTGGAGAAAAACAACCTTGTAATTATCAATTTAGTGCGAATTAATCGTCATGTTGGTAGATCATTTTCGAGGAATCGACGACAATTGGGGTACTCCTCGAGGTAAACATCGAGCGTCACGGTAGATGTGCTCATTTTGTTCGTATCGAAAGTGCGGTGCATCGTGGTCATGGTATTTTGAAAAAGAGAAAATCGACGAGCAGATAAAAACAAGCGGGAGCGATCAGCGGACGTCTGCGACAGCCTGATAAATATGTACGCGCTCTACCCAACGATGATTCCGCTCGAATCACAAAGAGTACAATGGCCGACATTATTTTTAGATGATTTATGACTAAAAACTTGTTTGTATTCCTGTAATATGTCTCGCAATCTGTCGGGAAGCTTATCGATGAAAATTAAACGATCGGTATCGAGGAAACGAACAAAGTTCGAAACAAGCCCAAAATGTATGAAACTCCGCGATGACGTTTGATCACTTTCGTATAAGAGTGCGTTAAACCGGACGCTTTAATCTTGTTCAACACCAGTTACCGTATTCCTACTAAATTTTCTTCGATTTTCGATAAATCGAGTCGAAACTCCGTGAGAACGTTCTAGATATAGATTCGAAAACGCGTAATAACCGAAAAGTGAAAAAGTCAAAAGTTGTGTGGAAACGTATCAAATCGAATCGCGTCGAATCGAATTACACTGAACCGAACCGCGTCGAATAAAATCGCGCAGAATTGAATCTTGGCAAATCGAGTCGAATTGATTCGACCAGCACGTTTTTTGCGAGCACTCGTTCGCGTCAAGTGCTCGATCCGAAAAATCGTGCGACAATGTTCGTTTTAAATTTGAAGAAAGGTAAACTACGAACACTCGCTCGGTATAAACGCGCTCTAAGATCAGGCGTTGTTTCACGCGCGGCAGGCGTGAATAGCGTCGGAAGAAGAAGAAGGGTGAACTCTGTTAACTGCGTGAAAAACACGTGTCCGTATGAATTACTTACATTCTAGACCCCATCCTGGACCCCATGATGCTGCCACGTAGAAACTCGTCTAATGCACTTGGTCCGAGAACGGAGTGGCTGCCGTTAAAGCGGAAAAATGCTTCCCCTCCGCGTAGATCGCGGGGCGAGGAGGCCGTCGAAACCGCCCGACTTAACGCCGCGCCGTCGAGGCACTCTCCTTTGTCCTATATTTCACAGCTCGCGGAGCTTCAGACACTCGAAAGTTTGTCAGTGTTTAGTCATACGGAGCAGCAGCAACGGCACAAGTTTGTACCCGATATTAAGTAATAGGAGGAGAAAAAGGAGGAGGAGGAACGATGCAGCGACCGGTGGGACGCGATGAAAAGTTGGGGGAGAGACACGAGGCCGTCATGGGCAGCGCAGCATTTTTCCAACGTTCTCTTATCTGGATTATTGTCAAAGTTAGGTCAACAACTCGTCTGTCGGGATACCAGAGACGCTCCATGAAACTGATTGGACTTCCCTATCTCCCTGTTCACCGAGGATATCTCGCCTGTTGACATCATTGGCGTAACTAAGATTCTTGTTTGGCTTCGCCTAGGTCCCCTACCTTTGCTGACAGTGTCAACGTACCGATATCGTTCGCGAATTCCACGATTTCACAATTTGAATATCTTCGAATTTTGGGAACATACGATTTGGGAAGATTTAGTGATCGGGAGTGTAGAAATTGGAGTGATTTGAAAATTTAGAAACTGACAGATCCAGAAATTAGGATGATTTGAACCTTTGAAATTGCAAAAGTTCGAAAATTTCTATAGTGAGATATTCTACATCCTCCACGCAGCATTGATTTTCTGGTGCACCATAATCCACATCTAATTACGCCAATGATTATCAGGGTTCATTCTCCCAAACTTGTACGCAAAACAACGCACGATCTCCGGACTATCGGTCATGGTCACGTTCTTTTCGCGCACCGTCAAAAATCGTAACGGATAACGCCATGAGCATGGAAGACGCGTTCCGAGCGAACTGCTAATCATTTTCGAGCACGCTTGAATAATTATTCTTCCAGACATTATGATCTTTGAACAGCGATTAAACACAGACAACCCGTTTGTCGCTTCTATCGATGCTCGATCACGCTTACACGAAACTGATTGCTGACTAAGGTACCACGATTCCCGATGAATCGTCGTGGAAATCCTTTCAGAGGGAGATAGCGGCTTCATGCCACTCTGCCGGGAAGGTCGATATGTAATTTCACCGAGCTAGATATAACCATTCGTGTAGAAGCTGATAACAAAGATTCTTGGTTGCGGCGCGATAAATATCAAACGTTGTTAAACGATCTTGGAAACTTGGAATTATTGACGTTACGGAATGGATCTCTGTTCGTGCTTGTCTAAATATGCTAATGATTATGAAAGTCGACTTTGCAGAGATCAAGAAAATGGGGTTTCTTATATTATTTTATGTTGATTGATATTTCAGTTGTTTTGTAGCATAAGAATTTTTACGTAATTGGATCTCGGTATAAAATTATCATTAGTCTACCTGGGATGATGGAAGATTTTTAAATATTTTTAAGTGTTTGAGGAAACTAATTATAAATTATAATTTCCTGATTTTCTGCTTTGATATGTTATAAATAGTGATCCCGTTTTATTAATATATTCGATAAAATGCATAATTTTAATTAAAACTGTCGGGTTTATTTTAAGCCAGAATTAGACATCGTTCAAATAATCTTCAAATTAAAGTAATAATGAAGTACAAATGAATTACTTTTGAAATAACTTCTTTGCTTTATTCTTGGAATTAATTCTCCTTGAAAAATTTATATATTATCCTTAAACATCATTCTAGTTTGAAGTTGTAATTGAAGATGTTCAAAGAATGCCCAATTCTGTTTTACTGCAGTTTAAATTTCAAACTTACCCAGCCTTTTCATCCTATTTTATAAATGCATCGTCAGATGACGTTCGCATCGCCCGCACTCGAATACTTGTTCTGATCTACCGAAACATGTTTATGGTTATAGTTCATGACACAAATTATGTTCATTGTGTTATGTGTCAATGCTGTTGGTTAATGTTTAAAAATATAATTAGAAGTGAGACGATTCCGTTCGATTCCAGATGAAAGCGTTAAATACGTAATATTGCAACGATTCTTTCTCAAATATATTGTACATGATGCCTTGACAAAAGGAACTACACTCCTGAATTCGCCGCGTTTATTTAATAAACGAGTTGACTTCCGTTTGACAAAGCTGGTCTAAACAAAAAGTGTCAAATATACCGCTTAATGATGTCAGTCACAGAAACTACAGTTATTTTTGCTAAACTGGAGGCGTTGAAAGATATCAAGTACTTAAATGTGTTTACTTCTAAACACTTTTATTTAGAATTCAATGAAATGTTCGAAAGATATACAAATAGCAAAACACCTTTACATAATACTGAACACTTCAGTCTACGTTAGAGTAGAATATATACTTGTCAAATATTTGTGTAAATTAAAATGAAATTTGTATATTTTATCAGAACGAAGACCCTACAATTGGAGAAAATGAAACAAAGGATATTGCAAGAGGTAGAACAGACTGAACAAGAAGAAAAATGTTTATTAGAATATAAACAGGAAATGGATCTCCTTATGCAAGAGAAAATGGCACATGTCGAAGAATTGCGACAAATACATGCAGATATTAATGCGGTATAATATAACGTGTTTTTAATGTTATATATTTAATAAACATTATCATATGCAATCTTTTCAGATGGAAGCTGTTATTAAACAAGCAGAAGAAGCTAGGAATAAAGCAAGGGAAACTGCTAAGTTGATTCATAATAACGAGTATCAACCTCTGAAACATGATGTTGATCGTATGCGCAGAGAATTTTTGGGTTTGGAGAGATTACCAGAATTATATGAAACAGAATCTGATCTTATTTCGCCAGAGTTTGTTTCTTTTCTTAAATTAATTACAGGAAAGTATAAGCAATTTTGAATTCTTTGGTAATTGTATAAATTGTTTATTTATAGTTATTTTGAACGTCCCATGCAAAAAGCAGAATGGAGGGTAGAAGTACGAGGAGATGATTTATTACCTCCGCTTACATTACACCATCCTGGACATCCAGGTGGTTCCACCCCTTTTCTTGCACCTCAGCCTCTTCAGGGTCCAAGTAAGCCAGAACCAAGACCATTACCACCAGCCCCGGGTCCACCAGCTCCAACATTCAGGTACCACTGGTATATCGCGATTTTATATTATATACATATATTTATATATTAAATAATGCATGTAAACCTAATATAATTTATCAAATTAGTTATATCAACCATTAGAGTACAAAATTCATTATTAAAACATAAGCAATGTCACTAAGAATTCATTGAGGTAGTTTTAATTCATATTATCTAATATTCTATAATTATAATTTTATATTGAAATTCGGAAACAAATTTTTGAAAGCTTAAAATATCTTGCTGAACTCTAAAGGTGAAATATACTTGATTTTATAAAATTATCTTCAAGAAAAACATTAACCCGTTTGCATCACGATTCTACTTATACTACTGACTTCAGACATCAGCAGTGAAATGAAAGTCGAAGCTTGCGGAATTCGCACTTGATGATAGGTACCGATCGTCATGTGCGTAATATTCCACTTATGGATGCAAATGGGTTAAGAAATAGAAACATGTGTAATTACATATTATTATTCTACTGTATTTCTTTGTTTTTAGGCAACAACCACCACCTATGAAATCATGTTTATCGTGTCATCAACAAATTCATAGAAACGCACCGATATGTCCTCTTTGTAAAGCTAAATCCCGATCACGTAATCCTAAAAAGCCAAAGAAAAAAGACTAATTGTAATTGTAAATGTAATTTATATGAAACGTGAAGCAATTCTGTCGTTTATTTCTAAGGACATGTGTTAATGGTTTTTTATAACTTATAATAGTACTACAATATACTATAAGAACATACATTCGTGCAAAATGTATGTATTTATAGTAATTTGTTTCATTTTATATAAAAAATTTGATTCTCAACCCGTATTAAGAGTAACGTCATAGGTGGATATAATAGATAATAATTCTATAATAGATACAAATACAATTGAATGTTTTACGATTTTCATAATAAAAATTGTAAAATGTAATAATTATTATTTACGCAATCAAAGGACAATTTGATTACAATTTTTTCCACTAAGTAAATTTTTATATTAATTTCTATGAAATGGAATTAAAGCAAATTTAATTTCTACAAATATACGAATATATCATTTTTATTTTATCCAAATCCTTAATTATACATAGTAATATAACATTTTTTATAAAAAGTTTCAATAATTAAAATCAACAAAGAAATTGTTATATTTTTAAAATTCATCTTTTTTGATTCTGGTAAGTATAATCAAATTTAATTTGTTCGATGAAAGATGTTTGCTATTGCTAGATATAATTATATTCTAACTTTAGCTCTTGAAATTTATATAATATCAGTCTTTACATTCTGATATAAACAATTTCCTGTCTATAATAGTCACAAAATCGTAAAAATTTGCATTTTTCAAATATCATTTTGTATACATAACCTAACTTAACTTAGATGTTTTTATTATCAGCAAGTATTATATTTAATATCATTAAAACATTTTTATTTTGCAATCTTATATTATTCCAATATGGAAATAAACTAATTTTATATTGAGCAAATTATTTCCTATAATGATTTGTTTGTATTGTTTAAATCACATGATTTGTTCAAACTATTTCATTATTCGTAAGATTATTCATTTACAATTTACATATTTATACGTGTAAAATATGTATTAAAAATCTGTAAATATTCGTCAAAAAAATACATTCGCATTTTATGATATAATTCTATCAACTTTGAATGGCAGTCTACATATACAATATGTATATGTATTCTTACACATAATTATAAAAGTAAAATTGCACTTCGAACGGAGTGATTGTTACATTTTATCGCGTTCCTCTATCCTGCTATTTTGTTGTGTATCACTTAATTCTTGAGCATCATTAGGTTTCAAATGAACCAATGGAATTTCAACATCGATGTCTTTGGCAACCTTTACAACAGATCCATCAGGCGGAATCAATCGTTTATTTACAATTTGCAGCCATAACATACATATTATTAAAATTGAACCGGTAATACAAGCTGTATGATATGGCCCAAAACGAGTATAAATTACGCTAACAAATATTGGACCTAATACACGAGATGCACATCCGGCACCTGTCATCAATCCCATCCAAACGCCTTGCGGCCGCGGTCCTAATACTTTACTGAAGATAGTTTGTATTAAAGTAACGCCTAATGGATAGCCTATAGTAGTGAATCCAAACCCAATAAGGCACTGTGTAATCGTGAGTCGCGGTGTATAAAAACACCATTTTTGAGTACTTGGACATCCTAAGATTTCTGTCTTATTGAAATCCTCTGTCATATTGTTATACTCTATAAAATATAAAGTTCAAGAAAATAGTATATCTAAAATAGATTTTCAGGTTTACTTACGTTCTACATAAGCAATTTGTGGTGGATCAGGCCCCCATGGAATATAAAGTATTCTTCCTATTATCATAAACAGGAATCCACCCCACAACATTATTTTACGTTCATTAAATCTGAAAGAGATATATTCGAAATAAATACAACAATTTTTTACAACATATTTATGTAACAAATATGTACCTTTTGCATAAAGGTTCAATCATAACAAATGTGATGCAGGATGCAATAGCTCCAACACTCATTACTATACCAATATAGTATAAAGCTTCTGATTTTGACCAAGCAAATTGATCCATGGTTAAAGACGTACTAAGTCTAGATAAGAGAACAAAAAAATGTAAAATACGATATATACAAAATAAATTATATCAATCAAAATTAATGTACTAACGTTTCAATAAGAACGAAATTAAATACTAAGACAAAAAAAGCATATATCAATGTCCAAGTTGCTACATAGTCAGGTTTTATACTCTTCAACGTTTCTTCTTCTGTAGATGATATACAAATTGCTCAGTAAGGTAACTAAAATCTATTTGTTTTTGCTGTTATTATACTTTTTACCTGTTTGCTTTCCTTCATTTCGCATAGCTTCACGAATAGCTATCCTATATTCCGTGAAATTCCATGGAAGAAATAAAGCAAAATTAAGAACTCCCATAATAACATTTATCCAACCAGTCATAGTATACATATTAATAGGTAAATTTATAAAATAAAAACCATTCTCTCCAAGAGGTGTAACTGCTGCTTGTAAACCAGGTCCTACCACAAATCCTAATACCTAACAAGTTTTAAAGCAGATTGTATGACAAGCGTCATTAACTTAGTTTGAAGGGAGAGAATAAATTACCTGTGCAAGAGACACCATAGATACAGCATGCGTTCTTTCTGAAAATTTTGTAGCTGCAGAAAGATAGGACCTTGCTACTGCAATATTAGCTAAAAATAAAATACAAATGCATTACAGAAATGCAGATGGTGTTTGATAACATTAACATTAGATGAATTATTAACCAGAGCTAACTCCAACCAAGAATCTAGCAGTCACCATGTGCATTTTTCGATTACCCGGAAGAACCTCAAGAACGCTATACATTCCTGATGCAAATATAAAAAGAGCTATTGTTGTTAAAAGAGGAGCTCTTATCGACTTTCTCTTGTCTCCCCACCAACCTACAAGAGGAGAAAACAGCATTTGTCCTAGGGGATTAGCTGCTACCACGTATCCCATAAATTCTTTACCAGCTGTTTTATCTAACTGTAATTGTATTACATTATTATACATTGTGATTCACTCTTATATTTCTTCATTGTACTTACCTTATCCAAATATGGCCATACTCCGGTAAGAATAATACTAAAGCCAAGAGACATCAGAAACATAGTAAAATATATAACATAGATGCTCCTCCATCGCATTTTTCTTTCGCTAACAGTTTCCAGATCATCGTCCACAGGAATAGTGTTCCTATATTAAAAGAATTTTAACGTTTTAATAAAACAAAAAATTAAATATCCACACATATTGTATTTTATTTTACCTTCTATGAAGTAATTTCTTGCACCAATCCATTAAAAATAAAAGTATAAAATTGATATAATTGTAAATTTTTTATTTTAAATGTTTGAATATAAGATTTAATTCCTTTAATTTAAAATATAAAGTATCATTCGATGATGAAATATAGATTTAGAATGTTTCACTGCTTGTACATTTTACAAAATACTCAATATATACATATATTTATAAAATATACAAAATATGTGCACATATTTTACAATTTCGAATTTTAAAAACAGGAAATACAAGTTTGTTCACCTCTATAAAAGCAAAAAAAGGTTAGATATAAATATAATTTACTATAATATAGTACTTCACACTTGATAATTTTCTTTAAAAATGTATGCACTTACACGTTTGAGAGTATCTCAGGCACAATAAATCTATCATTACAAAGTAAAAAACTTTTGATCCATGCGTCATCGCAGATGTTTGTTGAATATGCACATATCAGATACTATTATACGTTAAGTACGCCAGTAATTTAAATTTGGGAATTAGATATAGACCGATAAATAAAACGTGAAAGTACATGATCAGTTAAATGACTGTGAAGTATACACTGTTTAATGCAGTCAATGATAGATATTGACCGAAGATTTAGCGTGACTAAGTACTTCATTAACTAGCAATCTTTCTTTCAATTGAAAGGATATATTTAAGCATGGACGATAGCATATTGTATTCTTCCTTTGTTCAATCAATTTCAATAATATGCAATGAAAACAAAAGCAACACGTGTTTCGCAGTTACACTGTAACAGCTGATCATCATATTTAACACATACGAACATTATATACATGTCATCGAGGCATTTTAAATTTATATTATTACTGTTACCAGAGCCGTAACTAGAATTTATAGGGCCTTCGACAGAACGGTTATTAAAAAATAAAATTTTATCGAATAACACAAATTTTATTCATTAAATTTTTAATAAATAACCGACAGATTACTTGTTTGCAAACTTGAATAAAACTTATTTTCATAAATTTTTACTGTCAAGTCACCATGATTATATAACCTAAATCTTAATGGTATAGTTGAGTTTGAATGTCAATCATCTGTCAGAATTTTGTTTAGATTTAATGATTGTTAAACAAATAAATACATCTGTTGCTTAAGAAATTCATTAAAAAATGTTTATTTATACAAATACAAATATCAATGTGAGTTGGAGTTATGAAAAGAAACAATATCTAAAATGAACGTCTTGAATCTGGATGTCTCCTTTTGCGCGAATTTTGATAATGTGAAAACCGTCCATATGATCCTCTGTGTTCTCTACTGTGCCATGATTCAACAATTGGTGGTGTTTTTAAGTTCATATTTTTCATTTTCATAAATTCACTATCTTTTTCTGTATAACGGTCTTTGAATTCTTCTTCACATTCTTCTAAAAATTTTTTCTGTTCCTCAGTTAATTCTAATTCTTCCATTTCTGTTACATATATTTGTCAATATAAATAGTATATATCTGTAATAAATAAATCACAAATTATTAAGTATTTATAATTCAGAAACTCAAGACAGTTTCTAAAGTAAAGTTCAATAATAAATTCCTTGATATAAGTATTATTGATATATATTTACACTTATTTATATAAAAGTATATATGAAAATTTCTATTACTATATTATTTCTAGTCAAAAACTATATAATATAAAACATTTATATACATAGCAATCTGAATACATACCGTGTTGCTTAATTACATATATAGGTTAAGCTAAGATTGATCAAAAATACAAAGTTTGTAGCCATCATTTCATTAATAATATAACTCAAGGATAATATCGAGTACAAAATATTACTATTTACATTAATGTTAATCGTATCAATTAAATAGCATACAAAGTAAATAAATATATTAGTATAACCATAGAGCAGGTATAGAGTAGATTTAACCAGACCTAGCAATGTTAGGTTAACACCGTGGACGAGATATAGAATAGACTTATCGCGAAATACAAATTTCTGCTTCACGATTCAAGAGACATCCTTATCATTCAAGTATCACAATCTACTATATCTACTGGGGTTGAAATTATATCACAGTGCCATCAGTGGTAGAAAATAAAATTAAAGATAATCCATGAAATGTAACACGAGATGAGACACAGTATAGAGTGCGAACTGTTCTGAACACATTATTCGCAGTTTTGGACCAACGGAATATATTACAAACAGCATTATATAAATGTATAATAAATATGTAGCATAGTAATCAATAAAATCAATAAAAATTGAATTTTTAAGAAAACGATACACGTGGCGCCATCTAGCGGCAGTGTATGGGAACTAGCGAAACTACAGTTTCAAAAGTGTGTAGTTCACCCTGTTCGCCGGAGAGATGGCGCCACTTGTCCCATTTTTCTGAAAAGTCAATTAATACTGATATTATTGGTTTAATTTACCATAATATGCATCAGATTACATCGGAGTGTAATACTAATTAACTTCGGAATTCATATAACTATAGCTCTGTTATCTTATTCTAGTCTCAATCGGTAATGACGCATGTGGCACGAAATTGATAAAACAGCTACATAGCGACCTAGCCAATAAGTGAACCTTGTTTGTGGCTTTACAGTATTTTTCATTAACAGCTATCGATATCACAACTTTTAACTAGTAATCAGTAAGGTAGTGAATGACAAGAATAGTCGTCAATAAGAAGTTAGCAGTGGGTGATACTTTATCATTGAATGATACATGATATATTGCATAAGGAATGATGTGTAACAACAAATACGTTACTAAATTATAAAAGAAAAATTAATTTCTTTCTTATTGTGTCGACAACTTCCAACTTACGATACATATTTATTATTACCACTACTTATTTTGTGCACTAAAAGGAGAGAAGTCCAAGTTAGGCTCGAGTTATTTTGTTTTTCCCTGCATTTAAAATAAACAACACGAGCATCGAGTTACGGACTGAATTGTATATTATTTCTAGTACGAAGTAATTAACTCGCGGTATATGTAGGGTATGTAAGAACCAGAATCTGAAACAGAATCAAAAACATAAAAACTTTACGAGGAGATTCCGTGCCGTAACGAGCACGTACTTTATTCGCGTTCTTTATTCTCGCCACGGTAAACGCACGTAATCGTCGGAAGGTTCATCCTTATATTTCCAGTATCATGGTTTTGTTACGAGCCTAACATTAACCCGTGAACGATCTATCAAAGGATCCTAATAGGTATATGTACTCGTATTTCCGTGCTTCGCTGGAAACGCTCGCGTATCGAGTCTTCTGAAACGACTAATAAACGATGCGTTCCATGAATCTCTGCCTTTAATGTTCACGTAAATTTTCAAAAGCTCGCGAATTACCGAGAATTGTTCGAGCTATATTTGCGGAGACTTTGTCCACGCACAGCTTTAATATTGACGAACATCGTGCAGCAACATATAAACATCTTCATAGAAAATAGCGGTGTAAGACAATATCATTCGCCATAGCGTTTAAGAGGTGTAAGATTTGATAAACACACCTATTATAACGATCTGCACTATTTATGCCTAATTATGTCTAATTACCTAGTCAAATAAACCCTATCAGTTACAGAATTAATTTGAATGGCTAATGTAATTTTATTTGATATTTGACTTCGCCTAATGTTCCACTTAAACAAGAAATTAATCATCGTGTGATAGCAATATGTCATTCTATTATCCTAATTGCAAATTATGGCGGCAATAAACCGCTCCGTTAGCTTGCAAATCAGAATCATCGAATGCTAAATGCTCATGTTGAAATCCTGAGCGCCGTGACTCTTGAATATTAATACCAGCAAAGTGATATTAAAGACAGCTATATCACGCGAGTGTTTGCTCATTAGTAAGCAGCGTTGCAAAAAGTTGATCGCCTTCGTCTTGAATGCGTTTCTAAATAGCCCAGAGAAGTTCTTATTTTTCTTGAAACCTCAGCATAACATTGTTTCAATCGAGTTCGGTTGTAGGTTCAACAGATAGTATTACAATTAATGGTAACAATTGTAGCCCATTTTAGGAAATCAGAAGTTTTACGTAGTTAAGTGTTAAAGACATTAAGACTCGCAAGAAATAAAAAATCCGTGTTTTTTGTCAATCGGCCAAATAAACAAAGATAATTAAGTGGATTGCGTGCGCCGAGGTCTTTGCACGCGTGTTCACAAGATGGCTCGCGCGAGCGTGTACGTGGCTGGTCTCCGAGGCTGATTCGAGTTAGCCACACGCCGAGCAAATCAATCACGTCGCACGCACTCGGCACACATGCCGTTAATGTGCACGCGGGACCACCAGCTATCGGGAGAGAAGGGCCCAAGGATTAGGGTGCGTTTCCGTTTCGAGGATAATTACTCGGCGTGTCGGCCGCGTCTCTGATCTCCGCCGGAGGAACGATCGTGCTCTAAATAGGCGCTCGTTTCTGCCCGGTAATCAACAGTGACGACGAGAGAACGAAAACGAACGAGTTCATTCGTGAATACTTTCGGTGTGTCTGGTTGTTAGATCGGTATTCGTTTGATTTTTAAATTAGAGCTCTATTAATATAGGAGACCCGGAGATTGCCTTTAAAAGTGAATGTAATTGGCTGAGTGGAACAAACTCGGCTTATTAGCCTTGTGGCTAATTGCGTTACTATTCGTTTGATTTTCAAATTACAACTCTGTTATTACAGCATGGTAATACTCTGCTTAGCGCTCTGGGTTCGTAGAAACTAAAGCGTTAAACGAAATAGCGTGAAATGAGCTCTTAGCATAGATGAGGGAACATGCAACTTAGAATATGTCTTACTTTAATTTTAAAACATAATTTGCATTATGTTAAGTAATGAACGTATATAGACACAAAGGAATTAAGTCCCTGGAAGCAATAGGTCGATGTTTGGTATATAGATGATTGGTATTTGGGATGTTTGATATTGGAGTAGATACTACATGCCTGTAGGAGTAGATACCACACGTAGATACCATGATTAATCAAGTGTAATGCTATAGCCCTAACCGAATCAATATGCATTCGATTTCTACAGTAGAAATTAATACAGTGTAGAAAGCTATCTGAACAAATGAAAATAATAAATAATTGATACATCAAAGATGAAGATTATCATTTGACAATTCGCGACGACACACAATTGATTAATCCACACCTCACAATTAGCAGCTAGGAATCGCAGTAACAAGTGGGAAAAGTTCGAGTGCTAAAAGATTACGTTTCGAGAGTACTTGAAATTAAAACGTTTGCCGTTCCGATTAACGAACACCATCAGCGAATTAATTAACACGGTCTACCACAATCGCGGACACCTCGAACGTATCCGATCCATCGGATAATGAAGATCTCGTGTAATCGAAGTTCGAATAATTGAAGAAGCATAAAATCGAGCCTGCTTAATCGAGTTCTCTGGCTGAGCCAGAATGAATATATACCGTACGATTAAAGCAAAGCAGCGCTGCGGACGAACAGAAGGAAACCTTATTTCACGGTGTGAATTCACGTAAAAGAAGAGGAGAAAAGGGCCACTCCGGCAGAAGAAGAACTTTAACAGAAATGTTAGCGTTACGCATGATGGCGCGGGAAAATTGCTTCCGTCTCGGGGATCCTCTCGAACGATACGTGCGAAATATTTTAACTTTTTCGAGGCGATTCGGGACGTCAAGGGATAGGTAATTGGTTTCACGGTGTCCACGATATAATTGTCTGAGACCAACCATCTCGAAACATCAAATACGCGTTAAGATCCTTGAAATACATTCTAATTAACTCGTACGACAATCGAGCCACCTGAGTGACGGAATAAGAGGTTACGCCTCTCGACTCCGCCTCTGGACGTGCTCGAATTGCTAAGCAATTACAAACGGGAAAAGTGGCTGGATGTGTTGAGACACAGTAATAGAAAATATTTCTTTTGAAAGCAATCTTTTCATGACGAGTTAATAAATTCCATGATCGAAAGATTACCTAGTATCACAGAAACGTTATATTAAATATTCAATTTTATTCCTTGTTATGGACAATTTGATCCAAGGTGTTCAAGAAGTAATTTCATTTCGAGAATAAAAAATTTACTTCGTTATAGTCAAAAATTTCGTACTTTGCAGACAGTAATATCATAAATGCATAAACATCCCAGCGTAATTGTCGTCGACAAACAGTGGACTACCGCGGTGTAATTTCCCTCATCGACTAATAACATTACATGAACCCTTTGTTGAAATATCATCACACGCGCAGCACACGCTCGAGAGATCTTCAGAAAGCTCAACGCGTCTCTGAGGCCATCGCAAAGAGATTCTCCAGAGGTGCGCGGCAATTTTCCAGCGCCGTCAGCCGTAAACGTTAACATTTCTGATAAAGTTCAGACCGGTACTAGCTCGACGACGTGGTCCCCTTTTTTTTTTCTTTTCTCTCCAGCCATCCAGGCTCGAGTCGTGACAATGGAGCGTATCGATTCTCTTCTCTCGTTCGTCCGTCGGTGCGCCAGGTGGTTGCTACACCGGTCGAGGAAATCGTTCGACGGAATAGAAAGCTCGACGAGTGCAAGTGTGAGGAACGCAGTTGCTCCAGTAATTATCGAACGACGCGTACAGAGCGTGCCAGCTCTCTCGAGGATTAATTAACTCGTTCTGGCCGCTGGACACCGTCTCATTATGTGCATCTACGAGTTGCCCTCACGTAGTTCCACGTTACCTGCAGTCCTGAAGGAGTCATCTCACCTGTCCCTCGTTAGGGTGCAATTAGAAAATAGCAGGTAATACGGATCACCCATGTTCTTGTAGATAGAATCGTTCCTTGACAAAAATGGGGACTAACGAGTAGCTGCTTGATAGCGCTGACAAAGTGAATGTTAAAACTCGAGAAGACCGGAAACGGATAGAAGACAAACATTAAAGTACAAAGAGTGGACGAAAGTGGACTCGTTGCTGAATCAAAGCTAACTCATAGTGGGCTAGTAATACTGCAGAAGTGGATAAGAATGAACTTTTAATGAAAATATATACAGACCGGAAGTGGACAGAAAATGGATCACAGGTGGCGCTAAAGCAGCGGACCAGGATCGTATTACGAGACAGTTGAAGCAAACTAACGAGTAGGTTCGTGTCACTCAAATGGCGTAGTACGAGAGTTCCAGTATGGCCCCTAGTTCTCACTCGCGTTCGCTTCGTTTCCGCCAGAAACTATAAAACGCACCGTAAAAGTTTTGCTTCGCATTCTATTCGATGAGCAAATCTAAATCTGCCAAAGTTCCCTAAATGTCCGCGCCTTCCCCTATCCGTCACACTCGCGTTCTTTTTTTTCCTCCGCCGTGGAATGCCCCGTGAAACGCGTACCGTGCGCGTAAATTTCAATTTTAAATACGTTGGCGGCTCGCGTGTCCGTAGAAAGGATCCGGTGGCACAGGTAGCGGCGGAGAAAGGAATAAAAAAACACACGAGGGGACGAGTAGGCCGCGATTACGGTTTCTGGTTTGATTAAAAGGCCATCCCGTCCAGGCGATATTGATTTTGGCCGATGCTTTTAAAGTGACTACCTGGCCCACGAATTAATGTAAAAGGGTTCGCGAGAAGGGGAGAGGCCGCATCGGAACGCGGCAGATTTTTCATGAAAATTAGCCCTCCAATGTCATTTTCCACCGGTGGGAATTTCATTTTTGCAATGTCTCGTAATATTATTTAACCCGACCCTGTCAGGACCATGTCGCTGATCGATCTCTATAATTCATTTTTTAATTAGATCCGGCTCGAGATGGATGAACACGATGGAACGTTTTGAAGAACTATGTAAATGTTTTAAAAATTAAACCGGTTCAAAATAGTTGCATCGATAGAAAATAATTTAGATGTTAGACTTAAATCCCGTATATAACCAAACAAGGTCTTTCATCATCCCTACTTTTATATTTTTGTATTTGTATTATCTACCCCTAGTACCTTTACCCGAAAGCATCGTAGCCCCATTTGGTCCCCTAAATGCAGGTGTTTCGAGCCGACAAGTCAGCGAGGGAATTCGGATTGTCAATCCGAGCGAACTGCATTCGCGAATAGAAAGATCCGCTCCAGTTGCGTGCCCTGCTCGGGCAGAGCACGGCGGACGAGCGTTAAAGGGGATGAAACTAGGCGCGTGACACAGATTTAGATAAAACTGTCGTAGTCGAAACCCGTGTCCGGGCTTAAGCACGGAATTATAGAATTAGAATCGAGGATCGCGATATCCGTTTATCGTGCTCCAGCACTGGCCCCGGTTCAAGGGGTCGATACATTTTTTCTCTCTGTCATCGAAAAAGGAGCGAGGGTAAAGCGAGACCACGGGGTTAGGTGAGCCGTGATCGAACGCCGGTTGAAAAGGGGTACCGAGGGGGCTGGTTTCGAGAAATAAATCCGCTCATGCTCGACGTACACGCGCCGCCAGGAACGACGTCCGCTAGTACGTACACCCGCGGGATTTCCATAATTTGAATTGTAAAAGTATTCGGGCGCCAATTGCAGCCTCCGAATTTATGCAGTCCGCCCCCGTGCCGGCTATCGTTCGCGACGCCCCTTGAGGGAGACTTCACACGGTACGGAATATCGACGTGCACGCGTGTACCCTCGTCTTGCGGCCTTTTAAACGGAGCATCGTTTCACGCTTCGAATCATCAGGTAGAATCCTCCAAATATCGTCCGACTTGTACGATGCATGATTCAAGTGCTCGCATTCCGTTTCAGGATATTGATTAGTATGGAATAAATAAAAGAATGTTCATTCTACGGAATGGTACCGTGAAATTTAAACGAATTGCACGAGACTTCGTTACGAGCAGAAAACAAGAAGTACCAGGATCTTTTTATGCCTTTGCTAATCGAGGAACTTTTCTCGTTTGGTCTTCTAATTTGAGTCGATAAACTCTTGGTTAATGCAATTATCTTCCCTCTTCTCGAGCACGCTGCAGTAATCGAATAATTCCTCCCCTTTCCGACTAATACGCGGACGATAATAAGCATCTTCATTGTCGCGACAAGAGGGTGCGAGTTGATCGTGAGTGGATCTCTAACTCGAGTAGACTAAGATGAGTGACACGTGTTTTGTTGATCAGTGAACAACCCTTCGGACGGACTTGATCCGTCACTGCTGAAGAATATACATTTACACATAATATATGGTTTCCAGATATATTTCAGAGGCTGGAAACCGAAGACAGAAGTTTTTGCACGTTTGAAGAAGACATTCCGAACACGTTCCCGGTCTCGTTGACAAATCATAGACAGAGCCCGGGGTCGAAGACGTTTTCGACGATAATAATTCTTCGGGTTCCCGTGCTATTGCCACGCTATCGATAAAAACCCACGGCGAAAAAAGCTCAGACAAATATTCCGGGAGAAAAACGACGAAACTACGCACCTCGAGGAGAACGCAGTTTGCATTTCTCAACGTCGGAACTTCCCTCCCGCGGTCCCTTGGGATGACACACGCGAGGATCGTAAAGAAAATGGAGGAAAGACGAAGATTGCGTCCCTCACGGCGTCTCGCATGAACGTCCCGCATCGGTCGCAATCTCTACTACCCGAAACGGTTCTGAAAATGATTAGATCGCTAGGTGATGACGAAGAACACGAGACTGTGCTCTAAATTGAAACTATCGATTAGTTTTGCCTTTTCTTATCTTTTCAGGTTACTTGTAGTTCTACGAAATATCGTGTTCTTCAACATATTTTCTTGCACAAATCATGTTTTCTCGACTCAGTGACTGTTCGCGTTAAAGTACATGAGCCGAAGATATAACCCGACAAAACCTTAATAACAATGCCACTTCGTTCATCTTCTGTTTAAGCGACAGTAATGCGATTTCCCAGCAAAATGGCGCAATGGAGTCGTTAGAGGCTCGAGAAGAAGAGGATGGTTTGCCGTTCTACGCCGGGCCGTTGGAGGAACGCGTTGTCTTACATCGCGAGGATGCGCGTCTTAGGTCGCGAAGCAAAAAGCAACGTCAGATAAGCTCGACAACTTAGCCGCTAAGCCCTTCTTCCTCGGGATTATCAGCTCAACCTCGGTTCTCCTCTTCTTCTCCACCCTCGTTCTATTTCCTGCGGACAATACCTACACCCTGGTTTCATCCTCGTTCTATCCAGCATCCCTTTTTCCTTTCTCTTTCCACGCGTGTTCGTTGTCTGACATCCCCGGAGTCTGCAGTGACAGACAGCTTCGAGGGGTCGGACGAATCCCAGGAACGTACTTGCTAAGTCGATCTCACGTAAAAGATTCGATCTCCTGCTCGTGCAAAGCGATTTCTCGATCCAAGTGTTCGTTATTGAATTGCAGGCATTCTCTAATCTGACCTTGCTTTATTTTCAAAGAGCAGAGAATTAACCATTGCAATTTGGAATAAGAATAAGTAAAAATTAAACGAGTAGCTCGTTTTTTACAGCAGTGCAAGGGTCGGGGGTTGATGGCGCCCCTTTAATTCCGCGTGCAGGGACATCGGGTTGACACTGCAGGAGGAAGACACCGTGACATTTGTCGTAGAATCTTGATTAAATAAACATGAAGAAAGCTCGCGTCGAGTCTGGGGGAGACGAGACCCATTGACACGGAAGAATCGCTAACATTGTTTTACGGAATGGCTTCAGATATTGGTATTGCGGGTATAATTGGAACTGAATATTTTATATACTGAAGGGTTACTGAAGGGTTTCATTCTCAAATTTGTATATTTTTCAATATACTTCATTTCCTAAACTTCTTAAATCCATTCAATTACTTAAATATTTAAACATTTCCATGGCTGGAATGAAAATTGCCATCGACTTCCACTACGAAATTCTTAAATTGCTAGATCCTCGAACCCCTAAATTCTCAAATTTCCCAAATCTTCGGTTGAAAGGCGAATTGTCATTGTCTCTCGCTTCATTGATTCGGCGACAGGGTGAGCGCGCGTTTAGTCGTTCAATGTTTCTTCAGAGCACTCTGGGCCAACGTATCGTCTTATCGGGATGATTTAGAGTAGGATACAGTGTATATCGCGCGGAAGAAATGCATCAGACCGCGTACAAGTACGTTCTCTAGGATTTACGAGAATCGTCGTGGAGCATCTCTAACCGGGGTTTCCTTAAAACCCGCCAGGAATTCACAGTCTCATCCCTGTGTCCGCTCTTTACTCTCCAACGCTGTCGTTTACCACTCCCGACAGCGAATCAATTTACGGTCCGACGAAACGTCGCACGTTCACGTTCGAAAAAATCTAACAGAAATTACATTTTCTGATTTCACACTTTTAATTTACTAATTAGATATTCTTACATACTATCACGATATTCTACAGTTTCAAGCTGTTATTCAATTTTTACGAGGAGAAAGGAGAATTTCGAAGGAGGATTCCGAATTAAAGTAAATTAATTACGCAGTTTCCGGAGCGTTGTATCAAGCGATATATACGAAGGGAACTTGCGACAACGTTTGCAACCGCAGACTAGGAACTTGCATTTAATTTCCTACAACATAATCAAAGATATACAAAACGTCGAGACAGCACGGGGTCTCGACGATCTCCGCCCCCTGCTGTTTTTGCACAGACGATTCAATTTCATCGACGCTCGACATTACTTGGAATCTCATCTTCCCCACGAACGGGCTGGTGCATGAATCTCGAACAATACAACAACGAGCACTAATAACAACCCGACGCATGTTCTATCAGCGGGCGTCGACCGCGCCCTCGCAGGGGTGGACGAAGAACGAGAAGAAGACGATGAGAAACACGGGCGAAAGAGAAGCGTTGGAGGTGGGCTTTGCTCGGTGAAGAGAGACAGAAACACGGCATAAATCACAATTATAATCAACGTGCACGAAAGTTACACCGGCTTCGTCCCCTTTGGCCCCCGCGACTCGTGGCTGCCGGCGTCGCATGAAAATTTATCGCCTAACTTCGGTTTCCTTCAAGGTCGCTTTCTGGCTGCTTTGCATACGTCGCTTCTTCTTCACCTTTTTCACGAGTTTTCCCGGGGAAAAAACCCGCTCACGTTACGCCGCTTGCGCGCCCGCGCCGGAAGCGCGCCCGGACCGGTGGCTGACGTTTCGCCAACTTATAAGTGTTTCTTTTTGCATTAACGAAGGCAGAGACTGCGACGAAGAATGAACGACTTCTTCTTGAAGGAACAATAAATCCTTGGAACGGAAGTTGTTCGGAGCGAAGGAGTTTCAGATAAGGAAACGAACACGTAAATCGTGGTGAAGGATGATAAATCTGGAATTTACAGCTTGACACGTTTGAAGTGTTTCGGACGTAATTCGGTAATATCGAGTTTGGAAAGTTAGCAACATTTGCTGTACAGAGTGCTTCATCGTCATAGATCCACTTCATGAAACGTTCATAGGATCCACTTCAGACGGGAAACACAAAGTTAGAGTAAAAGATTATGTATGAACATATTCTCAAACCTGTATTTCTACAAACATGTGTTTGATTTATACATGGAGTAATAGTGTGTATTTATATAAACTAACAGAACTAATGGAACAGTCTGCTTAACATCAACGAATCGAAGGGAAACAATAGATCCTACAGAATCCTTACCCCAAATATCCATTATCAGGTCCGTAACAATGTCCCTGAAAAAGTTATTGATAGTTAGGAGCTGACAGGCTGTATCGGTCTTACGGTCGAACAAAAGTTGTCGGAAGAAGAAGTCGTTAAGAAAGAATATCCGGCCACGAGGATGGGGTCACGAAGACGTTGCAATGACGATGACAACGACGGAAGTAGGGAACCGAAGGTTGCGAAATGACGAATGAGTCACGAGTTTCGGATGATCGAGGCTCGAAGAGGATCATCTTCCTCCCTGCTCGGTAATCGCGTGAACGTGACGATCGTCAACGACGGTACAAAGTGGCTCTTGCCACCGAATGGTATCGAATTGCGATTCGAATCGAATCAATTGAAAGCATCGTCGTAATTCAAAGTGCAGGCACGAAGTTCCGATCAACGGCAGCCGCGTACAAAGTGACTGGGGATGCTTGGAAATCTAGTTTCTTCGTTACGAACCTCTTTAAAGGAGGAAGGGAGACACGGATAGTGGATACTCTTGGGATGTAGTGATTCACCTTCATCTCCTGCGGATCGATTGAAATCGCCGGATTAGAGGTCCCGTGGAGGATTGCAAAAAGACCATGTTTATATGCTGTTTCATTGGCATCCATTGTTTTAGCGAAATTATATCTTCAAATAGGGGTTGTCTTTTAAAATTGTTAACATTGATCTTCGAGGATGAAGTGTAGGGTAAGAGATATTTATTGAAATTTGTAAATTTTCAGATTGTCAAATTTGATACTTCCTGAATTTCTACATTTCTACTATATCTCTAACAAAAGTAACAAAGAGAGAAACAACATCGGTAAAAGGAAACTCATCGACTGATTTATAAGAAAAAGAAGAAATAACAGGGACTATCACTGCCGTACAATTCCAGTGCCTTTCACCGTATAGGCCATAAACTACGAGTGAAACAGCCGGAAGGAAAAAGAAGAAATCTAGTTCGAAAGAGGCAAACACGATTCGAAGAAGGGGCGAGCAAAAGAGGCAATTAGAACGATGACAGATCACGAATTAATCGGCGGCAATTAGCTCGGAGGGGATACGTACAATTGTCGACGCTAAATTTAATTTCAGTCCAGACTACTTGTTACGCTGCTTAACGATGTAACAAGTTCCACGGAATTAATTCGCCGGCTCGGCTCCGTTCGCCTTTTGCTCCCCGTAACTGACCGAGCCCGGCGTTCGCCACTTTGACGATTTCTCATAGCGAACAGAATGTACCTCAGGTAATTCCCGTGGAATCAATTACCGCACGCCTCCAACGTAACGGATGACCGACCCGAACCCCTTAGAATCGCGCAAGACGAATGATAATCGTTTTTCACCAGATGCCCGGAAGTTTGCATCGTTTCGTTCCATCCCTCTGCTCCGTCTTCGTTCCGCTGATATTCCATGCACCCCAGTCGTATCACGGTGGTATGCATCGTGTTCCGTAGCGACGTAATTTCTCGTCACGTCGATGCCAGGAAGCAGAGATGAATTATTCCGCGGGTAATGGCGAACAATTGAAATACCCTTAGTTGCGACGCCGGGGGCGGGCCTCGAACCCCTGAAAAATTAACATTGCCCCTTCTTCCGTTTAGGGGAAATTGGGATAGAGTAATAGAGAAAGCAGTTTCGTAGAGATGTCGATAAATTATCACAGATATTTACGATGTATCGTTAATGGAAATGTCATTCAATGGTCCAACCTCCCTTAACCTAACTCTATTTTAATTATCGTAAATTAACTCAAAATTTTATTTCATAACTCATAATTTCGTTATTCGAATCTCTTTACTTCTGTTTAAACATGAAAATAACCTAACCTAACATAATTGTATCGTACAAATCTATTTAGTTTTGTACAAGCATAGCAAAGGGTCCTGATATATTGGCGCATAAAAACATACCGTTAGCAATCGCTATAATCTGAAATCGATATAGACGCCGATCAAAGCCCTCAGCCATAAGTCACGGTGAAACGAATCTCTCGTGTATGCACGCTTGTGTGGGTGTGTAGGCAATTGCGCAGAGCACAAGTCGAATCGCATTATCGTTGGACGGAAGCATCGTGTGCCGGCTCCTCAAAGAGTCAACTTGCCCTCGAACGTAGGGGAAGTGGAGAAAGGCGTAGCTACACAGTGGAACGGTCCATGGCAAAGAGAAGGATAGAAAAGAAAAGGAGAAAGAAGAAGGGTGTAGGAAGAGGAGACGCATAGATACGAACCGATAGAGGTAGTTGGTACGCGAGTGAGCCTCCGTTTACTGGATCTTCCTGTCGGTAATCAAAGATTTATATCTGCGAGGAGGCTGCACGGGATGCTGTTACGTTCGCGAAGGCACGATCGTCGATAGGGCAGCCTGATGTTCGCTACCGAGTTCCGTTCGTTGACTGGACGGACCAGGGACGGTCAAACGTTGGATGCAGAGGGTGCCATACTTCCGGGCCCAGGGATATTTAGGAGAGAAAGATGTTTGGAAATTTTAAGTTCTTAAATTGATTTCAAGTTCTCAAGATGATAAATGCTCAAATTTCCAAGCTCCACATTTCTAAACTCCCAAGCTTCCAAATTCTAAAGTCTCCACATTCTCAAATCTCCAAATTCTCACATCCCCAAATTTTCAAGTCTCCAAATTCTCACATCCTCAAATACTTAGGACCACAAATTCTCAAATATCCAATTTCTCAAATCGCCAAATTCTAAAATCCCCAAACTCTCGTATCCCCAAATCCTCAAGTCCCCAAATTCTCAAATCTCTCTCCTCGTCCAGAAATCATTTCGGTCCCGAATATATTTGTAATAGCCGTGGCCCGTGTGCGGATAACGTCGTCCCTGGTATGGACGATCCACGATCGGCAGATATCGCGGCCTGCCTATGCAAAACCGAATAGTAGGATGAATTAATGTCACGGCCACGATACGATATGCTGCTTTTATGTTAATAGCCGTGCGTCCGTAAAGTTACGTGCTGCATATTCGCGGAACGCTGATGGATGTTTCGCGGTCGCGGTGCGAGATAAGTCGTCCTGCTGCCATTGGCGTAACGATTTCGATGGCATCGCGATAACATTCGTGTTCGAGATAGACGGAGAAAAGGAGCGGAGAAACGTGCCACGACGCTCGTAAATAGAAATCCGTTCGCGTTTATTTTGTCTCCGGCAAATATATAACGCTGTCCGACGATAGGCAGCAATTTCGAATAATTTGGACAGCTCTTATCTTTCCCGATAACTTATGGTTCCAGAGATATTTTACTTTCATTGTAACAGTGTTTATGTACTGGAAAATCGAGTATTCGTCTTGGTTCTTCGGATGAAAAATTATACGTTCCAGGATCGTGATTTTAATTAGATATGCATAATGTTCTTGACGCAATATAATATAAGTAATATAAGAACTTGTATTCAGACTTTCCATAATTCACAAATATCTAAATCTTCAAATTTCAAATTTCAAAGCTTCACATTTCCAAACCCCCAATTTAATTTGCAAAAAAGTAGGGTCCAAAAGGGTTAATCCAGTCTAAAGAGTTAACTCGATCGAGGTTACCGGTTCCTCGGCCACGGGTTTCATATCGCGAGGAGGGTTAACCGGGTTCGTAACCGGGTTAGGAAGCGGTTAGAATCCTCGGCTGGTGTCTTTAGAGAGTGCTTTCGGAATTCACACTTAAGTTGGTCACGAACGAGGCGACGGACTCGTCTGGACGAGCATTAGCATACTTAATGGGCCTTTGTTTGGCCAACTTGAACTACGAATGTTGCGAGCGACACGGTTCGTTAACTTGACCGAATCAAATTACATGAATTTACTGTCCCAACGCCTTCGTGGTATTTCATCGTGGATCTGCGATATAGACACGAGCACACGGTCCGTTTTCGCCGTGGTCCGGTTGAATCAATTCCGGCAGGACCTTTGCCCTTTTCCCCGTCGCGTTCGTTAAAGCTCCACGATGCGTTTAGCCGGCATAATAATTGCACGCAAACTTGGAAACTTCCAATTTGCACTTTAACGCCTCGCTCGTGTCCCGGTAATATCGTTTTCGTGCAACAATATTTAATTTACATTAGTTCGCGCCTCGTCACCTTCCGCGGGGTGGGGAGGCCATTATTAAATTTCCTCGGCGAGCTAATAGTTGAATCACCGTTGGCTTCTAATGAACCCGACTAACGACCGGAGCGGCGTTTCGCTCGCAAACTTTCCGAGTTCCGGACTCCAAAGGCTGCGTCGATTCTACGTGTCTTCAGAATGCGCCAGAACGAGCGATTAAGCATTCTGCAAGTTAGCGAACGCTCGATTGACTGAATAGGATCGTTTATTAAATTTGAATACAACATCGGTACCAGCAGTTAATTCGTATTTAATTCCTAGAGCTTACAGAATGTCTCTATCGTGCAGACAGCTTAGAGTTCTATTTACTTGTATCAGTTATAGGTATGGACATATTATACGTCCTATAGGTATGGACATTTGAAGACGAAGAGACGTTTATGATCAAAATCATCAAAGAATTTATAATCAAGATCAAGGTCAACAAGAAAACATAATCAGGATCAAGAAAGAAACGTTTGTGATCAAGATCAAGAAGAAACAAACATGATCAACAGCGGCGTAATCTTGTAACGGACACAAGTGATACATATGTGTAAATGGACCATTACACAGTGTAGATGCAAAAGGTTATGGTCAGCGGGCATTTTAAACGGTCTGACCCCAGCTTTACCGCTCCGCATTCGGGAGGTTATGTCGATGACCTTGATGTCCCGAGTAATTTCATGCATGCATAAAAGGACGAAGTGGAGGCTACTCTACATAATTACCCAATTTGTGTCTGTACAAGTAAAACGAACGGCAAGAGCGAACGCGTGCGGCTGCCTTAAGAGGCAACATTGTCAAACGCCGTGAATACGCGGATATTTTGTACGTCGTGCGAGCTTAACGAGCGATCGATTGGCGGAGAAGAGAAAAAAAATGGCGATTTAATGAACGCATCAACGGTCCGATCGCACGGAAGATGAGAGATAAAAGCATCGAGTCTGAGGCTACCGCGATAAGGGGCGAACATCGATGTAACGCGGCAGTAATTTGCTGCATAACTCCTGCGCTTCCGGCTAGGATTAAATCACCAATTAGTAGTAATGTTACACAGACTGGTAGGCAAAGCGAGCGAGCGAGCCAACAGAAGCGCTATCGGCGAAGTGACCGATGACTCATTGTCATTAGGCGAACGCGGACTGGAAACTGTTCGCGTTGCTACAGCGAAGGGCTTTCGTTGACGTTAACGGATCGTCCTCGTGTAAACAGGCCGACCAGGGCCCGTGGTGTGCGATTCGTCATTGTAATAATTTGCCTTGGCTCCTTCCGTTAGGATTCTCCTGTGAACCGCTATTGAATCTCGAGAATTCAGCTCGAAGTCGATGCTCAATGGTCTGAATTCTCCTGTCGCTCCTAGCCCTCGGCTCGTTTTATAGCTTCATTAGGAGCTAGGGTTCTCGTTTAATAATTCATCAAGGCTCCCTGTCGTTCCCCATCCTCGATACCTGTTCTTTCACCATCAACTCGCTATTTTCTTCTCGTATACCTTCATCGAATGAAAAATTCCTCGTACGTTTGAACACTTTTCGGAACATACGAAATGCATACACAAATTGTTACAGGAATTTGGATAATTTTATGATAATACTATACTGGTACAGACAGTTTTGTAATTAGAGGGTAAATTATTATACCAGCGGATGCAAAGTTGTATTTTTCGAATTTTCCATTTGAATGGGCCAGTATTGTAACGCACGTCCGCGGCAGCCAGCAAGCACGAGTGAAATTCAATGGTACACTGATTTTAATTTAACGCCGATGTCTTCGAACCATACACGAGCTACGTTAAATCAGGGGAAGTGCTCCTCGACGGTCGTAGCCGACCCCCCTCGGTTGCTTTGTTCTCCTTTATAAATAATTGTTACACCGCATTGTTAGCCCCGCCATGGCAAGACGAATTTCGCGATTGTTATGGGCCGTGTTATTATGACGTCGTACACGGTGACCATAAACGAACGTAACGCAATAAATTACGTATGTGCCTGTCGGACGAACAACATCAGGGAGGCGGGGGCGTGTTTTAAGTCGAGGTGTTCTATCTGAGAACACGGGTCTACAAAGTGGAGGATGTCTTAAGGGACCTTGGAATTCGGATGTTCCACTAGAAAAAGTAGCAAAAGTAAAAACTAAAAAAAGTAGCAATTCCAAATCTCGAGTACGAAAGTGCCTACTCTGTCGACACCGAATCGACGATAAAAAGAAAATAACGTGAACTCGACAACTTAATAATTACGTGGTGTTTGCAAAAAGAAAACGAGCTGGAAGTGTCCATGGTTTTACCGTGGACCCATATGTTTCCACTGCAATGTTGTCTCGTAAAGTGCGAAAGAAATATCGCCGGGCTATTTATCGAATCATTACTGTCCATAGAAATCCAATGGCGCGAAGAACTGTAGAAAAGGAGGGGCCGTGTATGTGTTCGTAACACGTGGCACGCTCGAAGGAAGTCGTGTTTCTTCGTTCTTCGCTTTAGACGCCAACGAAATAATTATTGGCTCACGTGTCTCGATAAATATCCCTGGTTTGAGTTAGTAAACGTAGTGCTAACGACACGCTTCGTTATGCAACAGCTACTGAGCAAAGAATTTCGAGACACTCGGAGAATGACTGGTCGAATCGAAACGCTCTCGCGGTTTCTTATTGCTACTTAGTGTCGCTGTATTTATTCAGCCTAGGAATGTCGAAGAAGCACCACTGCTTTATTTGCACATCGTTTAATTCTACTTTGTAAGTTTGCAACTACTTTGCCTGGCGAGATGTTTTGGAGAGTAACGAGTTACGAGTACAGAATAGAAGTAACGATAATGTCAGGAGCAACGGACACGAAATCGCAAAATAAATATATGCAAGAAAATTGTATTGGTATCTTTAATCGATGACCATAAGGGCTCGAAAGAAGAATATACTCTGTTATAAATCGTACTTTAGGACACAGGAACGCGACGAGGGGTCAGAAATATTTCGTTCTCGTTATGGTGCCAATCTCGTGCACCAGAGTTGTTCACGGTAATCGTAGCTATATACAAGGCGTGCGCGTGCGAAATCCTGTCGTGATTCAGATTACGCGGTGCTGTTATGGGTCGTTCATCGCGAGACAATGGATTCGCTGGATCGAATGGAATCTGACTACACGGAAGATAGATAGTATTGTCGCCCGATGCCAGAGACTTTCTACGGTTCCGCGTTTATCGCGGAATTTATTTCGGCCCGCTATTGAATTTCCCAGCGTCGAGGCTGCAAGTTTCAGGGTTGAACCACGTAACACTGAAAACACACGGGGAGAGCACAATGCCGGGCCACACGTGTGGCTGACTCTTTTTGTCACGAAACCGTGAATCGATCGGCTTCTTTCACCCGGTATTCATCGATTATTTTGGTACAGCGAATATGTACGTACGATATCGTTACCTATAGAATTTCACGATATGTTCGTCTTTCTTATCGTGTATTTTATGTAGCACAAACTTTGTAATATTTTATGGGGGCCTCGAATGATTTTATAGAGACTCATAGGATTTTATAGGAATTCCTTAGAACTGTAGCATGTGTGGAGGTTAAAATTTTGATCATAAAATATTCAGTATATGAACAGTCGACAAGACTCTATCCATTAAACAAGTGGTTCTAAAAATGGGCGTCTTAAAGATGACTTGAAACAGCCACTTCATTTATCTCTCGATACAGTTGATCGTATCGTAGCTTATATCACCTCGATATTATCGGATCTCTGACACTTGTCTGAGCGTCATTCCACCACGTCATCCTCCTAAGCTCATCTCTTCCTGTGGGATGATTAAGATCATAATGTAGCGGTTCGAGTCGCTGTTCAAAGTGGAACGTGTACGAATATTCCCCAGGAGGCTGGAGAAGCGACAACAACGGGAAATAACAGGCAGGACGGAGACACGTAGCTCGTGTATATACATATACCTTGGCCCTGAAGCGAACATAATTGAGTTAGTCGCGTGACACGTCGTTGCCGCTATCCCATCGCTACCTGATTTCGAGCTGGTCTACAGGGTGTCTGAAAATTCTTGCAATCACAGAGGATGCAATAAGAAAGTTCTTTTATAATAGGATAATAAGTCCTATACAAATTCTACTACATGCTTTTCTACATAAATAAGGAGTTCTACCTCCGAAATATCAGCTTAACCAAACTTCAAATTCAAGGTCGAATTTTTAGTGAGGACCTTCATAGGTGTTCATCGATGCATAAATGCAGAATAACGCAACGTTGATCGTGACGTTTTCAAACACCCTGTACAGAGGGGGCGATAAAGGGTGGGAGGTGTAACGATAGGGTTGATGGTTGGTCCAGGACAAGGCTGAAAGTTTGGTCGGTATCGGTGCGACTCGTTGCACCCAGGTCGGATGTGCCGATAAAACGCAAACATTTAATTAAAAGATAATCAACCGGATTGCCTGTGGTGGTCGCTAATGTTGCAGAACGGCAGATAGGACGAAACAATCGGTTCTTTATGCATATGAGTCGTGCCGGGTTGGTCGGTCCGTGCATTGGCTGGCTGGTTTCATCCTGTAGATGGCCACGCGGACCGCCTATGTGATTTAATTTTACACGAATATAAATTCGTATCGCGCCGCCTGATACGCCACCTCTGTCCACTCCCTTTGCAACCCTATCGCTTTATCCCCGTCCGTGAATTCGACAGGCTCGGGTCCTGACGCGGGAGAGGTAGTCATGACGGTGATATCGGGGATTGGTAGGGGGTGCAGTTGCACCGCTGCCGGATATCGGTTCGATTTCGTGGTCCTTCGAGCGTGTTGCGTGACGCCGGATATTTTCAACGTACTGACGTTTTTCCGTGCGTTGGCGAACAAAACCGTGGAGAAAAAAACGATTGATAAGGGTATCTTTGATGGAACGAGACTTGGATGAAGAAGAAGAAGAAGAAGAGGGAAAATGGAAAAATAGAAAGGAGGTGAAAGAGGCACGACCGTTCTAGGATATTAAGCTCGCGGTCACGTACGCCATTACCGAAGCTAATGCAAAGCTGCCAGTCGTTTTATGCCATCTGTAACCGGATCTCCCTTCGACGACGAGGCGCTACTTTACTCTCTCTCCTACCCCTTCGACAACTGGCTCCGCCGATCGATTCGACGTGGCTTCGATTAAAGACCTCCCTTCCCCTCAACGGCTCCTCTTTCTTCTCCATTGATTCCCGTACGTTTCGCTCTCTTTCGTCGGTCGAGAAGAAAAGTGTCCCGAGATTTTTTTCTTCCCCTTCGTTCCTTCCGTTGACAGGCCACCACCGATATCGTGCCGTTTCTCGCCAGTCAGTATTCACCGGGCACGATCGCGTTCTCGCATTCAGTGTGATAAAGCCCGTGGTTTATGGACAAAATTCCTTTTCGTGCGGATCGCGAACTACCCCGTTTCTGTCAGCACGTACCAGACGATACACTTATTAACTTCCCGATATGCACGACTGGCATCCAAGCACGCTGATTATTATTATCATATCCATGCGCGAATTAGATGGAATAGAAATCGGACACGACGTTTAACGGTGTATAGTCAAGCGTTGCATGACCACTATATTGCATTGTTATATCTGCACGAGTCATTTGTCATATAGTCATACATTGTGGCGTTACATGTTGCGTCGTTTTCAAATTTGTTTCATCTTCAATCACCATGCATTGTTTCGGTACAAGCTATACCACGTATACCATACGTTACATGTACGGTTACGTAGGTAGACACATATTATACGCCAACAGTTAATTGCTTCATACTAACGTGCATTGAAAATCAGTTTCGTTTGCGTGTCATTTGAAAGCTCGGTATCACTGTCAAAGCAGTATATACAATTTAGTAGGAGTAATTAAATAAATATTTTACGCGGAAACAACTTGTCCGATTCATTAATTTCAAAGCAATTCCAGCTCCGCCAGTTGAAGGTTTACACATGTTGATTTCTAAAGCGCGGTAATATTTTATGCGACAGACTGTCCAACTACTTGAGGAGATTTCCTGATGAGGCTGGTTTTGCGACTAATTCGTGCTCGCGCTCGCACGAGGTAATAAAATCTGTAACTCAGGTGGCGGAAGATTCTCCCGAAGATGTCTTGGATCGAGAAAAAGAAGGACGCTTCTCGATTTATGTAGGCTGATTCGATAGATCGGATGAACGTTTGTGGAGGAAGAAAATCTAGAATAAACACGGGGATGTAGGAAAAGTTTTACATGAAACGTAGCTCGACGCTAATTAAAGCGAAGGTTTATTCTGAAAAAGGCATCGTGTACGAAGCTCGATCGATCTTTGCGTTCATGCTCGAACGAACCGGTGCGTCCGGTTCTCATGCTCGCGCACCAGAAGAATATTCTGACAAACGGCGGCGAAATATCGTAAAACCGTCGATCGTCGATAATTAATAGCGGCGAGGAGCGGCCCGACCATTATCAATGGGAAGCAATAAATAATGATTCTCCTTCTCGGCGACTGTTTATTAGAGGCTACCACTCTTTATTGTCAGTGCCACTTCATTGCACTCGACGATATCCCACCCCCATTGTCTCTGTGATCGTCTCTCCTTCCAGCGTTTTTCTTCGACTGTACAATAAATTTATTCCGCTCGTTACCTATCCTCGTTCCGGGAGAAACGAGACTCTCCGCGTGCATCGGTAAGTGATACACAAACGATATTCCTGCAACGATCACACACTTCTTCCGATTAATACTCGCGACTCTTCGCTGTGATCTATGAGTGCATCAAAGATGTCTCGTTGAAAATGTTAACAGAAATGAGACGAAAATATCAGCTCAGCACATCTCAAAATTTCAGTAAAAAACGACCCGCATGTGATGAAAACACGATACAAGTCCCGCATCATGAACCAGTTAAAATTGTCAGGTGTGCAATGAGAAAGTCAAATAACGTTCGAAATACGTATCGATTAATCGTACCGATTAATCATATAGATTATATCATTCTTTCATTCGAGGAATATTCTTATCCTGTTCATTAATATCGATTGTAAAAAATCGATACGACCCAAGCATGTTCGGAGAACATCCCGAGGCACCATTTTTCCGTCCATCTTCGGGAGTTCATTAAGCGAGGCGTCGAAGATTGTTCATCTCGGGCAAAAACGTCGGCGACAAATTGCTCGCGTGAAAGCGCCACTTAAACCGGGACGTGAAACTTAAACGGATTACCTTGGACTACCTCTGTCTGGCGGGATCGTCTCGCGAGTGCCCGTCTCGTAGTCGATAATCCGTGAGATAAGAAATATCAAAGTACAAAGGCGAAGAGGCACTACGGGAATCCAAGATCATATTCCTCCCTTTCGTCGGCGTGTCTAAGTACTCGCTCATTAAAAATAACGAAGGCCGACGAGCAGCCGAGTCCGATAATTGAATTTCCAATATCTATTTACCTTTGCAGGAATAAGAGGGTACGAATCGATGACTTATTCTCAACGCCTAGGATAAAGGTAAAGCTGGACAGAGTTTTCAATGCTAGAACTATCTATGTTATGGGAGTCTTGACTCACATTTCTATCTGGAGATCAAAAAGTTCTTTTCGATGTAATATTTGAACCTTCGAGAAATACCCTTAGTAGAGAGAAAGAGTAAAAAGCAGCTTAAAAAGTCAAAATGTCCAAAAACCAAATATTTGACCTTGATCTTTACACATGTTATGAAGGTTACTTTCGATAAAAAGTAGTAACCTAACCTAGTATATTTGGATAATAAAATACGGGGCATTCGACCTCAAAACTAATTTTGCCGATATATTTAGATATCTATAGTCGGTCTCTCTCGGAATTACTTTATTCTCCAGGCGATCGTTCGCCACCATCCCGACCGAAACTAGCGGGAAGGAAGTGAAGTAGAGTAACGAAGGAGCCATTCTTTGGCGTGTGGCGATAACGAAAACACCGAGAACCGTACGAGGCATCGTAGAAAACGCGTGTACACGTTTGCAACCGGTACACACGTGCACGTACGCGCACGTATACCAACAGTATTTTGGCGGGGGCCACTTAATGGAAAACTCTTCGGCGAGCACGAGCCACGAAGAGAAACGAAACCATGGTCCATTCGGTCGCCCATATATTTTTCTTCGTCGACGCGGCAAAGGAAAAAGCGAAGTCGTAGCGGAACCGCCCCTCGTTTAAGAGGTAAAGAAAGAAACGGGGCCAGGGCGCGCGGCAAGGGGAACAAGAAAATAAGGGCGGATTGAGAATTGTGGGAAATAAGTAACGCGGAACACGACGGCAGCTTACGGCTATAAGGGTGGACCTTAAAACCCGTGAGCGTCCCTCTGCTGGTGGAATTTAATTTCGACGTTTTAAGAGTACCCTCCCCCTTGGACGTCGTCTCCTCTCCCTCTTTGTCCTTCTCTCTCCCCATATTCCTTGTCTGTCGATAGATGAAAGGGTTTATTGAACTGTTCGTAGTAAACTGCGCGAAAAGTAGCTTCTAACCCCTCGCCAATCGAAACGCCACTGCTCGAAAGACTTATGCTACTACATTCTGATAGTCTCTAATTGCATCACATAAATTATTCATATCATATTGTGGACGCGTACTGTGACATTTACGCTTCAAAGGGCTTATGAACGTTTGTCATTCCATTATTGCTAGTGATATTTATTGCACCAGCATGACATTGTGTTTTGAAGTCTTCATTTACGAGTGGGACATCTTGTACGAGATACACGAGTTGATTTATAAACCAATGTTATATCAAAATGATTCCCTGAAGATAAACAGCGGCGAATTCATGAGATTCAGCCTGAAGAGGTAAACAGTTAAGGAACCTGTTGGATGCAAAAGCTGCGGATGCAAACGGACTAATTCGATTGACGACGAAAGTTCCGTCGTAAAATATACGATTAAAATTTAAATTTCGACTCGGACCCTTTTACAATACCCTTTCTCCCTTTTCCACTTTGTACCGCTGCCGATTCTTTCCGAGCATCGTTCAGTCAGTTGCGGCCACCAAAGGCCAATCAATTAATAAAGGTGAATTAACTCGTCCCCTCCATTAGCATTCGTTATCGTCAATCGACGAGCTGGCCCGTGCGTCTTTCCGTTCCATTCGTCGGCCCGCATGCGTGTAACCCGAGATCGTTGGGAACGTTCAGCAACGTTCTCGAGGCTTGGCCCTGCGATTCTTCTTCGCTCGTACTTGCTTGTTGCGCGTACACATGAACGTGCGTTTTCAATGGCCGGGCCCTTTCACGAGGGTGGACGCCATTCTTTGATCCTGGCACATTATCGTGCCTCTGGTATCGAAGCTGCCCATTGTACGAGATGGTCAACTGCTTCGTTCGATGTCGAGGGTAACTCTGTTCACAGGAAGCTGGCTGATAGCTCCTGTGACTTCCAGCCAAATGGACGATGAAGATAGAAACACTGTCACGTCACGCGAAATCAGTCATCACGCCGCTAGGTGAACTCTGGTAGGATGCTGATGAAGATAAAACTGTGATTGGTTAAAATGAAAAACGTAGTTTCTGCAAGAGCGAGCAATTGGTTACAGCTGTCACAGTAATCAGATCAAAAAACAAGATTTACCTCTCTGAACTATACATTGATCACACGTATATTCTGGTCATACGTACATTTTGATCGTGTGTATATTCCGATGTTCGATTAGACTTATCTCTGAAGTTCAATATAAAGGTTTCGAAGAGCTATCATTTTTCCGTCAGGGTATATATTCCTCGGCGAGGAGGCAAACAGGATGCTCGGATGCGTTCGAGCGTGGTAAGACCGATAGCGATGTACTCCATCGTGTGGCGGTTTTTCAAGAAGACTCGACTGGGCGTTTCACGGTCGCGCGACGCCAGACTTTGAGGCTGCCCTGGTCTGGTCTATCGGCCCATTACCAACCTGGAACGTTGAACGTCCTCGTAAATCACCCAAGTGGTTGGTCGCGTTCGTTGCCATGATTTCTTGCGAGCGTAGATCGCTAGGCTTCTCCTCGCCGATCTACGGAGGCGAATCGAGTCGAATGTATATATGCTGTTAAACTCATGGGGTTGTAATCAAGATACATAGAGACTCGTGGATGCTTTATTTGCCAGACTTCTACTGCAACCATTAAGTAGCTCGTTAATCTATTTTCTAATATTAGATCAGCCGAATCAGTTGCAAGGTCGTACAAACATCAAGATCAAGGTGATCGAAGTTCATTTTACTAATTTATATTCCACTACTCTAATAATATTGTTATTATTATATTATTTATACTCTTGCATAAATCAAACTATGTCGAATATTTATGCACTGCCTACGAAAATCAAAGTACAGATTTGTGAATCCACATTGGCAGAGTTACGTTGCCGGTATAAACCCAGCTTTAGATCGCATATCGAACTCGAGGAATACTATCGTTGGCTTGTTTATTCATAAGCGTTCCACGCTGCACGATTCACCCCTGCAGAGTTACATACGAACTCGCCGGGGCTAGAGTAGATCTCTTTACTTACTTATGAGTTCCAGGGGGCGGTTTGCTGTCCCGGAAACAGTCGCAAAATATGGAAGAACGATATATCCTTAGGAGAAACGTTTCTTCGAGCGAATCTGTGCGTGCACAGCTGACTTACGGATACCTCGACGGTCGAAATTGCAAATGAAATTGAACGGTGAATGTTTGATGGGAATTGCGTTACACGAAGAAACAACATAGTTCGACCTTAGGTCCGGGTACCTGTTTCTTGATTAGAACGATACGATGTCGAAGAGGGTGCATGAATCATGACGTTTCTTTCTCGAAGACGGAATAAATTTTGTTGATGATAGGCTGCAGTCTCGAAACGATCGATTCTTTCACTTTCTATGAAATATTTACTATTCTTGAATAATGTTAACGGTGTAAAAGTGGAAAAGTTTCTATTTGCTCTTTTCTCGTGTCCAAATATAGTAAGGTGAATAGGATAACAAGTAATATGAGTTGGTATTGTATCTCCTGTCTCTGATGCACACAAGCGACTTTCAGCTTTTGTTCATCAAATGTTGATGAGAGATTTGGCAAGTAGATTTCCCTGCTTTTCTTCCTATTCAACTCGCGATGCACGTCCATTCGACCGATTCTCCGCGGTCAGGTAAAATCCACCAACCCTGGAGATAGAGGCCGCAGTTAAGAAAGGTCCAGGGGAATTATCGTTAAATAAAGAGAAGTCGGGTTCGACGCAATAATAATCTATGTAAACTCGCGGGTCGGGAGATGACTATCTTCGTACGCGAGTCGTTCGTTCCGGTAGTGTTTCTCCCTTCTATTCCTCGAAACCATAGATCAGCAGCCAGTGGTGCGACGTGAGAGCCCCGGGAGCCTTCTTCTCCGCAGGTATATTATCCGTATGGCGCTAAAAATACCGAAAGACCGAAAACCGGGCGTTGAGATAGCACTGGGCGTGACCGAGTCTGAGGGTCTGCGGGCGAACCGCGCGCGCTTAAAGAAGGGTTACGGCTAAGTAATGGCCCGTGCACGGGGGTAGGGAAACAGACCGAGGAGAGCACAGGGGGTGCTGTCGAGCAAAGGTTCTCTTTTTTCTTCGCAGCACGCACGGACGATAGACTACCTCTACAATGGCCTAGGCCTAAGAAATGGAAAATCAATATCGGCCACTTTCGAGACCCTCGCGAGACTACCGATCCCCGAGGCTCTCTGTCCTCCCGACTTCCTCTTTCCTGGAATTAAACCGATATGCTTCTTCCAACTCTTCTGCAAGTTGTATAAACTTGCTGTTCATATTTCATCTCGTCGTATTTATCCGTACATGGGTAATTTAATACTCTGGTATAAAATATAATGCTGAAGACACTATATGATGCATCTTTTGTAAATGTGGAAAAATTGATAGACACGGTAAAAGTTGAAATGAAGGGTTACAATGTCTGAAACATCTACATAGCAGTAAATAAGTGTTCCTCTAGTAAATTGCAGCAGTAAGTCCCATTATAGCAGGATATATTCATTGCTTTATCCCCTTGCACTATTCTGACGAGACTGACTCGTGACGCACTTCAACTGTGATCAATCTTACTCGAATTTTTAATACACTTAAAGTTCAAGTCTATTAATTTGCATAGTCAATTGCATAATACCAAATACGTAACGTTTAAACTTTTTTGTTTTAATATTGTGGCTGTGATTAGTTCTGACGCACCTGACAAATAAATCATAGGGGTAAAGCTTACGAGATAAAAATGATGCATTATGTATGAGATTGTTCCGAAATGAATGAGCAACTTTAGGGTGGTCGAGGACTATTAAGAAAAATATGAAGCTGGACGTTGTCGACGGATGTCGGGCGCGGTGCCAAAACCGTTTTCGTAATTCGATCGAGATGCTCGGCCGGCCAAGGTCCTATTGGTGGCCCGATAGAAAACTTCTGGTCGACTCGATTTCAATCGTTTCCGTGCGAATCAACTATTAATACCATCTTGGAGCGGAGGTCCGTTCGATTCCTCCCGGCCATGATGGAGTAACTTTTCCAATAATGAGTTCTTTAGAAAATATTCTATCGGCGTCGGGCGGGCTGCGCGCGAATAATTCAGAGATGTCTGGAAAAATATTTTCGATCCGGCCGCGAAGGCCTTCACCCGGAAGCGGCTCGTTCTCTCTCCCTTATTATTCTCCGTGGCTTTCTTCCGCGAAATACTACCCTTCGTTTCGCGCGCCACTTTGAATCGCGACGATAACAGCCAGCCTGTTTTTCGTTCGCCCTTCGCCGACGCGACGAAGTGGCGTCTACCGGTGACACCCTCGACAACGGGGAATACTATCGACACCATCTCGAAGGTACTTTTTACCGAGTTACCAGCATGCAGGAACCTTCGACCCTGTTGTTCTCGCGTTCGTGCCTACTCGCGTTATAACTTGTCGAACAAAAATATAATACTTCGGACACGTTACAGATTCTGTACGATTAAGATGAAACCTCTGCACACAAAACGGAGAATCAGAGTAAGTACAGGATTTTTAAAGCACTTGATAGTAAATAAAGTAAATAATATATTAACATACTATTCGTTTTAAGAAGAGATACTGAAAAATAAACGCAAGTATTATGTACATCGGATATTGGAAAGAAATATTTGAAAAGTAAATATCTATGGAAATCTTCATGATCCGTTCCAAATGCAAATATTTTCTCGACTAGCTTATTCTCGCGAAAGGCAACGTTCTATTAATAAAGCTATCCCTTTCTGGGTCTCTGATATCCGCCTTTATATTATTTCAGTGAACGTGGTCGGCAATTCGGTCGACGTTCATAGCTTCTAACGGCCACTGTAATTCCGGTGGGTAACACCTTCGTTAACGCCAGTAACTGTCGTCGACGGCCATTACCGCGATCACGAGGGTCGTTCGCTGAAATTTTTCACGACCGTTCGACGTTCCTCTCGGAAATTTATGCGAGCCAGAGGGAGTACAATCCGCGTAGCAGCCCCAAGCTTAACCTTCGAAGGACTCCCGTTGCGTGCTCGAGAGTGTATTTCTGGGTCAGGATGCTGAAACCCCGTTGAAATATATATCGCGGTCCGAGGGTGACGAGAGGGTGCGATGGATCGAGCAAAGGGAAACGAAGCAAAAGAAAGAGGGAAAGAAAGGAATCAGATGCGTGTGCTTTTCATGGATGAGGGATGCCGAGGAGGGATGAGGGGATAAATAGCTTTGTGCACAGCTATGAAGCTCCAAATCGCCTCTCATATTCACGAAAATAGTTTAGAATCATTTCGAATTTCATTCAGAATTTCTGGAGATGAAATACTGAAACGATATAAAGACCAATACCTTCTCGTTTATTTGCAATAACTGTCTCAGTACATTTTCACATAAATTCTACAAATTTTGGAATCTTCAAGCTTAAATACCATGCAGACTCTCGAATGAAGTAATATATTAAAATACATTTATCAACCCTTTCAAAAATTTCGATATCGATACCTGCAAGACTTGTTTTCGCGCCTCTAAAACTTTTGCTGAATAAAATTCAAAGCGACTCGAAGGCGTTCTTGAATCGCACAAGAAAGTTTTTAACCTCCATCAGTTGTGTATACGCGTATTCCGTGTCTTTCTTCTCCTTCGCGAAGGCCATCATTTCCAGAGCTCTGGCTCCCCCATAAAATGGAGAAGCTCGGTTCCGCGAGATGCATGCGGGCTATTCGCTGCGGAAAGAAAAAAGAGGGACCCGTTTGTGTCCCACATTTTTGACGGGTCGTTGGCTACCGCTGTTACGTCCATCTCTGTCCCCCGGGGTTGCTTTCGTTTTTTTTCATGGATGTTCACGGTCTTATACATGGGAGTTGCGTTAACTGCGACGTTCAATAGCCTGGATTTTTGGAACACGGTTCAGGTCGGGTTAGGTGTGCGGCTGGTCGGGATTTTTGAATTTAAACTGCCCTTGCTGGATGCTTAAACATTGAGCACAAAAGAAGTTGGGAGAATATAGGGCATGTATGCGTAATGTTTGGCGAGTTTATTTGGGGGCTGTGTTTGCACATGAGCATGAATAATTTTGTAGGATGTAATTGTCAAACAGCTGCTAATTGCTTCAATTATCGTTTTAACTGGGTTTAACTTTAATGCAGCTTCATGGTACAACCCTTTGAAAATTTAACATACATAATTATCGATGTGTGGTAGTCCAATTAATTTTTGAAGTTCACTTTAAATTATTTTCTAAGTTAAGAAATGGACGTGACAATATTTCGCAGCGGAGAATGGCGCGAAATGTAAAGTTATCCTTCAGATAGCGCGGTTACGATCATTAAAGGCCGGATTATCTTGCATTATAGTTGGGCGAAGTGGTCGTCGTCCCTTTGATAGGGCTGCAGATTTAACGGCCGACAGGTAGAGGCAAAACGGTCCCTGTAATCACGTTAAATTTAAATATTCATCGCGCTGCAGCGCTGCACGTGTGTTAACAGCGAAGAACCGACCAACGCCAATCACGCGTTCAATGTTCCTACATTGAGTTACACAACGACACTACAATGTCCCGCGATTATGAACTAATGCCATAGTGGGACGGTGGCTAATGTAAACCGCAGGTATTCCAGCTTCCTAGTAACTGCGATAACTTCATCAATGATTTTGCACTAACGCTATTCATTTACGGGACAGCTGAACAAGATTTGGGGATTCTCGAAATTTATATATTGCTATTAATTTTAGTAGATAAAACATTGAGGTAGAATTCATAGAGGTGGAGTGAAAAAATTCCTTACTTTACTTCATCATTTCTTAAATCACAATAATTAACATCATGTGGGGCCAGCGACCATGACCGTTTATACAATCAATCAATTAACATTATGTCAATTACAGTCAATGCCGGACCAGCTGTTCGTTGAGAGTTAACTCTATCATTCCAAGAAAAGATATACGAATTTCATTATTAACATTTCTATCTAAGGAACGATCAAATCACAGAGACTGGCTATCCTTAAATTGAACGCTGTTGAAGAGTGAACGTGGAAGTTGCGATTCGAGTCGCGAAGTGGAAAATCTTCGGCCTTCAGCGAGCGTGGCGACAGAAGATTGAGAAGGAACTGGTTCAGAGGGTTGCGGTGACGACCTCGATCACCCGGTAATTTCCTTCTCGCGGTCTGCTTACCGTGCAATCGGGTCGGTCAAAGGCGATGCCCATCGGCCGCCAATATAATTACGCGTCTATCGCGCGCTTGCATACGCGGCCTGTAACGTTACGTTTGAAGTCCAGCCGGGATTGCCATTAGCCCCCGACCGACACAAGGGGTCTCACCCTGTCAGAGACGCCTGCCCGTCGAACAGGCACGCCGGTTATTGAAACTTTAAAATGATTTTATACCGAGCGACAGGTAATAACCTAGGCTTCACGGTTGACCTGCGCTGCCGGGTGACAGTCGCGAATGTTTAATCCTCCGCTCTTTAACCTTCGAGTAGGTAAATTCGTCTAGTAGCGATTACAGTGTTTTAATTTGAAAATAAATTTGAAAATGAATTGGTGAATAACGAAGAGGAAGGTATTTCGAGGTCCTCCAATTGGATATCCAATTCCCGATTCGCGGGACCGGCTAAAAGAGACTCGTCGACCACGAGGACACTCGCGTATCAGTCTCGGTCCCTTTTATCTTGACGTTGCCCCGCGCGACAGAAACAATTTTCTGAAATTTATGCACCCCCGTTGTTCAGTGGCCGTGGCCGACGATGCAGTCGACCTCGTGATATTTTCACGGAGAAAGAAACAAAAAAATACGGACGAGCTTCTCGTAAAGGAGGAGGAAAAAGGAGAAAATAAGAGGTAGGAAAAATAACAAAGCGGACGGGCGAGCGTCACAGAGAACGAGCACCGAGACGCCTTCCGCTTTTCTGACGTTGTCGGGCTTCCAGCGCAGGAAAACGTGTCTCTGATATTGCAGCCAGAAATTGACAGAGGGGACAAACCATGTTAATGTCGATAAACACGAGCGACCGTCGATTTTCCTGGACCGACCCTTTCCATGCTGCTCTCTCTGTCCGCCCCTGTGTCTCGTTCCACTTTTGCCCTTTCATGACGCGTCGCCGACCCTCTGCACGAAGACGGGACGGAAAACTGACACGTTGCAATTAGAATTTTCGATTTCCGCTTGAAAGTCGAGAATTTGCATGGCACAGGTTCGTTCTGGGCTCCCCTGACATTTTTCTCTGCGCATGCTTCTTTTTTACTGCCCTCCGTCGAACATTTTGTCATCGTGCAACGACTTGATACTATTTAACGGTGACATTTGTTGGAGACTTGTTCGGTGAAACTGTGCTGAACGGCTTTCGAAACTTGCTCGTTCGCCGACAGAGACAAGTTTGCGGTTCATGATTTCAATGGAGCAGGGAACGATACTACATTCTATCTTGGTTTGGGGGTACAAGTATTAAATTGGAGATGTACGGGGTGTTTCAGTAACTTCGTAGCGAGACGATTTTGCGATTAACAGAGTTGGTTATTATTTCTGACATTTTTTTAACATAGAAAATAATATTAACTCTTTGCAATTGAAGATTTTTTTACGATTTAAAATGTCCTCTGAGAGGGGACAATCTAGTGCAAAGGGTTAAAATATTCAAAAACCAAGCATAATTTATTCTTTGAATGTGTATTCATGAACCTTGGAACAAGAATTTCAAACGATATCAAATTCTATAAAAATACTGAATAACTTGTGATTAAAAAGTATTTTTATTTATTTTTCGAGATTCCAACGTTACATAAAAGTTGCGACACATTCTAAAACCCTCTGGTTCTCGTTAAAGGTACACCTTTTTCAACGTCATCGTAGCGTACAAAATACTTCAATCAATAACAGTCAGACTCCCCACAGAATTTGCTACACCCCCATAACGAAATCACCGTATCAACAGCAACATAATCAGAATCCCCCATTTGCTGGATCGCTCGGTATGGTTATACGCGTATCCAGTAGGAGTTCAAACACGGTTACACCTCGATAGCTCGAATCAGACGAATTTCACGTTCGTCGTACATATGGCGGACAGCTGTTCGCTTAACGCGGTTCCAGCGGGAGATCCGTTCGCGCGATCGTCGTAATTCCACAGTCCGCGGGCTGAAATCGAACTTCAAAAAAATGAACGGAGACAGAGTAAAAGCAGAGGTCCGAACGTTCGACGGTCAATCGTGGCTGGTGGCGTGCGAGCGCACGCGGACCACACCGCGGCCACCGCAAACCCATAACACGACACCGTATAAAATACAGTATTATGTCGCCGCAGGCCGTCATCTGGCTATGACGGCAACAACCTCTTCAGCCCCGCCACCCTGAACCTGATTAATCGTTACACGTGTTCGCCGCGTTTGTTTTCTGGATCGCGCCGCCACCCTCGTGCCACTTTTTTTACGCGAGTCTGCGGTCTTCGATCTGCTGTTGCGCTTCAGCCAACAGACCGAAACCTGACTTTCCTATGAAAAAGGTATTTTCATTAGGTTTCGTTATCACATCTCCTTGAGAGGTCTTCTATCATTTGGTGACTCGAATCAAGTGCTCAAACGAATGCCCGACGCAATTCAACGTGATTCAAGTTGACGTGATTCAATCCTGTGTGACTTGATTCGATCCAACCCGATTCAATTTTTCTCGTCCAGCGTGAACGCACTCTTAAAAGCTTAATCGAGCGAGCAATTCTCCAAAGAGTACATCAATGCGTTCCCGTGCGTCTTTCAATATTTAATTAACCAGTCCCTTTCAAATCCAAACAAAGGAAAATTCTTCCATCAAGAGATTCAGCTTTCCCCCTTGAAGTAATACGAGAAACAATCGTCCAGAATCTCAGGTGTAAGGTCGATACCTGTCCGCGTGAGCGGCAGAAGCCCGAGCAAGAAGAAAGGACATGACACAAGGAAGAAAAGCATCTTCGAGGTAAGAAAGGATGCGATATCGTGTTACACGAGATACAACTATGGTACAATGGAGCTTTGTCGAGGGTAGCCTGGCCTTTTATTAGAGTCCTATTGGTTCCGTGTGACCCTTCGCGGACCTCGACGGAACAGCCTGACCTATTTTCTCCATCTATTCATTACTTCCTCCTGGAAACACGAGCTTTCTCGATCCTTTCTGTCCGCGTAAAACACGCACGCGAGACGGACGACGCCGATCGACGCTGTTATAATCCGATTCCTCGGACAGAACTAGATATTTCTTCGTCTCCTGGCTCCTGCGTGAGATACGACTATGGCCATTCACCAGTGGCGTAACTGAATAAAATATAATATTCAAGTCATCAGTCAGTGATGATATTCACCGGAATTACCAAGTTTAGAAACATAAAAGTTTGAAGATTTAAAGACTTCTAAATTTAAATACCTGTTGATTTCAGAATGTAGAAATTCAGAAGTATAAAAGTTCAGAAATAGCGACTGATGCGTAGAACTACACAACACATGATTATCTAATGTGTGGATATACAACACATGACTATCTAACGCGTTATATACAACATATGACGACCTAATGCGTAGCTATACAACCCCTGGCAACCTAATGAGTAGTTACACAACCCACGACGATCTGAACTATGGAACACAAGGCGAAATAACAGGTGGCGATGTAACAGCACCCACCAAAGATTCTGGCTACGCCAATGCTATCGAATGGAAGTTTCCTCGTGCAAGCTCAGTGCATTAGCGCGTACGAGTCTCGGTAAATAATGCACGGTTAAACGGTAAATCGTGCGTTAACGTATTATCGTTGGAAACGATCCCGGCTAATGTTCCAGTCGGACTGCGAAGACGGAATGCATCGATTCGACTAGTTACACGATCCACTCGAATTCGCAGTTGGCGTGTTCGTGTGCGCGTGCACGATGATTTGTTGGCCGACCAGGCGAAACTCTATATCGTTTCTAAGTTCCTATTCGAGCGTCCCTTAACTTTCCGTAACTGTGAAACCGGCGTGTCCTCTCGAACAAACGCGGACCAAAGATCCGATCTTTGGGTTCCTGGAACTGAATTGTTCGTACAATTACTCGCGTGATATGTCCTGGCAATGGGAGTTGCAGAAAGAGGATCCTCAAATGTCCTTATTCTCCTGTATTCCACGATCTTCTTATTATATTTTAACCGTATCGAATATGCATAATTAAAAATAACTGAATTACAATCGATATAAGTTGCATACTTGTCCTTAGTTTTAATTTAAGTTGAAAATGCTAGAAAATTTCTTTCCATTGTTAGATATTATTCCGAGCGTTGCTCGTATTTCGCTTGATCGAATCGCAATTACAGCAAGAACGGAGTTTTAGGCAGCACGATCGCGAAAGGCTCACCTTTCGTTAATTGGAATTTTACGACTGCCTTTGTGCCTTCCATGGCGATTGTCAGCCCCTGATAAAAGCATCATCGGGACGTTGAACCAGATTTTCCCCCCGTTCCATCGACACCGGTTGCAACGAGGCTCAGCGATCACCTACCCTCTCTCTACCCCCTCGATCGGACCTCCCTTTTGTTCGCAACGCTCGCGATTACGAGTCCTATGAATTCTTGACGGAAGTTGGATGCCAGACGATCCGATAATGAGACCACTCAAAATTCATGTCTGCCTTGTTGGAAAGACATCGGATGGCTCGCGTGTGCGCATCCTCCCAATCTATTGTATTTGCAAGGGGTGGTTCGGGATCCTACAGAATTGTTTTTAAGTTTTGAACAATGATATTCGTGTAAAATTATGGTACTGATAACCGAAAGAAGAAACAGGTAACTACAACTGAAATGAGCTTTAACCCACTCATTGACGATTAAAGATATAATAAAAAATATAGTGCAGTACAATAACGTGTTAGTATAAGCTTAAGTTTGCCAGTATATACAATTGTACAGTATATACAGTCTTCGAAGTAAAGAATGCTCGAAATAGAAGAATGGTAAAAGATAAAGTAGCCCATCAGTCGAATTGATTTCGAATAAATTCAGCGTTTCGCATGTCGTTAATATTGAAACAGGTTGTACCGTTTGAAAAGGAGAAAATATAAACACACATCCATTGGCTGTTCGCGCATGCCGACAGATTCGCGAGAAATAAAATCCAGTGAATATCTTGGAAGAATATTGTGTATCGAGCATCAAAACGATGCGAACGCCAGGAGCGGCAACATCGAGCGATACATTTGCCGAGAAAATGGATTTCTGAGTGAAATACGAGGTGGCACGATCGAGTTGGCTCAAGAAGCATCGCGACTTCGATTCTCTTTCGCTCGTAGCATTTGTTCGCTACGGGAATCAGTGCCGTTCTGAATTTCTGATTCGGATATCGAAGTAGACGTTTACAAGCCGCGTAACCATGCCACCAGGAATCGATATAGAACTTCTCGATTCGATATTCGAGCCGAGACGATGAGGCGCTCTGATTCCTGAAACGAGGTAGTCGTTTCAACTCTGCCACTTTTGTTTGCGGTTTAAATTTCCCAAAATCGATTCTCAAGTCTCTGAGTAGTCCTTATAATTTTCGAACTTTTAGGAGCCTAATTTCCTAATTTCACAATTTGAAGACCGATCACCCAAAAAATGAACGAGTACTCCCCCGTGCATTCGAATGAGATATTCAAATTATTTATCAGCGTATCTTTATAAAAGATCTCGCGAAGAAGATAATGTCTAGCTGTGTAATGATCGAGGCTGCAGGGTTCTCTTCTGAATCGTTAAGCCCGTTAAAAGGATTTTACATCGGTGCAGATTTCCCGCGCATAAAATAAAGATTGCGAGATAGTCCCCGCATAGAAATAGTAAGGATACCATTAAAGTCTCGTCATTATTTATCACGCTTTATCCAGCTGTAATATCTTGAAGAACTGCTCTTAGAATTTTAATTGACACCCGATGAATGTCTCCCACCCCTCGCGTACCTCGATCGATAATTGTTATTCGACGATTCCGGCGGGTAGGTTTCCATTCTTCGCGTTCGAGTTCTTTCCCGTTGGTCCTTGTTTATTCATGGAAACAGAGTTTTCGCGTTAGTTGGACGATCTCAAAGGTAACTGGGGAAACAACGTGGATCGCAGAGAAAGGCAGACTCTCTCGAACCGTGATCGATCTCGAAGTTTTCGCGGGATGCCGCGATTCATTCCAGACTTCCTTTCAATTCTGCCTGGTCTGCCGGTCTTTTTCCTTATTTTTCATTATTCCCGTTTCAATCTTCGATTGCCGATCCCCTCGGACCGCTCTTTTTTCCCAAGCATGTCGGCTTAATGACTTGCAAACAAAACTCCTGTAGCCGAACCCTCTCCCGCCGACCATCGCAGACCGATAATTACGGAAAACACTTTGTGCTTACCTACTTGGCGCCCGCTTTCGTTCCGAGCCCGAACCAAATCAAAAAACAACACGAACGCGTAATCGAGACCGTTCCTTCGGATTTACTTGCCAAACGGACAAGTGAGGCTAATTCATTCCGCGTCTCGACGATTACGATTCGTTAGCGATTCGTCGTTTTGTGTGCGGATCGGTAATCCGCAAACGGGCATCGATGTAAATGAAACGTCTGTTGAAACGCGGCTTCATCTCCATAAATTGTTCCCTGCGACCACAAAGGCGGGCTCTTTGTGTCCTCTGGGAAATGATGGACCGCACTTGTGCAGTCTCGGGTTATCGATTTGAATTTTAATCGATAAGGATCAACTCGCTTGTAAGCGATAGGGAAATTTTCTAGCGGCGCTAATCTCGGTTTATCGTTTTCAAGATCCATATCTAGGTTTCTCGGCTGGGCAAATTTATCTAATAAATCTTTTATATCGTGCAAATTTTTTACGGATTAGATCTCTTGTTGAACCTCCATTCCTTGTACGAGGGTTGAAGTCTCGACGATTTCTATTAGACGCAAAGGCGATTTCGTTCAGCTTAATAGAGTTCTTGATAAAATTCGATGGCCCGTGAAATTCAGACATCGCAGGTCAACAGAAATTAACGCCTCGATCGTATTCGCACGTGTCGAACCTCCCCTCGCGAAACAGGTTGCTTTTAATAAGAATGAACTTCCTTCTACCCTCTTTCGATGGAACCACTAAACGCCCCTTAAAAAGAGACGGAGGGATAATCGCGCGTGAAATTGACTCGCCAACAATTTGCCGTAGTAGAAGATACGTTGTGTTCTTAATCGTAACGATCTTGCCCTTAGGAGACGCAAGAAGTTCCTTCGTGTTAGACCGTGCATGCAAAACATGGCTGAATCTTAACTGCATCACTCGGCAGTGATTTAATCGAAGTTGATGGCTTGTTCAATTTGATAGAGCAAATTTAACTTTTAATTTAAATTTTATTTAGACACATTGGAAGTTTCCAGTTTTGACACCATAAATGGTCCTTAAATATTGGTTCTCTGAGAATTGGGGATTTAGGGACCTGAAACCTTGGGACTCTGCAAAAATATCTTAGAACTTGGTAATGTGGATCTTCGATAAGATCCATTTGATAAATGTGGACCTTTAGAACTGTAATCGCAATTTTAGAAGTATATAAACCGGCACAGTTAAGTGTCCGATTTAGCACGAAATAGCCAGTATAAACAGAGGAAAATGAACTTATTTCCCCCGGCCGTCTGATCCCACGAGTCTCACTTCAGACTGTTCCTCCGCATTGAATCGGTAGTACAAAAGGCGAGTGGAATCGTGGCCAGACAAGCTTGCCTGGCGGCTTAATCGAAATCGATGGCTCGTGCGATTCGGTAACGTGGGGAGGCTCGCGCAAATAAACCATCGAACGTTTACAATGTAGGTAGAAGAGGGTAGAAGGAGGAAGGACGTCGGTAGGCTGGCAATCAGACAGGCTGGCTGGCCGTCGACGGCGTCGGTGGCGTCGGCGTCGACGTCGGCAGCCGCTTGTCACTCGCTTTAAACGTGTGTCAGTCGATATCATCGCTCGGAGTGGAAATCTCTGCTATTGACAAGCGTATGAATATCGTTAATAATAAATAATGCCTCCGTGGCTGCGGCGGCAATTCCGCTTACCTCGGTTCACCGTTGTCGATCCTTTTCACTGGGCATCGATTCGATCGAGCAATCGACAGAAGCGGATTAAAAAGCCACCGTTCAACGACGCCGAAAAGTGTTCTTTCGTGACACTCCAGGCGATTCGGGACGCCTGTGTGACTCTTATGTGTACTTCTACCGCTATTGTACGAGGGATATCATTCGATCGCGTGTCTAAGGGGGGTGAATCTGGACCAAAGAAGGGTGTCAGATACGCCGAATCATAGAAGAATGCGACTGATGAGCGGTTTTTGACACGTACTGATTTCACTCGACGTTCCACGCTCCGTTTTTAACGCTGACTCTTTTTGCTCACATTTGACATGCTGATTGTAATTGTTGAGGAGGGTTATACGCATCTAGGGGTACATGTTCATGTGACAACAGAATTTAATTGTATTGAATTTCGGGATGGGGAGAATACTATGCTGTGGTATACCAATGTCATTTCTTGATTCTGAATCAAATTCATAAGCGTAAGATGTAACAAGTTCGGCTGGGGTAAGTACATCACTTATTTTGTTTTAGATTTAATAAATAGTAAGAATTATTTCTGTAACGCAACATACATGTTCTTTAAATTTAAAACGAAATAAATATGTGCACAAAGCTTGAGGACTTAATAACATGTTGGAAAGAAATTACCACGATCGGGATTATAATTGCACCTTAATTCGAACGCGATGAGAGATCAGGTACATGTCTACGAGACAGACATTTAGAGGGAATTCCTCGTTTGTCTGGATCGAGGAACGTCGACGATAACGCGAATCGGTTCGACGAGGAACGTTCGCGAGGGACTGAGACACGAGACCGTTTATCGTGCCGATCGAACGATGTAATTGCACGTTAGCCGATACGAGAACCAAAGTTTACGATTACCAGAAATCAAGCGGCGATTAATATTGCCTTCATGAAAGCGATTACCCATTTTTCTCTCTCCGAATCTCTCTTCCTCCGTTGAAAAGCGTAGCATTCGAGAAAGAGGAAAGTATATGAAAGGCTCGTTTACAAAGCGATCGTTTAGAAGAGGTTCTTATCCTCGAAACCGATGAATATGTAGATGAATCTTTTCCCTCTAGCGAGAGATCGAGCAAAATAATCGTACAAAGAACGACTTCGCGGGCGCATCCAAGGATCCGCGAAAAAATCCTTTGCATTTTTAACGTTTCCGCGTGGCCCAGACGATTTCACCGGGGGTTTGCGGTTGCCTTGAAGTTCCTTCCTCCTCGCAACTTCCTCTCCGCGCCGAGTTTCCGCTCTTGCTTTTCGATCTTCCAGCGTGGCTTTCCATCGTGAATTACGGCGAACGGCTTGCCTCTTCGAAGCGTGTTCTGTTTACATCGGATGCGGAAGACGTTTACCCGCGCTGTGTGCGTTTGAACGGCTGCACCGTTAAGGTCCGATGAATATGTAAATTCTATTGTCTTCCTCGTCGGCTCGCCCTGGCTTCCTTCGTGTTGTTCCGTTATCGCGGCTGTCTTCGGCGGAAGTCGCGTTCGACCGCGGTGAAAAGTTTCAATTTTCTCGGAAGTAAAACGGAGGGACAAACACGATTCACTCGTACGTCGAATGCAGCTGTCTGTCAACGGTGAGAAATGTTTGGGGGAATGTTCGCTTCGAGTGAAGGGTGTTTCGATAGGCAGTCGATTTATGGTGGATTGGGAAATAAATAAGAAAGCTACAATTTACGCAGTATGGCCAAATGCCTAGCTTATTAATATATTGTTCGGACAAATATTTGAAATAGACCCATGTATTAAACATGAATACAAGTTTTACTTAGGACCTAAACTTCAGGTGGAGACTTTAGTTAAGTATGTTAAGTAATATACTCCATTTCAGTCGAGTATCTTTAAGTTAATGAGTTATCATTTATTGATTGATATCATATATTGTTATTGTGCATAGCTACTTCTACATATGGACATTTTTACTGCACCTATCAATATGTATTCTTTACTCTTTCCAGATTATAGCCTGTTGGTAATTAGTTAAGAATTTCTGTTTTAACGAAATAGCTATAATAAATGATAGTCAGGTCTTGAAGCGGAAACATGCGAAAGCAGAGAGTCAGAAAGCAGTCGATATCGGCAGCGTTCGTGGCGCAACAGACGAAGGGAAAACAGGTGGCGCGTTGCGTACAAAGCGCAAAAGAGGGAGTCTGAGGGTAGGAGACACGCGTAGCTCGCTGGCAAACTTTCATCCCCCGAGGGACTCGCGCGGATTGCCGCAATGGCCGTGCGTTAGGCGAACGCGTGAAAGGGGTAGGTTCGGGAGAGAGAGAGTGGGTCGCATAGGAAGCGGAATGGGCCGACACTCGTAGAAAATAGATCTCGGTTCTGTTTAAAGCGCGTTGCGCTCGGTGCAGGCCTCGCGTATCCGTGTGACGCGGCGTCGAGCAGAAGTAAATACGCGGCATTGTCGTATTAATGGAAAGGATTGCTTGTTCGAGCGTGTAGCAGTCGGGAAGCGGCGGTTCGACGGGTCTAAATTGAAATTCGATTGTCTGGCAGTGCGACGCGATGGTGTTTGCCGTGTTTCGTTCGCGATTGTCGCCTCGCGGAAAGAGCACGGGCGAGACAACGACTCGTCTGCCGTGCGGGCGTTTGTTGACTGGCCGCGAATTCGTAATGAAGCTGTATCGTTGCGTGCACGCGCGCCCGAAAGTTCGCGAACAACTGCCGAGAGGGTGGAGGGCGAGCGAATTTTGCGGGCGTAGGAATAACGAGCTGCAGGAATTCCTAATGAGAGCGACAACGCAACGGGTAGGGTAGCTGATTCGGTGGCGGTCGAATCGTCGAATCTGTAGTTTCCGGAGGGCGGGGGTTGAATTTCGCGCGGTTTCCGGTAATTATGTTACGCCGACGGGTCGGTTTTTTCGCGCGACCGACGAAGCGCTGTCCACCTTTCCTCCCTTTCTCTCGTCGCGTTAATTAATGTTCGCCGGATCGCTATAATTTTTGACCCTTTTGATTCGGCTCGTTGGATACACGGTTCGGTGGTTCCGTTTTTGTGCCCGTTCGTGGCCGGTTGACGTCGCTCGTTGTTACGCGAAAAGTGCACGCTAGACGAAAATTCAAACACCTTCGGGGATATTATACACCCTTTTTCGTCGGGTCGTTTCACGGAAAAACGACGTTCTCGAGCTCCTTTCATCCGTAGATTCGCCGAGAACTTTGAACGAGGAACTCTTCTTCATCCTCGTAGATCTCGTTGAACTTCGGGAACTTCCTCTTACGATCCCGTAACTTGCTTCTTTTCAGCTACCACCGCGTCGATCCGCTTTACACCTGGCTCAATTTCTCTATTAAAGGGAAAAAGGATATTTCTTGCGTGCTCCGCGGAAAAGCTCTTAAGCTCTTCTTTCATTTACGTTGTCCGTCTTCTTATCGTTAGTCTAAGGAGATCAGCCCAATTGCTTATATTTCTGAATGGCTATTACCACAGTTCTTCCTGAATCAGTCTGAACAGATCGTTTTGATGTATCCGTGATATTAACAATTAAATAAAAACTTGCGCAAATTCTCGCTTTTCATATACTATAAGTTTCGTGATCCTCCAAGGGTAAAATTAAGTTTCATAATCCTACAGAGCCATGAATTTTCTTATTACCATCCATAAAGAACAGACTATCCAATAATATCAAACGATTCAATTATCTTCCGCTCTGTCCGCTCCTCTAAGCCAACTCGAAGGAGTTTGGGGAGAATTTAGAGGGTCCCATAAATCCGATCTGTCGATTCTGTTCCTCCCCACATATCGAACCGTCATTGACCCATACATTTTCCACTTGTTTAAACCCTTTGAATCAATCGATATCGTTCTTCCTCGCCCTGTTCGAATATCAGGAAATTTTTACGCGTACGGACGATCGCGAAAAAAGTAACGCCAGCTCGTTACACGAGTTTTCCGTCGGACGGACCGCGTCGCGTCGTTTCCGTTTTCAAAGGGATTTATGTATACGACCGGGCAGACGCTCGCTCGCGAGGTAGCGCGCGCTACTCGCAATTAGTCCAACATTCAGCGAGATAGCGTGCACGTGTTCGATAATGCCTGGTTGGGTCTAGGCACGGTGCACCGCGTCGGGTATAGACTTTCCCATGCATAAAGACAAACCGTGCGCGCAGGGCGGCCTTGTCACGTTCAGATGTAAACCAGACTCCCGAGTGCAACTACTACCCGGCGGAACACGCGTCACGGGGAGCCATGCACGTCAGGAACACGAGCACCGGTTCCCCGCCGCACCTGGCCGTAATGCACGCCGCGATAGATGCATACGCGCCATTGAATAAGTACACACCTATTCGCATGAGTTATCGTCCCGTGGACGTCGTTTGCCATCGCTTATATCTGTCGAAATAAAATCGGGATCTCGATGGGATCCGATCCGTTACCTTCCTGAAAATCGCACGACATTCGGCCTCTCTATGCACCATTAGCTGAAATGCTTTTGCACGCTGTACTGCACACGCTTGCACTTGTACTGATTCTGATCACTATATGTCATCTAGTCTCGATTGTTTCATAAAGGTCAATTTGACATCTTAATTGCTTAAAGTCCATTTGGAATCCGTACTTTGAGATCCAAAGTGCATTTAACGTCTATTTATCCAAGTGCACCATAACCGCGACGTCATCGTACCGTAACTGTGCCAGTACTGTGCCAGCATCGATCCGTTATCGTACCGTATTCGTACCAGTACTATATCATCATCGATCCGTCATTGTACCGTAACCGTACTATACCATCATCGATTCGTCATCATACCGTAACCGTGCGAGTACCGTGCCACCATCGATCCATTATCGTACCAGTACTGTATCATCGATTCGACATTGTACCGTAACCGTACGTGCCATCATCGATTCGTCATTACGTAATTGTATTAGTACCGTACCATCATCGTTGCATCCGTATAGGCATCGTATCGTCATCGTACCAGTCTCATCATTATACTATACGATATCGTTATTATACCATCAACTTAACTTTTGCTACTCACTTTCCTAAAAAATGATACAGTCGTATAAATAGTCCAATTTGAGTCCACCCATTGTCCACTTTCTGTCCTCTAATACTGACCACCGTTTGTCCGCTCGTCACGCGTTCGCATTACTGAGATAATTCGATAATTCTGCCAGCTCTTTACGCTTATGTCTGTTTCCTCGTCTATGACAGTAAAGTGTTTGCAGGTAGTAATTGTATACACTGTAGTCTATGATAACAGCCTCCGCAGTAAGGAAGACTGTGGTTTAGGATAGTTGAAATTGTTATCTTGCTGGGTTATGTAGCTCGTCTATTACCCTTGAATCCCTGCTGTGTTTGTTCTGCCTTATTGTTCATGTTTAAGCATGGTAGAGTTTGTGGATACGATTACTGAAGTATACAGAGATCGTGGAAGACACTTCCGTTGAAACGGAGTTGCACATCCACTGACTTTAAAGATTATATTCGAATTTCAATTATAAACGAATAAACTTGATGAATTATACGTGAATTGTAAATGTCTTTGTTGTCACGGATGAGTCGTTTCTATGCACGAATATATCAGTGTAGTCCAACAGAGAATATTGAATATTAGTTAGTTAGGCAAACACTGTCGCGAAGTCATTAAAATGTCAATAATCTTTAATCCAAACGTATGCTGGCTGCATACACGGCTCGATTGCATCGTTGTTACGCGGAAATGATATTCAGGTTCAATTTGAAACTATTCTAGGCTGTTTCAGGATATGTAGCGTAACACGCGACGGCTCATTCGCGGAATTCATAATCATTTCGCGTTTAAAGCTGCCAAGTGGATCGATATTGTGATCAAATGGAGGGGTTTCCCCTGTTTAACGATCTAAAGCAGTTATCTGTGTTATCAATTCCACCCTTTCGTTTCTTTCAGCGTACGCGTATCAAACGTATATCGTTGTACAAAAATCTTTCATATGCATTTCAATTCGCTAGTCGAAAACGTTGCGACGAGGTCCCTTTTGTTAACAGGACCCCTAATGCGTAACGATGTTTGCTCGAGAAGTCGGATAAAATCCCAGCGCATACACGACGAAGTGCACAGTAGAGGCTCGCTTCGTAGCCCGAGAATAAAGGATAACGTTTTAAGAAGGATCGCCGATGGCGCAGCTGAACGTTTCTCGACCAACCCCATTAAATCGCTCATCGCACGAACGAACGAACGAGTCACGAATTAGCGTTGGTAAATAGCTTTTCACGCTTGTATCATCGCGCTATTTACGAATGTTATGAAATCAATCGTGCTTGCCGGTCTTTCTCGCGGCACTCGACGCTCCTCGAGGATCCTCGACAGAGGGCCCAATAATGGACATCGAACGCGTTGGATATACAAAGATTATTTGCTCGCTTGAAAAACGGCCCTTTCGACGCGTTGATATCGAGAACTGACCGGACGGTATTCTCGAAGCGTACTCGAGACACGAACCGATGCACTCGCACGATGTCGAGTGGCGAACGAAATCCTCGCGACAGTTGTACGACCAACGTAAATCTCTCTCTCGACCGGAGTTTTTTACGCTCACCAGTCTGGGGGATTATTCCATGCACGCGTGAGAAGACAGCAACCCTCTTGAACACCCCGATCTACCCTCTACACCCCCGCTCTTTCATTATCTCCGGAAAAGAAGACCCCTCGATTCGAGACCACCGCAGATGTGCCTCGAAATTAGACGAACCTTCGAAAACACCAGACGCGTACTTCTTTCGTTGCCTCGCTAAAAATACCAGTTCGTGAGGGTAAATTAATAGTCGATGATCGGATTTTGTTCTGATTTCAAATAGGACCGAAATCTCAAGTTCCCAAATTCCCAATCGGATTTCGAGGAATCTCCCGAACTCGATCCAACCTTAAGAAATTCAGAAGGTGTACTAGCTTGTTCTTACGTAGGCTCTGCATGCTGGCAGTCGTTGAAGAGACACAGTAATACCGAGGCTCCTCTCGCGTGGTAACGACACTTAGGTAATTGCACTTAAATTACGTCGGTTTAGTTGGTGCAGTCACGAACGAAGGCAGAAGCCGACGTAACTCGCGAGCTTTTGCTTCACCGCCGACCAAATAGTCCAACTTTTCCGCCAGCTTTGCCTTCGTTTCCCCGCAACGCGTTCGTTCGGCCAACGATTTTTCTCTCTCTCTTTTTTTTCACGCACGCGGAACTTTCGCAGTTACCCGACGGGCCACGTCCCCGCAGCTTCGTTTTTGCAGGCGAGCGCTTTTTAAAAGCGGGCTCCAAACTTTCGTTGCCAGCCACGAGACTCGCCGGCCTGCAATTTTCGCTATTACACTATCGAGCATTAAATATTTCACTCTATGGCCGGGAAAAATGCTCGAACATTCCGCGATACGTGGTTGCAGCTTGCGCGTATCAAATTTATTAAACTTGTACCAGATGTTCTCGGTTCGAATGCGTGCATTATCGTAAAATCTTATGATGCCTGTTTATTTTGAATCTGCATGCTGAATTTCACCTTTTCGCTACGCTATTTTAATACACTTTCCGATACGGTACGAACGATTAAAAATGATGGTACATCAACAGTTTTATCGACAAAATTTTTCATGGATGTTCCCATATATTCACCTGTATAACTTCTACATATTCATGTGTATAACTTCTACATATGCATGTGTGTAATTTCTTTTACATATTCATATGTATCATTTTTTCTACATATGCATGTACATTACTTTTATAATTCACAATTTCTTGCCGACCTTCAAAACATTCAAAGATAGTTCGACTCTGAAAATTTATAGAACCTTGTCCTCCACTTCTTTGGTATCGCGATTTCCGGAAAGGAGCTTATCCCGTCAACAACCTGTGGCCACCGTGGTCCCAGCTCGTATCTTTCACTTATCGAAAACATCGAACGGTCTCGATATGTTGTCGGCAAAGGACAGCGTTCTTTTTCTTCGACGTCGAAAAAAAGTAAAAAATTGACCACGCGAGTAGAGAATGTGTCGCGGTCAGGGGAACGACACAGGAAGCTTCGAGGACGCTTTTTCAATCCCGTGAACCGAGGAAAAGGAGGAAGGACGCGTGGGATTCGGGGCTTTAGGGCGACTTTATGGTAAGCAGCTTCGATTTTCCGTTAAGGTTACGGGCCATGGCTAGACGTCCTGGCTTACGGCCGAAGTCTATTCCCGTGGATTTTCAGGGATAACCCGTAGCCGATAACGTTCCCTTCAGCCGACGATAAGCCCGCGTCGTCGGACCAACGACGAGGATTTTCAACTTTCTTTACGCCGGCACGCGACGGTATTCTCTGACGACAGATTCTGTGCGGATGAATTCTTTCGGTTTGGTTGGTATATTCGTAATACCATTTGAGAACATGCTTTAGTCAGAAGTGGAAATTATCGTTCACATAATATGTCACCACTCAATTCATCTCTGTCAATCTAACTCATCACGTATCAATTTCAATGACCATGAACTAAGATAAAGTACTCTGCTAATGAAAATGTTTTAACCAGAGCATCGTTGAGAAATGTGAAACTAATAACAAGGTACTTAAGCTTTCACCAAATACTCAGCGAAGTTAACAGCAGCGTTGACAAATGGATGCAACATTCTGATTCACATCACGCCCCGTTTAATTAACAAGTCAAACAGCCATAACATCGATTTCTTCGCGCGTAAAGCTCATTTGAGACGCGACGCTCGAAATATCTAGGATTATTTGAACAACACTCTGTCTCCTGATGCATTTCGTAAATAAACATCTCCGTGGAAGAAGGAGAACCGCTCTAGCTTCCTAGGCCATCAATCCGTCGTCGTAACGTTAGCAATTATTACGTTAAATACGCATCTGAAATCAATTTGAAGTCGAGAAACGAAGCGTACGACGAAGGGGAATAGAAGCAGCAGGGATAGGAAATTCAAGGCGTCGAGGACAAACACGGGCGCTGACATTGTGTAAACATGCTGTGACTACCCTCGTCCGCGAGACGTCGAGCTGACGTCGACGTCGTCGACGGTACATGGCTTTCCGAGAAACTGGATATTACGTCTTAAGGCGGGAATTAAATGCCTTCGAATTGTCAACGAAGAGACACTGATTTTCTCGAAAAAAAAACCCGCGTCAGACGCTGTACACGCGATCCTGAGGGATTATTGGGATTATTGGGAATTCCCAAATCCCTAATCCCTATATCCCTAGTTCCCAAATTCCTAATTCCCAAATCTCTAATCCCCAAATCGTGAATCATTAAACTCTCAAGTTCTCAAACGCCAATTTCCCAAATTCCAAATATGCAAATATGAAATATGAAATCTCCAAATCCGTAAATCCGTAAATTCCAAAATACCCTGTGATCCACAAACGCGGTACGTCAGAAGGGTTTACGAATTTCATAGGAGGATATTGTGGCTGGAACGTGTTCGAATTGTCTCCGCGCAAGTTTATCCGTTGATTCTCCTGCACAAGGTAGATGACACGTGCAACGACAGTGACGTTCAATTTCGTAGAGCGATCTACCTCGAAATGACCCGGTGCCATTCGGAGCGTGAAACAGGCTAAGCAGGGTAGAGATATTGGCTGGCTGTGCCTCGGTACTAAAAGGGGTTGCTTCCTGTATCACGATTTGTTGCTCAGCTTCGGACCTTCAGGAAATGAGGATTGCGTTCCCCCTTCTCGATATTGAGACAGCGCCGACGCGTTATTCGCGTTCGTTTGCCTTGAAATCGAAACGAAAACGCACCGCAGCCTGCCAATTTTCTAAATGGGCCGCATTTACCAGCGAGTTCGGACTCTAATGGAATGCACTTCATAACATTCATGAGGATTATCGACACGAATGGGATCGTTGCAAAAATACACAAACTCCAAACAAAAAATTCTATTCCTTCCTCCTGATCTTAGATGTACAAAATTAAAATAGAATGGTATCATTTATTTCGATTATAAATGAACTGTTATGTGGTACTTATAAATGAACTGATGAGTTTTCATTATAGATATGATAACTTGATGTTCTTCATATGCATAAATTTCTGTTGTATAGCAGATTAATATAATACATAATTTCAAAATGAAATTTTCAGAGATTTATTCTGTACTCCCTGTGTGGCATATGTAAAACAGAAATAAAGAAGACATCCGTCAGTACCAAATCCTCCGCTAAAAACAAACCACCATTTTCCCTCCTTCAATCTTCACGACATGGTGGGTTGCACATCAATCTTCGTCTGCTTCGTTTAACAAAGGCTGTTCGTAAGCTAGCATCCCAAAATTGTATGTCATTCTATTGTCAACCCTAACTACAGATCATAATGCTTGATTTCATAAGTTCCATAAGCGACGTAAGTCCGAAAGGTAGGTTTAGGTTCTTCTAAATTTCAAACCTTTACAGGTTAGATTACCATATGTTGCATTATCATTCGTTGGATTACTATATGTTAAATTACTATAGGTAGTCTTATCATGGGTTAGATTACTACATGTTCAATTACGGAACGTTGTATTACCACTCGTTAGATTATTACACGTGAAATATTATGTTAGAGCACCACACATAACGGTGCCCACTAGAACCACACATATGACAAATATTTCATATTCCTCCTCCTCCATTACGTTCGTTCAAATCGACGTTTCCACAGTATGAAGTTCATTCTCTCTTTGACCGTTCAAATTGAGGTTTCTCGCAGTTTCTCAGGCAAGGAGCGAAATTTCTCGGTGAAAATTGAAGATCAGAACGGCGGTGGGTTATTCGCAGGACACTGAGCGAAGGATACGAAGGCTGTAAGTAAAGCGCTCGCCTCCGGAGTACGTAAATCTCTGAGCTGGTACCGGAACTCGCTTAGCGGCAGATTTAGTACGAGGCGTCGACTCCGCCTAGAAACCGCGGAGGTTCGAGTTAAATGGTTTATGCAAGACCGAACGAAGCGGTAATGAAGTTCTCCCGGCAAGCCGTGTACAAGGATAATCTACGGTGGTCCCGATTTATCGTCCGTTTATAATGCGTTTACTCCGTGGCCCCGTGTGACCTCGGGTTTTAAGCGGACGCGCGTCGATTTCGTGGTTCAACGGATGCCTAACATTATTAACCGTCCGGCCTCGTCTACGAAACCTGCTCGTTGTCAGTCTTGGATAGTCGTCACTAACGTTCGAACGAAAGGGAAGGAAAAGTTTTACTTTGTTTTTATTATTTATTTTACTTTGCTGCTTCGAGATGCTTTGAAACGCTCACTTTGAAGATGCAGAATATCTGCGCTGTGATAAGGTTGCAGGAGGAATTTGATCAGATAAGTGGTTGGGAATTCACGAGATGGGATTAAAGAAGGCAATCTTATAATTTTGAAATTGTTTGAAGTTGAAGATGTACAAGGAACGTTTGGAAGGTTCAAAGATATTAGGCTGATTGGTTCGATCGGTTATTAAATTAATAATCTATTAGGATATAATTCGATATACCATCTGCAGAAAATGGACGCAAATACTCTTTCATATTCTGCATTGTATTGCATATATCCAGAGATCCGAATCAATTCTTTATACCGTTTACTATAAGAACATCTAACTTTCCGGGAACTCGGAGGAACACTGATCGAAAATCGATGGGAAACCGTTCTTCCGACCATTAATCAGAACGCAAGCGCGAGAGTGTCAATATATCAGACTGGCTGGAAGCAGGGGACCGAGAGCCCACGAAGAAATCGTCGCCACGTGCTGTCGATAAGAGGAAATAAAATTGTCGTCAGGATCGTAGCTCGGTCGCCCTTGAAAAGAGGATGGCGATCGGGAAAGTGTGCCATCCCCTGCAGTGGTTGCACGTGTTCGCCTTCGACCCGGAAAGTATTCCGCGGAAAACTTGTATGCATACGGAAGAACGAGATCCTGAAGAGCATTGGCGTAAGTGGACAGGGAATCGATTGCATCTGCCTTTCAATATATGTGCTCAAGGATGTACGAAACTTACAAATTTATTTTCGAAATTTTTCATTTAGGTTATAAATTATAATTTTCAAATTCTCTAATTCCTAAGTTTTCAGATCTCCAAATCTCTGAATTGCCAATTTCCAATTCTCAAAGTCACAAATCTCCAATTTCCGCAGTTCTCAAACTCCAACGTTTCCAATTCTCAACCCCCCAATTCCTAAATTCCCAAATCCCCAGATCCCGAAATCCCAAAGTTCCGAATTTTGTCACCAGATCTACCGCGGATAATTTCGACTACGCCATTGGTGAAAGGTGGTAGAGCGAGAGAAAAATGGCAACGAGATTTTCTCGTTTGTAGCTGATGTTTGCTCTGGCTTGGTCAACGCTGAAAGCTTTTTACACGGCCCGCTCGAAAAGCTGACACGCTATCCGTGCTTTCTACTTGCATCTCTACTAATTACTCTGACTGAGCTTCTCATTCAGCTCGTTCGCGCAATCCTTTCCTGTTTACGGGCCCATTCGTCTCTTCCGGTCCAGTTTGAAGGCGACGGAAATGGCCGACACGCTAATGAGAGCCGCGTGATTATCCCGCGTTTCATTAACGTCCGCTCGCGAACTATTAGTTTGTTGCATATGAAATGTTGGATTTCGAAACGTCAAAAGTCTCACGCAATTTGATAACACAACGCTATTATAACATACTGTTCATCATATATACATTTGAAGCTCAGAATGTAACAAAAATGTAGAATCATTTCATCGATATTTTAAACGTAGACTGAATACCAATTATGGCAATCAGTAGTTGACTTCATAGTCCCTAAAGTCTAACACAACTTGATGACACAAAATTACAGTCTGTCAGTATCATTACAGTAGAATTTTGTATATATTATAAACTGATATTTAATACTCTTGAATCAACATTTAATACTTGATTGGGTTAGTCAATATACAACCTAGAATCGTTCAACAATTAGAAGTTGAAGTTCCAAGTTGTCAGAGCGATCAGAAGTCGAGGCAGGCGATCGGAGCCGATTTTCAGCTTCAATCAACAGTATCATTTCGGGCAAGAAGAGGTTCGGTGCAAGCACAATTAACATTGTAGATCGACAACCGGGCCAATTGCATATGCAAGGAGTAGCCGAAGCCAATAACCACGGGTGTTTCGCGAGCGCGTATACTGTGTGTTAATCAATCATCGATATGTTTGCCAGGCTCCTGTGAAGACGGACCGCTCTGTTTATTTTGCATCTGTGCGCTTTGAGTCGGCCTCGGTTCCCCTTTACCACGAATTCCCATTTCTATTAGCAGGCCCACAGTTCGTGGCTTCCATTCCAGACACTCGGTTCAATCGAAACCGCGTCGAACGTCGTTTCCTCCGCGTCTACGACGAGTAGAATTCCGTGTACCAAGGAGGAGGACCCTCGACTATGCCGTTTCCCGAATTCGCTCCCACCGTTTCAACTGCCTTGGATCCGTCGATTCGCTCGAGGAGCATTCTAGCCACTTCTACAGAACGCCTGCTAGACCCCGGTCTAGGGTATTCAAAGACCATCGTGGAGCCTTCACGTCAACGAGCTCGCAGACCAGAACTCGATGCCGTTCGGACACTTCGAGCTACCTATGGACCTGGTATCGACCGTACGAATTTCCAGACTGACGCGCACTACGACCCTGGAAATAGCTTGCGGAACGACGTTATATCCAACTTGTACGAATCCAGGATTACAAACTGCCAATCACTTCGTCTGATATTTTAAACTTTATACCGAACTAGTTTTATGGTTTTGTGACTACCTTCAGTTAGATGCAGTGACTGCGGTTACTCGCAAGTTTGATGCTTCAAGTTTAGAGTATAAAAATCTTTATTTTTCCTATCAATTTTTAATTCGTTATACGTTCACTTGAGGTATAGGGTGTTATATACATTCTGAAGCAATGTAACAATGAAAATCATGTTATACAAACATTATCTACCAATAAAAATAATGTACATGGTCGACATAAATGTACAGCCTGTATCCAATAAAAATGACGAAGTTGTACATGTAACATTACACGTACGACCTCGTTAAATTTGGTAGAATCAGACGGTCAGAATGGCGAGAGCAAGTTAGCTAACGATAGTCTTTGAGCTTCAATTATTTTAGCCACAGTAGACTAGCTCCGGGCGAAACCGTTTCATCTTGCCCAGTATAATGTTTCCTTCGATTCCCTGCTCCTCGTCGAGACACCGTAAAACCGCGCCAATTACACGCCCGCGGGAAACAAACGCATGCCCGTCGTCCCCTGTGAACAGACCAACCGTGCAAATTGTATCCCGTGCGTCACCCATTCGGCCAATTAACTGACGGCCAATCATTGACACCAAAGTTCAGGACTCTGGCTTTTGGTTGCCTTTCAAAGCAAACTACCTGCGAGATTATTATGTTGGAATTATATCTGAGATAGTAATAATAATATTCTTTGAGGTGGGGTAGTGGAGAGCGTCAATATCAATTGTCGTACCTTTGACAACTGCAATCTTTCAGTATTTTCTAAAGTTCAAAAGTCTCGAAGTTCCAAATTTACAATGTCCCAAAGTTTCAAAGTTCCAACCTTAGTAAAATCCCAAAGTTCCAAAGTGCCAAAATTGCAACCTTCCAGCATTCCAAAACCTGAAACTTCTAATTAACCCTTTAGTCCCCTCATTCTCCTAAGTAATATAGATGGTAAAGTGAAGTACACACGTGCATACATGATTAATGCATAGGAACCCAAGTCCCTGCCAGCAGGAAATTATCTGTCGAGTAGTTTAACGAGTGCCCACTGTGTATCACAGTGTTATAACGATTACAGCATGCAGGAGGTGCTAGTGACCCTGTTTCAATATCTGTATTTTGGTGGTCTCGTTCGCAGTATAGTCTAGCATCTTCGATTCTCGTTCTCACGATGTTAACGAGGCAAAAACTGGCCACATGCCGTCGACCATTTTAATTAAAACCCGCTGTGTTTTGTTGACGTCGTGTTAGCCGACGACACACCGCGTAACTTCGTTGCTCGTTCTTCGACGTCTTTTTTTTTACTTGCTCTCCACTCGCGACAGGCATCGGTTTTTCTTCTTGTAGAAACTGAAAGATCGATGGCCGAACGCGTCTAATGGAGACAGTTAACTGCTCGAGGAATTCAACGGGACCTCCTTGAACCTTGCCAGCTAATTAAAAGCAGCGCGAGTCTAGGGGACATTCGTTAAATCGTCCGTCGAACGTTCCCCTATTAAGTGTCAGTCTCGTAGTTAAAGCAAATTATATTTAGTATAATTTTTAAATATTATTTGATCAGAATTTGAACTCGAAATATTCGTATATGTTTCATATTCGCTAAATAATTTAATCAGGTGCAAATTCCTCTAACCCAATTACGTCACTAACACCAGAAATCGGCAGGAGTTTAAAACGGTGGCTGAACCAATCATCGTGCGAATTAATTTCTCGAAATTACCCGAAAACCTCTCAGTTGGCTAATTAAAAGGGACGATCAAAGCTGTCCGAATCGTTGATCGACGGTTCCTTAATTGACGGAGTTCTCGTGGCTGTCACAGAGCACACGATTTTATTTCCCCGAGAAAAACGGAATAAAAAATTCCGAAGTCGTTGATTTCGTACCTCGTGACGGCACAAAGTGCCATTATAATTATCAGGATAATGCAATGAAATAATTCAATTACCAACATGTCTATCTCTCTTCTGTCATTTATTTAAGGATCATTGCTCATCAGATATTTTTATGTCAATGCTCGGTTATCCGACGTTGAAACTCTACTCCGTTAACTGGCAAATTTTTAGAGCCCGAAAGAGATAAAAAAAGGGAGCAAATGAGGGGAGAAGTTGTCAGTAAGGATTCCTAACAGACAGTAGATGTTAGGAGGTGTTTTAACGATCTCATGGTTTTTTCCATCAGTCTCTGTTCTCGTAAGTTTTCGCTTAGTCATCGTTTCTTCCGAACGGTGGCTTCGTTCGAAAACCAAATGTCTTCGTGTCTAAGACACGGGTCTCGTTCAGGTAGCCTTATCGACGAACTTGCCTAGCACTTTCTTGCTTCCTCATCTTTTTCCAGTCTTCCTTCGACAACTTTTAGCCGTCAGAGCGATGACGAACGAGCGGCACCCGTCAAAGACGTAGTTCGAAGAATCGTTGGTCGGAGAACTTGAAGGAACAGAAATCGATGGGACGTATGAGCGTTCGTCTGGATGCTGCACAAGCGAAAAATGTTCAGAAGTTTTTCATGAATTATAAAATTCAATCAACAGATGTACATATCATGCTTAGCAGCTTCCACTGACAACCTCTGTTTATTATAGAAGAGCACTCGAATACATTTCTATCAATTATTGATAGAATTTTAGTGGGAAGTCCACTAACCTCTGTAGGGATGATTATTTTAAGGTTAGGAAAAGATTCTATATAATTATAAATATGTAATAATTATATAAATAGATCATAAAAGAATTTATACGACATGAAGGATTTATGACAGAAGAACACACGTGTCACTTTCCATGTTATCCATATGTGTGCTAAGCACACAACCTTTTGTGGTATCCACATGATCTTTGATTAATGAATTTGAAACCACATGTACGTATTGAAGAGGTTGAATTTCCTACTACTTAGCATAAAGATTTAATTTAGAGTAAGAATACCGTAAAGTATTTGGAAAGGGAGGTGTAGTATTCGCGTCACATTACGAGGAGCGAAAAAAAGGCAAGCGTATTTTCTGCAAGCGATTCACGATCAATGGAACGGAAGGTCGATACGTTTCGTTTCGTCCCGTTCTCGCAAAAACAAACAGAAAAGAAAGAGAAATATCTATTGAATCGGAAAAGCGATTGTGTCGAGCGAGTGACAATAAGCCGTATCGTTCCCCTGCACGGCTACGAGGAATTTGTTGCACACGTAGCGTTGCCGATCGGATTTAAAACGTCGCCGTATAAACTTGAGAACTTTGGTTTGCAATTGTTCCACGGGAAAGACACAAAAGGGTTTTTGTTGATTGAAGAGTCCGGCCCTCTCGTGGCTTCCGTCAGTTCGCTCAAAAGTCGACTCCTCAAAGGACTCTAATGAATAGAAGCATTTACTATTCTTCCCCGCACAGATGTAATTATAAAACCATTCTTCTGTTTCAGCCGCCCATTGACGAAGGAGGAACGTCCGTTCGTTGGAAGCGGCCCATTGTGCCTCGACGTTCTCTAGTCATTGCGATTTAAATTATGCCCGCTCGTCGCGGCCTCTTGATTATTCGACTGCTCGTCGAACCAACTCGTTACGTTTTACCCAACTATGTAATATAATCGTATCGTCGAAACATTCTGCTCCGATTTTGATTTTAATGCCGACAATTAAATCGCCACGCGACGAGGTTCAAACAGGATGGAACGATTTGAATACAGGACAAATTGATACTCTTTTAGTGACCGTATGTTTCCGAGTTCCTTTTTTTCGCGAAGTTGTTAGCCTGAAAGCGAGTCGGTAGCAAGGCGAGCAAAGGAAAAGCCTTCATTTACGATCGAGCCTTTACGCGAGCAGCGACACGTGTTTCCGGTTGTGAATGTTGACTTCTTTGGCCGCGATACCGATCACCTTGATCACGAATATGTGGAAGTTGGCAGTCTGCCGATGGCTGGAATCAAAGGACGCGTATGAATATGTCCCAAGTGCGAAGGCCGATTTTTATGGGCCTGTTGTTTATTTGGCCGCGACACGAACTGCATAAAACACGGTCCATTAGCGCGCTTTTATTACGCGGCCCACGGGTGTTCGCGAATTAATATCAATCCTCGTAGCCAACGTCGATGCGAGGCGTAATTAAAAATTATTGTTACGTCGCCGGCTGTAAATCCGCCCATTAACGACGCCTGTCGAAATTTGTTTTCTTTTAATCCCGCGAGCGTAACAGGTTGAAAATGAATTATGCAATTTAACGATCTGCCAATTTGGGAATTTGGGAATTTGATAAAATTGATCTTCAGAGATTTATGACTTGGGAGATTCGGAGTTTAGCAATTTAAGGACTTGGGAATCTAGAAATTCGGAGTTATAGGGCTTTGAAAGTTTGTAATCGTAAAAATGAATAAATTTGAGGATTGAGACTTTGGGTGTTGAATCAATCCACGCAGCCAGCATCGATGAAAAGTGGAATTAAACATCATTGTTACACGGCGCACTGCGAATAAAACTTTTTCCATTAATTTGAAATGCATAACGCGTTACAATTGAATTTTTGCGGTGATTGTTTCGTACTGATTGATCATTTGAATAAAATAAACGATCGCAGCACTCGTATCGAATGCAACGGCGCAATTGCAACAGCGATTGATATTCAGTTATTCATTTTTTCAGTTTAGCTCGTCGATAAAAAGGTAACAAGCAATCAATTAGTGTAACGTAATAAAACTAACTGCTTGATATCAGTTAATACCGCTAACAAGCTGTATTACTCTATTCGCGATATTATCGTGTTTTTTTTTTTGTTTGCCCATTAACTTTTCCTTAGTTTTCCGTGGAAACCTTGCTGCACACGCAAAAGCCTTCTTTCAGCAAAAGTCATTTACATTCGAAGGTGTATCATTAAAGCATCTCATTTGACTTCTTAAGTACGGTTCTTCCGTATAATCATTTACCGTCAACGTTACATTATCACATGATGATACGTTTCGTCTACCTACTTATCAAACAAAGAATGAAACCTTGAACGACTCTTCGCAAGTATCTCAATTATCCATACCCATAATATACGACGCGGACGTGCATTAAAAATCCTTTAAGCTATCATTAAATTACTATACACTTGAGAGCCATCACGGAGATTACAATTTCATACTGAAAAACGCATTCCATATTTTAACCTTCGACGGTGCACTGACACGTCGATAATTTATGTGCAATTTTTCGACTCTTTATCGTTTTTATTTCTCAAACATATTCAATTATTTCTTCCGGTACTAATTGATACGTCTAACCATCAATTTGATTGAAGAGCGCATCGTGAGTCGAATGTAATATACCCCGAGTATAACGAGCGTCAATTTCATTACGTAGAGAATGTAACGCACTGTCAATATAACGTGCGTTGAATTTAACGCATGGAAAGTTTAAGACGGAGCGAATTCGGCTCCGAATATAACACGTAACAAATTCAACGTATAGAAAATTCAACGTCCGTCAACGCACAACAAATTTGACGTACATCGAATATAACACGTAACGGTTTAACGCGCGGCGAATACAGCGTGTACCAGTCTAACACGTGATAATCTACCTTGTTGCGATGCAACATGTAATGATGTAACATGTGATAATCCATGGCGTAATATTCAAACGCGCGTGAAATTTACCGTGTAGCAATCTAGCGTGCAGCAATTTACGGAATTACGATCTTACATTTAGCAGCCTACGATATAATACTTGACCGTACAAATACATGGTCACACCTCGCGGCATCACAGCTGCACAGTATCATTGCAAACAGGCGAACCTCAAAATTGCCATTACCGAACTCGTACGAATCCCCTCGTACAATCGGACAGTACCACAAAGACACAAAATGGTAGCCACCCTCGAAGCCACTTTTCACGGACACACCATCTACATCCGCTCGGAATCACCGCGCGCGGAGAGTGTATTCGCGTGTCAGCAAATGACTCGTGTCACTGGCTGCATTTCGCATCGTTAAAACACAATTTTGTGCGCCGATTCAGCCGGTACCGGTGAGTGCAACGCAATGACGCGGAATCTCTGCGGGCCAAAGTTCACGACAGTTCTGCTTCGTATTGTTCTGCTCGTTGGCAAAGAGCTCGTCGTTCGACGATTGTTTCCGGTAACGAGTGTTACTTAGCGAAAACGACAGTGAGGATAAGAGGCTAACCGTGCGAAGAACGGACAAGTGGGTTCTTTCTAACCGATGAAGCTTCTCCGAGTTGGAGAAGCGAACTCGGATCATGTACGAGTGTAGGTGAGAAACTATCGCTTGATAGTTTTGAAATTTCGAAAATGGAGTACATGAGGTTTTCAAATTTGAACACCTTTTTGATGAAAATTTCCTCAAACAATCTGACACGATTTTGTTCATTAAGATTTTATATGTAGCGAGCCAAGAATAAAGAACATGCATGTACAATATGTAGCATATCCTGTTGGCTGGTCGGCGTGCATTTCGTTTTCGTCAAGGTCCCGAGACGCGATTACGAGGTCGAAGCTGCCGTTTTCCTCGAGGAAAGAACCAAACGACCGGTCGTTCCGTCGAACAGCGTCGTTTGAACGAAGCCGGGAATAACGTTTCCTTTCCGTTTATTAAAGCGACGCGACGCTGGTCGTCGCTTTGAAACGCGATCAAACGTGAGCCGAGAAGGAACCGCGTGACGGATGACGAAGATCAACGAGCTGAATCGGTCGAGAGGAATTCGCGAACGATTTATCGAACGGTGAAAACTCGCGACCATGTTCCATATATTCAAGGCAATTAATTCGCTCGTAATTGACGCGGCAATTAGCAGCGACCAGTGGGCGTACTCTTGGTCCCTGTCGTTCGATGGACTTCGAATTAGAGGTACACAGAGTATCTCTGGTTAATTAACGATACTCCGAGTAAATGCGCGGAAATCGGACCAATCTTCTTATTCGTCCTTTATGAGCTTGTACAGGTTGTACACCTTGAGGTTTAATTGATATATGCACATTCTGGTAGAAAATAAATTTATTCTCGACTGTACATGAGTTCTAATTTACATAATTTATTTCTATTATTATTTACTTGGTTATCTCGATACTGCAAATTGCAGATCTTTCTAAAGAATATTTTATTATCCCATGACTGTCATGTTCAACAAATTACCTATTCAACCACTCTATTATTCCAGCGTTCCACTCTTCCACGATAAGGATTACAAAATACAGAAGAGAGGGAGGATTTTTCGAAGCGGGTATTGGATAAAAGTGGTTCGAGCGGTTACGAGATCCTCGTCGATCGAAACGTGTGGCTTAGCGGGTCGAATGCGCCGAGCCGTGACGGAAAATTAGTTAAGTGGGCATTATTAATGAGTTTTGTCGGTCCACTGAAAGTTACAGATTGTAAGACACGCATATTAACGAGTCGGCGCCAAACGGTTTTTACGTAACGTGTGTACGCCGGCACGGGCGCTTTTCATGCGAGACGAGAAACGCGTGCAAGAAAGCGACGGAGCTACCGTCGCCAATGTGTTTTCCCACTTTTATTATCCGCTCGGGGGAAAAAATGTCGTATCTGTCGATACAAAATGTCGCAATGTACGAGGTATCGGCAAATTAGCGCTTAGCACCGTGCAACCGAACGATCGATATCTTTCACGGTGGGAGCGATCGATCGTTGCGAACAGGAATTCCTCGATCGTGCATTAAATTCGCTTTCGGAAAGTGTTTGGATAATGAATGTAATTGGTAATAAATTCACTGACCAGTTGCGTGTGATTTTAAATCTAATTTGATCATACTCAATGTAACAGATCTTAGTTTGTAATATCGATCATTTTTGTTGACTTTTCGTACGAGATAATATTCAGGACCTTCATACCGGTTCCGCTGAACCTTCGAGGGTTTATGATACCAGATATAAATTACATAAGTATGCAAAGCCTGTTATTAAATAAATTAACTATTTTATCTTTCTATCTACCATGATATTAGTTATAAACTATTTGTCGCGAAAATTTGAATAATATTCGAATTTTTAAGTGTTCCAAGATTGATTCGATCGCTCCGGCTTAATCGTCATTCCTTCGCGCTTTTCCCGTTCGAACGAGCCTTTTCTCTCCGTTACACAAAACTGCAAACAGATTTCACGCTCTCGTTCCAGCTTTCATCTCGAACCACACATCGTGTTCCTCTCGTTTGATCCGCTTTTTTCCAGACCGCAGCCACTCATGGTCACGTTTGAGGGGCGTTCGAAGGCGGCAGAAAGCGAAAGAGCAGAGAACACCGCTGGACGAGCGAACTCGAGAAAGAAACTTGGTGGTATGGATAATTAACGCGATCCACTTCCCGTAATGTTCTATGTTTGCTCGAACGAAGCTTGAAAGGGAAGCACGAGCCTCGAAGGGCTCGCTTCTTCCCTCGAAGCTGCCACGGGGAAATTAGGGACGCCTTGTAAGGATATTTATAAAAGGGTTAATTAAGCGTGGCCGTCTCATCGCCTTGCTCGTGGCCCAAGGCGAAATCGTTGCTTCGACTCGAGACTTTCTCTGCCTCGATCATTTTATATTCCATAAAACACCTTCCTAATATAATTCACGATTTTTTAATCTGTCAATTTTTCCAGGTACCGAGATTTCTGTTCGACTTTAATAACACGTTCATCCCTACCAGAAATTAACTCCTACAATATTGTGTCACACTCGTGACGCACTACAGTTGGAATGTACCGGACTCGTATAATCAAGGCTGAAGGCAAAATGCACTTAACAGTTTTAATTTTCTTTAGTTGCCTGAACATTGTGGCAATAATTAAGCTGTCTGTGACGCAGCTAGAAAATTGTAGGTTAAGGGAGAAGAAGTTAATGAAGTTGATCGATGAAGAAGAAGACAAATATGTCAAGGTAGAGTTGATTTTTATTGAGACATTAGCACGACGATATCATGCGAAGCGATTTCCGTGTCACCCGAAAACGCTATACGTACTGTCAGCCCGGAGCGAGTAACGTGGATTATCCGTGGCGATCGATCAGCCCTCTAATAGCTTGCTCAGGGGTACAGCCAGCGAGATAATGCAAAATTGATGAGTCCCTCCGAGTGTTTGTAATCCCGAGAAATATATTGAAACTGCCGGCAAGCAGACAGGGAACTTGCCTGAAAATGATTCGTCCGGTTCGCAATAATTCTGAATGATTTGCCCCGTGAAACCGCTCTCTGCAATCATCGCGCGAATTACGAATTTCTCGCTGCATATTATGTACAAACGTTGTTCGTCGTCAAGCTCGGTCGTTTAACAGCGATCGTCCCGTTTCTCCGATCTGTTTGTCCACCGCTCGTTAATCCTCGTCGTTCGTTAGCGCGGCTGGAATAATGAAAGACCCGGCTCCGGAGTGGACCCGGTGTATTTGCGAGCGCCACTGTTAAAACGCGCGCTCTCCCCGTCGAATCTGCATAATTAATGATTTTTTTTTTCGCGCGATTGTAATTTCTACGCGGAACTTGTTTATGCAGCTGAATCGTTACCAGTGCTCGTGATTCATTTCAACTAAGTCTTATTTCGTATTATTGCTATTACGAGTTGTTATTAACATTATTATTGAATTATGAAATCAGAAGTAACGCGGCTAATAGAGATAAGAAGAGAAATCATTTCATCCCACACGTGTATTCTCAATCGCGAGATCCCCATTTATTCCATTCGCCAATCCTTTCATCGTTCCTCGCAGAACGCGAATTCGATTACACCGCGCGCAACTTGATGGAAGCTGCAGCTTACTGAAGGCTGCAATTGCGGTTGTTTCAGTTACAAAAGCCGGCAATTACGGTACCTTCAACTAAGAAGACGCGGAAAATCCACATCCGTGAAAGAAACCTTTTGCGAGTGTACCGTCAGCGAAATCCTCTCCGTCAACAGACGCGGAATCAAAGTTCCGCCACCACGATGTTCTCCAGAAAGACGAAACAGAGAATCTGGAAGCTCGGTTGGTTCCCTTTTGGCGAAGTCTATTTGGCCGAGTGGTTCGTTCGCGTTCATAAAGGTGCGCGGCATCGGCGATCCCTCTCTCGGATTCACGTATTCGTCTGGGAATTCGCCGGGATGTTAACCAGTCGGTGCATATTAATTCCAAGGGATGAAATATCTCGACCTTTGAAGAAGCCTGGCAAAGGGAGGATATCGCTAGGAAAAGGAAGCATCGTGGAACGGTGGATGTGTGTGCAGAGTTCTAGTTGCGCTTCTTCCTTCGCTCGTCACGATCCCGGGATTTCTTCGCGGGAATTCTTAAGATCAGCCAACCGAGCCAAGAGGGTTTCCGGGATAAGAGAGAAGCCGGGAAACGAGCAGGGACGAGTTATTAACGATTATCGAGGTCTTGGGTCTTCCACTCTGTGTCGGTTTGCACCCCTCCGAACGCCTCTTCCTCAACCCCTTGTCATCTGCCACGATTATATACGACTCGCTGCATTAGCCACGTTTCACACTGCCTTTCATGCGTATTAGATGCTTCTCTTGGTAATTTCGCCGATGTTAGTGTAGCTGGGTAGATCGGTACTGAACATAGGCAGAGCCTCGAATTAGGTAATTTTGAAGCACAATTACCAAAATTGAAACGCAAAGCGTATTCAGGAAAAATGCAGAGCGACACGCGAATTCACCTGCGTGCACGAGCGTGTTCATTCGTTTGCACACAGATGCGAGCATCCAGCATCCCAACTGCGGAACCGGGACTGCAATTCGATTTCGTTAATGGTCCCGGGCTGGATACACCAGCGACATGTCGTAATTTTTAATGAGCTGAACAGCGGGCTTAGAGAGCTCGCTGGCATGTAAATGCAACCTGAATGGCAGTTTGATGATGCGCGCGGATCACAGTTCCAGCCAGGTATTTTCCGTAATTGAACGAAGTCGATTAAAAGAACGACGCGTTACCATTGCGCCGCTCGTTTTTACTCTGATGTTCCATGAAAACGACGTGCCGTTAATCTCGGCATCTCTGTTACGTGATTCTTGTTCCACATTATTCACAAATTATATTCTTGGTTCGTGATAATAGACTTTTGTCTATTTTGCAATTGGATATTTTTGTTAGTACAGTACATCTCGTCACATTATTGTTAGTATGCATTTCTCCGATTTGTACGCATTCATAGTCGCTTTGACACTCATCCTCACTTCTCCTGTCGGTCCACCTGCAAGGACATTCACACGCACCCTCCTCCATTAACCCAGAATGTAACACCGAAACGACTATGTTTTTCGTCTCGAAAAGGTATAATTTGTTTCGGTGATTCGTGAACGAGTCGAATTCTCGACGCACGACGGGACGCATTTACGAGGCAATAAAGAGGCGCTCGGGAACCGTGAACGCCAGTCCCACAGTGCATATTTAGCGAGGAAGTTGCGCGAAAAGTTTGCAGGCTCCAGGTCGCGTAACATTCACGGTACGTCTTATTTATTGCCTCTCGCCTGTTTCGAGAGGTAAGGGGTTAAGGCTGAAGAGATACCTTCGACCCATCTCTTCACCTTACGCTTTCACAAGCTCGGCCCGGTCTCTCTCACGCATACGTAATCAGTCGACGGAAAGAAGCTGCTACGCCGAGATAAAGTCACAGACTAGGTGGGATGGAGGGGTCGTCAGGAGGGGGTTAAGATGGAAGGGAGCAAGACGAAAGAAGATGAAGAGGAATGTCGGAGGAAGAGGACAAAGAGATGGCGAGCTTAGTCAAATGCACGCTTCAGGGGCTCTGCATAACTTGTCGACTGCAGTCCTCCACTTTCTTTTGTTTCGCCTACTTGCCCGATCCCTTTATTCCCTCTTACTTCTTTCTTTATTTCTGACCGAGTCACGCTACTGGGGTAGAATACCGAGAAATAGGGGAAGATGTACGAATTTGGAAGTATCTCTTTTATTGAATAATTACGTAAACTGGTGCTATAGATGCAAATATCCTAGCTACATTTGATGATGATGAAATACGTAGCTGTATTTCATAGCTACTGCAAGCACGTGTCATAGTTTGTCTCTTTAGTGTCAAACAAGATTACTAAATTGTGTTACCTAGATCTACTTGAAAAATATTTGTTATACATGCAAACGCCTCGAACGAAAGTTGTTTGGTAAGAAGAAGAGAGTGTCCCTCTAAACTCGTCAACACGAATAAAGCGTCCCGAGCAAAATATCTCACGATCTTCCGCTTAAAGAAACCGTCTCATGATCGCGAGACGCAGCGTACATCGAATACGAATTCGAATCTCGACGCCCCGCAAATCCGACGAATTTCGTGGAACACGTTCACGGTCAAGCGGAGAACACTCCGCGTGAATCCGCCGCTCTCTAACTATGCCTCGAATATGGATGAGGAGAATATCCGAAATGCAGCGGATTAACCGCGTCGATCGAGTTCGAAGGCGTGGTGAACGTCACGAGCAGGGATCACCTTTCGAAAATGGTAATAACGAGAAACGGGAGGCCGGATGCAGGGATTAAATTGGATTTTAAACCGAGGGTGATAACTGTACGCGAACTCAAAGACGAGAATAGGTTGAAGCAAGAGCAGCGAAGACACGAGAGGCGGCCTCGAAATTGCATTATGCATGCGGCGCCAAGTACACTCGGTAATTACTCCTATTAATAGAATCAATCTCGCGGCGCATGCCGGGATGACGTTTATTAGTGACACGTGTTTGCTACAGAAGCAGCTTTATGTGGCCGTTATCTGTCGCGAACCGGAGCGAATAGGAGAATGTCACGGGAGAGCTACGGCTACCTGTTGTTGGCCACGCTAATGATTTTTGCATAGTTAGCCGGTGATTTTAACGCTTTCACGCTTTCAAAGTGTTAGTGAGCTACTGTGACGCTACGCGATGCTCTCATGTATCGTTTGTACCTTAATTTCGGGTGCAATATGTTCTCGTGTTCTCTCAGGGCTTTCATCTTCACAATACTACAAAAACAGTATTATATTATACTCTGCTTTTGTGCAAAAATTCAATTATGAGGGTCTAGTTGTAAAGTATGTGCTTCTGATTCAACACGACTTTCGCATCGACTTAATTCAAATTTAACACAATTGCTGGAAATTTCAGAATAATTTTGTAATACACAAAGACAATACTACAAAAGCAGTATTATACTGTATTATACTCTGCTCTTGTACAAGAACTCAATTCTGAGGGTCTAATCATAAAGTATGTGCCTCTAATTCAACACGATTTTCGATTTAATTCAGAAACACAATTGCAGGAAATTTCAGAAGTAACAATTCTGTAAAATAATATTTAGAATTTCATAAAGAAAGGATTCCCGCCAGAAGCTTCGCTAATAAAATAAGACAGAGAAACAAAAGGAAGATGTACGATATGGTAATCATAATGTTTGGTTAGGTTAACCTAACCTAGAATTTTACCGCTAGACCAAGTGGACTGTGTATTTAACCATCCGACAGCGTACCGCAGAAATAACCATAACTTGAATTTAACTTCGTATTTTGCTCCTTAAATCTACGAAATTATTTCGTTTAAAAACGCGCGCACGTAGCTTTAATCGAGGCAAGTATTTGCTATCTTTCTAAACCATTTACCGTTAATCTGATCTTCCGAAGAAAAAGAATTTAACTCGAAACGTTTAGCGGCAACGTTCGATGTTAAAAGATTCTCAAAGAAACACCGTGCTATTTTCGTCCTGTGCGTTTTCAGAGTTAGGCTGGGTAAAAATTGCTTGATAAATCTAAGTCTGAAAGCTTCTGACACAGTGCTATACGTTTTGTCGCGCATCGTTTCATCCAGTCCCATTTTTCTTGAGTGGCTGAGACAGGGAACACGCTACGTGTTTCTTTTTCAGCTTTTGACAAAGCGTCGGGGGTTGAATCGAAACATTAAGAATTTGCGATGGCAAAAAACATTCGTCAACGATCACAACGCCGGAAAAATTACATGAAAGCATTAGTTTTCTGATAGCAAATTTCGAGCAACGTATCAATCTTTGCTCCAACGGTAAATCATAGGTTCGATTGTTTAATCAAGAACGAGTAACGAACGTTGGTAAATAAACCTGATTGCGATCGTTCCGTTCTGGTGCGTTATGGCTTTTGAAATAATGCAGATTGAAGCGAAACCGGCGGCGCGGCGCGTCTCAATTTATTTTCGCGTGACGGGTAAACATTTAAATTCATTACGTTTCGAAATCAGGCGGAACGATTCATCGGGAACGGATATTCGAAGCGTCGTGCTCGGATCCGAATGATCACGCGGTAGATACGCGTGAAAAGGACGCGTAGGTTATTGACACAGGCATTAAAAGCCGAAAGCGACTAGCCGAGAGAGAATCCTGTTTTCCGTCGAGTTCCGTTCTCGCTTTTCAATGGAGGCAATCAAACAACACCCGGCGGCGTAACTTATAATTAATTAAATACAAACACGCGAAGCAATCGGGCCGAGATATTACTTATTTGCATTCGGGATTACGCGTTCCTGATTTACCGAATGTTGACGCCGATAATTGTCGCGGCTGTCTCTCTCGGCCTGAAATTTATTTTTACCCGACGCCAATTAAAATGATCAATTAATCAACGTGCTACTTGGTCGAGCTAATTTTAGAGTGCCGCCAGATAATTGAACAAAAAAGGGAATAAGTTCGCAGAAACATGTTATCGAACCGAGTTTATTTGGCGAACGAAAGACTCGTTTACTCGATTCTTTCGAGAATGATAAATTCATGCTTCTTACCGATGTTATAAAATCCGAAAATGTATTTGCATACTCGGATACGCTGTTATCGAAGGCGAAATTGCAGCACCTGCTAGTTATGGTTATATTTAACGTTACCGCGACCATGCGTGTGTTCATCGATCCCTGAAGAAGCTGCTTGCAAAACCAGCGAAACAGGGGATCTTTTTCTGTTATTTACACCCGGAGGCTTCGCACAGAGAAGCAGAGAACGCGAGGCGTAAATGATGTTTCTAATTGAACGCAATCGTCCACGGTGCAGATAATCAGGACTGAATTACGGACTAATAGGAAAAACGGGATGCAGCTAATTAGAGGCTTCGCGCGACATCGATCGTGATCGATGAAAGAAGCGATCTGTCCGCTTCGGCGACGTATTTCCTCGGTCGTGGTATCGGCCGTTACAAGATCGTTCGAACGAAACAGCGGTTTTCCAGGGCCGCGTTCAATCCATCATCATTATCATTCTCCCGTACAACCTAGGTAACCGCCACCGTGCGTTCAGCGCCGCGAGACGGGGCATTATCGGCGCGACGATCGCGAGCTCGGTTCCCCGCGTGCAGCCGTGTTTCGATTTCCCGCCGATAAAGTGAATGACAGTAGAACTGGTAAGGTGTACGGGCAAGAGAACAGGCGTAAGCGAAAGAGACAGGGACAGGAAAGTGTACGGTAGTGCTCGAAGCGAACGATTTAACGCCGCTATCAGGCTGGCGTTAACCGCTCGGCGAAACGGAATTACGAGTGACGGCAGGCCGTTCTCGGGCCGTGGATCATGCGACGCTTGAAATTTCATCCTTCAATAAATTCAGACGATCACGGCTCGGTCTCGGGGCTCGATAATCCTCCGTCGCTAACGCGGCTGTATTTCGAAACGCGCATAAATGAATTCCGATGGAGGGCGTACGCGATGAAAACGTTGTTCGACGGGAGAGCCGGTTGTTTCACAAGGTGCGCTGTATTCCGTTGCCAGTCGATTTTCCGTCGCGACGCGACGTTCGTAATCGTTTGGTTATTTCGAGTATTAGTATTCAGACGAGGCGATCCTCCCCGTATATCACGAGGCGCGTCGCGTTTCGCCTGTTTTCACCGGCTAAGAACGTGGGAAAGAACGAACACCTCCAAGATTACCGTGGATATAAAACGATGATGTAAAGCTCGTACAGGTGTTTCGTCGTTGGTGGGTGAATTTCACCGGTTATTACGGTCCTCCTTTCTGACCTTTCAACGCCTCCGCGTCCACATATGAATCCTAAAGTAGCCAACCGACTCTCCACAGCGATAGTCAAGCTTCTCTAATTAACTGAGCTATCGAGTCCTTTACTCGATCATCGTTAAATATCATTTTATTGGTCCTTCGCTGTAATCCTCTCTATCTAACACTGGCGCTTCATCGAAAATATTTATTGTTACTACCAGTTACTCGTGATGGTTCAACTCCAACCTCATGATCATGGCTACAAACTAATCAACTCGAATTGAAGCGTGACCATGACCATGGTCAATGTTAAGGTCATCAGAGGTCCTCCATATTTACCGCAAATAGTTCTAACGTTGAAGAGTAAAGCTGCACAAATTTATCTTGTAAACATCACGCACCTTCGTCCTTCCTGTTCACAAAGTGGTGAACATAATTCACGGGATCGTGGATTTTATCGGTTCGCGTGCAGGAAATCGGAAATCAGAAGCGGGTTTGTAGCATATCGCTCGTCCACGTGGATCGCGATCGTAGGAATGATAACGATATCGTTAGCTCAGTGGATACCGGTATGGCTGATCAGTCGATAAACTCGTGGCTAGACGCGCTGTCGTCCGCCGACGAAACGATTCGTTTCCGTAATTGTTAATTAGCGTGGTCACGGCGTTGTCGTTACTTTTATCGCATTGCATAAAATGCTAAGCCGGCGAGTATCGAATTCGAGGGGTGCGAGCACGCGATATTCCATACTTCCAAATATTCTGCCATCTTTGACGTTCTTCAAACTTTTTATTATTATATTTGGTTCTTCCTAACCAAACATATGTACATTAATTAAAATTAAACATTCAGCATTCAATAAACTTCAGTGAGTTATTACGGCCACCTATGACTTCATATTAAGTCTATAAATCTAATTCATGATTTTAAATTGAATCAATCAATCTTTGAAAACCTAGCTGCATTGAACCAGGTTAGCTAGCTACTTATTACTGCTTGGAGTATTGGCAAATTGCAAGTATGCACTCGACAACGGCGTAAGCAACATTATCTGTCATAAATATGCATTCGTTTAATGTTGCATATTCTCGTACCGCATTTGTTTGGATATTCGTTTATAATACGCTGCATACGCAGTCGTTCGAGCACATATCGCGTATATTTATTCAACTCCATTTATTTCCAACCTGTCAGCGGTAATGCTCGTCAACAGAGATACATCTTACACAAATTTCAACTGCATGTCATGAGCAAGCTGTGTCACGTAATTACGAAATTTACGTAACAATGCGGCGGCTGTTTAGGATCGAGTCGATTTACCGTGGCGAGAAATGGCGAGACGCGTAACTTTTACCAGCGTCATGGTTGATTGTGCGGAGCGAACGGAAAGCAAGAAGGTCGCCTCGTAAACGTACAAAAATAATTAGCAATAAACGTTCTCTGCTCCTTCTGTTGCTCTTTTCTTCCCTGTGACCTACACAACAATATGTTCCACTTTACGGTTTGACTCGTTTTCTCTACTACGGTGCAGTGTACACTTCCTTCGGGTGAGAATTAGTTCGGAAAGAACCTCACATTATTTACTTAATGTGGAATTGAGAAATTTCAAATTTCTAAATTCGGAAGTTCATGAACTTGAAAATGTGTAATTTTGAAAACCGATTAACCAGAAATTAATGAACGATAAGGCCCTGTTCTGGTATATCGCCATTTTCCTAATGGAAGTCTACGATACGCGCGAATGTAGAATCCGTGCACAGAGTCGATGCAATTTTATTCCATGCTCGGACAACGAGCACACACCACTTTCCAATTTTACGATACGATCGTAACGTTAAATAAACTCGGCAAACGTTCGGTCCGTTATGTCCCTCTCTGACGGCGACGCCGATGCTGCGTCGAAAATTCGACTGTTCGTTAACTATGTGTCCTCGATAATGTCGCGTCGAAACGCATAAACGACCGTCGAGATTTTAACCAACGAGAAATTCGCGTTTGAAAACGATTATTCGATTAGTCGCGGTTCCAGGGAAAATTTACGCGGCCGGTAAATCAAACGCGCTCGAAAATCTATGTAAATATTATCGGCGGTGATATGTGGCCTTGTTACCGGACCCGATGTTCTTCCGACGAAAGGAGAGCACGGGAAAAAAGTAGCTCGTCGTTTATCGCTGAAATATCGTTTCAGCTATTACGTCTAATTATTGGCCGTACCAATAATAACGGTGATTTACAAGCTGCTTGAAGCGTTATAGTGTTTACGAGCCATTAGTTTGGAAGATTTACGGTGAACGGTTGCCCCCCCACCCTCTGGCCGTTTTAAATGAGTTCGCATCGATTTATCTTGATTAATTAAGGAAATATTCGACGAGACTGATGCATGTAACTCTTGAAACGTCGATTTGTCTTGAAATTTTTGTACAACGGTGCCTCCCCGTGTCGGTCTTCCCTCGGTTGTTACAGAGATCCGGTTAATAGATCTCCAGAAGATGATCAGGCAAATCGAGTTTCAACTTTATATGTCAGCCCGTAATAAAATTTCGTAGACTTTCACATATTTGTGATACCTTTTTATTCGTCGACGTCCAACGATTACAAAAGCACAGACAATTCCCAGTTTTCAAATCATGAATCGCGAGTTTAATTAAAAATTAACTGCACAATAGTACGGGGAACGCGTACTTTTTCTCCGGAGCGGGGCTCATTTGCTTCCGGCGTGCAACTTTGGCCAAATAGCGACGCTGGTTAACATCGACCGGTGTTATTGCGGAAACTTTTATTCATATCGCGTGTTATTGAGACAACTTCGCGATGATTACGTCCGTAAACAACGCGACGGGCAGACAACGGCCGGTAATATCGGCGGCAAATTCAGGCGAACGATATTGAAATTCGCGCTTAATGTTTCGCGCGCAATTAACGTAGCGTTCGCACAAAGGTGAACACTGGCCGCGACGATTAAAAATCTCGTTTTCATGCGTTTCGTGTATTCGGGTTTACTGGATCGTCGACACGCTCGGAATTGAAGCTGCGACGTCGCGCGCTCGTTTTCAATCGTTTTCGGAGGTCAAGACCCTTTCGCTGAACCTTTTTTCACCTTTATGTTTTAATTTCTCTGAAACACTTTCTCGCTTTACAAAGAGGCTGCTTTTATCTCGCATACCTTTGCACGCAGTTGCAACGAACCGTCGCCTTGGTACTTTTTAATTCGATAAAGGGGAAAATACGAAAGAAAGCAAATACGGTGCACCGATGTCTCTTTGTCACGGTTCTTTATGAACAGTAGCTTTGTAGATACTCTTGCGCGACTAGAACGTCCATTACAATTTCAATCCTTTATCGCGTTTTTAAATGAAATGTGAAAACGGTGTTGCGGTGGTGTGGATGTAAAAGAAGAGAATTTTATTTTTCATTAAAAATCGTGATATTATGTCCGAGCGGGATTCGCGAATTTGATTAAAACACGCGAATATGTCCATGGATGACGAGTGTTCGGGTTCGCGTCAGGGTGTGACACGCGGGGTGAAAAGCGTCGCGATAAAATTCGAAATTAATCGAACCGAAAGAACGGTGACCACTCGATTTTCTATTCTATCATTTACATATGGAGGCTTGCTTGAAGCCGACTGCAAACACCGGCCTCATTTAAAGTGGTCACTTTTGAAAGCACTCAGCCGACGACCCTCGAAACCGCACCGCGAATTCGGCTCCGATGAATCCTGCTATCGATTGAAAACTCGATGGACCGAGCTGTATATTGTACTGTGTAATTGTTCATCCTTTTCGTGATGTCTCACTTGGTATACTTTTCTATTTAACAAATTCTATATTCAGGAAATTACGATGGTGATTTTAGGAAAAATCTAGAGTATACAAAAGTAAGTTAAAAGTTTAAAATGCAGACAAAATCACGGTTTTACCACGGATTCTTCTCCACCCCCATTTTTGTTTTTGGGCAAAGTTGGAATCTAAGGTGGAGCCGCAGTCGCGTGACCGCGTATAGTTTTTTCTTCGTTGACCGATGTTTCCATCGTATTCAGAGGTAGCCAACGTGCGTGTTCACACGATGCGCCGAAGAATTTCGTGCCGACGAAACGTACACGAGCATCAGTTAGCGGGAAGCTGGCCGGTAATAACCCGCCGAAGAACCGGTACCACGACGAGGCTGGTGGTCCCTCGAAGAGGAGTCGGCGCACGTCTCGAGAATATTAGAAGCAGGAAGAATACGAGGCGTTTCGCTGATTACTCGATCTTCTGGCTAGTCGCTTCGACCGGCTCTAAACCGCGCCTGAAGTTAAGCACGATCTCTGCTTTACACGATGTCGCATCCGACGAGACATCTTTCAAACCGGGACTTACCAACGTTTCAACGGCAACTAACTTTGCTACCAAGATCCTTTGTACCATTAGTCAATTTAGACGAGGCTACGTGGGTGGGTTGGACAAAAATAGGGAAATGAAAGGAACTACGTTCGCGAGTTAGTCTCGAGTTGAATGATGATCGATCGAGTGCTTCGAAGTTTCGAAACCACCGGTTCTAGTCACCTACTCTAGCCATTGTTCCAACGATAACTTCATTTTCGAAAAGATCCACATTCTCCCGTTTTCAACTATGCAGATACGTTTATGCATTTATGATACATCGAGGCATAACTCACGTAACCTGTGGATCCCGCAGATTGCGTGATTTATGTATACTTTGCAGACCACGATATATCATAAATGCATAAACATCCGCGGCGAATTCATGAATATGAACAATCCTCGATACGTCAATCAACGATAGAGTTAGAGATAGAAACGTTGACCTGGCTGCCGATGAATTGTACACCGGGCAATTGTACGGTGACAATGGGACGCGTTTACAAAGTTCGATTCTACGTGTCCAGAGAACCGAGCCACCTTTCGAGTGGCGCAAAACGAAAGCCGGAAGTGTTACAGCAAACACTGGACGTAACAATGGCCGCGACGCGTTCAATTGACGGGCATCCTTAACATCGTTTCGCTGATCGTCGACGTTCAAGTGCGTCGTGCTTTTCCGCGAACGTCCACTCGATACCTGGCCACACGCGGACCCGCTCTAAACTAGTCGTCGATTGTGAACATTCGATTTCTATTTGCTCGTTTCTCTCGCTTTATACCGCCGTTTGACACGTCGACCAGCCACGGACGAGTTGTGTGTTTCGCAAAGAGAATTAAGTCGTTTCCACCGGCCATTTACGGCCGCCGTCCCTTCAGAAATATTTGAACGTTTCCAGTTCAAACAATCCGTTTATTCCTCTTCTACGATTTTTCGCCGGCATCGTTTCGATTTCTGCGTTTAATCATCGGCCAAGATATTTTTTCGCGACTTCGCCCGTAGGCGGTGATCATGCCGATTTTATGATTACCGGCAGAAGGAATTCGCGTGTAGGCTCGGTAGATGAGTTTGCGGAACGGTTAGATAGTAAATGAAAGGCTTCGAATTCAACGATGATCTTCTTTTTTGCGTGCATGATGATTACGGTAAGACGAGCAGCGATGAACGCTTATTATTCTCTTTCGATGACGAAAGAATTCTAATGGATTACAGCGTTCTACGTAGAACGTGGATCTGAGAAATATCGATAATGTTCAGCGTTGTACACAACTTTTCTCTTAGCACATCGATGTCTTCATTGCGCGTCTCGCAATCTCTGGTATTAAATCGTGAAATACAGTTTCGAATGTTTATGACTGCTTTTATGATTTCAAGGTTTCCGTGTGAATTGTATAACCTTGGGATTAGACACGGACAGTTTTATATCAGCTGCTTTAATAGTTGTTAGAAAATTGTTCACGCTAAGGACAATGACTAACATTCGGTGTTTCGGATCGTTAAAACTGTCTACGCTGGAAGCATTCGACGAATGTGTTTGTGTAGGTAGCTTTCAATAGCATACTTCCACTTTTTAATGGCTGTAATGGTTGATTGCCCGATACCATATATCATTCCTAATGGATTGTACTTTCACCATTCTCGACTCCTTTAATTATCCCATATTTTATTTCAATAATTACCGCTACACGTTCTCGCGTTAACGTTATTACGATATCACGTGAATGATTAAATTGTGACCGTACAGGGCCACTGTACTCGGATAAATTATAACGTTACATACATGAACGCTGTAGTTTATTACAGTGCAGCTAAACATGGAACTCTACCATTCTATAGTGCACGATAGAACGCAATGGGAAAAGGGGTTTGTATAATCTGAAATTCGATAAACTCGGAATAATGTTATTCGTATCGAAAACGCGATCATCAAAGCAGGCACGTTACACAATGTCCGACCGCCACAGTGAAAACAGTCACTTCTGGTCGGACATACAATGTAGATTATTAAGAACAAGGATACTTAATCTTTCAATTTCATCTTTTAATCTGCTCTTAATCCCTCCGTGGTCATGTGTGAAACATGCAAATTCGGTTAAATTAAATATTTGCAGGAAACGCAAACGAATGGAACGGGAGCTGAATCACAGTGAAAATAGACCTTTGTAGTCAGACATGCTGCAAATTATTGACGCATCGTTGACTAGTTACGAATTAACTCGTGTTTGCACTTGCAATAACTATTAAAATTTTTGAAATACGGATAGAATATTATCACAGCTTAAAGGAAATTATTTTCCTTGATTTTCCTCGAATTTTTCTAATAGCTCTCAGAGGGAATTTTCAGCGCAAGTCACATACGACCACCGTGAACGCGTGAAAGAAAGTTAAAGAAACTAGCGAGCAAGCAAAAGGCTGATCAACAATTATTTACACCGGCCAGACGTTTTTGGGCTCCATTGAGGCAACCAAACACGGAGCTCGGTAGAAGCTCGGCCATTGTGAACATTGAATTTTCAACAGATTTCTATTTACCCCGCGTACACGTACCCTTTGGTCGGCAGAGCAGCCACGGATCCATTGTCCGGTCGGTCTTTTCATCCCGGTGGACATCGAGCTAGCGTCTGGCCGCCATAAATCGCGCGCGACGACCGCTCAGGAATTCCCGGTGTCGCGACGTCGTCGCTTCGCCGCGGGAGAGAAAATCGCCTTTTGTCCCGGGGGACGTTAATAATTACTCATGCAAACGAGCCGTACGGGAAGACGGTCGACGTACGCATCAACGTTCGCGAGCTTCTCCGGAAGTAGCTCGCTCTCTTTGACGAAATTCGCGCGCACGGAAATATCCTACGGGTCATCAATATTTCGCGGTGACGCGTCTGCTACGAATATATCTCTATAACGATTTTCTCGCTTTCCTTCTCATATGCTCTCGCTTGAAATTTGCGTGATTTCGTTTCTAATGATCTTACGTGATACTTCTGAAAGTAGTACTCGCTAATAATTCTTTGTTAAATATATCACATTGAGCTTGAAAATGTATTTCAAGTAAAATTGTTACTTGGTAACATTGTTCATTAAAGTAACATTGTAATTTTCATATGTGGTGGGTTAAATAAAGGGTTACAAGGTCTTCTTGAAACTACAGCAAATATCGAGTTCCTCGAATCATAACATTTTGACATGGTTCACGGCCAAAACTCGCATCTTTTTCCCATCTTTCGTCACACTCGCATGATTTACGACGCAGATACGGTCCTCCCCGTTCACCGTCAATCTCAACGAGAATTCCACGTACTTTTCTCCGCTCCGCATCTTTGCGATCTTCTTTCGCTCTCGTTAACATCTATTTATAGCCGCTTCTTAACATCCTCATCCCGTAATATTCATCCGAACACCAATTACGAGACGATCGTGCTACCAGCACCTTCTTTATTTTTGGACAGATATAATCAAAACTTGCAAGGTGATAAAGTTTCAAAATTCATTCAGGCAACGATCATTTTTCTATCCATTCATTTTCAACGCATACTTAGCACTAGAATTATCAACCAGTCAGAATGATTGGTTTCGTGTTCCACATTTATTGGTTCCACATAATTAGTTTCATACTACAAACTGTCATTGCCACGCCTTTTAAACATCTGTCACATTTCAGACAAAAAATACTTGTACATGTTAATCGATCCTTCAGTATTTATTTTTGCAGTACACTCCACTTTTCAACGTACAAGTGCGCATTCAAGGTCCGTAACTAAAGCGAGGCAGATCGTAGAAAATCTCATTCGTGTCTGAAACCGCGGCAGACTCGTAAGTAACATCATTGTTCTACACCGTGAAACAATTACGCGTAACCGGCGAAAGGGTGGCCTGTTAAGTATTCGCCGCCTCTTAAAATTCCATGTCGGTGTTCAGATAACGCTAACCGCGTACTACGGGATCGTTGTGTGGCTGACACAATACGAGAGCTCGTTTCTGTCCCCTCCTTCGCCACCGTTTCTCCCCCCGTGACGCACGCTAATTAGAATAAACAGGTTGCCGACAGCGGCTTCCTCGCGAGCCTTATCGAGCGCCCGATTAAGCGTCGCGATGCTATCGTTCCGGCAACGAGGGCCCTGTTGCTTCTCGAACATCTCATAAACTCGTTCCTTCTCCGCGGAAAGACTTGGTCGGAGCACCAGCGACGAATACGCGTGCTTCTCGGGAGATGGCCCGTTCTCAGCAACCTTCGAAGCTCGATTTTAATCGCGCGATTACGCGACCACCAAATGACAAGTTTTATTTCACGAGATAAGCTCGAACCTTGCGATATTGCTTATCGAAATGTTCGGATAACGCTCGATTTTGGGACGTTGCTGATGATGCGATTGCTTTTTAGATATTTTGAGATATTTTTAAAAATTTCAATGCAGTTTCTGAATAAAAGCAACCCCAGTTCGAACACATTGAAGAAGCATGATAATTGTACCAAGGAATATACTACAATGAGATTCAATACTTGTTGAGATTGGTAGTCAAGGTACAATCGAAATATGAAGACCCATTGAAATGAAATATTTTTTTCCGCGAAATGCTGACTGACAGGAAGAAATCAGCCCTCGATTTTTTCTCGACATCGATTTTCCTCATAGGCGTGCAACACACTGCGAAAGTAATCTTCGCCACGGAGGCACAAGTGCGCCCTCAGCGAGGAAAATAAAAGAGGAAAAGTCGAGCGGTTTGTCGGCTTCGACAGTTAATCCCGTGCCTAATATCCAAGCAGGGCGCTACCCTTTTCAACCGGTCGGCAGCTGCGCAGCCACCCTTTCGTCCTCTCTCGATTGGATACATCGCGAGCATGGGAGAAAATAAAACAAGAGAAAAGTTAATTGGTCGTCCATTGATGGACGCATCGCGCGTAATCCGAACGTGGCTCGTCGATTCAACTCCGAGCAACAAGAATCGCCTCCGATTGCCACGATAATCACGCTACTTTTGCTCTCTCGAGATTTTTTCCCCGACTTCTTGTTTTACCACTCCGGTACCGATATTATTATTATTGCAGTAATTGCCGGTCGAAATAAACGCGGAAGTTCGACTTTTTCTGCGTTCATCCTTGTTCGAAAAGTTGTATTATTTATCGAGATTTTATTTATTCCAAAAGTACTCGTTCCGTGGTCAACCTATATTATTATTGCAATAATCACCTATCGAAATAAATACGAAATTTGACTTTTCGTCTCCTGCGAAAACATGATTCTTGTTCAAGTAGCGTACCGTTTATCGAGATTCCTCTTTTATGCCAAGAGCGACCATTTTATCAAACGTTCGGATGATGGTCGCTCCCTCGCGAAAGAACAGTCGTGTTATGCGAATCGTCGAGGATTTTAGCGGTTAGTTGAAACTTTATGTACAATGTTTCGCCTCTGACCATCCAGAACAATAAAACCCGCATCGTTATGATTCTCCCGTTTCATTGCAACCCTTATCTCTGTCGTATAATACGCGCGTAAGTTAGCGAGGCGTGCGGGGACTGGCTGACAGATAAAAATCTTCCGACCACGTCCGAAAAATATTTTTATTTCGACGGCAGTATTTAAGGATAAACAGGGGACAGGTCCTCGAACGTGTCCTCGTCGTACCACGATCAGTCAGCGAATTTATCGACCGGTATCATTTGTCGCCACCTCGATAATCGATGATACACAATTCACTTATCAATTGCGGATAAATTGCTTGTTCCCTGACGAAATCGAATGAATTTATTTTTGTGTGACGATCGAGGCACATTCGGGATTCCGTGAGAAGTCGTTTCTTACCTCATTTAACATTTTATTTGGAATTTATATCTCCTCGTAATCGAATTCAAAGATTTCATGAATATGCAGTCTAGAAATAAACTCATAATTTATCGTCTTCGTGGACATTAATAACGGAAGGGTCTTATAATTTATTCATTGATTCAGAATTCATAGCTGTTCCTAGTCTTTTTCGGTGTATTACTGTGGATTGTGAAAGTATGAGTATACAGTTTCTTAAATAAGATGGGGATTTAGAAATATAGAAGTTCAAAAATATAGGAATGTAATCTGCAGATGTAAAAATTTGAAGAACAGTAGATTTACCAACTGCAGTATAAATTACCAATAAAAAGGGAGATCCATCAGAATAAAGCGACAGGGGGGTAAGTGTAGCAAACTCGGGAACCTCGGCAATTGTCGGCAAAGGTGTTCCAGGAATTTTGCATTATCGTCTTCACAGACTTAATTTACGCGCAGTTTCAAGACCTAACGAGGATAACTATGTGACAGATAACAAGGTAGAAACTATGAAAATTATTCAGACACTGTTAGCGCTGCACTCAGAGTTTCATCCTCGAATCCAAGTATCAAAGCACTTTGTCGCTATCGTAGATTTTCAAGCCTCTCTCGAATAGCTCCAGAAACAACCATTGGAAAATAAACGAAATAGAAGGTAAATAGGTTCGAGGGTAATTTTTTCGAAGACTTTTTCTTCAAAGAAGACTCGCGAACGAATACTCCGCCGTGGACTCCGCGTCTCTTTTATCGGACAGAATCGGAAACACATAAGAGTGCATTTTCCCACCGTAGTATATTTGAAATCTACCTTTTTTCCATGGAGAAAGCTTCCCGTGTGTTCCATCTTTTCATTCGCGCGCCTGTTCCCCGGTCCGCCAGGAAATCCGCGCGTTATTGCTGCCTCTTCTCTTTGAATACTCCGTTCGTCGAATTTCACGCAGCGATCGATTCAACGATAACGTTTTCATACCTCATTATTCTGCCCATTGAATTCTCCGATAGAGCGAATGTTTGCTTTACAGACGTTCTATCGGGATTACACTTTACTCTAGGATTCAATTTTATACGGTGATTATTGTAATTAATTCCTCATTTCTATTAGTACCGTCTGGAATTAAATAAATTAAATAAATTATCTTGTAGATACAATCATGAGACCATGAGAGCTGAGTTGTTTTTGTTAGGTATAATTGCATTAATATTTATTGTTAATTATCTGAAATAAATTGGTCAAATTTATTACTAGTTTAGTACTTGAACAGAATTATTTTTACATTTAGAATATGTAAGGAAAAATAATTAGAAAGTTCCGTTTAGATAATTTCAAATGCACTATTGTTTTCATTTTTGTGACTAGTTAATGGTGTTTCTGAAATATTTTCCTTTTGTATTATTTTAAGACGTGTTAACATTCTCAGCGCATTCGAGGCGTGTTCAATTCATGCGTTTTCCCATAACAGTGACTTTTACGCGGTCACTCTTCAAGTCGCAATGAATTACACGGAAATTCGCGAAATAAATATACGACGAAAGGGTCGACTTCTTAACACGTCCACGTAACTGTACTTAACGCACTAAATTATTCTAAAGCGTTAAAAATCAGCGTGCCGGCTCAGCGTGCTCGTAAACGTCATGCAGCCATCGTCAAATTTATTTTTAACCGGCGAAAATCGCCTTACCGTTCTCTCGATTCTTAATTTCAAATTCCTTTTAAATACTCGCTCTCTGTCGCTGCTTATTTATCGCTTGGCTGTCTCCTCTTTCTCAATATATGTTTTTCACCTTTCATTCGAAACCAGGTAGTTCCGTAGAACGATACAGGCATTTCCACGTACTGGTATGGAAATAAATATTGTACAGTTGGGTGCCATGTTGGTGTAATTCTGATAAAAATTAGAGGAATGCAATTTTTCGTTATTTGTTTTTCATTTCGGGGGAGTTTAATCAGGAACGACGGCAATTTCCAAATTCTCAAATTCCTAAATTCTTAAGTTCCCAAATTCCCAAATACCTAAATCTCCACACACCCCAAAACTTCCAATTTCCAAACTATAAAAATCGTAAGCCTTCAAATGGAAAAATTCCGCATGCCGATCAACAGGTAACGAGTCCCCTCTCCTTAGACGGCCACATTTCCTAGGTAAGTTAACCGTGTTCCAGCGAGTGTAGCTCTCGTGCGTTAACCATCATCTCGACCCCGTTTAACGACGTCCAATCTAGCTCCTCTCGAAATGAACGAAGCAACAAGCACCGTCTCGCTGTTGGCCGATGCATAATTCATAGGATGAAAGCAGAAGAAACAGCCGATCTCTCTCTGCCGGTATCTAAGTCAACTTGACTGTTAACGATGTAATAGACACATCGTGTCGGATCAGGCGGGATTAGCCGGTTACACGGTCACGACGGGAAACACAGTGTTCCTTCGATCTGACCAACGAACCGACGCGAAATCAGTTTGTAGCGTTTTAGACGCCGGTTGAATTCTATCTGCGATCTGTTGTGACAGTTGAGCGATAGCGTAATAAGTTTTATCGGATCGGGGTGGCTGGTCCCGTTTCACTCGCGCGGACTCGAGCGTTGAAGCGAGTTCATCTCGAGCAACGGTAGCCAACGTACGAGGAGGAGCCGTTCGCTCGCCGAAGAGGTGGGCTTCGGATCAAATTATAAGTGTACACCTGGCCTTCCAGCGTGCTCGTTTGCATACGATTTGAACGGAGACCTTTGTGTGCTCGCTCTTTCGCGCATACAGTTGCCGCCAAAAGTCTCCTCGCTCGTTCGCCGCTTGTTAACGCTCCAAACCGCTAATTGGAACTCTGCTCGCTCCAATCACCGCTGCGCAAATATTTCCAATAACATCGACCTGTTTACCATTCGATTACGTATTCATCTGTTATTCAAATTTTTTAATCAAAGAGATTAGTAGTTGTAATGGTCGTTTGGTTATGTCTGATTTATGCTCAGTTATGTTTTGGTTATGTTTGATTATGCTTTGCGCTGTAATTAACCTTCAAGGTTGAGAGGACATTATAGCTAGAAAGATATAGTGCATCTTCTTCTTGACAGTTTCGTAGTTATACTTATTGTGCATAGCTCACAAATGTACTCTTGATGTACACCTAATTTTAATAATCACTGAATGATTTATTATTATTCTACTCTCGCAGACAATGCTGAACAGACTCATAAATAATGTTTGTGTCTAGAAAGTCAACAATTTGCATATCTGATCGACAAAGCACCGATAAATCAATATAGTTATTTACATAGTTAACAGCAATCGTCGTTTGAGACCTTTAATGCAAGAGTTGCAGAAAGTTCGTCAGAAGTAGAAATAAAAGTGGAACAATGACAGACTTTTGGCTGACAGTGTACTCACAAATACTCCCCTTGAACTGTTCAACAAAACGCAAACCAAAGAAACCACGAAACTATACAATTACTTATTTCAAACAATCATTCATTGTCCCAGCAAGAACCTCAGCAGGCCCGAACCACGCTACTAACGATCTATTATATTCTCCACCCCCGTTGTGCCTCGTTCCACCCTTCTTTGAATCCATTCGGTTTCTCACGCGCCGTTTGTCGCTTCAAAGCTATAAATATTCCTCGATGAGGTGTTCCTTTCAACACCAGAATCGACGTCGCGTCGTTGGCTCAAAAATTGTTAACGCTTCGACGATCGCGAACTTTGTCGAATACATTAGCCTTATGCAAAAATTTTTTAAATCTTTGTTAGCCTGGATGGTGATCTCTTATGGAGGTTATGTAAATTTATTTTTCATGATGATGGACTGAATTTATAAATTGCACTCCTAATATGACCTACATATTGTGATGTCTATACATGACCAATATTAATTAAAGTTTTATCAGTTGTAATTATTAAAATTCAAATGAATGCGAGCTCCGTTGCAGATTCGCAAGCGGAGCATACTTTTGCCAGCAGCTGTATGCCCGTCGGTGTGCCGATAGAAACGTATGGCATTTTTATGCAAATCTTGCGGGATCTTCCGGCGAGGAGGCCTGCCAGTTCTTTCGAGAGCCAGTTCGACCGGTCGAAGTTCGGGATCTAACGCACACCATGCGATCCTTTTGTTTTACGAGCGTTACGCGGTGTGCGTCGCTAATATTTGTCGTCCTAGCGTCTGCCCGGCGTTAAAGTGGCCACAGTTGACTGACCAGTTTATAGGCGGTGTTTAAATATCCACGTTTGTCGCGGGAACACGCGGAAAAGGCGTCGTTACCGCTCCGACACGCTTCAACGTCTCGTTAAGAGCGAAACGAAAGCGTTGCTCGCTCGCTAATACGATCTTTTCCGCGCCAGCACCGAATGCCTGGCATATCGTGCGAGCTTGTATAAACAATAAGGCAATCGTAAATTACGTTTTCGCGCGTGTTTAAATAACCGGCCGAGTCGGAATTGCGATCTTGCGCCGCTACGGACAATGAACAGATCGTAAATCCTCGTTTCAGTCAGGATTCCGTCGCTGGAATTTAGAAACGTTAGACGCTAGTCTAGATTCTATAAGGGACCGGACAGTAAAACTATTCACTGTGGTTTTAATTATTACACCTAGGGTGATGTCACTGAGTTTGCAGACAGACCTTGTTACCCTATTATTCATTATTATGGATTATCAGAGAGTGGGGATCAAATAGATGGCGTTGAAACATTTATTTTGAATGTACCTATCTTTAAACGGTTATGCGTATATCCTGCATCGAAAGCTAAGCAAATGAGGTTCGTAGAACGAATTAGGATACGCGGAAAATTCAGGATGCAGCAGCCTCCGTGAAGTAAGCCGCAGGGCTACTTATAGACATTCGAGCGTGTGTTCGTGGTGAAATAACTGGCGAAACTTGGGTGCAGGCCGGAGTCGCATTCTCCGCGGTAGTTTTGTCTACGCGTCAGACACCGAGGCTGACCCAGAGAAGCCGAGACGCCTCGTGGAACGAATAAATTCGCGAAAAGACGAACCCCGGGTTGGCAGATTGGAACGGAACGAAGCTGTCACTCCAGCGAGACCGTGTTTCCGTACGTGCGACGATAAATCCTGGGCCGCGTGCGCATAGTCGGACGTGTTCCTGATTCCGTTTCGGAACAACCTTCTCTCGGCTCGTTGTTGTTGGCCAGGGAAGGCAGGGCGAGAAAATAAATGAAAGCCGTTTAAAATAACCCCGCTCGAACCGTTCTCTTCAATATGCAAATGTATGTTGATTCGAAAGATTTTTAGGCGCATGACATAATGATGATGACGACGATCCGGCCACGAAGATAGAATATTAAGGGATACCCCTTCGTTGGCTGCCCTATAATTTCTCCAACAACGGCCAGCCTTTTAAAGATGCTCATTCTCACGACCGGGATCGATTTAACCGACCCTGGTGATTACCTACAATTTCATTTCGTAGACGTAGACTTCGGACTAATGTGGTCTAATCGAGTAATTTACGTCAATTCCTGGGATCTACATTCCTTGACCTATTACGTATTGTTCGCTATTATATAGAATTGTTATATTGCTACCTTTATATGGGTTTCTATGATTTCGTTACCATTGACCTGGATAAGTAGCGTTCAGCACTATATCATCACGCGTTGTTTCGGCAGATGTGTTGCCACATGGAGTATCGCCATATTTCACAAGTCCACGCGTAATATTACCATACGTCATAAGACTACGCGTTGTACTACGATATGTCATAAGAGTACGTGCCGCTATATGTCATAAGTATCGCCATACGTCATAAGACTACACGTTGCATCAACACATCAAATCTCCGAACGTAATTTTATTCCGCGTAGTATTCTTTACATGTTGTATCTCGAATAATTTGGTTACATGTATCGATAAGTATTGCAGCGGTTTAGTCAGGATTAAATTGCAGAACGGTAATATGGAAGTTAGGTTAGGTCATGGAACTACGGCTGAGTTAGACAATTAATAAAGTGCACGAGAAAATGCAAAACGGAGGGATATAATTATAAATTGTTCAGTTATTTATACAGGGGTTAATTTAGCTTTAAGAAGGTCAGGCACGTAGAAAGTTCCTTACGGCTAGTTCTAAAGATACATCGTTTACGAGCGGCGTATGACGTATCGCTGGTCGAAAATAAATTTTCGTCGACAGAGTTAGACAATTCGTAGAGATAAATCGGTCCAGCCACGGAATAGCTGAAACACGGGTGAGGCTCGCTTGAACGGACCACGATCGCCATAAATCGCAATCGTCGGTTGCAGGGGCGTTACACGAACGTTAATTATCGCGCGGACGATTGAATTGACACGATAAAAACTAGCTGCCCGATTCGACCCGCGGGCTAAGAACCGTCTGAGATCGCCCCGTGTGGCCCATCGATATTCATCGCGCAAAACGTCCACCAAGTTCGAGAAATAATTTTCAGCAGCTGCGTCTTCTGCAGAATTCATCCTCTTAAACGTCGTCTATATGCGAACATTAATACCTTGTATTTGCACGATTGTACAGTCGTACTTTAACACGGACGGACAATTATGTACTTAAGTGTCATTGTCTTTGGTCATTAGAGTTAGGATTTGTGTTTGTAAAAGAGCACTTAAAAATTTGAAGATCGGTAAGTTTGAAAGTCTACAAATTTCTTACGTAAGATACACGAGGTTCTACGTTTTTCATGTTACGTAAGGTTAATCAGTATTTAGGAGGAAAGGTAGGTCCACCTAGGTCCCTACTTACGCCAATGTCTATAATGCACAAAGAAACCTTTAATGCGGAAAAATATGCATGGTAAGGAGAAGAGAAAGCACGTGTCTTAAAGGGTATAAAAGGTGCAGCGAACTGGAGATGCAAGATAACAGGGAAATAATGTTTAATATAAGCAAAGCCTTAATTTGAACAAAGGGATACTTTCGTGGAAGATGCAATAAGAGGATAATACAACATTCTACGGGGATATTGGTTATCGGTGGGAAACGATATTCCCTTCTCCAAGCTTAACCAATTAATTGCAAAGCTATTGTATATAATCTGACCAGATTTTCTGAAAATCTCAGGAAAATTTAAAAGGACTTTGGGAAAAGTGAATGAAGATTTTAAAGGGATTGCATGGTGGTTTTGGAGAGATTTTGGGAAAATTGTATGAAGATTCCAAAGAGAAGGGTGGTTTTAGAGAGAAACTTGGAAGGGTGTAGAAGTAGATTGAGTTTAAGGCGAACCTAGACACCTTTGTATTATTCTTTAAGTAACAGTAGTGTACATATCCGTGGGTAAAAGCTGATCCGTTGCCTAATCTGGCGTTATCTTGATCATGGTCGTCAATCGTCGCGCTAATTAGCCGTACAGTTGGCCAATTTGGAGGCTGGTAAATTAGTATGTAGAGCGGGTAATAGCGCTAAGGGAGAAAATTCAACGAGTGCCCCGTCTCGGGGAGGAGACTTTATGCACTTTATATCATCCAGTAAATTCCGGCTCTACGGCATATTGAATTTCGATTTTTATACGCATCCTTAAACACTTCCATTACTTTGGCCAATAGCGCATCGGAGCCGGTAGTCGCCGGTATGCGGTGCTCGCGAGGTTTATGCATATTCGAACGGTGCACTCTGCATATAAATGCGATCTCATCGCATCCGAAAGACGGCGTTTAGAGGCAAAAAGGCAACGGGAGAGAGTAAGATAGAGGGAAGGAGAGAAGCGTCACGTTCATCGAGACATTTTTCGCGCTGGCTCCAGGTTCTTCCTTTCTTCTTCCTCCGTTTTGAACCGTCCGTTCTCTCCGTCTCTGTTCGTCGCCGTGTATACTTATATACGTATTTATATACACGGGGCGTGCTCCTCGTATTTGTATGCGCGCGTCTTTCGTCCCGACGAAACGCTTCCAAGGATTATAAAGCTCGCGAAATATTTTCGGGCCACGGCCGTCATAACTCAGCCACGACGCTCGTTTTATTTCCCTCCACCGCCATCTACGTGAGCGGGGATGATCTCTTTCGCTCTTGTTGCAGCCAGCCGATGCAGAACCACCGGCTTCCGTTCGCACAATGGACCGTTTGCGAAATATGGACGCACATTTGTCGGACGTTATGCTTATGCTGCTGCTGGACGTGTCTATTAGCGGCGCTGTCGCGAACGCGAGCTGGAAAACGCTCGGCGCGACGCTCGGCGACGCCTGCTAGCCAAGGTAATCGGATTTCACGGGGAATCAACGACGTTTCAACGTTGTAGGTGGCCACCAAACGACACGCGCGAAATACTCACGATGAAAGTTGCCAGACCTCGATGCTCTTCGTTTGTAAGACTCTTAACGGATTATTCGAGGATTCGAGGCGGTTCGTGGGAGGAAATTGTATTGACTGCACTGTGGATTATCGTGATAAAATGAGACGTAGTTCCGCGTGAAATATTCCACGGATTACGGACTTCTTTATCGGTGAAGCGGTGGAAATTTTATCACTTAATTACACGCGTGTTTGAGCAACAATGTACGTGCCTTATATTTTATTCTCCCTTACCTCATTTTTACGTATACCTGAATAGAGTGAATAATGGACACAACTTATACAATCATATAACTAGACTTGAATCATCTGAGTGCTAAACGCAATTCTTACACGATCAGAGAAAAAGTTCCCAAGTTTTGCTCCTACTTAATAAATTTTCCAATAACCGGATAATAACAATAAACGGAAGAAGCTGAAACGTATCCTGCCACATTACACAAATGTCCGAAAGCGAAGAAACAGAATCGAGCCGATGAATTAAGTAAGTGTCTGTAATTCGGCGGGACTAAAGGGACAAGGTAATTTCAACCCCGGCGCCACCGTACGAGAATTTAATAGCTCAGAGCGCGAACAATTGCAGCTTGCGGCGTGATTAATTAGACGAAAGTATAGGGACGATCCCGGCGATAATATTATAGATAAGGATCGAAGTATCGGCCAATGGCAAAAGATGACTGGTCGACGTTGGTGCGTGCCTCTCGACCAAAAGACCAAGAAGCGAGACCGTTTCGTTCTCCTTGTTCGCTTTTTTCCTCTTTCTATCCTCGTCCCTCGTCGACGGCTGTCATAAAAGCCCGACTACGTGAAACTATTTCTGTTTGGTGACAAGCAAGTATCCGTTCTGGTGCACGCCGAAGATATACTGTCCTTTTTAGCTCTCCGATCGAGCAAGAGAAAAAGGAGGTGCAAGAAGGAGGAAAAGAGTAACACACGATCGTACATGAATATTCTCGAGGAGGCTGATATTGAAAGTATTGCTGGACCCTGCTCAGGGCCGCGTGTGCGGGTTCCTTAATCACCTGCCTCGATTAGCATTTGTATAAGGCTGGGCAGATGCTACTGTCGATTAACGATAAATTATCGATAATTTATCGATAATATCGTGAAAATAACAATGACACAAGCGACACGGGACGCGGAAGGGCAGGTGTAACGTGTTCGGTTGATAATTAAATTCATGACAGTCGCGCGTATTTTGTTTCAAAATGATATAACGCGCGGTAATTTAACGCTCGACTATACGACGCGTTGATGCACGCGCGACATTTCACTCGCCGGTACAAGAGAGAAACCAGAAAAGTAATAATTTTCTGAGTCACGTTACTGACAGCGTGTCGAGCAACGGTATGACGCACGTTTCGAGTTAGCTTCGGGATAGAACGGTCCCTCGATGTTGGTACAAAGATTGTTTCCGTCTCGTTTGCCGAGCAAACTCTCCTCTTCCTGGCACGGACGGGCCGATATTTTTTAACGCGCCGCCGAGTTCAAACCGTTTTCGTGGGCCCCCTCCGCGCCGCGCGTAATCACGTAATTACGCGCATTAAAAGGAGCCTCCTCTCGTAGGTACCAATTTAATTTCCGAATTTCCAGCGGCGAATTACCTCGACTGCCGCGGAGATCAAGCAGGGGGCGAACGGACGGCGTCGCAATTCAGGACCATTAGCGAAATTACTCAGCGTGGAACGCGCTCGCTCGTCCGCTCGGCCTGCACGACCTTTTTCTTCGTCGATCGGCCGAAAAACGGCGCGAACCTTCAGCACGCTTCGCGAAAACCTCCGCACGATCTCCGTTGAAACATGAGCCACGATCAACGGTACGTCGAATGATTCACTCGAATATCGGTACGTTCGAGTTTCGACGATTTATAAGCGGTGTCGAAGCTCTTGTTCGACCAAATTACACCGACGATCCGAGGATCAAGTACTGACTAACCTTGTGGAACGATTACGAGCACGTACAAGGGGAAGAAACTGGTCCGGAAATCGCTTTTGGAACGACACGACGTCGAAGCTGCGGTACGCGTGTACTGTTATAATACTTTCATGGGTTTCTTCAGAATGGGCCTTCATTTTGGAAATATTTTTCTTCTGTATTTTATATGGACCTAATCAATCAGTTATGTATCCACTAAACAAAAAGGTTCACTGGCTATGATGGTACAAAGCCTGCCTTCAAATCTGATGATCGCAAGTTCGAGTCCAATGAAAGTATAGAAATTTTTGTCCGTTCTATCAATTTTTATCCATACTTTTATTTTTAAAATTAAAACTGAAACTGAATATTTTAGGTATAAATGTCTCTAGTTTAAGAATGGAAATAATATGTTACGATCATCTTAATTGGACGGTGAATTTCCAATTCGAATTTCATTCGAGACGGTGAAACAGAGCGTTATCGTTCGAGTCGATCTGTTCGTAAATGTTTCTCGGCTATATTACTTTCCCTGTTCTCCGTCTAAACGTGAAAGCGTAACTCAGGAACGAAGAAGAGCATAGTCGACCAATTAAAAGAAATATCGTTTGGCTCGGCCACGAAGGAAATTGATCGGCGGTCGTTGCATTCCGTGACGCTAATCGTGGCCCCTGTCAAAGGGCAACCATTCCTGTGGACCTCACGAGCGCAGCTCGCAGTCAATTAATAAAACAAATGTTGCAATTAATGGGCAATATTACGAGTGTGTTACTCATTCCCGTTAGCCGTTAAGTGGCGCGTACACGGAGCAATTAATCGCATCGTCTGCCTGGCCTGTGTTTATTCAGCAACGATTCCGTATGCGGTTCACGCGTTACGAAATCAACGAGCCTGCCTGTTGCGAGACCCAAGAGTTTGCCGGATGGAAAGCTGGGATCTCTTTAATTATTACCGCTGCTTGCTCGCTCGATTAAACGGACAATTATCGAAATGACGAACGATGCGCGACTAATTGATTTTATCGAGTCGCGTGTAACTTAGGCTCGGTCGACAATGTAAAGAAAGCATAAATTCAGATGTCTCATTGTCTCACCTCATTCTTTGTCTCGTCGCTGAAATAAGAAATTTGCCGATGCAAGTAAATCTGGATAAATTTATTTTTACCACTCTTGACTTTAACAAAGCATGTCCACAAGTGTCCGCTTGAAAAATGACTCGCACGTTTCTCTCCGTAACAAGCGGTCTTAAGAATACGTTGAGACTACATTTTCCGCTTATCTTGTTTAACTAATCACGCATACCAATCGATCAGCCGACTAATTAAACTCGCCGGATGGTCGCCGTCGATACGAGTTGTCACGTAAGAAAGGATTGATCGATCGAATTAATCTGATCCAGAGATCGAGGGAAGTCTACGTGGCTACCGGTAGACTCTTTGTATATTAATGTCCACTTATTCTCTTTAACGTATCAAATTACTTTCGGTGCAAGGTATCGTCGACAAGCATTATTTCGTTCCACGTGCAGCTGACGAAATAATTCAACCCTTCGACTGTGGCGCACGTTAGCATGGAACAAGGGGCTAAAAAATATTCCTCCATTCGAATCAGCTAGTTGACAATTTCAAAGAATATACCTCAGCGAAATAATATTTTAACGAATACCTAGTAGTTAATTCGGATAATGTTGAAGCTTGTCCCGTATCCGTGTAGCGTAAAAATTCGCCGGTTCGTCCGGGCCAGCACGAAAAGACGAACGGTCGAGAATTATTGGATCAAAAGCGAGCGAGGGCGAGCCAGTGCGTGCCAGTACGGCGGCCAGTTAATTTAAATTTATTTTACACGCGTCATTCGTGGTGTACAGCTGCAATTCACGAACGGGGGCCGCGGGTGTCGGGAGGGTTGAAAAAAAAAAAAAAGGAACGAGCATTGTTGGCCGTGAGATTGCAGCGTCACGGCTCTTGAAACAGCTCGTAAAATCGCGAATGGCTAAAATGAAGAACAGAGACGGTCCGAGTTGTCCCCGGACAAATCGAAGGGGGACAGAACGAGAGGAGAGAAACAGAGAGAGGAGAGAAGCTCGACGTATTTATCGGATAGGCAAGATCGATGCCAGTCCTGGCACGACACTCCTCGTGGATGTACGTAAGCGCCTCCCACGCGTACCGATAATGGCACATCCGCGTATCTCGCCGCGGTCTAAGGCTCGTCCGTGTGCGTAATCGCGCCGCAGTAAACGATTTTCTGCTCGCCGTGTCCGGGACACGGGTTTTGCGTGGTCGGCAACACGCGCGGGTGTATTTGTCTTTATTAGGCTCGTAAGGAAACGAGCTACGTCAGAAAGCGAGGCCAGATATGGAAATTTATTCTCGTCGTTCCGCGTGAAATACGACCGCTACCGCGTCCGCTACAACGCCGGGACACCGACCACCGGGCTGTCTTACGAAATCGCGAACCATCGACACACGGACTTTCTGTTCGGGATACGCTCTTACACGATCGAATGTACGAACAACGTTCCCATTGTCGTTAATTTGTTGCCCGGCAGATTTAATTTAAGCACTCGCGGATCTGGGAAACTGATCCCTGCAACGGTTTACTCGGCTGAGTTACGAAAGATCGAAAAGACCGATTGTAATTTTCATCGCAGTATTCGATGGGACGGCGTTGTTATTTCTGCCCTGATGGCTTTCAACTCGGTATTTATGTTCTGCGTTTCGGCGTGAGAAAGTTAACTTAACATTTTGACGATACGAGTTTCGCGAGGTCTAATTTTATACAGGGTTTCATTTTTATACCCAACGGTATGACCAACGAATGTTATATGAATATAGTTCATAAATGATTTATTTTGATGAAGAAAGAAAGATGAAAATTTATGTTTGCGTATCATGCGGTGGAATTGAAAGGTACTTCTATGAGACAGCGAGTACACTTTTACTCCATGAGATGACTGGACTAGCGTAAGCGGGAATGAGTTTTACGAGCACTAAACTTAACCGAGATGTTTGGGAACAGTATACGTGCTTCGAGATGATTGACTGGCTGTGGTAAACTGCTAACACATAAATGCATCCTCAATAAGATCACTACTCATTGATTCATAATAATTAGAAATACTTGTATAATTATATGATGTCCAATTATATAAATAAATCCCAACAGACTTTATAACGTACAAAAACTACGACAATATCCATATACGTTAACGAATGTAAAAACAAATTGAACATAAATATATACGCAAGTATGAAGAGGTTAAATATAAAGTGAAAACAGCTTGTTCAACGTTGTACTTCCTCGTCCAGACTTTCAATTCAATTGACGTCTTCATCGTCACGTGTCGAAGCGACACCGAAAGAAGCACGTGTACGCGAGAAAAGATCAGCGACATTTTCATTCGAATGGCCGGCAATTCGCTACATTACTTTACGTCGACTACTAAGCGCTCCTTAAACGGTTCATGCATTATGGATTAAGGAATCTGAATTCCCGCGAGCAAGCAATCAGAAAAGGCCACGTCTACTCCCCTCTTTCGCCAACGTCACCGACGATGATAACGTTAAATTTATTCAGTGGAAAACTCGAGCGTCGAAAAGCCGCCGCCGCGTCGACAGCTTTTACCCGGCTCCGTTCTCTTTTCAAAGTTCGGCTGGCCATTAGCCGTGTTCCCCGCGGCCTTCTCATAAAAGGCTGCTTTTCAACCATCGCGTTCGTGTTTCGACCACGACCGACGATTTATCGATACCCATAAGTCTGGTTATTCGGTGAACGAGCTTTGTTAGAACATCGATGGTCAAATCAAGTGCCTGCGCAGCAGATTCTGGACAGTTAGAACTACGTTCCCCTGAACATTCTTCTGAAGGAAATTAGAATAGAAGAATTATGCGTTTCTGGTTAACGGCAGGTCCACTCATAAACTGCTAATACGTGTATTTACCGAGCGATTAACCACTATTCTACCTTAATTACCTATCGCAACTTGGCTAACGTTATTTCTGAACAATGCGATCAATCACCGTATCTCGTATCCACACACGAAACACAGTTCACCAATTAATTCATCGATTCATCATTCACCCGACGCTACCTGAACCCAACTGTCCAGAACTATTTACATCAGCCTACACTCTCCGCATCGAACCCGCTGCGGTGCATCTAAATTTCAAAAACTTATAACACCAGTCTGAAACAGAGAACCCTGACGTAAAACGGTCGAAAATGCAGCCACGCAGAAGTGGCAAATTCGAGTAAAGGTCGTGAACGATATTCGTGTAAAAATATCTACATTTTTGAAGTACCATTGTTAAAAAAGAACAGCCACATCCGTTCGCGTGTTCAAGCTGCCTCGATGCTCGAGTGTCAAAAATTCGGGGCAAAAAGTTGACGGTATCGAGTAAACGTAGAAATTGTCAGCTAGACACGGTAACCAGGTGTCGAAATGGCGTGTGCCGCGTCACCGGTGGCTGACGCTGTGGAACAAGGAAAAAATTCTCGGTCCAGTTTCACCTTCTGCCGCTGCCAGGGCAAAAAAAGGCACAGGCCTTCGTCGGGCGCACGAAGGTAACAGCTGTAAAGAGTCAACACGCCGTCCAAATATACGACAGTACGCAGACACAAGGTGTCAGGGGGTGGCAGAACGCGACTGTCACGTACACGCTGCGACCGGGCTTCATCCACCACCCCGTCGAGATGCAATTTCCGCTATTTTTACCCGAAAAGCTTCTCGGCCCATCCCCGCGTCACGTTCCTCAAATAAAGTCCGCCCACCCTTCGCTACGTGGCTCGGCCGCGTGGCTACGCTCGCGTACTCCTCTTCGCGCCCAACTCGCGACCGAGTACCAGACAATCCTCCCGTGAGCCCCGATCTCGAGGAAGCCTCACGCGGATCCGGCTTCCGAGTCATACTTAACGCGAAACGAGCCGGCTTCCGCTTTCAAATTGCCGGCGAAAGCTGATTCGTCGAGCGCGTGCCGAGATTGGAGACGCTTAATAGGGGACGGGGATTTTGGGGATGAGACGCTGGCTCTTACGGTAGCTGATCGAAAAGCTGGGGATAATGGACACTTGTTTTGAAGAAGGATTATGTGACAGGGCCACTGGGTTATTGATTCGTGTGTCGCCAAGTTACAAATATGAGTTCATACTGTGATGGTCATTCTAAACCGAAAAGTATTAGCAACTTATAAATTGTGCAGATTATATGGAATTTATATCACTAACAATAAGTATCATACTTGTTACGTATAATTTAATAGATGTGTGTTGTTTTATTTGAAGGTAAATATAATTTAGCATGTAGTTCATACTAAATTTATCATCAAGATGCAAGATCTACGTAATACTGTCCACAGGTATTTTATGGCATCCCATAAAGCAACAGTAGCTGCGGAAGTGCTCGAGTTTCAGCGAGGCACCGGCGTGAAATCGTAAAGAAGCAGATGCAAATCGGATCCTTGACCTATCCGCGTGGAAACGTAACTCTTCGGAGCGGACCCGATCCGCTCGACGATTATCCTGATCGCTGGATTAAGGGTCGCGGCTTGTCGCGGCTGGAATTGAGTATCCGCGTGATCCCGGGGCTTAGGAGCGAGCGTCTGTCGGCGCGGATGAATTTAATCGTCTGAAACGCGCCGCGGTCTCGCCGGTGGAATCCTCGCTGTCAGATGACGGGACGTTAAACGGCATCCCCGAAGGTATTACGAGCCCGTTCGTTGCAAAGAGCAGCTCGATGCGGGGCAAAGAGAACAGAAACAAGCCTCGAACGTCTCGGTGCTTCAAAACAAACGTCGACGAGGTCGTCATCGAGACACGATAAATGCCTGATGCACGATTTACGAGGACGATGACGATGATTTTGAGCAGATAGTTGGATGATGTTACCGATATAAGCAATATTAGGACCTGGGGACTTTGGGAATTTGGCACCTTGAAAATTTGGAGCCCTTATGTTTTGAACTTTGACTTATGACAACTATGGTACCATCCATCTTCTAAATCTTGAGATTTTGAACCAAGAAAGTCATGTTGTGAAATCTTTGATACTTCAGAATTTCTGAATTTCGTATTTCCGTTGGAAAATAATTAATAACGCGGCAGTGTTGGAAATCGTGTATAAAGCTGATTCACGGGAAAAATTCCAGCCAGCAGGTATACCAGCCGCATGAAAATCGGAGAGATTTATCGTCTGCGCTGACACGAGTAATTATCACCGTGGTCGTTGAAGAAATTTCATCTTGGAGGCGTCGCGCGAGGCGCCAGTATCCACTTCGGACATCAGAAAGATGAGAAATTATTCGCGTGGGATAAGAGAAAAGAGGCGGAGGAGGTTCGCTTAAGGTGTAGAAGGAGGAGACTCTTTGTTGCGATTGTATCTGCCGGTGTGAACGTCCTGTCCGATAGTTAAGATGGTCGTGGTGCAACGAGGGGTTGCGGAGGGACGAACGCGGTGCCCTGGAGAGAAGTTTTATTGCGACAAGTGCGCTGCTCTCTTCTACGGCCCCCATTACCGACCGACTTCCGGTCGGCACTGAGAATCGTCGCAGAACGCAACCATCACTGAAATGCAATTTACTCCTGAGTCGAGTCCATCGAAACTCGACGATCAATCCCCCTCTTTCTTTTGTTATCGAGCTAGGCCCTTAAGCCGATCTATACCGTGAACGACAAGTACACTATTAACTTCTCAATCGGGAATGACGAGTTAATTCGCCGTTATTAGAGTAATTAGCTACCCGGATAGAGGTATTCCATAGATGTTCTTCAAACATAAAAATGTTATAATGTTCAGAGTACAAAAGTAGCTGATCATTAATCCAATCTGAACAGCTTCCAATACCACTTCCATTATCCTCATAATTACTGACCATCAAATTCTCCGCAATCTCTTAAGAGGATAAAGATGTTACAAGATAGTGATTTTGAAAATACAAAAATGTTCCTCGCTGTTCTTTAATCTAATAATCAGCTTCGGCCACTTCCATTATACTGACCATCAAATTCTTCGCAATCTCTTAAGAGCTTAATCGAGTTCGTTAATCGTCCCACAGATCAACCGGCAGATTAACCGGCAATCTTACAAGGTGTACAAGTCGAACGTATATCAGATATTAACGCAAAGAGCAATTCCCTTTATATCTCGATCACGAGGAAGCCCCACGTGCCCGAAAGTTGCGTCAGACCTCCCCGGAGAAACAGTTGTCCGGATCGTTACCGCGATCGAACACCGGGTTCAATCTACACGTGTAAAGATAGCACGGTTGTTGCCACGGATAAACTCGATCGCAGCGTGTAAGCGAGCTGCAGGGGGTATCCGGAGAATCATGAGCGTGCGCTGATAGCCTCGTGATGATAACGACCCGAGGAATACGGCCGGTCCGCAGAGTCTCGCCGATCTCTCAGGCTGCGTAATCGTATAGTTGCATGTCTCCTCGTTGCCGTTTCTGCTCCACCAGAAAGGACCCACGGTCCAGACATTTAATTATTCCTGCGGGGCATCGAAGACCGGCGTGATCTCCGCGACGAATCCGCACGCGGATCATCTCGGATCGAACGAGAGCGTCCTTCGTGGAAGACTTTAAAGCCACGTGTGCTTCGTGCCGGTTGCACGTGCGCCTGCAGCCCTCTATGGTCCTTTAATGGTCCTCTTATCGGATGGCCAGGCCTCGTCGAGAATAATCCTGGGAAGCTGGGGAATTAAAACAGAATTATAGCGTAATCAGCCTCGGGTTTATCCTTTTTTATCGAACGAATGTATTTGCAGACCGCATAAATAGGGACTAGAGTTGGATTCCAGATTGAAGGAATAAACGACAACGCTTTTTGGGAGAAACTTAGAGGTTTTTAATCATAGACGATAGGTCCTTCATGCTCGTACGAACTACAGACACAACTGACATGAAGTCGAAGGATGCGACAGAGTGCAGAGGACAGGATGAGTAAGCAGGTGGTTAGATGAGTAAGGGTTTGGAAGTGTGGTTAGGATGTTTGTCTCAGGATGATGTTGATTATCAGTCGGTCATAGAACACTAGCACTTCTGCAGATTCGAGGGAAATTCTGTTTTTCTAAATTCTATGTGTAGCTGCAAATACAACGTGCCACGCAATCTGCCACAAGTGCGTTGCAAATGTAGCACGCGGAGAGTGATACGCGCCGCAAATACAATTTGCTACAAATGTAATACGTTGCAAACGCAACGCGCCGCAAATACAATGCGCCGCAAGTTCAACTCGTTCTAAATTGGATGCGTTGCAAATATAACGCATTACGAGTGTAACGCGCCGCAGGTACAATGCGTTGCCAATGAACGGGCTTCAAATGCAAACACGTTGTTATACAAGTGAAGATACTACGTGTTGCAAATGCAACACGCAAACTGCGAGTAAAATCGAATCGACGCTATTAAAAAATTGAGCCACGGTATCCTCAAAGGGAACACACGCGCTGCACGCTCACATGGAGAGAGAGGTAATTACAGGAGCGGTATACTATAAGGTTCATCCATAAGAACGAATTACATCAGCAACGATTACACAATTTCGAGCCGATGTATTGATCTTCTGTACCGCGATGGTTATCGAATCAACCCTCGACTCACTGCTGTGTTTATCTTCTTAAAGGGTTTAAAACAGTTGCCGCGCATTCAGCAAAAGATGTCTGCCGGTTCATCTTGATCGTCGAATCGCTGGAGGGCCCCGTAATCGACGATCGAACGATGAAACAGTGGAACGCCGGAGACGAGGAGGCGGCTAGTGACGGAGGACGAAGAGACGGAGAGAGGTGTAACGATTAAGCAGCGTCAGCATCAGCAACTGCGGCAGCCAACGGGCTCACCGGAAAGCGGCAGGAACAACAGCAGCAACCAGGTTGCGGCTCGCATTGGCAGCGAGATATCGATCGAACCTTCGCCTTTCACCGGCCATTGTCCAGAACGGTGCCAGTGTTGGAAATCCGACTGCCGATAATTGCCTACGAACCCGTCAAGTCATACACTGTAATAGCATAATAACCGAGGCTAAGCGATCAGATTAAGGGAACGACTGCCCTCCGGCCAGAATAAGGACAAACCGTAACCCCTTCGCGTTCCTTCTTCTCTCGTTTCACCTACCATTTTGTCTCTTCATTCGTTCCCGAAGATTTATAGCGCACCATCTTCGAGAGCTGCTGCTCTTCTTTATGCCGCGTATTGTCGCGAAAAGTGGAAATGATGTATTGCATGTGGTAGGGCTGGTTCTTGTGGGCTAGCTAGAAGTATGGCAGATGTTCGTGAAAGTTCGATAACCGTTAGTCCGACAATCTAGTTAGTACTTGGAATGTTGATTAGTGGATCGAGGTGTTTCTTGCGATGCACGGATCGCTTGACATTTTAAAGGCAACGTCGAGAACGATTTCGCCAATGAAGATGATAAGCGGCTAAGGATGTTTCTGGATTTACTTCGTTTATCAACATTTTGTCCTTTGGGAGTACCCGTTCGAAACGATCGAACCTCGTTGAACGCGAAGGGGTTTAAAGCTGGTTTAACACGAGCCACTCAGTGTAATGCTATCCTGTTAGCGGAAATCCAATTCACGCGGGTCGATCTAATAACCATTACCAGTTTAATGCCGTTAATATTATGGAAATTGGAAAGGAATTGCTATATAAAATTCCTATTCTAGGAAATTCGCCTTTGCTCTTATGACTCTTTTTCTTTTACCTTAGAACAGGTATGATCCAGTGGGAGCTCGCCACTCGGCTACAATTCCTGCGTTCTCGGGTGTGATTGTCTCCCCGCAATTTCTTGTCCAAATCGACAAATTCTACAGTTTAATGGAAATTCTAAAACTCTGCCCGCATATTGTATATCTTCGCGAGTCCACCAACACGCCATGGAGATATAATAAAGGCAATTTCTCGCTGCCTTTCTTCTATCCGTTCCCTCTGTATTTCCTTCGAACTCCTACGAGCATGAATCAATATTATCCTTTTCCAGCGACCGGTCTCGCGATACGTTTAAGGACACAGGAAAAGCAGCAGACGGTGCGCGAAGAGGCAGAAAAGTGGCGAGTGCCGGACAATGGACGTAAATTCGTGTCCATAGGCCGGCTCCACGTGGTGCACGCCCACGTTTACGAGTTAAAACTCGGCCGACGACGCCTCGTAAACGCGAGTACGCGCCGCTGCAACGAGCATTATTACATTGTGACTAAGAAAGCCAGCGGGCCGCGGGCGAAACGATCGTAAATATCGTTCGAACGGTTCTCCCTTGACGGCCGAAGGCGAAAACGGACATCCGCAATTGGCCGGCTAAGCCGATATTAATCGTTCTTGATTCAACCTTCGAACGGGTGGGCGAGACAAGTAAAATCTCTACATAGATCGGTCTATCTATGAACGCTGTTCTTGATATTTTTCTATGTACTTTGCTAAACGATTTCAACACTTTTGCATTTCCATCTTTGGTGTTTGGGATAACTATTGCTATTCATGTTGTAAACCGTACATAACCACATTGTAGATCTTCGGGATCTTCTTCGTGACTCTTGGTTAAATGATCAATTTTTGTTAGAAGTGATTTGTACAGAGATGCAGTTTTTAGTATAGGTCGTTTGCACAGATGCAAAATATAGTGTGAGCATCTATATGTGCTCAAAATATTCCTCGACAAGAATATATTTTATATCAAAGTTAGTATTTCATGCTGAGGTGCACTTATCTATTAAAAAATAAATAGCAGGAAGATAGGTATTATCTCTATATAGAAAACGATTTTAACGAACACTTAAAAGTAATAATCATAAAAGAGTACTATACCTATACGCGAAGGTTAAGTACCAATATTCCTAAAAGTATGTTTCTCTTTCCCGTTCAGATTCTTGACCGTCCAGTATCGGATTTATCTTTGATTTACAACGACAGCACGATAAAGCAAGTAAAGGAAGAGCGTAACAGGCAGAACTTTTGATTACACCTATAGAACGATTTCATCGTTTCCAGCGTAGCGTCAGTAAAGTGGAAACTCTCATTAAAACTGGCTGTTCAGCTTCTTCTCTCGGTTTCGAGCGAGCGCCTCGTGTCATTTCGATCCATTCCACTCGGGGGTAGAGAAATCGATGGGGCAAGGAGATAACGCGTTAACGAAATGTTCGTGGAGCCGTGACCGGGAACAGTTCAGATTGTGCTTCAACGTGGCTATCTCTATTGGCGTTCGAACGATCGTAAACAGCTTGTCTTTTACGTAGTACCCGAAGCGTTAAGGAAAGGAACTACGAGATAGACTAACCGGCTATGGGTATTAGTTAGATCGATGGGCGAAAGTGTCGGAACGTTGAGGTCTCGATCGACCTTTTCTTCCTTCACTTTCCTCACGAATTTTATCTACCAACGCTTGTCTCGTTTTTACAAACTTTACTATCGAATCACCTGTTGTTTTTGTACCAATTAAGATATCTGAACCATTGTAACAACTTTAACGATTTTGTAGAGACTACAGTTTTACTATACCGAAGAGGAACGCAGATTTAATTGCCTAAATTTCCAGTGTCAAAGCTTGCCCCCTTGGACAATCCTTATTTAATACATAACAACTGCATACCACTAGCGACAACATTGAGAGACAAATATTTCCAGCACATAACTCAGGAGGACCCCGTCCGCTCATTGAGGAGTGATTTCTCGGCAACATGGCGCCGGAGCGAATAGAAACGGCGTTACACGGAAAGCACGAGTGGCCACGTATCCCGCGAGGAATTCTTCATCGGGACTTTCCACGCTTCGCGAATATCGTAGCCGTTCTTGGAAACAGGAAGCCCAGATTTGCATTGTCTGCGGCCCAGACATTACAATATGTTTAACCAGTCGTAAATGTCGGCTGTTCCCAGCGCGGATGAACGTGATCGGAAAGATTCGATCGTATGATAATGATCCCCGTGTGTCGATCACTGTCCGCCTGGAACTCGCCTGGGACAGCGAGTTCCATCGCCCGATACATCTCTCGGCTCCGCTTCCTTTCGGCTGACAGACAGCTGACGCGAGTTCCTATCGGTCGATTCTGCGTGTTTAACATACGCTCGCCGGAATACCGTGACTGTCATCGTGTCTGTCGTACATCATCGAGCCCGGCTGCGACAAGAAACCCACGGGCACTCGTAAATTTTACGAGCGAGGACGTCGAGTTCCGCGGAGGATGTCGCCTTGATCCTGTCCGCGGGTGACTCGCTTTTGTTCCGTGGCTTTAACGCTCGCGATAATGGCCGTCCCCGCTATATAACGTTAATAGCGACACGACCAACTCATTCTTTTTCGATTTTCAGGGAACCCCGCGGACACGACTTTCTCTTCCATAAACTTTACCTTCGCTTCGAGTTGTCTTCTTTGAACGATGCTCTTAATGCTCCGCGTGAACCTATTGTTTTATCAGAAAAAGAGTATTCCTTGCGTTAGAGCTTGAGAGATTCGAGGTAGAATGCGTAGAATTCTCGAGGAATCGCGGGGATAGTCGATAGTCGCGAGAATGTTATATAATAAAATAAATCGCGTTATCGACGAAAATAAAAGCACAACTTCCTCGGATTCTTTGACCATTTAGCAATTTCGTGCAAATCGTACTCCGTTTAAAAGTTCCCGGTTCTTTGAATAATTTGAATAATTCTTAGCTAATTTCATGGTAATAAAGGGGAGATAAATCGTAGTCGGAACGAGGAAATCGCGATTCATCGATGGAAGATTATACCAGGTTCAAAGTCCCCTTTGGCTCTCCTCTCCTTTCTCTCTCTCTGTTTCCCTTCTGCCGCATGACTGTCTTCTGGTTTTAATCTCTACCGGTTCGAACGCTCGTTTCCTACGAATTCTTCGTGTATCTCCGTCCAATAAGAAGTAAATCGGCGAGCATCCATTTTCTTTGAGGATCGCGGCGATCGCGACCACGGAATGCCTGTGTGATGGGATCCGCCGCACAAACGGACCTCCACGCTACTGCAGGCTGCAGCTAATTCCCGACGAGGCAACAAAAATCCCCGGATCCCGCGATCGCGATGCAGGAAAACGATAATCTGCCCATCTGGACGCCACGTCTTATTGTGTTCTTGAACTCGCTGCATCTCCAGTGAAGTATCGTTCGCTTCTGGTCTCTCATTTCTCTACACGTACCTTCTACAATCGTCAGCTTTTCCGGATACTTAACTTTCACGTTATAGTTACAATTATCCTGAATATCATCTTATTGTCCTTGTTGGTCCAATGATAATGAGATCCTATGACAATAATAACAACAATGTAAAATTGCGTAAAAAGAGGAAATATGACATATTCTTTGTCTACATTTTTTTCAGTCCATCCGAACCATCCTGCTCGAAAATATTCTACAGAAATTCATATTCTACACAAGATGGTACTCTAGAGTATAAGCTTGCAGTACAAACGTTAAGTTTACTAGACACGTTTTTTAACGCAATAAGCTAGCATAAAATAGCAATAATTCATCGTACGTAGCAGTGGAAGCCTGCAGTCGGGACAGTTGGAAGCTGCAGGTAGGAGGGTAGATAGGTAGACCGTTGGCGGGTAGAGGGAAGGAGGGGAGAAAGAAGAAGCACAGACAGAGGGGACAGAGGTAGCACTGATAATTAATAACCCACTTCTTCGGCGAGGTTGCTCGGCCTTTGTGCTCGGACTCGTTCGGTTGGCCGCGAACCCGGTTCTGGCGAGCGTGCCGGGCATACCACCGCCTCTAACCTCGGCTTACACGCTGCGCGGGTACGAGCGGCCCGGATGACGATTCATTAGCCGAGCAAAACACTAATTGGTTCGCTTCCTCGAAGCTTGCTCGATCCGCAAGAAACCGCGGCAACTTTTCGGGTCGACCTGTTCGTGACCTAGTGCAGCCAAGTCGAGGACGGTGCTGCGAGTAAATGGCTGAAGGTACTGTTATTTGGTAATTGTTAGGTGGTCGTGGAACACGAAGAAAGAAACTCTCGAAACGTGAAATTAAAATTGCCGACCAGTCGTGTATATTCCCTTATTCGTAACGCGATGGAAACTTATAACTGGTTCGACAAACTCGAGAATCGATTAGTTCCCGGATTAAGCACCATTTCTACCGGATAGTTTTCTCCTCGGTACTTTAGGTTGCGATCGATCAGGGCAGTCGAGTTTATAACTAGCTCAGTACCCCGGGAACTGGTTAATTTTGGGATTAAGCACCATCTTCGCTGACCAGTTTCCTCGTTCAAACTTCCTGATACGATCGGTCAAGGTAGACGGCTCATGAATTGTTTCATCGTCTAAGGAATTGGTTAGTTTCGAGTTTAAACGACATTTGCTTGGAAACTTCGGGCCACCGCGGGTCACGGTGAACTCGTTTAAAATCGTTCCAACTTTACGTCGACCAGTCTTTTTCTTTTTTGATACTTCGTGCCACGATCTTATAAGCCAAGCATGATGTGGCTTGTCAAGGTAGACTACAGTCGAATTTCAGCGCTGTCCGAATTACAATAAACGAAAGCAGCATCGAATTTTTTTTAAGATAAGATGATAACGATGAAAACATGCAATATCTACCTCCATCGAAACGTGAATGTAAAAAATTCATAAGAAGGTGTCCAAATACTTATCAAGTATATCGAGATAACATTCTCATGTATGTCAAGATATATCATGCATGCTGTGTACATTCGTGTATATCATTTGACAATCGTATCGAGACAATAATGCAGAGTATCGAAATATTTATGCTCGGGGGTGTACATCCGCCAAGAAGCGGTTAGACGAGGCTGCGCAACGTAACCGCAGGAAAGCAGTCCGCAGCGAGCCGTAGCGGAAATGTAAATACCCTTTGAACCGAGGCAAAGAATAACGAAAGCAGCTCACAGTCTGTCGATCCTGTCGAGCAAAGAAGAATTCCTCGAGCGGAACTGCAGTCTCGGTAGCTCTCTAGGAACGGCTCGGGCAAGTCGGGTGCAAAGGTCAGAGAAGTGGTCGGGGCGGGCGGATTGAAGCTCGAAGAAGAGGACGAGGTAGAAGGAGCGTAGCGAAAGGAGCAGCGAGAGATGAAGAGAACAGTGAGAGAGAGAGAGAGGAGGGCGGGGAGAAGAAAGCGCGGGTGGCGAGGGCTCGAAAGGTCGCGGAGATATTTACATTGGAGGGTCGGTCTTTCTTCGGGGCCGCTGCTATTATCAATATTCATAATCCAGAGCTGGAGACATCCGTGGAACGTGCAGCACGCCGGCCTCATGTGGCGAGCGGAGAACGGTCCGCTGGACAAAAAGAAGAAGAAGGCCAGCCGGGAGGAAGAGGAATTAGGGAGAGAAGGAAAGAGAGAGGCCCATCGAGGAGAACCGGCACGATGACGAACGAAGAGGGAACCAGCCAACGGACGAAGGGGGGCCTAACCGCAAAAGAGGCAAATCGACGGGTAAATACGTTGTTGACTCTGCGGAGAGAAGCCCGAAAGCCAAATGGAATTCGGTCCGGTGATTTAGTGGGCGGTCTTCGGAGACCGCCGGCCGCCACGGTTGCTTCTACGCTTCTTCTTTTTCCTCCTCTTCTTCTTCTACTTCTTCCTCCGGTTCCTCTTCACCGGCTCAACGTTCATCGGCCAGCCAGCGTCGGTTCGCGGACAGAGGCATCGCGATGCAATCGGCTACCGTACGGACGCGTGCGTGCCGATTCTTCGTGGTTGAAGCGAACCGACGCGACGTGGCCTGGAGGGCCGGTTCCAGTTGCATTCAATTTACAGAGGGACCGCGCGATTTCGACTCCTCGTTTTTTCCTCTACCTACCGTCTTCCTGGCTTTTTGTCCCGCTGCTGGACGGACCGGGCCCTCGTTAAATACCAGATGCGCCATTTTTATCGAGGTTTTATTGCACCAACGGACTATAAACTGCGGAGAATTAAAGTGGCGACTTGGAAACCGGAGACCGAATGCTCGACGATCACGCAGACACGCTTCGTTGAAATTCGTCCTGGTTCATTCGCTCACTCGCTGTTTCTTGATCATCTGGTCATTAAGGTGTAATTAACGAATGAGTTTTCCGTATTTTTTAATAAATTGTAAAAGGTCAAAATGTCTCGAGCGAGGACATTCCATTCTCTTTTTACAGATATTGTTCAGACTCGTAAATGCCTTTCTTCTTTGTCATGCTTATTGTTTTTCTGAGAGAAGAAGGTGTCACAATCTTTTGTAAGATTGTCAGTCGGAAATGTTACGTTATGAACACCTTCAGATGCTTTCACTATTCCACAAATTTCAACAAACTAGTTACTGTTGATAATAACCATCAATATGAAACCATTCTGTTCAATTCTATAAAAAAGTTTGTGAAACACAATGACAATTTTCTTTTCACAAGAATAAACAAACATTCCTCGATATCGAGTTTGAAGCGTCTATGTATAAAACCATTACCATTCATATGGAAAAAAACGAAGAAACCAGAGGCACACGAGGTTGTTCAATGGCAAGAAAACATCAAGACATTTTGCTTCTAAAGTTACGCATAATATTACTCGGGATATTACAGCCGTAGGAAGGAACCGAGAAAGATCCTTCAGGGGAAACGCAGCCACCCCTAACCATCCGCCCATTTCTCCATTACGCTAAAATATTTTTATCTCGTTCCTCCCGTGTAATATTTCCAGCCGTTAACCAGTCAGCACCACGGAGAAACAATGATACGCAGGTCGAGGTCGTGCACGAGAGGGTGCGTGTTCTTCCCTGGGAAATATTGCTTCGCCAGCCCCAAGCTTTCGTCTTAATAATCTTATAACACTGGGAAACGGTAGTGAGCTTGCGATGCTTTTCACCTTACGAAAGTCGAATTCCATGAAATTTGTGGCGGGGGCCATCTGCTGCGATGATATAGACGTTGCCTTCTAGAACTACGACCAGGTGAACTTATTGGGACATCGAATCGTGTTCATTTTAAATTCTATTAATGTTCGGTTTGATTTCAATTAATACTTGATTCTACTGATAATCGAATTCTATTGATATCGGAATTGTGTTGAAATCCGAGTTCTATTGAAATTTGAACTCTATTGAGATCCAAGTATTATCGATATCTAAATTCTATTGGTATTCGAACTCTATCGAATTAGTACTATTGGTACTCAACTTCTGTTGGTATACTAGTCATGTTTATTACAAATCGATACCTGAATACTATTCAGTACAATTTTTATTTATTTTATTTCAATCCAAATTCCACTAGCATTCACATGCATGGAACATCTCTCATAATAATGAAAATGTAGGAAGCATATATTTTACAATCTTGCAGTTGACGTGAACCGTGAAAGCCACGTAATATCGGCTAATACCAGGTCGAAGCATTAAAGGGGCAGAGACAAAAGGGAGGAAAACGGCGTTATCCCGTCGACGGGAACGCTGTTGGCCCTCGAAGACGTTAAAGGAAGGAAGGTGACACGTAGCTAGGGGAAGCTCGAGGTGTTTGATATGCGTGGAACGACGGCAAGGCCGGTTTCTGCGGTCTTAAGCTTGAAATTCCTCCCCCCAGAAATATGCCGACCGCTCTTAAAGCTCCTCTTTAACGATCGAACCAGCTCGAAATTAAGCTGGCGTCGATGTCACCCCTGCTGGACAGCTTTGAGGGAAAGTTTCCTACGGGAACTCGTAACGTAGTTCCGGTTAGGTATCACGATTTCCTGCGTGGCTCCTTCGAAACCGCTGATATTGGCGATAAATCGTGTGCACGGGAACGACTCCGTGGTTACTGTTCCCGTTCTAAAGCACAATAAAGGGTAGCTTATAAACGTCGCCGCGGTTCACCAAGGATTTCACGGTGAAGCATCGCTTCCCGTTATGCTTCCGGATATTGCCAGACTCTTTTTCTCTTTACGTTCCTACCTTTTCCACGTTGAATAGGTTAATTAAGCTTTCGAATGAGATTCTTTGCTACTGGAACTAAAGCGAATTCGAAGGTAAATGACGTCCTTACATTTTTTTATTTTAAACTACAATAGATATTTAAGAGAGGATGTAGAACTTAGAACAATCACTGAACACGTAAAAGATGTCACATGTGTAATTAGTACTCGCATCGATTGTCCTGGGGTTAATTTAACCCCTTGATTGTGCTCCTTTAAGTCGTAACATTATGTCACCGAGAAACGCAAAAAGGCAGCGTAACGAAGCAATCAAAAAACAGTGAAAGGGTAGCCAAAATTCTGGTTGCCAGAGCTGGACCACGTAATTGCTCGTCGACGTGGACGAGCATGTTTAGGGCTTCGCTTCCGACTTTTCGTGGCTTTTAATTAAAGAAAGCCCGGTCGTTAATGAACGCGGAGCCAGTCGCTATTAAAGCAGTCGTCGAGACCGTTAACCTCTCCTCTCCACCCGTGTCCTCTCCGCGAGCGAACACGCACCGAAATACTTTTTCGACGTCTAATTATTTCGACACTAGCGTTACGCGCCGATAAGTGTCGGCCTGTGTTTAGACAAGCTTCCTGTCACCGTGTTCCGATTTACGCTCGAGATACAGCCTGGTATTCTTTGTTCCGCTCGAAACCGCGAGCCCGTTCCGCACAGATGTGGCCCGTGCACCCGGTGACACACGCGGAACTCATAAAGCCGATGAGACGTCAAGCTGCCCGGGGACTCCCGATGGAATTTTAATGAGCGACGTTTCGTCGCTCCTGTCGGATTCTCCTCGCCGACGCGTTAATGCCTTCCAAATGTACGCTGCTCACCTTCTCCTACGCCTCCAAGGACGATTCTCGCTAACTGTCTAGGTCTCTTTCCAAACTAGTGGATTTAGGGGTTTGGATGGTCACGTTGGATCGCACGTGCGTTTAGACTCGGTAAAATACTCTTGACCCAAAGGGACAGTTGTATTACGTATTGCTGTAATTTGGTAAGGAATATTGTGGACAATGTCCGTACAGTATATGCAGATATATGTATATGAAGACGAATATACTGAAACAGACTAGATAAAATAATACAAGATACTTGCCCGATTGTATCGGACAGAAATTTTTCATGTATTTCAAACTTTAATTCTCACCAACAGTTCCCTAACAATTTAATCAAAACAATGGAAAGTATATATTTTCCATAGGTGCCCCACGCTAATTACGCCGTAATCGCAACCAGGCGGCACGCTTCACGGAATACCAAAATACCGATACAGCAGGATTCTGCATCGATCGTGAATATCAGCGATGCCGACTGAAAAGCCGGGTTTGCTCCATTTTTATCCCGGAGGGCACAGTTATTAGAAGCAAAATATTTGTAATTACTAGGCGGCGAACAGTGGGCCCACCAAGGCGGAAGCGGATGATGAACCGACGGCTAAGTAGGTCGAGCTGAAAGGGACGAACTATTCGTTCACACGGGATAGCTCTCGACGCGTATAATACACCGGAATGTCGCTTCGCTCTATTTCGCTCCCTAAACGAAACATGCTTCGAATTGGAGCGCATCTCGCGTCCACGAGCACGGCGTTGATCTAGGCGGGCTGTGGTCGGCTCGGCACAAAAGCGGCTTTGATGAGAGGATTAATTCTCGTTCAGGAAACGCTCCGAGTCGAGCCACCTCTTCGTTAAGAGGCCGACGGAAAAATAATCGCCACCGGAAAGGAAGGCGTGGTTCGCCAGCCGCCCGAAGACACTTGTATTCTGGTTTCGATGCTTGTAGCGTCTTCAAACGGGGACCTCGCTCGATCTACTCGGACATCTGTCGCGAAATAAATTTTCCTAGCGTCCTGTCTGGCCACCGGAGGGGAGAAAAAGAAAATTCGGAGATCGGGGATTACGAGGCGTAGAAACTTTGCCGGAAATTCGTCTCGCGGCAAAGTTTTAATATCCTCGCGAAACTTCTTAATGAAAGATAGAGCCTGGCGAGCGCGTTAGAGCGTAAATTAATTCACGGTCCCCGGTTGATGTTAAAAAATATCACCGACGTTTGATGCTTCAACTCGATACGACCCGTTTATCTTGGCCGAGCGTATCTTTCTACGTACGCGCGTATCGGAGGATCAGGACGATGGACAACTTCCTCGAAGGGCGACTCGTCGCGGCTTCTTACGACTCCGAGTCGTAAAATCTAGATGCGATCGTAAAACACCATCGAATTCTTGCCGATGATTTATGTATCCGGCGATAGATCGTGTTCGACGTGACAGACAAATGTAATTTCGATATTGGAATTGGGGGTCCTCGAACAATTCGGGGGAACAGGACTAACGAGTGAAAGGCACGTTACGTACAACCTATGGAACTTTATCGTAAAAACTACACCGTCTTATTAGCACTATCCTACTTTATTCCTATAGTCTAGTATCACATTACACTACCGCATTCTATTATTATACCATTGTGTTGCTTATCAAGTATTCTATATTTTCTTTCTGTGAGAATCAGTCTAAGCCAAGACTTTTGTTACTTTTCAAAAAACGTAGAAAACGAGAGTACACATTTCGTACGGAAATTGATTAAGTGGAAGGATAAAAATGAAGTTGCGTTAATCTCTCAGGTATGGATATATGAACAGTCGTTAGATCATGCTGTAGTTACAAGAATCAAATTTCCAAGCACGAACTCGGCCATGTTTCCCGGATCCATTGAGCACTTTGGACACCAAAGAATCCGGCGAATGATGCGTAACACCCTGTTTCCACTCCAAACATCGCCAAACAAACTGCCTCGTCCCTCACAGTCCAACCCACCGAGAGAAAAAAAAGGAAGAGAAAAAGAGGCCAACGAGTCACGCAACGAGGAGGAAATCGGTTGCGCGACGAGGCGCAAAGGGTTAATCTTCCCGTTGGAACAGCCCACCGATAAGCATCCTCCAGCAGCGATCTAAGTCTTCGAGTCGTCTCCCGTGAAGCAGGACGAGGCGAGGGAAGAAGAAGCGCGCCGGACGAAGAAAGAGAGAACTCGGAATACGCGGACCGGGCACATTTGTCACCGCGCAGAGACGTTGTGGCGAGCTGATATAAATAGGCTCACCGGTGACAAACGACCGGTTCTTACGGGAAAATAAGCAAACACGCCGTCAGCCACGCGGATGGAGTGTCGTAGGTGTCCCTGTCGCTTCGGGTCACCGTCTTCGATGTCCACCTTCGGGACACTCGATTCGAGAATGGAATCAGATCGTCCTGCAACGGGTAGCATCCAAAGGACGACCGGTAACCGGCATATTTTTATCCGTCGCTGATCTGTCACGCGCAGGAACGAGTTAGAAGAGCGTCGGTTCAGCCGGAAATATCTGCACGCCTCTGTACAGGGCGCACCATAACATGTGGGCATAATATATGCGCACTCAGCGCGCTAAATACAGCGATTACTTTGTGGATGTAGATTTGAACTTAAGACCCCGAGTATCATTTGTGCCACATAATGAAGAGCGTAGATGATTCTGCCAATGCAGATGTAGTTAACGTATACAAAGTGTCATTTGATAACAAATATGATAACATAAATCATGATGTAGACACTACTATACATGTCATAAACAGAGAAATAGATGTACACGAGAATTTTTATTCATTATTTACAAGCATCGAATCCGTCACAGGTCATCCATATTTTATGATGCACCCTGTATTTACGATGCGAGGGTGAGCATCATCCGATGAAAAATCCAACGTTTCCTGACGAAGAACGATATTTATACGCGCCATCTTACACCTCACTCCGAAGACGACGACCCCGTTCTCATCGTTGTACACAGTTTTACGTCGACCTGCGAACTTATGGGATTTTTCGAGCGGATCGTGGACGGATCCGAAGCGGATACGCTCGTTGCTTTACGACTTCGTGATCTCGAGGCAGGTAGTTGATGCTGTCTCGTAGGCGGATAGAAGGACCGCTCTTTCATTTTGTTCGGTGATGCGATGACGTTTCTGAGAGGCTCTTCTCCTTTTCGAATTTGAACGCCAGAGATAGCCTGTCTTTAATCATGAGAGCGCGACGAAAATTATGTTGCTTATGGGACTCTCAGACTTTCAGAATTTTGTAGCGTTATTAAAGCCTTTGCGGAAGGTTCTTCAATTTTCAAATATCTCAGACTTTCGTATCGTCAGAATAATTCAATTATAAATATAATTTTGTTAAGTTCTTAAAATTGAAAATCCAATTTGGAGAAGCTACAGTTGCTGATCCGATTGTAGAGCAGTTCGAATGTGGTATTAAATATAAACGCCGAGAAGTGCGATCACCCTGGGATTTCAGTCCCCATACTATCTTGGTCTTTTACAAAAACGAGTAAATCTTACGTTTCCCCGTAATTCGAGCAGTATGTCTCCGTTTATGACGTACACGCACGACCCAACGGTGAAATAATTTGAGAGTTCCGAAACGAGCAACGAAGAAGACTAACGCGATGTTGCATCTTGCACGCCCGGTGCATCGACCTTTCGTCCCTGTCCTCTTCGTTTTTCGGCGGTCCTCTTCTTTCTACCAAAGGGTCGCGTGGCTATTCGAACGACAGCGCGAAGACAGAATTTTCGGACGACGGGGCAGAGAAATGCCTCAATAAAGTCGGAATGCATGTAGGTCACGGCGAGGCGAGCGAACGTCACATTTGCCTGATCTACGGGGCTGGCAACGATTCAACAATGGTGCATCGAACCGGCGACGCCGGAATTAAATTTCACCGGCTTCATTTGCACCGACGCCGTGTCGTGCCGTTCCCCTTCGTCTTCGTTTGACCGTGGAATTGGTTACATTCCAAATGCATAATATAAAACCCATTTCTGAACGGTCGACGGGACGGTTCCGCTCATTCCGTGAAACGAATCGACACCGGATGCCCTTCGATGCCGATACATTTGCATAAGCGCCGCTGACCCCCCTCTTGGCCAACTTTTCACCTCCTTATTTATATTGCGAGCTTCGACCAGACTACAATGGAACAATACAATTTCATTCGTCTTCAGCAGTAGTTTGTACCGATTTGCAATCGCGCGTTGAAAGGTTGCCTCTATACAAGGTGTCCCGCAGTTTTTCATGTACGTTTCGCGTGTCCATTGAATAAATCATATGTCATGATATTTATACTAATATTAACTAACACGGTGATATAAGGGTTTAGGTATTAGTTGATAAGTTAAAAAGTGAAATTTAACGAAATCTTCGTTCACGTTATAAAACATCCCTATCAATGAGATCGAACGATCGACTGCAGGCGAAGTAAACGAGGCTTATCTAATAATGGATCATTTTCACCGAGCGATTTCCCTCTGCGGAAAGCCGGGTCGATCGTGAATAGCCGCGATTTTCCGGCTGTTAGCGAGCCATTTCCCGGCATCTTCCAATTAAATTCACCGACTCGATGAGACCGGTGGTTGGAATCGTCGCGTGGAAATCGGCCGTGAGAGGAAACCGTGCGGCGGCGAACAAGCAAGAAAAGGGGAAGAAAAACGTGACAGGAGGTCCCGAACAGAGGCGACGAGGAGGAAAACGGAAGTGAAACGTTACATCTGGCTTAACCGGCATGGACGTTCGCCGTTCTATATTTACCGGATTCCTGTCGACGCACGATTTCTATACCGCGGCGATAAACGTTCGCCCTCGACGACAGATTTACTCCGTCGGGAAGGGTGTTTCCTGATTCCGTCGCAGACTCTCTCTCTCTCTCTGCCTTCCTTTCTTTTTCGTTACTGCCGGATCGACCGGGACCAAGATTGCCGTGAAGGGTGGCACAGGGCGGTGGTAGGTTGCTGCTCCTTGGAGAAATCTTAATTGGACTGCTCGCCGTCGGTCCAAGCTGCCTCTGAGATGCCTTCGTGATCGAAAGTACCGGCAATCTCGCCGATAATCGAGTTGCTTTCGTTAATGAAAATCGGCCGGATTGCACTCGACCGTCTGTATGTTGTCGATTGGGGAGAACACGAAAGCAAGAACCGTTAATAAGCTTGCTTTTCGATTGAAGTCACCGGTTTCGTGCTTTAGGACCAGGTGCTTCCAATCGAATCGGCACAGTCTTACCGAACTTGGCGATGCGGACAGGGCATTCAATCTTGAACAAGTTACATTATTCAATTAAGGGTATCAAAACCCTGAAATAATCACGAATTTGTCTCGACGAGTCTCTTATTACACAATTTTGAATTAAAGAAAATGTGACAACTTGCAGTCATTCTTCTTGACGTCAAAGATGAATTAGCGTCTTCGACGATCATAACACCGCTAGTTACAGCGTAAGCAACGAATAAACATCAAACTGGGAAAGGCGATTCGCAATCGGCTAAAGAGAAGCAAAAATCGGTAGATCCGGAGGACAGTGGTACCCCGTTGGTTCGACGAGATATTCTCTGTCGTGGGACCACGGCACGTGGATACGTTTTGTTTTGGTACAAATAGGAACACGGCGCCTTGGCACCCGGAGCGGATTGGCTTGTCAAGTTGCCAGGGTCCCGGCGAATACGGGATGCTCCCGGGTTTAGTCACCGCATTCCTGGAAGCTGTGTCCGCGCGGGCGCATACGTGAACCACGGCTCGATGAATTATTGCGCCGATTTAGAAAGGCTCCAGCTCATGTGAATACGACGCGCCACTTCCTCGCTGTGCCACCTTCCATCGCGCGGATGGATACGCCGCACGGCGAAATACTCTGGCTGGTTGGCGCGCTGAAATCCGCCTCAAAGGCGACTTTGTGCGCGATAGTCCAGAAGCAGTTACTTTACCGCTTGGCATGCGAATTCCGTGCCACTCGTCGGCTCGGAAATTCCAGCTGGAAATTTCGTCCGGGGCCCCTTCGCCTTAATATTTCATCCAGATACCTCCTCCGGGCAGGGTGGAGACTACCCGCTGCAGAGAAATTACGATTTTTTGCCAAATAATTCGCAGGAAGCTGTATTTCTGCACGGACATTCGTTCCTCCGTTGCAGACAATGTGTCTGAGGTGCGCGTGGAGGTGAACCATGCTTAATATTTTACGGAGTATCAAAAGTAGAAATATCTTGGTATTTATTCGTTCTACGACAAAACTGCTTACTATCTTATTTATAGCTTGAGAAATTCTCTGCAAAAATGGTCATATAGATCTTCTTCGTAGAAGTAGCCATTTGCGTGTGTCTTGGCTTGCAATAATGCACCCTTTCCAGAATACCTAAAAACTCTGCCTCTTACAGAACGGGACTTTTTCACACGTGGTATCCTTAATAGGTCTAAACCACGATCAAATCTTCAATTACCGGATTGTGCTCATTGTATAATTTTCCTGAGCGTCGATTTGTGCCAGTGGGATAACTCGTTCGTAATTCGAGCAAAAGGGCGTAATTATTTTAAGCGGCCACGGTAGCAGGAATCAACGATCGCCTTTGATAGAGAGGATCATGCAAATCCAAGCGTGTAACGTCACGCATAATGTCACGGCTCGTTGAGTTCGACGTGTGTCGACCTCGTTGAATATTCCGTGTCTCGGATCGACGAAACGTTGCGATGATTTTGAATCACTTACCGTGTTAGCTTCAACTTAACGTCTTAACTACACGACGCCCGATTCGATTGTCGCATGTAATGCGACAGCGTGACTGGAAATGGGTATTCGAGCCGCAAGGAATGCACGCCCATCATTGTCGCGACTGCCGCAAACGGGAAGTGATACCGTGTTAACTATTTTTGTTCTCAAGTTACGTCATTGGGTCAACAGGTTATAGTTCGGATTTAGAATATTCTCATGCGATCTCCATTTATTTTTAATGAAAAATTGCGTCAATTATTGCTGAAATGATAATTGTGTTTGGGGTAGTATAAGAACTTGAGCTGGGTTATTGGTACATCTGTTTTATTATTTTACTGTATTATTACTCTGTATGGATCTTAACGTATGACTCTGGTTTACTAATAGGCCATGTATTGTTTGCATTCTTGCATATTTTTTATATGACTCAGTCTTTACATGAAAGGGTGCATGCTCTACCGTAACAGCCTATTAGACAACAATAAAATTTTTTAGCTATTATAACTATTTATTGTAGCTATTCAAAAATTGTAGGATTTAAAAATCACCCTCATAAAAGTGTACTAATGTCAAGTTCTGCTTATGCCACCTTGCTACTTAACATGCACGTGTAACTTTCAATGTATCTTTCCGCGAAGCTGACAACAAAATGGCGGCATTGGTATCACTTGCCATTAGTAAAATGACTTTTTCCACGGTTTGCAGAACAAAAAGAAATGAAACACGAAAAGTGGAAAAAAGCGGAGAAAGAAATGTTGATTTTTCGAAAGTTTAAATGAGAAAATGTCAGGTTTCCGTGGCGGAGCGTCGATTATCATGAAAATAGCAGGAACGAGGTAACATTTTAATGGGTGAATAATAGCTCTGTCATGTTCCAACGGTTGGAAAGGTTGCGAGTAGGTAATTCGCAGGAGTAGGAGGTGGTAGGAATAGAACTCTAATATTTAGAGGGCAAACCGAGTTCTCGGATTCCTTGAGGCATGCATCTCGTTGCATTTCTAGACGGACTACCGGGTTTACCACGGTGGCGCCGTAAAGTAGGCTACCGAGTGGAAGGCCGTGCGGTTCGCGCGAGTAGGCGCGCGCGCGAGCGCGTGCAAGACCTACCAGGCATTTGCATTATTGCAAATTTATGACTACACCGTACACCAGCTTCGTATCCCCGACACCAGGGCCGCTCTCCGTTTCAGAAATGTATTATGCATTATCTTTCCAGCACGTAGATCAACGTTAGCCGAAGTTTCTGAAGGCGGCCACTTCCTACCGGTCACGATCCTCCACCGTACACCCTCGTCCGACGAGTAAATCTCGCGCGTCCATTTCCATTTCGAACACCCGACCACTCGAGAGGAGACGAGCGACGAAAAACTTCTGATGGAGTTTCGGTCGTGGCGGATTGCCGCGCGATAAACGCTCGACAACGCGCCAGGACCCGCTCCTTAATTCGAGATTTTAATCGGTGAAAGTGTCCGCGATTACCGTGTCTCTTTCAAGCTGCACGCCGAGCAAATTGAATTCGCGTTAGGCTATAAATCAGCCGTCCACGATCTTTTCATTTTTATTGCGCTTACCGTTGGCTACCACGCGAAGTGCTTTCTAAACATTCGCGCAGTTCGCATTGTAATTTATGAACGGTGTTTGTTTTCTTTGGATGCGATCGGTTGTCTATCGCGTAATGATTGGTATTCGATAACTACCTCTTGTCAATATTCAGCGCGTCAGTTACATCGTCAACCTCGAAACGAGCAAAAATCCTGTGTCGCCGGTGAACTTAAAGTATTCGATATCTTTGATGGCGTACTCAAAACCCTTCGATTCGAAATTTGATCAACCCCGCCGAAAATAACCACCACCCACGTATCGCCATCCTCATAATTTATTCAATAATAAAAATGGAAGTTGCTCCCTCGATCATCGCGTCGAGCAACCGCCTCGATAACCCGCGATTTTTACGACTCGTTGACCAACCGCCACTCAACGCGCATCATCCAGACAATACTCAATTTGTCAGCGAGAATCGCGAGCGTAGTCGTCGCATTTCTATTCACGCTCACGTAAAAGGTGTTCCTTTATTATAATTCCGTCCTAGCCCGGGAATCGATGCTCGGAGACACGGACTTTACGATCCTTTCTGCGAACGACTTTACGATCTCGAGGCTCCCTATACGAGTCACGATACGCGTCATGCGACATGCGTGGTTGCTTTTCCGCCCGATCCACGCGCCTTGCCATTAAACGGCACAAATACCACGTGCAAACCGGAGAAAGGACTTCCTTCTTTCGTCGATGACTACAGTTCACCCATAACCATTGGCGTAACTAGTATTTTTGTCTAGGAGGAAGTTCCATTCTGTTCTTAGGTAGGGCTTAGGGTTTGATTCTCAAATTATTGACAACTCATATCTTCGATTTCTCAAATCTTTGAATACTTAGTCTCCGAAGTTATCAAATCCCCGAATTCTCAAATCCATGAATATTGTATTTTTGATTCCTCAAATCCCAAGTCCCTAATTTTACACTTTCTCTAAATACACCACCATTCCACATCATAAAATTTCAATAATTTCTGACATCATACTCAAGTCTTGAGTCCTGAGACGGGATCCTAGTTACGCCAATGTCCACGATCGCGGTTTAATGGCAACGAGAACGCGAACGAAGAAGGGCGAAATGGAGGCGAAAAGTTTGATAGTTGGGGTCGTGGAGATGAGTCACGTCTAGTCTAGATTTATGCGACTATCCGCGTCTCTTCGAGAGTAAACGAATTTCCCTTGTTTCTGTTTCTCGCTGCGTCCTCTTCTTCCGCGGAGGGAGACGGACCTTAATGTCAACGGTCTCCCCAGGCGTGGTGGCTGAAAATCGTGTCGAAAAGCGGGACAGCGACGGGAAATCCTGCGACGCTACGAATTAGGAACGATAACGTCGTTTGCCTCGGTGAATCGTGGCTACTTTCGACCTGGAAGCGAGGGGATCACCCGGAGGAGGCTAATTTCTTCCTTATCGGGGATAGAATTGATAGTTGATTCGCCGGGATTAAGTAATGCCGTGTTCCTGAGGGCAATTTGCTGGTCGACGAGGAATTCTTTGTTTCGAGGGGAACAGACTCCGAATGTCCTCGGGTTTAGATGGTCCTTGGGAAAGTATCTGCAGAGTTATATGTTTAGGGTGACAGTTGCCGAAGTTCGTCTTATGTTTTTGGGAACAAGAACGAAAGTATTCTCCGCAGAATTATTTGATCGGTTCAACTTTGTTAATAACTGATAGCTTCGAACTTTGTTAATAATATGTTGATATAATTGTAGCAAAGTTTAATGGCCGCACATTTGGTAGAGCATGACTTTCGAAATTGTATGTTCTATCTCATATCTAAACGAGGCTTATTTATAGAATTATATTGCAGCAATTCGTATGAAATAAATGGATGAAGAAAGCTTTTGAAATTTGAATTGAATATCAGGCGAAGTGATCGCTTGAAAATGGATCGGGTACACGTACATGTATTACGCGTAACGTTTCAACATTTTGTTATCTAATGTGTTAAGCGTAAATTTCGCTGTCTATTTTATTACCCATCATCTTATCGTTTAATATCGAATGCAAAACGCGAGTGAAAAGAAAATGGAAAACCTGTACCCATACGCGAATACAAATCCGCTGGAAGGGGTTAATAAAACAGGAAGAGGGTTTACCTTATCATACCGTAAAGAGGGGCGTTAAAACGAGAACGGGTCGCTCGAAATGGTAGCTGGTTCGTTCGATAGACTCTTAAAGAAAAACAGACCGCGGCCAGATGCCGCTAAATTGGCACTCGAAGTCGTCCCTGGGCGGTTGTGGAACGGAAGCAGCCGAATTGGGGACAAATTTAATTTCGCCGAGGGGAGATGCCCGTCGAAACAGCGTACCCGCACCTGTTTTCTTCCGCCGCACGTATCCGCTCTTACTTTTGAAAGCCTTCTTAAGAATTCGGAGGAAATCGGATGTCACGTCACAGGAAATCGATGCCAATCGATATCGTTAATGGCTAACTGAAATAACTGATAATATATTTAATATAATATTATTAATAATGTTAAGGATTCCATTCACATAACACACTGTTTCGTATACATTCGTTGGTCAATCGATGTCACTGTCTTCAAATTACGCTTCTAATTTCAAACCTCGTTAACAATTTAAAATCTCTTACAACATTCCTCTTAAATCAAGACACGTTCGTTAAACGATATATTCCCAAATTCGTAGAATAAAATGCTAGGAACGGTACACACCTTCGAGTCCACGTGTCCCAATTTCAGCCCACGTTCTAGCACACGTACAGTGATCGCATTAACGCCAACAAACACGTTCAATTCCCCGACTCCCGTTTTATCTAATATCGATCGATCGCTTGATTCTCGAACCGTGCCCAAATTTCGACATCGATACCGATAACCGTCGGAGGCGAGCCAGGCGTTTTCGAGGAGGATCTTCGTTAGCGGAGCGATTACTCGCGTAGGAGTAGGGGCCCGTTAAATCAACGAGGGCCCAGGCGTAGTTAAAATGCCGATGTTAATCGCCTGGAGGCCTCGTTAGCGGCCTTTAGCTCGCGGCCTCGCCCCGTCTCTCCTCTTCGACCAGTTTCTTCTTTTATTTTTTTGCTCCCGATGACGCGACAGCGGAAGCTCGCTTTTCGTGCGAGCACCTCCTCGTCGAGACTCCATCTCTAAGGTAATGGAATTTTCGTTATCATTCGTTCGAACACGGCTAGTTAGAATTTACCGTCCTAGGCGTATTTATGGCTCGCGAGCAATTGCCTTTGAATTTGTAATGGGGAATCGACCGGAGGAAACCGGCCGCCAACTAACTGCGAGAACCTCGCGCCACTCGATAATGGAAACGCTTCGCTGATCGTCTCTTTATGAAAATTCGTACTTCGATCGGACTTTATGACGCGGGTTTTTGCCACGATGACGAGTCCCGATGATGCGGAGGGTTGCGAGAGGGAGACACAGGGGTGGGACTCGATGAAACGGAAGGTGACGATGGCCGGGGGATCGAGACAGTGAATCACTCTTCTCTATTTTTGGGGTTAATGATTGCATTGCACGCTAGATTGATATGTAGGTTTGAAGATTGAAGGCTTCAAGTTGAAAATTGCCGAAAAATCTTAATACCTATATTACAGCGTACATATAATTTAAAGCGAATAATATTTGTCTCATAAATTTCCGAAGTATAATTTAAAGAAAGTGACAATATTTGATGAAGTCAAAATCCCACCACGATCGTATCAAGCCTAAAAGTATCATCAATCTTTGACCGAAAAAAGGAGCCCGATGTCGTCCGGATTCTGCGGAAGCATCTTTTGACATTGTCATTTGATTGGTTGAATAGAAGCGGGGGTGGAAGAACGGAAGGCAAAAAAGTGAGGTGTTGGTATTTTTTTGCTGGTTCCTTTATGTGCTTCGTTTTGTCGTCGAGATAGATTGTCGGTGAAATAATGGATTTAGCGGAGACAAGGTATTTTTCCAGAGGGGACAACGCTGCATTCTTGCGATTATTGTTGCCGATCGGGAGGGACGAAAGCGAGGGTGAGAACCAGAGATTCCGAGGGAGGATCGCAGAGTTTCTGCGTTTTGTTAAGATTGATCGCGGGTTATGTAATGGATTATTTTCGTCCAGATTGGATACATCGTTGCGGTGAAACAGAGATGGAAGTGACAATTGAAATTCTATACAAATTCCGACGAATCCTCAGACTTGGAAATATCTTATTTCAAGATGAAATTATTTGGAGAATGAACTGAAAACAACTTCAAATAACAAGGTACCTCGACTACTTTATTATTTTTTTCTGTGAGAATGATTTAAAGATATATTAATACTGTATGAAAATAATTTATACAAGATATTAAATAGACGATATGAAAGAATGATGTCCACAAAAAAGAAGCAGAAGTATTAACAACGTAGTGTGTATTTTAATTCGATAAAGGGTAAGCAAGCTGCAGTTCGTTACGTATCGATCGCGAGCATCGAAAGAGTGTTTCATTTAATTTCTTTTTTTCCCCCGGCTCGTACGTTCGTTTCGAGCAATTTGAGAGCGATCCGTTTTATACGGTGTTGTTGATCGAGTCAGAACGCGAGGGGGGTCGAGGCGGGTGGAATCGAGGGAAATGTTGTCCGATCGGCAGCTACATCGGATCGTCACCGAGGGAACATTCCAACACGCTCGCAATTGCGTTCGCTCGCGGATTACAAGGAAAATCACGGCCTCCGGGCCCGGGCAAGTTTTGTTGCGAAAGCAAACACGCGTTTCTGTTATTCTATCGACTGCGAACCAACGGCCCATATGTATAAGCAGGCTTGCCCGATATTTTATTGACCCCGTTCGCGCTTAAATACACAACCGGCGAGAACACGCGGACACGCCTGTCCCACTAGCAATCGCGACAATCTGATATCTCTTTTCGAATTAACAAAACTATCCCGGCACAACATTGCCAATTTCTCTGTTCTTAACGCTGCCAATATTAAATGCACGCTTGTCTTCGAACTACATATAAAATAGAAAAATAAGTAAATCAACTAACATGTACGACTATTTTTTTTTTATCAAAGCATAAACATTTAGACAAATATCCGATACATTTTGCAGCATAAAACATGAAACCAAATTTGTGCAACCTTGAACTCATTTTAGGTAGGTCCACTAAAGGCTGAAAATGCTAATATTAATTTGTTACCAACTTGTCCAGTGATTTCGTCGAAAATAGTTCTTTCAGAGGTAGATAAAGGAATGTCAGAAGGTAAAAAAACAGTGCTTAAGACGCTGACAGGATCTCCCGCGTGGATTACAATAGCGATTCATTCATAAGAACGCGGAGATTACAACACCCAGAAGAATGACGGACACGGACGAGCGTGAAGAATGAGAGACCGTAATTCAAACTCGGAGCACAAAAGAGAAGTTGCCGATGACGTAAGAAATAATACTGAATTATAATAGTGGTTACAGTGGTTTTCAAAGCGAATTCAATTTCGGGTTCCACGATTTATTGGATCGTTGCGATCACCAGATGTCGGAAGTATCAATCGGTAATAAGAAAGAATCAACGAATAAATTACACGTCACGGACAATATAAAACCTTGAATAGGTTCGCAAGTACACAGAATAGTCCATGCATACCGAATAGCTTCTTAAATACGTGTTTTGACATTGAATACTCTTCGAGGTACTTGAACATCATCCTTGAAGGAAGTACTACCATATATCTTAAACAATGTAACTGCAGTAAATATTTCTGAAGCAACGCGTACTTAAAACTCGAGGTGTACTGTGTGGGCCATTCTGCATAATTTTAATTGCTCCGCAGCCGCTAGTTAGCATGCCATTAGCGGACGGGTAGTAAGGAGGGTGTTAACAATCGGATTATCGTTAACAGATCGTAATCGAACAACGAGCGTAACCGAATCGTTAGAAGATCGTGAGCACGCAATAAGCGGACTGTAAATGGATCGTGAACGGGCCAGGAGCGGATCAATAACATACCGTATTGATCACGTTAGGATCTAATTACGCCGTTTCTACACGGTGTCCGTTCGAAAGCGGAAGCGCGCTCCAAGAAAGCCGATTAGCCGCTTTGGCGGATTCGTGGACCGTACGAGCACATACGGTCGTCTATTAAGCGACATTAGAGCGATGGCAAACCGGTTCTTATGGTGGCGAAGGCAGCTTTGTTTACGGGGCCCACCAAGCCCGTTTGTCGTGGCGCTACCGCGCTTGAATTTATATAAATGGTGTGCCCGCTTCTTCGAGTTCGCGGACCAGCAACCCGCTCGCCACCGGGTGCTTTAATCAAGGATAACAACTGTAACGGCGTAATCAGCGACGATCGAGACGAACAGAAAGGGAAAAAGGGTGCTAGGTCGAGAGCCACTATTAATATCCATTTGGAAGTTTTTCTGTCTCTCTCTGTCTCGCTCGAGTTTTCACGAGACACACGCTGCAAGCGTCTCTGTCCCCGTCTCGTTAGACACCATGTTCGCGTCTCTGTTACGCTCTGGCACGCGGTTAAATTGAACGAGGGGTCGGGGCGGAAGGGTGACTCGCGGACAAGCGAGAAGGGCAGATTCGAAACAGAGGAAAAGGGTAGCCCGCGCGAATCGATCCGAAAATACCGAACCGGAAATTGCCGAGCCGACTACTTCCACCGGATTTCACTATCGCGAATGCTTTTATCTGTATTTTCGAGATCGATGATCTATGCTGAAGGCGTTCTTCGGAATGGACTGACCATGTTCGAATGGTCAGATTTCCGATTGTCGAGAGTAACGTTTATAATAATGCGAAAGTCTGAAGAGTAAAAACGTATTTAAAGTGTATAGAATTCTGAATGTTCCGTTTATTAAATTTGATGGCGTCTCCTACTTAACTCCTCGGCGCAATATTAGAACGATTACGACCTATCATCGTACAATCATCGTGAAGCCCGCCAAGTGTGACCATGGCGTTACAGAGAGGCCACTCGTGTGTGTAACTGGTGTTGAAAAGCGAATTGATAGGAACGAGTCGAATAGCGGAATGAAATTTGTTCGAATCGAAGGAGCTCTAATGAGACACAAGTGCATAGATTGCATCCGGTAAGAGTTTGAGTGGAATTTCGTAAGCGCCTGCCAAGTGGCGGGCTATTGACCCAGACGCAGAGGAGAAATAGTCGGACAGAGTCAAAATTAGAGGATTCCGGTGACGTAACCTGCGTGACACGTCTTATATTTAGAAAATCGTTCAACAGATCAGATCGTTGTTGGACGAACCTGTTCACGTTTGCTCGTCGTTATGTAAAACGACAACCGTGAAGCGTTGACACTCGCTGCACCTTTCTGACAAGAATTATTACCTCGTGCCTCGATCGTCACCTCGTGAATCCGTCAACGCTCCAAAGAATCGTTCTCGAAAACATTTAACCGTGTAACAATCTTTTTTTACGACGATCGCTTGTTTTTGCCTGTTTAATCGCCGCCATTGGTTACAAAAGCTTTTCGGTGTTTTGTCGACGGTCTTCGATGAAGAATGTTCTCGGTTTTCACGCGTTGGTATGCGAGGAACGCCGGGGAAGATGCAAGGGGTGTATTATTATGTCAAGCCATAAACTGCATTCAGTCGTATCATTTCTCAGCTTAATAACCTTTCGGATAAGATTAATTCATTAACAGGTACCCGCTAATAACGTCGCCTTGTAACCACAATTCAACCGATCGAGCAGAGGAGGACGCGAAGCGTAGGCATCTGTTGGATACATCGACACGAATGCTTTATGACGTCGTTCTGGGAACTATAAGAAGCGTTCAATCCACGATTATTCTTGCGTCGCGTCCACACTGGGGTTCGCCAACACTTTGAAAACTGGTCGTGAAGTATTAGGTCTACCGGAAACTTCTGCTCGATATCACTGCTCAAGTTTTTCGCATCCAAGATGAGTCATTCTACAGAACTGGAAGCCACAAATTGTCATCACTTTATTTGCAACAAAATATATTATATCGTTTTGAAAATGTATTGATTCGTTTTAGTTCAAAAACGGGTACCTGATATGTTAGCTATTATTCACACCTTCATAAAGAAATCACGTTTTAAATAATTTCAAAACTAACAATTTCTTAATAATCTGTATTATAATCTGATTACAAAATGTGAGTTTTCACAATAGCGGTCAAGTGTTAATGCAATAAACAGTTGATGTAATGGGTGCATTACTACGGTGTCAGTTTAACGACCGCCTATAAAGCTGGTTCGAATAGGAAGCGAGCGTCTAATAGACACATCGAGTCGCGAAAAACGTACGAAGGAGAAAAGAGAAAAAGAGCGGCAGAAAAACCGGTTAAATCAGCGCGACAGTATCGAGCTTAACGAGAGGAGATTTCCGCGGGAAGATAGGTAAATTTAGGCGGGGCGAGGGTCCGTCCACCTGAAATTGGCAGCTCGGCCCAGCGAGGGTGCTAATTTTCGAGGGTCGGCTCCGCGGTCCTGTAATTAATGGGGTTTGTCATCCGAGTAAAAAAGCCCCGTGGGTGTAGTCCGGAGCGGTAGTAGGTAGCTCGATCGTTGATTGGTATCGGTAATTGGCCTGATTGTCTGCTGGCCCAATTAATTTAATTACCTGTAATTGCGTATCGAGCCGCTGCCGTTTCTCCGCCGTTCGTTTCGTTCTTTTTCTCCGCTGTTGTCTCTTATTCCGAGTGGAACGACGACAATCTAGAAGAGAATCGTAGGCAGCCCGCGAGCACGGTTCCCCATTCAATTTCGCCGATCGGTCAATAAAATTCGGCCGAGCGAAAAATACGAGTCTCCGGTTGGTTTGTCTCACGTGGGCAGCCCGGAACGATGAGCCCCGACGGTTTTACGGCGTTTCCAACGGGAAACGAAGACAAAAGCTGACGGGGGAACGGGAATGGAAGCCACGCAACGGAATCGCGAGTTTATATCGTTGCGGTTAGTTTTGTCGTTCTCGAGGCAAGCCGTTTATGTAAATCGCGAGGACGTAGGCACACGGGAAAACGCCCGTTAAAACGCCACCGTTGCTGCTGAGATACCACACTCCGGTGTCGTGTAATGCCATGCAAATCTCGGCTAGTTTCTGAAACTTCGTTGCCACGAACCGTTCCGAACACGAGAAGCCGAACTTTCTCCGAAAAATTATGCGACTTCGTTGTCTGCCACCTTCTGCCGAGAGTAAAGGTGATCGTCTCGCTATATGGCTCTGGTCGAAGGAGAGAAACGTTGCCCGAAGAAAAATAATCGGAGACTTTAACGCCGGGCGATTCGTAACGCGTGAAACACGTGCTTTGACAGAAAATCATTTAGAGACGTTATTTTTGATGGCAAGTTAATTCGGCGAATTTATACGTGGAATAATGACGCCGACAGCGAGCTATTATTGACAAGTGAAATTTCTGACTGCTCCGGCAGACAGTTCCTGACGCGGAAACAGCCGATCGCTATAATAACACAGAAATCGTTACCCGCCAATTGAGATATCAATCTCGATAATCGTTTAATCGCGAGATATCGATATTACCCGGCAATCACCAGGCCCGATCGTGGAGCACGCAGCCGGCTCGCTGTCGGTCTTGCGAAACAGCCGCGTTACCATATAACGTGCAATTATGAATTTTCACGGATTAACATTAAAGCCTCCATTCCGTGCTTCTCTCTGCGATTGCTTCGCGAAATGGATTACGGGTAATCGATGCGCGTTTTTCGACGCGTTCACCGGCAGCCATTTCCATATCGATTAAACTGATCTGCGAGCTGAAGTCGATCAGAATCGATCAAGTAACTTATGGTATCGATTGCGATAAAGTATGAAATTAAATACTTATTACAAACCATCGCTTACAAACTTGAACTACCGAACTATATTAATAACAAGATATTCGTTTTCTTACTTATTTCATAGTAAAATTATTATCTAAACTAAAAGGCTTTTAGTTTAAATTTGTAGCTCAATTTGAATCGAAGTACCATTCACTTTGACACAAAGTACCTATGCAATAGATTATGTAACATTATCTCCAGTGTCTCTAAATGTTGTACATGAATTTACGGATAGAAGAAAGGATGTAAGAAACGTCAGTGAAACTTGAGATATTCGATTGGAAAACATTGAGGAGATATCGTGAAGTTAGTAAACACGGAAGACGCTAAAGATCGAAATTGATGAAGTCCAGAGATCGATAAACAGATATCCTGCCGGGACGTAGACGTCTGTCATGGTACCGAGTAACCATCTGTACACAAGCCGAGTGGAAATTCAGTGAACTCGCGAAAATTCAAATTACATCGAGATTCCACGGGCTCGAGTGGTCTGATACAGTGTAGTCACTCGGCGAGTCCTCAGACCGCTAATGAAACTGGTTGCAATGGTGAAGGGTCGGAAACGTTCTCCAAAAGAACACGATATTAACTACAAGAATCTGGGTCGAGAAATGCTCAAGTACCTCAATCAAATTATCGTTTCGTACAAATTTGATCATGGCATCCAGCTTGAAACAGTATGAATTGCTCTGGAGTACCTGCCCAATCTGGTACACATAATGAACCACACAATTAGGTTAAGACATCACTATATTCCTAACAATAGGCACTTGTTTCGAATAAAAATGAAAGAGAGAAAATATAAATATATTTTCAGCCTAAGTTTCATTTCCATGGTTCTGCATTTAAATATTACAACAAATTTAGACATCTTGAAATTTGGAAATAAAAAATGTGTAATTTAAGACGGTACAAAGAGAACAGGGGTGAAATTAGAAACATCAAAGGTGGTTCAGAAACATCAAAAGCAATTTCTTCGGATCGGGTGGTCCTCGAAACCACAAAAACGTGATCCGTCCACCCTCAACCCTGCGCCCGAACCGCAAGCAGCTTCTTCTAACCAGCAAATTCCTATCGAATCGATGCGTTTAGAGACATCAAACGATATCGAGGGTCCGGCGGTGGAACACGATTTTAAATTCCCGGTAATCTCGTTGGGCGATCGAGGTCGTCGTTGCAGCCCGTTATTAGGAGCAACCGTCTCTCATGAAAATCCGCACCCTCGGCGAGTCGCGAGCGGCTAACAGAAAATTATCACGACCGCGTATCGTTCCCGGAGGGCCCGAACGTTGCCCCCACGTCCCCCCCGTTTTCGAAACTCACCCCTGCTCGACGTTGCGGCATTATGTATACGAGAGAGAAGAGCCGGCCAAAGCACACGAGGGGATTCCTCGCGGTATTCGTTACTAATGGGCGTTCTATTTAGCGGCGCCCTCGGCCCTCCAGGGACGTGTCACGCGTCACTGGGTTCCCGTGGCACAATGCTCGACGTTCGCAACGCCGCTGGATGTCAAAGGGCCGACAAAAGTCAGGGATCCTAGCTAGATTTCGACTCTTCCTGTACATACGCGAGATCTATCGTTTTTCTGCGGGTTCTATTTCGATACGGTTGCATCTTGATGGTTTGGACAGTTTTGATACTAACATGGGTTGAAGGGGTGCTCGAACGCTTTACGGCTCCACGAATATTTTGGTTTTTTATTGTGAGTTTCAGTTGGTTGTTCGGTAGACAAAGGAAACATGGACCTTTGTGGCTCAAAGGAAAACTTCAGTTCTGTAAGCGTTACTGTCAGATATTTCGGATTTTTATGACATCACACAGATTTTTGTAAAGTTTGTATGGATATTTCTCAGTTGCGAAATAACTTTGTTCAACTTCAATTTATAGTAAAAATGTGTTCTTTCAAAGACATTTAAATAAGTCTTCATTCAAAATAATTCATTTAAATAATGTTCACACAATTTAATTTGTAGAAACAATTACGCAAAAGTTTCGATAGGAATTCACTCTGAACATTTCGAAACGACCGAACTTTCTCCGTTCGCCTACTACTCGTTTCGTCTATATCTATTAACAACGGGGTAGTTCGCGCGAGATTCCATGGGGCGACACTTTTCCGGGATGGGGATGCACGGGTCCGATGTGCCCCTCGATCAACGTCAATCAGCCGTTAAACAATGACGCGCCGCGCAAAGAGGATTTTATTGTATTGCGGAGAGAGCAAAGTTCCAGGCACAATGCGTTCATCCCCCGCCCTCTCGGGGCTGCTAAGCCGTCAAGTCACCCTCGAATATTCTCCGGCGAATGTCACAGTTCTGGCCTCGTTTACTTCTCTTTTTCCCGTTTCTGTATCGCGCGATGCGCTTTTTATTGCGTTTTCGAGCTTTGTGAATGCGGAAACACTCGTTTTACCCTGGAAAAGAAGACTATTAGATTAATAGTTTATGCTTTCTATGCTGCATAGTACACTCGTTTTTTGTACATTCTGATGCAAATTAAGGGTAATTCCAGACTTGAGAAGCTCACCACCAAGAGAAATAACTTATCGCCGAACAGCTACTATTTATCCTGCGAAAATATATTTTCTAATAAATCTCTTTTCAACGTTAAGCTTTATTAAATTGAAGGTTGTACAAATGGAATTACATCCCTTTAGCAAGCGCCTCAATTACATTAGAAAACGTGGAATCTACGGTTGGAATTTTTAAAAACATTAAGTCGAATGTAATGGCAAGGGCGAATGAAATATTAGGGGGAGGAGTAGAGTCGTCGAGGGATGCGCACACGCGCGGAGGGGTTAAACGACGTGGCAGTGTTTAAAGGGGTCGAACGCGTTTGTTAGGACGAAATGGATCTTGATACGGCGATGTGTCGATGCGGCTAACAAAGGAGAACCGTTGTAAGGGTATTAAAACGCGTTCGAGCACGACAGGCCCAGTTGTCCTTCTTTAGGCCCACCGATGAATTACTGTCACAATTGGTACAACCAGAAACGAGGATTAGTTGAAGATATATGTGCGTTTAAAAAAGTGGAGCTTCATCTGTTGTTATTAAGGGAGTTCATAAATTTGTGGGTAATAGCAGTCTGAGTCAAATGTACACCCGGTTGTCTGCCGAGGATGAGTGTACGGGTAGAATATTTTATAAGTTGAGTTCAACTTTGGGCAATAAAATATGTCATGTTATATGGTCTAAATTCTACGATTCTACGGAACTTCTTACGTAACTCTTTTGCAAGAAACATACCGCAAAACATCGCCTCTTCGTAATCCGCTATTTCTTTGATGCCTTGAAATCAAATCTAACGCCGAAGAATCACTCGTACCAGCGTCTACCAGTCTCACCGGTATCAATTCCTTTCCCGATCAAAATCACAATTCCCCGTTGTAATTCACTATCTGCTGCGTTTACAGGGCATTAATACCAGCGTATCCCCCAGAAACATCATCGTAGAGAATCAAAGAACGTAGCCACGATCGGAGCGTGCGCCCACGCGATCGAAGTAGTCGAAGGAGATCGATAACAAGGAACGCGAAAGGCGGAAACGACACCGCGATCGCGTTACCCGGCATGGACTAACTCTGATCAGCGTTGCCAGCGTATCCAGTGATTTCGTTGAAATTTCAGCGAGTTTCGTGATCGAACGATCCGTCTCTCAGCCAGGTACCCGCTTATCCATCTTCGTTGCGTCGAGACACGGCTCGCCGCGACTCGCTCTGCCCTCCCCCATGGACATACATATGTATCCGGTGTTCCGAGCATTGTCAGCCTGAGACCCTGAAGGCAGTAGATAAAGAGCAAGACGGATACTCGTTCTCGAACTTGCCAGCTGCGAGCCCACGCGAATTTGGTGACTCACTTTAGAGCGTGGCTCTCCGCGTGTATACCTACGCGTTCTCCGCGCCGCGCCGAGCGGAGCCGCGTGTCACTCGTGAATGGTTCGCCTGTAAAAGAGGGAAGTGACCGTATATCTGGGAGGATAGAGAGGCGGGTATCATATTGTATGCTTAAAGCTTGCTAACCTGATAAGATCCTGAAAAGCCTTGATAGACGATTCCGACTCTCTCCCCTACTCTTCCTTCTCTCTCTCTTCCGTATTCTTCTTTCCTCCGTTTTTCTGGCAGTCCCTCATTGTTTGGCCAAGCGTTATTCATATGTATGAGCCGGGTACAAGAGGTAATGGGATGCTGACTGGTTGGTCGGTCGGATTAATAAAAATGTTTGTCGTGGCTTCTTTCAAGCGTGGCCACATCGAGCGGCAATGATCGAGAGCAAGAAATAAACGAGCCCGTTGCGAGCGTGTAGCCGCCGTGATTATCCTGCGGCCGTGCCTCGGAATTTAACGATCGAGTCGTGAACGTCTGGACCTGGAGTCGGTGGACGCGCGTAATGAGCGAGACCGGACCGGGATAGACATTAAGGATCCCGGGATTTTGTTCAGAAAATTTTAGGGTTTAGTTTGTGATTAATGGTCGTAACCCACGAAACTTGATGACCGGCCTGCGAGTTAACGAGGGGAATTAGCAGCTTTTTGAAAAACTTTCTGTCTGATGCTTTCATGGGAACCACACTAAGCTTCGAACGAGATTTGTGGTAGAAATCTGCTGTATTAAAATCAGAAGTATGGTCGATATATCCACCGTAACTCGAACGTAATCCCAAAGTTCGAACTTGATCCCAAAATTAAGATACCCCAACGGTGTTGAAAGTTCAGAAAATTCCGATTTAATTGAAATCCTTCGTGTTGTAGATGCGCCTCCATTTTTCGCCTCTCAATATTTGTCTCGGAAAGAAAAGTTCGGTACAGTGGACACGTATTCGCACGATCGAAACTGATGGCGAAAACAACGTTAGAAGATTGGCTCGTTAATCATCCCTGAAAACGATCGTTCCTTTCTTCGCCGCTGCTCGCTTACGCCTGCCCACGAAGGATTCGCTCGGCGCGATTAGGAGATTCTTTCCGGGATAGGGCCGTTTATCAAGAAAATGAGCGGAACAAGAAGGCTGACGTTCTGTTTACCCGGGTGTACGTTGTTGCGGCTACCGTGGTCAGTTTCCTTCTCTCTCTTTCTCTCACTCTTCTCTTTCTCTTGTAATATACGAACGAACGAGAGAAGGAAATTGAAGAAACGCCGCGGGCTTCTCGTACTTACATGCTCCTCCACGACGAGAGAAGAGGGACGGGGCCCGACAGCAACGTCTTTTGTAGGATGACGGTAGCAAGTAGTCTTGGTGAAATCGATTTCATATACAATGGCTGTTCCGTTCGTGATGTAATAAGTCGGCTCTGTAGCGTGCAGCGATATCGTGCCGTTCGATCCAGACGATTGTAAATATGTACGTGCCGATGCTTCCTCTGTTCGGAGCACGGGATACTAGGCGTATTAGTTCGCTGGCTCGTCAAGACGGTGTCTCTCCAGCCACGCTCTCGGTAATCTTCTCTGTTCCTCGTATTTACACGTATATACTCTTGGGATTCCGAGGATTTACCGAATACGACGTTTCCCGTGTACACCCGTAAGCCCCGAGATCGCGTGAGACGTTTCCACGCTCGCAGTTGGAGAATCTGCTTCGCGATCAAGCAATCCATCAACCGGCGGCTCTCCGAGTTTCGAGCGTTAAGATGAACCCGGTACTTGGATTTTAAATTGTCAGGTGTTACCGGAAATTGGCGGACATTAGTTCGTTTAGATACGGCGGATTTCGTGCTCTTTGTTGCACGGTTATCTTGATGTGCTAAATGGAACGTGAATACGAAATCTTTGCTTGTAGAATCCGTGGCGTAGCGAGGTAGTAGTAAAACGAGAAATTACCTTACACGATTCTGTTCGAATTCCGGTACGGAGATATTAAATAACAAGGTTACTTAACGATTGAATAATGGTTCATAACAGGGCTAAAACTGAGCCGTTCCTTTTCTCTCGAATCAAGAATAATAGCCAACCATTATCGCCAAAATATTCGCAAGATAATACGGAGCCGTGTTAACACGGGAAATAAAAACGTCAAAGAATTTCATCCGCATTATCAGCATTCCTTGAGGACTTATTCAACATCGACTGGCAATAGTTCCCTTAACGATCGCGACCGCTCGAGAATCTCTTTCCTCGTTCCAATATATTATATCACACGTGTAATGCAAATTACCTGCGAAAACGTTTATTCGCCAAGGTATCTCGTTCGGCTCGGCACATTCTAATCGATCTCTCGGACGTAACGAGCCATGAGCTCGGCTCGTTTCTTTCTTCGGCGCCGTTTACACGCGTTTCTCGGCCGCGTGCGCGCACACAGCTCACGGCGACGACGAGCTCGAGGAGGTGTAAAATCGTGGCGACCCGAGCCGCGATGAAAGTGAACGAACATTCCAGCGACGCAGATTCCGCCCGTTCTGTCGTAACGCATGACAAACAGTGTCGATAACCCGTAATCTTCGGGCCGCGTTTACATCCTCCGCAAGGAAGTTCGGGAAAACGGAGGCTGAACGCTTCGAGAACCCTTTGTATTCCGATTCGCCACGCACGACTTTACCGTATCATTTTCTTCGGGTTTGCAACCTGACCTGAATTATGGTGACATGTTGGCTGATACCGTTTCACATTCGTTGAAAGAGTAATCTGTATCCTTCCGAAGGTGAAGATAGTTGAAAAGATTGTCAGTTATCAAAGATAGTTGAAGGGGTCAGCTATCAAAGATAGATGAAGAGGTCAGCTATATAGATAGTTGAAATTACGTTGTGCGTCTCAGAATTTGATACTTGAACTTCTGCAACTTTGTGAACTTCAAGAACTTCGGCGTCTTGAAACTTTACTGATTGAACTCTTGTAACATATCTAACCAGACCTATCTAACTAAACCTTGCTTTCTTATCGAACATCAGTCATTTTCTAATTCTCCAAATGATCACCTTGTCCGACAAAGTGGTTGATAGAAACATCGACGAAAATTAAGACGGCGAATGAAAACTGTGATAAGTCAGACAGGGACAATTCGAAGCAGACAGAACTGAAATCGTCCGTCATTCGATGTCGGCCAGGCTTTCTCGCGTTACCATGTCACGCGTGTCTACTCCAAAGCCTAGAGACAAGAAAAACCGCGGCAAGAACACGGAACGTGACCGGGCAACAAAAATGCGCGACACCGTCGGCGAAAGAAACGAGTTGGACCAGACGTGCCCTTAATGACGATTCGACATGCCAATAAGTCGCCGGGTGTCGCGTGGATGACGCGAAATATGTCGCCCGGGTCCGACATTCGCCTTCACGCCATGTTACAGTAACTGCTGGAACGGCCTGGTCTTACGGTACTGACTAATAATTAGTTCAACTTAAAAATTTATCGTTGAATCTTGCCCGTCATCGGTTGCAAATCCCACACTGTATTGCAGGACATTTTACCTTCAAGGATTTCCTTGATGTCATCATTTATTCGGGGTTTTAACCTACATGTCTGCTGTTCAGTGTAGACTTATTTATTTCAAAGAATTTTTGTCTTCGTGTACTTTTTAAAGAATATGGTACTTGTGGGGCCTTGTAATTTTATGACATTTATGTTTAGGTTTACGCTTATGTATAAATATACTCAAGTTTATTATTCTACATGTGACTGTTTTTAATTTTGTTGTTTATACTTCAGGTATTTACCCGTGCAGTAAATTTACTAATAATCTGGCAAATTAAACATGAGCACAGTTTATAACTGAAAGTAATAAACATTGTCTTACGAAACAAAATTCGTACAAAAATATGTAAAAATGATAAAAATTGTTCTATACATGCTTATTGTATTCAAGTAACTGACCCAAAATGTAGGTGGTCAATAGTACCCAGCAATAAACCTTGATTTTTCAGACCTTGGTACTCCCAGATCAAACTTGTCCCAAAGAAACTGCGATCTCCCTTTCGTTCTTATTGCGAACGATAAATCGAGCGGGCTGAAACGAACCGAATCAACGATTCAACCCGTGAACGTCATAATGTCGGTTTATTCTTTCAAAATGGTCGCATAAAGTCTCGAGGACCGTTTCGTTCGAAACGATCTCACTTTTCGTCGATTTGAAACCAGTCGGCGAGGTTGATCCGACAGTAGTACATTTTCGCGAATGAAAAATCGGGACTGGTTTGATGCTCGGTGAACGGTTTCGTTTGGGTCAGATGAGTTGTCGGAACCTTAAACGGGGAAACTAACCGAGAACATTTTTGTGCGATTCGAGGAGATAGTAGAAAGCGAGACACGATCCAACCGAGGCACGTAATGACAGGTATTTAGAAAATCCCATCGTCTAATGTCGCTGCCGAGGGGAATCTTTAAGGATACCTTCTCGACAGGGGTTCTCAATGAAATATATTTGTGAAAATATATCCTGGTTAATTTGAAGAAAATGGACTGATAAGGGATACTCAATAGATATTCATTTTATAGAGGATTGTAGAATTCTTTGCTAAATCGTTTATGCAACTTCTATATCGATGACGCTACTTCAAATGAACCACCCCTTTTATCTATGAGTTTATAATTTAGAAATTATCAAAAATATTGAAGAAGTACTTACATGAAGGAATGACGATGTTATATATCTTGTCATACACAATTCCATATTAAATACCCGAGTAAATTGTGACATTGATATGAAGGAAGATGTCCAACACGTTTACAAAACGTCTGTGCAGAACAGACACTGGGAACCCCTGCTCGAAAGGGTTGTAATCAAGACACGATCGCTGGTAGACGCATATCAATGAGGATTCGGCATACCGACGTGTCCGTGTCGCGATCATGCGAATAGTAAAAGCGGCATCGGAAGCTGACGGTGACGGGAGAAGTAACCGTTTCTTTCGAGCTATTTTTATGACACTTAGACTTTCCTTCGGCCCGGCAACATGCTGGAACACTTGAAAAACACTTGTACGCATTCCGTTACGTTTACGCAACGACGCTACGAGACTGTCGGAGAGTGGCTCTCCATGGTGTTCCTTGAACGAAGATCAAGTGGAGACGGTTTTTAATTTTCTAGAAGGTGCGGCATCCACACTCGGGATCTGTTCTGCCTTCTTTCAAGAACCTGCACTTCCTTGGAATCTCTTGACCTGACCGTCTTCTCGTGAGAAACTGAATCACGTTCGCTCCTTTTTCACACTCGTTTCCCGCCTTTTCTAGTATTCTTACTTTGGTTTCATTAGGATTTTAATATTTTGTAATTTTGTGGTTTTCTTATAAAGAAAAAGACAAAGTCTCATGTTCCAAATTTTTGTCTACCGTCCCGGAGCCATCTTGTACAAAATTAGCCCGACAACGCGTTGACAAACGAGAGCAACAGGATAGCGTAGATGTATGCGAACAGCGTACATCGACCAGTCGCAAAGTGAGAAACTTCTATCTCTTTGGTAGGTCCTCTCTGGAATTTAAATTAAATATCGCGTGCGCGACCAGATACCTCGCTGGCAGAGCGCTTTATGACGCGTTTCGTTGGTTGCTCGATGTCGTTGAAGGCAAAGGTCTCATTCCCTTTGACCGTTTCATTTTCAGCCAATAAAGAGTTTACAGTCACCCGTTTGCGAATCGACCGAAAGCGAGTAGCTTAACCTTTTGTGCGGCCGAAACGCTTGTTTGATGACCAGTCGACTGAGTTACCGGAGAGATACGTTGCTTGTTTCCGGCGTTTCCAGATCATTTTCATGAATTTTATTATCTCTCGAAAATAAGTTGTGGGTTATCGCGGCGGAGTGTCACGATGTTCGAATTCTTAATGAACGAAAAGGGCCCGAGGAGATACAATCATTCGGATGTCGTAAAAAAAAGATGAGGTTCGTGCCAGAGAAATTAGTCTTTTTCAACGGGAGCAACGCATAAACGTTCTGTAGACTTGTTAGATAACCGAGGTTATCGGGTGTGTTTTGTACGATGTCAGTGATGGACGTTTTTAAGATCGAGATTGGGGATTTTAGATCTGACTGGTTGCACTATTGTTCAGATATAAAAGTATTGTAGATTTCAAATTCATTATTGTTAACTATAGCTTCGTTTGTGCTGACAAAGTTTAATGTAACTTATTGACCTTTCAGACTAAATTTGGTTTACAATTCAAAGAAAATATAAGAGATTGAGTATAGTACACCACTGTCATTTCCTAATTAGTAAGCCTTACTATATACTTCTAAATTTTATTGAACTTGTTAAATGAATTCTGTAAAAAATTCAACAGCAACAATACTCTATGATTAATAAAATTACTCAAATATCTAAAAGTTCCCATAAGACGAAATAAACGAATTTCACGAACTTGGCCCTAGTAGAGAGATAAAATGAGTCAACACGAGTTGAAGATGGTTGTCTCAGCAAAAACATATCATTGAAAATAACAGCGCCATTAAAAGCTTAACGACACGTTTCATCCACTATCGATAGGACGTGAAATGACAAAGCGGAAGCAGAGTAAAGCTTGCAGAAGCGTCTCTCGCAGCTCGCCGTGCAAAAGCCATGGTAAGCTAGCGTACGCGTGACTGGTATCGACATTTTGGAATTGCTACGTTCGACGTCCATTGTTGTACGTTTCTCTACGTAGAGCTGCTACGTGTGACTGTACATTTCGGTGTAATATAATCCTCTGTTGCCTTACAACAAACGTACAGCACAGTGCACATCAATTTTGGAACATTAAGTGTGTATAGTTGAACATCGCAAAGGTGCAAGTCTATCAGTTTCATAAATTTTCATAATTCAAATGCGTGGGTGCTCAAAGTTTCAAATTTCTAACTTGAAAAGTCTTTGAATTTCTTCAATTTAAAATTTAAAATCATGTAACTAAATTTTCCGAAAGTAGAGCGAAGAATAGTCGAGAAATATCTAGGAAATTGCTCGTCGAGGTCTCGGACGGATAGCAGAAAACGATATCGGAAGAAGGGCTGGTCCTCTATCGAGAACCATTCGGTCGTTCATAATCGATGATACGTCGATAGAGTGCACTCGCCATAAGCCATCCGTATCTTTTGCATTTTCCTAGCGATAGATCACGAAGAACGCGTTTCTCTCCAACACACGGTTTTTGATTGAAGCGCCTCGCGTGTTCCACGGCGAACGCTCGCGCCACGGAACTGTATTTATTTAGATTTATGTGGCGTGGCTCGCGCTACGCCGTAACAAATCGTGTTCTATGAAGCTATTACAGACGGAAATGCAATTCTCCTTTCTCGTGGCCCCGGTGAAATATAGGGTTTCGCACCTTTGAATGAACCTCGCTGCCTTGACAGACTGCCGGAGGTATTTGAGAATGTTTTATAAAAGAGTGCCGGCTTCTCGAGTCGTTCGTTTCGGGCTCAACGTACTCTACCTATATACTGGCTGCTTGTTTCTGAGAGGTCTTTATCGGAACTTTTGACAAATGTATCTCGGGATAGAGACTTTAGAAAAGTATTTCACCGCTGACACTCGGGAATTTGTCGAACGACGCGGAAAATTGTGTGTAGGAAGCCTTCCACGAGCAAAGACACCGATTTTAACCTTTATCGAGACAACTTCTACGTGCAGGAAAATTTTCCGGAAATAATGAAACGCGCATAAAGTTTTATAACGAGTAATAATTTCGTGCGAAATTGAAATTCTATAAAAATCTGTTCGACGAACGGTAAGTTAAGTATCGAGACAAATTTCGTATAATTGCGAAACGCTCTCGGATAAAGCGGCAGAAAAATTCTTGTTCGTTTCGTGTTTCCTCGTTTCCGAGACTTTCAACGAGTCGGTTCGCTGTTCCAGGAACGATACCATCGAGCTAAAAGGTTTCAAACTAATTCGGAGACGTATTAAGTGCACGCATCGCGCGGCCGGAACAGTTATCCGATATCACGGAATCGAAACTCGGTAATGGAGGAACGTGATGGTCGCCGCGAAACTTCGCGATGATTACCCGCCAGAAATGCGGCATTTCACGATCGATGCCGATTCGCTGCAGCGAAGGTTTTTCCCCGTTAACTTTCTTTATTTTGTATCGTTACGCGTATTTTCAATAAGATGTTCAAAGGAAAAGGCACGTAAATATCGGTTGAATCCTCTATAATCACCGTGAACCTGCAGGGATCTGATATTCAATTTCGAAGAATATTCCAGGTATTAACGTTTTATTTTAATGACAGAGTAGTCAACGCGTTACGAATCGTTTCGTACGTCTTTATTGCAAACTTTCATTCTCGCCGTGGTAGATAACGCGCATATTAATTACTGGATTAGTCTCATTTACGTACCTCAGATTGCGGTTGTGTTTGTGGATCCAATTCAGACGTAATCCTATTTTTTTAGGCTCAATCCCGGCTACTTCGTGTGTATTTTGATTTAAGATCGGTTTAATCCACACTCGTGCCAGTTTAAGCCCGGCTTACCTTAATCCTATTCATCGATGCTGGGGATTTAAAAAATCTCAAGTATCGTTCATGTATTCGTATAACTTTCGAACGATCGCTAAAGAAGCTACAGCGAAGATGAAAGGGAAAGGAACCGTTGTAATGAGTGAACGCTCTCTCGAGGTATACAAGAATATTTTATTCGTCGAAAGTAACAAATATACAATTCTTCCAAATAAAAATCTTGGGTCGATTTAAAAATCAGTAGATTTGTCGCGAAATCGGGTTCGTCCTACGTGACCGAGCCGTGTCCGATCGATTTCATAGGTCAGTATCGATCTAAACCAGTGATGGGCAGATTGGGTGCCCATCATTTTGGGATTTGAAGTATTGGGAATTGGGATTTGGAGATTTGGGAATTTTAGAATTTGAGAACTTCAGAATTTGAGGAATTTGGACATTTAACGATTTGGGAAGATAGAGATGTAGGAGGTTTGAAAATTTTAAACGTAAAACTTTGCACCTCAATGCTAGTATATTTGCCCATCACTGTTCTAGCCGGACGCGGTGCGTGTATTGTCCATGTACGAAAGAAACCGCAAGGGCTCGTTTCAACAAACATCCGAATAGAAACATCAACGTAAGCGTCGTTCGTCTAGTCGAGAAACCGAGAGTGAGAATTTTGGCACGATCATCCTTCCAGGAAACCATTGGCCACTCGCGTGTGCCTCGTGCGTTCATATAACAAATTGATAAAAAACGCGTTTCGTTTTACCTTCTATTTTTTCGTTCCTCAACTTACATCGCCTAGGAACGATCTTCCGTTCCTCGCTCTATCTATCTATCTAATTATGTATATATATATATTTATATTTATATAAACATCCATCTAAATGGATAATAATCCATTTGCTCACCAGCTCGTTACCACGTATGTACACATATATACCCATCTAAATGCACAGTCTCTAATTTACTTCGTTCACGATTAATTAACGTAGATCCAATTCCCGCGGCTTTAAACCGTGCCACTCGAGCAACGTTCGATTCTTACAAAACGGAAGTGTTCTATGTACAAAAAGAAAGAAAGCGTCGCGAGAGAGTCCCGCACGATTAAGGCAGTGTTTCGATGAGATTCGTACGGGGAACACGTGTTATCCCCGTTCGCCAACCAGTTCCAGTTTCACTTTCGACAAAGTTCCACCCGTTGGACGTCCGGTCACCCACTGATTCACTGATCGTTCTTGAGCTTTCACTCACCGAAGGATACGTGTTCGAAGCCTTCGAGTATTTCGATCGTTCAGAGCCAGGGACCCAGCTGTGCCTCCAAAATGGTGGCCGCGTCGGTTCTGCCCATCACGCGAAGATGGTTCAACAGATCCGTCACGGCTGTCGGCTCGTGGTGCTTCGCCTCCCACAGATCCAGAATGTGTTCCGTTGGACTGGGCTTGGTCGCGAAGTAGTTGATGTACCTGCGAAACGAAAGCGAACCGTGTGTTCTTGTAATTATTCGATAACCGAGAAAGTTTCTCTCGTTTCCAGATTTTGTGCGTGCAGTTTACAAACGAAGTAACGATCAACAAGTATTAAATGCAAGGTGTAGTGAGCTATAATTAAGTTCTAAGGTATTGTTTCAACCTTCTCGGTTATTTCGTACAAGAATATATATTATAAGAAGTATAGACAGTGTCAATCAATTTGACAAGAAAATAAGGTAAGTGCTCGCTACGGTTTGGTCGTATCTTGAAATGGTTAGTGGAAATCGATAGATAATAGCGAGTAGACTCTCGTGACGATAATGAGCGTATGCAAAATAGTCGATTTTCGTTCGAACGGGGAGATGTTATAAATAGTAGCGAAACTGCGAAGTAATAAGGGAAAAATGTTATAAATTGCAAGAAAAAAACAGCGATAGCTTAAACGGGTCATTACGGACGCGTCTACCTTGTCACTTTCGTGTCTACCTAACTTCGAAGCAAAATGAAGCGATATTGAAACTCGTTCTACAAGAACGATCCTATAGAAGTATCCGATTTTTCCCCGTTTTAATCCGGCTCAATTTATAAAAGCGTAAACGGGCTACCGTTTCGATCGAGCGATTCCCGCAAAACATTCTAGCAGAATCACCGCTCATCACCGGTTCCGAGGCACAAAATAACCGGCTGTTACCGGGGAAAACGAGCAAACGAAAATCGATAGCTGTCAAGAGGCAGCCGGTCTTCGGGGCTCCTAACATTCCCCGCAGCGAAAAGATTAAGATCCACGTCGTACCGGAACATACGCGGGAAATCCTTTAATAGACCATCGACGATCGTCCAGCGTTTAAAAGGAAGTACTACGATATCCCGCGGGGTTTAAACGCTCGGTAGCCAGTAAACAAGCGGTCAAGTAAAATGCGCGTAAGATTGCTAACCTGTCAACTTGAAGCCTCTGCGCCAGCATTCTCCAGTCGTTGCCCAGGGCGTTCGGCGGATCCAGACACTGGCATAGCTGCTTCCTGAGGGACCTGGTAAACCGAAACGGTCTCAGGGTGGTGGAGTCTGTGGTCGCGTTATTAGCATGCCCGCTGCTGACCACGGTCACCTCTCGCAACGGTCTGGTCACGCTTCCGGACGAGATCAATTGTTTCGCGGCGTCGTATACGATCCTGAACACCTGCCTGGTGTCCGAGTTGCCCTGCGACACCTGCAGTTTGTAGCTACGACTGTTGCTCGGCCCGAATGCGGTGTCCAGGCCGAAGGTCACGTGTTTCGTGTTCTCCAGACAGTTCCACACGTCTCTGAACGGTATCTCCTGTCGTTCCGTCGGCGATTTGCTTTGCCACTCGTTGCCGACCTCTTCCAGACTGACGCACAACGACTCCCCGTTATCTTGGTACAACAGCGTCCGTGGTTTGTCCAGGAGGTAGCCCCTGCTTTGGGATTCCCTGTCGACGATCGCCTTCATCGCCGCCTTCGTGTCCTCCACGGCGTACACCCTCACGCAGCATTGGCCAGCCTGACTGGCGAACAACGCCAGCCGCAATCTCTTCGTGGCGATCATGTTCTCGCAACTTTGACCGGCCAGCACGTAACCTCTCAGCTGTTCGGTCACGATGAACGCCTCCGCGTGGTCCAACTGCGTGAACAACGGCGTGTTGATGGTCTCGTTGCCCAGCGTCAACACCCTGGTCCACGTGATCGATTGGTGCTCCTTGGAGGACATGATGGTCGTCCCATCCTCCACGCTAAGACCGTCGCACGCCCAGACGCTCAGCTCCCACGTGGCGGGATGGAGCATCGCACAATGCTCGAATTGCAGGATCACAGGCTTGTTGAAGGTGGCCGACGAGGGGCCGCACGTCACCACCGCGGATAGTTGCGTGATACCATCTGTGGGAAACAGGCGGTCCAACTTCCGTGTCATCGATTCGCAATCGGGGATCGGGTTAAACGTGTATATGTATAGCATATTTGTTCGATAAAATCGGCATTATGTAAGAAACTCCCAGAAGTAAATCACCACGAATCGATTGTTTCTCAACAATTCTATAGAATGCTAAGTGAAACCCTAATACAAATGCGGTAGTTCTCAGAAGTTTGACTTTAGCAGACTCCGCTTGACAAGGGTTTAATTTACGACCGCGCTACATCGTATTATACTCGTAATTCTACGATCGGATGACAAAAGCTGATATATCGCAGTAGGAACATATCACATTTTGCCATCTGATCAGATTCAAAACGTCCGTCGATCTCGAAGACAATCTGGACCCTATCCAAATAGATATTGATCTAATCGGATGAACGTAACAGATCGTTAACCCGTAACTGGCAATTGCAGCGGGTCAATTAATAAGGCGCGCACCACTTACCGGGTAATCGAGGCCTGAACCGATCCTCGTTCAGCACCGCCAGGTAGAGTTCCTCCTTGAGCGGTTTCGGGACGGCCCCCTCGGGCACCGACATCGAGATCCCGGCGTCCGGGAGCACCAAGAGGGCACCGCGCGTGTTCACCGCGGCGCCGGCCACGTTTCCGGTCTCGAGCTTCTGCAATCGGACGCTCTCCGAGGCGACGTTGTACGTCGAGTCGGAGGAGGGGTACGAGCTAGTGACGCTGTTCTCGCAATCGGAGTGGATCTGCTTGTCGCTGCAGGACTCCTGGGTCGAGGTGCTGGGCGTCGGTGACATTGGCGACGGCTGAGGGGCGATCGACAAGTGGGGGACGTCGTAATGGTGTTCGGAGAGGGATCTCGACATCGACAGCTTCGGGTCGAAAGGATACTCGTAGCAGGCCGGCACGCTCGTCGCCGTGACGTCCGGCTGCAGGCTCAGCTTCTTGTCCTGGTCCGGGAAGAACTCCGGCTGGAATTCTGAAACGCACACCGCCGAGCCACGGCTCGTGGGTATCTCTGCGCGCTGCGGACAGACGCCGCTGTGATACTATTTCGATTTTTATGCTGACACCTCCGGGTTCGCTACCTTCATCGGATTACTTTTGCACGCTGCATACACACCTGTGGACCTATCCCCTTCGAGATACTCCATTCAGGAATGTGCATAAGCTCCCATTGTTTTCAGTTTTCTTCCTTGATATTTTATGTGTAACAGAACGTTCCTCACTTACCTACATGTTTTGATACCATGTGTACGTTTAAATGATAATTGTGAAATAATCATATATTGTCATACCTGACAGTCAGGTACATTATGGTTACAAAGAATCAGACTTTGTAGCTATCTGTTAATAAAACTAGTCTCAAATCTTCATCTTAGATAATAAAGTCATTCCGCAGTTCAATAAACTGTAATATTATAACTATACATTGTACATACAGTTCACAAATTCACTCGTATCAGCGAAAACGTCAAAAGCAAAATAAAAGATGAAAATTAGTAGCAGTTTGAAGCTTGGAAGGTTAAAGATGTAGGAAATAATCGAATTTCCTGTGATCGATACCGATCAAAGTAGCGAACACGTGGTGTCGATAAAACTTCGAAATAGTACCGCTCTGATCGCGTGCAGCGAACGAAGGACCGAAAGCAAAGCTAACCTCGTGAAAGAGGCAGTAGTTTTAACCCGGAACATAATTACATCCTCTGAACGTCACGCGTTTCGCTCCTTCGTTTGCGATGAGTCAACGCGGATGGGGTTTCTTTTTTCCATCTTTGAAATGCTTACCGTTACGAGCCATGGAGTAGAGGGAATGGTCCCGACCTTTGCGCCTCAGAAGCTTCGCTAAGAAAAACGCCAGTCCGCCGATTACCAGACACGCGACAGTCAAACCGATGTACAGTGCCACGTCCATCTGGCGATTCGCTGTAAACATCAAACGACACGTTTTTCTTTGTAATTTATTCTATCAGCTGTTGCTTTATGGAAGATGATGCGGGAAAAGATAGAGAATGAGGATTTCGAAGGTGTTACTCGAAGAGATAAAATTTTTAACGACTACGTTGAGCAGCGTAGAATTCGTTAGAATTTCGTCTTCCTGGCGTCCAGCAGAATGGTCGACGATTCGACGGGACCAGAAATTCTCGCTAATTTGAAACTTTGTTAGTCCGTGCTAAGCTATTCGCCGAAAGATTATCGCTCGTTCGGAGATTACGGTAAACGGGTTGGCGTTAATTCCTCGTTTTAAGGGGTCCACCGAGCGATACGATCTCGCAGCAGTTTAAGACGTACCGTGCAAATGGTGTCGGTAATTCACGCGTATCCGCGAAGCGTGCTCCTCGTGGACGACCAACGACCACCGTTCATGAATAATTTACGCGGCAACTTTTATACCTATACGCCATTTTCTTCCCTGTTTTCGTTTTTATGACGAAACGTGTTCACGGACCGGGGTTTCGTTTTTTCCTTCTTTTTCCTTTTACTTGATTTTTTCTCTCAGAGGCTAGCCGAGGGGACACGCCGAGAGTTTTTAAACGTTTCCCGCGTCGCGCTAAATATTACGAGCATCGCGGTAGGAAAGTTTTTAAGCTCGCTTCCTCTCCATTTAACGCCAAGTGGACACGGCTCGTTTTCTTCATCCGACCGCTTCTTTCTCTTCTTCTGACGCGGTTTTATCGCTTTACAACGGACCGTTTATTTCGTGCTTTCGGCGATAAAGATTGGCATCGTTATTATCGTGGCTGTTAACGGGCCGCAATAAAAACAGCTGTATAACATACCGTTCGAACGGAATAATAATTTTTAAGTGGCCGTCGCGCGAGACAACACGGCAAGCGATTAAAAACGAGAAACAGAGACGGCATAAGTTCTCGTTCCATGCGTTCATACAAAATCACGATTGAATTACGTTGTTTGCGGAGTTTCACCGAGATTCGAGCGCGTTCCATGAATTATATAACAGCGAATTTTATTGGAGGATTAACCGGTCGTCGCGCGTAAATAAGCGATGATATACGAAACGTCGTAAATCGCTAAATTTCGTATCAATTTATCAATAAGGGTAATGGAGGATTACTCGTGGAACTTTCCTCATTACGCGCCGCTGAATTCTCTTTGAGAGTCCATTATTGCCAACCGTTCGATGCAGGCTGACGATGAGATTCCTCTGAACTGAAAGACGGATTAATTGCAGTCTGCACTGCAAACGGAATCTCAGCTGAGATTCTACTTCGAATTTTAATGGACACACGGACTGGACAGTAGATGTCGGAGATACAGGCAGATTTCAAATTTAGTTGTAAAGTTGGAAAGGGGATATTGAAATTTGCAAATATAGAAGTTACAGAGTAGAAAGTTTTGAAAATATAGAAACTTGTAATTCTGTAATTTAATAATTTAATACGTTGAGAACTAAGATATCCGAAAATGCAAAAATTAAAGAATTAAAAACTATGACAGTTTGAATATGTGAAAAGTTAGGACAGTCACGCCTGTGAGTTTGCCGTAAACTCATTTCCAGTAACAAGTAGACGTCACTTGATCGAAGTAGCTCGTGACTCGAATTTCGGCGGCACAAAAGAAAAATCCTCAAGCTGTCGGTGGCTCATTGTCGCGTTGAAGATGCGAGTCGACCGCTCCGAAGATTTTCAAGAAATACCGAGGGAAACCGGCGGCTGACGTTCCTAAGCTTCTTCCAATTTTAGAATGTCAAAGCCATTCCCGGTTGTAACCCTGGTACGTGACTTTCAAGGGCCACGGCATCTTGTTCGCGGGATCATGTGCGTCTGCTTGGCGCACGCTCGTGCGACCCGTACGGGACACGTGCTTCGAACATCAATATACTAACACGCGGCGACGAAAACGCATACGAATTCGTGACAGGGAGAACGCATTCCCTGAAACGCAGATAGTTCCGCGTCGTTAGTCGGGATCCGTTTCCCGTGGAAAAACCGCCCGCGTCTTTCACCCTCCGCGAAGTGCGCGAGGCCTGAGAAAAGGGGCGCGGAGATTTATTTTCTTAGCGGCAATTGATAACGCTTCATAACCCCCCGGGCTAATGTATCTGAAGCCTATAATTCATCGCCAATCCCCTGTTGGAAATCTTGCGGCACCGATTGCCGTTTTTTTTCTTTCCTGTGCGAGGGTCTTTCAGGAACACTTTGCACCACTTTCCAACACGAACTTTGCGCGACTATGAATGAAGCGGGGGAGGGGTTGCTACGACTGCGTTTGACGCGGTATCGATGGAGAAATTTATCGTGTGTAACTTTGAAATTGATAGAGGAAGACGCAGTTTTTGCTTTTGTTATTTGGAAGTTGTGAGAGTATCTCAATCAATGCTTAAACTTACGGGAATAACATTATGAAAATAGAGAACGAGATACAATTAAACTTGAAATGGAAGATAGTACCCATCTAGAGGTTCTGAAAGAAATTTGAAAGAATTTATAGAAATATTAGCGAGAACGCAAACTTTTCAATCACAGAATATAATTAGGTAGATATTGCCAGATGCGGAAGTTAAGTAAAATTGCAATATCACACGATGTAGTTTCGGGATCACCGAAACAAAGTTTCGTGCACGGAAACGAGCGAGACCATTTCGTATTCCCTAACTTCATCGAAATTCAACTCGCGCCGCCATTGCGAGTCCATTGGACTTTAACCATTTCGTTGAAAATCGCCCGCAAACCTCGTCACCACGGTTCGCAATCGGTCGCGCGTCTTATCGCGGCTTTCGATGAAAATCGAGCTCGCCTCGTGGTTCGAAAGGGTGGTTTTCTGGCTAAACCACGTCCTACCCTTCAACCGACCATCCAACGTACACGTTCGAGCCTTCGCCACGGGATAATGGCACTTTATTTGCATGCACGATCAATTTCCCCGGTTGCAAGGCAGCGGGGAGGGCGTAACGGCTACCGATTACATAATTTTCTTCGATATTAAAGCGGCCCACCCCGTCGTCGACGACGGGGGATGGGGAGAACCTATCTCGAACCGTATCGCGTGCAACTTTGATGTAGCTCGGTCGATAGAATCGTTCACCTCGAACAGAGGGTGTTGTCTCGATCTACTGGGTGTCATGTAATTGATGCTACAACCGGAAAGACAAGATTCTGTGATAACAAATTTTACAAAAATGTACAATAACAGTGCTTTTATTTTTGAGAACATCAGGAGAGTGATGTCTATGTCTTGATTTTTATTCACATTTGTAAACATTACCAATGAATTACACAAGCTCGAATGTCTGCAAATGTATTTAATTTTTAAGAATTTCTTTGATTAAAAAAATTATGTTGTACACATAATTCTACATTTCATACCGGTGTAAACAATTTTTTAATATTTCTTATTTCTGACGAACGTTTTTCAACAATATGATCATTTTTTTAACGTAGACAGTTTTTTAAATCGGAGAATGAATATGACACCCTGTATATGTACCAGTGGGCCACCCTTGGCTACCGGTCGATTGTTGCGATTGTTTGAACCGATCGAGGGGGTCGACGATCGTCGCGGCGCCCTTCGCGGAGCGTCAATAATTAACCGGTCGCGTAATTAAAAGTAAATACGAAGAGGGAGTCGCTCGAGGCTCGTCGTTCGCGCGGAAAACATCGTCAGCAAACAAGAATGAAGGGGATCGTCGAGAACAGAAGCTTTTTCCTTTCTTCCTATTGGAATTCTCCAACATTCTGATAATTGATTTGACTCGGCGCTCAGAGAAATTGAATTGAGACGTTGTGTAAAGAAGGGAGAAAGTTCACATTCCTGTATTGGAAATTTTACCTTGGAGATTATTGCATTTTAATTGGTGCTGTGATTGGAGAACAGTGTTGATTAATTAGACAAAACTGGATCCAATTTTATCGACTAACAATGTTGATATTAGACTCAAAGCTTACTTCACCCTTTCACATTCTGATATTTAGTTGCTTGCAAAAGTAAACGTCTTATTGTAAATTAATGTCAAAGGGATGAAACGAATGTGCATGGTTCCTATTTGTAATATTGCCCTTAGCTAAACAAAATTTCCACCGAACCGTGCTTCTGATAAATTGGTAGCTGAAGCAAATAAGAATTTATTCGTACGGCAACTTAGCAGACAGTACATTAATAAATTTCAGTGCACGATATGATCTTCGAACGTCGTCGAAAAGGTTACAAGTTGTATCCGATTGAAATTTTTCTCCCGTCTCAATGAGAACGAGTTGGAGAACGTAAAGATGAAAATCAACCCTGTTTCGTTGGTCGGTAGAAGAAGAGAGGCGTTCCGGTCCGCTCCATTAAGCGGCTATTTTCTCGTATTTCGTTCGTTCCGCTGCGCGTACGGCTTAAAGTGACTCGTGACGCCTTTCGATGGCGCATTAATATATATTTGAATCGATGAATATCGTAGCAGAGAGCCGTGGCATCGAACGGCGTCGTTCTGTTCTATTTTCATCGAGCTAGATGGTCGATTTGAATGGTATCAGATCGCGAGAGCTCGGCTTCCACCGTGAATATAAACGGCGTTCACCGGCCGTGAAGAATCCATCCAAGAATGTCGCGCGACGAGTTAGGGACATTTTCTTCGCGGCTGGTCGCACCCTGAGCCTCCTACTCGCCTCGTTTTATTTCGATTTTCGCGCGTCGTCGCGAGACCGGAACGAATCGGGGGTTGGTCTGGTCGCATCGCGAATCACGCTTGATTTATTCGCGAAACCGTCTTCTATTTGTGCCGGGGACAGACGCGTTGAACCGACGGAAAAGATTCCCTCATTTTTTTTCCGCGGGAAGATAAGGGAAGATTGAAGCGAGGAAGAAATGCAAGCGGTTTCTGAACTTACCTTCCTCGGTTAGGTGCGCGCCACCCACCTTCGCGTTGCCACCTGGAAAATAAAGAACGATTGGTTGGCAGAATTTTTGCGAGCAACAACTTACGATAGATCCGCTCTATCTAATTTTGTCGCAGAAACATTATATTTTACATTACATTTTACAGAGAAATGAGATTCGTTACGAACGATAAAGTTTCTACAAGTTATTTACGAAACTTACGAGGTTCGAAACCAGTTTGTATAACACAAGTACTTTGCGAATGCGTAAAACAAACTATCACCTCTTGCGAAAACTTTACGAATTTCATAAAATTATGCATACTTTAATACTGCTATTGATTTCAATGTACATATATACGTATAGAAGTGGACATGCTTAGACATGAAGTTTGTCTTTATTTTCTTTTTAATATTATGCAAGTCCCTGGAGACGCTATCTCAGATGACTGCAGAATGTTTCTTATTTATTTCAAGCGTTCTCATTCAACTTCTGGTACACGTATATCTTTTTCCTTATCTAATCTAGCAAACTCCAAAACAGTAGTAAACCTACCATCTCTTTCCAGAATCTCACAATTCACCCCTAGGAAGGGGTTGAACTTTCGAGTTAACGCGCGTTTTCCTCGCGAACACGCGTTCACCCCATTGGCGTAACTAGTATTTTTATCTGGAGTGAACTTGGTATCGTATCTTTACTGTTAGCGCACTGTAGTAGGAATGATCAAGTGGATTTTGGAAATTACAAATTTGGATACGTGGTAAATTCGAGATTCGAATATCTACTATTTAGAGTATTGCAAAATTTCTTATCCTTGATATGTGAGGTATCCTATTTCGTATCTCCGCCGACGTGAATGAAGTCTGTCCATAATTTGGACGAGTCCACCCAGATCTGTATCTACTTACGCCAATGGTACACCAAAAGGTATATCGACGAGGCAAGTCGTGACAAGTCTCGCAAAGAACTCGTGACTTACTGTTGCACATGCCGCCGGTGCAATTCGCCACGCTGATGTCCCTACCCGGGCAAGGTCGGCCACCGTGGCTAGGTGGAGGTTCGTCGCACGATCTTCTTCTGGTGTGCGTACAGTCGGTGCCGCACACCGACCACGCTGACCATCTGGACCATCCTCCGTCCACCACTGGTAGAACAGAAAAAACAAAGGAAACTGATCGAATGATCGTCTACGGCGGAGTCGTTAAAGGGGACTCGGATCGACGTAAAACGACGGTAAAAAGCCACGATGTAACGGGCTAACTCGTAACTCGTCCGCATCCCCCCGAGTCTTGTTTAAAGGCCATACTCGTCAATTCGGTTGTGCGTCCGCTTCCTTTTCGTTTAATTGACTCGTACGATCGTGGAAAAAAACAAACGGACACACACGTGGTTTCTCTATACCTCAATCTCTGGGAAGATTCGTTCGCTCGAGCGTTACTTACAAATGCTTCCTTCCCTCTTTCTGTTTCTTTCGCTTTGGTCATTTGTAAGCTTTTCTTACGTCTAGAAGACACTTACCTAGGTTGTTCGTGAACTCCTCCAACGTGCCGGCTGTTCCGAAGCAAGCGTTAGACAGAAACAAACGTATTGGTGCGTTAAAAGCGAACTGGTTTGTGAAACACGTGCATACAGATAAAAGATACACTGATATTAACCCCTTGTCTTTTATATCTCTGAATTTCTTGGTAATTGTTTGGAAAGATCATGGTTAGTAAATGTTAGACTAGATCCACTCAGAAGAGGATGTTAGGTTAGAGTACTTTCATGTTGCAAGATACTTTGAACGTGATATGAGCCTAGAGTCAGGGTATTTTAACGCATTACGGGCCAATCATTCCCATGCTAGCTGTTCCCAGAGGCTAAATATTCTTGCCCTTCACATATTACAGTAATGAATTCACAAGACCTTGCGTGATTCAGCTCAAATATTAGAATTCTACGTACGAGCATTCTCAACTCGTTCTCAATGTATTACTTAAACTTTAGAGAAAGATAAGGGTGCAGCATTATATACCCAGCTAATGCACCCATGCTTGATATATGACAATCACTTGAGTCAAATTTAATATCCTTCATAGTGTACTACCATTCAAAAGAAATATAGCTACAATTGGTTAAATCAGTAAATTTGTGTTTGAGACGCAACTTTCCATGAATTTTGAAACGACCAACATTTATCACCATCACAAGCACTTAGCCCACTTACGAACGCGGCCATTGCAAGGCTAACCGCGTTAACCGTGGCAACATAAACTCGCCTACATATTCACAAGGGGTTAATATTTCAAGTGGCTAAGCTCGATTCTCCGGGCATGGACATTGCCCTCGCGGATTACCGTTTCAATACCCTCCGCGTCGTGCAGGTGTCTTCAGGATGTCGCGAACGTTTTCGAAAGGTGAATACAATATAAGAGCGTCGAGAAACGTAGACGGGGACGCGACAGTTAAGGGATCGTGAGGGGAGAAGCTCGTAAATCAAACGAGTTCGGCATCGGTAATATTGGTTAGTCGTAGCAAAACCTGCTTGTCGGTCGACGACGATCCCGAACTACCATCGAGAAATAGGCGAAGTGGTGCAACGAGCAAGAAATCTCCGGTTACGTATCGACGTTAACGAACCGTGATGCTTCCGTGAAAATCTCATTTCGACTAACCTAACTTCAACTACTCACCAGGGCAGGCTGCGTTGCAGTCCATCTTCTGTTGAGATGGACCCAGGCAGGGTTGACCCCCGTTCATCGGCGAAGGGTTCGTACACGTCCGTGTTCGTTTCTGACCCCCTTTCGCACATCTCGAGTGACATTCGGACCACGCTGACCAGGAGGACCATCCTCCGTTCACTGGAACAGGATCGATAAGATTGCTTTTATTTTATTGAGCTTCCTTTCAGGAGGGTCGGAAGTTTGGGGTGAAAGGACACGTGGTCGATTAAGCTGGGTGCTTTTCGCTTTTGATCTTGAGTGTTTCTAAAGATATTAGGTTCATGGAGTACAACTTTGTGTACAGTTTTGAACGATCTTCGAGTAAAGCGCACCTGGGTAACAAGTTACTTTGGTTAGGTTTCATTTTACTACCAACAGAGAATCCTTACCAAAAGAATCATTATAAGCAAACGGATCCGGAATATGAAATTAAGCTAAACCGCGATTTCGCTGCTAATTCGAGACACTGCCGCTCGAAACGTTGCTTCGTAATTTTGCTATCGTATCGAGCATCCCTAAAAGTTCCGGAGTTGTTCCCCAAGAAAGTTGCGGGAGGGTCGTATCCGTGAAATATTAAAGCAATAGCCTTACCGTAAACCGTCAGGCTGACGGGCTCGCTCAGTCTTTTCGCAGCGATGTTCTCAGCGACGCAAGTGTAATTCGCTTGATGGCTGAGTTTCGCTTGTCCTACCAAAAGATGTCCCTCGCTCGACACTAAAAGCGTGTCCGACTCCGTGTCGACGGGAACATTGTTTCTCAGCCAGTACACCCTCGGCGGTGGCACTCCCACGGGAGGAAGACACCTGAGTTCCGTACTCTGACCTGCCTCTACCGATACGGAGTACGGCGGAGACTCGAATTGCTTCTTCAAGTCTGGAAAATAATTTCATTTGTACGATTGTAGGTAAGAAAGTTCTTTTAGTAAGAAAAACATGAAATTGGACAGCTTTCTGGGTAAGGTACGATGTGATTGATTCATTGAGAGAAGCTGATACAAATTTTAGTGTATTAATCTTGTGATCGCAAGACAATCACCAAAGTTATAAAGTGTAAATATTCACAAATTATCAAATTCCCAAGTGCCTAAGTACCTAACTCCTCAAAACGTCAAAGTCCAAAATTGTCTCCATCTCCAAAAGTGCCACTAACCCCAACATCCCAAACTTCAAACACCCGAATCTTCGCAAGTTTAATGTTCGAGAACTAACGAATGTATTTCCTTCACGGAGGTTTTTGCCATTGTTTAGGATTGAATGACGAAAGAAGCGAGAGCCCGGAGTAGCTTTAACGATTTATCTTGGCCGTTTTCACGGAGCAAGTTTTTGTCCGGTAGGCACGTTACGTAAGGCAACAAACGATCCTTTCCTAAATTGATTCTCTTAGAAACTCCACGGTCGCCGGTCATTGTGTTGCCTCCCATTAAGGGTCGGAATTAAATAATGACCTCGCTTAGGAGAATCAAGATAATTACGAGGGGCGAGGGTGAGGCAAGACGAAAGTCGTGACTGCACCGACAGCAGGGCAAACAACTGTCGAGAACTGAATATTTATTGGCAAACTTCTTGGAAGAATTGAGACGTCTTGGATCATCGTGCGACACTTGGACGCTGCTTCGAATAATTAACTAACTACGTCCTCGAATAACTTTGTGAATCATGCTATTTAATCTGGAGGCTACGGCCAGTAACTTTATGAAATTAGTAGCAATTCACAGAAATACATTATGTATTATTTTTAGGAGAAATATTCAGCTGTGCTTCAAACTTGGAGTAGCAAAATAACTTAAGGTAGTAAAGGAATTGTAATTTGACAAATATGCAAATATCACTCTGTTCGCTATCTTCTTTGGATGAACATATAATTCTCTTTGTTTTTAACTTATATGGTCCTTGTCGATTTTATTTAGAATAACGTACTTAAATAATAACACTTACAAGCAACGTCGACAGTAGCCGGCTGACTCTTGATTTGTCCCGATCCGGACCAGGCTACGCACTCGCACTTGAACTTGTCCCTACCAAAGTACTCCTCGATATGATCTCTAGTTACGTTAAGCTCACAGTCGACTATCCTGGTTCCGGTATGGGGATCCACGAAGTCCTGTTGCTGAGACTCGTCCGCCCTCACATCGTTGCAGCGGAAGAAGATCTGCAACGCGTGAGCAGCCTTGCAGTGTAACGTGGCCGGTTTATTCTTCACCACGAAAGAATCGACTGGTTCGGTGAGGAAGACCGGCAGATGACCGCCTGCTTCGGAGATCAGCTCTGTATCCGTCGCTATCGTAGCCGGAGGTACGTCATCTTCCTCCAGGAGGTAGGAATCTTCATCCTCAGCGGCGTCATCGCCTTCTGAAACAAAGCGTCCACTTTGTAGATTACTTCTGCATTCACATTTTCTTCTTTGCAATTTGTCTATTAAGGGTATGTCGTAAATATTGTACACAATTGCATGCCTTATGATCTTGAAAAATTGTATACATATTGGTAAAATGTTAGATAAAAGATTCTTTCGAATATGATCTAACGAACTATGATCTCGGTAACACAGAGAAGTATGATCGAAAGAAATTTGAATTGCAGATTAAATTAAAGCTGAGAGACAACGTTTCCTATACCTCGGGCCATCTGTGGCCGTAATCACAAGATATGTACCGCCGGTGTAGCATAATCGTGAAATTAGGTATACGCCAGGTGTAACCAGCGGACTGCAGACAACCGAGGACTTAACTAACCTCGCGCATATACTACTATTCTAAACTTCTGCCATTACGCATAACTGCACTTATCGCTGTAATAGCTTACATTGTACACGATAAAATGTAACAGAAAGCCACAGAAGATTCTTAAAACGTCATTTCGAAGGTTGTAAAAAAATAACGATTGCGATACTAGGACTAAAGCTGAAGACCGCATTCGTAGTCTTATCTATCTTATCGTCATTAGTTAATATTCCTAGTTCGATTTTATTACTCGGTCTTCGAGCCCGTAACCATAAAAATGAAATAAAAATGAAAATTCCGAAACGCTGTCTATCAAGCCTTTCATTTCAGTGACCACCAGACAGCAATAACGTGTCATGTGGGTCGGTGATTAATCGAAACGAATGACGCTGTTTATTATCGGCTCGTAATAAATTCATAGAATTGGATTATCGTCATTAACGAGGCGAAAGGTGGATCCGGTGAATCAGGCGGGATCACGCGGTACGCATCGTCGGCCTGACCCCTGCGCTGGTCAGTCAGTCATTTGAATTCTAAATACCAGCGGCGGTAATCGTAATTTACGATCGAGTTATTAATTCGCACGGTTATGGGGCTGGTTCCATCGCGGAATCGTGAAAATTCTATATTTGCTTGTCAACAATGGCCGGCGCGCACCCTCTTGTAAATCCTGACGCCGGCCCATTAATGCCGACGCTATACTCGCGAGTGAAACTCTCCGCGCGTGTCCCGGCTACGAACAATCGCGAGCTGCAGTAATGAATTTTCGGATTTACGCGGCGCACCGGTGCACAAGTCCGATGCATTTCCCGCCAACCAGCGGTTAGACCTTTATCCCCGTGCGACATTTGGCCGGGGGCCACAATTTTCATCGCGATAATCGCCTCGCTCTCTGTATATCGGTTTCGTCTCGCGACGCTTTAGATAGAAATCGGGCTGCGGCCGCGGAAATGAAAAAATATATTTTTTTTACGGGCAACTGCCCGGCGACGGTTGATTTTGTTGATGGTTGGTCTCGCGAACGAACCTCAAAATATCCCAAGTCGGGGCAACTTTGTCCCATAGAACTGATCGACATTTTTGTCAACTATCCTTCATTTTCTTCGCGTTCTAATATAATTTGTACAGCAAGAAAATTCTGGTCCAGCAACTTAGTATATTGATCGTCCAAGGTCCATAAGCTAAATTAAATCTCGGGCTGCATCTCAAACGAAGCACCCGCGGGAATTAAGAGAAAAAACCGCGAACGAGAGGAGAGGAGGCGTAAGAGGCGAAATAAAGTGGCGTGAAAAGAAAACATTTATTTTAATCGTCCGGTTGGAGAGGCGGTGTTTTCCGTTGGCATATGCGTGCGTGGAAAAGGCGGGAAAAATTGCGGAGAGAATTCTAGGCGGTTCAATCAACGATATAGCTCGTCGCGGCGGTCTAAAGTGGCTAACGAGGATTTTCGTACGTACTGATTCGCTCGCGGGGAAAAACTGCCCGCCACGATCTCGCAGCACCCCATCGGATAGCCGATCGAGACCCATTATCGGAAACCGATGAAAATTCTCTTGTAGTCTCGCCTCGCTACGTCGCGTTGCCTAAAAAAAAAATTTTTTTCCTCTCGCTTCCCGTTCGTCCTCCTTTTTTTTCCGCCATTCGTCCGGCGAACGACGCCTCTCATTTGCCCGTTGCCCGATTCCTATCTCCCCGGGCAGGATATCGAAGGTATCTGGCCCGCCGTCGGGTATAAATTCTGACAATATTTTTTCCGCGCGAGACAGATTTTTGTTCGCTTCTCGTAGACAGCGTGAAAAATAACGAGCAACGACGCCGATAAAAACCAACGAGTCACGGCTGTGACGTCTGTCCATCACGATACGTTCCGCTATGGATGCTATGAAAAACATCGTTGTTTTCGAAGGAAGTGGATACATATCACGGATGGTGATGTTATATGTGCGCGGTGTTGGTTTGATAAGTCAACAAAGTAACGCGTGTACGGATATCATTTTACGTAGCATATTCGCAACATGTAACAAAGGATATTCTCGAAACATTTTTGAAAAATAGAAATTGAAAAAAATTGAATACACGATGCAGCGAGCTCCGGAAATAATAGAAACGGAAAGGCAAAGACCGCATTGAAAAATGCAACAGATTATTTTAACGTCTGCCGGTTGAATCCGAATGAGATTAAAAACCTTTCAACTTTAATCGCGTATCATCGAGGCTGCCGACTGCTCTCCAAAAGAATCGATTAAAGCAAATGACTCGTGCTTTACCCTCCAATTACGATGTTCTTTTCCGCGGTTTCGCTCTCTTCCGGTTGGAAACCGCGCTCTGTGTACTCGGCCAGGCTGGCAAACACACTCGCGTGGAATCGAGCGGGTAACGAGAAGAGAAGACGAGGGCTCGATCGAGCGAGCGGAGTCGAGGCGAAAGAGGATTTCCATCGATTTCCGATAATCGTGTGCCGATCGGTTCGCCGACAAAGTTTCGCGGAATCGTTTCCCGTCTAATTCCCGTGGACGAGCCTCGTACCGTTGCGCCTGGTCCCTATAAATTCCCGACGGCCATTTCGTTCTCTCGCTCTCCCTGTATCTTTGATTACTCGTAACGCGGCGTTCGTGTGGCACGCTAATTCGCACGGCCAGCCACTTTTTCCTCGATTTCGTGCACGCTAAACCAGCGGGGGAAAATACGGTAACGAGATGACCGCTTAATCGAGCAAGATAGAACGTTTTGGCCGCGAAAAAAGAGAACCATCTTGGTCCACTGCGTTACGGAGAAATGCAGACCGGTTATTTCGCCCCTTGCTAGCATTTCGGTCTCTTTTTTTTCTAGTCAGAATATTTTCTGAGTTTCTACCTACATGGTAGCAATGAAAGCTCTTCTGGGTTCTGCTTTTGGATGTTCGTGTGGGGTTATGATACACAGATGTTCTCTCTAATATACTCTGACTGAACATGTTATTGAACTTCGAATAATTGGTCCACTTTTGATTCGTATTAAGTTTTGATGATTTGTAGTTATATTGTAGTTATGTACATAAGTATAATTTTGTGCATATTAAGAAATTTCATTGCATTTCAACATAGATGAAATCAGTTGAGAAACTGAAATACTTCAGAAGCGACAGATTACATGAATCCACCTAATTTCCGCACATCTATCACCTCAGATACCAAAGTTAGCCCGATTGTCCCAATTACAGTGCCACCCTAGGCTAATCTTCGATTTATCAACGAATCAGCTACACCCACCCCAACGTCGGAGCCTTTGTCCATCGAACCCTTCCTTTTCCATCGCGCCACGGTAATTGCTCGCAAGCGTAGCACGCGCACGACGCTTTTGGGTCCCGTTGGAAAAAAAGAATTTCCGTCCAAGGGTTGAACTTAATTGTGCGACGTCACGCGACACGCGAGCCCTGCTCCAGGAAAAAAGGGGCTTTTTCATCGGTTTCCGATAATTTGGAACGTCGTATCCGAATCGAATCTACAAATACGAGATCTCTGCAGCGCTCTGTTCGTTCGTTAACCGCCGCGTGTGTGTAGCTGGATAATTAGCCGGGTCTCGGTCGAATGCACGTGTGCTTATGTACAATCCTATCCATAAGTAATCGGACACCGTATATTTTTAGGGACGAATGTGAATTATGTTGCGGATTTAACTGTTTGCTTCGTGTGCGGTATTGGTAATTTTGCGTTTGCTGTATGACTATGAGTTGTGTGGCGATCTTTCACTATTACGTTGTTGGCGCGCAATATTGTTAACACGTAGCATAATCGCATGTTAGTATTACGCATTGTACCGATACGAGTAGAATTGCAACATGTAGTATCACTGAGTTATATCACTGCACGTTATATTTCCATACGTCATTATTACCATGCGTTAATACTACCATGTGTTGTATTACCACGCGTCGTGTCTCCATGTGTTACTATCTCCACACGTTACTATCATTACGCGTTGTATTGGCACACTGTACCAGCTCCACGCGTTATCCCCTCCACGCATTACTATTTCCATGCGTCGTATCGTCACGCTCAGTATCGTCACGCTCAGTACCGTCATGTTCAGTATCGTCGCGCATTACCCCACGCGTTGCTATCACTACACATTACTGTCCCCACATTACTACACGTACTATCATCACGTATAATATCGCAACGTATTACCATCGCAAAGCGTTGTATCAGCAAATAACTTCCCTCCACTCCATCTCCATCTGTGACAGTACAAGAACTGCACATGCAATCCCTAGAAAACCATCTATCCGAGTAAGGATTTAATTTAAACATAAAGCCGAGGGTACACGGTAAGTGTTCCATGACTTATGGACGCGAATGTACATATGTGTGTGTACGAAGCATCGCGTGGCTACCATGTGGGTTGACCACGTATTAAGCCGGCAAGGGACACGAGCGTAAGCGTGTACTGTTTCAGCGTGTAGCTACGGGCAGGAGACCACACATGACGCCTCTTAATTAACAAAGGTACCTGCAGCGCACCGGCGCGGCGCTCATGCCTGCTTGCGGGCTACGAGCTCGCTTGGAGAGGACGAGATAGACGGAGATGCAGATTAGAGAAGCGAGGGCGTACAGGTCCGAGAGATGGAAGAGATTCAGAGAAGGAAAGATTGATAGAGGGAAAGAAACGGGTCGGATCGTGAGATAGGAACAGCGGGAAATTTGAAGGAGTAACAGAGGCTACCGAGAGATGGAACTTTTGTTTCGCGATCTTATCGGTGAGTTCGAGTGTGAAGAGAGGAATGAAGTGAAAGTCGAATGTGCGAGGGTGGTCGGAATGCTATTCGTTCGCAGCTATTTTTAAATTCTACGATTTTGTTTCACTTGCGTAATTTCACATTGAATTTAATACTCGAGGTACTACAGATATCATGTGTACTTTTAGAATATCGTTGACGATATGATTTTTACTATTCATGTCTATAAATATCGTTTCAACCTACATTCAGACCTTAGGATCAGCTTAAACAAGAGTCAAAAATGACTTGGTATCGCTTTAACAAGTACTAAACTATCTGATGTAGTTCAGAAATGTCTAAAAGCATCTTACAGAATTATACGACTTTGTCGACAGATTTAACAGAAAACAAAGATACTGTGATCACGGAAACGTGATGATAGAAAACAAAATACAGGAAGCGAAAGAATGTGGAAAGCGAGAGGAAAGTAAATGGAAGGAAGACAAACAGAAAGGAGGAGAGAAAAGAAGAGCACGAGGTACATAAAGAAGAAACAAGAGCTTCCTTGTTTTCTCGCGTCACGTGCCTTGTTATTTTAGCAAGCCGAACACCGCAGCGGGCGAAGTAACGCTTCGTGCTCCCAGCTTCATTGACCCCACCGCTTGACTCCTCTTCCGCAGCCACGCGTACTCGCGAACCACTCGCGAGTTCTCGCACTTAACGAGCTTCGAAATCAAGGTGTACACTCGTGACCCTCGTTGACGCTTTGACACCGGACCACGGTTGAAGGGTGTTAATTTACCGGGGTACTTGCGGGAGGAGGGAATTGAATTTCCACGAACGGTGATCCCGCAAAATGTTCATCTCGCGTGATGAGCAAAGATACATTCTCCGCTGCAATGTCGTTAATTTATACCTTCGAGCAGATATCAAGCGGACGAATAAAAAAATTGCTAATATAATATCCGCTCGTATGAACCTTGGGGTCGATGTAAGTTCACGAGGGAATTTCATCATTTTCAAGCTTATATAATTTAAGAATTACAGTTTTTGTCTCATGTAAATTCTATATCCTCAAATTTTCAAATTTCTTAATCTCTAAATTTCCTGATCCTTAAATTATTAAATCTCCAAGTTCCAAACTCTCAAACCAATCTGCAAATTCTTAAGTCTCCTTAAATTTTCAAGACTTGAGGGATCTAGTTTACCCAAAAAATTCGTAGCTACGCCAATGGTACGTATCCTTTCAATTCACCGTTGAAGGGGGATGCTCTCGAGACACTTTTGACCCTGGATTATCCGGAACGACAGTTGTTGCATTCTCGAGAAGTCAACGCCAGGTGTTAGAAAAATATTTTGAACCACTTCGACGAAAGGTGGCGGCTTTCACGGGTGTCGCTCGAGATTAACGTCTTCTATGAATCGATCCTGTGAGGTGAAGAGGCTACTTCCGGTGTCGAGGGTGTTTCCCGAGGTAGACGTTACAATGAGACGGCGCCCGAATCACCATTGTATTCGGGGCCTTTCACGAATCATGGGGATAGGGTCCAAACATAGACAGTCAAGTCTCGAATTGAAGTTCTTGCTCTCAGGAAATTTTACTGTACAAAGTACGAAGTACCGTTGGCTTTTGTAAGAAAACTGACTGTGAGAAAATTTCCAAATTCGTAAATTTGGACGTTTGAATATAAGAGGATTTAAAAATTTGAGAAATGTAGAACTTTGTAGATTTGAAAGTTTGAAAATTTAGAAATGTAATCATTTATAAATCTGAAAATTCAGAGACAATTCATAACCTAAAAATATGAGAACTTGAAAATTCCTATGTGGCAATCTACCGCTTCTTACGAGTAGTGTGCTCTCCGTACATCGCAATTTCTAGAAGAAAAGAGTAGCATGTTTGTCTCTGTAGCTTATACCACAATTTTTCCGTAGGGTAAATGTATCGTGCTCTGGAGTATACCGTCAGTTTGGTTAACGAGAGATACGCCTGGAGTGCGGCTGTCGTATTTTTTCGTCGATCACTATCGTAGCGAGCAGGCTCGAAAGTAGATTCAAGCAACCGTGAGAGGGAGCGGATCGAAGGTAGGAATCGATGGAGAGGCTTGATCGGTCGAGAACGATCGACGTTCGAGATGAAATCAGGTTGAACCTCACCGATTCGTTCCGTTTGGACAGCGGCGCATTATCTTCGAACGGTGCGCGACAACAGCCCCGCATTGTATTCGGAATCGTGGTCAGAGGTTAAAGTTTAAAGGGCGGTCAGTGTACTCTGGAATAGACTTCTCAGGTGGTGGAATAGTTCGAGGGAATGAAGTTTTCGAGCCTCGAGAATAATGCTCACAAAGAAACCTTTGTCACTTCGTGTATCGAAATGATTCGAAAGTTACATTCAGATCGCACAGTCATTTCACAATGGCAGTTATATCAATTCGAAGCTTAAATACAAATTGATTTTATGTTAAATTATACATTGCATTGTACAGGGTAATCGGTGAGATACTTCTCCTACGAAGAAGAAAGGTAAGAAGGTAATGTAGTTTCAGCAAATACCAAGTTTGAGTTCGATGTACTGTAAATACCATTTCATGGACCTTTATTCCGATTTTACTTTTATTAACAGCTATACCTCTTGAAAAGCAAAATATCCCGACTGTGCTGAACAGAAAAATCAATCGAACGTTGCAGCAATTAATTGCAAATCCGAATTCATTTCCAAACCTTAACACCCGCCTGGCAGTCGAAATCAAACAATGAAGGACGGTGGGTCGAGCACTTAACGCAATTCGTTATCGAATTTCATCCATCACGCGGATCGATTGTTTTCGAGTGGTCGATGAAATTTTTGAAGGACGGAAGGCAGCAGGCCACGCGCGAAAGAGAGAATTAAACGAATGAAACGGGTCGAAAAACGCGAACGAACGAAGGGGTGAATATTAAAAGCGATCCGGAAGAGTCACAAAGCGGAAAGCGGAGGGTGATGATGCGTATTACACGATCCGATTGCGGCACGGCAGCGAGATCCACGTTAAGGCGTGTAATTAACCGAGTAACAGAATCAGATACGACTAGCTTGGTTGCGTGTTCGCCACCCGCGGTGTCTTCTTTCTGTCCGCTATCGATAACGACTCCGTCCGGATCGACGTCACGCCGATTCGCCGTTGCTCATTGTACCCGCGCTGACCCGTCGAACTGGAACAAAATTTCGCGTGGCTGCTTTTGCGGATTCATCGTTCCATTTGCGAGGCACAATGGGGCCCGTGTGTACCGATTTGCATTGAAATTGCGAACCACGCAGATTCGAATCTTCGGCTGCGATCAAAAGCGGGAAAAGTCCGGGTGACTACTCGGCCACCGTGACTATCGTTTAATTGCGAGACGCTACTCTCTTCGCTACGAGACCTTCGGGAACAATGAACCAAAGAATGTTGATGAGTTTTCAATGGACCGGCTACGTTGAGAAATACCGTAGCCGACGGCGTCGATCTGATTGATACGTTCCAACACCTGTCGATAGCCTGTTTCACGTTTAATTAAGGTAAAGTATCCATTTGCTGGCATTTCATGCTTCATAATGCACTGTTTTAAAATATCGCAATTCCTGTAATCGTACGTGTATGTAAAGATTTGAAGTTTTTATCTGTAGCTACATAATATTTTGAAATTATTTTCCACAGTGGATTTGTATGAAAACGTGCATAAAAATCCATAATTATAGAATACTAGTAACCGACTATACACTATGTTACTGGCACTGTTATAAACGGTAAGCTAAAGAAACGAGCAGTGTCAATAACCGGATCAGTGACAACTATAGGGTCTTTCACCCTAATGCTGTAAGAAGTGTCGTCGATCCTTGGTATTTACGTAATAATTCTAAGCCCCCATTTCGCCAATTTGGGAAGATGAGATTCGGGACCGTGAAGGGCCAGTCGAAGGTTCTGACACTCGAGGAATTCTCGCGAAACGCGAGAGTTTAATTAATCTAGTGACAAATATCGTGGGCCACTCTTAAAGTCGAAAATGAACGCACGAAGGTTAAAAAAGGACAGCAACGAAAGCGATAAATGAAGTACAGGATTAAGTGTCGAAGCGACAGGGCCGGGAATATCGAGGGACGTCGTAACGAGCGAGCCGACGAGACCGGGCCGTTTGTAGCGCGCAAACAGCTCCGTAACCGGGGTACACGAAAATATCATCGTGTTGTAATCCGATCGGTCGATATTTCACGATCTCTGGCCAGCGTTTTACCGCTTGGCCACTCTTTCCCGTCGTTCTCCGCGATTTCAACAATAATCGCGCTTGCACAACCGACGGGGCCTCCTCTCGGCGCACCACTCTCCCGTTTGATTTACGATAATTAAAGCTGACCCGACCTTTCGTCGCTGCGAGTAAAAGAATGGCAGAAACGGAGAGAGGCAAGAAAGAGAGAGAGAGAGAGAAGCTATTCGCTCGAGTACCGTGCCGATGAGAGAACGCGAGAGATTAAAAAGTTTTTCTCCCTTCTCCGTTACTGATTCTTTTTTCATTTTTTTTCGCGTTCGTACTCGACAACTCTCTCTTTCTCTCGCTCGTAGCCGGGCCCCATTCCGCAACCTGGAACCAACCGGGTAATTGCTCGCTCGAGCGAGTCCGCCAACCAGCGTTCGCGCTTGCTTTTGCATTTTTGCCCGGGGCGATTTCGCGAGATCTCGACCTCCCACCATCCTCGAGAGCCTGTGTGCCCGTTCGACCAAGGGATCGAAGGTCATATCACGGTCCGTGATCGCGATTTACTTATGATACTTATCGTCGGAACAACCAACCGCTCGGCTGCACGCGGATGAGTACAGTATTGATTCGTAATAAGCAACAGTTTCGTGATTCGTAACAAGCAAATTTCTATCCCTCCTTCTTTATTTGAAGTCGGCCGCTGAGTGAGAGATCCGAGAAAAAGTGAGAGGTCCGTGAAACCACAGAAGTCATAAATTTTCACGGTTGACCGAACAGTGTAGTGGAAAGAGGACAGAACATGTATATTGTTTTCTCACTCTGATACATAGCGATACATAGCCATTCATGAAATTTTACTAATATTAAACAGAGGAAGCATGTATGGTCTGCCCTTGTCTAAAGAATAACATCGCTGCTCGACCGATTACTTTATAGTTTACCGCGACACCCAACCCCCTGTTTTTTGTACTCGGTCTCCGTCGTCGAGCTCGGGAACAAAGGCAAGCCGAATAGTATCCCTGATTCGTAACAAGCAACTGGCCAGTCCCGAGCGAGTTGCTTATTACGAATCAATACTGTAATAGGTTCTCACGGAGAGACGCTGATTCCGGGCTCCTTTAGATAACGAGACGAACAGGAACATAGAACGGAATCCGAAATCAGGAACGTGACCTTTACGAGCTAGAGGAGGCTACAAACATCGACGCACGGCGAATTTATTAGCCGTAAATTTCGAGATCGCCGACGCGTCTTCCGCTTTCGCTCCGGACCCGGAATAAACATTTTCTACGCCCTCTCGCGCACGTACTTTCTTTGCTCGTAATTCTTACGCGCTACCGGATACCGGAGCTTAGGCGAGACGGGAAATACCATCCGCGATGAGTGCTCCTCGCTTTTCAAATTTTTATAACCCCGCATATTTTCATTTCTAATTTCTTCCGGTCTTCAATTCTTTCATTTCTAACAATCCCATTACTAAAATTTCGAAATTTACAAGTGCAAATATTTAGAAAATTCCTATGCTTCCAAATATCTAATCTTAAAATCTTGCAATTTCCAAAATTCATAACTTCCAAAATTTTCAGATCCCCAAATCTCTCAATGTTCAAATTCTTAAAACCCTAAGTTCCAACATCTCGAAATCCTCTAATCCTATTATGAAATCTCCAAATACCTAAATACCTAACGTGGAAAATCCTTTCGTAAAGTAGCCCTTATGATCACGTTTGATGCTTTTATGTACTGCACGGCAGTCGTAAACTGGTGACGGGAAACACGGTTGATTTTTAGTTTATCGGCTATAACGTGGAGTATATTTGCTATAAGCTAAGGGAAATTGGTTCCCAGCTTTAGGGGTATTGTATGAAAGATATTGAGTCACGATAATAAATTGTTGAGCCGTTTCGAAAGTGGTGATCCTGAAACTGCTTTCATGGCTCGGATGATTAATGGTTCGGTATACTTTTTAGAGGTTGTGTATTGAATCATTATTTCTCGAGATTATGTTCTATTCGTTTAACCGAGAAGAGTCAATTGGTTGTAATTTAAAGCCATTAATATTTACCTTGTCTTTAGCTCGTTCGACGCCTGTGATTTCATCTACCCGACAGGTTCTGTCTTTTAAAATGCACTTAAAGTCACAACTACGATCCAATCAGCCTCGAAATCTGACCGCGGACAATCACCTCCAAATAAATCAGCCAAAAGTTTCACTATTTCATCATCCGAGCCGTAGTTCTATCAATCACGTTAATTTGTAGCGGCAACATAGTTGCGTCGACACGGTTCTAGCGAATTCTCGTTTAATTTAACGCGGTCCTATCGTAACAATCGTAACATGAATCATCGCGAAACAACGGGGTCTCACCGCGAGAAATCTAGAGCATGAAATTCGCTAACTCGTCGGAAAAAAAAAGGATGGCGACGCCGAGATACAACGAGGAAAGGAAACGTAGAGCTCTCTCTCCTCCGTTAATTATTTAACGCGGCTAATATTTTTCACGGAGCGACGCGGCGCGCCGGGACGGCGTCCAGCCGGAATTATGACGCGATATCGCGTCGCGATAAATCGCCGGGGTAATTATTCACACGCGCTCACCTGCTCAACCACGACGACGACGACTCGCTTAGGCGCCGCCGACGATACTCTCGAGACGTTCTTGGGAAAGTGGCGTCGTGTACGCGGAATCGTTAAATGTCGACGCGTGTAATTTGCATCGCGACGAACTGCGGCAAAAATACGCGGCCGAGCTATCGAGAACTGTAATTACGAAGCATTAGAAAACTCACGACGTGTGATTATCCGTTGATAAGTCACCGTCGGATTAAGTGTTTACTGCTTGGGACTGAATTTCTGACGACCGGTGACACTAGGAAACGCGACAAACACATTCGTCTCACCGTTTTTTTCAATCTTACGCCATTTTGCTCGGGGTTCTGTGAACGTGCTTAATAAATTCAGCAGGCGGTTCTTTGTAGAACTTTCACTTTGAATTGCTGCCTCGTGTATGTTTATATGCAAATTACATGTTCCCATGAAATATTTACTGTTTTCAGGTACATTAGAAATATCATTTTCATTCGCGTATTCTGATACATTTATGTCCTTTAGTACTGTCTTAAATATCGTACAACAGCCTGGTATGTATTGATTGTAAATGCAGACAACTTGTTTTAAATGAAATTTTGGACATATTCATTTGTAATTCATAGTAGTTATTTTATTGGTTAGCGATATAAGTACATCCGTCAAATGCTTCTGCACATTACTCCATCATCAGTTATGCTAATACTAAACGATCCTCGTTTCGAATTCCCTTCGAAACATTCATACTTTAGCGTCTATCAGCAATCCTCGTATCATTGTAACTCAGCGTTAATTACTCGATTCATCCACAAAATTAACTACGCTCCTCGACGAGCTCTTCAGGAAGGAAGATTTAGAGTACACGATAATTCACCGGCTTGATCTGGCCGCTTCGAGCTACGTTCCAACCTCTACCGCGAACTTTCTATCGTTATATGTAACAATGTTTTTTTTTCTTTCTCTCATCCATCGCCATTCATCATCGCTCGTCGTAGCGCGATGACGAGGCCCGTTGGATGTTGAGGACGCTAATTAGTCGGCCACGTGGTACCGCGAGAGAGTTAGAGCCGACGAAGAAAGCGGAGAAGGCAACCTCCCTTTCGCATAAGGTCGCTTTAAAACTAGCTCCAGGGGAGCGTAATCCATCATCGAAAACGGCCGGTGTAACGTAACCGGTCGGTTATGCCCACCACTAATCAACGTTGCTGACTTGCCGTATAATTAGATCTGCTCTGACCCCCCGCGCTACTCTTTTCCCATCGTCAAACGTGTTGCTCGTGACTAGTCCCGTGAACTTAGGATACGGCCATTTTTTCTTCTGCGGGGAATCGTAGAAAGCAACTTCGTGTTCCCCTCCGTCGACACACGGGTGCAACACTTTCTTTGGACAAGAACTGGATAGGGGAGAAACTTCGTATACTTCGATTCGACTTTAAGGAATTAGACGAGATGATCTTCAAATCTTCAAACTTCAGTGTCGAAACTTTGACAATGTTTCGAACTTGTAAAGTCTCGTCAATTTTCAAAGGATCTAATTCTCTAATCTTCAAACATGCAAGTTTCCCACCAATACTCGAATTCTCAAATCCCTTAATCTTTAAACTCTCAAATCACTGAACATGTTGGAAAATTTCTGAACAATATCTGTTACGATTCAATAATTCGATCTTGAAACGAACACGTAATAAAATTTTACTTATAATCAGAATGACCCTGTGTGTACAGCGTCAGTTCAAGAACAATTTTATCTTCCAGAACACTTTAGTAAATGCTGCATATTTCTGTCGTGTCTTCCGGGAATAACTATCCCACACGATACTTCGAGCGACTTGTATCTAATTCGTTATCATCGGGTTAATGCAACTGTCCCGATTGAAAACAGCGACGCTTTCTTGGAACAAGTCTCCTCGGTTCATGGCTTATCGAACGATCTGCGTTATTCGCGAGGAACTCGGTCGAAGTGGCTTCGTTTGACACGAAACATCATGAAAAGGTCTTCGATCTATGAAGAGTGGCGCCACGTTGGTAGCCACGCTGTTAACTCGACGATTAATGGCTCCACGCGATCATCCTATTTTCTCCCCCTTCCGATTCGATTGTCCCTGGAGGACCGAGGTTAAACCTTACTCACCTTCGCCGGATGTGAAGGGTCGCACCAGACCCGGCAGCAACACGCAGAACAACAGGAACAGGGAACACGATTTCGGCCTCATCGTGTACGTGTCGCGGTCATTCGTTCATTTTATGTCGAAAGGAACGCGTGGATTAGGGTTAAACGTTTCTCGCACTGGTCACTGCACTTTCACCCCTGGAACCTTGTGGGGATGGTGGATTACACCTGTCAAACAGAATAAACATATTTTTATAGGGACGAAATAGCGAGTGCGTTTTAAAACTAAAATCTAAACGAACGGTTAGGTTTCCTGAAGTCGACGGTCGAGGGTAGTATCCTGAATACAAGAACGGAATTTTGTAAGAAAAGCTTTTGAATCCTGCATATTTATTCTGCACGAGCTTTGTTCCCAAATAAACATCATACATAACGCTGTGTACGTTCATTACGAAATATTTTAAAACGTCATTGTTCGTGGGGATGAATTAACGTTGCACGAGGGTGGTGCCCGACGTTCGCGGTTGGTGATTAATTAAGGTAAATGAAGCAGCAACTTTTCTGCAACGTGCGCGTCGAATGTACAGAAAAGTTGACTCGTCTAGAAGCCTAGTCAGCACATTGTCAAATTCACGATTGAAAAAGCACATTTTCATATTTCCATTCGTCCGCGTATGAATTGAACTTCCAGATTGCTCAATGAACCTCTTCGAGCAATCTCCGTCAACTCGAGTTCTCCGAGTACAACTTCTTTCAAAACGAACCCCCTCGAAACGCGCAGTTGCCGAGTATCAAAATACGCGATTCGTTTCCGAAAAAAAAAATGAAAGGAAGTTACAGCGGTCGATTCGAAGAAGCCAAAGTTCGACTTCCCTCCTCGAGGGGTGCGTTTTCACCGAAAATACCGGCTGCTCTTTTCTCGAAAAACGAAAAGAAAAGAGGGAAAGATGGAAAGTTGACGGTGGCACGCGATGAGGGTAAAACCGCGTCGAAGCAGGGACTCCCGCGGATTTAACGTCTGCCCTCTGTTGTTTCCACCGGAAAACGTAAAAGACGGTTAGGAGAGGCAAGAGTGCCACTTAGGTACCGGCTGGCAACCCTTGCCGCTTAAATATTCCGCCGGTGCCGCGCACTTTCTCGCACGCGAAATTTCATCGTCGCGACTTCGAAGCGAAACCATCCACGATACTGCCGCTGCCTTGTAATTCAACCCCTTGCAACCCCCTTTCTGTCGTTTTGCGGTGCCTTCATTGACGTAACTAGCTTTTTTATTTTGGATGAGCCATGAACTGATGTTATTAGAAGGGTTAAACTTTTACGACGGGGGTGATCAACTCGAATTTGGGAATTTAGAGATGTAAAGTTTTGGCATATTGGAATATGAGGATTTCCAAATTTAAGAATGTGAGGATATTAGGATTTGAACACTTGGAAGTTTGATAATTCGAAAATTTCAGTGATTTCATGAATGGGAATAAAGAGAGGGAAGTACCGCCATGTTGAATATACTATTTATAATATTCTGTAACGTTTTATAGAATTGAATAGGAAGTAGCAATTAGCGTTAATTAGAGAGAGTACACAGTATCAGTTTGGAGAGATAACATCAGCTGCCATGTTTGCAAAACGACGAGTAACTAGTTGATACGATGACAGAGATTAAACTGCGGTTTATGCTTCCTCAGGGGTGCGATATAGTGATACTGTGCGGTATCGCGTTACTGCTTTAATGAAGTTGGCTGCGGAGGTAATACTCTTCGAATGTAATTAATTATTCTGGTCAATCAACGCGTTGACTACCGCAGTGAAAATTGCACGTAGAAATTAAAATATTCAAATATTTTAATGTAATACTCGTTATATTAAAACTTTCAACGCCACTTCTTGTGTCATTCAAAGCTTTTTAACCTTCTATTTATGTTTCAACGAATTAAACGCAGGAGAATCTCACAAACGTATATATTTTTAAGAAAGATTGTCTGATAGATTGAGGTAACAGCTTAATGAAACAATTATGAAATGGCAATTATATCTGCCATTTGCAGCACAAGCGGATATATTCGTTCATTATCACGAAAGCGGACGTGTTCGTATCTGGTCAAAGCTAGTTAGTTATTACAATTCATAATACCTGCTTAGAAACTAACCAACCAACCTCTTCCCAACCTAAAAACTGATCAACCATAATGTCGCAGCCATCCCTAAAACAGGAATTCCCTAAACGCTATTCCCCGATTATTGGATTCCCCGCATGAAAATTCCACGTCGAAACAAAGATTGTCCCTAATTGAAACGTAAGTCGAACGGACAGTCAGCACGCGTGGTCGCGTCTGATCGAGGGTGAGCCCCGGCCGGTCCGTCGAATCGATGATAGCTAGCCGGCCGTTATCTGTAGGACGCAGAAAGTCGATGAAACCGCAGGAGAAGCAGGATGAACACGCCGAGGGAAGGTAGACAAGGGGGGCCAGGGTCGGTTCACGTTCTCGGGAGATTCATGACGCGGAATAATCCACGGCGAGGAGCCGTGGAACGCGCATTATGCGAGCGTATCGGCGTCCCTACACAGATTTCCCATCGGCGAGCGTCACAGAGAAGGCCAGGCTCTAATCCTCCAGGACGAGGACTCAATTTATAAACGTGCCCGGTATTACCACTTAAAGGCTTAAAACACTCGACACCGTGCGCCAACGAACACATGGCATTTCACACTGCAATTGCCACGAATGCCCTTGCCCTTTCCCTCACCTAGGGGATAAGCTCGAGTGTCGAGTTCGCTCGGCTGCCTCCCGGAAAAGCTCCTCTTTCTTTTCACCGAATCTGCCGCGTTCGCCAGCGGAATCGCCTTCTTCGCCACTTTACAAGCCGCCCTTGTCGCGAACCTCCTGCTGCGCCCATTTTCCGTTGCCTCCGGATTTCGACCGGCATCGCAATCTCGTTATATGACCCTGAATGACATCGTGCAAGCGGAGATTGTACAATAAGGCTACATAAATACAACTTATTATATACAACGCTCAGTTGCCACTCTTTTGAATTTCCTGACAAAAATTTGATATCTCAAAAGTGAAGAAAGTAAATTTGAAGTTTCCAAGCCCCAGAATTTGTGAATTAGAAGTGTCTAAATCTCTCAGTAACTATAATGAAGTTACCCCTCTGGGTATGCATGGAATTTCCTATAAAGTTTAGCAGGCCATATAGCGAGATTGCTCTACATAGGACTGGAAAGAGGAACGCTTGAAAAGGCTGGATATCGCGTAACAACAGGTAGAGAGAATCAACGAGCTGCATTCTCCAGAGTATTCTTCGGCCACCAGTTTACGAACATGTTTTCCCTCGAATGTTTCTATCCCGTGGTCAGGAACCATGGCGCGTAATGCACGCGTGTGTGGCGGGTGCGATACAACGGAAAGTCTTATCGATCGCACCCCAGGTCTCGCGAGAGGTTCCACGTGAAATTTCAGCGATCCGAGGGGACTGGATTTTATTAAGTTTGCCGGCTCGATGGGGATGAAAACAGACGGGAAATGCGGTTTTCTTGTACGACTGGGTATCGTGGTTCCTGCACACTGATGTGAATATTGAAATTTATCGATCACTTATTCCACCTTTTTGGGATTATTCTGATTCGAAGTTTTAGTATTTGGCATACTCGTATGGTTAGTCTAAACATATGTAGATGTTTAGTTGCTTTAGATACGTCAAGCTTTAATTAAGTCAAAATTGACCTATCCTCAAGTGACAATTTTACTCCAGAAGCTATAAAAATCGAACCTCGAGCAAATTTAACCGAATAGTTTACATAATATCTCGATCATAGTTTCGGAAGTTTCTGAAAATGTCCACCGAGAATTTGGTCCATTACAGAGATTCTGCAAGCTTCTTAACATTCCGAAAGAAAACCGCCAAAGTTCGCAGAGTTCCACTCGAAGTTTTTATAGTTTCTTCTGGATCTTATATGAACATCTTGCGTCTCTGTAGTTGTTTTCGATCCGGTTCGTCCCCAACGTATCTAGTCTCGGAGCAGCAGATCGATCGAGGCCCTCGAAAGAAAGCAACCCCTCGAAGATCGCGAGAGATTCTAGAGACAGCGGCCAATTACCTCGGCCACAGCCATAGAAACCGCCGTCGTATTATTTAGGAAGTTCGCCGCGGATGTTCTGCGGCCAGTCCTGTTATCTAGCAGTTATAAAGCACGCCCGCAACGTTTCTAATGCCCCGGGATATCACGTGTTTCGCTTTGCACTTTATGCGAATTGCAAAGTATACGGGAACACCTGAATTCGCGATAAATTTGCACGCATTTGCGTAATGGTATTACGAATTTCGCGTTTGTAGTTGAATTCGAAAACGGCACGTTAAGTCGTAATTTAAGTTTATTTCTTCGAAGCAACGAACGTTTCCTGGCTGAACGTAGTCGCGAAGATTAGTGAACGGAACTAAATGGCTTAATCTAAATTTCCTTGTTACAAATAGACATTTCACGGAGTACTTCTATCCGTAAACTTCCGACAGTTGTAACAAAACTTTCACAATTTCCACCCCTCAAAGTGCCGCTCAACGGCTTCGGATAAACCTCGTCCACTTTACTAAATAAGGTATTGCCAAGGACATTCGCGAGAGTTCCAAAGAAAGGTTCTTTTGATCCCTCTGACGAAGATTCTCGTTTCTCCCTCAAATTCAGTCCGCGCCGCGTAATTTCAGACTCGACTCAAAGTCGCAGTTTGCGGCTCGGACCGCAACCGCCCTTGAAATCTCTGCCCTTCCCACGAAACTCGGCTTTGCAATTTTAGAAGAGCCGGAGTCAGAGTTCACGGTTTAAAGGGTGTCCTCTCGAGGCCACTTTAACGTACAGCGGTTCAACTTGCAGCGTATTCGAACGAGGAGGACAAACACCGTAAGGGTGGAAGGTCCGAAGCGACGTTCGACGTCGCGGAAAATCGATGGATCGACCACGGTAGGTAATGGAGACAGACTTACACTACGGACAATGCTCCAGAAACCCATAAATCGACGCCATCCTTCGTTCCCGGCGAATTGAATCCTCGTCCTGGCGCAGGTAGCTACAAATTTGTACGCTCGCTTGTCACCCACCCCCTACGTCGGACACTCATCCTTCGTGGTGGCGAAAGGTGTCTATACGTCTCCCGTGTGGAGAGGAGGATGCTTACAGGATCGTATAAAACTCGTGTAGAGGCCATATCTGTCCAGGATCAGCCGGTTCAGATGAAGAAGATAGGGCACGCGGTCGATCGCGCGTGAACTTTTGTGTGCCGCACACACCCGATTGTGGCTTAACTAACGGCCAAACCAGACTCGTATCTTGAAGGATCTTCATCCGAAGGACTTACCTACGTGGAAGGAAGGTGAGCAGACACGCGGGTCGGAGGAGAGGCATATTCTACGCGCGGTCTATAAAGACGCTCCGCAAACCCATAACCCCCACCCCCTCTGCAGGGGGGTTGACATGTTTATTTCGCTCCGTAATCTTCTCGGATTACGGTTTGGCCGGAGAGCAAGAAGAACGAGAGAAGCCGAGGGGGTTGAAAAGAAACGAAATCGAAGGAGCGAAAGATAGCCAGGGGCGGAGACGACCGCGCGAGCCACCGAAACACGTTTTTATGGGGTCCTCCGTGGCCTCAGCACCAGGAATTTCGACGCGAGTAACTTCGATCGGCTCGAACGCGTATCCTCCAGTCCTGTTTCGAATAATTTGCTCGCTCCCGCGGGAGAATAGTACGGATTCATTTGCAGCCGGCTGGATAGTAATGGTGGAAATGCGCGTGCATGTTTGGAGAGGAAAGAAGGTGTTCCGCGGGAAAATTTATGGTCCCTTTGCTCTAGCTCTCGTGTGTACGGGATGATTCTCCAAAGCGGAACGGGACGTGTGCGGACGGAGTGAATTGCTGCAGAGAAAATTGAATATTTTAGAGAGAATTGTCTTTCTGGGCTGTTTTAAATCTTGCGAAACCAGAAACGATCTGCGTAAGTCCTTAGGTATGAAAGTCCAATATAAAAGTGATGCTGATAAATGTGGCGTAACTGTTCAATTACGTTTGCAAATATTCTTTAGTATCCTTTTACTACATCGTTCTAAACGAAGTATAAAATCTTGTTACACCGATGGTGTATACATTTGTACACATATGATCACATCTGAATCGAACATGTCTACACATGTATGTGTTGTTTAGTGTCTGGCTCAAATTTGATATAGCAACGATCAGTTACTCCCTCAAAATTCTAATATAGTGCGATTCTAGCAATCTTTATAAATGATAAACCGTCTTGGCATCGAGACGCGAATAAAGGCGAGTGACGTCGCCGAAAATACACGCGTCGACCACGTGTGGCCGCGAAACGAACGATGCCAGCGTGCAGAGAGGATCAAACGTATCCTCCCACGCACGATTTTCGTCGTGCTAAGAATTATTTGACACATTTGCGCGAGTATGAAATACAATACGAGCGTCGGAAAGCGCACGTCCACCTTCGAAGAAGATATCTGTCGCGCGATCTTGACAAGACGGACCACGCCAGAAGAAACTCGTTGACTCGATACATTTTCCCCGTAATCTTTCGTGTCGATCGGCTATTGCTATGCATACCAAGTCAGCCCTTTTGCGACCCTCCTGACGAATGTCTTGTCGAGCCTGCTTTCCATTTTGTTAACATGATCTGCGGCTCTATTTGTCTCCTAACATTTATTACTAACGCTTGGCGATTTAACGATTAGTCATAAATATGTAAATAATCGATACACGTCGCGGTTTCGATAGGAAATATCTATAAAATTGAATAAAACTCGTATTTTTTATTGATTAACGTCCATATTTTTAAGGGGTTAAAACAGATAGAGTGTTTCATTGAATATCTCGGAAATTATCAGATGCACATAAAATATCGAAAAATTTGCATTCGGTTAAATATGTAGATAGCTAATTGCATAAGGAAATCAGACATTTTAATTTTAATGGAATATCGATGAAATTCACTCTTATGCCGAGGAGGTTCATTTATTATTCCTCTAAATGACATAGCATACTCTGTGTTCAATTAAAAGTACATAAAACAAGTATATGAACAACTAGATTTTACAAACTCGAATTGTCTTTATTCGTCAAATTTTAGTGTCAGTTCTGATTTTGAATTAGCTAGTTTTCTCGCGAAGAACGTTCCACAAGCAAAGAGTTAAATCGAATTTTCATCAAATGGACAATTTAATCTAAGGTCTCAAAATTTCTCCCTCGAGTCTCGAATTCTCCCTGAGGACGGAGCAAATCGAAGCCACGGAAATCCTCGGCGAAACAGGATCGATCCTTCGCCCACCGTTCTCTTCAACACCTTCACGATAATCCGCCTCCCTTTCTTATCTCCAAATCCTCGCGTTAACTTCTCGAACCGTCGGATTTACGCGTTATTTACCACAAATTCCCCAGCTACCTAGCTGCCACGACAGCCTCCCTTTATCTAAAACCCGGTATCTCTGGTCGTGGACCGATGGATCTTCATTCGATTCGATTTGTATCCATTATACTCGACGTCCCTTGGTCCCGGAAGACCGAGACCTCGATCGATCGGTCGAAAGACCGATCAGGGGTAGCTGTCTGAAGGTTCGTCGAAGCGTGAACACCATTGGCGTAATCAAAATTTTTGTCTGGGGTTAGTCTTAGATCGACGATATATCATAATTGTTGTATGGTTAGATAGCCATTTAATGGTTGAGTTAGATCGCCAAGTGTTGGATAGTTACGTTAGGTCGTCAGTGAATATCTACGCGTTAGGTCATCAAGTGTTGGATAATTACGCGGTAGATCACCACGAATTGGATGGCTACGCGTTAGATTACCATGTGATGGATGATTACGCGTTAGATCGCTACACATTAAATGGCTATGCGTTAGAATAGCTACACATTTGGATAGCTACGAGTTAGATCGTCCAGCGTCGAATAGGTACATGTTAGACCTCCACGTGTTGGATGTTTATGCGTTAGATCGGTACGTATTAAATGACTGCGCGTTAAATCGTCACGAGTTGAGCATCCACGCATTAAACGGTGAAGCGTCGAATGGCTAGACCCACCGTGGCTCCTATCTGGTTACGCCAATGGCGTAAACACGCATCTTTGCACGCGTGTGTTCTTTCGGGTTTTTCGTGTTAGCAGGTAGAAGGAAAGGAGCCATGCCGTGAGAACGCAGATGGTGGGGTACGCGTGCCAGGTGGGCACTGGTGGTTCAGCCTCCTCGAGGGCGCAACGTTGTTTCCTGCGAGCCGATCGAGGCCGCGATACTAAAATCGATCCACAGGTCGAGATAACACAACGGCGCATCGGCGAGTTTTTAATGGGTTTCGCCATGGAAAAGCGGGCTAGGGAACGAAACGTACTCCTCGACCAACTTACGCACTCCCATCACGTACCTCGTGTTTCCTGCCTCTGCTCTTCGACTGGCTAACCCAACGATATCCCCGGGTGACGTAAATTTTTTTCTGCCGTTTTGTTTTTGTTCGAGAGGTTTTGTGCAACGATATGGCTTGAGATATGGAGGTTCAACGAGGTTCAATGGGCGGGGGTAATGGCGGTTTAGAAAATGTTTGATGCTCGCCTTGCCGAGCGTAATTGAAACTAATATGAATTTGATTTATACGCGGGAAATGGAGGAAGCGTTGAATGCTTCTGAAAAGGTTTCATTTGAAATAGCATTAGAACGAAATTGGCATTGCTATAAATTTCATTTGACTGGGTAGGCTGAAAATTATACTTAATCATGGCTCAGAATGCTATCACGACGACGTTTATAATTTAAAGTAATAGATTGAAGCGTTAAATTAAAAATTTGATTATCTTCTTAATAACAATAATTATCGTCACGAGAGAGCGGAACCGAGCAAAAGCACAACCAAGTTCGCGAATTCTATGCAGGTTTTTTGGAACCTCCGGATCATTAATCTTCCCGATCGGAGGTTCATTTGATTTTCTTGCAGCTTTTTGCGCAGCCATTATGAGCTTACGTGTACTCATTCTGTACATTCTATCAGTACCCTGTAATTATCGAGCGTTGCCGCCTCTACGTAGATACCGATCAAGATTTCCGCGACCATTTTTATACTTCTTCAAAGCTTCTCGGATAAACTTCCATACGTTATAACAGGACACTTCGAACGCAAGATTATTATCGATAAAAGGGATATGCAAACTGTAGATTTAAAGAAATTAAAAACCAAATATCTTCGTCGAATGTAAAGTCAATATCCAAGAGACGTCGACGAGAATGTAATAGAGTGACTCGACTATTTCCTATGGTTATAATTCTTTCGAAATTTTTTATACACCTGTTCACTATTCGAATTAATTGCTTTTTGCAGAATGTTGGTTTGAGATGTACCTGTTTAACATTCAAACGAATTGTATTTTTCGCAGTATGATCTTTCTTGCCGTCGTCTGACCAGATACTTGACCAGAAGCATTTTCAGTGGATGAAAAGAAGTGGAAGCAGCGAGCGCTTAGTAACGAAGTCGTAGAATGTTCCGCGGAGACGTCACGCGACTTCCTTCTTGCGGAGTGCAAGAAAAATCGAGCGCTTCGAGAACGATTACGCGGAACGAGATCTCAGCGCTGACTAAACATTTCAAGCGGCATGACTTGATGGGAAGGGGCCCGTTATTTGACTTTGACAGACATTATTAACGACTAACCGACCTACGCGCACTCGTACCGCGTAATGATCTCTGCGAACCGGCGCTCGATAGAGAGACTCTCTTTTCTCTCTCTCCCTGTCTGTCCGTCTGTTCGTTTGTCTGTCTGGAAAATAAAGAAGTCGAGCGAGTCGTGCCAATGGATCCTCTTATTTCTGCCCGCGGCGTGCTCGTCGTTTCGTCGCCGCGAACGCGGCGAGTGCGACACGCGCCCCTTTGAATGTCCCCGTCAACGCTGCTCCGCTTTTCAGCTTCGCGTTCTCTTCGTGGTCGCTTTGCCACGGACCCCGCGACTTCCGCCGCTTCTTTCATCGCCGACGTGTCGCGACGCATCGTTCATGGAATTCGCTTCGAACAGCGAACGATGTCGCGCGATTTCGAACGCTTTCCATGCCGCGACGCGTCGACATTTCGGTACGCGTACATCGAATGCGGAGCAAAATGGCGAACTGCCGGCTGCTTTTCGACCTTAATTATTCGGCGGTATCTCCTGCTCGTACATCGCAGTGCACGGTTTGTTTTGTAGCCAATTTCGCTCGAGAGTCGACTACGGTCACGATCGATCTTTCCTTTTATTTTATTCACCGATTGTGCTGCGACTTTCATTGAATCGCGTTAATCGTACAGTAAATAGAAGAACGTATCGGCAGATGAATGGCAACTCATCAATCAGAAGTCTGATTAATGATGTTCAAGTATAAACAAGGTACAAACAGGACGTGATTCAAACGTTCTGTAAAATATTCCACTTCTTTCTATCTCTACATACGATGAAATTCGTGGCGCGACAGAAATAGAGAACAAGGGTGTGAAATTTTGAGAGGCAGTGACGAGAAGCTTCGAGGCGCCACCATTTGTCACGCCATAACAATGACAAAATACGTATGTTCGTAGAGTTTGAACCATCGCCACGAGGTCACTGCCACCAGGGCAAATTCTTGCATAGCGCCGTTCCGAGTAAACAAAATTTATCTCGGCGTATATCACAAATTTCTCGGCACAGTGTGTAGCAGTATCGTCGTCGAAGCACCATAAACCGGCAAGATTCCGATCCGTGAGCTATCGAAAGAGCCCCATCGTGGTCGTACTCGAGCAACGATCAATAATTCACGATTACAGGGCGAATCTCGAGCCGTGCGATTCGCGAATGGATGCCGGATCGTCGATCGGTCCCGATAGAGGGGAATCGAACGATAGCAATCGTGCCATCGCGTTTTCCGTTTAACGAGAGCACCGATTTCCCCCGGACGGATCGATAACGCGCGGAATCGACAGCGGCGTTGTTTGCGACGGCCTGTTAACCTTCGGATCGTGGCGTCGATCATAGACGCCGACGCTAACGAGCCAGCATCTATCGCGGGAGACGCGACTACAATAATCGGCCCTCGATTTCGTGCGTTGCTCGACGCAATTAATTAATAAGCCGCGTATCTCGTCGGCTCGGCTGGCCATTGATAGCGGCCATTAATCGTCGCCGCGATACCGGCTCCCAATAATTACCCCTTTGTCTCCTTTTCACGAGAACGATGCCCGCGAGAACGATCTCTCGAGAGAGCCTCGCGTATCGCGAGTTTCCGCGTTAAAAAAAAAGCAGCGTCGCATCGAGAGAGACAGGGGTCGCATCTCACTCGTTGATTCGTGCGAACTTGTCGGGGATGTCGATGCTTTCTCGAAAACACCGCGGTCGGTGATGAGGGACTGCGTATGAAAGATCGAATGCTTTTTATGTACTTAGCCCTTTGATCGAGAAATGACTAGACTGCGAATGTTTCTGCATTTACGGTGTATGGCAATTCATACCCTGTATCCGGATATGTCCCAATCAGTTTGCTTGACGAGTAATAAGGAAGACTTACGAAAGCGGAAAACGTTTCCGAATGAAACTTACGAATAATCGAAAAACTTTGATGCTTCGAAAGGTACTTGTATTACGGATGCTACGAATAGTTCGAAATGCGGGGTGGAAAAGGAATGAGTTTGTGAATATTTGTATTTACGAGGGAAGGTAAACCCTTCCGTAAATCGGTGGGAACTTATGACCACTATAAGTATCGAACCACGCGATCCGATGCGAGTAATTCTGGTAAGTGGCCTCGAAAATGTGTAAATCTTCGCTGGACGGTCCATATGGACCCGCTGTTTTACGATTATACGAGTTCGATCCGTCGGAAATCGAATGTTCGCTTAAATTTTACTGAATTTCCATTTCAATTTCGACGAGAATTAGTACCCTGTCGTACAAGAATTTCGATATAACATTGAAGTAGACATATTTTACATTAGCATGTAACACAATTATTAAAGCGAACATCGTTGAAAGCACAAAATATTTAGCTAATATTAACACTCACAGACAAAACTTACTTTACATTATTACAACATAATATATTATAATAGGACAGCTAAATTTCATGCAAAATTTGCAATTTAATTAGTTAACATCAGTGAGAAGTTTGGGGTTTAAATTGTGTCCGTTTTGAAGTTGATATTATTGTTAACAGAGATATACAGAGAATTATTGAAACGAAAAGAGCAGCTCTTTGTGCGTTTCGAAAGTTTCAAGCTGCTATCGCGAATAATGTAGTAGAGCCGGTAGAATTGTTGAACGAGACACGATTTCAATGGGCACCGATTTTTATCACGTCTGTCATCGACTGCCAATTGATTGCTGTCGATTAACAGCAACGTTTCCTTTCGAATTTCGCTTTGATTTGCCGATCGAGTGTACACGTCACGAACGAGAGTCCTGTCGACGCCGTTTGCGTCAAAATTATTGCACGCGTACCCTTCTATCGCTTGCTAACAATAATCAATTATCCTTTTCGTACACCGAAAACCACGAACGCTTTGTAAATACTGTTACAGTTTAATAAACTTTGATTTATTTATTAAATCCTGGTAAAACTTGTTACGTGACAGTCACAAGCTGCACAACAAAATGGATATCAATCTATTTAACCTGCAGCTTTAACGTTAAATTTTTATTGGACTCTTTTCGAGTCACAATATTATAAAAAACGATATAAAGTATTAAAACATTGTAAATAGTTAACTAATATTTTTACTCGGTAAATATATTAGTCAAATATTTTTAAATAAAAAGTTATTGGTTTCTCATAAACGTTTTAAGAATTCCCAAGAATGTTGCAAGAATGTTTGAGAAATTGCACCGTGAGTTCGGGGTCAATCTGACCCCAACCGGTGAACATGCCGCGGTTAAATTCGCGTTGACTCTTACAAATGGCGAACCACTCTCAACCCAATATACCTGTCGTCGAATGCTAAGAATAGTAGATACATGTTTCTTCTCCGAATACTTTTCACGTCCCGCCGCTTATCCGACGAGCTTCATCGAAAATACAACGATTCCCCGTTCGTGAATCGATACTAAAACGATTCACGGTTCGTTCGCCATTCACGACACCCGTTTCGATACTTTTCGATCGTCGGAATAAAACGCTTGAATCACGCGTCGAAAATAAACTCCCTGTGCCATGGCTCAATAAAATATTCCAAAACCGTGTCGTTTCTCTACAAGATTCCACCCCGTTTTTTTATATTGGTTTCTTCGAAAAACTGGCATTACGAATACTTTACACGGATCGAATCTCTCGAGTTACACGAATTACAATAACAGGAAGCATACGAGTCACTTTAAGAACGTATTAGCACTTTTAATGAGGCAATGACTGTCTGATTATTGTATTCGTTAATTGATCAAAACTGGGTTGAGTACACATTGGAACTATAGACCTTTTAACCAAGAGATTAAAACATTCCGTCGCAAGCAACAAGTAAAGTATCGCACTTTTCCTAATTTGAATAGTAATAGCGCGAAGTGGATACGAGCGCAAGAAACAGTTGGACCGTGTGTAAACCGCGGCTTTTTTAAATAGCTTTCCCAGGGGACCAGCAACCCAGCGGGAGTTCGTCTGGCCAGATAACGTCCGCCTCCTAATTTCGTCCGAGTTTTTCGGAAAAAAGGCTCTCTCGTTTGACTAGGTCCGTTCGCTCGACTGTGACAGGATACCACGAGGCCGAAAGAAATCGTGGACAACGCGTAACCGGAGTCGACGGCCAGCGAGTCGACACGCCTCTTCAACCGCGAATTTTTCTTTTCCTATGGGAAATTCTCTGTATTCCTCTAGCGGAGGCTTGCTCACGAGATGTCCTGCGTGTTCGGGGCGCCATGATCTGCCCCGGGGACAAACCTTCGGGCTATAGCAACTGAAGCGGTAACACGAGTTGAGAATACCGCTTATTCTCCGCTTCTTTCTTTCTTTACTCGCATTTAGCATATTCTATTTTGCTTGTCAAGATTCTAGAGGGAAGCGAAACTGTAAATTTACATGGAAATTAATTTTCTCTCTCTATTTTCTTTCTTTAATTATTCAGTCTGTTCGAGATTTGAGGGACTTACGGGGAAAGAGATGAATGTGATGTTATGAGTTATATGGGACTGCATGAAGAATTTATGAGAATCCTGTGTGTATGAGAACTTTGTATGACGTGCAACTGTCTAACTTTATATGAAAGATATTGTATGAAAACTTTATATGATCCATGTGCAATTGTATGAAAACTCTATATGAAAGATATGAAGATTTTATATGGAACTATATAAAAACTTTATACGTATTATATGGAACTCCATGAAAACTTTGAACTGTATGGAATTATACAAAAACTTTAAATGAATTACACTGTGACACTGTATGAAAACTTTATACGAATTGTGTGAAGGTACCTAAAAATTTTATATGAAACTATATAAAAAGTTTATATAAATTATAATACTTCAAATTATATGAAAACGCAATTAAATATTGACGCAGATTAACCTCGGAAACGCTACTGATGCTATCAGCATTTTCTCCCGGTGAACTCGTTACTTTTAAATCAAAAGTCTACATAATTGCCACAGCCGTCATTTGCCGCATCGGTAAAAATCTGACGACTCCCGTCAATTGCGGCAACGTGTCAAACACGCGCTAGAATAAAAACGCCGCAATGCTATATTCGGTAGCAAACGTGGTATGCGTTTCTTACCACCGTGCTCCAAAGAGTTGTTAAGAAACGGCGCCGAGCAATGTCACGAGATTTTCTTTCAGATCTTCGTCTCGGTCTATCGCGTACAGCACGTTGACACTGCGCTAAACATCTCTATATACAAACATTCCGATCTCCGATTCGAAAAATCGTTACATTCGTCGATCGAATTTCTTTCGAAGACTTCGAGCACAAACAAAATGATGAATATTAAACGACGAAACTCACTCGATAGCATGGATCCAGGAAAATCCACGATTTCTCCAGAGATCTAAAAACGCTTCGATCGGCACGCGTATCCAGTCGATCGACACTTGAACCCACTGCACTGACAAACACTCGGTGACCCGTTGACGGATAGTCGCAAGTTCGTAGCACCGTTTTACCACCCTGATCTTCGTTTGCGCACTTTTCAGTATGCTAAAATATGTAATAAAAATAGCCCGAAGCTATCTGCACGCGGTGACGGACGGGAAGATCAGTTCGATAAGAGGAACGCTTCTCGCGCGGTACGCTCGATCGGCGTACATTTCAAGCGAGCAAGTGGTGCACACGCCACGATCGCGTTTGCGAGAACAGCCCTTAACGAGTATACAAACACCGAGAGCCCCAACGCGCGCGGCTCATGTCGGCCAACTGACTCGGAGCGCAGAAACCTCGGGGCCCTTCGCCTCTTGGGCGCCGCTGCTGGCTTGCCATGGTGGTGCTGGTGGTGGTGGAGACGCCGACGGTGGTGGTGGTTGCGGAAACGTGGTGGTGGCAGTAGCGGCGGAGACGAACCGGTGGAGGCGCTGGACCCGCTCCGAAGCGGAGCGGAACTGAAACCTGGTGGGAGTTCGACGCTGGAGCTCGATTCGACCGACCAGCGGAGTGCTGCTCGAGCTCTCGAGACGAACGGACCTTGATGCACACACCGTTTGCAGGTGCATCGTCGATTCACCGATATCTCTAAACTCCCACATCCTTCAATTTCGAAACCGTACGCGTCCAAATCCCTAAATTACCCAATTCCTAATTTGGTAAATCCCTAAATTCCCAAACTCCCAAATTTCCAAATCTCCAAATCCCCTTCTTCCTAATTTCATTAATTCCTAAACTCCCAAATTTCTAACCTTACGACCCTAAATTCCCCAATTCTCAAATCCAAAAATCTTAACATTGAAAGCAAATAATGTCACTTTGGAGTAAAGATGTCACTTTGCTCTAACTCTAAATCATGGACGTCCACGTTGCACCTGAGTGTACAGTTACGACTGTTTGATACGAATTAGTCGGGCGCTGGTTTGGAGGAAGAGATTCATTGCTCGATGTTCTGTAGCGGAGTTTCGGAACATCTTTTTTTATAGTGTTTGCTTTTGTTTGTGTAAGGGTACTTGGAGTTTTGGATGAGTCGGTCGTGTGGGAGGAGGTTGGAGGCTGTATTTTTGGAGCAGCTTGTCTGTTGAGTTTATTTGGTCCTGCTGGATGCAGATAGAATGGTCGGAGAAATTGTTTGCATCCTATGGTATTATTCGGTAAAACATCGTCTGATGCATACATAAAGAAATTTTGTCTCTGTTTATAAAGCAAATTAACATGTTCCTTTAACCACTAATACATTTGTGCACTTCATTCATAAAAGAATTCAAAAGATGGTAGGTCTGTATTAAGCAGACCTATAAGTAAATAATAAAGATACGAAGTATTCAAAGAAGAAATTAAAGATCGATGAAATTTCTATCAAGCTTTTTTGAAAGTCCTCACTATGCCAGTCAACTACCTATCCTAATTCTGCTTTATTACAAATTTCCTATTGAAACGTCTGATATTTCACAAAAGTGACACCAGCATCTGCAGTCTAGTAAGAAATATTCGTGATCGATGAGTACCATCAGGTCACTCTTGTAACTCCGAATCAATTTTAAAAGAATTTCCACAAGGAATTTTCATAATTTCGATTGAACATCTATCGAGAAACATCAACGGAGCAGCATACGATCCGAGCGAGCTAAACTACAACCCTTGAAAGGTTAACCCACTCGGCAGGTCAGGGCGCCCTGTGCTCGAGCGTATCCCCGATAAAAAGCGTACAGGAAATCAGAGACTCTTCCTCGTTGCCAAGTCGCCGCAACGTTCGCGTTTCGGGCCGGTGCATAAATTTGTTTCTTCACCAAATAAATACGCCGACCGGCCATTTATTTACGGCCTTGCCGTTCCCTCTGACCCGCGAATCCACCCTGCTCCTCGCTGTTCTCTCCTCGCTGCTCCACACCGTCCAGAACTTGTCGCTTGCGCTAACGTTCGCCCGGATAAATAAATATTGACCGTCGAGGCAGGCACCGCAAACAAATCCATTAATAACAGGAATTTAACCCCGTTGCGGAGGTGAACGGGCGGGCACGCGTTCGTCGCGTATTTAGTCGTAGCCGAGGCTGGGCTTCGATTGTCCCTGGCCAATGTTGAATCGCCGTTGTCGGTGTCAATTTATATCTGCGGGTAGATTCGCCGTTACGCTAGAATACGCTAGAATAATTTAATAACGTCCGACTAACGGCTCGCCCTCCCTGTCCGTTGCAACATCCCGCGGGTCGCGTTTGCCATTACTGCTTCAGGTTTTCAAACCAATTTCCATATCACCGAAATTGTCAAGTTTTTAGATGTGCCCACCATTCTCCAATTTCCAAATCTCTCAGTTCTACCCCCACGGGTCGCTGTCCATCCTCTTTCAACCCTGGAACCTGGACGCATATCGAGAGAGGGGGTCGAGAGAGATGGCGAGGAACGGTGTCGCGCAATTAGCATCTGTAATCAAATATGTGAGAGTAGGGGATAGCTAATATCGATGGCTCCAATTTCGTGACAACATCGTCTCGTTAGCGACAGTGCAAACAATTAGAAACTGTAACCTTTTCTTCCTCGCTCTGATACACGAGGTCGTGGAACCAGACTGTTGGAATGGGCTGATTGATCGCGTGATAATAGAGCTAGATAAACCTGATTCTATTTCGAAACGTACAATGACAGAATCGACACCTGAAATATTTACAGAATATCGTCCTTTGCATATCAAGAAGCCTGAAATATTGATAATATAGATCTTCCAATATTTCCACCACTTGTCATTAAATAAACTATTTCTGCGCAAAAATATGACAGTCTCATAATCACGCCATAAATTCGACGTTTCGCATGCTCGAACGTAATAAAAAGACAATGCGTCACCCACCTTCAGCCAGGTCAGCACCCCACGCAACAATGATCCGCACGCGACGCCACTCGCTCGAGGAATTGATCAGCGTACAAATACGCGGCACAGAATGAACCGTGGAACCTCGTGCACGTACCCAAGACGACGGCACGTCCCTATCACGTATCTATTAGTCGTGACGGAAGACGGTCGGGTCAGACAATAGGGGGTTGGAACCGCCTCGACAAAAATTCTACCCTTCCCAAGGGCCTCGGCTCTGTGTGTTCCGAACACGGACACCGAAGAAGATGATCGGCTCGTAATCCTATATAAACACGGTTATTTTTATCCCATTACAGGGCGGTTCCGTAACGGCCTGTACAACACGGGCTCTGCATAATGCCACGTTCGGTGTAGCGGACCGTTTCTAAAGGCGACCGACGAGGAGGGATGACCGCAGGATCCCGAGGGGTGCACCCTGACACACCCCCTCTCTCGTACCCTCTTATACCCATGGATATTCGAAACCCCCTCTTACAGGTTCTACAACATCCAGGTATACTCCAATCTATTCGAATTTTTTTTAATTCTGAAATATAAAATATGCCTGTAACAAGCATATAGTATTTTAGAAGTTGTTCCATATGTTATATTTTATGTTCTATTCTTGTTAGTATACCCTACATTCTATACATATACAATACATTCTTTGCTATAAGTATATTCTAGACTTTATGTACAATATTTTAGACAATTGGAACAAGATTCGAATGAACTCAAAGCTCGAACGTATCAAGATTATGTATCGTGCCTTGCGAATTTCGAGCATCTCAAAAATGTAGAAGGTATCCAAAAAGAAAATTCGATAAGAATCAACAGAAGTTGACTGGAAACCTTCATATATTTATATTCGAAAGGATACTAAGCATTTCGTAGAGATGACAACCCTCGAGCCGCGGCGCAGCAGGGGGCACCATGCACGCTTCAAGATGCAACCCTCGTGCCTGCACCGGTAACATTCCACGAGGGCCAGCATTTTCCTTCGATCATCCTTGAAAGGAACCGAGGAGACGTTTCTCCGGGGAACACGCAGCAGGTCGATGAATTTTATGAATTTTCTGAAGAAGGTTTTGGGAGTCGAGTGTACGGTGAATTGTGAGGAATTTAAGTTTCTTAATCGACGCCGGAAAGTGCGATTGAATGGAGCGGTACGGCGATGTTTATTGGTGAGGGGGTTGCTTCCACTTGACTGAAAATTTGTTTTATTCGAGGACAGTTTTTTGGTGGTGGAGGAACGGGTTGCTTAAATGGAGGCTCGATTTGAGAGATGAGATGCTTGAGGGAAGGTGAATTTAATGGATAGTGGGATTGTCGTGTAGGATTATACACAGAGATCTATTGACTGAGAGATCTATTGGTTTCTTTATCCTTTAGCTTTTTAACCCCATAGAAAGGTTACAGAGAAATCTATACCTTTCTATTTCTAAGTTAAAGTCGAATACATTATTTATTCTATGCTTGTTAAGCAGATAGAATTACTTGTTTCTTCATAGATCTGTTGTTACCTTAAGTATCATATTAAAAAGAAACATTGCTCAAGCTATCCCTATTAAATAGCAAGAATTACTTATTGTTCCTTGTTTCTTTAATTCATGCTTTCACGTTTTTAAATTTTTAATTATAAACTTGTCTTATTTCAAAGCGCACCAACAAGCGAATACATGTAAGAGTAGAGGAAAGAACGCGATGAAAAATGTCAGTCAACGAAACAAACGAATTAACAAGGTCTACTCTCGCAGGAAATCCGCGTAGAGGGTGTTTCAGTGGGAGTAGTGGGTCTATTTTTGTTTAATCGCTGCCCGGTGATTCCGCGTCGGTTTATTTTCGTATCGTCCGCTGAATTTCCTCGTTGTTTCTCGATGGGGGTTTCTTTGATGTTCGCCACGCCGTCTGTGGATCTTGAAACGATGCGGGTCCAGCGGTGAACGTGGTGCTGGTCAACGTGGACGAACACGTGTCGTGCACTCGTTCACGAAACGTTCTATGGTGCACGTGAAGCCCATGGGGCCGTTTTCGAAATTCTGTTACGTTAACGACATGCTTCATCACGTAGCAATGGAACGAAATTCCTACGAATTCTGCAACGAAACGTCGAAAATCTGCGCGCCAGCGATTCGAGAAAAACTGCTGTTGCACGAAACTTTCTCGTTTATTGGGAATTTCGAAACGAGGTCGTCTTTGGGAAACCGAGGTTTGGAGCTGCTTTTTTCGTAGATCGGTTAAGAGGAAAATCTTGTAGGGTCGATTCGTTTCGCCAGGACATCGGCGGAAGTTAAAAGAAACTCCGTTTGCAGGTCATCCCACTGGGTCGAAGATACAACTGAGTTTTTGCGGTCGGAAAGAGATAATGGTTCTGAGTATTTTTCAACTTTCAAACTATTTTTGTAATCACTTCGAATTAATAATTAAACCACGTCCTTTCTCTATCAAATTTTGTAATAACAAAATTGTGTCAGTAGGTAACCTCAATGTCTTTCCTCTTTCAATAGCTTTTTCAAGAGTTCTACAACGCTTTAAAAGTTTGAATAAACTAAAATTAATATATAATTTTAGGGACCCTTTGATAAAACGCATTCCGTTTCAAAATAAGAATTTCTGAAGTTCTGAGGAGCGTAAGAGATAACCCAAATTTTCTCACAACCCGAAAAATGAAATACAAACACTTATCCAGGTAGAGTCCCCGTGTTTTCCGGTGAAAATCGTGTTACCCGAGGCGCCGTTTCGATTACTTTCCCAGCAACGCTTTCTCGTCCGTGGTCCCCAAACACTTCTACCTTACCATTATACGTTCGAAGCACCCCGCATTAGTCTACTTCAAGATCAAAGTGGCCGATTTTCTGCGCAGAGATAGTCCTAATTGACTCACCGCGTTAGCGATAACCTCCTCCGTAGCCTCCACCGAAATTCCTCTCTCGAAATCAAGAAATCCCTTGCGATCCATGCATCACCGTGATGGGTAAACTTAAGATAAAATGAACTATAATTAACTAAATGCACGACAAAGTAAAAAGCTTCGTATCCGAAAGTATCCGGCTTCTTCGGTGAAATTAATTGTATTCGAAAAGGACCTTCTTGCAAACCTTTTAAAACACGACCATGAGATAAAATCGTAATTGTTATAAAATAACACTTTTGGTATCTATTGATTTAAAGTTAGTAGATATATGGAGATGAAGGAACTTTCTTTATAAACATGGTCGATCTAAGATAATTCATTTAAGAACAAAGAATTAGTATCTAAAGATATTTATAACCTGATTTGTAGACCTATCATATAATTTATAGGTTCGTGCTCCGAAGTGAAAGGGTTAAGTCGTAAATAATTATGCATTTTGATTTCATGTATCTGAAACGCAGCATGATCGTAAGAGGATCGAAACAGGCTGCTTTGCCTTTCGAAATAACGCGGTCTTGCGAGCAGAACGATCAATCACTCGTCTCCGCGGAAAAAAGGAGAAAAGAATCGGGGAAAAACGCGGGACAGAGAAAAAGCTTCGGTGAACGATGCGAGTCACCGACGAAATTGCGAGGTCGCATCGAGAAAATCGATGTACGACGAGCAGTCGTATTTTTTACACGCAACGTCAGCGGCTCCATTAATTTTCCCGGGGAAAAATCGACGTTGCCTGTCTAGAGTTACGACGCGAGCTACGTCTCGAGTAGGCCACCGGTGAAATCCGAGCCTGTCCCATTTCTCGCGAGGAAAGGGACACGAGAAGCACACGGCTGGATTAAAAGGAACGAGAAGAAAGAATACGGACGTGAAGGGAGAATGGAACGTACTCGAACAAGGACCATGTCTCGAGGGCTTCCTCGAGATATCGCAGCGGGGATAATGTATGTAGATTTAACAATTTGGGAAATTGAGCTCCTCGAGGAAAAGACGTTACAGTGAACTAATATGGCTTTAGTGGATGAGCAACATTTTTCTCTATCAGAGGGCTGAAATTGGAAATCTGATAATATTTATGGGTTCAAACATTTTCTCTATCGAACGCAAAGATAACTGGCTAATTTTAAGCTTTTTCGTATCATACTCATTAGTCGGGGTTATTAACATAATAATGGTCCTTTTCCATTTTCAGTTGTTTGATAAGCCAAGATTAAATCGCGAGGACTCCTCGGTACACCATAAACATCGCATCAGCTATGTTAATACATCTCCGTTGGTTGACTCCGAAGGCCATGGGTAAACACAACGTGTATCCCACTCGATTACCGAACCTGTCTCATCCATCGTAGCGTCTCTCGTGCGGACAAGCATCGGCCATGACGCTTTTCAACGGCACGGTAAAGAAAATGCCGGGCGTGTGGCGCGTTTCGTAAGGCGTTTCCATGTTTTTTCAGTGTCGAAAGATGGGTTCGTTCGAACAGAAATAATCTTATTACCCATAAAAACAGCGAGGAGACGATCGTAAAAGGGCACGGTAGCCATAAAAAGAGAAAAAATGAGGAGGAAACAAGAAGACTCGACCTATCTTTTTCCCGCCCTTACATAATGTGGGAATAGCCCGTGGAACGGCGCGGCGATTCGAGAAAAACGCACGATAGGTTCCCGTTCAAATTTACGACTGGCACGACTTTTATGCCACGGGATACCACAGATTTGTCCTACAACTTATCGATTCCATTAAGTACTATTAGCGAGCTGAAACCACGGAGGCGAGACGAGCCAGGGCCGCTCGCCGTGGTCTCGAACGTGCTTACCTGTTCATCCGGTTCGCTCCGAGTGGGTTCATTTGTTTTAGGACCCATGGTCCATGGGAGATTCGGCCGTCCAGATAAAGGAGTCAATCCGAACAGTCGCAGATGCATCGTCCGACGATCGAAGCTTGGATACGTCCATGAATAAGCCAGCTTTTTTTTTTTAAAAAAAGATTATTCGATTCATTGAGATACAGTGATCCTATTAGAGCGTGATTTACTTATACGAATAATTTAGAGATAACGTTGCAAATTGATAGAGTAAATAAGGATTACACGATAATTAATCGTTCCTTCGAAGTGCATTACGATAACGGCTATTTTTTAATATGATCGGGAATGCACCTGGTACTTTACTCAAGATAAATTCTCCTCGAGTATACCAGACTGTTAGCCTATCTATAATTTATATGGAGGAAGAGCCTAAGTCGTATGGATTCCATCAAGAATAATTTTCATTTAATTTTACGTTTAAGCAGATGGAATCAAATTTATTTGGTTGTTTGTTTCAATAGCAAAATTATGCATTACTATTAGCCTCGGCGATATCTCAATGACTCTTAGAACCTGTACCATTATCGTCAAGCAAGAAAATCTCAATCTCGGACCGCAATATCTTTCCCCGTCCAGAAATCACTGAAATCGTAACTCTACAATGTCCTAACCAAACAGTTAGAACACTCCGAACGCAACGAGGCACTACAGAGACCTCGATAGCGGTTCGACGTATTGGCATCCGGAATAAAGACGAACACAGCGTCGGGAACTCTCTCGTTATTCCCGGTCGATGGAATCGGCGGTGAATAGCGGAGGCAAAGGCTTCGAGCGGTCGTCGCGACGCATTGAAATGCATAGGAACGCGTTCGCGGGGTAGCGACGCATTCACGATTGCATAAGTGGCGTAACGGGCTTATAAAGCCTGTTGCACGCAACACGTATCCCGCAGCGAGAGAGCAGAGATCGGCCGAGTGCCTACTCGAGTTACTCGCCACTCGCTCGTGCACGCTCGCTCGCTCGCTCGTTCACAATTGTGTCACCCCGTTGTCGTGGCTTGGCCACCCCTGTGCCGGCAACAGCGGGGTTACGATTCACAAACTGCCGTGTAATAACGCGACGCTGTTACTCCGCGGGTTGGCACGAGCTTTTTACGAAATCGAGCGGCTGCGAGCGGACTTTTGGACGTCTCCACGCACCCTAATTTTCCTGCGAGCGTTCATTGTGCGCCACTCGATCGCTGCGGGGAAACCTGGCCCAACTTTTGCTACCGCGACGGTTTGGAACTTGAAAATGGAGTGGGCATATGGCCTTGTCGGAAGAATCGAGGTTATACCGTTGTTTATAACTGGTAGAAGGTTTTCATACGTGAATTTTTTGTGAAGAGCAATATTTCGTACTTCGAGTACGCCTCCTTTCAACCAGAGAGGTTCCCTGCCTGTCTTTTAGAAGCCTATGTTGGGGGTGTACTTTCTCATCAATCTTTATTTTCTTACGGTGTATCTGATACTCTAAGTGCAAGGGAGGATTATCAAAGTATGAGCAAACAAGACTAATCATATTTGGGAGCTGTAATGCATATTGTAATAACCTCAAATAATATTCCTTCTAATATATTACACATTACATTTACGGTTAAAATAACAGAAGTTTCCAATTGCAGACTGCGTTCGACGCATGAATTACTACTATGTCGAACATATGGTACTTCGAAGCAAATCGGTATTGTTGCGCGAGGTATTGTTGAAACGCGAAAGTCTGGAAGGTACTCCGGCGCACTTGGATATTGCTAGAAAGGGGGAGGTACGGATCGAAACTGAACGTCGAATCGAATGATTCGAACCACCGTCGAATTTCTAATTCTTAATACACGGTTTAGATTTTACGCGAGCTTCTCTCAAAGGCTGGCTGACTTTCAGCGTAGTCAAACACTTCGAAAGCAATTTTCCGGCAAACCGTTTTCAGCGGTACACAATTTCCTCGTAACTTTTCAATTTTGCCGGTGCACTCGCGATGCGGATCACGGAGAGAAAAGCTGTATCGGCTGACCGCGGCTCGGCCCAAAATTCTGGACGCGAAAAATTGGACCACGTCCCTTTCAAAATACTCTCGAAATCTAGCTAACCGCGCGCGTATATCGAGCCATATGCGCGAACGAGCGACCACCGACGATTTTCCATTGTGCCCGACGACAATAATAAAAATAATCCCCCTCCGCCAGGGACATTCTCGTCTCTCAGGCATTAGCGAGCTAATGAAACGTGAGTTGGAAGCCGGCCGCTGGTGTCGCGTTTCCGGAAGACGAGAGGGGTTTAGCTCGCAAACGGAAACGGCCGGAGGGGCAAAAGAAATCGAGAGAAAGAAAGAGAGAGACGGCGAGAAAAGAAGACGATTGGAAGGGAGAAACCCGATCAATTTATTTATTAAACGTTTTTCGTGCCTTTGTCGGGGGGCCTGTCGCGTTCCCACGGGAAATACGAGGCGCTTAAAAGAGTGCTGGCTCGGTCTGCGAATCCTGCGCGGGAGGGAATCGCCACGACGAGGAGAGGATCAGCGAGGGAGATTCCCTTAATGGAATCACGGACGATCCGGAGGAAAGCAGGGCTCGTACGAGTCTCGCGATACTCTGGCGAATTTTCGGAACTCCGAGGTATTTCCGTGTCCTCGGGAACGGTATCCGGATGACGACAAAAAAAGGAGGACACCGGTTAGCCGAGGGTTCGGTGAGGAGCAGTCGATTCTTCTCTCGAGGAAGGAGACAGCGGTTCGCCATTAGCGCAATCTAATCGGCAGGGTCCCTTAATAACAGGTTGGCCTGGACGTTCCGGAGAAGCAGAAGAAGAAAATGAGGAGCGCGGCGGGAACGGTGGGGCGGGGATACCGCGGGCAGAAATTCATTCGGTTTCTGGGATAGCTCGCGGAGGAGATCCTCTTTCTTTCTCTGTAATCTTACGGCTGAGCTCAATTAATGCCTAACGACAAAACCGCGAGAGAGGAAGATAGGAAGGCAGGCCTTCGGGCTGCCGCGTGGGACCCGGGTCCACGAGAAGAATGCGCCCGGTAGATACCGCTAATTGTGAAGGCGTCCTCCAGCCGCAAAATTGCCGTGCACGCGCTTCAAGAATGCGCGACGAATTGCCAGCACGACGTTTCCTTCCTTCCTTCCATTACCTTTCATCCTTACCGAATACTCTGACTTTCCCATCCCACTCGACGGCCAGCCTTTCTTCCGGGAAGTTGAAAGAGTCCTACCCACTTGAAAAGAAGACTTCTTTCTTCGACGGGGACGCGAAGGGATGAACTTTTCAACGGCCGGAGGTAGCCCGCGGTTAGAAACGAGATCGATCTTGGTTATACCTCTTCCGTTTTCGTCGTTCTTCAGAAATTTTCACGGATACAATGGGACTTCAAGAGACCTTCGAGATACATGCTTTCGATGCTAACGGTTCGTGTGTTCCAGAGAGCGAAGTCTTTGGGATTCTTAAGAAAATTTGTCTTCGCTTTACGATAGTAAATTCTCCTGCATTATTCATTCCGCCGCTGTAATCCGTAAAGGGATACTTCAATTGCAAACAGTTGCGTCACAGTGCAGCTAAGAACTGATAAAAAGATAAAAAGACAAGGATCGTTGACTCTTTTCGGTAGCTACTTACATGATAGATTAATAATACTTTTTGACCAAAGAGGTTATTACAGTATACCAGTGTCGTTTCTTGATTATATTACATTATGCAAAAATAAGTTACCACCTCAAAGAATTCCCATGCATCAAAATAAATCAACCTTTCAAATCACAAGATCACCGTACACGTCAAAGCGACGTCGTCACTTTCTCCTTTTCCGCGCTTTTTAATCCCTCGGAGCTCGGAGCCGTAACGGGCGAAGTAGAAAGAGGGAAAGTACAGTACAGTATTGATTCGTAATAAGCAACAGTTTCGTGATTCGTAACAAGCAAATTTCTATCCCTCCTTCTTTATTTGAAGTCGGCCGCTGAGTGAGAGATCCGAGAAAAAGTGAGAGGTCTGTGAAACCACAGAAGTCATAAATTTTCACGGTTGACCGAACAGTGTAGTGGAAAGAGGACAGAACATGTATATTGTTTTCTCACTCTGATACATAGCGATACATAGCCATTCATGAAATTTTACTAATATTAAACAGAGGAAGCATGTATGGTCTGTCCTTGTCTAAAGAATAACATCGCTGCTCGACCGATTACTTTATAGTTTACCGCGACACCCAACCCCCTGTTTTTTGTACTCGGTCTCCGTCGTCGAGCTCGGGAACAAAGGCAAGCCGAATAGTATCCCTGATTCGTAACAAGCAACTGGCCAGTCCCGAGCGAGTTGCTTATTACGAATCAATACTGTAGCATTAAAGATCAAGGAAGTGGCGTTCGGTTGCGAGTACGCTTCGCCAGGAAACCCGGTTCCCCCGTGCTCGAAGAAACAAAAGGAGGCAGTCTCCTTCCCTTTGTCTCGCAAGGGCACACCCTCCCGATCTGTACATGTGTGCGCGAGCATTATTCGCCCGTGACTCGACGCGAATCCAACGTGTGCTGAAACCATCGACGGCGAGAGAGATTCTGTCGTTCGACCTCTAATGGGACGCCGGTTTTCTGAAAGCGGTCGAACAGTCGAGGATCTACTGGTCCTCTGCTAACCCGGCAATTTCGGTGCCCCACAATCTGCCAGATTGCATCCCGCCTAGCTGGCGAATTATCCTTCTCTGTCTCCCTTCTCGCGGCCCCGTGTATCCACGAAGCGGAGATTCGAGGAAGGGCAACTCTCTAGCTCGATGCTCTATCTTTCCGCCCGCCACTTTTGCGACGCTTGTAATTCAGAAACGAGACTCTTCTCTCCGTCAATTTCCAGCGTGGATGGACTGTCTCTCTTACGCGGAGCTTCTCTTTGTTGTCGGGATAATGACAGAGCTGTGTCCCACTGGGATTCCGGGAAAGACTCGTGGAACAGATTTGAAGGCAGAAGAGCGGATCGATTGGTCGACGCTTCCAAAGATGTGCGGGTTTTTAGAAATTTGGAAATTAGACGAGTGGATTCGGTGAAAGGGATCCAGAATTCAGTAGGGACCATGAACTCGAGGGGAACCAATGAAAAGGACAATAGACAGTAGGGGAACCTTTGAATTTCTTAATTTAAGAATTTATGAATTTCGGTTTTATAAATTACGATAAAAAATAAAATCCAGAATGATCTTAAAGAGACAGAGAGTTAAATAACGCAAGTTCGATTCCGGATGATTTACAGGACGTTAAAGTTTGATACGGTCGAAATTGCTACCGGACCACCTCGAATCGTTTCACGAAATCGCGATACCGTTTTAAATCAAATAACGAGGCCATAAATATTATCTGAACGCGATTGAATCCTCTCCTGTCGGGAATAAAATAAAAAAGAGGGTCAGGTAAGAGTCGTGTAGAGCGTGTGTACCGCGTGCCGGCGAGGCGTTATCGAGCAGGGAGGCAATCGTAACTAACGAAACTCATTTAGCACGTTCCACTCGTCGAACAGTCTCATCGGCCCGTAATTAACATAATTAATATTCCGGCGACGAGTGGCTCCCATGGTTGGGAACCAGCCGCGGACCCTTTCGGTGGCGCAGCGTGTGGCTTTACCTGAAAATACCTGCACGAACACGGGCAACACGAAAAACGTGCAGCTCACGGAGCCGGAATACGTTGCGGACGCCCCCTGGAGCGAGTGGTCGTGATCGATAACGACCACAAAAGATCGGATTAATAGACCGATGGGGTTGCCTCTCGTGAGCTTCGTCTGTCCCTTCGGAGATTCTTCTACGACGGAGAAAAAGGGGAAGCAGATGACCATTCAACTTTGTAACTCGCGAGTTTTAAATCGAGACGAGCATTGTTCGAAACTGTGATCGGTATAAGAGGATCTTTAAGTATCGATGGCTTCAAGAAGGACATTAATCCTCTGCCTCGTCATTTTTTCCTCGGTTGTGCTAGTCAATTGTAGTTACAATTAAAGGTATCGAAAGTATGAACTAGTTTTATCACGTTAGAACTTATAGGTTTATAGGTACTGTGTCATCGAAACATCCTCAGAAGCTACCTATATCGATAAATAATGAACTACATGCTCCCTTGAACAGGGAGCACCCACAGGTCCACTCCACAGGTGTGGATTTCATCCATTTCGCGCATCGACGACGACCACTCTATTAGACTGTTGCAGACCACCGGACTCTTCTTTCTCTGTTCGTCTAGGTTCCCGTCCACCCTCGACAAGTCCACCTTGACGTGTTCCACGGTCCCCACGGTCCAGAGGATTTCGTGCCACCGGTTTCTTTTTTCTGTCCACTTTTCTCGGTCCATTCAAGAGGGCAGAAACTTGCTCTCTTGACAGCCTCGGTGGTTTCTCGTGCATCGAGACACGGGGCTGTTGCACAATGCATCGAGCAACACCGGGCCCTTTGTACAACACCGACGGATAGCATTGGTCCCTCTTTGTCTCTCTTCGGCGATGGTAGTTGACGTGTTTCGTTTCCTCATTCACGAGGCTGCAAAAGTGGAAGAACCTATCCAACCTTAATTCGTTCGCCGGTGCACAATGGGCGTCCCGTTTCCAGCTCGTCGGAGACGATGGAAAAGCGTTGGTTTACGGCCTGGGATTTTCTTCTCGTTCGGCTCCTTTCACCGACCCTGTTGTCTCTATTTTCCTTTTCTTCCGACCTCGCTCCTTGCATCTGGCCCTTTGCGATTTTTCCGCGTTCTATTTTCCGACTTCAATGCGAAACGCGTTCGGATGAAGCTGTAAGTATTCGCGTCCTCTGTTTCCTCGCCTTTCTATTACGAAAATCGCTTTTAATTATTTTCTTCGCATTCGTAATTTCTATTCATCTCCTGTAGACAAACTGGATGGTGTGCGTCCAAGCTCAATGTCTTTTATCGTTTCAGCCTCTCAATAATTTTGAAACGACTGAACGATAATTAAAGTCTAATAAGACTCTAAAGAAATTACAGAGAATAAAGAATATAAAACTGCATCTAATATGAGGTTGCACAGAATATTAATTACGTATTCGCTATAAGATTAAACAGAATATGAAATTGCGTGTCTATATGCTTTTTCTATTTCTCTAATAGAAGATTGTTTGATTGTTTGCCATGACACATGATATCCCATTAGCATCCGCTATTAAATTATGTATCCATCTGAACGATGAGATTCATGTGCCCATAGTAAGATTCAGCAAACATGGAGCAATTAATAACCGACCGGGGATCTTGTTGCGGTTCATCTTTCATCGAGCGTTGTAGCTTGCTAGACGGGTCACGATCGACCAGCACTTTTTCATCCATCAATTCTAATTGATGCCGCTCGATTTACCTCTCGGCGAGATGGTTTTTGCGCGCGACTAGCTACGCGAATCTCCATAATTCACCTCGCATCCCCATGAAAATCTCCGCAACGAATGAATCCGTTGAGAGAAACAAGGTGTCTCTTACTCTGTTACGCTCCAACGATATGGACATCTTTGTGAACTTTCACGCGAAGAAAAGTAAAAGGAGATTGAAAAAAAGGGAATAATTTTTTTGAAATTCTATGAAACACATCTGAAAATTTCCGTAGAATATCTGTGTAAAGAATATTCCAGTCTAAGTATCGTTAGATTTATTAATAGTCATGTTAAGGCCGAAAGGAACATAGATATTGATAGATTACAAATTTCCAGTCGATTGCACCTGTAATACAGTCCTAAGTAAAACGAGATGAAAAAATTCGGTACAGTGAATAGGTGTCGTGAATGTTTGAGGAATTCGGTTTGAAAGAGGCAGGGTAGCGAAAGGATCCGGGAAAATTAATGGAGGCCGGTCGCGGAAATTGATGCTTTAATGAAATTTAATTGAACGTCCGGCTTTTCGTCGCACGTCGTCGATCGGCTGATTTATTCGAAAGCGCGACAGCCCCGATCGTGACGTAATCGCTTATCTTAATCCGTTCGCGAGAGAGTAGGATGCCCGGAGGTAAATGACGTTTCTTCTTAATGACCGGGGAAACGATAATCGAGTCAGCCGGTCGACTTAACGTCAATCACCCTTCCTTTTTTTTACATTTTTTTTTTTCACCCTCTGTCCCGCTGCTACTCCGCGATCTCGTTTCGTCGACACGCTTTTATTTGAAGAACGCGGCTCTTAACTATAAATCAGACCGTTTTTACCGTGGCACGCGGTTTTTTTTTTTTTAACGACGGAACGAGCGTGATCGGTTGCGCGCTCGCGCGCAGCCTGATTAAAACGGGTTATTAATTACGGGCTGGCACGGACGTGAATGAATGCGGTGCCATCGATAGCCAGCCAACGGGGATCGAGACTTTTTATTTTCGCGAAATTTCCGTATCGGTCGTCATTGAAATATGCATCGGATTCTCGCGTGCCGCTGCCGCGTATCGCCGGAAATTTGCGGCGGTTCGAGGCTCTCTGTATTTAATTATCCAACGCCAGCGTGTGTGATTAATATTGGCTTCTTCTTTCGAACCAATCAATTTTAATTATAAGCACATAAAGAGCTAGCGAACGATGCCGGGACAAAGAGAGGGAGGGCGGGCACACGGGGATTAATGAAAAATTCATGTCATGATCCACGCCGATAATTCGTGCCAAACTGTCCGTCTCTCTCGTGCCTTCGTCGCTGGCGTCTCTTCTCTCCTCGGGCTATTAGATACGCTTTGAAAAGCGTCACGAACTCGTGCCAGAAGCTTATTCACGAATTCGTCGCGTTTACCGGGAATAAAAGAATCGTCCGTTTAATGAATCACTGACTTTTACTTATCTGACCTATTTTCCTGCCGAATGGTACACCATTGTATCTATTCTTCTTTTCGATGTTTACTGCTTCTCAATGGTAATTGTCGACCAATTAATTTTCTGTAAATCACCAACATACTATGCATCTCATTTTAACAGGAAAGTCCCTCTATACTTCTTTACATACAGAGACTTCTTCAGGAAATAAATTTCTTGGCCAGCTCTAGAAGCGCGACGGAAGTTTAACCTGAAGGGTGTTCGCGGTTAATTGGCCTTCGATGCAAGCTCGGCCCATCCCGACATCCGGATGAATATCGTTTTCGTGTCTTCGTCACTTCGCCACGGAGCAAGGGTGCGTCGAATCATTTGGTGGTCGTGGAGGACTTGGGCGAAAGAGGAAAAGGAGCCGCTATCGCTTTCGATGCTCGAAAACTTCCTGCTGCTTCCACGGTTCGCGGCAACTTGGGGAGGAAAGTTCAAAAAGTCAATTAACCGCTCGTGCCGCTTCACTCTCGATTGAACGGTAATAAGCGGGAACGAGCCAAGTTATGGACTCGAAACAAGCATAAAGTCAAGTCAGCGACACCCATCGTTTCAACGACGTCTGATTTGGATTAATGAAGTCGTATCGTGACACACCACCATCAAACGCATCTCAACCGTCTTTTATAGTCTCTATTATCGAAAATTATTATCTGTTGGTTCTCCTCCTCGTTTCTTTCGATGTGTCCTCCTTTTTCTTATTCTGAATTATTTTTAAACGTGGTTTAATTGTTAAGTTACTCTGTGTGAATAATTTGTATTGTTCGGCTCTTGAAATTGAACTAGTTTGGAAAGCGTTGAAGATCATGTGATTTAAGTAACTTTCATGTGAAATAACGTAACTGTCCTATACACTAAATATTCTTGCAGTATACTTACAACAAGGTATTATTATCATTCTATGGTGCCAAACGATAGAACATCGTTTCCTCTGAATTCTACTTAAATTCAAAAAGTCCGGCAGACAAAAGCATTTAGTCTGTGGTTACACCAACAGAAGGTGTCTCATACACAGCATGCTTATAATCCTCTTAAAGCGCAGAGTCTCTCGGAATAGCGACTTTGATTTAAGTGTAGCAGAGCGGCAAAAGTTACGCCGAGAATCTTGCATAAAGAAACAGGAATATTTTCCGCCAAAGGGAATCGGCCGGAAGTTATTCTTCTCGCGAAGAAAGAAGTTTCCCGACCAAAGCTACTTTCAATCAGGACTATTCCGAACTTCGCCAAAGTAATCTCGCCAAGTTGCTAATCTTACTGTCCCCGGCAGCAACAATCGCTTCCTTCCTTCCTTGCGCACTCTTCTGCACTCCGTTCTCGATAAATGCTTCCTCAAAAGTGTTTCAAGGATATTATACCGTCTCGATAACGGCGAGTGCTTGCACGTGCAGAAACGGAAACGATCCTATCGTGATATTTAGAGTACACCCGGTCTATAATCTATAATGTTCTTTCGATACTGAAGGCTTTTGGTTATTACATACCAAGCGGATTTCGTAATATGTAACAACATAATTTTACCATCTTGTGGTTCACTTGAGAATTTGTACAGTAGACTTCTGTTATATTGCCGCAGCGTGGAAAATTTCCAAATGCAAAATTGTTTAACTTCGGAAAGAAGAAACAGTGAACGTGAAAGTTTAAGGTCATAAGTCCATTGAAAGTCTTATTTCACAGAGAGTGAGTGTAACGAAGCTTAGTCGAAAACTAATTGAGCTTTCGAAAGTTTGAAGATTTGTTGTACATAAGAGAGGTTGAAGTTCGTAAAGAAGTATGTACTTTAAAAGTTCAGAAATTAATTAAATTTCATTTAATTTCATTCATTATTCAAACCGTTGTACGAAAAGATGTCTTCTAAGAAAGACTCAATGAGTTCGTATCTTCCGGACACGTTGAACTTCGTCGGTGCTTCACTGCCCGTATTATCCGAGTTTCATTAAGCAGAAGGTATTCGAATGGAATGAATTAAATCGTCTGCCATTTATCGAACAATGATTCGTAACCTTTCATATTATCTGAACTTTGCCTAGACGATAATGGCAGTCGTTCAAAGCTCGTATATCGTCTGGGCAACTCAACTTGTTAAACTCCTCCTTCCTTTCGTAAGATTCGAACGGCGCAGTAATTATTAGCTGATAGTGCTTCGATTATCGTAACCTAATTATAGCACGGCTTCTTGGATAATGATTCATCGACGAATAATCTTTAACCTTTCAATCTGGCCTAGTTGAAAAGCTATGGCCTTTTTCAACTGAATTGAAGGTTAAAATCGATGCACTTTTTCACTCTTCTTCCCTTTCATTCAATTTTTGATCTTGTTGACAGATCACATCATGTTCCCAACCCCTATGAAAGGTATTCTCTAAAACTTGACATCTCTCAGAAAATTCGACGGTACCTAATGTGATCGACTAACCTTTACCCTTTCGCGAACTGGAACCAGTTGCGCTTTTCCACCTCTCGGTACCGCTCGCAGAAGAGGTGGCGCTGGTTCCGGATTGGCGTGCAAAGCCCAGGCGATTATCGGCGCGGCCGCTCGGGGCGTAACACGAAACTGGAAAGACGCGATAAAGAATTTTTCCGGTCGCCCGAGGGTCCAGTTCTCGACGAGGGCCGAGAATTTACGCTGGCGGACGCGCGATTTCGTGGAACACCGCGAAACCAGTTGTCCGAGCCGATAAAACCGCGGCTCTTATTCCGTTCACGTTCGATTTAGAGGTATCGCACGTGCGAGCTCGCGGTTGCGCAATCTTGTCGTCGACTGCGAAAAGGATCCGCTCGAAACAGCGCGTTTATTCGCTCGTTTCGATTCACCGCTCGATCCAGCGAAATCCAGCCTGATACCGTGTCCTGCGGCCTGGTAATCAGCATTTCTGCCCGCAACAAGGAATCCCGTCGATATTCCGTTTTTCCCGCTTCCTCGTCGAAGCGCGTGCCTCGACTTCGAGCCACCTTTTTGCTCGCGGCGAAGCATGCGCTACGCGGTTACCGCGCTTGCACGCTCGCGAGTTCCGCCACAGCCGATTGTCCGACATTCGTTCTTTAGGCCAATTGCTTCGCGGAATTCAAGACTCGGGTCGCGGACAGAAGATGCGAATTTCATTGGGCTTGATTTTAACGGAGCACTTTGATTTGATGGATAGATCTGCTATTAAGCACGATTGTAAGGGACGTTATGTGTCATCGAATGATGGCGTTGCAAGTGTTCTTCGTAATTTGCTGAAATAGTTCAAGAAACAATAAGACCATTTAGGGAGAGTTGAGTTCTAGGTGCACCGTGTGATATTCGAGATGTGAACATATGTTAATTAGGAGATTCAACATCTTGACGTAAGTAGGTTTCACAGTGGAATCTGCGTATCTATTTCTGAGTCAATGATGTTTGTTCAAGAAATCTAAAGATAATTTGCTGTCATGAATTTTTAGAATTGTAATCGAGGAGAGTTAACTTGTGAATGGAAAGTGGTATTGTGGCGAGCAGTCACGTTTTAAAGATTAAGTTTAAAAGTTTATTACACTTACTGACAAGAGAACACCTTTTAAAATCAACGAATCACAATGAACACATAATGTATCCTTCTGAAAATACCGTCTACCCAGGTAATTGTAAACAGCAGCTGTGATAGAATGACCACCGTAAATACTAAGTGAAACGCGTCAGCCGTTGCTTTCCCACAACACGAGTAGAACAAGGTTCGCGATCTGGTCGAGCACGAGCGTTGCAATTATCACGAAGGAGAGACGCTCGGGAAGAAGGAGCAATTTGTTTCGGCGACAAAACGCGGCAAAACTGCTTGGATTCGATCCAGAAGATCCCCCTGAGGAAATATTCGGTCGGATCTTTTCTTCCTCGTGGAGAAGAGCCGCGTCTCTAGCGACTGTTTCGTTCGACGCCGCGGCGCGAGAACGATGGCCCCTGTTTGTCAAGAGGCATCAAGGGCGGAGGCAGCCGTTTGTCAAGGGGATTACACGGGCTCCTTTCCTCCCACCGCCAAGGAATATTAAAATTCCGACGTATCTTCGTCGTGCGTGGCGTACCGCGAACCCTCTCCCACCGAAAACCCCAACGTTTCGCGCCCTCCTTTCGATTCCCTGCGCTTTTCCCACCGTTCCGCGCCGAATTCCTGATTCGGTCGGTCCTATTCGCGGAACGCAATAATGTATTCGAATACTTTCCGCCTTTTACCAACGGCTACACCCTTCGCTAGGTAACTCGAAATTGCTCCTTTTGTTCGGGGCAGAACCGAAAATGGAACATGTCGATTATAATATTCATTGAAATTGGACGAGTTTGAAAATTTGAGGATTTGGGTAGTTGCAGAGTTGGATGTTTGGTATTGTGAGGGTTTGGAGATAACCAAAATTTAACAAAAGTTAGCAATTTCCAAGACCTTTCAAGGTTTGAGTACCTTGAAATTTAAAAATATTAGGGGATTTGGAAATTCGAGGAATTGCAACGACGAAGAGAATGGAACATCAAGAAACAACGTGGCTGATGATTCGTGGACGTCAGACATTTCGAGCGGTGGATACAGGGCCAACATTAATATCGCGGAATAGAGCCGCGTGGCGAGATTCCACCGCGATTCTATTTCCAACTTGTTCCTAACCACCGTAAATCGTAGCTGTTTTGGACACGTCGCGTCGTTGCTCAAAGAACAGCTGCATTTCGCGTGGAATCCAACAAGATTTCTTCGGGGCTGAGTAACACGGTGTACGTCATACTCGAAGACGAATCACGTGTGTTCGTCGATGAATTTCGCCGTGAAACGCTCGGCTAATCGACAATCGGATATCGACGAAGATATCCATCGGCGAGGCTAATGAAAGAGGGAGGATAATCGTGCCGTTATCGACAAGAGGGTCAACGCCGAAGAGGAGGAACAGTTTGATCGAGGAGCCACGCGCGAGAACGCTGTCGTGGTAAAACCAATGGCGTAACTACAATTTTTATGCAAGGAAATTAGTGTTAGGTTATCATATGTTAGACGCCTACACGTAAGATTGCTGTATGTTAAACTTCCACGCGTTGTATCACCGTGAGTTTCATTACTACACATTACCATATGTTAAATTATCATACATCGTACAAGTATGTGTTGAACTTCCACTTGTTGTACGTGTAAGATTGTCACACATTATTACATAACGCTGTACGCTGTACAGCATTAGTATGCGTACAATATCCACGCGTTATACGTCCACATTCATGAAGTGTGGAAGACCGTCCCATATGAAGGAAACACCATATCCACCCCTAGTTACGCCGATGTATAAAATAAAGCGTGGAAGATGGGAAATACGAGAGGGGGGTAAGAGGATTCTGTACAATTAATTTCGAAGCGTCGCGACGAGGGAACGAGCCGGGGCGCGCCTCGGTCAGGATCTGCATGCAAGAACAATTAGCTACACCTCCTCGTGGCTCACCTCCGCGATAAATCAGCGGACCGCATTACCGCAACGACCGGCGTGCACAATGCCTGTAATTCTCGCCCACTCTGGCAGCCGACTACGGAGACGCAACAGACCTGGCCGCTCCACGCCGATCTTTCCGCGTGGACAGCCTCGAGAACGTGGTAACGAGAGCTGTGGTCTTCGCCAGGGACGCGAAGACGCCTCCGGTGGATGATGAACGACGACGAGAGACTCGGTCATCGCGATGAAATCGCGCTTAGGGGGATGGGACGCTGGAAAGGAGGACAGCCGAGCGTTTTCTGATCGTGACGGGTCGTTTGCGGTGAACTGAGAGTCCGTGGGGTGGCTACGTTTCGCTTTGTGATCTCTGTGAACTTTGCGTGAGACGAAGTATTGTGGTCGGTGCCTTTAGAAGCTTTACGGCTGCGGACTTGGATAATTGAATTTTGAGGTTTCGCGTACTTGTGTCGCCGATGCGAAGTATCATGCGGTCTGTGCCCGTTTTCGATTTCTCTTTTTGTCATTAACTTCGGAAATAGTGGCTTCTTTATAGAATCAGAAAAGTTGGCGGCAGTACGTACTTAAATCTGAATTATGGGCATGCATGAATGGGGACATTTATGTACATATTATTCTTCTCGCAATCAGACGCTCTCAAAATTCTTGTGTTCATAATGTCATCATATGAGGACTTAATTTTTCTTTAACAGTGAAGCAAATTTACTACGATTTAATTACCTTGATCAGGATTTGCATTTCACCAGCAAGGGATGACAGTTCGTGTCTTCATTAGTGGACTCTGACCAGAGATTTCTGAACCGTCGCTGTAGTAATACATGGTAATCCTTTATTTTGATCATTAGCAACATGTCATTGGTCATAAACTTTAGCTCAAATTTAATCGCACAAATGTACTTATACGAACTAAAGGTTATAGAACAGTGAAATTCAGTTAATCTCGATGGCAAATAAATACTGCGAGTTCAATTGTGAATCTAATCAATCTCGAGGCAATATCAGTCAGAGCCATAAATCAAAGGCAAAAAAAATAAATCAGAGGTTCGACGTGACAGAGTAAAATATCCAAAGCAGGAAGGAGCGGTTTCTTCGATGCTTGTCCCATGGGCTCCGATCTTCTCCCAGAAACGAAGCAACACAACGGTTGCTCTCGTTTCCACGAAAACCGCTCGCGCCCATTATCTACGGCATTGTTCTTGGTCCGGTCGTCCGCGAGACGATAAATCGTCGCGTTCGGCAGAGGTACACCTTCCTGGCGGCCACCCCCGTAGGTAGGATTCCTCCGCGGTCGTGCAGCAGGCCAGTAAATAAAATCGGTAAGCGCCACGACGATTTACGGAGGCGGAGGCAGTAAAGGTTTCCGCTCGATCGGCCGTAAGCGCGGGTGCTCGATGTACCGATACACGATAACAGTGCTTCCTCGTCGTGGCATGGCTCGATAGCTCTTCCGTCGAGAACGCTCGCTCGCTCGCTCGCTCTGCTCGCGACTCCGCTCTTTTCGACGAGGCTTTATCGCCCCAGTCGAAGTCCCTTCAGCCCGGTTGCATTTACGAGCTCCGCTCCATTGTTCCATCCAACTTCCCCGCTAGCCTGGCCGATTTATTAAATATCCACTACATATTTCGCGACCCCGTCCACCGGGATACCGTGGGCATGACGAGACGTCTGCCACGGGACCAACTAACTCGACGATGCTTGATTTATGCTCGCTATCGAACCGCGATTGAGACGTACGCTCGCGCGACGCGTGGGTGAACCTTCACGAGGGGATAATCGCCTGTGCGATTGGGAGAGCAATTTTGGGAGATTAAATGTGTACGTTTGTACATTTCTACATTTCTAATTTTGGAGATTTGGAGATTTATGGATTTGTAGATTTAAAACTTAAACACCTAAAGAATCTCTGAACATGAAAGATTCGATGAATATTTATGGCACTCAGTCTGCAACCGAATAATATGCCCCATTTCCAAAATGCACTCAAGATATCACTTACGTACTGTACACTAAGATTCACGCGTACAGATGTACACGTACAAAGAGGAATAAGAGGCGATGGAATAAGAGCACGTACAACGAACGGTTTTCGACGGCGCACCGAGATTCCATCAACGATCCATCAAACAGATAAAGGGCGGATCGATTTGCCCCGAGGCAGGGAACGGGTTAAGACTTATACATCCCTGTGGCAAGAAACCGTGCCGGACTGGATTCACTTGATCAATCATTCCGGACAGTTGAAGGATGGATCGACTCGCTGTATTTGCGGATAGCTATCCGCTTTAAATTCTTCTCGTTACCGCTTTTCCCTGCTCCTTTGTACAACGATGGATTAGCGGTTCAGGAAACGACTTTTACAACTTATTAGCAACATTGCTGAAGACACGGGTTCAGGGTTAACCCTTGAAATACACACCTCCATAACCGCTCATTCCAAGTACCATTACTTCTAACGGCATCTTCGACAAATCTTATGCAATATTTCTCTATTAATTTCTATATTATTTTTGTTATAATAAATTTCTTTTCTAACAAATATGTCATATGTTAAATTTAACTAAAGTACCGTTATGTAGTAAAACTGAATTTTTTGTCCGGACTATGTACTCCCATTTCTAGTCCGGGCTAAATGACGAGCAGAGCCGAGAATAAGAGCGACAGGCAGCGGGGGCGGTCAGACGCATTAAAACGCGTCTTGCCAGTGGCACGAAGAAGTCCTTCCTTCCTCGTTCGCGGGAGAGAGGCAACAATTGGAGCGTAATTATGAACAGGGACGGGTGACTCATATACCGGTGGTCGTTTCGTGGGCTCGCTCTTTCTCCGAGCCCGTCTTGCGCCACGGGCATGGAAAAGAAGTGGCTCGTTGTCGGCGTTTATCCGCCTCGAGCTTGCGGTTTCTGACCGCACGTTGCGACAACCACGGATCTAGGGTTTCGCTGGGACCCATATATGGAACAGGCCATGGTCGCATGTCGTTCCGGCGAATTTACCGGGACCTCGCTCCACTGCAGTCTCTTGGAATCTTCGACGATCGATGCACTGTCCTCGAACAGAATCGCTTAGGATACATCCCACAGTTATATAATAGTTGTCCTTCATCATATTTTCATATCATGAAATTGGTAGCAGCTATGAGATTATAACTCTATAAGAATGTTTCAATTTCAATGGAACCATTATTGAAAATAGAGATAATATTTCGTCTAAAATTTGTAAATGGAGGTAAAATAGAATTGTGACGTAAACTGTAGTTGCATAGTCTGCAACTCAGACACCGCCGTTAATCTACGCTACACAAACGGAACATGCTTCACGCGACCTATATTCTGAAAATCCAGGTTTATAGCAGTTGATGATCTCATTCTTAGCAGCATGAAAAAGCAGGAGTTAGTCAAGAAGGCAGTACGGACAACAATGCATTTCTATTGCGGACTCCAGGCGCACGCCGAGGAGATTAAATAACGCGATTACGGTCTTGATTGCGCGGTATTACGTCGTGGAGACTCGTCTCCTAGAATCGTTGCCAAAATCCGCTTCTTTTCTTCCGGATGAGCGGCGGTTAATAATTAGCGGTTCTCCAGAGGAGACGCCGTCGCGGAAGACGCCGGGCGTCCTGCCAGACGCGCCTCGCCCATGGCCGTCCTTCTCGTTAAGAATCGCGATTCGGACGATTTCTCGAGGCTCGATTAAAATACGTGGCTACGATGAAATACGCGATCGCCGTAGGAAACGGGAAGCCCGTTAATGGAAACGTTTCCGATGAGATCTTCACAGCGTACCGCATCTTCCACTTAGAGGTTAATTATTCATTTCCACTGGCTGGATAACAAGTTGAATTACAGTGGAACTTCCGACGCTCTTCGGGACAAGATTCAGCGAACTAGATAGAAAGTCGAACGGGCGAAGGGGGTCATTTCTATAATTGCAACGAAACAATTTTCGTTGTTTTACACGACATCAATATATGTATATTGAAATGTTTGCGATTGTAAAATATTGAAACACTTGACGATATTCAGTTATTTACACTTGATAGATCCAAGACTTCCAAGATCCCACGTTGTTCGCAACTCGAACGAAGAGTAACCAAAGACAATTTCGAATTCACAACAGTAAACTTGGCTGGGTCATCGTGCGGACTGGTCGCGAGAAAAGCGAGCACGTACACGTCGAGGAGGTGCGTGTTTGCGTTGCGTCTGAGAGGACATCGCTGTCTCCAATGCCGTCGAAAGCTGCTCGTCCAAACGTAGATGTTTCCTCGACTCCTTCCGGTTCCCTGGAGCTTTCCGTTTCGCGACGAACCCGTACGCACGGTTTGCGTTTCCAGGGCGACGTCTCAGGAAGACGCGATCAAACGAGTCGAAACAGGAAGGAGATAGACGCGATACTTACTTGTGTACACCGAGCTCACGATTAACGAGCATGAACACAATTTGGTTACGTACGAACGAGATATATGGATGACAATAGCGACAAATGAGCGATGGACCAAAGCCTGGATCCCAAGTTTCAAAATTTCTAAATTCTTACATTTCCAAATTCAACTTCTCAAATCCCATATTCGCAGTTTCAAATTTTCGATAATTTCTAAGTGCAACGTATAATGCAAATATCTGTGGCGAATCGCAGCATTATGCAGTTCGTCCTGCTCAGTTACCAAGTTAAATGACTTAACACGAAACTATGGTCGCGGAGGAGGCAATGCGAGAATGAAGCTGAATAAGGAACCCCTTTTCAAAGCTTTGAGCCAGAGTCGGTGCCGTTGCTGCTGGGAATGAAACCGTAAAGCGTTTTCAAGAGGTACGGCAGAGGAAACATTAAAGTTTTAAAGTAGCGGCAACGTGGAAGCGCCTTGCTCGGTAAACGTTAACCTTCATTGCTCTGCACAAATTTGTACGAATAATAGAACTACTTTATAAGAAACATTCATGTTTCTTTCTATAGAGTTCTTGAATAACTTTTACTACATATTATGTGCAATTTAATTAGTACATTAAACAATCTAGTTTTCTAAATATTTTCTATAGAAAATATTGGATAATATTGGACTTTGGATAAATAATATTTTCATACAGGATTCTGTTTGAATATATTGACTGCAATACAATGTTGATAAGACTATACTTCGAAGAACCGGTTCCAATCAACGAAGCATCGGCTATAAGATACATGGAAAGTATGAAAAAGGTACTGGTTGGCTGGAGAACTTATTACCAGTACAGAAATATCCCTCAGAACTTGGAATATTGCGAAACTACCCCGTTTTTACGAGCAGACGATCTGTCGCGACAAAAAAAACAGCTCGATCGCGACAGTCTTCTTCGCTCTAATCTCCTATGCACCCCAGCAGCACGATAATGGCGGGAGCGTGCACCTGGCGATGCGAAATGGACGTTCGAAATGCGCGTGACGCAGCTTGGTCGATCCTTGCGTTTTCGCAAAGTCTCCGGAAAGTGTTTAGCAATTTATAAGAACGGTGAGCAATTGCGCTCGTGAAGGCGCAGTTCTGAAACTTATACTCGTGGGCACTGACGAAACTGGGCATTAGGAATTTGGGAAGTTAGGAGAAGAATTTGAAGTTGTGAGGATTTGGGGAATTGAGAATTTGGACGTTTGAGGACAAAAATTTGAGAATTTAGCAATTTCTAAGCAAGAATTCGCGTATTCCTAAATGATCGCGTGCCAGAATTCGTTTCCCACGAAGCAGTATTCCCTTCTCACGTCGATCGCAATTAATCGTCCGTCGAGGCAACGTAAAGACAAATAAATAGTCGCGAGCGGATACGGTGCTCGCAAAGATGAGTCTCGCGCGTGATTTACGCACAACAAATCTTCTAACCCATCGGTACGCGTAGGTCGAGCAGAGAGAAGCGGTAATGGGCCAGTGGCCGACAGAGAATAACAAATCATACGTACTCATGGCGGGTAGGTTAAAAGTGCGTTTAAATCTCGCTGAAATAATGGACTTCCCGTCGGTATTAATAACGATAGCTAGCCGTATCTTCGTTGTTTCTAATGGATTTTTAGAGACGAAAAAAAGAAACACGCACACGGTTGCGTGGAACAGGATCTACGAGTCTCCTAACGTTATCCTCGTTGCTCTTTTCGTCCTCGATAGGACATCTTTGTCTAACTTCTTAGGCATGGTACTTGGGGTCGCAGGGAACACGTGGCCGGCGTCACTTTAAACAACTTCCTCGTCTCCCTTGGGCCGTGACGCGAGAGAAGCGCATCTTCTTTGCGGCTTCTTAATGCCCTGCCAGGCTCATAAAGGGTCTAATTGTTCCGAGGGTTCGTCGGAAAAGGGGGCGGAAACGGTGCTGAAAGTAAATTGCTTCAAGGATTGTTTTCGATTTGGCTGTTTCCTGTATCGAACAGACTTCTTCCGAGAGAAGAATAACGAACTGTTTGGGGCGGGTAAAAATTGTGGGACGCCTGGACGACATCTGGTTAAACTTCAATAATGACAAATGAAATTCAACCATTGAAATCGTTCTGTTACTTCTATTCATACGATCATGCGTGTACGAGGTGTTTCATTTCATGATTAGTACGATGGATGCTTTCGCAATCGTTAATATTTTTATACTTTAGTAATAACTAAATATAATATATTGCTATAACTCATGAAGCGTTAAAGAACTATCGATTTATGCAATATTGTGCAGCGAAACATCGGTCCTTTTCAAGCTGCACACTCCATCATTACCAAGCCGTTAAATCAACAATTTTAACAAGCTTTACACCCCTCCGAGATTAATTGGTAATTCAATTTTCAAGGATGTAGAACATCACCGCGGCCATTTATCTTGCGCTCCTTCTATCCGGAGGCTGATCAGCTTCGAATCCCCTCGTATCCGCTAATCTGATCGATTCTTTCCCTCCCATAGTGCAAACCTGTTCTATCCATCAAGAAAATTACAGGATACCTAGAAAACCGTTGTCGCGTAACAGTGTACATTCTGTAATGTAACTCCTCGAACGTGTGTCTAACCATTCCGTGAAACAGTTCTCAAGCTTAGCCCAAGGGTTAACCGTGTACACAACTTCCCCTTTGATTCTCCGCTTCCTCTTGATACACTGACTTCTGTTCGCTTGCTACCAAGATTGCACTCGCAATCAGTCACTGACAGTCTGTCATCAGTGTACAAATAGCGGCGTCGCTCACGAATGTGGTTATAATATCAATACAGTAGGTAATGTTCTTTTATGTCGCCATTGATTGTAGCTGTTATATGATTCACGGTTCTATGGCTGTATTATATTTGCACAACACAGTGGAATTTAATGTGTGATAATTTAGTAGTGCAACGCGTGGTAGTGTAACGCGTGGTAGTGTAACGCGTGGTAGTGCAACACGTGGTACTTCAACGTATAATAGTGCAACACATGATACTCCAACGCATAGGAATTCAACGCATGGTAATGTAACCCACAGTTAATTTAACTCGTAAAACTATAACACTTGCTATTGTATCATGTGACCACAAGATAATCCATCAATCTTATCATTTACCCAAGAACTTACAAATCTTGAAATTGAACCGATTCAAATATTACCTCAAGGACGCAACATGTTGCTTTAATTAAAAGAAATAAACAGGAATTCATGCAAAGATGCAACGAAACAATTATTCGTCAAGAGCGGCCAAGTAAATTTTGCAGACCACAATAACTCTTTTCCCTCTGCTTTATTACACCGTTCTATTCTCCACTGTTTCCGTGTTCCACTTTATTTTTTATTTCATCCTAGCAGTATATCGTTCTTCACTGCTCTTATACTTTATTCCCTGTTCCTGTTTCGCTCAACCTCATTTTTCATTCCTTTACTGCTCCTCCGCTCTCCTACTACTTAACTGCTCCAGTTTATTCTCCGCTACACATTTTTACTCTGGCTCATTCTTCACTACTGTTTTACTCTTATCGTACCACTTGTTTTTCTATGAAAACCCTCGGTTTACGTACGTTTTTCTCGTTGACACCGTTTTCAAATGCTAGCTTAACCTGCGCACGATGCAGATTGACGGTCGGGAAAGAACATTTAAGTGTGCAATAAACGCAACGTGAACAATGCTGCCGCATTGAGGTCGCTGCGTAAGTAATGTCGCATTTATACATAAGCAATTACAACACATTAAAAATACTACGGTTTACTGCGTTATAATCTTTACGTGACCTACAATTTTAAACGTAACCTCATCTCAAGGTCCTAGAGTTCTTGACATACATTTTTTAATATAATTTCTTATGATATTTCGTGGACGAATAATTATATTTATTGTAAGAAGGATAAACGTTCTTACACGTGTATTGCGGCTTACATGACTCCACCTACCATTAAAGAATAAAAAATATCGAAAATCGTCGAGTATTTTCCCCTAAAACTAGCATCAAGTTACTATCGTCGGCCGGTGCAATGTCATTATCACTCGGTCGGTGCACGCCATGAAATCGCTTCCTCCCATCAGCATCCGGTGGACGAGAGAGCCGGGCGCAGTGGAGCATGACAGGATCGGTTGACCAGATAAAACGACTACCTGTTATCTCGGCCATTTCTAATCGAGCAGCCCTCCTCTTCGCGGTGCGGCCCAGCGACGCGTATAATTTACACCAAGCTAATGTAATCATTACAGAAGTAACTATTCGCCGCGGGACGTCGGTTCGATCATCCTGGAAGGTTTGTCCAGCCTCCCGTATCACCCGGCCACCAGTCACCAGCCGTCTCAACCCTTGGTAAACTGGTTTCGAGCATAATTGGACGCGACTCTAAAATGACGCTCGTCGCCACGCTCGAACCAGCCAATCTACCTGCCATTATTTTAATTCATTTCGCTGCCCCTTTAACTTAAAACCCGCTAATAAGTTCGTACATTTAACGATCCTGTGCACTTTGCGCCAGCCGCAAGATCAGCTTTAGGTATTCAAAACCTACTTTTTTTCTTTTTCGATATTTATGTGACCATAACCAATGTTTCGTGCTGAAAATATATGTCAAGCAAGGTCTTATTGCTTGGAAATATAAATATTCTTAGGAAATATTAAAGGTTTAGATATATTTGATAGTGTCAAAAGATCAGAAGCTTTTTAAGGTTAATAAATTTTGAGAAAAAATTGCATTCGAAAGGAACAAAGCTTTAGCTACATTACGTGGAAAAAGCAGCGAGAGGTAGAACTGATTGGAGTTAAAACAGAAGAAAAGGTTCTCTTGTATAACACTCTACCCAAGCTAATTTCTTGACTTTCGTTCTTTTAATTCTTGAACTTTAATTCTGCTTTGCACTCATTCATTCTTCGCAATTCTTTGACTTTAATTCTCCTTCGCCCTCCTTGATTCCCTTTGTCCTTTGCCCTTTGGCTCGACGACTCTGATTGAATTCGACCCAACCAATTCTTTCAAACGAATCAGAAAACTTCTGTAAACCCTCCACGAAACAACCGTCTGTGGTTAACCCTTTCACCACCACTTGATACCGTCAACAGCGTGTCGGTTATATAATAAGTGGAAATCAAGCGTTTCGGTTATATATCGTGTACAAATCTATCTTTAGGTTATACAACTCGTGAAAATCTAAGGTATAGGTTATACAGCACGTGATGATCTAGCACGAGGGTATATATTCGCTTTAATCTCTGTGTTTATAAGTCCACAAAATAAGACGATAAAAGGCACGAAAGCCCCCATGACAAAGTACATTGATCACCTTTCACCGGTGTCTCCACTCAACGGGTTAAAAACATCCTATCATCGATACGCTTCGTCCCGTTCGATCGGAAAGAAGCGTCGTAAAGCGTATTTCCAAAGAACCGAGCCGGCAGAAAAACGTGGAAGAGGGAACAAACTGACGGCTGCGTCGATGCTCGACGGTCCAGAATGTTGGAAGCTTTTTAGGACAGCTAGTCAGCGGAGGGGTAAGGGGCGACGATGCCAGTACAACTAACGACGTGGCAGGTCGAGTAAATCAGGAGGGAGAGTGACGATAAGTTTTTGCTCGTTACAACCGGCCTGGGAAGCTCATTACCCGGCTCCCTCTAACCCTGAACGGAAGGGTGAGGAACGACGGAGGGAGAAGGTGAGGGAGGAGAAGCCAACGTGGAAGCAGGCTTCGACCTTTCACCCCCCGACCGAAACTTTTACGCGATGCTCGTCCCTGGTTTACGCTCGAAAATTAGACAGTTTCCGCAACGTCCAGTTGTCAACGGTCTTTCCGAAAATAGAAAAACCAAATTTTACTGCAGTCGAAAAACGTAGATCACTTATTTGACGAAAAGATTTAATTCAACTTATATGTAATTTTAATCAAGCGAGGCAATTTTCACATCGTTGATATCTTTATAAATTAATAAACTTCCACAAGTACAATCACTGACATATATATTTGACAAAATGAACATGTTAATCTCCAAAATCTTTTTGAATGAACGAATCTGTTATCGACCGAAATTTCGATCAGACAGCAACAGAATTGACTCGTAAAATATCCTCGGAAAATTGTCGGAAACCATCTGCACCGTTTCATTTAGATCCAGGAAAAAAATCCGAGTTCGAGGAAGCGATCTTTACGTCAGGGATGTCAGCGCAAGAATCTGACCCTGTTTCGCTGCACAAGTCGCTGATAACCCTGTTACAAGAGCCGTGCGCAGCGATGGCCTCAGTAACGCGATAGTTTCGACGGATAATAGAGTATTTTATTGGACGAGAGATGTAGAGTACAGATCGTAAATATCCAACAGATAAGTTCTCGGTACTAATTGGTGACGGATGCGGCGCTGTGCAACCGCTTGTCTTACCAGACCATTTGTGATACTTTTATTGCCGATAAAACCGGACCCCTTCTTCCTGGAAAGAGATTTATCGAAATTTTCCGATAGATGGATTGAATAAGGCCTACGGTCTTTTCGTCCGCACATGTCGAATATTTACAAGTACTACATCAAGTCGATGACACGTCAGACAGTTTTTAAACTGATAGGAAATTGTCGTAAGATTTTAGTAGAACAATTTTTTAATTTTTTAAAGATGAACTTGATAGACGCTAGATGTAGCTGTTCTATATCAATCAATAGTTAATGAAATATTTACTCGTAGATATTTATTCGTTAACGAGATGTTTTACATTGGATTATAAACACTTTATGTCAGTTTCACAGGACAAGGTCTCTTACCGAAGACACTTTCCATACGGTCTCTGGCACGTGATAGGTTCATCTCTGCCCGATGGTTTCTTGGAATGAAAACTGATGCTGACATGATCCGATATAACTAATAATAAAGAAAGATGCAGATACGTTTCAAACATTACTCTTGCGGGATGACAAAATATCAACAACTGGACAACATGAACGCGTCACTTCCCCAAATACTTGAAAAATAGTTGGACCCTCCTCTTTTTTTTCGGAACACGAAGAGCGCGCAGCCGTGAACCGTGAGTTATTTAACTCGTTTGTCTTAATGAGAGTTACTTGATCCCTCGTGTCGAGCTGTCGCTGCAGGAGCTCGTAACGCAATAAAGCAAAAAGCTAATGGTGCTCGTTACCGCATTGTTCGGTGATAAAGATCTACACAATGCCCGCTCGCTCGTGGCCGCGTTCGTTCGAATGCATTTCTGCCGTCGACACGTGTTCCTCTCTTCGTTACCCTAATTGCGTAAATTGAGTGTAATCTGTCAGGATGGACGTATCGGGCGTCGCCCTCAAATCGTTTCTTGATACTTTGAGCCTTGCGTGTGCCACCAACGCCATCACGATTCATGGAACATTTCGTCTCGAATCGTGGCGACGATTGAGCACGGAGCAAATGGAACGAGAACATCTTTCAACACCGATGGACTCGATCCAAGAAACTCCGTTCAGGTTTCTGTTTCCTGCTTCCGTTTCGACGCTGAACAAATCGCTCTGCAAACACCGTGATTTTCGAATGCATATGCTCTTTACGTACACTGCAGTTTTCATGGTTATCTGTTGTATGCCGTACCTTCACGTTGCCAAAGATTTAGCTTTCCATTAAATTATACCTCCACATACTGAATTTAAAAACAGCAGGAATGTGAGACTTTAGAGATTTGGCACAGATTGATTTTCATTTGAAGCAAAAAATCATAAAGTACAAAATCGAGTTGATTAAATATGAGATCGATAATGAAGATTATCGTAAATAGTCTCCAATTGGAACTTTTACTGTCTAAAAATCGGAGCGAAGGCGGATCAGTCCGATCGGACACGTCCGCTTTAAGGCAAACATCGATCGTTCGGCCGACAATTAGCGGGCCAATCGAATGGAAACATTCTCCGCGTCTACTCTGCGGTCTGGACAACATTTTTCTGCGGCCCGCCACAGATTCCGCGATCGGACGTATCGAGCAAATGGAGCTTTGTGCGGGCCATTGGAATTCTGACACGAATTGCAATCCGTCTTTCGAACCATTTGTTTCACGCGATCGTAATCGGTAACGTGTGAGGGGTTCGATAACAAGGAACGATGAATTCAATGGATTAAAAACTTACCTGTAACGACTTTAACCCCCTGACTTATACCGACGAGTCAGGTTCGTGACGTATATTGCAGTTCAGTATTCTCTCTCGTGCAATGATCAGTCACTGACACCCTTTTATTGCACCCCCTTAGACTTGATTCTTTTCCGAGCTGTTGGTTAATTGATAAACCTTCCAGCAAAAAACAGAATTTCTGTTAATTTTGTAAACATCTAATCCGTATAAATATACGCTAAAGGCAAACTCTGTTCATCCAGCAAATTCAACAACTTCCATTACAACAGAGTGTACGTCCACGATTTAAATAGTGCGGTCGTAAACTCTAAAATTACAGTAAACCCTAAAAAGTTGTAAAGGGAAGCGGGACAATTTAAACGAGTTACAAGGTGACGAGAAAGTAGTAGCACGTAACGACGATATAAACCGTTTCACCGAAACGACACGTTCAAAATATTTGCCATGAATCTTCGCGCCCCGAACAAGAGGGAGCAACACGTTTTAGGGGTTAGGTTGTAGTGTAACGCGTTCACGTGTACGTACACCGCGCTCCTCGAGTTCCCCACTTAACGTGTTCGAGAGCGCCGCCAACTTGGCCGTTGCGAGCGCAATAAAAATCTCGAAACTTGGTGAAACTGAAACGTCTCGGGGGAACTTTACGAAGGCGTCGCGGCAATTTCCAAAAGCGACATAAACGTCGAAAGCGTCGTTATCTTCCGCGAGAGTCGTAAACGGGAGCGTCGACGATGTAAACATCCGCTTCGCGGATAGTTCCGTGCTCGCTTCTTCCCTCGACGAGATCGAACCGACGATTCGCGTGGCCTCGAGATCCGAATCGAGTGTTCGGGATCCGGGGACTAATTGACCGTGTCGGGGAACTCATTAAAAGCGCGGCCCGGAACTCGAGACGTCGCTGGCTCGTAACGAGTGCTGTAATTCGAGCTGGATCCTTCCGTGTAAACGTCGTTGCTATAATATCTTGATCCTTCGGCTACTCCTTCCAGTTCCACTTTCGAGAGCTCCTGTAATAAAGGATCTTCGAGGTCGGAGAGCAAGATCTTGCTTCGCCGGAGATTCGACTCCCCGATGATTACCGGGAATCATTGTTTTCGAGGTTGCAATTGCTAGAATTGAAACGCTGATAGAAATCGATACGAACTCTTCTTTATTTCTTCTACTTCTGACGTTACGGAGACTTGTAATTTTATGTTATAAGGGGACAGGAAGATGAAAGTTTCAGCTCAGTCAGTAAAATAGAACATTGAAATGATTAGATGCTTGTACAAAAATATCGTCTGCCCTTTTACGAGTATTGGTAATAAGACGATGGCTATAGTTCGCAGCAGCTACGATTTAAATTATAAATCATGTTAACGGACCTAATAACACGATCGTTACATAACCTCCGTCGCTCGGAAGAGACCATCAGACTCGTAAAATATTAATTTCTCTAATTAGCCAGAACGTCGATACGTTCCAGGAAATAGTTGGCGTAACGTGACACGAATCGAGGATCGATGCACACGAGTTCCTCGCGAAGAATTCCGCACGCGCAAACTTGCACGCTCGTGTCCGCGAGCAATCGATTACCCAATCGAATATCGTCTTTCACGAGCGGTACGGTGGTCTGGTCCCTCGGACGGACGTTGACACGACACGACTACCACCGCCACGGTTGTACGACCCGAACAGATAATATTACGTATCGGGGATGCTATGGAGGTCATCTTTACATACGGAGCCCTGACAGCTGCGTAATCGATGCGGCCACGACTACCATGGAAACCATAGTTTTCCAACCGACGACAACTTTCTCTTTCTCAGTCCTGGTCCCTGGTGCTCGCTCCTCGATCCGTTTCGTCCGTCCATGCCGCTGTGGCCGATCCCATCGATGGAAAAACTCGACACGGCAACTCGCCTGGGGACCAACTTTTCGCCGATCTAACGAAGCCACTCGAATAAGCCGATTACTTTCGTCGACGAGACACGCCGAACCTGGGGAAACTCATCCGTTACGCGATAAACAAAACTTCTGCTCCTCCGTCGAGGAGGACTCGATAAATCAATTAATTTACCTCTGCTGGAATAATCGAACGGAATTCACTCGGCTACGAGATTTTCATTTACGCGAACGCGTTCAAATCTACATATTCATCGATGTGTAGTAGATACATCTTTCGTTAACAGAATTCTACTTTTGTTAATAAGAATTATCAGAATGTAAATCAAATTGTCAGTAAAGTAATAATTACTGGGCATTTACCTCACAATTTGCGTAGCGATCTTCGTTATAAAAATGAAGAAATGTACCATAACAGAAGAAGTCCAAAGAACCCAGTCGGTTAATTACAGAGCAAAGGAATAAATCGTCGGTGGTGAAGGGATAGCGAGAGAAATAGTGGAAGTCGCAGGTGCTCGTTCGGTATCCGGAAACCATTGTTTTCCCATAACCCGTTCGTAACCGCTGGCGCCTCGTATGTTTCTTTAGGATCGAACGGTGGTATTCCAAACGACGTCGGCATCGAGGCGCTCGCGTTTCATTCGGACTCGACCTAAGACAACAAACAGACAGCTTCCTGCCGTGAAAAGTTGTTGTACCGCTCGTAGAAGAGATCCTTCCGATGCCACCCTGGCAAAATTTTTCCTACGCTGTTATCCTTACGGCACGTTGCTAATGTAAAATGCATTTCTACGTAGTGTTTTATTTTTAAGTAACTCGGAAATTTTTACAGCAATCCCTGTTTCAAATTCTACTGTACCCTGCTTCGTGTTGGTCGGTACTTTAACCCCTTAAGGAAGGGAGGATAAAGAGAGTTTATACACAAATTCTTTAATGCCGAAACGTTTTTACTGCACTAGAATGCCTAGAAGGAAGATTAGTTTTCCAGAAGTTTGAAACTGGAATTGTAATCTTTTTAAAGTACTTCATTAATATTTTTTGTATACGAAGAATGTTAAGTCATTTGAACAATAAAGTTTGTAGTGTTGAAAAAATTATTGCAAACTTAAAACTGTTATAATATGTATATAGAACAAGTTATGTATCCTCATGATTCTCATGATTGAGAACCGCTGTACTAAACAACTAGAGATTAACAAAGAGCGACATAGATAAACGTCCAACAATCCACCACTACCAATCCTGTTGTTTTCCCTCGTCTTTAACATTCACCGAGCACCCTCCCCATATAACAGCGAGTAAACGTAAGAATTCCCGTTTCCACAGAAATTCCCATAGTCCCTCATCCTTATCTGTCCACGGAAATCTCGCGGAGCCGAGGGAAAATCAATAGAAATTCTCTGTCTGTTTCCACGAGAACGTTCCTCATTATCGCACCTCGTCGACACCGGCGCGCTGAATGTTTACCCGAGGAAGCTCCGACCAGAAGCGTTCGCTCGACGCCGAGATAGCCGGAAGGAAGGAATCGTCGCGGTCGTCTTAAACAGAAATTAACAGGGACATCGATCAAGCTTTGGTGTAGACGTCGTCTCAGGGGAGGGCCACTTCTCGTGCTCGGTAAACAGCGGTTTACCACGGGGATCACGTTTCCTCGGACTGGGGACCACACCCGGCAGCCTCTTCGTGTTTCCACTGTACGTTTACTCGTCCCCGAAGTGCACGTGGGCCACGCACGTGCGTGTTCCCCGCGAACACGAAGCTTCCTGCCGCGATAACCGTCGCAGATAGCGTCGCCGATGGCATACGCGAGCCAGGAATTTTTCCTCGAGCTTGGCCGTACCTGCCAGGACGATCGTGCGGCTCTCAGGGATTCTACGGGAATACAAATACGCCCGAGACTGCTCCTTCGCTTTCTACGTATTATTTTGCCCTTCGAGTTTCTCCGTTTTCCTTTCGACTTCTTTTTTTATCGGCTACCGGTGTCGGATTCTAGGGGATCCGCAGCTGGGGCTCGACGCGTTCTACGTTCGTAATTCATTAACTCTAGTCCGCTTTTTTCTTGGATCTATGAACGTGGATGGAAGTCGAAATTGGGCCCCGTCACGTGGCTCGGGGAAATAATTTAGTGGCTGCATATCAACGTTGTCTAGTAATGTTTCGTGGCTGCGACAAGGCCTGGGTGGTGCGAAGTGGATCCTTCCAGAGGTCCTTGTGTTCTTAATAATTTTTATTGGAACCAAGTAAGATGTCGATTTGAAATGATTGTGCAAGATGAGCAGAGAGTTTATAACTTTACTACTTTCTTTAAAACATCTAAAATATCGTATCGACCCAATCTATAAAAAGTAAGAGATTGAAAAGGCAGCAAAATGCAGCGAGCCAAACAAAAGTATATATCGAAGGTGATCGAGAAAACGGCGACGTCGTTATAAAGTCGAAAGACAAAAGCGTAGTCAAAAGAAGGAAGAAAGTTCGCTTGGCCGGAAACGTGACCGCCCCTCACGGTCCTTATATCCTCTTTATACCAATGTCCCATTGAATGCAACTTATGGAAGTCCATTCCACAAAGTTGCCTCGCGGATTTTCGTGGGGACCGTAAGCCCCCACGTCGTCGACAATGGCCTCCTACCTCGATTCGGGCTCCCTTTACCGACCACAGCAGTTTCTCATTCCCTCCACCTACGTTCGGACCAGAGAGAAAGGGTCGCGAGTAGACGGGCGGGGGTGAAGCAACCACGGGGGGTGCGCTACTCATTCCGGCCGCAAGATTTAGAAGCCAATTTTCGCGAGCATTGACCAGACTCCCCTCTTTGATCCTCTCGCTTCCTCCTGCGTCGTTCTTCTTCCCGTTCGCCTCGTTCTTTTTCTCCTTTTCCTCCTCCAAAGTGCCGTGGGCCACGCTGAAAGGAAGCCACGAACATATAGCCGACCGTTGACTGACCACCGAATCGTCTTTGCGCGACCCGTCGCAGGGGGTGAATTGCGGAAGGAGGATTTCGATTCTTCGCTACCGGATTCGACTGATCTGAAAGTATAAAAACGCCGCGGAGACCACGGTTTGCTGTCGTTTTTACCCGGGAAATGCCCTCGTACGCTATGGAATATCACCGTTTTATGGCGTGGAATAGGGAGGTAACAGCATCTGCGGAAATGTGTTGTTTGCACATGTGTATGTTATTCTGTCGTTGGAGTTCACATTTGTGGAGATCAGCTTTCTAATATATTCCTACATCACCATATCTTTACATCTTTAGAACACTGGACCCACACATTTTTAAATATTGAGGTACCTGGATACCCAGATACCTAGATTCTGAGATATTTAGACCTACCCAGATACCTATATACCTAGATCATAAATCTTCACAATCCTATATTCTTAGATCTGTATATAACCACTTTGCATCACAAAATCTCTACAAACTCAGATCTCTATATCCCGAGATATGAATCCACATGTCTACACTTCGATCCTCCTATCATCGAATCCACATATCTGCAAATTCCTACAGTCCCCATATATCTATACTCTCAGATTCTTCACCCCTATATCATTACTTTAAGTAGTCACCCGCAGCTGAACCCTCCGACACGATGTATTAAAAATGCAATTTAGGTTCTGGGCAGGGCTTAAAATTCCACGTTCAAGATACAGCGAAAGTCTTGGGCGTTCCATCGTCGATCGTCAACGTCCAGGCATTCCTAGGCGTCTACCAACGCGAATGATGGCCAACGGGGATCAAAACAACGTCGTCGTCCTTGGTGGCTATCTATTCGTCGGATGCCGAACGGTCCAAGGATGAAATTAGAGTGGACAGCCCCCGGAAGCTGATGTCCACGCAGGGACGAGAGACGGACGAAGAGGACGTGGATGGATCGTCTGGACACGCTGTCGGAAAAGACGGTCGCGCCAAGAAGGACGCAGAGAACGTCCTCGCGTGTACGCAATTATTCTCCCTCGTCATATCCGACGCCGGTCTTTTCATTACCCTTCTAAATGGCGCATGAAGTGGACCCCCTCTGTGTCGGGTCTGTGAAGTTGAAATGCCGCGGATAGGTGAGCCACGGCTCCTCTCGTGCCGTGTGACGCGAACCGGTCGGCTCGCAACCCCGATAATTACTGCTACCCGCCGAACAATGCCTCCTGGCTGTCATAACTGTCAACCGACGCGATGCTCCGCCGTTATTTAAGGCTGTTGGCTTATTAAATGTAATGACTGTGGCGGGCTAGCTCGCCTCTTTCGGCGGCTCAGGAACCGTGGACGCGGGATTTGGATTAGCTGGAACATTCGTTTCGTAATGAGCATCGATGTTTCTCTTTTATTAAGGGGAACAGAGCATATGTCACATCTAAACTGACTGGTAGTTTGTTGTACCAACTCTAGCAACCTGACGCAGAAATTAATTTTCATGTAACTATTGTGGCATGTGTCCTGTATAATGAGCCACTCAAGGTGGACAAGACATGTTCTTTAGTGACTCTTTCTTCGAATCACTTTGTGTTAGGTGACTGTAGTTGAATATAGTATTAGCCGTTCACGAACGAATCGCCCATAACTGATAACCTCCGTAGCAATTAATAAGAATACCTAACTATTAGAATAGCTGATATATCATAAAACTAAAATACACCCTTTGTTACCTGAAGAATCGATCACTAATAAATACATCGAAAGTTGTAATAGCACGACTCGAAAGTTTTATTGCCAAAAGAAATCACTACCCGTCCAGACAGAATAATCTTTATCAAGATTCGCGAAGACCACTACCCAAGGACGATCGTTTTACGTTTTACGAAGCTGTAGCGGATTCTCGGTGTCCTCGCTACTGTACCAACTCGTTTCGAGTTATGATAACGTATCTGAAGGCATTATAGCACTTTCACGGGGATATCTTTATTGGCTCTCTTACTTAATGGTTCGTAAGAAGGGTAATGTATTTCTTTTAATCGCTTCGCGGTAGCGGATCCAGCGGTACGAATGTTCGAAAGCAATCGCCTCTCCAACAACACTGTTCTGTACCTCCAAATAAGTCAAGCCTTATGTTCTACCGGTAGACGGTCTTATTTCACTGATAAGGAAAATCTGTTTCTAAACAGCAGCAATTTTTTCGCTTAAATTGAATCTGCTGTCAGCAAGCTTGTTACTCCTTTGTAGAAATATTTCTTGGCAACTTTGGTTGACCTACTGACCACCGCGGTCAGGTGGTTTAACAGGTGCTAACTGTATATTAATTTTTATCGTACTTAAACATTTATTTTGTTTTATTGAAACTTGCTAATTTGCGAACTTTACAAATATACAAATTTTAGAAACTTGAGAATTTTTAAGCTTTCAAGTATGTGAAAGGAAGAGTATGTGGCACCGGGGCGTGCATATCTCACCGATCACAAGACGAACGTCCACGGCCGTTTCACCGAAAATCCAGCGATCAGAATGCAACGAATGCACGCGTCCAGTTCGGAAACAGGGTACAGAATTCGCGGTGTCCCGCGTACACTCGAAATACGTGGTCGTTCGTGGAGGAAGCTCGCGAGTATCTTCTTCCGGAGAGGAACTGGATGATCCGGCACACGTTCCAGAAGCCGAGGAACTCGATCCTGCACGGAGAGGACATTCGAATCGGTTGGTAGCCGGCGCATGCCTGGCGCTCGTCAGATTGCTCGAGCACATTCGAGGCAACCGCAAATCGATAAGCGGTTATCGTCGCGTTCGAGCTGAACCGTCTGGTTCTTCGTGGACCCAAAGCGTTCCTGTAACTCTTCTTTCGTGAACCCACTTGGCCACGTATCGCTCGAGCACGGCGATAACGCGCCAGGTACGCGCTCCAGACAGCCACGGGAAGGAAGAACCGATAAACCGAACAGGATGCTCGTAGCTGCAGGAAGGCAGCACTTTGCTATCTTTTAAAGTTGCTTCGTGATTTTTAGCGTCGTGCTTCAAGGTACGTGTCTCGGACTCGGTCGTGGGTTGAGATTGTCCAGCTCTCGTTTATCGAGCTTTGATGTTTTCCTTTGTAGGTGTTGTTATCCTCTCGAGCTTCCGCCTCTTCGCCTTTGTGAATGTATCGTATTTTTATGTCACGTTTATTTGCTTTCACTTGGAATCCTGCAGCTGCATCGGGATGTGTGATAGTGGGAAGACGTTCGTGTGTTGCCACTTCGACGGTTTAACTATGGGTTAGATTTTGTCTGTTGGCGATAGTAGGACCGAGGATAACCTAGAGGGTTAGACAAACTGTTTTAGGTCTGAACCCATTTACGATAACGGGGAAGCTTCGAAATTTCCAAATTTCCCAAATCACCGAATTCCTATACCTAGAGTACTCGAATCCTAAGTCCTCAAATCATAAATCTCCGAATCCAAACTCTTCAAACCCTAAATCTCTAAATTCTTACACCTCAAGTCCTGAATCTCCAAATCTTAAATCCACTATTAACACAATAACTTTCCTCGAAAGAATATTCTAAATAGCTGGTCATCTGACTTATCAAAATGTTGAACGACCATACATATATCCACCTATAATAGGACGAATATTCCGCTTCACTATGAAAGTTTTAATTCAATTCGCACTGCATCAGAGGGGTTGCAACGACTGTTACCCACTGCTGTTGCCAGAAGTTCAGCTACGCGACGGATGACCGGGATGTTAACTCGATTGGTTACCATACCCTCTTACCCTCTAATGCGTTTATCGAGCGGCTTAATGTTATCCTAACTAGCGGGAACGAGAAATTCCTTTGTAGATTCCGTGATGAAATATTCAACGACGAAGATCCCCCGGTGATAATCGGGTCACGAAAGTTCTTTCGTTTTTGTGATAGGCTGATGAACCCTCAGGGTATAAGTAGCATTGGTTGCGCCGTGCAAGTGAGAAGCACTTTCTGCGCTTGAATATTCATGATGTTCGTGAGAGATTTTTTCTTATTGTTACTTGAATGTTGGCAAGATTTCTTCGCAAGTATCATACATTGTAGGTATCCAAAATGGACAACGAATTTAATCTTCGGTGATTACAAAGTTCTAAAGTTACCTCTATTGCATTCTACGCAAATTAATTTTATTCGTGAGCTTCATAATATTTCAGAGAAATTAATTCAATCACAGGAGGGACGTTTCAGTGGTTGAAATTTGTAAATGTAACCATTTGATCAAACAGAATGTTTCGGGGTACTTTGGCTTAATCGGATAATTGTTTCGTCTGTAATTTTGATATTATCGTTAGAGCTGCAACGAGCTCGGTAGCACGTTGACTAAGAACCGCGCTTCTAAATTCCCCAATTACACGATTAAATTACCAAGTTAAATAGGAACTTTTCGTATCGTTTATAACAGACTCCACGGCTACGAATCAATTCCCAAGCTCAAAGTTCGCGCTATCTCCGTTCCTCTCGGCCCGATTCCGGCAGCGTACTCGCGCGCATTCATTACAACCAGCGGGACGGAAACAATCTCCAAATTCCTCGCACGCTTCCAAACACTTAACCCGCGAAATACAGCCGGCGTTATCCCCGGTTTCCGGCGGGCTAGGCTCGTTAATCGGCCGCGTTTCGGTGAAAGCATCGGCACGGCCACCAACACGCGCCGCCCGGATAATGGCGTTATTATACTCGAGAAATAGATCGTATCGTATAGGACGAGAAGCAGACTCGCAGAAGGTACATCCTCGACGGGCCTGCTGTGTTAGACTTTGCCAGGATACTCCTTTTAGTGTGCCGTGAACGCTGCCTCTTGTTAGCGAACTGTGCCACGGGCCTCCCACTTCCGTTTTGTCGTTGACTTTTGCCTTCGTGTGCAACACAAAGAGTCTTCAGTGAACGTAGGTAAACGATATTGTAGTCATCCTTGGAGAAACACGCCCTTCAAGGATGAGGTGAGAAAGATGGGGTTGCGAGTTCCCGGTCTGCAGATGCTGAGGACAGTGATGTAAATAGACCTAGATGAACTTAATTCACTGTCAAAATTCGAACTAGTACTATATCATGTAGTGAAGTATTTTAGGACGTGAAGTTTTTCACGAAGTACAAAAACTTGCTTCTAAGATGTCATAAAAAGTATAAACGATTTTTAAACCGGCTTCATTAAAAAAGAAATAAAGACTGTCTGTTATGGGATTAATTACTTTCCGTCGTGGCTATCCAGACCTACCGTGCAATAAAACGCAGCCTCACCGAATAAATTCATCCCCCTCGTTCCTCGTCAACATCCAGCTCAAACAACTTCACCGCTACCAGTCTAAAACCGACCATCAAACATCGGCCTGTTACAAGAACCATCCAACATTATCCGCATATAGTTCACACAATAAGCGATCGTGAAGAAGGCCCGGAGGCTCGAGCGTCGGGAACACTCTCGAGCAGATTAAGTTTCTAGCTCGGGGGTATCGAGCCGGTTGCGATCGCACCCCCGACCAAATTCGCGCGAGAACTCGCGGCAACTAGCGGAGAAAAGAAGGCTGGACGTAAGCACGTCCTCGTCACAGCTTGGCTCGTGCACCAGCTGACGTGCTTCGGGATAATAGTCGCATGCATTAACTTTAATTAACTGTTTCGCGTAACTCCGAGGCCCACGGCGACATTACCGAGCTGATTGCAAAATATGCTTTCCTTTTTTGCTTTCATATGCTGATGAAATATTTTCGCTTATTGTTGGCTAATAGCCATGACAAATAGATAGGAATTTTCTTGAAGGACTCGAAGTTTGCTCAGAATTGTATCACACTTATTTCAGAATTGCATCTGCATGGCAGAAATTTAAATTCGTAGCCCTTTGTTTTAAATTGCGAGTGGCATGGGGCAGTCAGCTGGCCCTACAAATTCCCAGAGGCGAAATTTCGGCCGCTTTAATATGGTGCTCCGCCAACGCAGACCACGACGTGACTCAACGATACCTGGACTCACGATTCTCCCAGAAACGTTGCCCTCTTTCATTTATCCCGGGCCTGATTTACGACGGTCGTCGGATAAGTGGCTCGCCTGATGAACCAAGTCGCTCTCTTTCTCCCACGTAATGCACGATACGCATTGTTTTGCCCGTCATTGGCGTAACTATTTTATGAAGCCGTAAAAACTTACTCTGGGTGGCACAAACTGAAGCAAAGCGAACAGCATGGTGTTTAAACAAGGCTGAAATAATTAACTGACACCAAAAATTTATTGTCGAGGTTCGCCGTCTGAATCACTTGAATGGTGTTCTTCCATGATGCTACGTTTCCCTAAGTGATATACGATACATCTAAAATGTAAAAGCTTGGCGTGTTACGTTGACGAATATTCACGTTAAAAGGGCCAATTAATTCGACGAGGCGGTCGATATCGAGGCTCGTGTCGAAACTACCTTAAACGAATCTTGTAAGACATCCGGCTAGAGACGACGGTGGCCCAGTGGGGCTTCACGGTTCCGTTTTCTTCGTTGCCTTCCCGACAAGATCGTGTACAGGAGGACGACGACCCGACCCGTCTTGCCTGTACACCCTATGCGCTAGGTATAATAAGATGTCGGCCATAAACGTCTTAGCACTTTGCGGGATGCGCTTAATTGATCGTCGCCTCGGTTCTCGACGACGACAATGCCCGTTCTTCATGGCGAACGAGCCATATCGCGGCTCTTCTCCATGCAGACTTCCTCGTTACCGCTTCTCCGAGGATCGCGAATTCCTGCAACCGGATTCCTCGAATCAGTCGATGTTGTCTGGTCTCCGAACTTTCGGTCCTGTCGTTTTTAATTAGACAACCGTTTCGAGCGATAGTATGGTAATTACGCGGAGTAAAGGAAACTACAGATGCTAAGGTTTCACCATGGAATAACCAGGAATGACGAAACGCGTGCACGAACAGGCCGCAAAATGTTTGGAATTGTGCAACTTCGTGTTGTATCCGTTGCATCAGCATGGAGAATAGAAAGTGATTTAACGCCGATGGAGAATCATTCAGCAGACAACGTTTCTATGTACGGGGATGGTGTAACTCTTTAGACATGAATGAAACAGGGAACAGTTGATCGATCTGAACACGAACAGGAAGTTTAACGATTTCAAGCTTACATTCGACAGACACTTGCACCAAAAATTAATTATCTGTGCTTCTCTGTATTAAACTCTGCCGGTATCTATACCCTTCTACTAGTGTACTTTCTCTAGAGATTTAGTGCAGAAATATTTGTCGTCGTTCCGCCCCGGACGACAGCGTTGTTTCGATATAATTATATTCCTATAAATGTATACGAAAATCTTGAACATTGAGCGACGGAGAGGAAGATCGGGTGGTAATAAATTCGTCTGGTCAGCAGCAACGAAATATAACATTTTACGCGAAATTAGACGAGTTGATGAAGCGTGACAGGATAAAATATCCAACGCGTCGGGTGCTGCTCGAACATTCGATTACGTCGCGTCAATGCAGACAGCAATTACAGAGTGGAGGTCTCCTCATTGCGAAAAAAGCGGTGCGAGCGTACGCTCGATGACACGTCGCTGGCAAATATTTGGCAGAAAATCCATAGGAAGCTGGCAAACATTTATCTATTCGCGCCCGCCCTCGTCAACGGCGAATTATCGAATATAAAATTTCGCGGTATGAACGATTTTTAACATCGTCGACCGCGTGTGATCGATGGTAAATAAAGAGCTCGACGTGTAAATTGGGGAAATGTTATTGATTTCGCTCGTCAGTCGCATGACTGGTCCCCAATTCAATCTGTTCCCATCAAAATGGAACAATTCTCGAGCCTCCGCCAACGAGGTTTCATGATTTTCATGGTTTTCGATCCGACGGAGGGGACCGGGCAAACATGTGCGGCTCGTTTGGTTATCAAATATGCACAAACCGCGAGAAGACGTGCAACGAATTGCACTTATTTTGTCATCTTTGGTTCTTTACTCTCTCTGATAATTTATCTATTATCTATTCCGAAAAATATGCAAAATCTTTGATGATTTAAAGCTTGAAGTTTGTCAAAAATATCCGAGCAAACTTTTCGTTAAAAAATTTCAGTGTAAAGATCATAATTCTCCAACATCAAATCGCACAGAAGTACTTTCAAAAATTCTTTTCCCACAACAGTTTCGGAAAGTAGAATCGAGCCAGGCGTTGAACACGATTCCGAATCGCTAGCAATAAAAAACGAAGTGAATCTCGAGTGGCTACATCCTCGGCCGGTCTCTCGAATGCAGCAGGCATGGGTCGTTCGAGTTGCAACAAGGAGCAAACGCGTTCCCGAGCATCTTCATCCGAACATCCACTCAAGGTGTCCAATTATTAGGCGCATACGAGCGGGCCGACATCGTTACCGAACCGGTCTCTGGCTGCCCGTTTTATTACGATGCGCCAGCCTAATTTTAGCCAGCTTTATTTCTGTACATCCTCGACAAGTATCCTCTCGGCGTCGGTAGCTCGAGCAGAGGCTGCCTCGAAGACCGATTGAGTCTGCTCGAACTTGCGAACCTACACGTGTTCCCATATTCGAGAGGCCGGGCTCTTTCTTCCTCAGATCTTGGCGTTACGTTGTCAAACACATGGCGTTTAATGCTCGCGGCGTATTGCTCCACGGGTCAGAGAAGCGGGACCCTTTAATCTTCGGGAGCCAGGCTAACCGGGTTTTTCTGTTCCGGCCGAGTTAAATGCTCGCGAACCGTCGCCATCTTAATCTTTCGATTCGTTGTATACTACTTTTCCTGGAAGCATTCTGTAACAGTTACCGACTGCTTACGAAATTTCTATTTTAGCCGATAGAACGTATTCTTAGAACTTTTTTACATTTTATGTCAAATTCTCTTACAGCTTCTCGGCGAGTAAATGATACGTTCTTTTACTTCGTGTTCTACCAGTGTAGAACAGTATAAAAATAAATATTAGCGATATTTTAGAAGCGTCAACACGCAATTAAAGATCAGCATTACATTTCCATTGAAATGTCATTCGAAACAACGCGACACGCCTACATAGAGCACCCAGCATCGAGAGAGATTCAATTATCGCGACGATTTATCAAAACGATTCCCATCCAACCCGTCCTATCTTCCTTCCATCTGCTTTAAGAACGGTCTCTACTCTACGGCACCTGCCTTTCGGAATCAGGTGCGGTCCCATACCAACGTAAATCAGAAGATATAGCTGTCCATGGGAAACTGACCTTCGAGGAAATCAATATCCTCCCATAGGGACGGAGGGACCGTCGCCTTCGTCGACGACGTGGATGTCCACGAGGACATACATATATACTACTTCCCTTGAGCTTTACAACTACGCATCGCTCTATCTTTCGAACTAAAACTGCTGGTATACGGTGTCTTCCTTGCCTTTTGGTTGTATAAGATCACATTGATAAGCTAGCAAAAGACAATATTGTGTTTTTTCTTCATAATGAAAAATATCAGATAAGATTCAAGGTAGATGTTTTAGATTAAAAGCCAGAAACTTTCCCAATTTATTTCAAATAAACAATTATATCAGATAATTGCAAATTAAATTCGAGTTGAAAGAATTAAACACCCCAATTTATCAAAAAATCAGCATACCCTACAAATTACGTCCCCTAAGAAATATATGGCAATATTTCGCTTAAAATACCAACGAACCCGCAATAAAATGAAATTTAAGGCAACCCCCACATATAGGGTCGTATACCCACACACGTGGGACATAAGGGTGTATGTTGTTGGTTTCATCCCTTCTCTCGTCGCGAAGGGTGAAGGATGAGTTGATCTATGACTCAGTCAGGAAGTTCGCCTCGACGATGGCACACAAAGTGAAGTGAACCTGCCACCCTGGATGCCCCCGTTCGAGGAAACCCATGAGCCACCCCCGTGTCTTTTTCTCCTTCACCCCCGTATCGACTTTGTTTCGGGGAACCGGAGCAGCCCGGGCCGGAAGTGCGATCCACAGGGCCACGTGCCCTTCCACGAGAAGTCGCGGAACTGTAAAAGTGACTGATGGCTCGATCGATGGGGATGATAGCCGGGGTGAAGTGGTATCCCGAGCAAGCAGGCTTCCTGATTTCGAAGAGTTGGCGAAATAAAGTATCCATTAAGACCACGTTTTTCTATGCGATTCCGTCGGTTGTTTGATTGAGGATAGGGGAAGGTTATGGCCCTCTTTTCAACGAAATTGATCTTACAGGGTTACAGCTAGTTTTTGGAAAGTTTTTCAGAGGGAAGCTACCATGATTTATTCGCTAATATTCTTCAGAATAACCTATAATAGTGAAGCTACCTATAGATGGGTGTACAGTTGACAGATGGATGTATATTTTGTAATGATAATGTCTACTGATAATTAATTAATTTTCATCGATTCAAAAGAGTCCATGGCTCTCGCAATTCAAATTAATTTTTCATATCGCTCAATTTTCTGCAAAGAATTACTCCGAGCAAATTAAAATTTCCCTTCGCGAAAGTTAACTTTGGTACCGTTTCAATTAATCACCGAGTAATATAGCGTTCGTTATAAGCGAACCGGTGGCACTTTCATCAAACAACATCGCGACTGTTTCAGCTTTTCAATTTGCCCTCTCAATGGAAGAGTGAACACCCTCGTAGCCGCGAGAAAGGGCAATAAGCGATAATATAACGTATCAACGTATAGATTGTCAGCGTGGAATGTCAGCGATTCAAAGTGGCCTCGATTCTCTTTCTCCCCTTGCTTTCGACTCGATAAATCCTGGTCGTCGTTGTCACCGAGAACGTTCGAACACCCTGAAAGACGACTCGTTGGTCTTTAAAGGTCGACCAACTCGTAAATTCTTATTGGTTCTTCGGGAAACGAGGCTATTGCACAGTGACACGATTTCCGCGATTCACGATGGGGAACAGGGAATCCAGGAACAGATTAAATCGCTTCAGAATGGGATCGTGTCTTTTGCGATTGCCAGAGAACATTTCATTAGTCTTCGTTTCCGTAAATTTCCGTGTAATGGATTAATTCACCAATGGAGACTTAAGACGATCAATATTATCAGCTTTTTACGATACACACTGAAATCGTAACTCGATATTTTCAATATGGACTCCACTCGAATCCCCAAACTTTCTGAAATGACCTATTCATCATTTTAAATTATAAATTTGAATAGAACTGTAATATAAAGATATTAAGTTTCTTCACGCCTCGTCATAACGTAATTTCAATATATTTTTCATCTCTAATTAACCCCACCTGTTTCTCCGTTTCAGCAACGGAAGCGGGCAGACGATAAATTAAAAGGGAACGAAGTTACAGCATCGAGGCTGAATCGGTTTTTCTCGAATATCGCTGATTTAAAAGGTTGCTAGTTTAATTTGACAGTTATTCAATTACGGTTATCCGGGATCTCGTGTTTCGCGTGTCGCGCGAAAACCTTGGCTGCCTTCTTCGGCCCCGGCTTGAAAGAAGTTAAATTGGCTTTTCTACGCTCGTCACTCACTCTCGCCCTTTCGCCGTTTCACTTTCCTTCCTGTTTTTTTCGTTCGTGTCCAGATGCCGTGAAAAGATAGAAAATAATTTCGACTGGGACTACACGCGATTCGACCAGCCTGATCTTCGTCCAATTTGATAAAAGTCTTCTTACCACTATTGACAATTTGGTTATAATTTAATATACATATATGAAACATACATATGCATTACATGTACGTAGTGAATGTTACATTTATGAAGTATCCCTTATTTTTCAAGGATCCTTTTAATTCAGACGATACAGTAAGGTTCTCTACAAGTACCCTCGAAACCCACATACTTCTTTCAAAAAGAAACACCACTAATAAGAAAATGAAGAACAGAGTCGCGTTTGATTAAACAGAATCTTCTCAAGTCCATCTTACATGAAAAGCTGAATAGAGTTTCTCGCCGATTCAATATAGCAACTCCTCCCGCTCGAGGTATACAACAAAATGGAGGAGAATACAAACAGCCGAAAGCGGAGGACAATGAGACTCCCGCGAGGATCAATCGAAAGAATCGGCCGCAGGAAGAGGGTCGTCAAAGGAGGTCTCGAAATAAGCCTAGCGAAGCAGTTGGGAAGGATCATTATATGCACAAAAGAGGCAGCAGCGAGTTTTCTGTCGATTCGCAAGAAACGCTACAGTTGCAGAAAAACTGTGACCCCTCTACAGTACCGTCCTTAGCCCTTGTCGAACAAGGTGCTTGCTTCAGATATTTAGAAAATCTTCAAATTTTTAGATTTATATATTCTGAAATTTTTAAGTTTTCAAATTTATGTATTCGCAAATTTTCGAGTTCTCACATTCTCAAAATCTCAAGTTTAATAATTCCAAAATTTGTAAGCTTTCAACCCCTAGGTAAGGTCCTCTTCTTATACTACTAATCGCAACCCCATCCGTAGCAACATAACGAGGTCTAATCTAACACAGCGTCGAACATAATGTCGGTTTTTGCCCGGGGCTCCACAAAGTTTAGGGGCGGTTCTGTTCTCCGTTCTGTCAGCGAGTCTTCGAGCTGTCGTGTCAGAAGAAATCAGATCGATCGGGAAGAGACGTAGGCAACACTCGTCCACTGCTCTCGCGGATTTCAATCCGCTCCGCGAGCGGACTGAAGACGTCGTCGAAGCGATTTGTAAGCTGATTTTAATGTCGCGTTTACAGACCCCCCTAGGGAACTGCTTGCAGTCCCCTTCGTTCTCTCTCCTTCGTCCTAGTCGGCAGATTTCGAACGTTCCGAAGGGTTGCCACCCCTTCTTCCCCTGCTCTCCGCGAAACTCCTCGAAAATTCACCGTTACCTCCCGCGTTTTTCGCTTCGTCACCCAGCCTAGTGCTTTTTTTCGATAATAAATCACGTTTCGGCCGTTTCTTGTCGCCGGCTGGGATCACGCTGGGTCATTAGAGGGAGGGTCATTAAGTGGATGACAATGAATGCAGAGTAGAAGGATTGATTCTTGGTGGCCGGAAGAAAGGAAATCTACCGTGGCCTCGGTTGGATGTTGTCTTATCACTTCCGACTCTTTTCTTTGTTCCCCCTGACACCATGATCTATGGCTAACATGCTGGAGACGTGCTTTCTGGCGCCCAGCTTTATTACTGGAATTATTAACCCCTTCAGGAACACCGACCCGTGCGTGCAGCACCGGAGTTTTTTTGACAAATCGAGCAATGTTGAAAAAGGTGTAATTAGATAGTACATGGTTAATTCCATTTTTTTAAATGTATTTTCCTTTAAGTACGTGTTGCAGAATTTATGATAAATATTTTTTGTCCAATACGTTATATAGGACTTATAGCTTAATATGTTGTATATTTTCTGTATGATATATAACATAGTGGCAAGAATACTTCTTCAAAAATAGGTTGCATATCGTTGCTCGAAAGCAAACTGTCACCAAGTTTGCTCAAATATCGACCGGACTACCCGATACAAAAATCCATACGATTGTTCGAAACAGACCTCTCATTGCGATTAAAATCTTTTTAAACCGCCTGCGTTCTATTGACCGTGGCATTTTATCCGACAAGCAAGACGTCCGTCGATTCCAACGAATGTTTGCCAGCCGGATCCAACCGCTCCGAAAGATACCGTTCCCATTGAAAGCTGCACAAGGAGTCTTCGTTTGTGGCTTGCTCGAGAACCGAGATAAGTAACTGTACGTAATCCTCGGTTACATGATCCAGCTTGTTCTCCATTCACCCGTCTCGCTACGGTGGCCAGGCGGCTCTCTTTTATTCCAGCTTTTTGACGCGCATTTTCTGCTCGCTCCGAGGGGCTGCTTCTCGAATGCCAAAGCTACCCTCTGCATTGACCGATCTCGAAGGGCTCGGAATCGAGATGCTTATCGAAAAGCTTATTGCTGAGTTGGATATATTTAGCGCAAGGTCAACAACGCAATTTTTGTTATCAAATTTGGTTGAGAAATTTATTCGTTAGTTTGAGAATTTGAGAGTTCGAAGATTTGAGAACGTGACACTTCGCTGTTCACTCTTCTTGTTTCCTTGCTCGAGTTCAAGATTTCAGAAAATGAAGTTGAGATTTCATTGTCGCAGAGTCCAAGTTTCGAAGCAACAGTGGAACGACAATAGTCTCGAAAAGAGAGGACGAAAGGAAACGGAAAGGAAAGCCGCAATCCTCTCGAGAGTCGGTCGCTGAAGCTCACGAGTGCGCGTCTCCATGAAAAAGGATCTCGGATGAACACGCGACGCTCTTAATACGACGCGCACAAGGAAGCTTAAGAGCTGATCCGTAAGCCAAACGACCAATCGGCGAGCATTGTGGCGCGGATGAACGACGCGTTGCCTCGCTGCGCTTAGGATTCGGAGGAGTTATCCCGTGAGTTCGCCTAAGAGTGATGGGATTTATAGTTTTGCCGGGATTGTATCGTTCTTTTACGAAGCTATCTGGGAACCAAGTTACGTCGAACTGCGATTTCTCGTATCTTGTTTCACGGTGAAATATGGATTGGATCTAGAGTAGAATTTGGGAGTGCAAAGGGTTCAGAATGTTTCGAAGGTCTCCATCAATTTTTGTTGGAATCGTCGAGATGAAAGCAATCAAAAGACAAGGTCGAATGATTAAATTAGAATTGATCCGGACGATCAGAACGATCCAGCCGAAAACCATTCCACGGTTCATTATCCGGCGCGGGGGCGGCCCGAGCGTCCAACGGATTACAGGAGAGAAGAAAAAAAGAAGAGGGACAAGAAAACGGTCGGGTCGAGCGATTCGTTTCTTTCGGCGTAATAAGTTAGTTTCCCCGAGGTTATCCCGGGCTTCCATTTAGCCTGGGACCGGCTCTTTGCTCTTCCATGCCGCTCTCGCACAGGTCGACTCGAAACGAAGGCAATTACGCGGCATGGCACTCCACATTATCGCCTCTCGGGGGTCGCTCGATTTCCTGTGCCCGGCTCCCTTATTCTTCTTCGTTGCTTTCGCTTTCGCGACAATCGATACAGAGTCGAAGGTCTTTCTCGTTCATTAAAGTGTCAATCCAGTCTCGTGAGGGTGGACCCACCCCCTTCCTGTCACGATCCAGCCGGAGGAGACGGCCGTGAAATAAAGCGAAAACTCCTTCTCCTTCTTCTCGTGGCTGCCATCATCGCCACCCTCTTGGCGCCGTGAAAACTCTGTATCGACGAATAAAACGCGACAGTTACCGTCTTAATTCGCGATTGTCGCCCTCGCAATTGATATACCTGAACCTGACAAAGAAAATTCCTGGCAACTTTTAAGTGGCGGGACAGGCAATTGCCAGGTAAGTCAGGAGGGTGTAATGAAGGAAGGCTCATCATGTTTTCATTATCTTCAATTTTCTCGATTTAGTCAACAGTCCAAGGACTATAAGGTTCGCATCATTTTACACCTCGAAAACCCAAGAATCTCTAATTTCATCGATTGGGTCAAGTGGCTAAAATTCGCATCACTTTACATTTTAAAAGTATGTTGCAAAGAATCTTCGACTTCAACGATTTCATCAACAGTCGAATGACTAAAACAAGATTTATTTTGCATCTCGAAAGCCCGACGCAAAGAAGCTTGTATTCTAATGCTAATGTAAGTAAAGGTCTAATGGGGGCAGTTTTGCATAAATTTAACAGGCTTCTCGAATCAGCTCGTAGGACCATCTTTCAGCCAAAATGAAGGGATAAACGGATTTGCAACGGAAGAAGGTTCGTCCAGCAACGGAACACGTCGTTTGGTAGGGAATTTTCCGAGCGAAGGAAGCGTCGCGACGCCGGTAAGACAGACAGAGAGAGGGAAATCGGGGAGCACGGTCGGCTGGCTCGGTCAAGTTGCAATTAAATCGGCGGGTTTCCCCTTCGTGCGACGGGAATGAGGCGACAGGAGAAGGCAAAGCCAGGTAGCACCCTCGAGGCTTGCAAATAAGGTTAGTTAGCGGCAACGCGTGTATAATTGGGACGCCGATGCCGTCAAAACAACGAGATCTCGCACGTCCCACGGCCAAGTTATAATGAACGGGGAGCAAACCGCGCCGTCGGAGACGCTGTCTTTCGCGTGGCTTCCAGCCTGGAACATCGGAAAACGCGACGTTGCTCTCTGCGCGTGCGTACACGGGAACCGGAAGAGGCCTGCTACAACGCGCATTTGCGACGAACTTTGTCAAAGTTCGAGGAAGTTATGCTTCGTGAAGCGAAACTGCAACATGAACCCGTAGAAAAAGTAGGTGAAAATGAGGGAGTAGACACGGTCACATGATGATAAAGTCATTAACTGTAATAGAGTCATGGTAGAGTTACAAAAAATATGAAAGTCACTGAGCAGACATGTTACATCAGTTTAAGGTTATAGTTATATTTTGTTAGGATTCGATATGAAGTGAAGATAAATACTCTTGAAAAGATCACAGAGTCAGGTTCAGCCCAAAATCAATTCCTTATATTCAAATAACTGGATAAGGTTTGAGAGATTTGAAGTAAGTAAGAAAATCTGCATCATTAAGTACCACGTTTATAAAGCAGAAATAACGATACGAACGAATGCAGCGCGGGAAAATTTGCGTAACGTTAATTAGCCCCTCGGTGCTGAATGATTAGTCAGATATAAATTGCAGAGCTCGGTTGGTCGTTAGTGATTCGAGCAAAGTGGCACCGGACGTACTCGTCGGACGTCTTACCGGCATAAAAATCGAGCCTAATCGGAAGTCCGTCGTTTAACGTGAGATTGCGCGGAGGCCGTGCCGCGCATTGTTATTCGAGTCACGAACCACGCGTGTATTCAAAGATGCCTACAATGAGTGCCGCTTTATTGCGTAATTGCTGGCGCTACCTTCTCTCCTTCCTGCTTACATGTACGGCTTGTCTCTCGAGTGGATAGTCAAATTATAAAATTGTCGTAGGGGAACAGCCGAAACACTCTTCGATCTTTTCTATGAAACCTATCGCCTTTCCTGGTTAGACGAAGATATTGTGAACACAGAGTGAAGTCACGTGTCACATAAAATGGTAGGTTGTGTATCGAGTCAATGTACTCTCAGTTGAAGAAAACTGGCAGGTGTATTTCATCGGACTTACATTGGTTATACCGGGTTAGACCATATTAAACATTATTATGCATTTGGGTAACTAGGCTACAACAATCTAGGGTAATATTAGGCTATAACAGTAGAATATGCTAGCTTACATTAGCTATACCATACTAGGTTACCATTCGAAGAAATTAATTTATACTATAATCAGAGATGTACCGAAAATTTCATCCCTTAATACTTTATATAATAAAGTTCACTTATTTCAGCTATATTATAGTTTACATAGATATTCCGAAATATCTATATAATGTAAAATGTATAGCAAAATTTAAAAATGGGTTGTAGAGATAATATCGCAGATTGGTTACCTATCGGAAGTTATTCGGCCGCTAAATTTTCCCTAGCCCCGTATTCGAAGGTAATAACATAACGATAACGATATTCGCCGCTACTAAAGGGGACTAATGACTTCTGTGCTCGCCGGGCCGAAGCCTGCAAATTTAAATGCAATTTGAGCGAACTACCCGACGGGGTCGTGGTCGTCGTCGCCGGCTGCGCAACCCCCTCGTTCGGGGTGGCGAAATCCCTCGGCGGATGTCATATTTCGCCGTCAGAATGGTCGCGTTACGACGAACTTCTGGCTTGCTTTTGGTCAAAGTAACTGTCTACGAGATGGAACGAATTTCTCTCGCGACAATTTTGCTCTTCTTTTTCTACTCTTCCCGTCTGCAGTACAGCTTTTACAGCAATCTAATCTTGCGCGCGTTGATTAATCGCTTCTTTTCTCTTTAACCGATTTTCGAGACGCGAGCGAGATTGTTCCTCTTTGGAACGAAATTCAACGTCGTTTTTGCCATAATCGTTCAAACGATTGACGCGGTACAATGCTATATTCCTTCCACCTTAATTTTACTGCATTAGGTACATTGCTAAGCGCGATAGCCTGTGCTACATTCACCGTTTATAATAGTTCCGATAAAGTTCGAGACCATTAACCTGCAAAGTAGTGCACTTACCGATGCATTTTCGTACTTACCACCCTTTAATTTTGCATTAGTCCATCTAGCACTCGAATGAGTTATTAATTGCATTCGATTCGCGGATCTTTGAAAGGAAGACTAAAACGGGGGTGAAATCGTTGATTCGGTAAAATCAACCGCTGCTCTTCCTTCTGTCTCGACCCTTTCCCTCTTTCCCTCGTTCCTTTATTTATTTTTTCTTCTCTTTTTTTTAGCTCGACATCCGGAATGGCGCGGAGGTTAATATTTCATGTGCTCGACGGTTCCGGCGCTGAGAAAATGGGAAGGGCAAGGCCACAGGTTCGAGGCACGGTAAAAAGGGTGCCGGAGAAAGGGTGGCTGGCTGCGTGAAGTTATGAGGCCCCTTCCGGTCGGAACAACCGGACTACCCGCGGCGTGATTTAGCGGCAGAAAGTGTTCTTTCACATTCAATAAAACCATCGCTTTTCCCTTCGTGGTGTCCTCCCACGGACGGGAACAGGGATGGCGACTCGCTCCCGGAGACTGGACAGGAACCGAAAGGGGGCGAGACGGCGGTAATTGCGCGAGGTGTTCCTTGGACACGCTATTTGTCACCGACAAGATATTTTCGTAATAGAATATACGTTATCGCACCATTTCATTATCATATAACGGATATTATGTCGCCGATCATGGGGTGAAAATAATATTCCCCACGGGTACCCTGGTTGATGGGAAATGTTTGATTGATGAGGCATTCGCTGCACCAAATGGAGTCGATAAGTTAAGCTGAACACGAAGGTTACTTATTGTTAACTTATCGATTACTCTTATGTCAACACAGTGTATCTTGTATTTTTGGTTTTACCCTATCATCGATAAGATCAGATATAAATTTATTTCAACGAAGGGTTGAATAGGTATACCACAAGAAGTAAGAAAGAGACCCTCTCCAAAATGCGTCAGTTCATCCAGTATAGCCCTTCAATCCTCGATCCTGAAGTCGACCTTCGATCACAGTCGTCGAATCGTCCCCTAGCGCGGGGTCTTTTCATCCCCGCAATCGAGACGCGTGTATTTCTATCCGACTCGTCGAGTGCCGGCTCGTAAAAGCTCGACGACGAAGGCGTCGGTTCGCGAGCCTCTCGACAGAATAATGCCTGTACGTAGGAAGGACCGGCTTCCCCCACCTTCGAGCTTGTGTCTCCTTCAGCCGGTAAAAGCTTCTGCCGCAGTCGCGTTTCCGAATCGCTCCTCTCGCCTGCTGCTTCACCACCTCTCGAGGATGTGCACTCCGACGCGAGAGACGGATGTGTACCTCCTCCAGGGCCATTTTAACGGGCCCCCATTGTACGCTGGCGCCACCAGCCAACGTTCTATAGTCTGTTTCATAAATGCATGCCACAGCTCCACCAGGTATACCCACACCCAAAGTTATATTATATACTATCTCTCGAGAAAATGCACAAGGTACTTCATCGCATTTCTACTCCCATCTAACGCAATCACAATTCTGTTTGTTCTTTTTCCTCCCTCAGCATCGAAAGAATTGGACTGCGCATATTTGCCCTATGAATTTAGGAAACAACCCAGCATGCATTTATGAAACAACCTGTGCGTTCGTGATTATGCTGTAATTACGAGTGACGTGACACGGGTCTGACTGGGTAGCTTCTCCAGGGTCGAAGGACCACGTGGAAGTTGGATTTTGATGATTTTCTCGAAACTGAACAGACGGACGGAGTTATTACGCGTGCCATTGTGTCGGGCGTATGTTAGGGGCTGATTTAAGGGGTTGCAAACTATAGCAGGGTCGAGTTCGCGTCTGTTTGGCAATTTGGTCAACGCGAGGGTATACGCGTGAACGTGCGGATCGATTTGGAGTTATTGCATGGTTTTGTAGCTTGTTTGTTTGTTTGCTTTTCTTTCTGTTTTATGTTGGAAAGGGGATCGGCGATGTTAGTTACATTTTATGGGGTGAATTGATGGCGTGTTATGTGATCGAGTGAAATTGAAAATTTTTTGTTGCTATTTTTCACGAGCGTTAAAATCAACGTATTTTGTTTAACTCGTAAGTTTTTTCTTGCAAGTTTGAAAATCTTGTAAATTAAAAACTCGCATTACCGAGCAAACGACGCGGAATTAAAATTACAAATTTTCGAGATACTGTGTCCAAAATGCTTGTACCTCAATTAAAAAAGCATGCCCCAATAATTTCGCTTCCATTCGCAGTCATGTGAATTAAACAGTCTAACAGGAACCAAACGATCCAACCTCTAAGCGCTTCGCGCAGCAATCAGCGCCGACCCTCACGTATTTCCCCAACCGTGTCGCAAACGTTACGCCGTACACCAGAATTCTCACCCTAGAAACATTACACTCCCTTGTGTTTACCGCTGTCATCCCTTAAGTAGGCTCTTGTATACACTTTGATTCAATAACCACACCGGAAACCGACTATTTCACGAAAAGCGACTACTTTGCAAGTCAAAGTGCACGTGAAAATTTATGTTTCAGTTTATAAATATTAAAGTATTGTAAAAGTGTATTGCTAGCGTTGAACGTGCGTTATTCTGAGAAGTCTATGTCGAGTTATATTATATTCCGAAATTTCTATAGTCTCTTGGTCCACAACAGTTTACTTATTTCGTACAAAAATATCCTCTGCACAAACATTTCCAGGCATTGTATATTAAATGAAGGTTCTGGTGGACACTATACGGGGTACAGCATTAAGAAAGTTGGCGATTCAAAGAGGCGAGCAATATGAGTCGGCCTCTTCCCCCTTAAATTTAATCGAAATCTCATTCGTGGCCGTGTTTGTCTTGCCGCTACCTCTTGCAGCTTCCGCAGCTTCAACCCTGATTATGAGTTTCTTAACGTTCAAACTTCGTTGCTTTGCTCGCTCCTCTTGCAAGAGGATGAGGAGGTTTGGCTTTATGTCTCGAAGCATAATAAACCCATTTCCCTTGGTCCGTCTCCCTTTTCTCGTTCGTTCTTGAAAATTCTACCAAAACTTCTAGTTTGCGAAAAATTCACCGGATACTATTGAAAACGGATATCTATCGAACGTCTACGAATTACTTTATCTTGAGAGCCACTGATACGTCGAAATTTCCTTGGTGTTTACGAATGTAACGGAGTCGAAGACAAGCGGAGAGGAAACCCTGTTTAGTATTTATTTCCCTGAAGACCTTGTAATGGAGTTTCCTTTTTTATCGAATTCCAACTTGATTATTGATCTTTGATTAGAGTAAGAGATGCGAAGGTTCTGGAGAAGTTTAATCCTTCTGGTTTGGTGAATAATACTGTATTAAGCATTTGTAATGCACGACGATACTACTTTTGGTCTTGCAACCTTTGATCATATAAAATTAAAAAATTTGCAAAGTCGCATGGGAATACAAGTGAAATATAGATTCAAATAATTCTGAATATTATGTTAATTTAAAATTGCTGCGTCTATAGATATTTGATGCGTTCAAAAGTTTTCACAAAAGGAGGGAAGAAATTTAGTCTCTTTCGAAGAATCGAAGAATTTTAGCGTCTCGATTGTCTGGAATCGATGGAAACGTTGCACGCGATCGCGATTATCCATTTGAATATAAATGGGAGTGCAAGTTGGCCGGATTAAAAGGTGAAACGGAACTGGGTTGACCGGCGGTCGCTGGGGTGAAACGAGTAATTGCGCGGCGACAGTTTTTGGCCCCCAAATGGAACTTAAATTCAATTTCAGCACGTCGAGTCTCGTCGCGTTCGTTCGAACGTATTTATAGCGAATTATCGAAATAAAATCACTTTCCGAGGCAATTTCATCAATTCACTCGCCGGTTTCGCATTATTCCCCGGTTTCGAATCCTATTTTGTTCCCCTGCCCAGAAAAAACTGCCGAGCCGTAATTGACGGATACATGCACGAAATAAATTTATCGTAATCAAATCAAATTATCGACACAAAAGAAACCTCGATCGATGTAACGCTAAACCAATGGCTATTCAATTCTTCCCTATTATTCAATTCATTTTAATCACGTTAAATGGACTTGAACAAAATTCAAAATATACGGTGCGTTTTATTTCTTTCCCCGGAAAATGTTATTAAATCTGGAGCAGTGGTATACTATAGAGTAGTTCATATTTGATGCTGTGAAGAAAAATGAAAATCAAGATGACATTCAAGATGGTAATTTCTTATTATCAACCATAGAATATACTGACACCTATGTACATAAAAATGGAACATCCTATATAGCAATGATTATTAATGAAACAATTAATTCAGAGAGTGGTATTAATCTTACCGTGGGATATTATCCAGAAACGAACATTGCTGATAAGTAGATTAGTGTCCGTGATTGTTCGTGTAAGAGCCTATCCCCCCACAGACATAAATCTGGAAAATCAGGTGGAAAATCAGCGCAGCATGATCCGGCTGTATCGCTGGCGAGGTAAGCGACTATCGATCACGAATTAAGCGACGATTGTCCCCAGGATTTCGAGGCTCTCGCGGGCAAATGAAAATATAATGCCAGGAACGTTGCGTAGGCAGTCGCGAATTTTCGGTTAGGGGACCTTAAATCTTCCTTCTCAGCGGGAAGTCGAGACGCAATCTCTTGCCGAGGGCCAACGTCTCTACCCCTCGTTTCACCCTCGTTCTCTCTCTATCCGATCCCCTAGATACGCGTGTCTCGCGGACAAAAGATTTATCGAGAATCGCCGAGAAGAAATGGAATAGCCCCGTCCCGTACACGCGCCTCTTTCGCTCGTCTCGTCACCATGACGATCCATCCGTAATTCCGAGTATGCTCGAATAATAGACGCGTCCGACGATTTAAATAACGCGCGTTTTTCGTTCCGTCGCATTAGAATATTACTTTCGCGATGGCCGAGAAATATATTACTCTCGGACGGAGAGTTGGAACGCCAGTTTCGATGGCTAGTGTACCCTCGGATTATTTATTAGCTGGAAATGGAATGAAATTAGCGGAGTTTGTATCTTTACGCACGACGACGTTGTAAATTTTCGCTGAGATCAACTGCGACGAGTTCGTTAATCGAGCCTAGCTTTGTAATAAATTGCGAACGTCTTACCTGACACGTTTTATTTTCATTCGCTCGGTGATAAAACTGCGGGAGGCTCAACAAGAATGTTACTCTATTTTTAACTTTGTCTCCTTTGTGCAGGTCTTTGAGGTTTATTCACGTTGTCACAGGGGCCCAACAAATTTTAAAAACTTCTACCATTAAAACATCAGTTGCTCTATTATCACTGGTCTGTGATATATCAAAGTGTATAAAGTTAACGAGTACCATGTAATTCATAGACTGTGATGCTCCCAAATTACACGATTTATTAATACTTTGAAGTCTCGATATATCACAAATGCATGAACATTCACAGTCCAATCATACTAATCCACATGCCTCAAATTCATAAATATTTCAAAGAAAAGATCTTTTAATTTGTCCGAAGAATCTTCCCAGAAACTAGCTCCATTTTCCAGAGTCCATGGCATCGTTTACGTCCACAATTATCGGTAGACCAATTGCGATACGGACTTTAATCCTGGAGCAGCGCGACGTGGCAATTGCCGAGTGCTCTTTACTCGACGCTTCGCTTTTGCGTTTTTTCATTTTTCGCAGAAAACACGGTGGCAAATTATCGCGGGCCACGTTAACGCTAATGCACGGGAATGGGTCCGCCTTGGAAACAAGTATTCGCGGCCGAGAAACTCGAGCTCGGGAAATTGCAACATCGTAATCGACACTGTACTTACGCTGTAATCGTTTATTTCTCGCGAGGGGATCGTCTCGTCGAGATAAGAAAGCAGACGTTGATTATGAAATCTTCTACGCTCCATGATTTCTCGCGACGAAAGCTAGGCCGAAGCTTTCCCCGGCTCGTCCGACTTCTATTCCTGCGACGTATAATCGCCCGGATATTGCTGCTCGCCTTTTATCGCCTGTTTTGTTCGCGACGAAGCTTTTAATTATGTCGTTCAGGATCCGGTGATTGATTCTTGGTAAACGGTGAAATAAAATGATACTATTAGTAATAAGGCGTTTAAGAAGGCTAATGAGGCTTAACAGTTTTGCAGGGGAGTCCTAATAAGGTGTTCGACGTTTAGACATATTAAAAATCTAAGAAAATTCTGTGAATTCGTCTCTAATGTGTTGGATATATTATTTACGAGATATGTAGCCTCTTCTGCTTGCACATATTTTTCAATGTTTAGCAAAATTCTATTCTAAACTTCTGAACTATCCTATATCGTATCAGTTTACTATGGAAGTTACGACTGAAATAATTGATAAAATGTTGCAAATTGTGTACACACCGCCGGTAGAACCACGGGGAATTGAAACATGGAAAGCGCTGATGTTGCTCATTAAATTAAATGAGCAAATAAGTAACGGTAGAGGTATTTCTTTATTACTCAGCAGAATAAAACATACCAGTAATAGAAGAAGTACATATTCCATCTTTATTCGATAGATAATCGCGTTATTCCGGTAAAATTTCACGCGAAAAACTCGCGTGCATTCGTGAAAATCGATGCAGTGTATGATTTGAAATTATTTAAAGCAGTGATTTGTTACGCGCGAAGCGTTTCGAGCTGCAACTTCTTGATTTCGAAAGGCGCGTGAAACGATTGCAAATGACAGACACGATTACGATACCGGCACGTCATTAATGATCTGCGAAACCAATAATTTACAATCGCTGGACCAATAGCCCTCGAAGGTATTCGTGGTATGCAGAAATTCAACATTTTCGATACGATGAAAATACGACATAGTAAAATATCGGATTAAATATTTACGAGCGTGCTTATGCATATTTCCACGGTAAATTGAAGGTAAATAGCGGTACACTTGTCGCCTTCGTGTCAGACAACCCTGCATTAGTATCCTGAATTATCTAATCCACTTCGATTCCCTGAAGAATGCAACGCTTGATTGCTGCCTTTACTTGATAGTCCATTAACTTATTTATAGGTATCGGGATACGCGTTTCATGCCTATTAGCAAGGTTTTTTATCAGTTGCTGACCTGGACTTTTTCTGCGTAATTAATGTTATTTACGATACTGAGATAAAAGTGTGGATACTTATTATGATAGGTGTAATGCGATAGCAGTATACATAGTAGACATGCTTCGAAGCATTTTCAATACCTTGAATTTTATAATTTCTAGACTTTTTTAGGGTACAAAATTCTAAATATTTATTCTTGGGAATTTAGAATCCTAAATCCTTAACATTTAGGGGTCCTTAAGAGTCTTTAACCCGTACGCCGGTATTTCCCTAGGGAAGTCTATCATGCTCGTCGGCGTACAAACGACCGGTAGCTTCATGGCAATTACGTTAATTCTCCGTGCGAGGAGTCGCATCGCGCACAGACACCGGCTGTTATTCTTTTACCCTAATTAAGTTAATCGACGGCCCGCGAGACGTTGTCCGCCACCGTAACACGGGAAGCGGTGTATTGAAATTATGGTCATTAACGGGGTGATCGGCAATTTTTCACCGTTACACCGGCCAGGTAGCCCCGCTATGATTACCAATCTCCGTCAGATGGCGACTACGAGGAGCGGATGGCGGAGGGGAAATTGATATGCCGCGAGTACGGGCTGGTAGTTATTGTCATCTACGGTCGTTATCCGTACGTGAGCTGGATGCGGAGGACCGGCTCCGTGAAATGTCTTCATGGTCTGTCATCAAAATATCGTGTAAATTGCTGATGGATACCTCATAAAAATGCCCGTTGTATCCTCGGGCCCCGGGGATGTGCCGCGTTCAACCTCGGTCGTCGATCGTTTGACGGAAACACCGTCCAACGGATTTTATTGCCGACCATCAACCAGCCGGCTATATACACGCTTTAACGCCCGATCGTGCATGCCACGTATCACACTTGTTTGACATGCAAGTATGCTGAGAATGCGACGATATTGCCGCTTCTTCCTGCCCCGACACACGATATCCTTCGATTAACCTTTACACGCAACAGAGTCGATAATCAGTTAATAAGTATCTTAGGTTAACCAAGAAAGTATAATCGCAAAAGATATGCCTGTCGACTCATTTCAACTTAACTTTGATATACAACTTCATATCCAAATACCTTTGGTATTTACCTTATATCTTATATATTTTTCACACAGTTAAGAACACTCTTAAAGTGCACCGAGTCTTCCCGTTGCAACCACGCTTCTAAACCGGAAAAACAACCCTCTACATCTTAAAACTTACAAACACGATCGAAATACATTTACAAATCAAGAGACGGCCGTACTCCGTCGACGACATACCGAACCCGAAAGTTTCGTCGCAGTTTTCCCCATTACGTCGTTTGGTTCTCGTAGAAAAAGGCGTGTAGAGAAACGTCGAACTGCGAGAAGACACTCGCGAGCGGAACCTGAGGCGGTGCGAAGCGATCGCGAGTGAAATTAGGACAATTTGTCGAAGTCACGTAGATACGCAGGGCGCCACGCGCTGCTAGCGCCGCCCCTGGGGCCGCGATTTCGACCCTCTCGAAAAACTCGACGAGTTCCGATGCGATTTGACGCAAATTAGTCCTAATGGCCGTGGAGAGAGTCCCGTGCTCGACGACTTTTTTCTTGCTACTTCTCGTCACCCTCTCACGCTTCTCGTTCGCGTCCGTTCCCCGCTCGTTTCAGCCTCTCGACGAGCCCGCCTCGCTGCGATCGGCCCCCTGGGGCCCCCGAATCCCCGCGTTCCTCCGCGTCGGCCGATTACGAAAGAATCTCGAGGATTCAGCAGACACGACTTAATAGCAGGCCGCAGGGTGTCCCGTAAATCGCGTGCCCTCGCAGCCACGCTCCGCTGAGATTTAATTCCTTTTAATTGGACATCTTCAGCAATGGGCGCACCTTCGCACCCTTTTTGGCCCTCTACGATAGGACTCTCAAACTTGCAAATTAGGTTTTGAAATTTTTATGTTCTCGGAAACATCAAAATTTTATCCAAATTTCCAAGTAGTTAAACTTACGAACTGTTCAAGTCTTTCTTAAATCGTGTCACACAAATCATTTTAACTTTCTTCAGTTGTCAACACGTTGTAGTATAATTAGCTGGCTCTGTATGACGCAACTGTTCAAGCAAATTATAGGTTAAGGGGTTAAATTTCAAGTATGCTAAAATGCATCAATGCAATGCAACGCCCCAGAATAATGCTTAATAAATTATCACAGTCTCCTAAAAATATCTGGCACCCAGATGCAAATTACCCTAAAAGCCAGTAATTAACATCATCGTATATTAAATAAAGTCAGCAAACGTAATCTGGCTGGAATTTTCGTGTTGAACACGCGACAACGCGCGTGTTCCTGCCACTTAACGCGCAATCACCGTACGCGCGTGTTCGCGTGTGCACGAGTTACAGACGATTAATCACAAACACGAACTATTTGGCAGGCCGTTTATGATAAATCGCCGGCGACTAACCGCGGGACACTTTAACGCTCGCCAACCTATCCTTATTCGGTAGATTAACGTCGAGACTTTAGCGATTTCGATGCGTGCGATATATCGCTGCGCCGAGCCGCGGCGAGTTCATACGTAAGCGACCCTAATGCCTCACCGGACTGTCGGCACACGTTGACTTCGGCTTATCACGATTCAACAGAATTAATGGCGATACCTGAGCTAATGTCTGCGTTCCATTTGCCCCGTGCACTTCCTCGATTCGCACGGCTATTAAATCCATACCGCCAACTCAGCAACCTCGGTTCGTCCACTGCTTTAATTAAAACTCCCTTCACACGTTGCACCGTACGTACAATGCGATTAAAACAGAACGAAAAGTAGCTCATTCTTCAACTTCTTCACCTACTCCGTATCTTCTCGGTGAGTGCAGTCGGTGCAGAAAATGGATAGACTGTCGGAACATCTGATTGCCTTATCTTTCGTGTTTCTTCTTAAAGACATGATTTATCCCCAAATCAAAGGTTATCGCAGAGTATGTGACAATTATCTTATGGGACATGTACATTTTAAGTGGACCATCATTTAATGATCTTAGTGTACGCTGATTTTTGAGTAACCTGACTTTCACAAACATGCGACTACTAGAAAGTTTTTATACTTTAACATATCCAATACGTAGTAGTTACTTTCTAACAAGGATTTATATTCAAAATCCAGTTGTTACCAAACCTGTCCGATAATTGATTTCAACCTAAAGCAATAATTTTGCTAAACCTGACTTCATACTAATTTACCTGACAAACACGTGTCAACCTGTGATAACTTCAAGATCAAATTTTCCTTAAATAACCCAGGTGTTAAACCTTGTCCTCCATCATTATCCTACCCACACGAAATGTCCTTCAGCTTGAATCCAGCAACCATAACAAATCAATTGCAAAACATCTCGCCATCTATCTCTCCTACGTATCCTTCACCCTCATTCTTTCCAAGTTCTCCGAAACTTCCAGCAAAATCCATAACTCACTCCAGTTCAAAGAGTTCCAGCAGGTCCGCGCCTCTTCGTTCACCCTCTCGAAGACGCCGAACAACCAAAAGTTCGGGCTTCGTAAACAACCCTGGGTTCAGGGTGGTCGACGAAGCGATACAACGCGATAACGTCACGAGCAGGTTAAATGAAAGATTCGTAAACGAGAGACTTTCGCGGTCCCATGAATACTGCATCGCGAATGCTAGTCACCGTGTTGGATAAGAGGGGGGACAAAATTCTCCAAGGGAGAGGACTTCCTGAATTATTCCCTGCGTGTCCCGTAGGGCTGGCGAGCGTCGTCGCCGTGGCTCCAATCTGGTGGACACGACGCGAGTTCGCTTTTGCCTTCAACAGATTTTATAGCCTTCGCTCTCTGCCGACGTTATTCACGAATAGAGCCGCTCTAGTCGAAACCATGCCCGGCACGTTTCGGAACTATGCACCCTATGGATTTTTAACGAACCGCCTCCTTTCTTCCGGATGTTTCTCGGAAACAGACGCGCCATCGGGGCTACCTCCTGATTTACGAGCGGAATGAACAGGCGGACAGTTTTCACCTGCCTTTTAAATATGCATCGAGAGAACGGGCTCGCGGAAAATTGCCATCTTCGTATACGAGACCTTAGAATCTCCAGATCTCGTGACTGTAAAATTGGTATCGAGTTTTGGAATTTTTGTGGTTTAGGACTTTGAGACTATGGAATTTCTAAGTCTTTCAAATTCGGAATATTAGAGTTGTCGAATCTTCGAAAAGCCTAGTTTTCCAATTTTAAATATTAGGACTTCGGGACCATGTGATTTATAGGTTACGAGCACGAGTGGTTCAACGAATTAATGGATTCTGGTACCCTTCGATTAGAAATCGAATGTAAAGAGGCAAGCGTGATTAGATGTCTAGCGAATGAACCAATCAAGCTAATTGGCGTTCAGTTTGAGGCTAACACAGGTGCATATGGGAGTCGCCGATGAATGTAGAGGAAGCTGCAGTATATAGAGAGACGGTAATGGATTTCGAGTGTTTAGCAAGTACGATGAATGTAACAGCTACCATGTATACCACTAAATAGGTCTGTTTGCTTTGATCAACAGTCTTCTTTTTCTGTGAAGAGTTTCAAACAGTTTGAGCACGAACCCTAGTACATTTGCTTTAATCTATTTATGGAATTCTGCTCTGTCCAAACGTATTGAAATTTTTTCTATTTTAATCTATTTATAAAATTATATGAAATAATACTAGTCATCTCAACGAATGAAAAGCAAAGTTTCCTTTTGAACAAATAAGTCAAAGTAGCCAGATTTTCCAGTAGAGCAGTTTTAAGAGAGTAGCGACGAAAATCGACGAACAAAAGACATTACGAAGAAGGAACAGCGATATCGCAGCGGAAAATCGCGTGATACTGACTCGAAACAGTTCTATGGTAGCCCATAAGAGCATTAATTCGCGAACTTCTCGGTGGCCGAATCTCGCCGGAACGTTTTCCTCGTTCGGTGTAAGACCCGTGCCACACCGTCCTCGAGAAACTTCGACTCTCACGATGGGATCCCGGTGAACTCATTAACCCGGAAATCAGGGGCCGATTCCCGAAGTTTCAGGGGAGAGCTGCAAGTACAACCGATGCGATGGGAAACTTCCATCTGCAATAACACGACCGGTGACAAAATTGCCATTGTTTAACTTCCGACAAAGCCGTGGAAGAAGAATCTAGCACCTTGGAGCGTGAAACTTTCGGATAGAGTCCTTCCATCTTCTACCGTGATGACACCCCTTTCGACTAACTTTCAAACATCTTTTCCGTTCTCTGATAAATCACCACTTTTACGGATGAATCGTCGCGAACTTTGCACTTCCTCCGTTTCTATACCTCAACATTTCAACAGATAAATTGAAGATGTATAAATTTGTCGATATGAAAATTTGGGAACTTGAGAATTAAGAAATTCAAGAGTTTCGGTCATAAAACCACCATAAATAATAAACTATAAAAGTAAACTATAAAAATCTGCGCTTAAACATCATCGAAAGTTGCATCGCAATAAAGAGTATCCGAAGAGATCACAGCGAAACTTTTACGACTCGATTTGTCCTACGACTGAAGAGTTTCGTTAGAAGAAGCTACAAAGTTCGTCCCTGCATTCGAAGTTGAAGGAAACGAAGCGGATTCGAGCAGGTTCGTTCACCGTTGGCGACGACAGCGAGCCTGAGAAGCGTTTCTTTGCAGCAGGAACATTACATTTATCTCCGTTCGAAATTTTTATGGCCAGCCCAACGAATACATTCATAACGCATAAAAGACAATGGGCCCCGTAAAAGTCGATGTCCGTTACCGGTGATCGCTTACCGGAGCAGAAACAAGACCCACAGCTAGGACGAAACTTCCACGGGAGAAATGGAGTGTAGAGGATAACGGCGGGAGGAGGAACGGGACGCGAGCCTCTAATTTTATAGCGGCCATTATCCACGGAGACACGAAGAGATGCGTAGTGTACTCGGCATATTGATCCCCGGAGTAATACATTATCGATCACGCTTGCATTACCTGCACTCGCCTTACTCGATGAATTTCAATCTTCTCGCTCAACACTCCGCTTTTAACACTTTGATTTTACAAGACTATTCTCTTTTAACACTTCCATTTTGTACGACTATTTGCTTTTGCAATTTTTCGCTTTGTTTTTATAGTGCATTAAAGTCGCAATAAATCGATGTTCTATCTTGGCGGTGTGCTCTATATTGGTGGTCAAAATTGTAATTCACGTTCCAATTTTTAAAGTAATCAGATAAAAAGTAAGATAGAATTTTCCGTACGTGTACTCTTTCCTCTATCCGTAAATTCTGTGATCCCCAGAAAATTGTTTCGTGCAAGTTTTGATTTTTGAAGTTATGTGGTTCGATAAGCTCGAACTAAACAGTTCGAGGAAAAAGTACAAGTTTGCAAAAGTCCCCGTCTCTGATACATCAATTTTTATATTCCCCAGGAAACTGCGTGGTAGTCGAAAGTTTGAAAAGAAGCAACACTGATTGGCAGAAACAAATGTACCGTTCGATTTTTCAGGCCCGTAACAAACGATGAAAGGGAGAACAATGCAAACTGCAAATTCTCGTCTCGCTTTCGTTAGAAGTTAATGACTTTCACTTCCACGGGAACGATACGCTACCGGATTAAGCCAGCTACACGCCACCGATCGCGTCACGAAAGCCCACGCGTTATCGCGGAACAAATCTAGCTTTGCTATTTGTACGCTCCTAGATCCGAGCTGACCTCACGTCGCGGCACTTGGTAATAGGTCACGCCTCGTAATACAGCTACAGGTCCGTGAGATCTATGATTTATTCCTTGTTGAACCAAAAAGTCCTTAGAACATCGACAACAAAAGTTCTTACAAGCAACTAATTCTTACAAATTGGTCAACGCAACGTACTATCGGTAATGATCTCTGTTAGCGGTCTAAACAAGATTTGAGAGCTTGTTCTCGTGACGCACTTCGGCTGTGATCAATTTTACTCGAATTTTGAATACGTTTCAATTTGGAATTCAATTATGATTTGCATAGTCAATTGCACAATACCAAATTGACATAACATTTAAATTTTCTTTGTCTGTTTTAGTATTGTAGCTGCGATTAGTTCTGACTGACGCACCCGACAAATAAATAATAATGCAAGGGGTTAAAAATAGGAAGATAAAATTTGCAGGTGAAATCGGGGAGCACGTTTCGTTAGAGGCTCGTTGTTTTGATTGCGATGGAACAGCAAGCGTCTAAGCGTATTCTCGCGGGGCCGGCATTGCACGCTCGGCTCGTATCGTCCGGGCAACGGTATCCAGGGACGATCCGACGAGAAACTTCGTTGAATAATCGATGACTATCAGTAACTGGCGCTCGAACGACGGCCAGAAGTCCGCGATAATTAATTCAAGAGACGTGGAAATAGAAATAGAGGTTGGCCGAGCGGAGGAACGTTACGGTATCGTAACGTCGTTCAATGATGCATTAACGCTCTGTCGTTCAATAGGACCGCGATATTTCGGATCGCATAATTCCGGACGGAATAATGGCGCGCGTAAAATTAGAATCTGATTTTCCGTGTCTCTGTCCGCCGACTACCACGCTTTGGCCTATCCCCGCGGCTTCCATAATGCACCGCGGTCGCTACAAATGAAATTTTCCCCGAATTAAATCGAGCCGATGATAAAATAATAATAGCACGATATTGCATGAATAAGAGATGCGAAACGGGGCTCTCTTCGGCGGAGGCTCGATAACCGGGAGAAGGAAACGAGATCAGACTTCGTCGCGAACGATCGAAATATGGAAATGGGAATGGATCGATCGTTCGAAATAATTGTATCCCGTTTCTGTTGATTCTTTTTTTTTCATGGCTCGTTGAATATGCATCGCGACCGTAACGATTGATCCCGTTCAAGCTCCCGCTCCGTCTAATCTGTACGCTTACCGGAATGATACCATCGTCTGGCACGAACGATCGCTCATCGTGATCGCGTTACCACGCTACGTCAATCTGATTCGCGTACCTTTCTATTCGTTCGTTTTTTCTTCTTTGCTGGATGCAAATGAAGATGGGTCGATCCCGATACAACTTTTAACTTTCGCAGAGTGGTTACTTTGTAAAAGAAAATGAAGTATCAGTGCCTTTAATTAATGAGCTTTGCGCCTGATGCGAAACAAATGGTTGCTGATTATACTCTTAGGCATTCTGTTATACTTTTATAATGTGCTATCGTTTCTGAGAAAAAGTTATTATTATCTATCATTTTTTTACTCTTTTAATGTTTCCTTTCACATTTCTTTAAGCTCTAAATGTCTGAGAATCTAAAAACACTTGTAATTTGGCAATGAAATTTAAATCTTCAACGGTGATCGAGACAATATCATTGTGAATTTCATTTCTTCCTACACTTTGAAATTCCGAGGATTTTATGAGCCAAGACCAACATTCAAATGTCATAATCTTTCGGAATTTGTTCGTAGTCGATATCTCAATCGGTTTCCGAGAAACATGCTTTGAAAGTCTCCATTGAATACGTCGGTCGCAAGGCGCCAGTCGCCATTCATAACGCGGAAGTATCCTAGTGACCTACTTTTTTCCCTGGAAACCTGTACGTCACGTAGCAATAGTAAAAAACACGCTGACTCAGTGTCGTTCATTGACCGGCGTACAGGTATGAAAATTGCGATAGGTCAGCAGCTCGCGGGCCAAATACATTGCCGAAAATTAATGATCCTCTTTACACCGCGATATCTTGCCAACCAAACATCACATCCACTTGAAACAACAACTGATTTTAAAAAGAAACATATATGAGATATAATGTACCTTTAATCGGGATATAACATGATTGTACTTTTACGCATATATTATTATATTATTAACAAATATGTTACTGTATAATTTGAACTAAATTTAATCAATACATTCGTTAATGAACATCCTACATTTTACGAAAATACAATAAATGAATTATTGTAAACGTCAATATGTGATAACGTAACGGCGTAACGTGGTAGCTTATTGTCTCAAATCGACAGAAGGAACGAGTCAGATAATTAAATCTTTTGGCTCGAGGTTAATGCTCGAGATACGGAACGTGAAATGTGAAAGACTGCAGAGAATTGAGAACGTGCCCTTGTCGTACCACTTCTTTAAGATCCTGACATTTTGATAAATCTTTATCAGGAATTGAAGGCTTCTCGTAAATTAGACTTTCCATTAAAATGTAGACGCAGTCTAGTAGAATAGTGTCAATATGATGAAAAAGAAACCTTTCGAACCATCATGTTTGTGCAAAAGCATATTTTGTATAAACGTATGAGTATCGACGCAGGAACGCATCGATCCGGTTGAAACGATTTCAGCAAATCCGTGAAAGGGCAAGCGGAGCGACGCGTCCATTCTTCGGTAAGGGTTCAACGCCTGAACCGGTGGAGCATTCTTCGACGAAGGCAGGGCGGCTTTTAGGACGAGTTGTAAGTGGAGCTTGCATAAGTAATGACGTCGTCGCAACAGAAACGCTGGGATTCCGGACGACAGGGAGAGTTTCCGCCGCGGACGACAGCTGTGACGAGGCTCACGGTGGCTCAGCTTAAGCCGATCGACGAAATCCGTTCGCTCGTCGTTACCCTCGCGATACAGCCGCAGAATCCGCACTGCTTCTACGGAAGAATCAACGTTTTCCCTTTCAACGCCGCTCCGACAGAACGCACGATTTCTCCCGATATCTTCATCGATAAATCAGCCAAACAGTTTTATTCGCAAAATCTCTTGCACGCACAGAGTTTCCATCTAACGCCTCTTTCTCGTTTTTGATAAGGGAATACGACTTTAGTATTCCGTAGCGGTAGAATACATTATACGTATATACATAATAATAAATTTCTTTAACAATTGTGATTTTATACTTCAAGAAAATCATCGATCGTTTCATTCATATATGATATAGCGAAGACAAGTCCCTTTATTCTTAAGTAAAGTGTTATATTAACATTGTAACAAAATGTCTCGAGTATACTTTAATAGAATATATAACTCTTTCGGTCTCCCTTTTCTCCTCAAGCCATCTCCGTTCGCAAGAACAAACTCTTTGAACTTCCACTGTCACGCCACTTGCTGTCACCCTCAAAAGGCTCACCCCTGCACTCGTGCATACATCCACAAGCTCGCCGTTTGCCCACGTTGAAGCTCAAGCATCAAAGTCGCGTTTTATTCTTAAAAAGTCTTCCCGCTCTCCCGCGACAAAGCTCACGAACAAATCTCAGACGAAGTTAATTACAGTTGCGCTGTTACGTTTTTGTTCGGAAAAAGAATTTCGCGCGACATTGACCGCACCAGAAATATGATTATTAAACAAAGGCAAATTACTCGGAGCAAATAATTAACAACAAGATAGAACAGTAAGATTGTACATTAAGAGGGAAGAATTTGCGAGGGTCGTGTTCGCAAAGAATTCTTGCTTATTTCACGAGCGAATTCATCTTGCGTCGGCGTGGAAATCGAACGAGAAACAAGACTCGTTCGATTTCACTCGGTCGAAGCGGGCAAAGAAACAATCATTTGTCGCCGGGTCGATTAGTTTCCGGCCTGGGTCGCAAAAAGCGAGCGGAACGGCAGGCGTGTCGTGCCGTTCCGCGCCAAATTACTCGGCCGATTACTTGGCCATTACGCGGAAGGCTTTATCGCGCGGCAAGTCAGTCTCGAAAGAAGCGGAACGCTAAAATACGACCGGTCGCTGCGCCGCGCCGATTCGATCTCGATAAGCGTCGCGAGTTCGAGCTCTACCTTGACGAATGCGCTCGCTGCCGGACGTTGCACCGTCAAACATGAACGTACCCAACTTGTCACTCGGTTGCACCAACATTTGTTTCCGGATTTTCAATACAAGTATAATTCAGCATGAAAGCTTATAAGCTGTTATGTTCTTTAACCGACATGTTTCTATTCTGATCTATGATTTCATAAGAGGTCATAAGAAGAATCGAATAAAAAAGTCAAGATAAATGTCATCGTATTACTTAAAAGATTTGGATGCTTTCTAACTTCTATCGGTTACTATAGGTGTAATTTAATTTCTAGAGTAGAAGATTCGTATGTAGGGAGGGGGGCAAGTGGTGCTGGTTACGGGCATGCCGTGAAGCGATTTCGCGAGCACCGCGCCCGGAGTGCTCGCTGAACCCGGTGTTGTTAGCGTTATCGACTGGGCTGTTTTTCGAAAGGCTTTCGCCGAGTCACGCGATGGTGTGCGCGCGTGAACGAGTCACCGGCCACTAAATCATCGAAACTCGTCATTAATCACGAGGACCGGGTTCGAGCGGGTCCGACGCGGCCGTTACAAATTGTGTTACGCGAGATGCGCGAGAGATAATCGCGAAACCAGCGCCGATTGCCAAACCCCCGCTCCCTGCTTTACGACGCGTCGTTTGAACGTTTCTGGTGTCGTCATTTTTCTACATTTTTCATCGATTTTTTTTAGCTTTTATTATACCATTGTCTTTGGAATTTTAACCCGCGAAATGCACTTTGTTTCTGCGGGACAGGGACTAATATATTTTTTTATTTTTCTGCTAGAAATTTGAGATTCGTGACAGCAGACTGATTAATTACCGTCGTATCCCGTGAGTTCGTGCCGTGTTTCATTTCTTCGTGATATATTTCGATGGTAGCAAAAACGAATAAAGTTGAGTATAAAAACATTTTTCGGTTGAGTACTTTTAGTGTAGAAATTTGTTATTTTTTGACGTTCCGAATGGATTTATGTAAAAAAACACAACAGTACAATGTTAAAACATATACCACACGATATAAAGTTAACATACAGATATTCAAAATCTGTACATGTCTGTGTATGAAAATCGATAAAACTGCAGTTTTGTACTTCTATATAAACTCTCGTAGAACAAAATATGCAATTTGCAATAACCTTCGTCCATCATTTTTCAGATATTTCATTTAAAAACACATAAATATGTCACAGTCACAAGCGAAGATTGCACGATGACTCGAATTAGCCATTTTGATTTCTAGGATTATGTCTTAATAATTCAATATCTGTAGCAATAGCGAACAACATTCAGTCAAACGCTTTCTCTCCGCGTGCACTTGTAACTAAATATTGTTGGAACTGGATCTCTCTCAACGTTTGGCGACTGTCCAATAACTTATAGCTGCGCCATGATTTAGGGGACGCGTCTCTGTTACGACTTTCTCCTTCGTGAGTTATTCCGACTTTCTTCCCAATCAACGCACGGCGATTAAGTGTCTCGTATCCGCGCAAACGTGCTGCACAGCTGTTCAACATTTCTTTCCAACACTTTCTCAAAACTTCTAATTCGAGTCAATACCGAATTCTAATCGAAGCGAAAACGATTCGAAACAACGTGGGTTGCAGGGACTCTTTTTAAACTAGAGAAGCAAAGTCTCTACAGGGACTTTGGAAATTTAGGGATATAAAAATTGGTGAGTTCGCAAGTTTGAAAATATAGAAATTCAGTTCGAGCGACCTTAATCTCACCCAGTGGAACTCCAAGTCCCCGGAGCGAGCTTATCGATCACATCCATTTTCAAATTCCCTGATAACTAAAAATCGTGTCCAAGCACGGGCCACTCGGTGAGATTTACTCTTTCATAATTTCCGAACGAGCCTGATATCGAGCTTGTTCTTCCATCTGTGACCGGGCTCGGCGACTCGTACTTTACCATTCCCTTTCCCTTTTTGGTCGAGGAAGCAGCTCGAGCAGGAGTCTCCCTGATCGTTCAGCTACTTGCTCCACCGTTTCTGCCTGAACCTTTGGATTACGTAAAGTTTCGAGCGAGCGTGCACGGGGGAGGACGGGGTAAAGGGTAAAAAAGAGCGGGTCGAACGCGTCCAGCGACGCGGAGGTGGCGAGGGAATCATGAGAAATGGCGGAAGAAGAGGATAGGGTCAGGAGGGGCGGGGAACGGTGCACGTAAAGAACTGTACGTCCGCATACATTAGTCCTGCGACCTCTGAGGTCATCCTTGCAATTTCGCGGCGGTGGGAACCCGAACCAGGACGACAGCTCCTTCGCTCCTTTCTTTTTCCTTCGCGGTTTCTCTTCTTCCGTTGTTTCATGCCAGTTCCTTTTTTGCACGCCTTTTGGAAAATGTGGCCGACCTTAATGCGCCGCGGAACGAGTTATTAACGGTCACGCGGTTGCAGAAAAACGCTGTAATTAGCGCGCCCGTGGATTTGAGAAATCACCCCGTGCGCGCTCGGCCGAAAGGGATAAGGGTTTAATCCGTTGAACGTTTCGCTTCTCATGTTGCTTACACGTCGGGTAGATGCATGAAGTAATTATTTAAAGCGAGTTCTTATGTCGATGCAAGGTGTTTTAACCGAAAGTTACACTTGAAAAAACAAAGTGAAAGTATGCGATATTTCTCTGGGGTAATGATGCATACGAACCACCCCTATAAATTCTGATATCGCAAATCATCTAAATGCACAAGTAGTTACGGTGAAACTTTGCGTCAGTATATTCTAACGTTTAAAATTAAATATGTATCTGTAATGTACGTTCAAACCATTCGTCTTGCGACGTAATAAAAATCGGAGAAACCATAAAGCATGCGACTCACCGATCGTTGACTTGTACCACTGCACCCATGCCGGCTCTTAAAGTTGACCCATGGTCCGCTTCGCAATTGAAACTAGATATCCTGTCGAGCAGATTGCCAAAGGATCAGGAAACACGTTAGACGCGAACACTAGGGTCCACGGTGGACCACATGCACGAATAGATGAATTTTCAACACGTACACGGTACGTGATTGCGAGGTAGATGCGAACTCCGTGACGGTCGCGATAGAACTGACTAAATCCAATTCGCTCAAGTTCGAGCTATAACAACACAAACACTAGTCGCTCGGTTACCTGTTGACACCTCGAAGCAAGCGCTTTCGTCTATATCAGAGTTATAATAACAAATACTAACTCAACGAATTAACCGTTTTCCATTACCGTTCTTTCCACTTACAATTCGAGGTAATTCAACGACCGGATCGAAATCGTTGCGTATTCATAAATTTCGCTCGACGTAAATTTTCCGGGTGTTACGTTTTCTTCGAGACTTCCATCGACCACAATACGACGGCATTTTTCAGCGACGGAATACATAAACTCCGCTTCCTTGGCCACAACGGCGTTGCAGGTGGCTCGTTTCGTTCCCCGTTGCAGCCCTCGCTGTCCCTTTTTTCGCACCGCGCGAGAAATCTCTTCCCTTAAAGAAGAACGAGCGTGCGGGAAAAAAGAAGAAAACGAGAGAATACCCTCCTAATCGAGGAACTCTCGATCAACGTCTACCGCCGGAAGGGAATCATATTTTCCGCGAAGAAAACGACGATTCCTCCGACGTTCTTTCCCTTCGTTTTAACGGATTCTCCTCCTCGAACGTTTGTTTCGCGATGTCTGTCCTTCCCTGTGCTCTTTATCGCAGAAAACTTTCACCGTTTCGCGGCATCCTATTGTTTTTGCGGCGATTTTCTTGCTGCAAACTGCGCCGATGATCGTCGTCGAGCTCTCTGGGATTGATAACGCGAGAGGATCCGTCGATTATTGCCTGGGACAAATCCGTACGGTCGAGGGTGCGGGCTGAAAAAAGCAGTTTGCGGGATCGAACGAACCGAGACGATTATTTATCTGGCGCGACTGGAGGGATCTGCGAGGGTGGATAATCGATAGGTCCTCGCGTGGTCGAGACACGTGACGTATTTGCCGACGACGAGACAAATTTTTAACCATATTTTCCTAAATTTTCGAATGGATCGAGAACCCTTGCTCCACGAGATATCCCAATGCTCGCGAACAGGGACGTAAGTCTCAATTATAAAAATAAGACATACACAGTTTTTGTTCGTTGAAAGTTCGATCCAGCATGGTCAGAATTTCTACAAGTCTGAAATAAACAAGCAACGAAGCTGAAAAAGAGAAAACAAGCACGTGTCGTCGGTGGTAGCCAAGAAGCAGCTCGCGTACGCCTCATGGGAGTCGAGCGTTTCTTGTTGGCGAAGAAACGAAGAAACGGCGAGGAAGGAAGGGAAGCATCGGGAAAAGAAGGCGGAACGGTTGAAGGCAGAAAAAGAGAAGCAAACGTAGGAAGCGGGAATGGTAGACCGAGCGAAAAAGATTCCCGAGGGCACGATGACGAGGAACGGGAGTCACGAGCAGGCCGGATTAAAAGTTCGCCGAACATCGGCCAGTCCGATCGCCATGGTCGAGAGCTAATTAATTGCAGCAGTCGGGACAGAGCGCAAACGTTCGAAGTAAAGTCGGCGAACGGGGAAGAGAGTCTCTCTCGCGGCGAACGAAGAAGGAAGAAGACGAGGAGGACGCAGCTGGTGAATGCTGAAGTTAGTCAATAGGACTAGGAGTCCCCGGTAGTCGGTTTACTTTTTGCCTGGACCTTCGCGACGTTGGTCCTTCGTATTCCTTCTGCTTGTCCTCGATCCTCCGCCTCGCTTGTTCTCCTCTTTCGTCGTTGCTTTCGCCTCCTCCGAAGACGGTCCTCCGCCCCAGACTCCGTGGCTCCGACAATGGAGAGCTCGCATTGTCTTCGTGGTTTATCGCTTCCTTCGATTGCCAAGTACACGCCGCCGAGTCGGTCCACCCCAACCCCCTTTTCACCGACCGAGCTTTTCTCCTCCCCCTCCGCCTCCTCTTCTCCTCTCTTGTCGTTTTCTGCTCGTGTTCTCCGTGGTTGTCGGTAGCTCCCTGGAACCTACGGTGGTCCTGCTCGTGATCGGTCCCCGACGAGCAGCCACACGCGGTCCAGCTTTTTCGATGCTTGCTGCTCCCCGCTTCGCGAACAGCTGGCCAGTCATCCTTCCTCGCAAAAACTCAGTTCGACTCGGTGCTTGACTCGGAACCGCTCAGAGAGGAGCTGTGTTTCGACGTGACTCGAGAGCGACTCTGTTTTTTATGGGACTCCGATGAACCTGCTGGCTGGGGAGCAATTGTATCGGGAGTTCGTAAAAGTAATGCGACAGGCTTATTGGGAGGAGGAGAAAGGTGAATTCACCTGTCGCCATTGGCGTAACACTGGCCAGTGAACCTGGACCCCACCCGTATAGAGGGGTCGTCGAACGGACTCCTCAAAATCCTAGTTACGTCAATGTCTGTCGTGCTTTTTTCGCGATGTCGATACTCTGGGGATATATTCAGGAATTATGACGAATGTTTTAATCGATTGCCAGCGGGGATCTGGTTAATTCGCCTGTCATGTATTTTTGCTAATGGTAGGCTTATGGAAACTTCGAGGATCAAATAATTATGACGAATGTTTTGTATTAATCAGTATACAGTCCTGTGTTTTTCCCATCGTTTAAGATATATCTCTGTCCGTATGACTTATGCGAACATACAATTAGTAACTCCCAATGTATTTCAACAATCTTGTTAATTCAGCAATTAACGGCACAAAAGGAGTTTAATCTTGAAGAAATCGAAGAATATCGAAACTGAAGGAGGCGCGTGTTTCGGTCGATCCCACGAGGGTTGCAGTTTTTTCGTCTCCGATGACATGTGTTGCTCCCGAACCGATTCCGGGATTTCTAGAATCAGTATCGCGTTTTTCTGGCGCCCGACGAAACGTTCGTTCTCGCATGAGTCTGGATGGCAGCCACACACGCGGCTGGCGACCGACTTTTTCGATAGATTTTCGGCCGACCGACGTCGCCGATAAAAACGTATCTCGTCTGCCCGACGAGATCTCTCCCTTCTTCGTCGAAAGAACCTTAAGCGTACAACAATGTCTCCTTCGTCAGATTTCGCCATTCGTCTTCCGATTCGAGGAAACGAAATGCGGCGACTCATAAGCCTGTCTCCCTGTGTGCAGGATCATTTATTACGGCCAATGAATTTACTTTCACGCGGATCACACTTTTTGCCGCTTCCTTATGAATCGAGCGATCTGTACGATCTGTTAACTGCTTTGTTCCGTTCTGGCACTTGGAGAAATTGCTTCAACATGTTAGTTAAACACGCGAGTTTGGAGATGATGGATTATTCGTACATTTCTAACGGGATTCGTTAACATTTTTCTACTGTACTTTTCAATTTATACAATCACGTACAAATTAAAAATCGTAGTTGAATTAAAAAATGTAGAATTTTAAATCCTCAGAAATTTGCAAACTTCTATATGCTGCGAGTTCTCTTTATATTACCAAGTTCTTCTGCACACACACACAGTGCTGTTCAGGATAACGATAATCTGCCATGCCGATCGGTGGAGTTGGCTCGTAACTCAAGAGGAAAATGTCCAATTTACAAGGAAAAAAGGAGGCAAACGTCATCGACGCCTCTCGTCTCCAGAAAGTTGGCCGATTAATTGAAACGACGGGGGTGTCGTCTCGCGGAGCGGATACGCGAGCGTCGACCGTTTCCGAAAGTCGTTAACGAGAGACTGGAAACCAATGTCTCTCTCGACGCCCATCCGCTTAATGAACCGTGGTTACACGGTCGATCTTTTATTTCATCGTCGATTCCTGCGGCATCCTCCGTTTTTGCGGCATCTCGTAGTCCCGCGACGATCTCGCCGCATGCAATTTGTATTTTCGGCGTCGTAAACACGTCCGTCGCGTATCGTGACCGCTCGACTCGGCTCGAACGCTCGGTGCCGCCACCGCCGCTCGCGTATTTCAAGACCCGTATATAAATCCGTTATTCAACACGCCATTAAGTGTTCGGCCCGCTGGAAAGCGCGGGCAGGGCGAGCGGAACGAAGAACAGAAACGAGAGAGGACCACAGTCGTAAATCGCAATTACGAAGCGGCGCGCTTGAGAATTTGTCGCGCGGGATCTAAGCGTTCCCGAGAGAAGGCTGGCGAGCCACCAGCGTACGCGACGCGACGTGGACGTCCTGGACCACCGTCGCGAACTACAACCACGTTTTTGCACGATTCCACTGGGAAACATGTATATATATCCGGTCCGCGTAAGCGCCGGTTCTTCCTACGAGCAAGATCAAATTTCTTGGAACGTTCGTGTCTTCCACGCGGGTCGCTTCTACTTCACGCTTTTTTACCGGTTCTTCTTACCTCCAGTTAAACCGATACTTTGACCGGTTAGCGATACAAATCTTCAACGCACGATTTCGTTCTTATCAATTTTATACTTCGAGATAGTATCCGGAATTCTATTTGTTTCGTCCTCTTTTTCCCATCCGAAACCGGTGCGTATCTGCTATATGTACTGTCAGACAAATTTATTGCCGAAATTTTCGTCTGGAATTTGAATAAATCCACGATATTAAAAACTGTCCATAAAAACCCATCCCTGTCAAACCGCGATGAAAATCCAAATTTAATCGCTCGAATGATCCAGTTTACTCAAAAGCCTATACGCTCCGTTAAACGATCTTCCCCCTTCGGAAAATAAATTTTTCCACAAATATAAATGGTGTATCGTTTACGAGGGGAACCGTGCGTGGAGATAATTCGGAAGGAGACGAGAATGTCTCCGGTCGCGTTCTATTCCGCCTGCCAGACGGCCATGTAGCGAGCACAAAATCAATTACGCGCGGCATAAGACGCGAGGCGGACGAGCAATGACAAACATCCCCTTAGTGCACGTGCCATCGTGAGCCACGGCTGCGATCGGTTAAGCTGGATTATGGTTTCCCGTCTACATGTGCCGAGGGAAAGAAACGAGAAGCGGCACGTCGTTTCGACGGTAGACGGTCGTTCCTCTTTCTCGCGATCTTTCATTTCTCGCCGCCTAGCATGTCCCGAACGAACTCCCGCGCGAACGAGATTTCAAATATCCGCGACGCTCTCAAACGCTTTCCCGCGACGTGGACGTCTCTTCGGCGAATTACAAGCACGAAAAGTAACCCGATATGTTTTGAATCTCGCTGCTCCAGAATTGATGATCCTTACGGGTGGCATTGGGGATTCCGGGAAATGGAAAGTGCCTCTTTGATGATTAATTAATGTTCCTTCAAGGTGAAGTTGATTACATTCTATAATAATTACAGTTGATTATTGATTATATGTACTGTAGGTGTTTGTGCATGTATGATGGTATAATCTCTGTTAAATTTGTGTGTACATTTTTAAATTACAAAAATAGAAGCTGCATATGATTGTAAAGTACTGAGTTACTGAAATTATTCAGGTTGTGTTTCTAAAGAGACATGTTAAAAATTCCATATATTACCGATTGAATCTATCCAACGATTTACATATGTCTAATAAATCGAGAAGACCGAGAGCAGTCCTTTCGATAAACATTTCAATTAGAAACATATTAGGGCCCGGCACGCGAGAACCACCCACGTCGAAGGGTCCACCCCCCGGGGGCATTTCGCGGGCCAGTGCCCGTGTATTTTCGTGCCGCCTCTGGTCTCGGAAATAAAAGAGTAGAAGAGAAGAGGATCGTGTAGACGTCGAGGGACCACCCGCGAGTGGCTTCCAGAATCGATAAGGTAGAAAGAAGCTTCGCTCGAGACCATCCAGTTCATCCGTCTTTTCTTCTGTCCCCTACCATCCCTTTCCCGTGGAACGTGTACCTTTTCCCGTGGTCGACTCGAAAATCACCGTTGGACGTGAATCGCGAGACGGTCAACTGTTGCTTCGACTCTTACAAATTACAGATTAGAAGATCTACGCAGCCTCGAAGTGATCGCTGAAATTGCCGGCTGCATTGTTCGATGGTGGATGAAAGTTTCGACGGAATTACACGAATCGTATTATAAGAACGTCCCGGAGCCGATGGAGCGGGACAATATCTGCACGGAGCCAGCAGGCTGGCTGTTTGCTCGTAATAAATAACTGAACGAGCTTTTTGTGTCGGTGAATTACTTCCATCCCGATCGATTATCGCGAGCGGATAGATTTTTCGTTTGAAAGAGGCCCGGTCGAGATACAACAATAGCCGCCGAGAAACTGGGGTGGTTCTTTCAACGTTCGACCTTCCCCCAATCGCCTCGTATCTCGCGGTTATTATTTGCTACGCTCCTGGCGCAGGGAACAAGTGAACGTATCGTGTCTACACGATGTTTGAAAATTACGTGTCACGATCACCGTGGTTAAGGTGTTTATCTTACCATTCGAGTGTTCCGCCATAGATATTTCATTTTACGCTCTAGTTTTATCACGATTACTGCCGAAGAGAGTACTATTACTCGCTTCTTCCCCTAAACCCAGATTCCTAAGATTGTGTTCTTTGTCCGTCTAGTCGACAAACTTTGGAATTTATTAATGCACCGATGAGAACGGGGATTAAAAAGTTCGGATTACGTCAGCAGCAAGGGTATCGCGAACTTTCCTATTTTTCGACGGATGACACGGAGGAGTTGGTCGATAAAGGGGAAGAAATATCGGGGCGATACGCTCGAACGATCCCATTGTACAAACTACCGTGACCCGGTGTCGAGAGCAATGGGAATGGCGGATCGAACGATGACGAAAATCGCCCCGAAAGGAGCGGACCATTTTCCCTGAAAGAGTTATGAATTCGCCAATAGCTCACGGGCAAACCTTGCAAACTCCGTGACGTGGCATTACTCAAAGTTTCTCTCGTCTTTGACGAAAAAATGCTCGTGGCGATGTTGCTCCTTCTCCCCGGTAAAATTGCAAAGCACACGGGCAATATGTTCTTTGTTATATTATTTCTGTACCAAGGAACGGGGGCATTTTATTTTTCATTCTCTCCTTTCATATTTACGTTCCATATTTATGGAACACATCTATTCTATTTCAATGCCTCGGTACCTTATTACACTAGTTGACTTTTAAGTGCATATAAAGGCAGGAGAAATGAATGTATAACAATTTTCAATTATACTCGACGAAGAAGACGTCTTAGCCTAAAGCCTAACCAGGGCTAATTTCGTCCCGTTTAGCCACGGTATCCCTCCTGGCAATTATTCCGTTTCATTCCCCCACGTTACGCGGTTAATTTGAAGAGAGGAAAAGCGTGGAAGAACGTAGAACGAGTAGAAAGAGGATAACGTGGCGCAATTTCCACGGCAGCAACTGGTGAGATCCATGAAAGAATGGTGTTTGCGCACGTTTCACGTTATCGAGAAACGGCGAGGAGCCGAAAGAAAGGACGAACAAGAGGCTTGTTTGGCTACAAGGAAGGAAGTTCAAAGAGAGAGGAGGAGGGGGATGTATGCGCGTAACTTGTGTCCGACTAAAGCCAGCCGGTGACTCCTATCGATCCTTCCATTTGATATTCCGCGTTGAAACTCGGTTAAATATTTGACATACCGACAGAGAGGGAGGCAGAGAGAACCGCGAGGGCTGGCTCGTAATATGTACTGAGCAAACGGCGGCTCGGCTCGGTAATCTGCAGCGTCAATGTAATATCCGCGAGATTCGGCTTGACACGGGAGAGTTAGTGGCGCAGCAAAGTTTTCGAAAGCCGTGCCAACGATCGTCGATTCGTGGTAACTCTGCTATTTCTCGGTTTGCACCGTTTCACGGCGGAGAAAAAACAGCTTTAAACGGACGTTCGTGGTGTGGAACGAAATCGTGGCATGCAATCGTTACAACGATAACATTTTATACAAAAATAGTTAAGTATGCGAAATTGAAGGGATACTTGAATTGATTGTTTTTCATATTAAAAGTCGATGAATCAAGAGTATTAACATGTGCCTTTCAGAAAATCATAGTGGAATTTTTCTGTAATAAAGAAAATTGAAAAGTCAGTTGTTGTGTTATGTGGCTTTAGAAACATAATATCAATGAAGCAAAATATCTGATATTAAGAAAGAACTGGATTAATGAATTGCAGGCATTCGAGGTTAATATATATAAAAGGTGATTAATGTATGAAAGGTGAAGCGATCGAATAAGTTGCAATTTCGTGCGGTTTTCGTAGTTTCAACGAGATTTCGCTGAAATACGAGCACAGATTCGCGCGGGCTCAGTGTTGCGGACCAGAATATCGCAGTTGAGCCGCGGTTGAGCAGCTCACCGCAGGTATATTCATAAGCGACGGGTATAAACCTCATAAGCAATGCAATACACTTCAGGGTATAACCCGGGCGAGCGTGTATTTCAGTCGGGCGAAGACGACGCTTTACAATGACACCGTCGCGTGAATTAACAAACACCCTCGCTGTACGTCGCGGTCTCACGAGAAGTTAAGTGCACCACTAGCGATACGCTCGCACTCGTAATCCCCTTTGGGCGCAACATAATTCGCGTTTTGCGCCCCTTCGTCGCGTACACATGTCTTGCTTACCCTCGCGGCTCGTCTTCCGTTGACGTTCCCGAGGAATGACGAGCCCTCCAGGCGTCATCTTGGATAAAAACGAAACGCTACTAGTTGCGTCGCTGATTGCGAACCACAAAGCTGCGTTTCAGCTACGTTCCCAATTTCCCGGCGGAAATACAAAGGGTTGCTCGACTTCGCATACGGGCAATGCTTCAATTTCCATTGAAAGGTGGAATGCTTCAATTTTCATCGTTTACGTTATAAGGAACATATTTGTATCTTAACATAAATTAGGGTAACTTTTAGGTAGTTTAATAATTTTTGATGTAGCAAAATAAATCTTTTGGTTTATCAAGTTATACCGAGTTCATGTATGAAGTAGTACGATGGTAGTGAAATAGGGGTGCAGTAAAGTACTATGTTTAATTTTTATGTATCGCATATGGAGATAGTGAAACGAAATAATTAACGAGGTGTCGAGGTGAAAAAAATTCGATGGAAGTTGCAGATTATTTTACTTTTTATCGTCAATATTTTGGGAGTAAACGATCCAACGCTAGCAACGAGTATCGATCTGTAATTAACGAGCCGCCATGCCGTGAAAATATAATTCACGCGTTAATTGCCACGGCCGCGACAAGTCCGACGGAATTTCAGTATAGATCCGATGAAATACGGGGCCGGCCGCTTCGCTTGCAATTTATAAATTATAATAATCGTATACCGTGGACCGACCTATGTGAATCGCGACACGGTAACTGGCCAGCAAAATATTTGATCGCGAGCCATAAATTCGATTGTAAAAAAAAAAAGGAACGGAACGTTGTTTTTCCCGCGACGCGTCGCTGTTCGATACGATCTAAAAGCTGACGATTTCGCGTGCAAAAACCGAAACTGAAAACGGGTGGTAATATTTTCTCGCGGGGGATCTCGATTTAGAGAAAATTGGTTTTGAAGGTGGATGATGAAAAACTCGGTTTAGCGAACGAAGGCTGTAGATCTCTATCGGGTTCAATTTCAATTTTAATTTAAACCCGGCAATTTTATTCGTTGATTGTGTTTGGTAATTTATTTCCAGACCGATTATTTTATCTGCACGCATGGCCCGATGTTAATTTATTTACAAATCTGCGTTGCAACGTTTGCATGCACAATTTCAAGCTTTAATATTTGCGAATTCTCACTCAGATACTTAAATTTTTTAATTCACAGATTTAAAATTCATAGATTTTTAGTTGTTCAGATACCCAAATTCTTAAATTATTGTTTCTCAATAATTTAATCCAATACTCGGACTTAGTGATCAAGTTACCGAGAGAACCGAGAATCGAAGGTGATGTTACACGAAATCACGAAGTCTTTCATTGCCAGCAAAGGTTTCCGAAGTTGCAGAGAGAAGAATCGAAGACAGCGAGCTGAAGACCAGGGCGCACGTTTACGTAGCACGCTCCTCTCTTCAGGTGTGTACGGGTTCCCGCAAATATTTGCCAAGTCTTCCCGCACTATTTATTTATCTGACCTGTGCCGGGGGATTGCGCGTGACTGTGAACGAGTGTGCGTGACTCGGTGTTTGCGAACGTAAGGAAAAGAGAAACAAAGAGCGGACAGCAATCTAACCGTGGCCAGGAAATCAGCTTTTGAGCGAATACTCGTCTCTAACCCTCTGAAACAACAACGACACGGCACTTTGCAAAGAAACCCACCTGGAAACCTCTTGCAATATTTATTCGGAAAAATGACTATCGATTAAACGATCCTCCAGGTACTCGAACCTCAAGCTGCTTGAAAATCGCTCGGACATCGGCAACCGAGTGTGTTCGTAGGTGATACGAAGAGGATTTTATTTACGGAACTTATCCTGTGGAACAACCTTTAATGGCTTAGTTGATTTAACGGTTTAAATTTAATGGTTTAGCAGACCTATAGGGGATGATTGTTTTTGCTTGCGCTTCTGGATTGAGCTTCTATCGATTTTACGGAGTGTTTTCATAAGAAGTAACTGAATTGAAGTCGTGCTGGATGGAAAAATATAAGAACTTTTCTATATTATTGATACTGAAAAGTGAATTATATCCATCTTAATATTCTTACTTGCTTAAATTTGAAATTAAGAAAGTACGCAGCTAACTATACGCAACCTTATACGCAGCTAAGCATCATCAAATGACCTGCATTCTACACTGCAGCAGGAAAACTTCATCCATCACAATATCTTCCAAGCTAAGGAAGCTGTTCCAGAGTTTAGAAATCTCTTCCACTTTGTCTCCGTTACTGCGATACAAGAAAACTAGTTGATCCTGCCTTATACGTGAAAATATATCCACCATTTCCAAGAGCCCGTTCATTTCTTGCGCGCTGTTCAAAATAAATTCACATCAAACAACATAAACCAGACTATTGTTCAGCGTTTCAAAAAACGAATACCTTCCTCTAAATTTCGCAAAACTCTCCCACGAAAAAAGGTACGAACAAGAACGACCATGGTGAGCACGTGGGCAAGCGCCCAAGAAGTTACTCCCTCGTCGAAAGACAAACTTGTTCGTAAAAACGAAATCGAGTTCAGCCGACATCCTGCATGTCACTCCACGGAATCGTAATTTATACTCGGAGATGCTATTTAACTTGGACCCACGAGTTCGAACACCAGGATTACCATGTTCCCACTGGCGCCTTGGTCGAATAAAAATTATGTCGGGATTATCCTACGTCGCGACGAGTTTACAACTGGGCCGTATTGCACACTTTTTTTTGGGTTAGAGCAGTCTGCGTTCCGTTGTGGGCAAAAGGAAGGATATTTTGGGAAGATTGGGTGAATTTGGGGAGATCGTTAAAATTCTTTTTCCAGAATTTGCAAATACCTAAATTGTGAAATGTAGAAATTTTCAATAGTCTAAATTCCTAATTCTCACATTTCCAAATCTCCAAATTGCCAAATTCTCACATCCTGAAATTCTCACGTATCCGAATCTCCAAATTGCGAAATTCCGTCACATCGAAATTTCCAAATTGCCAAATTTGCCCCACGAGGTATTTTCGCGAAGGGCCGACACCGGTACTGGCCGCTAGACAAGCATTTGATCACAGAACGTCGGCTCTCTAATGAAGACTCACCCCATTGTTGCCGCGGTATCTCCATTATTTTTGCGCCGTTATTAAAAATCCTGCGCAGAGACCGGGACCGGGACAAAGAATTCGACAACCATTGTCCCCTCGTCGTCCGTGCTTTTTTGTTCGCCACGCTAAATGTCAATGAATCTTCCTGCTTCTCGCTCCACTCCTTTCTCGTTCTCCCTTGCTCTCCTGCTCCTCGTCGTTTTCGTTTCGCGTTGTTCCGGCTTCCTGCCGTTGTTTCCAGCCTCGTCGACGTCCTGCTCCTCGGGCGTCACCGACCGAACGTTCTGCACCGGCTCCGAGAGGAATCAATCGTAAGGGTGGAAGGGTGTCGTCACCCTCGGAGCCGATTCGACCGTACCGACGTTGACTTTTCACGTAGTCGCGTTTCACCCTACCCCTTGATAAAAAAGGGGGTTATAATAAGGACAGGGACATGGAAACTCGGGTACCGTGTTCGATGGTGTTTTCGGGGCTGCGTTGTTTGCGGCTGCGAGCGATGGGACGCAGTGATTTCCGTCGCGATATTGGACCTTTGTAATCTTTCGTCTCCGGGATAATTGAAATACGGGGCGAGTCTGAAAGGGTGTGATTGTGCTACAACGGGGTATTCGGAATTCTGTTAATGAAAAATTGCTCCTTCGGTACAGGACTGTTTGATTGGCAAGCTAATTCCAGAGATTTTTAATAAAAAATGACTCTATCTTAAACGATTATTGATTTCACTAATTTATTCATTCATAAATACATTGTCATGCATATATATTATAATGAACATGTTGCTTAAGAACTTTAATACAAAGTAAATGTCAGGTGTATTCTAATGTAGAGAAGATATAGTGACATAATATCAGGGCTCAGACATAGATTACAACGCATTAAAGCGACAAAATCTCCCGTCGTTAAAGTATCATCCCTGAAATGTTTTAAGAGATCACAAGATCAGGAACTCTTCAGAGAATAAACACAGTGTAGGACGCTTCAAAGAGTTATCAACAGATTCTGTTCATTCGTCGTGATAATCCAGGTCTTTAATCTCATCCCTGATTAACGGTATTTCATTTTAGCAACGGCGAAACAAACGTCGCGTAAGCAAAAGTCGTAAAATCGTGGCGCCATCGGAAACCACTTTAATCTCGCTGTAGCCGAGCGATCAAGCGTTAACGAATTTAATTTTAACCCCACGGATCGAAATTCTATACGTTGTCGCCGCCAGAGCGTCGGCATTTCCCGATAAATTTCCCGTGAAATTTCCAACTGCCGTTAAAACGATTATTCGAGCTGCAAAAGCGACGGATCCGGAGATAGGAAACCGATCGATCGGGCGGTCTCGATCTCACGACTTCCGTCGCCGTTTATGGATGGTTATTAATATATGCACCTTCCGAATTATGAAACTTTCGCGTAATGCATGGCAGAAATAATACCCGAATTTCGGAATTTCGGAATTATCGAAACCTTAGGTTCTTGGAACTTTTGTGCCTTCGAGGATTTCAAGAATAAAATATTTCCGATAAATCTCAGTCTCAGCGTTGGAAGATTAAACAGTTATTACGACACATAGAACGGGAGATAAGGACGAGTAGAAAATTCGAAACTGGACAGAAGGACGAAGAAGGGCGAAAAGAAGAGGGAAACAGAGAGGGAGAGAACTCGGTGGTAGAGGATTGCTCTATGGGGGTGGTTTCAGGGCATGGATACCAGTCTCTACGGCCGCGGTAATGGTTATAGCACCATCGCGTGCAATCCCATTAGCACCGATGCAATTTACCCGATCTATCACACCCTATTAAGCGGTGCGCTTTCCACCCCCCGCGGCCGCTCGATCGCTTAACGCTCGTTTTAATCGAGTTTGCGCAACCATGCTCGTGGCCCTGCGCTTTTGCCCTTGTCGGACAATGTTTTTCCCGAGAAAGTTCGACAGGATCGCCAGCTGAATCTTTCTTGCGTCATTGGATAGAAGAGCGTTCGGAGTCAGCGAAAAACCAGAAAAATTCCGATAATTAACTCTACGTCGAACCCTGCTGAACGACCTTCACAAAATTTATCTTCATTCTTAACACAGTATAACAACATATAATGAAAACTAAATTTCGAGAATAATTAGAACGAATCAATCGGTAAGGATTAAGCCGCTCAGAATCAGTAAATCGATTTGATAAATCCGTCGTGCCTTTAATCTACGCCCGCAGAGTTAATCTGGTATCAAGCGGCAAAGAGTCGTTTCATGAACATTGGTCGAAAGCATTCTAGCCTCGCTATTCCATACATCGATGAGCTTTCATTCCGTAATTGCCAGCATCTCCCACGGGCGTCCTAATGATAACGCTTCCGGCAATAGGACGGTTGCATTGTACATTAGCGGATCAGGTTCCGAGGTAGCTAACCGAGGACTCCATGATTATTCCCGCAAAACAAAGATCCCGCTTTCACATCGACACCGATTACAAGCGACTCGAACACGATCCTTGCAACGTCTTCATTTTGCTAACAATTCCATCTGGATCCATGGAATTGCTAATTATTCTATTCGAAGCGGTTTGCGCTCCATAGCTGTTAACTTCGAATAACATTCGATTAATTCAGTTACTGGGTTCATTCAGATTTAATACTTAACGAGAATGTTTATTAACCCTTTAACTTATAATAAATCTTGTCGTGCAATGAAAATTCTTGTCTAGCAAGATTAGATGACCGTTTCGCATAGAAATTAGAAAGACATTACAGAGAAAGGAGAGAGAGGGTTTTCTTCGCGGAACTTGGAGTCTCGACAGAAGGCACACAGGATGTTGTTCGAAAAACAGTCTTTCGGCACTTTGCACCACCGGCTGTTGGAATCTGGAAGACGAGGGTAGGCGGATCGGAGGGATATAAGAGGGGGTGTATCCGCTCCTCCTCGATGGGGTCGTAACGTCAGCTGGTTCCCCGTGTGAGTTGCGACGACGCCGGTACAGGTCCCTTCGTCGATTTCGTTGAAACTGGAAGGACGTAGTGGCTGAAGGGACTTCACGAGAAGGGATATCTCTCGTTCGCGCCAGCTGTTGCTATCCGAAAGCGGTGTTCCTCGTTTTATCCTCGAGACGAGACACGGCTCCTCTCTCTCCTCTTCCTTTCGTTGCTCGCGAAACGTGACTCGGATCTATCGGGCCGTAATTCGCGACTGTGATTTATCGACTCGCGATGGTGTTCCTACGTTCCGTTGGAATTGAATCGATCGAGCACGGAGTTAGCGAGATCGGGTTACCTCGCTGAGAATAGGACATAAGGTCCTTTCGAAACGACGATTTATGAGAAAGTAGCCTCTGTTTGAGTATGCCTTCAAAGGTCAACGTTGGAAATCGACGAATCTTTGGGAACCATCGGTCTAGCTCTCGTGTCAGATGTTTCTTAAAGCCTTCGAACACGGAACTGGAGAAAAATAACTTTGACAGCTATGAAATTACCCCTATCGATGTTTTGTACTCCGTGCTTTTCATTTTTCTCTTTTGAGGACGGAAAAAGGCTTTGCGTGTTCACGATCAGTTTATCAGAAGCCGAAAGAAATTATTTCGCATTACTTTCCCTTCGTTCGTCGTTGTTGAACTCCCTTTGTATTAATTTTTTAATTATTCGTTTGAAGGGAACATGAAAGGCTAACAATCAATACTTTCGAAGTGAAATGGAAAAATTGTTGACAACTATAATGTATAACAATTTTTATATTTTATGTAAAATATATTTTTACCGTGTATCTGCTTTATGAGATGCTATTTTATGGACATATTTCACGATGGTAAATAGCAATGCAATATTAACGTAGCAATTGGGTTAAGTGTTCCAGGTCCACGTCAGAGGTCGAGACTATTTGCCGACCACGTCTGACAAGAATTTCATAATTTTAAGTTCCAAGATGGGCGTACAACAGCTGTATACTTGACTCGGAAGATCCGCGGGGCTTATGGTTTCCTAAGAACAGGGGGAATCCCCTTGCATTATCGTACAAGGTGATTTGTAATTCGTGGTGGAGCGAGGGGACGTCCTCGCTGGGAAATATGTATGAGTTAAGGAAGAAGAATAACATCTTTGCCTTCGACCCTTTTGCCGACGTGAAAACCGCTTTAGAGTTCGAAACACGTGAGTTTAATGTTTTCTTCTCCCCCTAACCGTGTCTCGTTACTTTTACTTAACGCAACTTCGATATATTATCGCTGCGTAATTAAAGATACTGAAACAGGGATTTACAAATCTGCTCCATCAATTTATTTTATATCCTTCATCATCTACTTTGAGTAGTATTTCCACCCTCATGACAACTAATAAAAGATGCGTGTCAGATATATTTGCCACTAATTACAACACGTATCGCTATATCCCGTAAGTCAATAACCAGTTCAAGTCCCAAGAAACACTCGAAACAAAAGCAAAAACCTAGTTTCCCAGCAAAATCCGCTTTCCAAGACACGTCGTGTATCGGAGGCGTGTTATCTCAGCGAACAGCAAGGGCGAGCGTAGAGTATCCAGCAGGAGTGCTACGTAACCGGAATACGAATGTTCTCCGTGTACAAATCCCTAACGTTTAGGCTAGCACTTAAATCGAGCCAGGCGGAGATCCGTTGTCAGGCTGCGGCCTGGAATCACGAGCAAAGCGGCTGATCCACCGGGATCCCGAAAGCGTCCGAGCAACGGCTGTAATCATCTCGTTACAGCCGCATTGTGCTTCCCCGTAAAACTCGGCCGATGCTAGGCTCGCCCCTCGCGGTGTGGAGCGGAGTCACGCTGTTGCCGCCCGGAGCAGCCCCGATGATTACACGGAGCAAGGTCCAGGCCCGTTGGCGCGCGGTCCTAATCAGCTGGCGCATTGTGAGCCACTCGAAATTACAGGAGACGACGCGGAGAGATGACGAGCGGCGATGAGATGACGGTAACGACGACGCTCGAGACCGCTCGCGCGTAATTAGTAGCGACGCTGTCGTCCCTGCAATCCTGCCACCGATTGCATCCACCGACAGGTGTCTCGCGTTCTTTCGTCGAACAGGAGTCCCTGGAACGGCGATTTCCCCCTCGATCGAGACAGGGATCGGTACGTCGTCGGGAATCGATGCGTGATTTATCATTCAACGTCGTCGGGGACCGACGCTCGCATTCAGCCCGTGTCAAGCCAGCGAAAGTAGATCCATGCCGTTGATACGAACGAGGTATTAACTTACAAAGAGCTACAGGATAGAGATGTATACCACTTTATTAATATATCAGCTATTCCGAGGTACATGCTCGCTGACGTCCCTGCTGGAGCAGCTCCTTCTATCGGAAAACCGGTGTGATGTTGCAAATTATTTTATTACGCTGATAGGTGTTGGGGATGTTCGCGTTTTGATAGTTTATTTAATGATTGCTTGCAGATTCGATCGATTGATTAATATGTAAACTTCGTACAAGATGGATGGGATAACTTCGTCAAATAAGTACTACTGGTCCGTACACTTGGCAACTAATTAATTGAAACGAAGTATCTATTATTGAGTTTGACCTTCAGCCAACCCAACACCATAATTTATTCAAGGATAACTTATAAATAACCGCCTATCGCTTTGGCATTCAAAGTCACTATCAATTTCATTTCAAGATCATCTTCAATCACTACTACAAATACAGGAAGTTTATTAATATTTCATGATTACGTAGCATTACAAGCATTTCTGTCTGACGAAATTCAGAATAATCGAGAGTGTTCCCCTTCTCGAAAACCGAGCGTGAAATCCAGTTCTCACAAACGCTATTGGCAATCTCACGAATTCGGTTCAGCACTCGGTCTCGCTGAAAATGCACACGAATCCGAGCCGCCTGCTTCAATATCGTTATCGAGCGGTTTCTCGTGTCGGAGAAAGAGGCATCGAACGATCGGGTATGCTCGAGTACCAACGCTGAGTAACCGGTATCCTCTGTTTACACTCGGATTTTGGAACTAAGCCCAGGTTTGCCCAGACAGATGCACCCACTTGCCGTCCTTAATAGCATGGCTTACGCACCGCGTTGATCGCCTACCACAGCCAAACCTACTACGCCTCCTTTCATCCTACCGGATTGCTCCCTTCCCACCAGAATAGGGAGCTCTTTCTACGATTGTTACGAGATACGATGGCTTTTTATTTCAATGGAACCACACGAGAGTTAGGGTAGAGGGATCAGGCGAGTTAATCGTTCGTCGATTCTGAGGCACTAGGCCACTTCTATACAACAGAAAAACTTGTACGATACACAAGACCAGCTCCAGAAATCTAAAAAAAAATTCTACTTGCTCTGTTATCCGATCTAATTTATGTATATGACTACAGAGACGAGTCTTAAGCTGAAAGTTCGTGAGTATCCAAGTGTTTCAACTTTAAAAAATCACATTCCTTTTTTCTTTACTATACTGTCATCTTGTATGCTCTCACGGAACAAGAGTCTGCAGTCACCTGTTCTAAAGTAGAAAGCCCAAGTACCGTTGCCGACTTTCCGGATTCCTGACATCTATAAAGTACACATTTTTCAAGAGGTACAGATAATTATTAGCCTGAGATTTCCGAACGGTGAGATTACGACTGTGACCGTACTCGTAACCGTCTTCACAGTTTCGAGAAGAACACGGCACGCAGTAATACCATATTCAGAAGAGAAGTTAAGTTGGAAGTAAGAAATACATTGAAGGCAGTGTAGGTCGCGATGTTGGCGAAATGTCACGGGACTACTTGCAAAGAAAGGAACTACAAGGCTTCCAGTAGCAAGCTTCAAATAAGAACATTCAGCAAACTTGACAGCTAAAATACAGTTTCGAGAACGAATTACCATACTGATTCGCTAAGGACACGCGACGTGGCATGCACGACATGCCAGGCATCTCCCGTTTGATGTGTTCCGAGGTGACTGCTCAACGGTTGATGAAGAAACAACTTGGAAACAATGTCCTTCACTGTGTTTACCATCAACCCCTTCTCGATAACTACCTCCAATCATCTATTGACTCTAAAGTACACTGTCAGTCATTGTTCTGAGCAACTTTCTATTTCTGAAACTAAGAGAGAAGTTGAGAATGAACGGAAGCACCTCAAATTTTATCACAATTAATTATCGAGTCCTCCATTTCGCCAGACTCGTTTTTTCCATCCGGTAAGAACGTCAACACTGTCCGTATAATTGGAGGAACTCCGTTGGAAATAGGTTTGTTAAAGTTCAGCCGGGATCTCGAGCGAGATTGTTCTTAAAGAACACGGGGACGATAAAATCTAGGCGCACACCGAGATCTCGTAGATTTTGTCCTGTCGTTTCTCCGCTGTTCCCCTCGTGTTGATTCCCCTCGAGCCTCGCCACCCCCTCAGCCAGTCTGTGTGTCTCTCTGCCCCCTCTCGCAGGAGTTTAATTAGGCCCCGCTTCGAGATATCGCGAGATCAGCAGCTCGTTAGCATGTTTTAATTGGCGGCTGTCAGTGAGATCGTTGGCCACGATAAAGCTCCTCCTCTAACCAGTCTCCAGGCCGGTGACAAGACTCTACGTGTAGCCTGGCTACTACTTACTACTCGCGAGAACATGGCCAGAGGGGAAGCAGGGCAAAACAGTGGCACGAAGGTGAGCCTAGGATGGTACCAGCATTCGTACACGACTTTTTGCCGCTTAATTCCGCGGCGAAACGAAGCGAGACCCATACAACATACGGAGGATCCGCTTTCATACCCTTCATGTTCGCTTCGTGTGATGACCGGCCTCGAAAGAGACGTGACCACTCGGGAGATTAACGAGACGTCTCGACTTCGCTGAAAGTATTTCACCTGCTGGTTTCCAATAGCATGACTCGCAGCTTTGCGCGTCCGATCAATTATGTAAACTTGTGTAGACCGTAAGTGTAGCAACTGGGTTACATGCACGAGCGAAATGGGAAATCATGTGTAATCCGTTTTCGAATATCAAGATCGATACGAAGCTCGTTAAAGTAGCAACGAGGTGCTTGGCAAGCTCCGCTTGTTAGAAACGTACGAGTATCAGATAGTAGCAATTGGAACACATAGGAACTCGCGCAAGATCTATGTGTTTCGAATTAGCTACCCGGTGCGTATTTGAATCTCGGCCTCCGATGTAATCACGATAACTCGCGGTAGATGGTGATTGGTAATTGGAACACGTATGAGTTCGCGTAACACCGGTGGATCTCGAATTAACATCTTAATTCGTACATGAATCTTATATTGCCGTGCCACGATGCCAACTAAATTAACGGCAGTTTATCAAATTTCGATATATCGATAAATTTAATGAACTGACTCGTCTCCGACCTAAAGTTGACGCGATTTTTCACATGCTTACACGATTTCTGCAAGGTGTAAAATTGCAACGCGATATGAAACATCGTGAAGATGATGAAAAAGCGCCACTATGGTCCTCGAATTCCCACGTAAAAGTGGCGAGGCAGATTCCAGAGAGTAATTTAAATTTCGACTCGGAAGTCCTCGCAGCAGAGCACAAATCACCTGAAGCCTATCTTTTAAGACCTAAGATACGAAGTAACGTTAAGAGGAGGAAACGAGTCCGCTTTCATACACAGCCCCCTATGTTTCCAGCGATGACCAGCGTGGATAGAGACGTGACCGGCTGCGAGATTAACAAGGTGGCTCGGCCTCATTGCTCGCTATTGATCCAGCGTGAACGTGTACTTTTTAACGAGGCCGGTTCGTAATGACGCTCCCGTAGAGTACACACGTGCCGAATGATGAAACTTCCCCTTCCTGTTGAGCCCCGTCTTTAGCTTCTTTCAGCTGGTATCATTTTGCAGCAGAAATACCCTTCTTCTTTCTCGGGGCAGCCTCGGGACCAGAATGATTCCACAGACGGCCCAAATCGAGGACGTTTCCAGCTCGACCATGACGATGTTGGCCTTCGCGCCAGACGTACACAGCTAGGAGTTTCACTCGGGTTCGGATGAAATTTATAGGTCGGTGAATTTGATCGATAATTTAGCCGTTTTAAATCATCCTTCCTCCCCGTGATATATTGGGCTATAAAGCGTTCGAGGATGGTGCAGCATGTTTGAAACTCTGACGTGAAAGTGATATACTCGGAGACGCATAGAGCACGTTTAACAAGATGGTGTATCTAAACGGCCAGTTTCGTCAGTGCATTGACCCCGAGCTTTCCAAATTCGAGTCTAGAAACGTTTACTTTTTAAACAATTGCTCGAACATTGCATCGTTACGTCAGTTCTTTATGTGATCGGGACTGAAAGGTAATAAAGACCGAGGAGTTATAACGATGAAACTACTTTATTTCGAAACGGACGAATGAAAGATGGGTTAATAAGATGCAAGTTTCTCAAGCAATGTACACGAGTGTAGGTTCTCCGTGAGAAATAAAAGTTTTTTCATTCCTCCTTCCTCGTTAACTTGAACGAATTATTATGAAATCATATTTTTATCACAAAATTATTTCGTGATCTCATTAAAATATGTAATCATAAACGAAGTATTTCTTTCAATGTTTCAATAATTCCTGAAATCTTCCCGCAAATATTTACTATCACCTTCCTGTACATATTATTTATCAGAAATTAACGAACGATGCTTGGTAACAGAATCGTTTCCCGTCAAACGCAAACAACTTTCCGTTGCATAACCATCGTTTACTCTCGATAAACTGCCACGCGTTGGAAATGATTGCTTGTACGCTCTGTAGTTTGCAAATTTGCGATCGTAACTAAAGTGGCTGTCCGTTAAACGAATAAACAAATAAAGAGACACGAATAAACAAATAAACTCGTCGCTGGTACAGCAAACGATCACGTACCCTCCGCCTCTGTCACGATTTAATTCAATAACCCCCATATTCCCGGCAACAAATAAATTCATTTCTCCGTTTTCCGTTACCGATCGATCTTCAATCGTTGGCCCATTGATTTGTACGGACACGCGTACCGTTTCGAAACGCTCTCGGAACCGTGATCGTTCGCGACAAAGTTTCGCGACGTTTGTATTCGCCCTTAAGCCCCGCTACGTGACGACGAGTATTTGCGGCCGCGTTACCGCTCACGCTCGCGCGTGATCAGATTACGCGCGGCGCGAGCGGATTTTACGATCCGCCGGGACAGTCCGCGCGAGAATCGCTCTCCAGACCCATAATCGACTAATTAGAGATGCGCCTGGTCGCGTTGCCAGCCTTATCCGGAGACCGGACTTTTCTTCGTGATCAGGTTCCAGCTGCTGTCTCCGGCGTTGTCGAGCTGGCCTAGTCTCGTTAATTGCTCGAGGCTGATGAACCTTGCCTCTCCACGAGAAGAGCTGAAAGCTCGAGAGACTGTCCGCGGCTGGAACTCTTCTGGAATTTTCCTCGGGGCTCTTCGTTTGTTCGTCACTACGTACGGACGTTGAAGAGGCGCATTGTTGACGCAGGTTCGCGATTGTAATTTTTCTTGAGATTGAACGTACCCGGGGGATGACAATTACGGCGATGCATATGTTTCTTGGAAAAAAAATTTAGTGTACGTGAAATTCGATGGAAATATGTGATATTGCATTAACATGATTCTGTATGCAAAAATAAATCAAACACATCGAATGGAATTTTTACTATTACGAGCGTTCGACCAATCTGAAAAAATTGCAAATTCATTTGGGATTTAAATGAAGTACACAATTACCGAATAGGCACAGTACGCTCACAATTATATAAACGTTTAGTCCGTGGCGATTAGTTAATCGAAGCTCGAAATTTCTAATGAATATTTCTGTCTTGTCCTTCGTAAAACCTCAGCCAGATGTTGGACGTTATTTACAGCCGGAAAAAGGAATAACTTGGGTGAAAAACATGGGCCAAGCGCAACGAGCTAGCTCGTCAGGGGGTAATTTTAACGATCGCGCGGGGGGCCAACGGTATGCTCGAATTTTATTAAGGGCGGAGGGTGATGGGAAAGCGGTTGCATATGCATGAGAGGAGCGCTCGTGCAACGAACATGTTTATTGTAATACTGACATAGAACGCGCGAAATTAGCACGGGTTAAGACGACATTTCCATTCTGCCCGATGGAATATGCATGAGAGAATGCATCGAGGCATCTGCGCCGTAAGATGGCTGCACTGGGTCAACTGTACCCAGACGCAGAAATATTTGATGCCGCCGAGTGGAACTCTTGCGGCGGTTACGACCCGTGAACGTAACTGTTCGTGCACTTGCCGCGACCGAGACCTACAGTATTAAAAGGAGACCGGAAGCTCCTTCGGCAAGCTTTCCTACTGAAAATTGCAATTCTAACCGTTGCGAGCTTTTCGAACGACTGCCGCACCGCCTTTCCATTGTCCTCCTCGCTTTATCCACTTTCGCGAACGTTCCTACACATAATGGCGCAATTGAAGGAAATTTTCAGGCAAACTGGAGAACACTGATTCGAGCACCATAATTTTTGTCGTATTGTACAACAGCGTGTAGAACAAACAGCGATGTAGGGTAGAACTATGCTCTTAAAAGTAATGACTGTATCATAAAATTTTCCTATTTTTGTTATAAGCAAAGATGAGGTCACGCGAGGAATAAAATTTATTCCACATCAAGCAGTCACCTTTCGAGCACTTTGTATTCGATTTGCGCTCACGGTACATCTGCTGATTCACAACATTAAGACATAAATCACGATGATTCATCGAACTCGAGAAACATGTACCAAGAAACGAGGCAGAATATTCTGCTAAAACTGCCAACTTTCTAAATCGCTATCGAGCACTCGGGCAACCTTTCAGTTCACGATAAAGATTGTTTTTAATAAAATCCAAATTTCTGCACGCGAAGTCCGGCGAAGTCGAAAGGGATGCAAGGACGATCCGTTTCGATGATGTCTCGTTCGTTGCCGATATCGTTGTCCGCTCGCATCCATGGCAGATGTCGAGAGGACAGAGAGAACAAGAAGGGCCGTTTCGTATGCAAATCCGACTCCGCCCTGAATAAAATATTAACCGACCAATCGAGGATCGTGGCGGGGATAGACGCACGCGAGCCGCCCTCGATGAGCTCGTTTCCTCGACGTTGCTTCCTTTTTTCCATTTCCTTCTGAGTGGATACAGTTGACTTTCGTTATATTCACACTTTACTTCAAGAAAATTCCTCAGGTTGGCGAAACAGAAAGCAGCAACGCATCACGATGTAACTTGACCATGCAATGGTTAATCGTATTAACGCTAGAAAATTTGTAGATTGAAAAAGTTTCAGGATTAGAAAGAGAAGATTGTATTCATCAATGTTACACATTGTGATGATGTGATCATCGATCTCGTACCACTGTAGCAGAAGAACGTCACTGAATTGTAAATGCGTATGAAGGGGAACTCGTTCGATCGGCACTATAACGAAGGTCTACTGTACGGCGTATACACACTGAAACTAGCTTACCATATCAAAGAAACATCTTCCTATTTTTTTTTATACTCTCCCGTCTTCGTTCGAAGATGTGCTTCCTCCTTGGTCCAGCGCGTAGCCCGAGGTCTGTTTAAATCGAAGACCTCGTTATCTCACCGGCGAACGGATTCTCGTTAACGAAGCTTTAATTATAACCACTCAACTCTTCGTCCAGATAACCGTGTACATTTCAGCATGGACGACGGGGAAAAGGAACGGCAACGAAATCACGCTAACAATTAACGTTCCGTTATTGCGATTTGTTTTCAATGCGAGTGCTCTTGGGTTTCAGTCTTTATCTTTAGGCCGGGTACACGGCGAAAATGATTAGTTACGTCAGTGGGTGTTGGAAACGGGGGTTGCGTAATGGGGTAGGGCCAGAAAGCACGAAGAAAACGGTGGCAACGGGTTTCCTGATCGCTAACAAGCATGCAACGCTGTTGGGTTTCCTTTCCGCTTGAAATATCCCGCTTTTATTTCGTGGCGATTGTTCGTTTCGCGTTTGAGAGCGCGCCGTGCCGAAGGAATTCGTGAGAAACGCTCGGGAAAATAATAAGGAACGTTGAACGGCTAACGATCGCCACGTTTCTCGCTCCTTCGAAAGTGTTGCCATTCGTCGAAGCTACGAGTTTTCAAGGGAAAATCACCTCGAGAAAGAATCGACACGGGGTCGTTCGGGTTCATTTTCGACGACTTTTTTTCGATCCAACAACCACGTCGCGTTTGTTAGGTTCCTTTGTTGGTCGATCGCGTGCACAGTTTCAATCTCGAACGCGGCTAACTAAGAAGAGAAATGCAAATGAAGTTGCAATACCGAACGAATGCTGCGTGTAATTAAGAAAGTTTCGCAAGAAACCGCGTATTGTATCTCTTTATTAACTCCTACTTGCCGGGCTATTTGCAAACCTCTTCGTATAAACCGTGTCGAAAAACCGGTTCCGAGAGACCCGAGAACGTACTCTTGCCGGAGAAAGGGTTAATTTTCCGACTTGCCATTTAGACGCTAAAAATACGTACTTGGCCGAATAAATAGTAGAAAAGTTTCGTTGAAAATATGAAACAACGAAGGAACAAAGCGAAGAAAACGAAAGGTAGCGAAAGAGACGACACTAATGGCGAAACGTAAGCGGCAGTACGTGTCTGTAGCGACACTCTGACGCTTTTCACCTTTTGTACGAGAGCCGTACGACGCTTCCTGTTTAGCCAGCCGCGAAATTACGTAGTTTCGTGGTCGAGGCGAGGCCAAAACATCGTGGCTTCCAGGAACAAAATCAGGATTCTAACGAGCGACTCGGAGAGCAGTTGTTCGATACGAATTCGAACGAACAAACAAAAAAACAGCCAGGGACCTCGTTAGAGGCGAACATTTTGCTCGGTGCATCGTTATTTCGATTAATTATTAGGCAAGCACTCGTTGGCCGGCCATATTGTTCGCGGTCCGACGACTTCGATCGTCTCCGCTGGAAAAAATGTCGACTTCACGAGGCCTCGATCCCATCGTGCTTCTCTTTTTACGCAATTAGCGTGAATTAATGCGACCTGACGGCGTGGCGGGCTTCATTCCACCGGTGGATGGGAATTGAACTAACAAACTAGCGCGTTTCGCCACGTTGACGGCCGACAGCGGGCCAAACTCCGTTCCAATTTATGCACGTTTGTTGCGTGCCGGGTAAGTCCAATTGCAACAGTTCCGTTAAAATACTGAACTGCTGTATAAAATAAATGAAAATGAGCTAGGGACTACAACTGAAACCGTGGAACTGGTATACCATTCCTGTGAAACGCAAACGGTTCTTTATCGTTCCTTAACTGCGGTTAATTTTTAATTGCGCACAGCGATTACAGATCAAATAGAGTCACGTGTCTTACTATAATACTATTCTATTATCATGAGAATATTGAATGCATTGTCGTGAACAACTCGAGGTCTATTATCTCCCAGCACATTTCCTCCCCCTACTAACATCATTATGATAATTCGATTCACTCGAACGTTTATTTATAAAACAAACTTGTACGTAATAAATACAATGGACTCATTATCATCGATTAATTAAAACTCGCTGAAAGATTTGATTTCAGAGTTCATTGTATGTTAAACGCACCCGCGTGGGAAGCTCGATTAGCATGATCGTTGTGTGCGTGTAATTTCCGCTCGCAATTAAGTCGTCCAATGTTAAACAGCCGGCGATCGCGAAACCGACAGAGGCATTACGCGCACTTTTCCGCGGTACGGGTCTAATCGTAATAACGATTAACTCGACGAGCGATAATTAAAGAGGCTAACCGGGCCGGCTGTGCGATACACACGATTCGATTGCATCTCCGGAGATAATCTAATGAACGATCTGCGCGATTCGTCTGGAGAACTGGTCAGCCATTCGCGTAGCTCGTAACTCCAGGATAATCGAGCTGCTCCGACGAGAACGAACAGAAATTGCATCACCGGACGAGACTGTCCTTAAAAGGGGTCGATCCGTTTTCTCTCGCTGTGCCGTGACCACCCCGGGGATGCGACGAGAGGGGTGCATCGTGGTACAGAATCGTTTTCGGTGCCCTCGGGACCGATGACGAAGGCAAATTCCCGGAGAGATACCCGAGGAACGTACCTAATCCTTCGGGGTTACAGTGCCCGGAGAATTGGGTAGTAAAGCGATCGCTGACGGAAGGGGTGAATTAACGTAAGAATGGTGGGTTTTCACTGTCGTGAATCGCTAATAGAAAAAGCTTCGGAACGTTTCGAATTTTTTGTCGGAGCTTGAAACCTTTCGCTGAATTATACGCTCCAGGGATCTATTTCAGACTACTGAAAGTTCCTTTATCCCTCTAGTTCTCTTAACAAAATTGCAATTCTTAATTAGTGTTTAATTGTCGCGAATAATACCTTGCAACGTTGCTACTTGTAAGTGAATGCTGGATCCATATTGAGATGTGCAGGACGTATTAACTTCTAAATAAAGATATTAAAGAGAAGGAGAAACACAGGCAGAAGCTCATATGACGCATCTTCGCGAGTTCACCCTCCGCAACAGAAAGGACAAGAACGGGCGAGTGCCTGAAAAGCTTCGTTCGTGATCATGATTCAAGCAGGCGGGTCGCGTGTGTCGCGTGACTCGCTCATTAAAGATCCTGCCGTGCAAAAAGTAGATCGCGCGTGCTCGTACGAGATTCAAGCAGACACGATCGCAACGGATATTATTACACTGGTGTCGACAGTAATTCCTATGCTCGCACCGGTTCGTCCCCTCTCGTGCGATAGGATAGATTTGTGTAGAATTTTGACAAAAATTCGACCCGCTTGATCCCTGAACAGTCGACTCGATCTCGGTTATAATCCTCAAGGATCGAATAGATTACGGGCTATTCACCGACGGATATTTGCGTCCGTCAGGAATTGAATACCAAATCGTGGGAAGCGGAGAGATCGTTGTGACCGTCCGCGTCCGTGATCGTGGTAGCAAAGCGTGAAAATGGCCGAGGAGGCGCGGTTTTTGTAGAAATTAACGAGTAAAGACAACACCAGGGGGAAGACGCGTCGCCGTTTCTTCGTGGACACGGGGAGGAGCCGATAAATATGTATAGTCGCTATTCTAACGGCCATAAATATTTATTTGAACATCGAGTTACTATAAATATTTATCGTTGCGTCCGATACACGGCCTATGAAAACCGGGGGATAATTTATGAGCAATGGAAACGCGCTGGTGGCGAGTCTTTTCTATGCCGTAGTCGCGTGTAAATTGGTAGAACGATCAAGAAAATTCATTACCCGCAAGCATGTTCTCCTTTTCCCTTGCTTTATGGACAGCCATTTTGTGCCTATTTTATTCCCTTTTTATTTAAATCGTGGTTAAGGGGTTAAATTTGTGAACGTTTGGAATAAGCATTGACAGTTTTCAAATGTTTCTTTTCATCTGTCTTTTATTCTTTCTTTTCATATCTCCATACTCTTATGTTCCCACATCTCTATATCCTTAGATCCTCAGACCTTCATTCCTCAGATTCCTCGATTCCCAGATCTCTATATCCCTATATCTCCTATACCTCTTATATCTCTCCCTCAAATACCACATCTCCAAATCGCTAAATCCTTATCAATCGAGGATCGAACAATGTCGCAATTAATCAATGGTACTTCACCCCGATTCCCTTAATCTGGTTAAACAAACACGAACCACTTTCTATTTGTCTTTCATCCGAAAGAAAATCTTTCAGCCGGTCAGTCCCGGTATTTATTTTCAATTTAACGAATTGACATTTTTATCGTCGCCGCAGGGGGAGAGAGCGTGGCGGTCGATGGGAAAAAAATAACGAAAAGTCGGGGAACCGGTGAGTCCGGCGTTCAAAAGGGGACACCGACGACGACGCCCACATGGTGGGTTCCAGCGGGAGCTGAACGTGGTAGCAGCACGGGGGCGATAAATAGCGGCACGGGGCAACGCATTAACAAGTACTAATACACCGTGTCGATCGCGCGTCCGTCATGTAACGCACGTGAACGTTTCGTGATCCGCCACCATAGATCTCTTCCGCGCCCGTGGATTTGCCTCCACGCAAAAATTCGCTGGCTATCGCGATTTACATTCAGCCCGATCCGGTTCGCAATTAATCAAACGTCCTGGCCAGTTTGACCGCGTCGATAAACGGGAAAAGAAGAGTCGCTGACAGCGAAAACACAAGATCGTCTTTCAGTTAAATGGCTATAATTGTTGCTGTAGTAGCACATGCTTCAAACTATTTTCCATTTCAAAATACATCAGATGTTCTTTTTGATATAGACTCGTATGGTCATGAATTGAAAAAAATTTGTAGCAAATTATAGATGTAAGGTTGTATAAATATTTTAGGAGAGTTATCAGATTTAAGAAAGGAAGCTGCTTTCGTACCACGGAGCATGGGAAACTGCGAGTATCATATAAATTTCCATAGATAGGTTCAAGGGTGATAACGCGAATTTCAACGCTTCCCGAAAATTCTCCCCGCGAAATCGCTCTTACATCCGAAATGTGTCGCATGTATACGTAATAAGTCGTATAACTAAATTCCGGAGCGGGCCATTAATACCGGAAGCGATGTCGTTTGCATGGGAACGAGGTCGTGGAGACGGTAACGCGGAAGAGTGTCGATTCAATATCCATCGAACTCCTGATGGTACGAGGGTGAAGAGCGAAAAGGAGGATGGGCGCTAGGAGGCGAGATACGGAGTTCAGGTGAAACGAGTTTCCCGAGGGAAAATTCGAGAGGCGAATCGAAGGAACGAGGTCGTCTAGGTGGGTACGGAAGTTGGTCGAAAAAGAGAAAATAAAAATAAAAAAAGCCCGGCTCATTTTGCAGAGGGAAACGATGAAATCTGGCACGATTACCGAAACCGGGAGACCCTTGAAAACTATCGCGTCTCGTGGATCCCGGAGAACGGGAGGGATAAAACGGCCGGTGGCTGAAAAGAGACGGAGCGTATTGAAAAGCAATAAAACAGCGTAATTCGGTCGGTGCCGCAGTCGATGGCAGTTTAGCCGGAAACGCAATTTAAACAAATTGCTGGACCAGCCATGGTGGCGCCATCGTCTCTGTTCCTCTTTCCGCTCTCGCGTACATCTCTGCCCCGGTGTCTCTATCTGTTCATCCATCTCGGTCCTCGTCCCGCTTCCAACCGATAGACGTACCCGGCTCGTCCGGTCTAGGCGCCTTGCTCGATTAATCGAAATCGAAACGAGCGCCGCCGCTCTCTAACGGTCGTTTATCGCCCGTAGGGCAATAATTCGATTTTCGGTTAGCGCCGATGCTGGCTCGGTTTTCACGCCGCGAAACGAGTCGCTCGTTGCTCATACACGCCACACAAAACTGCGATCCGAATGAGTTTATGGATTTTCGGCTCGACGTTGGATACGTGCTGACTTGGACAAATCGAACGACTAACTTTTCTACGTTTTCAAACGCAGGATGTTCGACTAGATTCAACCTTATAAAAATGATAACAGACTATTTTGTATGCTCAGCAAAGAACCTACATCTTTTTGGTCCTACAGCGACCTCTTTTAAAACACCCTGTACACCGTGAATAAAGAAATATATACCCAGATTGATTGGTTCGTTATTCGTTTCAACGAAGAACCATCTTACCTTAAGAAAATTCATGAATGCATTCACATCTTAAGCTTTAAATTGATATATCATAAGCATTGTTCCATGATACTTTTATGTCATCAAATCGTATCAACGTTGCGCCATCCTCCTCTTTGTATTCTAGCTCGTTGCTCGTCTCTATCTGTACATTTTCCTTTGTCATGCTTCTTCAATGTCATACGATTTGCAATAGAATTGCGGAAAAAGAAAACGACGAACCTGCAGTCCATCATAATTATCCGCAAGCCCCTTTCAATCTGCCTCTTTCGAGCTGCGTTTTAAATATTGCTCCGGTTTTAACTGAATCTTTATGAGACTCGACTATCCGCGAGCGAGACCAGAACTTGAAAAGCTCGCGCTGGAATTAGCGGGGCCGGCCAACGTATTTCCAACGACAGAATTTCTGCTCCAAATATCGTTTTGATCTGCGCGGAAGTTTGCATGAAAATACTGGAGTGCACCGATGGGAGCTTTCGAGAAGTTGCTTGTCAAGCTTTCTCTTGTCCGTTGCTTGCATATTCATAGATTTGTAATGGCGCATTTCAACACTCGCCTTATGATTTTCCATCCGGTACAAAGCGTATTTGATTCGAGAAATTATGCAAAAGTTTCAGACATGACTGGATGTACGATAAAATAAAGCTTGCGAACTTTTACGGCTTTACGCGGCGAGAACATTTTTTACATGTTCAAGCTTTTAATTTCACCCTAATTTGATCTAGGCATAATCTGATGTATGCCATATTACATCGGTGATTATGCATGCATCGGAAAATGAATTTTAACTACACTTTGTTTCAGATTCCATGGCAATTATTTTCGTGCGCAGATTGTAATATTCAAGTTTGAGCGTGAAACGCAATCATTTTCTAATTTAAATAGCAGCGAACTGAATTCATAAATTCGTTTACGATTCATGCGAGAGCGGAAGTTCGCGACAGGGCCGGAAATTCGACGCGTCGATGAGTCTGGGGAGGCGTCGTCTATTCGAACAATGTTTAGCCGCGATTAATAACTTTTGTCGCGGTTCCACGCTCGCACTTTCCTCGCGGATGGAACGGGGGGAAAAAAGCGATTTCTAACGGGGAGTGTACAACCACCGGGTGACAACGTAGTTTCCCATGTTTTATGGTCAGTTCCGTGCGCTACGGTATCTGATTGCGTCATAAATCGAACGAGAAACGGGGCGAGGGTTGCAGGCGCGCGATACACGACCTACGAGATTTCGTTTTGCCGAAATTTAGCGGTCGTGTTCGGTCGTTTTTTTATTTTTTCTTTTTTTTTTAACGTTCGTCTCACCCCATCGACGATATATTTTTTGCTCGTTACGGATGGTGGCGCGAGAGACATAACTCTTTCGTGACTCGCTAAAATAACATCGATCCCATTCGATGATCCTCGTTCATGGAAAAATCGATATCGTGTTCAACATTGGAAAATTTCGCGTTGACTTTACACTTAACTTATTTTTTAGACCAGTCTGTTTTTTCTAAAACGTTAAATTTTTTTTGAAATATCTAGTTTAAATCTGGAAATTGTGATGTACTTTTTTTGTATAGCAATGTGTCAAGCCATATGAAAATTCTCGCAGTAAACAGTAAACTACAAATTTCAAGAAGAGGTAAAAAAATTAATTATAAGTTTAGTACTAAAATTTTATACTCCTCTCACTGTAAAAAAACAAGTAATTTCGAAGCGAAAAGGTAGCGAATTTAATTGTCAACTTAATAGATGAAAGGGTAAGGATAAAATGGTATTAAACGTGCTTACTCGCGAAGCGACCCTTTCTTTTTTTAATATTCGATATTCTCGAATGCCGAAGCTAGGTTTTAAAATAGTCGACGAGGACGCTTTTAGTTCGCTGAAGGTAAAGCTTCCCGAACGGGTAACAGTTGTTCCATTAAAACGATTTGAGGCTCGAGTGGCGCGGTGAGTCAGCCGGCTCCGTCGGTTCTTTCGTTCTCGAGAGCCACTCGAGAGAACCTCGCTTCGTGTAATTAATTCGCCGTGAAATGCTACATTAATTCGTAATGGGCCATGTGTCGTGTATATACCAGGTACCCCGGCTCGCTTACAAGTGCGCCGGATACGGCGTGCCTATTAATTGTTTCCCGCTCCGTGAGTAAAACACGCTGCGAGGATGCGGTTACAACCCTTTCTTGTTCTTCCGATGGAAAAATCGTTACAGCTTCGGAAAATAGTCACCGATTTTACTGGATCTTGTAAACTTCGCTCGCATAATTATATCGCCACAAAGCTCCCGACAAGAAATTAGCATCTTTGAAGAGTTAATCGAAACAAGAACATTATAGTCTACACGTTTTCGCAATACCCTATGAATAAACACTTTTAGAATTTATTTTGATCAGACAGATTTCGCTCGCAGTCAAGACTGTTCCTCTCCATTTTAATCAATAATTTTGAACAACAGAACGCGGAATCAAGATGGAGGAGGCAAAAGTTAGTGGAACGTCGAAAGGAAGGAGACTCAAGTCCGGATAGATCGAGAACAACGAGGACGTTTAAATTACCGACTCCGTGGAGGTCGACGAAAGGAAAAAGGGGAGTTTCGAAAGTTTGTTGAATGGAACGCGCGGCGAACGAACAGCTACATTGTCCCCGTCGTTTAATCACGTTTTTCACAGTTTCACCGAAACCTCTTTACACAGTCAGTCAAAGGTGGAGGCTGGTTGGTTCCCCCTCGAGCGAATAAACTTTGTCCCCCGTTCCAGGACGGATCGGCTACTCCGGACTGTGAGACCACGAAAAACAGCGGAAAAGGAAAAAAGGCGGTAATCGCGACGAGGTGGAGCTCGAACTTTCAAACGAGAGCGTCTCTTCTCCCGCGACAATTTTCCTCGACCGTTCGCTCCAAGTCGAAACTTTCGGCTCGTGTCGTTTGCACGCAGCCTGGAAATCGTCTGAAAACTTCGAGCCGGTCGTCCAGCCTCGAAACGAGTCGACCTTTTCGCGGTTGGCTCGACTTCGTTCCGGATGTTCCAGTGCCGTTCCCACGGGACCTCCATCGGGACCCGCTGGCACGCCCGTGAAACGTATTCGAGGAGTCGAACCGGTTACGAAGGCGGGTCGAAGGTCGTGCAGAGTTCGCTTTCTTGCCTCGTTTCAGACGAGTGCATCGCTCGCTCCAAGTGGGTCGATCTTGCCCTATCATTGCTGTGACTTTACGAGTATTTATTGCGGCCGTGTCCCGGACCGCCAGGATCGCCCGCGTGTAACCGGCTCGATCTTGAAATATCAATTTCGTGCCTGTTATTGGGACCTCGATGCGCGACACACGCGTGATAGTTCGCTTCGACGAACGAATGCTGCCCACACAAGTCGATATTATGAATTGCCTCCTTCTTTTTTTATGTCCGTTTGTTGCGAGCTCAGCTGAAATTACGTGCTCCACTTTCGTCGTAAAATGGTACTCTTTCGGACGGTGCTACGTTCGGCTAACGAACAAATTGCTTCGAAGCACCCATTTAGATCAAGCTTACCACCGTTACAGAAAAGTCGAGAAGAATATTGTTCAAGTCCAGCGCGCACTTTCCCGAAACGAAGAAGATATTCTCGAGAGGTCGTTCTTATTGTTAGTCATAGGAAGACGATGCACTTTGGTAGACTTCGATCTTTGGCCAGTTTCTTCTCGATCTTCGGCAACAAACCACTCAGAATACCCGTCATCGTGGTCGTAGCCTGGGAAAAATGTCCGTCGTCGGGGAAGTTCGACGCGCTTTCACGCCCTTCAACCTTCGGACGTCGAAAGGCAACCTTCGGAATTTCGTTCGCAGCGAAGCAAACTTCTCCCCTTTAATCCGTATCTCGCGTTCACGCCTCGATTGCCAAGCTGCGCGGCATAGTTATTAAGGGAAACTTTCCCCCACGATTTCCCTCCTTCTTCATCCGTCTCATCGTCTGTCCCAATCTTTCTTCGTCTCTCGCGCTAACTGCCTTCTTCTTCGGCTGATGCAAGGGCTTCCAGCGGAATCCTTCGCTGACGGCGGCGGTGCGTTTCTGCTGCTTCGGTGTCTCCAAACTTTCGAACGTCTCAGGCAGACCGTGAAATCTGCCCCGACGAAAATTTCCAGTAATTCGTCGCGAACGCCCGCTGAACGTCTACCTCTCGATCGAGCTTCCGAGGCGTGCGCGTTCGCTCGCGACGAGCAGACAATAGGCGGAGAATTCGTAAATCGCCGCGATAATTCCGGCCTCGAGGATCTGCGCTCCTCAGTCGACCGAGAATTATCGTTCCACGCTCGTGGAGTTTGAAACATTTTGGGTTGGATGCACCAATGTGCGTTCGGAACTTCTATTGCGAAAGCACCTCTTCGCAAGGAAATCTCCTATTCCCCATTTCCCTGTAAAAGATATTTCATGAAAGTTGTTTAGGAAGGTTTTTAAAGAAACAAATTCAACGACGTAAATATATTTTCGAGCGAACCACTAGGTACTTGATCTATCTGCATTGTCGATTTACCGGTAAAGGATACTTTATCGAGTTGGTATTTGTAACACTTTATCAGAGTTATTTTTCAATGATAGAAGAATTATTAAAAAGAGAAACCGAACGAAGTAAATGTATCGACTTTCAAGCGAAGCACTTAGCACTTGATCCGCTTATCGGGGTTTAAACGCACCCCTGCTCGAGCAAGGTAACGGGTAATTTAGAAGGCTCGTAGCCACGGAAAGGAATCATAGGGCAACGAGTTAAACAGCGATTAAAATCGAGATAGCAACGCGGAGGAAAGTCGATTAGCGACGGTTAGCCAGATTATCGCGGCGGACGGTCAGCGCGGAGGAATCTCGTTTGAGACGTAACGAGGTCCAGTGGTGAACCGGAAGAATTCGATTTTCCTCGCGGTGGTATCGTTCGATGTCTCGCTGTAACGGGGCGAGAACCGCCGACGGGGTCCAAAGCCGTCCAATCAGCAACACGCAGCAACAAGCCAGTTACGGATAGCCTGGCGGTAGCAATTACATACATACGTCGCCCGATGCCGAGCACAATGGAAATTCGCCAGACTGTTTGAAATTCGAATTACCGCACGGCTATCTTGATGCAGGCGAGCGTTATCGTGCGACGCGCACACCCTTGTTTTTCAAGCGCGATTTGCAGATAAATTTTTAATTTCGCTGTGCGTGGCCATAACGCCGATGGTTTCCGCTCTTTTTGTTTCGAGAGGCCCCTTTAACCGAGAACAAACCGTGCATCGCATCGCTTTGGATCAACGCGAACGAATTGAATCGTTAGCTGGATCGCGTTCGTTCATCGTAACGCGTTAGATACGGCCGATTTTTATAGGGGTCGTACCAATTTCCACCTACACAAACTATCGCCGCAACGCGCGCATTCAATCCGAGAAATTAATATTTTTTAATGGCACTTCGATGCCGTTTCCATCCTGATTGAATCTTTATGGCGCATCGTGTCACTTTTCCAGCGTGCTTTTGGAGCTTCATTGTTCAGCGGGCTTTTCATTTTCGGTCGCGTGAACGGGATATTGTTTGATTTACGAAGTGTTCATTCCTTTGTTTCACGTTCTCGTAGAGATACTTGTTTACCGCTTTAATTCGTTCAATGAGTCACGAACGGTTAAAAATGTTCGCGGTTAGCGATAATTTATCAAATTGCGAAATCGAGTTCGAACCGATTCTACATTTCTATAAACCTCGAGTACGAAAGCATAATAATGACATTCCTCTCTTTATTATACAATTCATATGTATATTAAACAGCTTAGAGTCAATAAAACGCGGTTTCGTTCAACCAGTCACGAGACCATAAAACCACCAGCTCGGAATTTGCATTTAGACGCGTCGTCGATTTCGAGCTTCGATCAACTCGACAAGCACAACGTCTCGTATTTCAGTTAACCATTCTCCGACAAAACACACTTTACCGGGCTGACCATTTCTCTCTGGACGTTCAATCAAGTCTCGATCAAGAATCGATCTACGTAGCTGCCGTTACTCGCCAGACAAATGCAAGTTCCGATGTTAAATGGAGCCGATTTAACGCATTGGGGAAACGTGGACCACGATAGAGATAGTTGAATTTCGTAGCTGACCACTGAAGATTGATTTTTTAATTTAAGAAATTAAATATTTTAGTTCTTTCGAAATACCTTGTATTAAAAATTCTGTTACGAAAAAACAAAGTTGGAAATTGAAGAACTATAGGAAGAAGAATTCGAGGAATGAAACGAAACAGGAATAAGTATTTGTTTCGATGTGACGTGATTCGGTTGGCCAACTTGGTGGCAACTCGACTCATTAAATTCCTGATCGATCGTTCGATTGTCGACTCGACAACACAGGCAAAGCAAGTAGTAGTGGCTCCGGTCGGAGAATAATTCGCACGCGAACAGGAACGAAGTTGGAAATCCTGGGAGGCCATTGTCGCGACGACAAAGCCACCGCCGGCAGAGCCGGCTTCTACACAGGATCGACGTTAAGGAGTCGACGATGGATCGTCGCGGTGACGAAGAGGCCGGGAATTTCGCTCGTTGAATATGGAGAGGCCACGGGCCTGTCGATCGCCCCTAAACGACGTGCATTCAAGCCCGCGTCCCGTTGTCATGGAAATCGAAGGACGACTTGCTCTCGTTCACGACGACCAAGGGACGACCACGCGTTTCCGACACTACGCTCCACGTCGCTCCGGAAAAATCCTCGCCGTCGTTAAATCTTCGCTGCGCGACGTACGCGTCGAATAAAACAATGCGCCCTTTATCGCTCTACCTTCGACAAAACGATCCCTCTCTCGTTTTTTTCTCTCGCTCGAACGTTAAAAATATTTCTAAAACATAAACTTTCATTTTTATAATATGAATTTATGGGGCAAATTTATAAATACATATAGCATCATTTGGAAACGTAGATAAGTACTTATAGATAAATATTAAATAAAGGAGATAAACTAGGAAGTTGAATTCATTGGGCACACCTTGAAATAAGAAAGAAGTCTAAGGTTTAAGAATCACTACAAGCGTCCATGAAGTTATCGGCTTCAGAATGCTCAACTAGATCGCTAACAATGTCTGACTAATTACTTTATAACTGGAGTAGAGGATAGTCCGGAAGAATCTGGAGTATCCGCGATGGAAATAGACAAAGTGGAACACTCCAATTAAGCGAAAGAGAGCTCTCCGTTTCGTCGAGAATCATGAACGAGTTCCTCTTTCTTGCCGACTTCCTCGAGCCTCCTTCGTCAAGAACGTATTATTTCGATAGCTTTAAACATCGACTCGTCTAAGCGTTCTTTACCGCTGGTCCATTCTTCCGATTCTCCTGCTCCTGAATCCCTTCCGTTTTAATTGCACGCTGGACCGCGATAAATTTTGACCGGCCGTTCATTAAAACGAACCGTTATGTGTCCGCGAATTTTATCGTCTTTCCCATTCGGCGAAAGGGGTGAGTCGCCACCCCAAACTTTCAGTCGCCATTGTTCGCGGTGACTTTCGCGAAATTTCGTAAATCGTAACCACCCCCTCGTTGAGATCGTTAGCGCGCCACGAACCAGGGGTTGCACTCACCCTTTGAACGGCAACTTGTTAATTGCCGGTATAAACAGAGCCGTTTCCGGCCCGAGGCGCCACGGATTCGATCCGTCCTGAATCGACTCGTCGAAACTCGCGCCACCCCTCGCGATCGCTCTTTTATTGCGCCAATAGCGACACGTTTTACACCGGGACTGCTGATGAGTTTCGATCCAACCGTCGTCCAGGGACCTTCTTCCTTCCAGCGACTGCTGTACGCGCGTAAAAAACGTAATCTCGTCGTAAAGCCACACGCTTTTGTGAGATCGGTTTCCGTTCAAGACGTACTCGAAGAACCACCATTGGCGAAACTGAGATTTTCGATTCGGCAAACTTGATTCGCATCTGCGATCAAATGGTACTCTGGCCATTTCTTTTACACCAAGATAGTCATTTCATTAGTTAACGGGTCACTCCATAAGAAAGGTTAATATTTAAAATGTCGTTACAATCGGTAAATGTCGATATTCCCTCGTACCTTGTATCGCTTTATGAAAGCAAATGTTACCGCAAGTGCTTTCAACGGCAATTGTCGCTCGATTCTCTTCCGGGCGATTACGGTGGCGGTTTCAAAGGAAAGCGTAGGCGGCAATTAACTTCGATTCAGCAGTATCCCGAGACGCTGGTCTGGCTTCGTAACAAAAACCAGAAAGAGAGAGTTGACCCGATTAACAGATGCGGCGGTCTGCTATCCTTCGCTCTCTAGTCGGTCCTTCCGGCCGGAACGAACTTAATCCGGTAATCTACTTTCCGGGGAAATCACATTCGCAATCAGGACCGGGCATATCAAAAAGGTTCTCGCGTGAACGACTCGCCGAACAATTATATTTCCGTCCATCCAGTTTTCCACCCGCGTTTCTTGCGGACCCAGCCACCCCACAATTTTGCATTTTGCCTCGCGTTTTCATTTGCTCGCTCCGGTAGCCAGCAATTTTCTCGCGAGTCAGCCGAAAACTAACGAACGACCGTTGGAGGAAAAAGCGTCACGATGACTTTTCCTCTAGCTGCCGAAAGAAACTCGGTCCTCGGGTGCCGATAAGAAAGCACGTCCCTTTTTATCATCGCGAGAATGTTTGCGCCACCAACGTTTTTGACCCTTATTATTCGAGAAGGGTGACTCGTAGTCCCTCGAGTAATTAACAGGCTCGCAAGTTGAACGAACAGAGTAATAATCAAACTTTTACGGGGCGGGAAAAACTACGACGACTATACTCGTTCTTTATACATATTCGATAAGCAATGGTGCAACTAGGGACTAGATGGGCCAAACCTTCGACAAAACCCCCTGCATAGATTAGCCTTTGACAAATTGAACACAGAATATTATTCCAAATTCCAAAGGCGTAATAATAAAGCTATGTGATCTAAGCTAGCGTGTAAGGCTAGGTGATGTAACGCATCCTTCAGGAAGAACCCTAGTTACGCCAATGACGATAACTCATCGAGTATGCATAAGACAAAATAAAATAGTTTAAAAACACAAATCACACGGTGTCCCGCGGTGACTTCGAAGCGTGTTCGAAGATATTTCTAGGAGCTAGGAGGTTGAACCGGAGAGGCCAACAGGCAGCGTGTACAACACGTAAAACGAAAACACGTGCAATCCTCTTCGATGTTATCGTCCGTTGGCGCCACGCTCGAGACACTTCCCGCTTGTTCTTGGCGGAAGTCCGCTCAGGGGAGGCGTAATTCGAACCACACGTCGCGAAGAACTTGCCCCGTTCATGACGGCCGTGTACGGTATCGTTTTGGTCGGTGAAATCTGCTTTTAGAAATGCTCGCCTTCCTCTTCTCAGCTACCTTCTCCTCCCTTATCTTGTTAAGTGGCCACGTTTGGCTTCTAATTAACGCCATTCACTTTGACTTATGAGAAAATTTTCGGCTCTGCTTCCTGGATTAATGGCCGCCTAAACGGTTGCCTGCCGGAGACACAATCTGCTGGAAATGATTTCTGTCGTTTGAGGTTGTGTTCAGAATTTTAGTTTTTAATGGCCGAAATTGGTGAAAAAAAGGATATCACAACGTATGAGTGATTGCTATATCCTGAGTAGAAATCTCTAACTTCCTAGATCCTTAGATCTCTAGCTCCCTTTAACCTAAGATCACTCCATTACTGTTTCGCAATATTTTTGTACGTCCTGAACTACGCACACATCCAGATCCCTACATGGCCCAATATGTACAAAATCCCTATGAAACACGTAACGAGCCTGCGGACAGTTATCGAGCTCGTGTAACGCGGTTCTAAAACCGCCACCGAAAAGAATCACTCGGTCGATCCACAAATCACTGGAATTCAATGGCCACAGCCGTTACGATACGCGGAACATAGGAGCGTTGGCGCAGAGAGGAGCCAGCCGCAGAAGCGGTTCCTTCCGGTCTGCGGCGCGTGTAACGTGTAAGCGCAATGAATCTGCCGCGGACCGATGAAACAAACGCGAGCGAAACCGTCCTGGTTCCGATTCAATGCGGCTCGTTAACGCGACTCTTAATCACGATCGTCGCCACGGACAATGAGCCCAATCGAGAGAAAAAGTGGTCGGCCCTGGCCGGCGAATATAAATCTCGCCTGTCAGAAACAATGCGAGCCGATGCACGGGACGGGAAGAGGCGCAGCCTCGCCCACGCGACCGATCGTCGATACTCGCTCGACCGCCGTCCTCTTCGGCCCGCTTCCGCTTCGTCTTTCACATACCCCCTCCGTACTTTTTCTCATTTTCCCATCGTTGCTTCTCGGGGAGTTCTCGATGTTGTCTTCTGCTAGAAAAATCGGTGGCGATCAATTCTCGGGCGCCGATAGAGTTTCGTTGGGAAGAATACTCGGCTCCGATGCGAGAAACACAGCTCTTGATGGTGCATCTTAACCCCATTTTCTTTTGGATACACGAACATCTACAATGTCCAGAGATGAAACTTTTCGAAACATGTCGAAGCGAACAATTCGAAAGATTAGACATTACTTGAAGTGTGAGATAATAATGACCTTCCATCTCTGGTGAAGAATCGCGGTACACGATGTAGAATGTCTGACACGAGTCATCTGATTATTTCGCAATGACGGAATACTTGCAGATGAAAAAGTAATGGAACAACGGAGAAAGGTTCTCACGTTACTCCACTAGTCCAGTAATGCTCAGCTTCGTTTACGTCCACGTCGAAGTACAAGCGAATTCCGAGCACGTCGATGAGAGTAAGAGTTTAAGTTTCAGGTTTTCAGCTCGGCGTCTCGAGGAAAGCAACTTCGACGATCTACTTGTTACGCGAGCTCCTAATCACCTTTTAAACCCGGCCCGCTAAACTGAAAGTCGTTTAACGACTAAAAAGAAGTTCGGCACCGAGGAACATCGCGTTCTGAATACGGGCCAAAGTCGTTTAAAGAGCGCGTCTGCCAGCATTAAGCCGTTACAGATCCATGAACTTCTAATAAATTGGGGAGCACGGTTAACCGACACACGGTATTACTTACAATTAGCTGGGACGAGCAGGAATCCCGGGCCGTTCAATTGCGACCTCAAACAACGATCATCGCGCGTACGCAGCTACAATACATACGTGGGATCGTTCAATTAGAGCGAGCAGAGCTGCAATCGCGTTCCCTCTTCGTTGAAAAGCTTGCGGATTAGCGATCGCTCGCTGCCAGGAAATTGTCTCAAGAGTGACCAGCTCACGGAGGAACGCCAGTCACGCTGTTCTCCGCGGATCGATAATCGATACCGAGAATTCCATGGGATTCCGCTTGAAATTGAATCGTGAAACGTGGAACCGGCATAATTGGCTCGAGTCGGTACCGCTCCTCAGGACGAATAAGGAGCGATTAAGACGGTACACCATGTCCATACGTGTTTCATTTACAAATTGTTTGTCTACTCCTACTAACACACAATACCAACTTCAAAATCGCTAATACACTGTCGACTAGCCCGCACATTAGACTACAATATATTTTATAATCCATGATGTAAAATGTACATCAATATTTTCTTCGAACTTGAAACTTCAGACCCATCAACTTCAAGACAGTTACAAAAATGAAAAGTGTAATGCTGAATTTTTTAGCATCCTCGAAGAGGAAGTGATGAAGTAGCGTGGCTGGTCCGAAGAAGCGTAGGACACGGGTCCAGAGGGCGCGGGGACACGAATAAGCGGAAGAAGAGGGAAGAAAGGAAACGGAGGAATAGGGCCACTCTTGCACCGACGAGACAGGAAGAATTTCATGCTCTGCGAAGCGGCAGACTCTACCCGAGGGATTACCTTCAATTGATCCGACCCTGTTGCCTCCTTTCTCGCTCCTCCAGCGTCGAATCCTCTCGGCATTCGACGAGAAAGGAAAAGCTTCGCGGGAAGGAGTGGGTACTTAGCCCTTGTGCGCCTTCCTTCGTAACCGCCCCTCGCCCACGATCAGCAGGCATTGTTCGCGCGAGAAACCGATAGCGGGAAATACATCGTTACGAGGCGACAGGAAGGAAGAACCGAAGGACTATGGTAACGACTTCGACGTCGCCTCTTTGTGCCGTCAACTGGCCTTGCACAGACAGAGAGCCCGCTCGATCACGCTTGATTTCGTTCTTTGCACGGTTTGCCGACGACGAACGGACGGCTTCTTGGTTGCCTGACTCGTCCCGTCGAACGATTCCACGGGACTTCCTGCCGGGAACTCTCTGATCAAGACCGAGTTCTGATTGTTCTTAGATGTGGACTCGTGAGACGATACCGGGCTACACGGAATTCTCTAACTGCTACGACCATCGATCCAGATCACATTCCGCGTACAAAAGATCACCTAACCCAAAATTCATCGAACATCCGCATTGGTGTTAGTATCCTCGAAGAAGTTAATTACAATTTGAGAAAGTAGTCCGAAATCCTGCCATTCTGGGCGGTACAAAAATACAAGAAGATTTTAAGCCACGGACCGAAAGAAACGTATCCCGTGAAACTTCAGATTCGAGTTGAAATCAAGGAAAATCCGGAGCTCAGGCAGAAATCTGATTCCACGATGAAAAAGCATCCACCGCAGGAGCAAAAGGATGAAAGTCTCGAAGAGCTCTCCCACTAATCCACCCCCGGTTCACCCCCTTTCGTTCTGTCGCGTCTTCCACGATTCCTCGCGTCAATTAGAAGAAGTGACTGTCTCTCACGCCCCGGACGAAAGCCCCTCGGGCCAACGACGAAGCACGTTGACAAAGTGACAATTACGCGGAACGCACGCACGAGTGGGGGGCAGGGTAGCCGAACGAGCGGGCCACAACCCCCCCTGCGTGTTTCGTAGTCACGTGCGGTCTCGTGTTACATTTTCATTCGGCTAATTGCCTTTTCATCGGATCCCCGCGTCGCCACGTTCTTCGTACGCGTTCCCTAGTTCCATCCTCGTCGCGACGATTCGTCCTCTCTGTCGGCACGAGGATACGTCCCCGAGATCGTCGAGGTTCAACGCAAATTGGAGGCTCCCCTTTGGCCCGAACCACGCGATACTTATAGCTCGAGAAGTGCGCTCTTTGCTCCGCCGGGAAGAAAGGATTGATTTACAACGAGCGCACCGCGGGAAAACGCTGCTTTTTGTGTCGAGTGTTTCTTGCGATCGCGTCGGAGTCAATAGACGGATAGCCGAGCCGTTTAACTCGAGTGGATGGCTTCCGGGGAAAATAAATAATAGCCGGTAGACGAGCTTTTTACGCGACGGTGACGAGCGAACGGCTGCAACGACTGCTGACCGGAAATTGGATACAGATGATCGCGACGAACCAGTGAATAGCTCCTAATCAACCGTGGACGATAAGTAGTTAATGGTCGAGCCTCGCGGTGACTTTGATGACTTGATTATTTTATACGGGATTAGCGACGAGCGAGTCATAATAACGTTATTGCAAATTTTTATAACATCGGGTGAACTTAATTCCTAGTATATTGCGTGGAACATAAATCCGTAAATATAGCGACCTGTACTTAAAAATCGAATGGCAATTTGAACACGGATTAATTGAATTCCACTAGACTTATAATTTTTCTATCTAATCAAACAGAAGTGTTGTTCAACTATTTTTTAATCGGTTCAAAAATCTTGCTATTTAGTTTTTCTTTGAAAAAACATCTTGCCAAATAGTTAGTGCTTCACCATGCGTGTACGTCTTATGCGCAGTTGTCTTCCACACACGTTTCTTCATTACCAAGCTCGCATATTTAAAGACCTTCTTGATATTCCAATTTATCGGAGGGGTAACCTTTTAATTAGACATGTTTATTCGCCCTAAAGTCCTGTTGCCGCAGGATTCGAATTCTCAAGCAGTAAATTGCAAAGGATCCCAAAGAGATCACGCGAAATACACCAGCGTGAGACAAGATTCTTTATGCTCCTTTTTTTCGTGAAATTCCATTTAGTAAGCTCAGCCGCTAATTGCTTTATATTTTAGGTAAATTATTAAGGTTTTATTAAAGAGCCCTCGGCTAAAGTCCACCGGTCGCAATTGCTTTCCGAAGAGGAGTTGTAATGGTGCTGCCCCTAGGGACATCGACGCGTTCCGTGCAAATTAGAGTCGCCTTCGTCTCGGCCAACGATGCAGCGTGATAATGAAGCTGCAAAATAGATATTGAAGCGACGAGATTTTATCGTCGCGAGCTGGACGAACGATAAATTTCAACGGCACTGCGCCTCTGTGTATATTGCTGATACTTAACTCTCAGCAATTAATGGTTAAATTAAGCAGAAATCACGAATTCCGTTTCGATGCGTCAATTTCCTTTTTATAATCGACACGTAATTGGTACGGGGAGATAATTAACCGAAGTCTAAATAGCTCAGGTTTCAATTTAACCTGCATGTCGATAACCGGATACCTATTCTCATATTTCCTTTACGCTACTTTTCAAGAGAGAACACGAGAGTTAAATAACTTCAAGCTTCGATAGTTGGAATATGTATTGGCAGTCGTTGGAATGCGACTCGAAGGTTGATAGCGCTAATTCGTGGTTTCCTCGATATTTCAGCTCTCAGTTCCCATCGCAGTCTGCAGAAGCTCGGTGGTTTCCCAGGACATCCTCGTTGGCAAGCTCGAAATCTTCGGAGCTAAAGCGTACGATTACCGGTTCCCGTGTCGCAAGGAGAAAAATACTAGCAAATGGACCGTTTCCCGGATAAAGACGCAGCAGACTGTCGTATAAACGCGTTCACGAGCACTCAAGTCGGCTTCATCTGTGATTCACTTGGACCCCGGATGATCAAAGGACGAGAAAACATTTTTCGTTCCGCGGTTCCGTGGTGTGGCTCATATAAGGAGGGATCGAGACGTTTCACCAGACCGAAAGAAAAGAGAAGACGACCAAGAAGAGCCATCTTTTTCCAACAGTCTTCGAGGTCCTCGCCATTTTCTTCGACGACTCGGTTCCACTCCTCTTTCGCTTCGAGTGGACTCGATTATCTTCTCGTTTCGGCCCGGTTGGGTCATCGCCAAGACAATTTCTGCCTGGTCTCGCCCCTCCGAAGGGGTGGTTCGGGGGATTCGCGAGTAATAAATGCAATCTCGTGGCTTGATTCCTTCTTACCTTCGCTTAATCGACCGTGCCGCAGAAAGTTATAACTGTTTCGAGCGAGATGTGCCGGCTGCCTAGCGGATGCCTTCGGAATTCCCTCGAATTCCCATCGACGGCTGCTTCTTCGTTGTCCCTTTCTACCTTGGCTATCGAATAGCGGTGTCTAGTAATTTAACGGCGAAACGAGAGCGTCGCGAATATCGATACGACCCTGTCTCCGAAGTCGCCGCACGTTTTAATTTACTATTATTACGAACACTCGAGAGGGGGATCAGCGGGCCGGATGAAATCTTATTTACGTCGCGACGCTCCACCCAGCCGACCAACCCTGGCGAGTTTGTCGATGCTCGCGACGCGGAACGAGAATTTATCGAGAAATCGACCGAACCAACGACCCTGGCCAGCGAATGTTCAGTAATTAACAGTCTTTAATTGAACGCGAGCTCTTAACGGAGGGAGGCGAACGAAAGAGTTAGGGTGGTGACAAGCGAAACATTCGAAGGGTCAGTAATATCGAGGATAAAATTCTGTGAAATGCAACTTTTGCCATATTAGTCTCTTGTCTTAAGAAATACCTAATGCTCCTATTTTGAAAAAAGTATTCGATTCATTTAAAATTGTCCATCAGATTTTTATTACCTTCGAACAAATTCTGTTTTTACACGCCAATTCTCACGATCGTCCGGCATTTTCTCTTCGTGTGGGCTACGGTTCCTGTTTGCCCCGAACAGCGAAGCAATTTCGTTCGGCGACGATGTTGGTGGTAGCTGGTAGCCGATGACCTTGAGCAGTTCCATCGAACGGGGGACACGGGAATGGAAGAGAACGAAGGGGCGGGGATCGTTACTTTCGTGAAAAAAAAACGTTTAACGATGCCGGTGGTTCGGTTGCTGGCACGGCGTCGTTGCCGAAACAGCGAAAGCTTGCGCTCGATAATTTGTGGCTCGCGAGCCACCGGCGTGGAACCGGCCTCGGTGTAATTACCAAGGTAAATAATGCTCGCCGACCGTCCAATGGCGTAACCCGGTTCGCGAATAAATTCGGCCGCACATACGTGGCTGGAGTGCGGAATGTCGGTTTCCGGGACCCGGCGAGCACCGCGCCAGTTAAACGAACAGATCGTTTACGATAATCACGGATCGGTTTTTTGCCGGTCAAGAGATTTGTTTTCAACGAGGTGAGTAGGTTCCCGACGTGCGGCAGATACCGGCAAACGATTCTTGAAATCTCGAAGGCATATCGCTCGAAAACGAACTTTGAACTTTGGTGTTCGTTCTACGATCGCACGTTTCAAATACACAGACAAAAGATATAATATCACTTCAATTTCTTCAGGGTAATAAACAGCGTTAAAAAGAGGTTGAGTAACGAAAAGAGAATTTTAAGGATTCTTCGCAATATAAAGTATCCGGTAGCATGGTTAGGTGGCCAGCAATTCGATAGCAAGCTAATGCACTTGTAGCAGATCAGAAAATTGCAGAAGCCTCTTGCCTGACGTGCATAGTCGTGAACGATTTCTCGCGAACAGCTCTAGTCCGCAGAATTGCCAGAAGCTCGAAAAGAAATCTTACCTCGGCGCGTCTAATTCCCGTAGGAACGTTCACATGCCGCGGGAAGACCCTCGCAATCGTGGTGTAGGTTTTTGCGTGCGATCCCGGGTAACTGGAGACGGCGTTGTACGCGGGGCGCGAGATGCGAGGAAGTCTTATGAACTCGCCTTAAGCTCGGCCGTGTGCCTTCTTCCTCGCTAACGAGCCACGAACGAAGAAACAGCTAGTCGGTAATTGGATCGGCCGATCTGCTGCTCCTTTATGCGGCGACTTGGCCCGCTCGATGAGCAAAGCGGTCTTCCTCAAAACCACACCACCGTGGTGCGCACCAAGACGAAGCCGAGGGTCACGGTAACGTTATTAACCCGTAATCGAGCTCCGGGCAAACAATGAAGGCGACTCGCTCGAGCGGCCTCGTCTCTGTCTGGCCCGCGATCGTGGCCCGGGGCTAACCCTCCGCGTGGCCAAACTTTGCCACCCTTGATCAGAAGTTTCAGGCCACCGCGTTATGCAAACTCCTTGTTTCCGATGTGGGAAACCGGCGTGCTTCCGAGTCCCGTCGAATGCCTTCTTACCGCTTCGACTCCTGGCAAACTTGCCCGCTCCACCCTCGATTCGCGGCAACTTTGCCCGCTGGACAGGTTTAATTTCGTTTTCTTTTCCGAGAGAGTACGCCGGAAATGGGGTGGGGTGGCTACCGCCGCTTTGTTCACGGTGCTTGGAGCTAATTTCTCCGGAGAAAGTCGATGGGTGCTGCGATCCTCGTTCCACGCTGAATTCGGAGAAAGGATTGGCTAAATTGGCCCGTGAATCGGTAAAATGGTGATCGATATCAGCTTCGTTGACTCGAGCCCGGTTTATGGATATTGGAAATTGAGACTATGTTGGTATTAAATAGATTCCGATACAAGCTACGGCGTAATATACGTCCATAGACTGGATTGTATAGGCGGATACAATTGCGGAATGGGCCATACATGCGGAATTCTTGTTACGTTGCGTTTGATTACCAAAATCCTACCACCGGCACAGTGGCTCACGAATTAAAAATTTCTGAATTGAAAATATTCGTTCAATGACAGTTTCGCAATCATGCTCTCTATGACATTACGTTCTGGTTATTAAAACTCCACTGTGCTGATTAATGAAGAAATCCTATTGATCATTTATAGAATGACCCGATTTTATTTCATACATATCATTACACGAAAAAATAATCAATAAGGACGAGAAGAAAAATGCTTGAATAACTTGCTTTATCTCAATTGATTTTCTTCCTGGGTGGATATAGAGTTTGTTTTACGTTAACGATTCAACGAGGCGGTGTTACGAGAGAAAGTCGAGGCAAGTTAAATTGGAGAAATACACGCACGTAGTTCTCGATTGCTTAATTAAGCGAAATCATTTGAATTCCCTGAGCATTCGGTGGAATATCCTACGAACGTCGGTGAATCGTCGATGGAGAAATTACTATGATGATCGATGTAGCAAACTCTCGAAACGGGGGACGGAAAATTTATGGGAAAACTTTGTGATCCCCTTCGGAACTCGGGGATACGACTTTCCTCTCTGACCATGAGAACTAAAAATTAAGTCGTATATCGACGTAGTGTTTCCTTAAATATTTTCATTAAAGTCTCTTTTAAGCATATTTTACGTAACAATCTGTGTATTGCACTTAACGATAACAAATCTTAATGCTCGTACTTAAAGTGGACCATATTGAGAAACATACATGTCTTGTACAAGTGTTTATACATGTATCGAATTGTGAAGGCATAATCGATCGATACGTAGTATAGGTAAAAACGCGAATAACTAGAAAAAAAATAGTTCGATCACGAATGAGTTAAAAATAAATCGGTAGCAATTCGAGTAGGCCGTCAATCATAGGCGACCGATAACAACGCTCGCAATCCGCGGTATCGATTCCGGAGCTGCGGGAAACGCCGCGTTCGAATTACACAGGGAAACGTATGAAAAAGGAATAAAAAGAACGATTGGGCAAAATGAAAGGCAGAGGGGCGCGTGTATCGCAAGCAATCAAGGTGTTTCGATATTACGGCAAACGGATGCTGAACACGGTTTTTCTCGTTACCGTAGACGCGGCCTGGAATAACGAGATTTCGCTATTGACTTTGAACAGGGTTCCAGGCAGGAAGTGAACTCGCTGGGAACGCCGGGACGCGGTATAGAGCAGAATAGAGCAGCGACGCGACGCTGATGAGCCGATGCGATGCCGCCGAAGGGATTTCCATAACTGAGTCGACCGGACGCGGAGTTGCCTTGTCGGCCGAGCTGTCGCTGCAACCGGTGCAGGCGTATTCGATTTTCACGGGTCACATCGCCGGAAACTTATTATTCTCGGACAGAGAGACGAGAGGTTATATAAAGGTGAAAAAAAGACGGGACGAGCGATCGTCGCGTCGTCGATGGAAAACGATCGTCACCGGAGACCGAATCGCTCTTCGAATAAAAAGGCTACCATTTTCGACGCGGGATCACCGACGGGATCGCGTGTTATCCCGATGGAATAATTATTGTTGTCCATGAATTCGAATTTCTGTCCCAGGAACGATCGACGCTGGAAAATTCGAGGTGATTGCAATTATTTTTTTATGAACGCTGGCCGGTTTGATGAGAATTCATATTCATTTTCATCCCCTCAGTGCCATTCGTTCGATATTCCGTGAAGGTTTATACACCTGCAGTCTAAGCGTTACCATCGTTCTTCTGACATTTATTATTATTTATGTACCTGTATTTATTTTTATTCTGCAAACTGGTCAATTCAATTTACCACACGGTATCCAAACTTCTTCTTAATTACTATCTTTTCGATTCCTAAATTATGACACCGGCGATCAGCATACAATCCCCGCCTAAATGAAAGAACGCGAAATAAATGAAGCTGGGCGGCAAACGAAAAAATCCGAAGAGAAAATAAAGAAGGGAAACAAAGACTAGAAGGGAATTAGTAGAAGGGTTGGCGAGGAAGTAGAGGGTGTAACAGAATCAGGGCGGAGAAGAAGCGACCGGTTCGACTTATATAAGGCGACTCAATTAGGATTAGCCCGTTGCCTCGGAGCCTTTAGGTCTTTGCTCGCTGATCTCCGACTTCGTCTCATCGGCTTAGGATTTAGCTAAGGATCTTATTGGCATCGAGAGCGAACGATCGATACGCCCACCGTTCACGAAGCCACGCTCACGAAGTCACGAAAATCGTGATCTCTTCGTCGACAATGGGACATACGATGGCCACCTACCGGCGTCCACGGACTCCGGAATGACTAAGAAAGTTCAGAAAACCGTTTCCATTCGAGCGAACGTCGTAAGAACGTTCCGTCTTAAACCCCCATCTCTCCAACCCCCCTTTTCAATCCGTTGCCTTCGATAGCGCCGACTTGACTGACGAGCCGAGCGGAGTAATTAAAGCGGCTTAAACCTTCTTCAATGAAAATCGCCGACTGCCGACTCTTCGAACGAAATAAACTTTTCTCTACAATGAAATCGTTTGCTTTTTCTCCGTCGAGCACCTTTCATTCCCTTCGTTATCGGAGGTATGGAATGTTTGATTTTAATTAATTGGTCACAATTTTTGGATTTTTTGTCCTTCGTTCGCTACTCTCGTCTGAAGGACTCTAACCGTTTGAAATAATTCTTAATCTCTGAATTAACCGCTGTTACTATATACAAGGTACTTGGATATCTGCTCAAACTTTAGTACTCTGACTACTCCCAGAAGCGTTACGATTTTAATCGCAGTCGAAGTTTTATATTTCACATAAATAGATCGGAATGAATCGCTATTTCTGACGGGTCAACTACCTCGTTCCTACAAAATGATCTAACTCAAAACCATTTCGAGTGCTTCGTTCTCCCCATCCCAACTTTCTTCTCGTTTTATTTCTCCTGGACTCGGTTCTCGGGTTCGATCGGCAAAAAACGAGTTTCCGTGGTGGAACGGCGACTTTCAGCGACCGATTCCGAAATTGATTTCACGGCTGCACGACGAGAAACGATCCGTGGCCGGGGTGTCGTACATCAAATCCGGAAAACGAGGCAATCGAGCGGGTTCGCGGCATCAAACTCTTATATCATCCGACCGAACGCTAGCGTTGCGACGCGTGCTTCGATTAAAGTTCAATCGGGCCGCGTTATCTAGGATCGTTTTATACTCGCTGCTTCGGCGAAACACCAGAAACGTCGAGATTTTCGATAATGCTCGTTAAACGTTTTACGACCTTGCGCCGAGAGAATTATGCACTTATGCAACGTTGTAACTACCGCTTAAAGTCTTAAGGCTCCACTTGAAGGATTACCTTGTCTAACTTTGAAACCGACTAGAAGTTCGTTCTTAATGAAGCCACTAATCAAGGGATTTGATACTGTGACGGGAGAAAAGGGGAGAAGGGGTTGGATACCCTGGATATTAATCATTCGTGTTATGTATATTATTATTTTAAAATGATTGAGCGATTATATTCGCTTGTGAATTAAGATGGGTATTAATATCAGCAAATATTATAGATTATTATTTATTTTTAAGACGATAAGATTAAATCGTCCAGGATATCTCGTCGTGTGATATAGTAAGACTTTGCTTAGAATTTCACCCGTGACGACATAGAGTCCTAGCAATATAATACGAGTTGGATGCTCATGTCCGAAGTTTGGTTACAATAAGCACCCCAAGTACTCGAATACGAGTAAGGGTTGTTACCACTATAATATTCGAGTTACCACCCGTGCCTAGTTTGCAATTGTATCGGGGTTGCAATTATCGAGATTCTGTGCCCGAGAACACAACGATCGAGTTGTTTTTTCTTTCTTTCGCGATCGAACGAAACTCTTTTGTTTCCCATCGTTGGGAAACGTTCCCGAGGAGCAGAAGGGAGAAGCTGGCGTCGATCACCGCAAAACTCGAAGCAATATTTTCAAGAATTCCTTTGAATTTCTTCCCCGTTGCCACGACCGGTTACGAGCGTAGACAGAGAAAGGCTTCGTCCCTTACTTTGACTCACAGACAGACTTCCCATCGACGAACGACAGCGTATTTTCTTTTTACTTTATCTTTCTTCTCCTCTTTTTTTTTACATATCGTAATAGCTCCCTGGTTCTTTGACGGTCTTTGTCGCGCACCCGCGACCATCGCGAGTTTCGAGACATCGCTCTCCTTGAAACTTTCTCATTCGTCAAATTAGAATTCGCCTTTCCGCCGGCGCGACGCCGCCGACGCTCCCCGGAGGCTCTCCGACGCCTCTCCTCTCCTTCGTCGAGACAATGGATCAAAGGATCACACACAGAACGCGACGCGCGTCTCTCCTGCGCCTTAAATTCCATCGCTGCTGGCCTCCCAAGGAAACATCGACCATAGGGACACGTCGGAAAGTCGAGAACACGATTGTCGCTCTTCCCCTGGAAAGATCAAACGACCAGCACCAAAACGCGTCTCGTTTCGTCGCTGTCGTCAACTGGAAGCTGGTTTCCCGAATTATCGTTCATCGCAGCCACGATCGCACGGAATTCCTTCAAATTTTCCCTCAATTTCTATACCCCAAATTCGTATACCCCCCAATTACCTAGTGATCCCCTCTCCCAAGTTTGCAATATTTTTCCTAGAACAAGCTAGCTTTACTCTTGACCGTACAATAATATAGTGAAATTCAAAGCAGAAACTGTAAAGTAGAAACTATGCGTCTTCGTTCCTGATTTTACATAAATTGGAGAGGTTGGAATGTCCAATTGCCGTGATCGAGAATACCTACGTAATTTGCACTCGATATTGTGGCAATTAGATGAAAAGCTTTTAATTTCATGGTCACTTGGCCCCGATGAAAAGGGATCCACGCGGTCTGGTTTTACGGGCGGACGCTTTTATCCAAAACTCCATCAATTTTGCCTTAATTTCATACAGGTGATCGATACCGGCCCGCTAAACACGCGAAACTTTCCAGCGTTTTAAAGGTAATCGCTTTCATTCAAAATTACAATATTGAATTTTCAAACTTTGCAGGCAATCGCGAGCTATCTACAGAACCGCCGCACAAAGGCACCAAGTTTTACCGGCGTATCGGTTTCACCGGCAATTTCAACGGTGGCTTGTTCGATTATGTACACGGTCTCATTTTCATGGAACTTGGACATTTACTAATTTCTTCGCGTTCGTTGGCACGCTGGATACTATAAATTTTCAAATTTCACCGATGATCACCTCTTTCATAGAAACTGTGCTGGCCCTCCGTGTACCCTAACTTGGAAGTCATTATATTCTCGTGTAGTCATAAATGTTACACGCTGAAAAGGTATACTGCATAAAATATTTTATACACGACCGATGAATATGGCTTCCTATGTTTCTAATACTTCATAAATAGGAGAAACTTGTCGAGACTGTGTAGCATGAAATTTTATGAACCACCTAATGTTCATCATGGAATACTAAAATCAATGTCTGTGTCTCTCACCATTAATATTGATGAATTCGACTATATGCTTGTACCTTTCAGTTGGAAATTATTCTAAAGAAAGTTACACTAAAACAGCAAAGCAAAGCAAACATTAATCATGTGACCTATAGACCAAGGATATTTTACACGTGCCAACTATACTGTGTAAATCTACCACAGGACAGAACTCAAAAAAGAAAACCAATGAAATGCTCGAAGCATCGAATACGAATTGCACCCCTTAAATATCATCCCCTGTGTTTCGTGTTTAGAATTCATACCTGTTTACGGGCAGTGACAGGTCGATAAAGAACGTTCGAAAGACCGGCAGAAGTTATATGGTGGCATTACGATGTCGATGAGCGAGCAAGAAAAACGAATGCCGGCAAGAGAACAGGGGGTGGAGGTTTCACGGTGCCGGACAAGAGAGTGGCGTTGAAAAGCGTCGTCGTCGCTCGACGACCAGAGGAACACGACACGGAGCAACACGGAGGCGGAGAAGAACACGAAAACCCGGTGCCTCGTAATTAATAACCGTTCGAGGTGCGTGCACGTAGGACGCAGGGCGTAGGCGTCGCAAAGTGGCTGTCGTTAGTCGCCTCGTTGAGACGGCGCCTTACCGCCTGGACTCGTTTCGCGCTTCCTACTTCTCGCCAACCCCTCCGAAAGCCGATTTCCTCAGATTTCACGCCGACCAGAAAAATCCCCGCTAATTATCTCCTACTTGCGGCTATCTTTCCGCTCGTAAAACGCTCAAAGTTTCCATGATTTTTTTTTATGGCGGTTTCAAGCAGCCAGTTTCTACCCTTGTTTCTCTTACTTGCTCCCCGAACGAGAAGCGATCGGGGAGTTTAGAGCTTCCGTGAAAGTTTCTTGGAAGATCATTTATTTAATGATGTTGGCGAAGCGAACTTTCTTTTAGGCAATTTTACTGTGCTTTGCCGGATGTTTGTATAATGCAGCAATGAACTTTTCTTACCTTGGGAAATTCCGTTTGGGGAATGACTTGACTTACGACCGCAAAATTTGTACAAATCTGATAAACGAGAGTTGCTTGGGAGGTATAGGCTGAAGTTATAATGAATGTTCTTGTATTTTAAAGACTGTGTTACAACCTTGGTCTATAGGATAGGATATATTATACTACGATAGGTGTAGAAGAAGGAGGTTCCATAATTCATTAGTAGTGGGTTCTGTTCAAATCATTAATAATATTATACCTAATATATTATCTCAGTGAAAGTATTATTTCAATAATATGTATAATTCTTGACATCATCGTGTCCGAACTCGAGAGTAAAAATCACAAAAGACAAAGCCGTGAACAGAAAGTAAGCACTATCGAGTGACACGAACGATTTCGAAATAAATTTCGACGTCCGTTCGTTCGCACGATCCTTCAGATCCTTGAACGAATCTCATTCCGGAAACGGTGAGCCGGTATTCCGGGGCCAACAACGAAACAACGAGTGGTGAGTCCGCAAATTGGACGAGACCGAGGACACGTAAGCGGCTTCCTCGAGCGGGAGAACCGGAAGAAAGCCGAGCGGATTTCGAGGTCGGGCAATTTTACGTCTGCTGTAAGATCGTGGCCTCGATCCGTAGATCGGATCGATGCCAATCGCGAAGGAATCGATGCTCGTCCGTCTGTAAAATTGATTCTGTTTCCATGGTCTCTCCATGGCCGGTCGCGAGACGCGAAATCTCGTGGGAAACGAAAGGTGATTCCTTGCCATGCCTTTTCCTTCCTTTCTTCCGTTCGCCTTTTCCCTTCTTACTCGTTCCTCTTGCTCCTTCAGGACACTTCGACGTCCTCTCGTGTTTTATTTCTACGTTTCGACTCGCTCTTTACCCTTCTCGTCCGGGGATGTTGTTTGCTTTGCCGAAAGCAACCCAACAGCTCGCCACCACCGATAGGATTTTTCCGTACTATTCTCGGCTACAATGCCAGCCTTTTTTCGTTGCTCGTCATTTTATAAACGATAAGACGTGCCACGAGATGACCGACTATTTGCTTTTCCCTGCTTCGGTCCCGTTATCTAACTTCGTTTGCTGAGACAATAGAGCTACGAGAACGCTTTCGCAACTTGCAGTTGCAAATTAAAAATTTATTATTCGCTTTACCTGGTAACCTTCAATTTCCATACCATGCTACAAACGTTTATCTGCTAACTTCTTTATATAGACCTTGATAGTGACCTCGAAATAAAATGGTAGAAATTCTTTTCGTACGAAAACTGTCATCATCTGGTTAGCCATAAATTAGTAATAACCAACACTCATAAAGTGCAATATCTAATAAGTCCACAACTACAAAGGACAAGGATTCTATTCGTTCACCTGCCAATTTATCGAATATACATAGCTATTCTCATCTCGCACTCGTAAACTTCAGGATTTGAACAAGCCTTGTTCCTAGAAAGTGAAGTAAGTTCGAGGAGAGCTAAATCTCGTACAGACAGGTGAGAAGGAGTTAAAAGGCGCACGGATTATCAGATAAGAATGGGACACGGTACATTAAAGTCAGTTGTATGCAAAATGACTCTCGAAATACTCGAAGAAACGGCAGCTTAAACGAGCGAGAAAATACCCATAAAGCTTTTTCTGTTCTCAAGTGTCCGCGTGCATAGATTTCGCGTTGAATGAGCAAGCTGGTCAATCGTATACACTTTCAACATCGAACCCTAGCTCGTAACTCAACAATACGATTCTTTAATGATAGTTTATGCGATCGTGAGACTGTACACAGTGGTAAGTTGCAATTTGAAAAATCGTTCACTGAAGTTTGTGAGCTGTTACGTGGAATTGAATGGTCGGATAAAGAATCGTTTGTGGCGCCAGCTTCGTCTCGTTGATTTTTGAATTATTTCGAGTAATGAAGCGATCGTTTGTCCTTTAAAAGTGAAATAGAACAGTGGATGCCAAGAATCATTCGCAGAAAGTGACCGAATCGAATCCAGCAAGATAGTTACGGATGAAATATGAAGCGGTACGAAAATTCACGTTGATTGAAATTTTTAATTTTACACGTGTAATAAATATTATTGAAATCCCTTTAGAGTGGGACCAAAACATAGTTTGCAACCTCGTAACCAAGCTCGACGAAAATGCTTTGAACCATATCCTCAAACACTTTTAAACGCGGAAACTGAAACTCATTTACATTATCATCACAATATTTTTGCACTTTCACGGGTTCGCCGCAATAAATTTTCATGAGTTGTATAATGCAAAATCTGTTTGTCAACCAGTACCATGCAAGGGTCCCCGACTCCCGTTTAATATTCTCGCGTTTAAAATGCAGCTAGCATTTAATGCCATTCATGACTCTGGTTATGCCGCAGTTAATTTTTCACGCCTTGTTACGTTTCCCATAACACGATCGAAAATAGTTTGCTCGAATTTCTATCCTCAGCTCGGAGAGCAAGCGTAGAAAAAAAACATTGGTCAGTTTAAGTTTCAGCAACGTTTACCCGCGGAAACCGTGGCAAAAAGGAACTGTCCTGTATAAACAGGGGGTGGTCGGTGGCTGCAGCGAGGATTCTGCAGGAAATGAAAAAAAAATAGAAGAACCGGTGGTGGATACGCAAGCACTGCGAATAAAGTTTCACCGAGGCTAATTCGATCGGAAAAATTCTGTGGGGGTTCCGGCAACCCCATTCGCGAGCAAGGGGGTGGCGCGTGAAACTTTTATTTTTCGTTCGGTTCGGTTGAGTTCGGACCGAACCGGACGCTCGTCCATTTATATGATTAAATTCCACCTGATACGCTTTCGTCCAAACTTTACAGACTACCTGAGAAAGGGATCGAAGGAAGACAAGGGTAGAGAGAAAAGGCGAACAAAAACGATCGCTATTCTTGACGAACGACTTCAACAATTCCTGCGTTGTTCTCGTCACCTATAGTACCATGTAGATTTTACATAGTCCACTTAGATCTTATGAAAACTAGTGGTACTAGACCGATACGAGACCGATACCAGGCTACATACGAAGAGGTATAATTATTTTACGTTTCAGGTATTCTTGCAGACAAAAGTTTCATACTGCATAATGGAGATATAGGCCTCGAGGGTAGTTCGATGAATACACGGTGTCGCGATACATCCTGAACTTCAGCGACGTAATCATAGGTGCTAGCGGAAAGTTGCGAAACTGCGACTTCTGTGAGAAACGATACCGAGTTGATAGTTTTCCCGGCACAATGTCGAGCAAGTTTATCGCGTGCTCGTTCGTTGCTCGTACTTTTCGATCTTGATAAAGTGAAATTAATAACGCGGCGCGCCAGGAACCGCGACCCCAAAAACCATCGACTCGCCTGTTCGATGTTTTAATTACCGGCGAACACGGAGGCTGGTTTCGGAAAAAAATTAACATACTGCTTTCATATTTTGCGTTATCGTTCATGCAATTTTGCTACCTACGTTAGCATAAATAATGTATCGTACTTTGCGCAATGCGATATTAACATTTTCAGCGTATACACCATTATTTTGAATATGTTTTCCTTCCCGACACATGCATGCAAAGAAACATTTCCCGCCATAAACAGACTGTCGTTTCGTTCCATCACAGTCATCCAAAGAAACCTCCCCCGGGGCGAGCAAACAAGACAAAGCAGGGCACGTTAACCCCGCAATCTTTCACGAAAATCGTGCGTCAAAAAATGATCCCCCAGCTCGCAATGAAATGGCTCATTACGACCCTTCTGGTAGCGAAACGGTACATCAAACCGGTGGCAAAGGGTGCAGGGCCGACGGTAGCGGGGGTGACAGACACGTCCAGCGCAAGGCACGTTATATTTTCTTACGAGTGCACTCGCCTGTTGCGGTTTCCCCGGGTGTCCGCATCGGTAACGAGCCACGTTATGGCCAGCAGTCCCGGTTGGAACGAAGCTTTCGACGTAATTCACCGTCGAGAGGCCACTTTGCCATCGACTGTGTCTCCGTTAAGTTCGACCAAGCCGCAGGGGTCGCTGGGGGGTTGCGCAACTAATAGAAACGGGGAGAAGAGCGTGAACGACGCTAGAAGAGGAGGAGAATCCTCGAAAAAGGAGATCGAGCATCGGGATCGGGGAAAAGCAACCCCTGGAAAGGGGGCGAATGTCTCTCGGCCAGGTTTTAGCATATCGTTACTCCGGTACTCGAGTACGGCTGCGTTTAACGACCGGCATCGCGGCGCCCCTCACGCTGCCACCGGTCGACAAAAAGCTGGCAACGACGGGGCCCTGGACGCGAAGAGTGCTCGCGACGTCTCAATTGACTCGCTAGCTGCTGATTTACGACGCGATTCGTCGCTCGATGTCCGCTTCTACGCTCGTCTCGAGTGCCGCCGGAATGCTGCGGATTCCGCGGTGGCGATGTCCCTTGCGAGTTTAACACGCCTCGATCGACCCTCGCGTACCGGAAGTTGCTTTACCGCCAGATTTATGGCAAGATCGTGAGGCAGTTTGCCCGAGAACGCCGAACCACCCTCAACTATTGAATTACGTACACTATCGGCGAAAAACGTCGAATCGCTTGTTAGTTTCCATTAGAATCGAATTTTATTGCCCCGATCAACCTCTGTTCTTAATTTTAACAAAAAACGAAGTCAGCTTGTAGCTCTGTAACGGGCTGTAAAATTTTAATTGGCCCCGAACGCAACAAAAGAGTTATCTCCGCTTATTCGAACGTAGCAATTCAGCAACATCAATTCGAGTCAGGATAAAAAAAGGCAGCACAACCCCGTATAAAAAAGCAAAGGTTCACCGGCGATGGACAACCATTCGTTTATCATACTTTTGTCGAGGCAACCGAGCGCGGCTTTGAAACCGGTAGAAAATCGAGCAGGATACGAGGATACAACCGTCCGTTCAGCCTTTTTTCCAATATTTCTTTTTCCCGAGCGAATTTAACAGCGGCGTGACGACGCCGCATCGCAAACCGAGTTTTTACGAACGCGGAAACGGGGCGGGGGTGGATGGCGCGTCTTCCGCGAGGAATTACGAGCGAGCTTAGTTCAATATTGACCCGGGCAAACGTGTGGCGAATATTATTACACCATCTGCATAATTTCTGTATTCAGTCGGTGCTCCCTGAAACGCGTCTGTAATTACTTCGGTTGCCGCGAGGTCGTCGTGGAGGGTGCCGATGCGCGCAAGCCTCGTCTCTCGCGAGAAAGGGGTAGCGCGTGCACGGGTCAGGGGCGCAGGGGGTTGAACGGTTGCCAAAGGTGGGGAAAATGCGTGTGTACGTTATGTAAATGCTGTATACGGGGGTAATTGGACGATCGTGCGCGTCCGAAACGACGATTTTCTCGTCGCGAGCGAAACTCGAAGCCAAACCGCGGCGATTCCGCTTCTACGCTGCGCAACGCAGCCGAGCTTACTTATCCGTTTCTCTTGGATTTCCCGCGTTTACCGGAGGAAACGCCGCTTTAGAATCTAGGGGCCCCTGGGGAAGCTCCTTTTGGTATAACAGCGAGCAATTGGGTGGTACTGTTTCGGTACGTGTAATCCTTCTCTAATGATTCGGGCAACGGGGCGAGGGGAATCGCTCCCGAGGAACTTGCCGGTATTTGATTTCCGGATAGAAGGAAGCCAAGCGAGAGCCTTGTTTATCAAGCCTTTGCTTGTACATTAATAACCGGGGAACTTGTGCATCCGCCATCTTGGCGAATCAGAGCAATCTTTGAGTACTTTGAGTACTGTTTAAAATTTCTTCTCGCGATATACACTTCGTATGTTATGGTGCGTTTCTGCGAGATAAATGCCGAACAGTTCTATGGAATTCTTGTATTTTTTTCTAGCGAATTGTGATTCCCTGTTACGCGTATTCCCAAATTAACTCCGCATTCGCGCGTAACTTCCTCTCGCGTCGGATTCGAGCCGTCGGGCAACGCGTGCTCAATGGACGGAGGTGGAACGTTCACCGTTACAATGGAGATCGTGAACATTTTAATTCATGAACCGATGAATTAATCATTACTTGCAAATGTGCTCTGTCTGGAATCTCGATTAAGGCCTTGAGCTATTCTTGCCGGGCTGCAGTTTGTCATACCTTCGTTCGCCGCCCAGGACGTTCGATAATAAATTACAATAAATTCGGCGACGCGATTACGCGACAATTGACAATTCTCGTGCGTGAACCTCGTTGCGCCAGTGTTCGGAAACTTGTTAACATAAATACATCATGTTGTACAAACAAGTCTACTACGTGTCCAAATTTGATTAATAACTTATACATAACTTTCGTGTTAAACAATGTGCATAAATCATGAATTTCAATCGATAATTTTCAATGACATTCGTTTACGGATGAGGAGGTAAAAGTCATGAAAAAATTCTCTAAAATTGGTTTCAGTAAATTAATCGTTTACTAAATTTTTCTATACGTTGAACTACAAACATATCTATAACTTGTACCAGCTTTTCAATAAAGTAAACTTAGAACTTGTACGTATACGTGAACTGCATCTACATATGTCTGTTCATTAAAAGATATAGTAATACAAGCTATAAGATTTGCTTATACATTAATATGAATGAGGACCATATACGAATAGATTATATCTGCGCAAGTCAATGTTAACTTACAGCACTATAACCTTGACCTCGATGACCAGTCCAATAAATCAAACCCCTCACGGAATCCCGTATCAATGAATCCTCGGCTCCGATATTTCGTGTCCTCGAACAATTCAGCCTCGAATAAAATCATCCAAGACTCCAACATTCCGCAAGCAAAGACACTCGCCCGTTCCAATAAATTCCGTCGAACAAATCGAATTCCCACTAACGTTGTCCACACTCCTCCCCACACGCATACCGCCATGAAAAAAAATTTGCATGCGAATGGTTCCCCCGTGCAAAATTCATTTAAAAAAAGGAAGAGGACGAAAGAAGAAGAGGAGCGGTAGGAAGCACGCTCTCTATCCGCCCTCGCTCGAGCACGCAGGATACGCGTTTAACGCCGATGCAAAGATCAGCCCCGATATTCGCATTCTAGGGTGTGCAAAAAAAGAGTGGAGGGCCGATTCGTATTCGCCTATCGGGGAATCCCCGTTGCAGGAGGACTTAATCGTCGAGGAGAGGCGATTTCCGTCGATCGGCCGCGACGAGACACGAGGCGACGCGACGCGGAAAGTACGCTGATTGTGAATCGAGCTGATTGCCCGAGTGCCGGCGGCGTTCAAACATCGTCCACAAAGGCGGTAATACCAGGGCCGGGTCTGGTGGCGCCCTCCCTAAAACGATTATCCACTCGACGAGCCCTCGCTCAGGGGAGGGTTAGCCACCACGTAACGACGTATTGTGAGGACCTCTCTCGCTGGGAAAAGCCTGCGGGCCTTTCCTACCTTCCACGCCGGAAAATCCTCCGGGAGTATCCTCTCGAGACTCCTCTTTCTCGTCCGACTCGTGTCCTCCAGCTTCGTTCCTCCTTGACAAAGTCGCGGGGTCTCGATCAACTCCGAAAGGTTCGACGAGTTCCAGCCTTCGGACAGCGACGTGAACAGATCCTCTGAAGTGTCCTCGAGCAACGGGGGATTTCGCATTGAGCAAAAGTAACCCTCCAAGCTTGCAGGATTAATATCTGCGACATTCTGCTCGGTACCGGGTCGCGACACGCAGATACGGAAACGGGTTGCAAGGTCATTTTAACCTCTGATTCGTTGTCGTGCAATATTAAGCGATCGAGATCATGTAACCACAGTTGAAAACCACACGTGCAATGAAATTATAATCTGCATTTAGCAAATGTTCAAGACTCCCACAATCGAACTGGCAATCAATACAAAATTCCACACAGAATTGGAAAATGAAATTTCTCAAAACGAGAGTTAATCGACACCGATGGAACCGAGAAAGTTTGCGTTACGAAGCGCGTGAAGCGAACGCTTCGTACGAGAGTTGCTGTTTATAGAAGCTTGTGGGAAAATATTGTATAATGCAGTTGCGTTTGACCATAAACGCGACGCAAACGGAGGAAACCAAGCCGACTGTGCGACTGTAAATAAAACATCGAAGCAGCGATGCATCTACGGCGTATTTCTATTTTTTTTCTTCTCTATTCTCTTCGTGTCGCGAACGAATGCATCGGACGACACTATACGTTCGCTTCGATCGTCGGAAGCCGCATATTTTTTCCCTACGAGAAGGAAAAGCACGATTCAGGGATATACTTAGAGCGATATCAGCCATAATAGATGAACGACGAGGCAATCGAGCGGTCGGTCATGCAAACGTACCACCGTCTATCTGAAAGAAGCAACCCTTCAACCTCGTCTCGTGAATTTCACTTCCGTGTCGATGGTGCACGTTCTTCGTATATTCCCGGAACGTGTATCGGCATATTGCCGTTCGAAAAAGCGCCGCTTACTCGCGTATCGTATCGTAAAGTCTTCGGTACCGACGAAAATCGTAGTTACTCTACGACAAAATGTTCGCGATATTTTCGAGTTTCTTGATCGTTCGATAGAAAAATGAATCTACGTTCGATCGAGTGAAACAGCACCTACCATGTTATACGAGACTTATACTTCTTTTTGGGTTGCTCGGTGGTTAAATTAGCATAACAGGATTCGTCGTCTACGGAAGTAATTTGGGGAGTTTCAATGGAGATCTCAGACGAACAATATATATCGTTAATATTTCGGGCTTTTCAGTATTTCTTTACAATGTTGAAATATCGACAATATTCGCGATATTCCATTGGCAATTGCCTGTACATGTACAGTGGAATCCTGAAATATTAATAATATGCATAATATTGATCCTCCGAGGTTTCCATAAGATCGTTGCATTATTCATTGAATTTAATTATTATTGGAGACTACATCTTAAGATGTTTTTAACGATAAATTTCTTGGCGTAATAACAGCTCAGTTTATGAATTTCGCATGTACATTACTCATTGTTTTTTTATCGATGTTGTGTAATCGCCTTTATTGCCTCGTTAAGGAAATGGATGTCTTAATAAACTCTTAAAGTAAAATGTGATGGCTATTACTTATTCCTAGAACCTGTAATTCTACTTACATTTATTTATAAAACCCCCTGTAAGAATCTACCAAGAACATAGCAAATCTCAAACAAAATTTTTCGATTGTTATCTTATTAATGAAATAGCGATTGATGAAATGAACCTTCTAATTCAGTGTTCGATTACACTTACATTTAACGAACCACTTATGATCTTCATGGCAGGCAACATGCTAATCGTTCGTCTTCTCGAGTGAATATGCAACAGCGACCCGAGTACAAGAACTTTCCCCATGAATAGCTGATGGCCAATAAGTATCTGGTAGAAACGTTTCGTGGTCGAACCGCGAACCCCTCTTAACAGTGGTTGAATTAATAATATTCGGTTTCGCGTTTCCCAAATGGGCAACAGCGCTTGTATCGGTGATAGCGATAGCCGTAGAACGGTTAGCAACCCCCTGCTACCCTCGATCAGTTACATCTATCCGCGTATAAGAGTGGAGCAACGCTTTTCTTCAGTTTGCGAAGACAACAGCTGCAAGCTCGTTGCAATATTAAGCAGTTTCATATAGGAGACAGAAGAGTACAACCCCTTAAAAGGGCCACGATCGATCTGATGTTACAGCTACCTGGTTCCTCGATTCCCTTGATCGATGCTGTTCCATCCGTATAAATCGATGTATTTGTGCAGCTGTGGCAAAAATAAACCGCTTCATGTAACTGGTGCACTATTTCCAGGAAGCTCGATGCACCAGAGACAACGTTTCATGTCTACAAACATTGTTCTGTATGTTCATAGATGAACTCGAGGAAAATCGATTTTGTACACTGGTGATTTGTATAGGGTGGTACGTCCGTTATGGGTCACGAGCTAATTTCAAGCTTACACGTTATAGATTCTTAAAATTTGGGACTTGAAGATTTGAGGTCCTCAAATTTCAAACTTTTGGATCTCTAGAATTTTATTTACTATAATTTGCGTTAATTATCCAATAATACTGTTCGCTTATGTAACACCATCAATCTCTAAAATCCACTTTCTGTCCCTTATTCATACACAATATTACCCGCCATCAAGCCGTTTTTCAGGTCGGCGCATTTTCATCAAGGCTGAACGCAAGAAAGCAAATTGTTCCAACAATGCAGTAAGATAGCTTCGGTATCGACCACGGATTCTATTCTCGTGCAAATTACCCTAATTCACCAGCAGCCACGATAAGCTTGGTGAAACTAGAATTACAGTGAAAGCAGTTTCGCGAAAACTGTGGATAGAAGAGCGGTTCGCATGATAGGAGGCCACATCGGAGCGAATTAAATAACGATCAGTCAGCGACGAAAGGGGGTTATTCGCTGAAACTCAGTCTGGAATCATGAAAATAACGTCTTAACGGCGTTACAACGCGTCTTGAACAGTTTTACAGATTTCGAGATCGATCTCGAACACGAAGGATTATCCTCGTTTAATGATCGAGTTGATCGTGACGCGTTTCGTCACCGGTGTTTATCGTTCCGGGATACAATTAACGGGTCCGATTTAAACGAGATCGCCGATGCGCGTGTTTAATGACACGGAACGCCATTACATGGTATAAAACCGTTTGTTTGCACGTAATCATTGCCGCGTGTCTCTTGACGCCGCGCGATTTCGTTGTTTCAGCGGCGCGATGATTTTAATCGCGTCCCCATCGGTTTCGCTGCGTTTGCGGCGAGCTTTCGCTATCGGGCCACGAACACGGGAATTTTGTTTCTTCAGCGATTTTAATCTGCGCGGAATTGCCCGGCGGGGGAAATTTAATCGAATGAAATCGATTGGAAACGGCCGGAATTCCTTTACTTTATTATTAGCGCGTTTGCAGCTGGTTGCCGATTACAGCAGTTACACGATATTCATAATTACTGAATATTGTTATCAATTGTATCCGTTAATCGATGAAATCTCGTATCATATTATATTATGCTATTTGATAACGGATTTCAACAAAGTGCATATTTGTTAATCCAAACAATTGTTTGTGCCTGAATTATTAAAAAATAATTGCATCCAAATATATATGTATGTAAATGTTTTTTAAAGTATCTTCTAGGGGAGCAGAAGTGTTCTAATACTATCTCCGATAAAGTGTAATTAAGGTATAACCGTACGGAAATGTATTTTGCAACTGCGTAGTCTATACGCTATCAGGGAGTCTTCAATAGCATCCAACATTTCCGTGCAACTACTTTTCTATTTCTAGCCGTTCCGGAGGTATAACTCTAGTGGGACACCTCCGCAGCAAACAAAAAGGAGGATATGAAAGCGAGGAACAACGAAGTAGACGCGAAAAGAAAGGGAACAACGAACAGTACCGAGGAAAACAATCAGTCCCGCTTAGCCCGAAGCGAGATCGCGGAAAACAAGGGAGATGAGGAAGCGTACAATCGCGCTTTCTAGCCGCGACTAATTGCGATCGCTAATTTCGCGCCCGTGAAAAGAGGAACAGTGCCAAAAGTGTAGTCTGTACGTGGCGCGGAACGAAAGAAAGAGACACGGATTGCTAGCTCGCGGGGCTGAAGCGCGCCTCCCGCGTGGGAGTAAGCCGTGCAGGCCCACGATACGGTGTGCACGCGTTTGAATAAATTACCGAGCGCTTGTTCCGTGTATAGCACGTGATATATCATGCTAAATCGAGATAAGCGTTGCTCGGAATTATTAACGTGCACGGGCCTTCGGCTTGACGAGCTTAAACCGCGGATGCTTATTGGAAAGTAGAAGGACACTGGATTCGCGGGGGAGGACAGTTGCGTGATTCGTGACGTCACCCTTTGTTCGAGACTCTCGAGTTTCTGGCATGTGTCTCGCATGAAATATTTACCTTCCGTTTCCGGTCGGAGACGTCGAACGGTTCGCAAAAGGGATGACTAGAGGGTGACTGCAGGGTAGACGACAATCTGATGAAGATTCTTTGTGATTTAATATTTTTTTTGGATATGAAAAAGTGTTCGACTTTCGTCTTACAACCAGAGTTGTAAAGGTGCTTTATGGTGTGTGTCCATTTTCAAGGAAGCACTCAACGTATAAACATTATGTGCATTGTTTTATGCAGGTGGTCGTAACTTTTTAGTTCTATGCTGTGTTATATGACAGGGTTATAAAACTTGTTAGAAGGAAGATGTTAAAACATTGTATGCGATGATATTTTTTATTTTACTTGACAAAGTTTGTTATACGTACCTGTAAAAATTCGGCTGTATAAACTATTGTAAAACAAGTGTCATGCAGATATAAAAGAATTACTATTAAACTGTGCTCTGAGCATGAACTAAATAATAAATATAATTAAATAAAAACTACCCAAACCAGTACCAGCAATAACGGAACCGTATAAGGGCAGGAAAAAAAAGCATCGATGACTTCAGTCATCATTTATTGTCCCTTTTCTTTCGTTGCCTCCATTGTATTCGCCATTTCCTCCCCTTTTTACGTCCTCTTTGTCGCTCGTTCATTCTTTCTTCCCTCCATTCCACCCCCATAAAGGGGTTTCATCCCCATTCTTTTCCCCCACGCTGTCACTTTCCCTTTCCTCCTTTCCCCTATTTTTCGTTTCTTCCACCCCGTCGAGGCGCATCTCCCGAGGGCGACGTAAACCCTCGGACAAATTGCTACGTGTGTTTACGCTAAATCGCCGTTGCAACTTCGCTCCTCGCGATCGAAGACCGCTCGTAAAAGCGTGCGATAAACATCCCGGAGTGGGCTATCGGTGTAAGAGCATTGGCGTAACCAGGGTCCTGGGAGGCCCTTGAAATATGACCTAACCCCTTCCTAATATGTAAGATACTTCAGATATCTTATATTCGAAATTTAGAAAATTCTCAAGTGACTTTGTTACTGAATAGCCAAATTTTCAAATCTCCAAGTTCGGAAATTTCTAAATTCCTAAATTCTCGAAATTCTAATATTCCAAATACTCAAATCACCAAACTCTCAAATCTCCAAATCCCCAAAATCCCTAAATCCTCGAATCTCCAAAGCCCTAAATCCTCAAATCCCATAGTCTCCAAGTCACCAAATTTCCTGAAACCACTCGCCACCGTCAGTAAGGTTAATGAACATATACCACTCGAGATAAAAGTTCTGGTTACGCCAATGTGTAAGAGAATTTTGGACGGGTCAACGCTTATCGCGTCACGTGTACACACGTTTATCCGGATTAAGACCACCCCAACGTCTTCGTGTTCGATGCTATACGTCCTCGTGCACGCTTGCTAATCCTTCGCGGGAGGGTAACATTAATTATGGCAAGTGGGAAGCGGGAGATTGTTCCAAGTTGTTCGCGGGCATGTCTACGAGGTGATGGCGATAGCTCGAGAGGGGTTAGCGGAACTGTGGGCTACCAGCGTCTTAATTGTCTTGTGAATATTTTGTAGAAGGGGTTGATACTCTAGTATCTGCACGATCATGAACTTCTCATTCTCTGTTCTTTTATTAGTACACTAAACTTCTAGAATTTAATAAAAAAGCCTGAACACTTACGAGTACCTCAATTTAAAATTACTGCATGAATCATATATTCATATTATTTTAAGAGACTTTATAGTAGATGAATAGGTGTAGATATATATCGTCTAGGATCCACTTTACCCCAATTTTAATAAACGCAGTAGAAAGTCTAGTGCGTTTACTGTAGTTCACTTAGCTACTCAAGATACTGCGACCTTGAAAACAGAAGCCATTTTCCTGATGAAAATTCATGTAATAGCTCGTTCCGTGCATTACACTTGTTTTCTAAACACGTCTCCAAACAGATTTACTTGAATTAGTAGATGAAGACGTAGATCGTAATTCCCAGCTCCCCTTTGTGTTCCATTAAGTAAAAGGCTCCGTGATTGCTAACTCTATTCACCCCTCCGAGAATCACAATTATAAGAACTATCGCAACTAATCACCATACTACTGGTATACAAATCAAGATTAATGCCAGAACAGCTCGTGCTGAACGTATATCAATTCTTTAGTTGAAAATAGGGGTGGAAAATAAATTAGCATATACTCATAATAAATTTACTCCTATTAAGTTACCTTAAGGTTTCAATCAAATTAGGTTTGGATTATAACAGTGACTCTTTTACCATAACAATTCCCATGGAAGCTCATCAATCAAGCAGGTTCATAGACTGGAAGAATCAATACGGTACAACTAGAAGCATCGCCACGCGACCAACCGTAGAAGTTAATCCGGCGAGCAAAGACGGAGCGGAAACGGATCCCCTCGACGCGATTTATTTACACCGAGACCGGTATCGGTTTCTTGGGCGCGTAACCAACCGATTCGGAAGCTAGTTTACCGTTACACCCTTCCCTATTCGCGGCGAAGACGTCGACAACGCCTGTAACCTCGTTCGCCGTGGTTGGATCCGATTTCACGTTCGAGCAGGTCGCCAGTGATCGACCGTCAGAAATCCCATACCTTCCCGCGAGGATCCGCTTCGACGGTGATCTTCGTCGCATCGGTTGCCTTCCAATGCAACCCGACCGGTCCCTTCAATGATATTCATTCGATCTTCGCTGGATTAACCAGCTGCTGGACGAACCGTTCTTACAATCACTCCGGGCCAAAAAGGAAAATTCTACCCTTGATGCGCGAACCTGTTAAACTTGCATATTCATACGATATTTGTATATTATATTTTTTGCATTGTACGAATTCAATTTGTATTTACTTTGGAGCACATGAAATAAAAGATTGCATATGGAGGTGAACGACAGTCTTTCAAGACCTGAGTATTCGTCGCCACTTATCTTCCAAAACGTAATGAAAGTTAATTTAGAATCCTGTCACTGATCATGGATCGTAAGCGGATGTAATAAATGCGATTTATTATCAAGTTTTGGAAGATGATCAAGTTTGAAAAGATAGTGTAAGATATATGTATGACCCTTAGACGTAGTCCCCAAACATTGGCAATTCCAAAAAATCACTCGCACCTCAAGAAACTACCCATCTACGTACATTTTCATTTTGCACACACTAGGAGCGTTAAATTCACAGTTGCCGAAGTTCCACTTGAACGCAGCAAATCATCCCCACAGTTCACGAACGTTCCACTATCAAAGTCGAAAGCTGGATCCCACCCCCGCGTCCGTCGCAAGGTTTCCGTAACCCGACGATTCGTTCGAAGTTGACTACCACCACCCCCGAAGGAACAACTAGTAAATAAGACAATCGAGCGGAAGTGGCCGGCGCACGCGAAAGAACGAGCACGCGTCTGATCTGTTCTAACCGGAAGGAGGACCGGCATTCGCGGAGGAAGGCGCAGCCTCCGGCGGCACGAGCACTCGGTTAGCACCGCCGGCAGCATAGTTGCCACCACCACCACCCCCGACGACAAGGGGATGAAGAAGAGCGACGCTATCGAAGCGAGACGTGTATATATGTATATATAGAGGTGCGCGCACGTCGGCAAGTTCAGTCGTCTACCGCGTGCCGAGCCGCGAGCATCGTGCGCTGGCAACCCTCACTGCCGAGAACAACCCACCCCCTTGTCTGCTTTCGTTTCGCCACCGACACACGGTCACGTGTCCCTCGCTCATCCCCGTTGCACGCTCGAGCGGAAGTGCAGCCGACCGAGTGCACCGGCCCATCGCGTGGATCCGTCATGTAATTTAGAGCTGCGAACAATTAACGACCCGGTGTCCTTTCGTCCGATTGTTTCGAATTTTTTTTCCTTTTTCTCTTTTTTTCACCAGATTTTTCCATCGTTTTTTTTCGTCCATTTTTGCAAAGCTTGTTTAGTGCCCATCGTGCGGATCACGGATGTAATTAACGACTCGATGTCCTTCCGTCCGGCTGTTTCAATTTTTTTTTGGAGGGAATTTACGAAGTTTTTTTTTGAAGTTTTAGTGTGGATCAGGAATGTAATTTACTACTCAAAATAATTAGCGACCTCGTACTTTTACATTCGATTGTTACGAATTTTCTGCGAGGATTTTTCAATTATTTTTTTTTTCTGGATTTTGGTGCACATCGCGCAGATCGGGATGTAATTTACAGCTGCGAATTATTAACGACGGTGTCTTTTCATTAGGTTGTTACGAACTATTTTTCCATCGCTTTTTTATTTTTTTTCAATTCATTCAGTACCGTGCAGGTCAAGGGAATAATTTACAGCTGCAAATAATTAACGACTGATACCCCTTCGTCCTATTGTTTCGAACTTTTTTGGAGGGCTTTTTTTTCTCCAAATTTGTCCAGTGCCTGTCGTGAGCGGAGGTGTAATTTACAGCACGAACAATTAACAGCTCGATGTTACCCTGTCCGATCGTTTCGAATTTTTCGTGGAATTTTATTATTTGCTGTATCCATAAAGTTTGTTTAATATACCAGCTGGGACGAATGAATCGTGTAATTCACGAGTAGAAACGATTTTATTAACGATAGTGTCCTTTCGCGTTATTGTTTCGAGTATTTTATTCTTTTTATTTGTTTTCAAACGAAAAATGTATAGGGGTTGTTAGTTCAAGATGAAGAGATTGGCATGGATTACGGTACGTGATTTTGGCGCGCGTTTCGAATGACCGGAAGTTAAGGTGATCAATCCTCTGCTTCGTTCGTCGGCGGTTGAATGCAAAGGGTTCAGTGAGATGTGAGCCGAGGATGGAGCTGAAGACCAGCATACTGCTTCTGGCGCTTCTACGCTTAGCCAGCACCCTCGAGAGTAAGAATCACTGATTTATATTCTGAAGGATGGAGGGATACTTCATTTAAAGCACATTATCCTCTTACTCGGTAATTTGTCATGTTTAACAATGAGTTTGCCATACGGTTTTTATTTTTAATTGCACCAATTCACCTACATTACAAAAATCTTCTTTTACTTTTTCTCCTCGACACACATATAGTGACGTTACACTTTAGCGGGTTAAATCTGCATCGAATTAGTGATCTATACTTTAATTGTTATGCTCTGGGTATGTTTACAACTATCGAGATGTACGCATGTATGTATTATTCATGAACGGGGTCAGGATACCTATCACAAAATCTTCGTAGTTCAAGTTGTAAAATCGATGTTCGTGCTTTGGAAACTTGGGATCAAACAAGATTTCCTTCGATGCATGCAGAAGAGGCTGCCCAACAGACTTCGACCGTTCGATTGTTGCGGATGTTAGTGTTTGCTTGGCGGCGAACTTTTGGCGCGTTTGCATTGTGTTCCCTGAAACTTCGTTTACCGTTACATATCTTGATCCAAACAGGTAGCAAAGATTTATTAAACCTGTCCTCTGTGAATAATTTTAAATTCCATTGACATAAAATCATGTTCATTGTTCTCGTCCAACTTACAAATTATTTCTAATTAACAATCATTATCTTATTACTTCGAATATAAGCAGTGAATAATGAATATTATTTATTATCGTAAAAACTGTCCGACACGAAAATACAACACATGTGGAGATCGCAGAATAAAAACAGTTCATTTGCCTCGACGTAATCAAAATTAATACACAGCAAATGCAAACGATATGACAACTTACATCCGCAATACCAGATGCACAATTAATCATATCCTGAAAAGCATAATGGAAATACTCCACTCGCGCGTTGAATCACCAACCAAACATTATGAAACAACCAACAACACGAAGTGCACGAGACCGATGCACGAAGTAGTCATCCCCTTAACTCCAATGCGCATAGATATATTTTAAAGCAGGGCTTCTCAAACTTTCTGTAATCCAGTACTTTTCAAACTTCCAAAGTTCAAAAATTCTAAAGTCCCAAAGTCCCAAACTGGCAAATTCTCAAAACACCAACGTTCCAAAGTCTCAAATACCATAATCGAAAAAATTCCAATCCCGCTCTCGAAAGTTGCACTGAGAATCTTTGCAGTCAAGTGCAACGGAGCCCACATCGAAGGGGTTAAAAGTGGCCGGTACACGAGTTCTCACGAAAAGTTTACAGCTCCGGTCTGCGAGTGTCCCGTAACGTTCGGGCAGCCCCTGCTCGACGCGGATAAATTCGCGGGGCGAATTTACGCGTGCAGCTTGATATTCTACAAAGCCTCGGTCTCGAAATCGTGACATGTTTTCCCGCGAGCGTGACAGCGTTGGTAATCGCTGGTCGGTTTACTGCTTCGAGTCAAACAAGAGACGCGATCGCCCGGTCGTGCAGGGCAATAAAGTTCCCTGGCGACTTAGCGAATACAGAGAAAAACGAGCGAACGAGAGACAAGAGAAGGGTAGAGATCGAGCGTACGCCAAGTGTAAAGACTAAGAGATCTCCTAAGCGAGCGAATCTCGCTGACTGATACACGACGTAAAACCCCGTACGCGTCGTTAAACCCGGCTTTACCGTTTCCATCGCGCGACGCGACGTCTAAATATACCGTGGCCGAGTCGAGAGTCTTCCTCTCGTCCGAGTGATCGGACGAACCGGCATCGTTCGGCTTGTTAACGCGGTTGTGATCATCACCGAGAAGAACTGTTGGCAAGTGCATCTCGTTTCGCTGGCTGAATTAACCCTTTGCACTCGAGATGCACGATCTTTATCGAACTGACATCTTAACGGGACCAGACAAATGCGCCTGTTTCTGAAAACTGATTTAGAAAGTGCCTATAGAGGAAGCGTAAATCCTCTCCGGCCTCGAAACACTCGTGAAATTTAATGAGCTATGTGTAGATGCACTGTAATATTTGGAGATTCCTCGGTAACGCGTGCGCAATTTGTTGCGATAAGCTGGCCCTGACTTTTAGTGCGACAGTGCATAACTGGTAGTAACGCAGGGTGATACATTTAACGGGGTGACTTTTACTTACTTGTAACTTATTGCTTTTAAAAAACGGAACTTTTCATAGATCGTTTAGTAACAATGTACGATATTTATGCCTGTGATCGGATGACAATACCTCATCATGCAATAAATGGGACATATTACATATTACCATGTAATCACAGACATGTGTTCTTTGATATAAATGCAACAATAATTTAAATTACTGTGATGGAAAATACAAGTTATCGATAGTACGACCTTATTCCCATTAATAAACAGGTACTCGGAGCTATCTAATTTCATTCTAAAAATAAGTCTGACAATAAGTTCTGCACCTCTGTCTTTACATTCTCATATCGAATTCACTTTCTTCGCTTCCATTGTTTTCGCACCACGCGCTGAAACTTAAACACGGTGATCGGCAAATTATAGGTTGCAGAAAACTTCGCCTTGTCGCAATTAGTCTCAACTTATCGAGGGTATAATCTAGTTAAAAAGTTTTGTAACGCTCAAATTCAGGAGTTAGCTAAAAAAGAATCATTAGCTAAAGAAGAAATCAGAGAACGTTCCCAAGATTCTAAATTGCCAAATTCCTGCGTCCTCAAATGGTCGCACCTGCACTGTCTTCTGGACACAGCTCACGCCCAGAAGCCTCAAACAGTATTAACTGTAACTGTGTTAAGCATATTAAACGCCGCCCTAACCGGAATACCAATTGAAACATCCAGAGCTTCATTCGGCAAACATAGGGCCAAGTATCTCCCATCCGAGTCGCTTAAATGAAACGTAACGTACCGTGAATCTCGTTGGCCTCTTTCAGACACGAAGGAGGAGGAGGATGCCGACGAAGACGACGAGGAGAATTATCCGGTGGACGACTACGACTACGGTGACTACGAAACCGCGACCATAACCAGCGATACCGATCTTATCGCCGGTGGTTCTTTGCCGATTTTCCTCGCGGAGCCCGTCGACACGTTCGTGGTGAAAGGGAGGCCCGCGACCCTTCACTGTCGAGCAGCTCAGGCTCTTCAGGTACGTGGGACCTCGAATAAACCCCCGAGAGAATCGCGTAGATCCAAAGCGCCTCGACGACGCACTTCTCGCGTTCCAATTTCTCCGCTGTAATTGAGCAACAGCTTCGCTCGTTGACTGACGAAAAAAAAAGTGGCACGCCAAGATGGCAGCGTTTGAAACTCGGTTCTTTCCGCGAGGTGCAATTAGCGAGAGATGCGTCGTGAAATTCAGGAACAAAGACGGCAAGAAACAAAGTGTGACCGGGTGGATGGCTTTTTGGCCCTGCTACGTTCCACACGTTCACGCCACGGAATCCAGCCCGTCAACCCCGTCATTTTCCTCTCCAACCTTATTACCCACTCGAAGCAACAAGCCCGCGTGGACACGTAGTTTCTGGGGCTTTTCACGCGTCGCTAATTACCCAACCCTTGGTAGCTCGCGTTGGCACGATTGCAGGTGTATTTTCGCTGCAACGGTGACCGGGCTGAACGGTCGCAGCAGCAGGATTTTGTCGACCCTCAGACCGGAACGAGGGTCGTCGAGGTCGAGTTGAACGTGACGAGGAACGAGGTCGAGGAGTACTTTGGTAGGGAGAGGTTCAAGTGCGAGTGCGTGGCATGGTCGGGACCAGGTCAGATTCGAGGGCAACCCGTCACGGTTGAGGTCGCTTGTAAGTACAGAACACTCCAATCTCTTCTCTCGCCTGTCTTCCCGTCCCTTTTCGCCATCCTTCCCGAATATTCGATCCGTGGATCTCGCAAAAACGGCTGCTGTATCGATAAACCCACGGCCTGCTGCAACCCACATTGCCTTTCACTAACAACCGTACATTTTGTTCTTCGAATTTTAGTTTCTGAATTTCCGAATTTGTAAAAGCAAAAATTTAAGGGATTGTCTATTCGAAAATTCCTGAATTCGGAATACGGTCGATGATTTATGTCGAGTCATTATCGAGGTGTGACTTTAACTTCCCGACACGTTTTCGCATGGAAAGCAGTTGGCGCACCATAGCTCGATTAAAAAGGGCGTCACCATCGAATAATAGGCACCATAATTTCGATTGTACCGCGAAAAAGAGGGGAACCTCGCAGCGTGGAAACGAATTAACGCGCGATTGTACCGTGGGGGGTGCGAAAGCAGGATTTAGCGGGGGTGGTCGAGCAGAGAAAACGGCCGGGAGCAACTGGCACCTGGAATCGGTCATAAAACGTAACTTCATTAACCCGATTAGCGCGAGCCGACTCTCGAACAGGGCTTTTCGAGATACCCGCCGCGAAATTCACTCTGGTAAGCTCGCTGTCGACGAGGGTTAGTCCGAGGGTAGCGCGGGGGTTGTTCGCTTGTTTTCGTCGGATATTTCGTGACGCGTAAACCGAGGCCGAAAATCTAATCGATATTCTATTGCAACGCAAACACCTGTGAATACAGAATCGGTGAACTCCCTTTTTCTCGTTTTTCTTCCCTTTTTTTTTTCATTTTTGCCAGGCAAACTCGTGTATCGGCACCATGCAAATTGGAATGGTAACCTGTGAACCGCGTATTCCAGCCGCATGACAATGTGCCTCGACTTTCGGTTCCCCTGCCCAATCTTTGTCGACCTGCTGTTTTCGTTGGGAAATTCGAAGCGATCGTGTTGCCAACGCTGATTCACAATAAGAACAGAATATTTTTCTGAAATACGATTGATTTGGGGAGAGACGGATGGCAACAAACTTTGCGATTGAATGTAGGAAAAAATTCTTCGATGAAAGATAACAATATTGTCACAACGATAACAAAATTATTTTGACAATCGAACATTGTTCCACGATGTCTTTGTAACGTGAAAAAATTTCGAATCAATCACCTCGCGAGTCATAGTAACTTTTATTTACTATTAATTCGCGAATTCGTGGCGTTTTCTGAAGAGGATCGCAACTTGTGCCCCGTGGCAGTGCAATACGGTGACGACAACGATGTTCCGTATCGCGGCGATCGATACCGCGTATTCAATTTCGAAAGCACGTCCGTTTCCTGTTTGCGCGCAAATACGAATTTAATTCTGCATCCTGTTTGTCTCGCGTGTTTGCGCGTCGAGCCACACCGCGACGCGTCCCGTCTGAATGAATATTGCTCTTTCGGCTCTTGCGCGCGGTGGAACTTCCGTTCGCAGACTTCCGCGGGAACAATTTCTGCTTCCATTTTATACTCTCAGAAGAGAGTAGCGTGAATAGAATTCTCTACGGCGACGGGGGATGAGTCGAGAGGAAACTTTGAGAAACGGCACTGCTATACGGTTTGAAAACCTCATCCCCGGCTTCGGTAAAATTAGTTGACAATGTGTAATATATCAAAAATTTAATATCGAAGAGAAGAATGTAAATTAGCTATTCGCGTAATTCCGCGTTAAGCTTAATCCCTTTTCATTTACGCGAATTAAAAGTTACGAATGTTTTTTAATCAAAGCTGCGGAACGAGACTAACGTTCCAATTTTCGCGGACGTTAACCAACAACGCGGAGTATTATCGTAGAACGCATCCGGAGGATCCGCCTGCAGCAAAGCATTAATTAAACGTAATGATTCAGCACGGAGCCGGAAAATCCGCGGGAACGAGGCACAAACGGTCGTTCCATTTACCTACACGCGCTGCTAGACTCAGCCAACAGAGCTCCAACGATGATCAAGATGCCTCAATAAACGTAACGCGACCGTGCCGTATCTAATCGTTCATATTCTCCATTCACCGGCCGTATTAAAAAGCATCGTCCCAACGGTGCACGCAATGTGTGCATCGGGGTCAAAGGGTAGTCTAGACGACTCTAGTCGGAAGAATGTTAACCGGGCGCATCGTGGTGCACCGTTGCTTACCACTCCTCGCGAACGATATAAAAGGCAGCCATTTTTCCGTGTATCCACGGCACACCGAATAATATAGCATGGCCGTGTAGCCGGACGAATAGCCGGGCCACCCTTCTCGTGGCCACGGATCGGGTAAAATCTTTTTCTGCCTTTCCTGCCGACAGCGCCGCTCGAGTGCAGCATAGACGCGGCTCATGAAAGCGGCCCTGCATTTATACGCGCGCTCTAATATCGCTGAGTGCCCTACTCCCTTGCTCTCTGCCGTTGTTACCTACCCCTATTCCTGGTTACACTCTGTCTCGTCGACCTCTCGTGCCTCGTATTTCCGGCGAATATTAAAAAAGCCCACCGTGGACCACCCGGCGCAGACCTGAAGAAGCACTTCCTGTCGCCGCCGTACTCGCTGTCCGTCGAGGCGGGCCGCAACGCCGAGCTGCGTTGCACGCCGCCGCTCGGGGTGCCGTCGCCGAAAGTCTACTGGTTGAAGAACGGTTCACCCCTCGGGACGATCAACGGCTCGACACCACCTTCGTCCGGGCCCGACAGCATCCCAAACGAGGTGTCATCCTCTGGCAGCTTCCTGCGGACCGCCGACGGACACCTGATACTGGGGGAGGCCGAGCTCAGGCACCAAGGGAATTACTCCTGCGTCGCTGAGAACATAGCTGCGAGGCGGGTCAGTGAACCGGCCGTGCTGACGGTTTACGGTGAGATCTCTCGTTGAATTCCGTGAGACCGCTCGCCCATGAATATTGCATCGGTCGTCCGCCTACGGCGTTACCGTAATTAGACACGGTGATCGCGTATCGGTGATAATTAGCTGTAATGTATTTTTTATATTGTCGAGAGCCGTTTGTTGCGTGGAACGGAACTTTGCTACACAATGGCAGAATCGGTAATGCCCTGTTGCGTGGGAGATTACCGGGTTTCACTCGAGGTTCAGGGACTGATTGAGAAATTGATAGGATAGGTAGAAGCGGCGTTAGAAGGTTGCGTGGCTTTCCTCGATAGATTCGTTCGGGTACTTGAGTCTTCGACTCTGTTATAGCGATTACGTGGTCGATGATGCGTAGGATTTTTGCGCGCTGAAGTTCACGGGCATATACGCTTCGAAACGCGATTGAATACCTATTCTTACTATATCGGCGGTCGTTCGCGTTAAATCAGCAACTACAATGTACTGATCGCGTACCAGTTTCGTAGAAATATAGAACAGTAGAATACGGTAATTTAATTCGATGTTCGTGAGAGCCCGAAAGGTACTCAATTTACCACTTTCTCGTCACTTCTCCCTACCTACCTCTAACACTCTCCTCGCTATAAATTCCCAGTGAACGGCGGGTGGTCTTCGTGGTCTGGATGGTCGGACTGCAGCACCCGTTGCGGCCGCGGTGTACAAAAGAGGACACGAACCTGCACGAACCCGGTGCCCATCAATGGAGGTCAAACCTGTCCAGGTCCAGCTACGCAGAGGGTGGAATGCAATCCTTCCTGCCCCGGTAAGCTGTCCAGCAGTCATCCAATTATAAAACAATTAAACGACAAAGGGCATGTTCAGACCGAACTAGTCGGTGGTCCGAAGGAGACACCGGTTCCTCGTGTCACCGACGAACGCATCAAAGACGAGACACTTTGTAAAGCAGTACATTGTATCGCAGATGTAACCGTTACTGATGGGACTAGCCAAGTCCGATAACCGAGATTTAATCGGGATTTTCAAGTTCACCCGTTGCTTTCAGCGGTCGACGGCAGATGGTCAAGCTGGTCCTCTTGGTCCGCATGCGGTCCCGATTGTTCCAGAGTAAGGAGGAGATCCTGCAACGACCCCCCGGCGAGCAATGGTGGTCGTCCCTGTCAAGGCAAGGACGTCATCGTCGAGTCTTGTTCCGCGGATCGATGTAATGGTGAGCTCCAGCTGGGCCCGTTGCCTCATTTTTTCTGTCTTTTTCTCGTTGTTCCCGGTGACTGGAGCCAGCTCGACGGCGAATAATTTATTACGAGCGAACGGGCTTCCTTTCTCCCGCGTCGCGAACGATGATCGTTGCCCGCGGTTCGAACACCAGCCCGATACGATTTAAATTAATAATGACTCGCAGAAAGGTCTCGATCATTTGTTAACTAGTTGGGCCACAAAGACGAAGAGTGCAACGTAATCTCATTCGATTAAACCGACCACGGGACGAGCAGAGTGTCCCTCGCTGTTGAGCGAAACGTCGTCGAGGTTAGATTAAGTTTTCGAGGATAGATCGTTAGATGGAACGGGCGAGATTAAATGCTGCACGTTCAGCTTGTTAACGTGCCAGATAAAGCAGCCGTGTTCCGCGTACACCGTAAAATCACGTTTGCTCGAGTAAGTCACTTTATTTCCCCGTGCCGTTGCATGCAGCTCTCGGACAGGACGGACCTCGAGTATTCAAGGAAGGTAAATGCACCAGAAATGTCCCGCTTGAGGGAAGATAGTTTTCAACTCTGTTTGTCTGGTCGTAGCAACCAGAGCGATCGATCACAGAAACATACTGGCGCTGTGGATCACTCTGAGTCTGGCTGCCATAATTCTGGCCCTGACGACCATCTTCTTCGTTCGATTGATGCGTCGTAAGGAAAGAATGGAGGCTCTGTACGGTGTCGCGAGGCTAGACTTTCGTCACCCGAGCGATCTGGCGAAATCGGTCGTCTCGAAGAACGACCGTTCGGTCGTGTCCGTGGACAGGCGTCTGGAGCAGGTGATAGACGAATCGAACGCCGCTAGAATGTCTAGGTAAACGACCCTCGAGGAATTAAGCCCCGTTCGATCCTTTTCCCTCGTTGAAAGTCTCTCTGACAATACGCAGATCTTGCTCGGAGCACCACTACGACGTTCCGCAACTTTCCTTGCCCTCGACGACCCGGCCATCACCCAGTTCGTCCGTGGCCAGATCATCGTGCAGAAACTCTCAGCGCGGTAGAGGTCTGTCGGACAACGAGGAAGGTCGATCGTCTCGTAAGCGATAATCCTTATAGCTCTGACCCTTGCTCGGACGAGGGATAGCTCACTCGCGCGATCTTCAGGTTCCACGTATCAGGCGAATCCGGAGAGCACCAACGAGGACGACGACGATCACGACGACGACGACGACGACAAGAAGATCGGAGAAGACGACCGGAATCACGAGGACACCGGTGGTTTCATCGTCAGAGCAGTGGTCGATGATCAAGGAGCTCTCCTGGTGGTTCCCGAGGTTGGAGTCTCCATGTCTGTACCGGAAGGAGCTATTCCTCGCGGACGACGACACAGTCTGCACTTGGCAGTTCTCGGGGACGACGCTCTGAGACCCGGCCTGCCTCCTGGCTTGACCTTATTGTCGGCGGTGGTGGCTTGTGGACCGAGCGGTATCGACCTAGTGAAACCGGTGATCTTACAGTTCGAACACTGTGCCGAGCTCAGAACGGGAAACTGGGAATTAAGTCTCTGGTCTACGGACCTCGACTTTGACACTCATTCCAACAATTCGACCAACTCGTCCACCAGTTCCAACGTCACTTCTACGACGATGTGGCGCAAAATCCTGACGTTAGGCGGAGAGCCTATCAATCTTCCCGGGCAACCTTTCGCCCAGCTCGATCATTCTGGAGTGTTCCTAGTCACCGAGACTCCCAACGTGTTCGCGGTAGCGGGAGAGAACTCTGCGGTAGCGCCAGGATTAGCAGTGAAGAGGATCTGCCTAGCAGTTTTCTTGTCAAGAGAGAGGGATCACATCCGGTGTCATCTGATGGAGGATACCAAGGCAGCTTTCAAACTCGTTCTGGAACAGGTTGGTCACCAAGTTGCACCAAAGGTTTAGATCGATTGATCACCGGTGCCATCTTATTTCGTTATCTTGTTCAGGAGCGTCGATTAGGAGGCACCCGCATCGACCATGGAACCCTAGGTTTCAGAGCAGGTGGCTCTCCGCTACGCATCGACCTGGAGGATAGGGAAAGCGGATTCGTGGAACGTCAGGAGGTCCCTCATCGTCGTATCTGGTCGTCGACGCGGACGAGCGTAAGGAGATACTTCAGGATCGAAAAGACTGTCGGGGAAGTGAGACTCAGCTTCGAGCTACGAGCCTGTCAATGCGGTTTCGAGGAGCAAACCTTGTTCCTGAGAATCGACCTGGATCTGATGAAGAGAAACGGTTCCAATGGAAAGAGGACCACTAAGACTGAATCATCGGTCATTTTGCGTGGGAAGAACTCGACCAGGTCAACTGAATCGGTCGTTCCCAGACCGTTCAGGTAACACCCGTACTTATTATTAAATATCTGATCGTTTAATGTATGAACAATTTTGTTAAAGATTTTCCAAGACGCTGAGGAAACAGTTGTGTCAGTGTCTGGACCCGCCAAGCGCACGAGGAAACGATTGGAGGATGTTAGCACAAAGACTTCAAGTCGATAGGTGAGTTTGCATGGTCGTCAAGATGAAATTTATATTAATTATGCTTTTTGTCGCAGATATGTCGATTATTTCGCGACCAAAGCAAGTCCGACGGAGCATATCCTGGACCTGTGGGAGGCGAAACACCAGGAGGCCACGGCTCTCGCCGATCTTCTGAATCATTTAAGACTGATGGGACGCGTGGACGCCGCCAACGTCCTGGAAAGTCGTCTGGGTCCATGGATCTGAGACGCCAGTCGTCTATCACTGCCATTCCACCGTTCACAGTTTTGCATATGTTTTGTACATACATATAAATTTATATCAAGCCTAAGAAGGATCGATGTAGAAGCACGTTGCGGAGAGCGCAACGACCGTGTTTGTACATAAAGTTCGTTTATAGCAAACATCGTCTTTTTCTTCCTAATTATTTCGTCACGCCTTTCCTTCATAACCACCGACCGTTTCACAATAAATTAGCTTCACACCCTCGATTAACTTCGCGAACGACCCTATTGTGCCCATATCGAATCTCCGATTTTCTGGATACCCCAATGGAGGCCCGTTAAAGCTGTAATGGGTTTCGAAGCATCTGTTCGGAGATAGCCATCATCGTCTTTCGAATATCGTGCTCTCGGTATAGATCCTCCCACTGAAAGGACGATAATCGGTCGCGTGGAGGCTGAACGTAGAATCCCAGCCGTCCGATTCTCGTCCATCGACGACCCTCTCAACAGTTTCGCGAACAATGCGAGCAGCCTCTCCACAGGAAGAACGGAAGTTGCAAATGACGTTCGCTGGGCCAATTTGCACCTGAATGCCGGGGGGTGGCCGCGTTCCTTGAACCGATCCGGCGTGGCCGGTGCCAGCAGAATGCTGTCGCGAGTGCATTTAGTCGAGCATTTGGCTGCCATTCGAATGGATCGTATCGCGATGCGGGCATTTCAGGTAGGCTCCTAGGTATCGCGTCCAAGAGCAAGGATGCGTGGGATGCTCGAAACAATGGGCATTATCCGACTAAACATGGGAATGGGGGTCCTGGGATTCTGGCAGGCTTCGAGGAGCTATAGGTATGCGTAGGATGCCAGCCCTCATATAGGTATGCATGTATCCCTTTACCTCCCCATCGATGTTGCTCGCCGCTTTGGCCTCTTCCTCCCTCCCTGGTTCCTCTTCGGAGGATCGGCCGGGTGGCTACAGAGGGATGGGATAGCATTTAATCACAGGAGCCCGCTGCTGGTAATTCCGTTGGACAATGGCTGTTGACCTGCGTCGCTAGGGATGCCGTACCGGTCACCCTTTCACGCCGATACCGTGGATACGTCCTCTTTGTCGATCACTCGATAACAGCTAGATATCGGCTTTTCCTTTTCCTTTTTTTCCGACCGTTGAACGAAACTGATGAATCTGGTCGCGAAAGGAAGGTCGATCAATCGTGTCAAACGCCGTGACACCTGAGAGTCGATCGGAAACGTAATAAAAGTCAAACTGTGATCGCGTACCATATAGTTATTCGAAGATATAAGTTAAATGTCCTGCGGGGACAACTCGAATCATCTGTCGATAAAAGATATCGATTAGCGAAACGTTCAGAGACCCTTCAAGATTATATCTTCTCGAAAAGCGTGCAAACTTGAATTAAACACGACGCACCGTTGTCGAGTAATGCAAGCGACGCATAATACAATTTCCACCGCGAAACTGACCCATTATTCCCGTACGACCGCCATCAATCTCTCGAAGATTAGTCTGTCCTATCAAACCGTTGGAAAACGGAGAAAGTAGCGATTTCTGATCATAGCCACTCGGTACCGATAACGTCACCGTAACGACGCGGTTATTGCCACGTTGTTCAACCACATCGTATATGCATAATCCACGTCAGAGTCGCATAAATTCCAGCTCCAGAACCGTATTAATTTCCCGACTAATCGCGATTGGGATCTACAGGCAATTACGAGAAGGATAGGCCAATCAGATCGGCGGGCGCCGCTACGCTCGCTTCCGTTAACGCGGAAGCTCCGGTCACGCACACGCAACGCCACCGCAACCCTCTGCCACCCCGTCTGCCTCGCAACCCCCTTGTACGACGCGTACAAAACCGGCAGACAACGCGAGGGTGCCCCCAACCGGGTTGCCTTTATGAATCGTCCAGAGATATCGCGATCGAACCGTGTGGAAATCGATCTGACGCCGCGCCGACTCGCCGATTCATGGCGAATAAATAGCGCAAGTAATTGCTCGGCCATGCGTGAATAATGCATTGACGAGCGTCGAATGACTCCTCAGCCGATGGTTAGACAACGAATCGCGTCGGTAATTGTCGTAACCGAAGCAATAATTGCTTCGTTATGCAGGTACCGGCCGTGCCTTCATGAATGACGATGACTGATCACGAGTTTTTACTTCCCCTTTGATTTGCATTGACGTTTGCGACGTGCTTTGTATGCCGCCGTCTGTGATTTACGAACTAGTTTAAAATTCCTATCGCTTTTCCATTTGTCCTTTTATTTTTCCTTCGTTAGCATAAAATGCGTGGACGTTTTTCAATTGCGAGCATTTCTTAATCTTCGCATTCAATAATTTTTAAATATGAAGCAGAGATAAAATACTTACTCGTCAGGGAATTTCTGTTTACCCCGCGATGTTTTCTTCGAGCCATTGTAGCAGAATTGCAGAGACATCAATTTTACCGTAACACAAAATGATTTAGGATAGATGGGAACACACATCCGGGTCTTCCCGGTACACACGGTGAAGAGAATATTTATTACTAGAAAGGGTTTAATCCGGCCAACTTTCTGTCAAAGCTATCGTTTTCATTGGTCCAAATTTATCGAGCACTATGTAACGCTAGAACGTTTTCCGATCTCTATTACCACGCGACATAAATCTGATCAATTACTGGAAATGCTAACAGCTGAAAATTATAGATTCGAAAACAGGAAAGGGAAGAAAAACGAAGTTAGTGCCAAGCTGTTGAAAACTGAAAGATTATTCTACTCTGTTCTAGAATGACTAATTCGTTCTTCTACACTAGAATTGGACAAAAAAGGGTACTATTTCAATAGAAATTCTTTACGTTTCAATTTGCTAACAAGAAATGAATGGTTCACCTCGATACTCATTTAATTCCACGCTTTACTGTTTCGTACGAGGGTTAACAAGATGAACGGGAGCAATTTCCCCGGAAAAAAAAGAGAGTCTCGAACCCAGGGTTTCTGAAATAGGCGCAATTAGCATGCTGCAGGATGATGCACGTGCGTGTAACGTTAGAGACCAGGGGTCTTTCGAATAATTACATCGAGTTGAAGGGAAATAAAAGAGAATCCGCGGGAGCGTGGTCGACCATGTCAAGAGGGGAAAGTTACTGCTCGCAGTAATGAAAGAAAGATTGCAAGGAACGAGAACGCGATTGAGATCGTATCATTAACGATGAGAGCACGAATTCAGGTTCTGAATGTCCCTGAAGTTCCTACAATTTAGTACCGTAAACTGGGTCACACGTTTCCTACAAATTATTGTACAAAAGCAGAGAGTTTGGAGACATCAAAGAGCAGAGGGCAAACTACTATGAAATATTACTTTTAAACATTTTAAGCAGATTAAATTTTGAATGATTACTCGTTTAATGGATTCTGCGAAGAGACAAGACCATACTGAAAAGCAGCCACGAGGAAAACCTAAATGTCGACAAAATAAAAATAGACGAAATCGTTTCTAAAACGGCGTTGGATAAAACCGGTGTATTTTTCCGCTGTCGTCCAACCGAATTTTTGCAGCACCGTGGAAACAAAAAACGTGGCCGCATAGTTCCGAAACAATTCCGCCGTGGAATTCTACGAGATCCACGGTTAAAGGGCAGTAAATTTCCTGGGCATTTTGCACGCCATGCTTCGAGTACAAGAACGTACAGTCCTCGCAAGTATTTTCATCAAAATGTAACTTACAAATTAATATGCCACAAGTGCTGATTTACCTTTATGTCGGACAATTGCATCAAATACAATGCATGTTCTACGTGCATTCAAATATCTCCAGCTAAACGAAACGTTTCAGTATTTGATATCAAAACATGTCGGACTACTTCGTTCATTGGATTTGCAGAAATGTAACATTATATTTTTACTATTTTTGTAACATCATGGTCTTAAATCGGTATTATATAATACGCCTTCGAGTCCAAAGAAATACCTTTACCTTTCCACCCGTTTCCAAAACAACCCCCATCAACATCGTACGTTCTCCTGTCCAATCCATCCCGGCTTTCTCATCCCCGTCGTTCTCGTCAAAATCTAAACATAGCTCCAATCTGCATACATTTTCTTAGCGTGTGCAAGCAACATCCCCGTGAAGCAAACCCGTAAACCCGTCCCAGTTCGCTCCCGCCCTCCCCGGTGACTTTACAAATTGCGATGCAGCCGGTTACGAGTCGTCGAACGAACGTAAATAGCGCGCGACGCAGCGGAATAGGCGAGAGCGTTATTTGCGCTCGTCGTTCCGCTCTAGTCGCGGACGAATTTACACGAGGAACAAGGTTCCGACAATTCTCTACGCGAACGAGTATCAATGTCTCTCGATGCGACAAGACTGTCATTGTCGTAACTAACAATTTTATGCGTACGTCTCCCCGATACAATAATAATGTCAACGTCCACGTAGACCCACGCGCCTGTTTGGGTTCGTAATTTGAAAGTCCACAAGTTTGAAAATTTGAGATGCAGGGATTCGGGGATGTTACGATTTGACGATGTAGGAATTTGGGGATATAGAAGTTTGGGATATAGGAGATTGAGGATGTAGGGATTTAGAGCTCTATGCACTTGGGTATATTTAAAAATTTCTAATTTTATAATCTAACAACTTAAGTGTTACATACAATATATTACTTAGGGGTGGGTCAATGTATTGTTGGTACTGGGCCCAGATAGGTCCCCATCGAGTTACGCCAATGTGGACGAATCGTCGAGCGGATTCCTTGGGCGTCGCGAGCGGAATCTAGCTCGCGCCGCGACTCGATTTGCATGGGAACGCCCGGCTTTAATCCGCGAGCCGACGCTCTGAATTATGCTCGAGCGGAGTCGATTTGCATAACGCTCGAGCAGGCCGATAAATGACGATTTCCGCGGGAAAATTGGCTGCCGGCCGGGAATTAAATCCGCGGCTTAATTAAGCGAACTTTACGCCTCTGACGAGAATCGCCATCGCGGATCCTCTCGTCTCCTCTTCGTTCGTTCTCTACGAGCGTGCCGAAGTATACAGCTCGACGGATAATCAACGGACACGGCTCGCAACGAGACATTGAATACGCTTAACTTACGGCAGTTGTACGTGGTCTGTTTCAAAAGTAACGAGATCGTGTTTATGAAAATCATTTTGGTTGCTTCTTCTCTTTCGAATAACTTTTCGTCGGTAGTTTAAAATAACTATGTAATTTGAAACATATGCGATCATTTATGAAATGATGGCTCAGGGCAGAAATATCCTGTGTCCAAGTTTAGTGTATCCGAGAACAGGTTTAAAGAATTCCTTGGCTCTTTATGTTATATTATATAAGTACTTGCGGAGGACATGTGTATGTAACGTAACTATAAATATATTAAAGAGACTGTATAATCAGAAATATTTAACTCTTGCAAAGTGATAAGATGACTAGCACAGTGAAAACGGACAAGTGCAACAAGACAGTTTCTATTATTCAAAGTGTGATAGGAACCAAAATTATGTACATACATATACATACTAGGTTAATACTCCTTTTGCGGACAATTATCTATTTTCCATTTGCCAAGGCTACCGATCTGAGTTATAAAGTGAGCAGTCCTATTACTTGCGAAGCGAACCACGTAAACCTTCAGCCGGTCTCGCATTGCGGTGACATTTTGATGGTCGCGGAGTAATTAGGAGATGATTATCTGTCGATCTGGTTGTTCGACGAGTGGCAGGTCGATCGTACACCTAAACGAGAGATAAGATCGCGAGAAACGTGGTCGTCGAGATGAGATGGTCGTCGCACGATGTCGATCGGTTATTGCGCTTAGGTGTCTCGCAGCTTTTGTCTATGGCGTTTCGAACACGACAGACCGGTTGTCGGAGCAATAGAGACTCGTGACAGCAATCAGTTGCGCGATCGAGCAACCAGCGAGAGGATTTGTGTTCGAACGCGTGCAATACGTCTGTCCCGTGCGACGGTTACACGTGTTGGAAATAAAAAAAAGGGCAGAAAAGACCCTCGGGGACCTGCTGGAGATTCGAATCTAGGTCTACCGTGCCGCGACTACTGATATCTAGTCCCTTGCTGCTCTCTCTACTCTTTCTCCCGCCATTTTCGCCTCGAATCTATCATTCGCAAATGTACTTGGTCCGAAATTCTGATCGGGTCGTTTTCTGCCATCGAGAGAGAGGTAATTAAGGTAATGCGATTCGACTTGGAGCCGATAGTTTGCATTGGTCGGAAGGATTATTTGATCACGAAGTTGGAGAAATTACGCGGTTGAAGGGAAACGAAAAGTACATAATTTTAGACAATTAATAGTGGTACAAAAATGGAATTAACAAAATAATAGTATAACGAAGCAGTAAATTAGTCAAATAGTATAACACTAATTAAGATCCGTGCAAAAGGAGCTTAAGTTTCGTATCATCCTATTGTCAGTTTCTCACGTGAATCGAATCGCCTCAATTCCTATCCTTAAGACGAAACGTTGCGGTCGTTAAGCGGTAATCGCGGTGACGGCAATTCCTTTTCACCCTTTTTTTTTCTTCCCCCTTTGTTTCCCTTTCACGAGCCACATCGATCCCGCCATAAATCGTGCACGAAGCCGATAGTTCGCCACGGCGCGGCCAATGACGTACGATCGACGTGGCCCATAACTTAAGGCGGAATCAAAAGCCGATTACCCGCCTCGCGTCTGCTCCGACTCTTCGCGAGCTACTCTCTCGCCTCGTCACCCTTTGCCGACCCCACCAGACCCGCCGTGGTGGTGCAATTTATCGTATTAACAAATTACCCTCTCACCTCCGCTCTTAATGTATGCGCGAGCGAGCGCCGCGGCGCTTCGCACGGACTTTCTCCTCGGATCCGCTTCGTTTCGTTCGCTTTGACCTTTCGCGAGGATACCTGATCTTTCGACCAGTTATTTGCCAGCTGTCTCAACAACTTGTAATTGCTGTTCAATTTTAATTAAATACGATCTGCGATAATCATTTTACAAGAGGTCGTAAACAAGTCATTTCTGAACTTTGCCTTCTTGATCTATTAAACTGTATCATTATTTCAAAATGAACAGCATAAAAATTATTGAAATATGTTTAAAGTCTCGAAACAGCTCTGATATTGTTGCAACATCTCAAATACTGTTTCAGAAACTGTCTGATGACCTGCATAGTTTCGGTAGGACTGTCAGTAATGAAATTTTGATATTCTGTTGCATCCTAATTGAGCAAATTGTTTTAATGACCCCTTGCACCGGCAAAGTGATTTTTTCATCCTTCGGTTCAAGGGTTAATTGGTAGGGTTGTTTCGGCCGATTACAAAGAGCGATTAATTTCGGGGATCGTTGTTTGGAATATAATTAGCGAGGAGGGCACGCTTATCTGAGGCAATTTTTCAATTTTTTTCGAGCCACCTTCGGACAAGGGTCCGCCGTGATTGCCATCGGTTGCGAAAGCTACCCCATCGTTGGTGGTTTCGCTTTGTTTGCGGTGGTAATCGATTAACGCGATGAAACACCGCCAAGTGTCTAGGTCTTCCGTGTTGTTCGGCAACTCGTGACAGGAAGATTAATCGCAACTATAATTTTGATTTGTATTCGTGATTCGTTTTGCGAAAAGTGTCGGGCTCTCTTTGAAATTGTTTCAGAGCTGCAGTTAATCTGCTTTTGATGAGTCCGTGGCTTTGTTGAGCGTGCTTGAACATCGGGTAATGAGGTGTTAACTTCAGATTAGAAAATGTGCTCGAAGGAACTGTCTGGATGAAACAAAATATTCGAAGAATGATTACCAACATTCGGTACATTTGCTTATTGGAGACATTGCATCCATTGAGATTCACGAAACTTTCGTTGCGATTAAAAATATTTTATGAATCACAAATCTTGGGAGATCAAACTAGAGAGGAGATCATTTTTTGCATACTTGTATTTGTTTATCTGTGTGTATATGTGTAAAACTAAAACGGACATAATCCGAGGTTTAAAAAAGTGCCCCAAAACATTAGATTAGCCAGAAAAACGTATTCCAAATGCGTGAAAGCGATCGGCTGATACGTGGTGACAGGAACAAATTGGACTGCAAACAGTACATCGATCCGCGTTATATTCTAATAGGCGTGGCCATGAATATTCATTTTTAATCTGGCCCTGTCGGAAAAATAAATTCCCTCTCCCGGTCGACTGGTTCCTTGGGCCACTATGCGCCATGTTCGATCTAATCGGGCCTCCTTCGCTTTATTGAGAGCATCGTATCGTATCGACGATTTGCTGGTACCGTTCGATTCAGCCGGAGCTCACCGCCTGTACATCAGCCGAAACTTTAAAGTTCCGTGCACGTGCATGCTAATTCGCTCGCCTCCGTTCTCCTTCGTCGACCACGTTTCGCTCTCTGCCGAATCGCCCGTGCAGATAAATGTTTTTACGACGGCCAACCGGCGAGATCGTTTACATCGTCCTCGTCTCGATACATTTATTCCTCTCTCTTTTTATCGACGGAATGTGTGCACTGAAATATTTTAAGAAACCACCGTATGCGGATTCGGCCGATAGCGAATTTAATGCGGTACTCCTGGTATCTAACGGAGATACCTTAACGTTTATCTGGCCGGAAGTGCAGGAATAAAGTATGGTTTCGGAGCGGCCATTTTTTGGGGTAGGTTAAACTCTGTGTGCAACTTTAACGCTAGAAATACTTGCGTACCATTATACGAATCTTTAATTACGAAAGAAAAGTCGTGGTTTGAAAGGGTTAAAGACGCCGATGTGAATTTATTGAATTTTCGCGAGCGTACCAGACAGTTTCTAAGCAGAAGATCGCTCTTTCGCAGCGTTTTGAATCGGCAACGAGGTGGCCGCCAGACGATCTTGAAGGTGGAGTGCAGGGGTCTGGATCGGGTCGCGTCCTATCTGCTAACAAGATCAAGGGGCCCGATCTGGCCGACTGCTCGAGGTCTCGATACACGCGGCGCGACGTGTCCGTGGTCGAGGTAACAACAACGTTATCGAGCACCCTCCCCGGTCGCAGCCTCTTATGGAAACGCGACCGTGCGTCCCGAACGTCCTACACGTAGCGGGGGTGTACCCTTCCCTCCTCTTCGGCCGTGCTCTTATTTTCATGGTCCGCTGCGCCTCTTTGTCGCTGTTCGTCGCTTGAGATTCAAGCTGGATCCGATAGCGCGACGACAACGATATCGATACCGCCGGTAACAAAGCTGGCGATTTATGGCGGCGATTTATTGCCGTATTTATAGCGACACCTTAGGCACTGCTGGCCCCCATAGGCAAGTTCACTTCAAGTTCGCATCGAGCGCATTCGGTTGCACCGAGATAAGGGTGTTCGATTTTTTTCAGACACTGCCTACTATGTTCTCTATACTTGGAAAACGCAGTTACGCTGTCTTACAGTCTGAACAAAAACTGCACTTTCGTTGCGCGAAGAACGTGATGAAATTTTATCGAATTGGAAGTCGGAATCGTATCAAACAATGTGAAATATATAAAAGTGAAATATATATATATATACAAAAGTAATCGGGGATCTTCAGCTTTCATTGTTTCATTTCGCAAGGTTTCGCGTCACTTGATCTAATGAGATTTCATCGGACCTCCCATAGTTTCTTCGTCCTATCTCCGGTCGTTCGAAGCTCCAGCTTCTGCACTTCGTCAGGATTGCTCGTGATGTTTACGAATGGGCTCGTTCCGCGATTCGATTTTCATCAAGCTCTTCCTGCCGCCTGCTTTCACGGCCAGCCGCGCAAAGATTTCTGTGCAGCGAACGACGCCGATTCTTCAACGGCCGAAACTAATCTTCGTGCCAGGATGGACGGTACTTCACTGTCAGCGGCCGTGACAATACAATACCGGATCGTCGAATCTTTGCTCCGTTTCATTTACGATCCTCTGCCTCACCTTTCATCTGTCAGTATCAGATCGCCGGCTTCTCTCCTCTATTTGTCTTCCCCGTACGCCGTTTTCGTGCTCGATGCTCTTCCTTGAACCTTCTTAGATTTCTGACTCCGTGTGAGAAAACAACTTTATCTCATTTTGCTTTATCGGTTAGTTATTACGAATTGAAATATTCGTGAAAAAATAAAAATTATTAGATTTATGATTGAACATGCCAATATGCAAGGAAAGTGTCTAATAGCTAACTCTTATAATTGCAACGAAATGTAGGAGTTCAATTCCTAATTGTCCTACATCACGATAGCAATGAATAGCTTAGGCTGAACAAGTTTGAGGGATACTTTTCAAGCCGTGAAAGTTTCCGATGTTTGAAAGCGAGTGGCGTAGTAAAACATGGAATGTGAAGTTTCTTATCGTGGGTAGGTGTACTACTTCTAGTTTTTACTTCTGTATTCAGAGGTTCGTATATCGTTCAAGTGTTCTACTTCTTGGGTTATTAGTCTGCCAGTGGATGAGTGTACGGAAAAAAGTGGTGATACATGGTAGGTAACTGTACATATGACGGTTGTAGAAGAGGTATGCTTATAAGTGGCACTTCGTGCAACTTGCAGCACATATACCCTTTTGAAAGAAGCAGATTTATGACCCTAAAACGATGCACAATATCTATCCATGTAAATGCAGAATGGCAGACTTCATAATCCAGTCGCACAGATACTTTTCTGTTCGTAATGTAACTGGTTCATGCAGTACTGGTTCATAGAATATAATGGCCATGCGTTAACGGAATCGAAAGTAATCCGCGGATTAAAATCGGTTATCGAAGATTCGGACGCGGCAGTGGAATTATTCAAGCTCGAAAAGAAACGAGCAATTAAGGTATCAAACGGGCTGCATTAAGCGCGATAACGCACAGTTTACGGAGTTTAAGTAATATAACACACTGGCTCGTGACTAAACGCGTTTCTTCAATGAATCCCCCGGGTCCCGCGGGACTCTCGATTGCATTATCATTCGTGGCGGTCGTGGTGAACCGGCGCTATCGTATTTTTTCGTCTCGGCCAGATTTGCATGGCCGCGCGACTGTAAGCAAGACCTCGCGATACCACGAACGGCTTAATCCCTCGAATACAAACGAGAAATTATACGGGACCCACCGGTAGACCGACGATTTAACGTCCCCTGCTTCTTACTCGAACAACGAGACGTGTCCTCTCGAAAATCGACGAAATGCACTGTTCGGCCCCTCGGAACTACTCGCAGGATAGGCAGGGAATTAAATGACGACAGGAACTACCTGCTAGAGCGTTGAAATTGTATTTTACGAGGGCAAGAGAAATTTGGGCTGCATAATCCGTTTCAAATGTCTGAGCTACTTACCCAACTCTGTCGTTCGACTTTTTCTGAAAATTAAAAGCGATTTCAATGCTTTTAATATAGATTGTGAATATTAAGTACATTTTTATGGGTAAATAAATTTCCTCGAAAAGAACATATTCAGAATTTGCATAAGGCATGAGAACTGGAGGTATAAAAATTCCAGCAGGAAATTTTTAATTCGACAGGCAATGGTATTCGGGCAGCAAGGCCACCGTCCAGCACAAAATCGCCCGATGACCATTCAGGGCTGAGCATTTACCGTATTTAATTTGGTATTCAAACGATGCCGCGTATGTAGCTGCTGGAAACGCGTGCGTTTCCTCAATGAAAGCCATATTCTATCGTATTCTTTCCCGTCTGCCGCGTATTTGCATGCCACTACTGCCGCGGACCTCGCGTTCTCGCCAACGACGGCTTAATCCCGTGAATACACCACGATAAATCGTGTTCCTTTGGCGACGCTGCTTCGGGAAAATAGTAATTCATCGGCGGGCCCCTCTCGCGTATTTATCTTCGTTCGCGATCAATACACTTTGCCACTCGCCGTTGAATGAGTCCGCATTCAATCAGCCGTTACGCTCCTTCCGCGTTCTGCGCGCGGATTCGGCGTTGTTTCGAGTCTCAATGGCCGGGAAAAAATTGTTGTTGCGAAGCGAAAGGAGATCGATAAATCCGACGAATGATATATAGGTGAAATAGGAATCGTATCCTGACGCGTCTGAGCTGGAACTCACTAGGCTAGCGGCTTAATTACAACGAACGGTCTTCACGAAATCCATCGAGTGTTCGAGGTAGCTTCAACGTGACACAAAAGATGTGGACCAGTAGACAAAATATCTAACCTACACTTATCATCAGATTCTGGACGATTATACATTTCAAGTCAGACTAGACTTCCCAAGATTTGTAGCTTAATACCTCCAGAGATACTTTATCACTTGTTTCGTTAATCACGGAAAATGGCAGTTACGTAGAATGAAATATCTTTCAGTCTCACGAATCTCGGACAAAAGAAATTCTCCAAATTGGGGAACATCCTTCCGCTAGGCGTACATTATCTCGAAGGAAAGCAACAAGCCACCGGTTGGTGGATATCGTAGCACGAGACAAGGAATTCCACGGACAAGTTGTTCACGTGCAGTCCGCAAATACCGTCGCGGACAAGGCATTAAAGCGGCTAATTAAAATGACAAACTACACCGGCAGAAATTAGCCGGTCCCGGTGGCGGCGGGCCGGTAGGAAGCCGAATAGGAGGATAACCGCTCGGCCGGTCGCGTATATACCCGCAGCCGCCTGTTATAATGAAGAAGAAGAGGCAACAACGACGCGTCAGCCCCGGAAGAGGCAGCACTCTCTCGTTGAAGTCTGTCCTCGTGTACGTGTCCTGGTCGTGTACGCACTCGAGCGCGGTTAGTTGCGGCACGGATTAACGGTTACGGCCTCGTGTGCCCTACGTTCGCGCGCAAAACAGAAAGAGAGAGAGAGAGACAGAGACGGAGAGGCAGCCAGTTTAAATGCGTTTGTATTTGCATTTACATCGGACCGGCGGCCGACCAACACGACCGAGCGACCAAATTGCCACCGCGCGGACCGCGCGCCGGCTCGCGTTGAATTCCTCGGAAATAACGTCGTAAATAAACCGCGTCCGCCCTGCAGCACCCCTCGATCTCGCTTTTTTCCAACGGAGTTCCTCCTTTCCTTCGGCCCTTTCGATCCGGTCACCACCGTAATCTGCAGGAACCCTCGCGGAGACACGCCTACGAGACCGGCGAGACTGCTCGATGCTTAGGGGTGATTGATAACGCGATCCTGACCGATAACGCGGTTTTGAAGGATGTTAACTTTTGGGAGACTGCGTTGGGAAGGGTTGAGGGTGCATTCGAACGAGGTGTGCGTTTTACGAGGTGATACGCATTGGCGTAACCGGAACCTCTACCTGGGTTGAGCTAGACCACTTGCCTCACCCTATTCGAGACACGATCAAGATACAGTTTATACAATTTTATGCCGAAGCGCATTTTTCGATCGTTATAATCACCGTGTGGTTACGAACGAGTAGCTGTGTGTTTAAGGACGCCGTTAAAAATTCAACGATTAATTCGCAATCAGCTCCCCTTCCCATCCCCGGATAAAATTGCGACTGTACGACAGTCGCTTTCCGCTTAATGCAGATTATAAAATACCTCGGCCGGGACAGAGAAAAGCGAGCTCGTTCGGCCAGTAAATTTACGATGCCCCGAAGCAACGAAACGCGAGAATCCAGCCTGAATTATCGTGGACGTTTCAATTATCATTCCTCCGCGAAGCGTTGTCGTCGTCGTACTCCGGCTACCTGCTGCGACTCGGTGCGAGAAAGATGTTGACCGCAATCGCGCGGAACTCCTGCATCCGCAATGATTTGCACGTAGCCGAGACGAACGATCAACGAATAATCGGCAATTTCACCGATTTCTCCGGAACACGGGAATCCAATTAACGCTCGGAGCTGTGTGGCGATCATTAAAATCCCGTAAAAGCCTCGTTCTTCGATCACCGACTAACGAGACGTCGCCGTTGGTAACCGGCTGCGAATCTGGCAGCCGTCAGAAACGTGCGGGTCACCTTAGTGCCTCCTCCGAGACGACTTCGTTTCCCGAAAGTCGTCGAAAAGAAACTTTCAGCCACCCTCGTGGTGCCACCTTCTCTTCCAGCCCTCGAAAAGCTCGCTGAAAACGCTTCCACCCGCGTCGCAAAGAATCATAGCCCGTCGTGTCTGCCGACGACAGGATAAAGAGCCGCTCCTACACGCACTTACGTCACGTCCTTCGATTCCCTTGCCCTCCTCTCCAGACCTCGCCCTTCTCTCTTCTGTACCACGGCCATCCGACGCGAGACCGCTCGCCGTTATCGCGGAGAAGCTTGCAAGCAGATAAGGCACGTCGGACGCGGTGCGCGCCCACCAGCATAAATTCTTTCGAGGGCACTCCGACCGATCTCGCGAGCGATTCGCGAGCAAAACGGAAAGACACTGGCTGCGCTCGCTACGCGCGTTACGTGCATGGGCGTAACTAGGATTTTTATCTAACCGGGGACTAACTTAGCTCACCGCGTGTCAGATCGCCGTGAATTGTATGGCGACGCGTTGAATTGAAACGCGTTAAATTTCAACATGTTCATTCACCATGCGTAGAGTCACCACGCGTGGTATCGTCACGTGTTAGATCCCTACGCGTTAGATTCCCACGCGTGAAATCCACACATGTTAAATTGCTACGCGTCGAATAACCACGTGTGAAATCACCACGCATTGAATCACGTTAATCGTTTGAGTAAAAGTTAGAAAGGAGCTACCTCTGTTTTAGGGGTGAGAGATCTGAGATTTACCTTGGTTCCTATTTGATTACGCCATTGGTTACGTGAACGATACACGCGTGACTGTCTACGCGCGCAGAATGGCGGGAAAAGCAACGAGGGGATAGGACTTTCGAAGCTGAAGAGCAGTGAGGCTCGAATCTGCAATCGCGAGCCGGGTTTGTTGATCTTCTGTGCTTGCATTGTCTTTCGCGAAGTGCTTTCGTGAGTACATTTTGTGTGGACTCGTGGCGGCTGCATTTGAAGGTGGTTCTGAGTTTTCGATTGTTGGAATAAACTCGTTTGAAGAGAAAATAACAGATTGATGCGGTTAAGAATGTTTGAAGAGAGTAGTAAACCTTTCCGAGATGAAACGAGAGAATACTCTTCTCTCCTCTCTACAAACAATTCTTGTTCAAATGCATTGGTGTAATTTTGAATCATCCTGTATACAATTTCCCGGATCGCATCATCTACGAAGACGATTCTCCAGCTCCGTTCTCTTCGATTCCATTTTCTTGTAATGTTTCCTCGTTTCTGTTCCCGAATGAGCGTGAAGAAAGAACCATGTCGTCGTTGCACATTTACCCTCTGTCGATAGAAAGCGCGAGATGCACCCTTTACATAGGAGGGCCGTTTATTCCTATTTGGACGAAGAGACTGTTGACGATTTCGACAGCTCGGGGCGCGATGGAAATCGAACGAGACATCGATTCGAATAAAGTTCGGAATTTTATTCGGTTTTCATCGGCGTGGGCAACAGTGGAAAAAAACAGGGATGAGGCAGATAGACAAGGGTAGCGAGGCCGAGTTCGTTAGCCGATGTAATTTCAAACTTGCTGACTGGCCGCCGGTATGAATGGATCCGCGGAGCGAGGGGGAAATCGGCTCGCGAAAAAGCCCTCGTTGGTTATTGCCACTCTTCGTTTTCGCGTGTATAGCTCGTCGACGGATCAGAGGGCCGATTGACCGCGGCAGATTTTTCTTCCTCGATCACGGAACCCTATTTCGACCCCTCGGAACGGGAAAACCTTTGAACAGCCTTCTTTTGGAAAAGTTTCCCTCTCTTAACGTTTTGCGCCGTTCAATGCGGCGGAGATTTTCGCCGATTCGATGGAAAGCTCGGTGTAACGCGATTTGAATGAAAGGCGATCAGCGTTCTTTAAGACACTTTCAAAGAAACGACGCGGATGATGAAGTCCTTTTTTTCCTCTCCGCGTTTTTCTCTTAACGTTTTTTCCGATAAATTGCAAGCGATTTTCTGATTGGTTCGAGTTCGGTAATTGGTCTCGGTCGGAAAGGTTATATTGAGAAGATCTCTGCTTAATGCTGTAAGTTTATCATTGTTCAATTTCACAATTCAATTTCCCAAGAAATTTCCATCGACGTCCTCGTGCGGAAATCGCTCGATAAAGATGCCTTCCTGTTCCTCGATGCGTCAGAACGACTTGTTAAGAAAATGGTCGTTTCGTCGCGTGGCGCGATATTTAATCCCTCTGATCAGCAAGCCGACTGCTCCAGAAGCTACACGACTAACGTTAGAATTAATTCGACCGGCAAATTTAATTATCGCCATGCTGGCAGGTGTTAGAGAACCAGTTGTCAGAGACAATTTACCGCATATTGGGTGTTCCGTGTGGTTTCCGAGAGCCGGACTGTTTGTCGCCCACGCCTATAGCCGGCATACTCTAAACGCGGACCGGCTGGCTCTGTAACAAGGACGATGCTCTATAGTTCTAGCTTATCGATCGACCGACTCTCCATGCGAGGATCTCCGGGTCTAATCTCGCCGTTGATCGCGATCGGGCTTAATGCGAGCTTGCGAGGCTTTACGGTCGATCGTAAACCCTCCAGCTTCGAGTTCACCTCTTCGGTGACTTATCGATCGCGTAAAAACTAAGTGATTCCTTCTGGTCTGAAACGATACATTGCACAATTTTGCCGAAAGAAATGGCTCACTGAATGCGTCGGAAATCGTGCAGGAAGGAGTTTGCTGATCAATCACTTCCGCAAACTCTCGTAGTCCAATAATCATACGGTATCATAAAGTTTAAACGTTTCAAAGTTCCTCAGTTTGCATGTCTGAAAATTCCTAAACATCAAATTGCTAAATATTTCAAATTGGATTCAAGAAATGAAAGGAAAGATTCTTCAAATTCGTAGAAAAATCCCGAACAGACACGTAGTCCACATTCTGTTGAAATTTCAGACAAAATCAATTCCCCGAACTTTTCTCAATTTTCTTTAATTCCTCGTTCACGGAAAGCGCAAGATTCGAGCTCCAACTTGTAAGTGGAAAATCGTGCAGAGAGAGAATCTACCCTAACGATATTTCGTCGTGAACGTACGAAGTCTCTCCCTAACGAAATCTCGCTAACAACTTGCGTCTAAAATAAGCTGGCGGACGGACGCGGCCGGCAGACGGAGAAATTCTAGCGAAAAAAATAATAGGGCGCCAGGGGTGTCTACGGGAAAGGGGTTGGCGTGCCGCGGCGCGTTAAAGTCTGTCGTTACTCATAATTAGCGGCGAATCAGCCAGGCTTTTACACGGATGAAGGCTTTCCGAAACGACGGATTCGTGACGGCCCGCTGTTACAATGGATGGTCGAACGGACACAGAATTATGACGAGTTTTTAGCTGCATTGAGCAGTGCGTACGCTGCAAGCTTTCGGGGTTAAAAAAAAAACTAAAAAGATTCGCTCCATGAACCTCGCTGCGTGAACGAAATTGTTTCTCCGCGACGTGACCGTGTTCGATGATTGTAATTTTAAAACCGACTGCGTCATTAATATTAAACGCGGACCGCGAGATGATGCTCTCCAACGCGTTCCGCTTCTACAGACTGTTTCATTATCCTCATGCTTCTTTCAACGCACAGTGAATGAACTCGAAACGTTTGCGAAAGATGCAGTGAATATTTGCCGAGTTTTTAGCAGCTGACAGTTGCAATTGAGTTGGCGTAGTATTGTTTGGTTCTTTATATTATTATATTATTGTACTTCCGTTATAAAATAAATTAGGAAGAAGTAATGTAGAGAACTTGTCTAGATGGATAGTAATCATCCGATGAAAAGAACGTTTATCGGCAAACTTTTATAATTTGCTTGTCGTATCGTAAAACATTAAAAGACGCGAAAGATTCCAGGATGAGTGTACAAGCTGAAAATTCTTCATGTTCGTAAAAGTTGCACATATTTTCCTTCGTAAAAACACATTGGAAAAGCATTGAATGAAAAACATGGAAGAACATTAAAGTGTACATATTTTAAAGTACAGTAAGATGCCAGTTAGAACGATTTCAAGAGGCATCAAAAGGAATGACAACGGTAACGGAAAGTAACGAGTAACAGAAGGAAGCATCGGGAGAAGAAAGGTTGACGAAATATGTGAAAAGGGGACGCTGAATACAGAGAGGTACGAAAAGGTAACAGTAGGCACTGAAAGACACTGGATTTGCCGACAAATACCGAAAGATTCTCTGAAGAAACGTGGCCGGAGAGCATCAGACTCATCCGTGTTGCAAAGGGTATCGGTAACAACCCCTCGTTAAATGAAAGATCCCCGAGAAAGAAGTTGCACAAGCCCGGGAGGTAATAACTTTCTCGTGTCGCCGTTATCATTTTGCGCCGTTCTTGTACGCCGCTTTGCCATACAAATGCCATGTAAATGAATGCAAATTAATCGTTGCAGATCTAGCGACGTTCCTCTTCCTTGGAAAAATTTTCTTTTAGGAATCGCGAAGCCGTCCACCACACCGAACGAACCGGTTGTTTCTCGTCGCGAACGCGTTCCCCTTTCTCCCCCTTCTTTCCCTTCGTTCTTCCCTTCTTGTCCGCAGAAATCCACCCGCAAATAAACGAGTCACGCCCAGCCATTTGCGAGAGGTACGAGAACAGGAACAGCGTGTTGTAGTATTCATTAAAAGCCACCGAACAAATGAAGACGGTAAATTGGACTCGTTGTTGGCGGAGGAGACAGAAAAAAAAGAACACGGAAAAGCACCACAATCTTTTACGATTCTTAATCCAACGGAATATGCCGATTCGTGTTTAACCCTTTGGTTAGCAAAGGATGTTATGTTCGTTCAGTGTCCACGTAAGGCTTACCATATCACAGATCTCTCCTAGATTCGAAGACTTGGGAATTTGTGTATGCTTTGAAAATATATCTTAAACACGGGCGCATGTTTCACTTTTGCAACGGACGATCGCAGCAGATCGATGGAAATCGAAAGGCGGAAGGGATATTCGTGCAGTTCCACTATCGAAGGAATGGAAAGGAAAGCAGAACCCCCGAGGGAGGATTTCGTGGATGGTTCGGTTCGATCAATCTAGAACCCGACGCCATTGGAGCCGATTTGTCGGAAATAAGTCGATCGACGTCCCAGGTGCAGCAAGGTTATCGGCTCTCGGTTATTCGCACTCGATTCACCTGAAACGAAGATAAATGTGTTTCAGCCGTTTTCACGTATGAAGGGAGGTGTTGCAGAGCTGACGTTTTCCAACGATTTCCTGGCCTCGTCCCCGTCTCGCGTTTTCAATATCCACCTTTAATATCGACGATTGTTGTGCTTGTTTATTGCTCGCAATCGCGGAGAATGCTTTTCGCGAGCATCCTCGCGACGACCGTCTCGCGCTTTCCGCTTAATGCACTGTAAAGTTGGCAAAGCGTTCCAGACGACGCGATTGCGAATAAAACGACGCGAAATCGTATTAGTCTATCGTACACGTTCGAATTTCCAAACTCATTTTTAATTCTTGAATGTCGATAGTTAAACTTAATGGTAAAATTTGAAACGGAACAACTTTCTAATGACGTTGCACAACGGAATCCACAAAGTAGCCGTTCCAAACGATCATGTAACGATCGATATCTCCGGCGATGCCTAATTACAGCATAAATTCGATAAGAATTAGCAAGCAAGACGCGGTGTAGTTTAACGTGTGCGTGGGCTGTTCACCGCGGGAGACAAAGACGGTCAAAGAGAGACATTTTACAACGTCGGTCTCGGCCAAAAACGTATTCGAGGAATATTCGATGCGACGTGGGAACTCATCGGACAAGTTCTCTTTCCCGTGGCTCTCTGGCCGTGCCGCAATTTGTGTGCTTTATCGACGGTGTTTTCCGCCCGAAGGGGAAAAAAGCCGGCGGGACATTATATTCCTGCAGGCTCCTCTTCTTTGCGTGTACGTCGTTGGGAACAACGTCGTATAATTTATGCACCCCGCGGCCGCGTTCATAAAGTCCAAATATTTTAAAACAAGAGCAAAAGAGCAGAGAAAGCATCGTCGGCCGTCGCGGAACACCCGTTCCGCGTGCCGGCTACATTATCCCGAGGAATCGAGAGCTCGTTTCAGACGACAAAAGACCAACAACGACTTCTTCGCGTCTTCTTTTCCTTCGGGAAACAAACTTTCTAGCCGTGAGTCGACGTGTCGCTCGCCGACTTCTTTGCCCACTTTCGTGCCCGTGCACACGGAAAATTAATTATTTCGCGAGGAAGACTTTTGGCTTAGGTCGTCGCAGCGGGGTATCTGAATTTCTAAATTTTCAAATTTCCAAAGTCCTCAACCTTGCAAGTAGCTAAAACCCAAAATCTGGAGTTGGCAAATTCTCAAATCGTTGGAAACGAGAATCGCTCGCAGAAGCGAATATGTTCGTAATATATCGCGAATAATCGTCGGGATCGTTCAATTATTTCTCACGAAACGTAATATAATAAGAGAAGGGTGATATCCGAGCGGCGACAGGTATTATTAATCGACGAAGTTGGAGGCGAATTAAAAAGTCAGCCGGCTATTAATCCCGTCCTTGTCCCCATTCTCTCATTTTTACGACGCAACAGTTCACGACGACACCGTAGCGTCGACGTTTCCAGCCGCGCGGAAAACTTTTTCCACGCGAAAGACAAAACGACAGGGAACGAGCAAGAGAAAGGAGGAAGAAGAGGTTCACCCTAAATCAGGCTAGTCCGCGCGTACTCGCGGCGGTCCAGTCAGTTTGCAGAAAATCCACCATTGTTTTCACTTTAGCCGGCCGTTTTAAGCATGGACCGTGTAATAAATATTCGCACTCTCTCCCGTGGGATTACGCCCGGCAGGAATAATATTCCTCTTTGTGGATGTCGGTCTCCTTTGTTACAGCTTTTCGCGGCACGTCGACGGTGGTTGACGTCGTTGTCGAGGTAACGAAGCGCCTTTAGAAATCGTTCTCTTTGTTTCGTTCGCTAACCTTTGTCCAAATTTTGTCCCCAAAACACCCTGATAATGCTCGAAATTATTACCTTTGGGTTTTTGGAATCGGACATCCTGACTGAGGGTTGCAAGTAGCGACGGAAATAAGACGGAGTTTAGCAGAACTTTCGATAGATTCGTTTAGTCGACAAACTTTAATTTATTCAGAGCACAACATGGCGCGTAAACATGTTATGCACGCGATCAAAGAGTTTCTTCAAAGTACAAAGATATCTAATTTTCCATGCAACTATTTTAACCAAAATATATATCCACAGTTGCTCGAGATACACAGCAAAGAGAATTTCAACCACGTACTTTTCGTTCACTAAAATACCCTGATTCGTATAAAAATGATAAAATCGTAGACATCACTGGTACATTTTCGAAAGCGTATTTAATTGTTTGCTGTTCGCTCGGTGCTCGGCGGAATGTCGTTGTTTGCGCAAATCTTGGTTGAATCGCACAGTGCTTCGTTGGAAACGTCAACGTTATTCACCGTTAATTTCACCGTAGCAATAGCGAAGTCGTCTTTGAAGCGTTCTGTAGGCGCGTTCCGAGCGGGCCGCGGCGCATTTTTGTACCTTTGTTTACGGTTGAAGCCGTGCAGACCGCGAGATATTTAGGATGTTTAAAGGAACAATTAAACGGGGTTAAAACAGTTCGCGTCCTCTATCTCGTTTAATTGCCGCGTCTTTTTTCGCTAGCCTCCCTATTCGCCCCCCCGTTTCTATCCGGGACGAGAGGCATTCTTTGAAGGCTGCGGCCAGAATTTGGCTCGTTTTATTTGAGAAGCGTAGCCGAGCGAGCTCTCGTCGTCGGGTCCTTCTGTCAGGCTCGTTCCACGGGCTGCCAGCTCATGCCGCAGACACGGTTATGTCTCGGAGATATTTTAATTGTCGCCTCAAAGCAACGTTCACCCTGACGCGAGAATTCTTCGTCAACCGCGTGAAATATGAGGGAACTTGACGACTCGCTAATAACCTTCCTCTTCGCGCTGCCGCTCGAATTTAAAGTTCGCCGACCTTAATTTTTTAAGCGCGCCTCTCGCGTTTTCACGCCTTTCACCGCCTAGGTTCCGTCGAGCGTTTTGCAACAACGCCGAGCAAGCCGCTCGTGAAAGGCTCGGACTTTTATTTTTCCGCCCTGATAGAGGCGCCAACGTTACCTTCCTCCGGCCTTTTTGTTCCCTCCACAATGCCAGCTCTGTTCAAAGAGTATCCGATCGTTCGCTGCGAGAAATAAAATAGCATTCCTTTTCGGTTATCGTTTCACTCTGCTGATAACTTCATTCTATGGCTTAGAGTCGGAGGGTGCATTAAGACTGCTCATTCTTCCCCTGTTACGATCAAATTCAACCGTAAACGTGCATTCATCGGCGATACAGGGATCATAGTACATAATAATAATTGTTCAAAAGATTAATTATACATGTTCCACAGTTGTTCTATAGTACGAGGGGTCAGGTGGATCTACACGCAAATATAAGTCAAAAACGACTATAATTTCCTTTCCTTCGGTCAAAAAGGACTGCATTTCCTTTACGAACACCTCTTGATCGTTATCGAAAATTACCAGAAGCGCCGGGACAAAGGACTCCAAGTTCTACAATAGCCACAGTCCCACATTCAACAGAAACTTCCTGAATAACCATAATACGCTTCAATCACGATCATACGACTTTACTCAGCTATTCAATCGCAACCAGCGAACAGTGGTCGACAGAAATTCGCGAATCAACTAGGATTTCATTCTGCGACGGTCACACTGTGATTTCCGTGGCTCAGGTGCGCTCCGCGAAGAAAGGGTCGCGTCCGACCCGAAAATTTATAGGAAAGCTTCCGTCCCTCGAAAGGGCTGACGAATTTCGTCGAGGAGCACCCTTCGAACCTCGTTATTAACGCGTCCCCACTTAAATCACCCGGACGACTCGGTCGCGAAAACTTTGCACGGAACCCTCGGATTAAATTGGATCCACGGTTCCGGCCGGAACGACGGAAAGAAACGAAAGGTGAGAAGTTTGAAAGGTGAAGACGCGCTCGAACACCGAATAACAATGAGCTTTCTTGACGATTCTCATTTTCTCTGCATCCTTGCGGGGAGACGTAATAAATACTACCGGCAGGGCTGGCACTGGGTTGTTTGCCAGCTGAGAAATTGCTACTTGGAAATTTTACAACTCCGGATTTAGGAATCTGGAATATAGGTATTTAGAAATCTAGGAATTCGGCACCTAGAAATTCGGAATTTGAAAATTTGACGTCCCAGAAGTTTATGAATTTAAGAACCCGAAATTGTTGAAACTTGTACCTTTATAAAACCCCAAATTTTCGCACCCAGTAGAAGCAGCCCTGCTCAAGAACGTTTAGCCGCATTCAAGTCTTCTCATCCAAACGAATTGGCCAGTCCAAATTAACGTAATCACCTCTGGCGGTGATTCGAAGGTGTTAAGAGGCTCGTAATCCTGGCTAGTTCGATTCAAAGCAGGAGTTATGAAACGGTGTGCAGCCACGTCGGTGAAAAATAATTCGACGACGGCCACGGCAACTTCAGAACACTTTCAGCCATTTGTTCGCGCCACTGGCTTAGAGAAGGAGTTACTTTAATATCGCGAATAGCAGCCACTTCGTATGCACGCCGCCTTCTCCGTGCGTTCTACTCTTATTCTATCCCCCACCCTCGTGCAGTTTTCCTTTTGCGCCTTATCCTCGCTTATCTTGCCCTCTGCTCGCCGAAATAGCGAGCTTTCGTAATCCTCGAACGGACAGAATCGCTCGACGAGTCGCGGATCGTAATTTTGTCGGCCGAGAGCGATCCTCCAGGATAATGGAAACTTCTCTTCCTCTGGAGACTCCGAACGGGGTTCCGCTACGGGAGCGAAAGAGACGCTCGATGAATTGTGAACGATTATTGAATGATAGGAAATACGGAGAGGGGAAGATTGAACAAGAAGGCGAAGTTTGAATGGAGATTGAATTTCAAAGTTATATTTCAGACCGATAGTGTTTGAGTTTCTGGAATTATTTTAATCTCGAGTGATTCGACGGGGGTGTGAGGCTCTTTGAAGAACCGAGACTATCCAAATGTGGACAAACGGTGTAACTTTATTGTAACTCTCTTCGCATTATGCAGTACAATTGAATTAATAAGAATCTGTAAAAGTTGCTACAAAATTAGATTTGGTCTTCAGCTTGAAAGTTTTCATAGAACGCTAGCATAAATACGAACGAAAAGTTTTGGCAGAACCTAATCATCGCAGTCACAGACTTGTTCGACAGATTAATTTTTCTTTGTCCGATTTGCTATGCTCCAGGCGATTCTCGTGGCCGGAGTCACATTCACGGATTGTCTGCGTCCCCAGAGAAATCATTTGGAACACCTGCGCTTAGAGTGCCAATAACTGTAGAGTTTACTGCATCATCTTTGCTCGCATAGCCTCTCCACGCACCCTCGGAAGAAAGAGAAAGCTTCCTGTATTATTTACCGATGTCTGCCGGTATCGTATCCTTTATTAAAGTGATGCGTATACGCTTTGATGCAACGTCGGGAACTCGATCGAACTTCGACTTCGGTGCTGCCATTATTTATTAATCCCCTTTCGAAGGGGCCGTGTCTTTTCCTCGAACCGATTGCAACGATCTACATTGCTGAGGAGAACGGCACGCTTTTAGAGCTCTACGTCGGATCTGTTGTTTCACGAGCACATTTTACTGAATTTTGTACTATTCGCAAAGCTTCATCCATATCTGCGTTTTACTTTGACGCAGAGAGAATAATTTGCGAGTTTAAATCCATATCGGCGTAAAATATAATTGAGAAAATTGAAGGTGTATTTCAAGATTGAATCCCTGTCTGTCATTTGTTACGCAGTGGATAAAGTTCCCATGCAAAGATTAGAATTTCAGTGCATTAGCGTCGTTGCGTGACAAGACGTAATCTGGTCTTCGATAGACATTCGTATCAATAGAATGCGGTAAACGTGCGGTTATTGTACTGCAAATCATAGAGAACGGACAGAGAGTCTATTACACGCATCGGTTTATTATTATTGCAACATAGAAACCATTGAAATTATAGACGCCAGTTGAAACTTCGATCGATCAATATGTACATAAAACACGCTAAATGATGATTCGACGACGTTGGAGGTGCGCAAATGTCAATTGAAAGCAACCGATAAACGCAATTTACGTCGTTACAACACGCTATTTATAACAATCTCACTTTGTTCGAAGTCTAACAAGTGAAAGTAACTTAGCTGTTGAGAATCGATTGCACGATACCTGGGCTAAACTATCCAATTATTGACAGTTTAAGCAAATTCATACTTCGTAATGTACTTTCATTGTTATAATATTATATGCTCAGCACAACATGAACTCTGAGAATTCGTACAATTCCTATCGCAAAATACGTGTGACTGCTGTAGACCATTCGCTCACACCGAAAATATACAATATTTATATACACTTGATTCAGTATCCATGATTCTTAATAAAATAGATAAAATTCTTGTAAAATTATACGTGTCAAATCAACCTAGTTCTTTTCAAATATCGAGTGAGTTCTGAATCTTCTGAACGCCAGGTGCCCCGTTTGCCCGGCGGTGCTGCTCACGAGCGCACACCCATCCCAAGTCGTAACGACACGATTCATTCGACGAACGGGCGCGAATTCGTGTTTCAGCGCGTTGTTTCGATTTAGCATAACTCGATAGAAGCCGCAATCGAGGTTCGTCTCGATGCTGCGGCCGGAGGGACTTCTCGCGGCAGGTTGGAGCGGGACAACGAAAAAGGGACGCGTAGGTAGGAGATCCTGAGCGGCGACATTATTGGCCGAACACGAGGACGATGTCATTTCGGAGACGATTCGTTGTCTGGTCGGTCGGAGCATGGCGGGTGGCGAGGGAGAAAGGCGGCGGACGTAGGTGGAAACACGAACTTCCAAAGGAACACAAACGTGTCCTCGTCTCACTCTGCTTTCCACCGTATAGACGCGGCCACCATCATAAATTCACAGCATGCGAGCCGCGGGAACGTGTCTTCATAAAATCTTAGATCGAAGATTGGCCGGCGACGTCGCGGTGCTCGTCGCACGCGAAAAAAATAATTAGTGGTCCCCGTTCGTTTCGCGTATGCACGAAATACGTGTGCTCGATCTTCCGTATAAATTACGCGACTGTATCGCTAACGCCCCGCTTCGTCGCACCGTTAATTGCCTCTGACTCGATTGAATTTTATTCGACGGCATCGGAATCTGCTTAACGCGTCCGCTAAGCCTTGTAACCTATTGATTGGATACGCCTCGTTTCCTTTTAGTAAAATGCAAAATAATGTAACGAACCTCTCGATGATCAGTCTAGCAGGACTTCATTTGAAGGTAATCAAGGTAATTCTGTTGCGTATATTTCCCGTGTATATTACCATTTAAAGATACAAGGACTCCTTCAAGAAATCGGTGACGCCACGTATTGTTAGAAATCGGGTTAGTAACAAAGGTAAATCGGGTCAATGACGTGTTCTAGCGCTTTAGGTACTTTTTGTGTGATACACGCGTGGGCGGGATTTAGATTGTCGCGAACAGGCCTCGACGGTAGCTAACGAGAGCACAAGGGGCCATAATCGTCCGGATGAATCGCGGAAATAGTCGTGAGAGCACTTTTTTTTTCACTGCGGGTGCGTGTAAAAATGTAAATCGCAAAAATTCGAATGTAAATCCGCGGGAACAGGTAGCGAGACGTAAGCCCACGGGGGATTACGATAATTTATTCTCGCAGCCCGTAGAGTTACTTTGTCCCTTGGAACGAGATAAATTCCCTGTCCTTTTGGGGTGCGACTAAAGCTGCGTTCATACCGATTTAACCCTCGTCAAGCGTCCAACAATTGAAAATATCGAAAAATGCTTCAATTTTTAGCAGTCGATGTAGAATGACCCTTTAGAGTATATTATTTATCAGTTCGCGCATCTCCGTTTTCCCAGAAATTATTTTACCGTTACTCTTTATTTGGTGCATTTGTTTAAACAAGTACGTATCTCCGGTAAATTCGCTTTTTGCAAACAAAATGTACAAAGTGAACTATCGTAGCGTATAAAATTATATCAGTGATACTACCTTTAGGGGTTAAGGGAGCGGAAACGTAAAGCGTTGAACTACGCTTAATACGAAACAGTATTCATGTCGTGTTACCTGAAAGCTGTCAGAAATCCAAGGGATTCGCAAGGGAGGATCCCCAACAATCGCAAAGTTTCATCATTCTGGTTCCCCGAATTTCTCGGTCGAGACCTTTCCCCTATTAGTTGTCCGCGATGAAATTCAACGTTCTATTTTTATGCATAAATAGTACGACAAACGTATGCGTGTTCTGATCCTATCTCTCACGTTCGAAATTGAACATCGAAATCTACGATCCAATTTACGATGTAAATTGAAATTTTTTAGTCCATGACAAATTTTAACACGCCACTGTCGTATTAGGAGGCACTATCGAAGCGGAGGATCTGAAATCCTTGTAGGTAAGATATAACTAGAGATGTAGGAATCTGGGGATATAGAAATCCAGGATTGTAGAGAGTTAGGTAAAGAGGTATTAAGGAATGTAGCAACCTAAGAATATAACAAAATTGTAGCAAAATTAAGTTTTATCTAATTACTGTTAAAAAAATTGTTAATTCAATACTGAGGTAAAAGACTGAGGTATGAAGTTGAAGTAAAGACACCCTATATAAGAATTTCTTTCCAACACATCAGAAATTCATTCTACAGCTCCTCGTTTCATAGCGCTGTACGTCTTAATTTTTATCGAGCGTTTCCCAAGCTCGAGGCCTCTCGTGCGAAAGTGCACTCGTATATCTCTCCACGTTCAGGTGTCTTCTCGCTGGACGTGTTTACTACACGGCAGCCCTCCTCCTCTCTGTTCGTCGATTGATCATCTCACCTACACAGACGCAATTCACCTGACGCTCGCGTGCCATGCGGTATTTTTCACGCGACGCGAAATTGTTTTCGCGCGAAATCACCTGCAAGTGATATATGCTCTGACTAATCTTACTTTACTTGGAAATACCAGGCTTCTATTAAAATATAAAAAGTTTCTGTTATATGTGTTCGTTATCGAACGAATGTATGAAAGGAGTTCCGATTATATCCGTTACTCAAGGACCATATAGCGAGACTTTGCTGTGCATGAATATTTTCCCGAGCTTCGAGTTCAATTTCAATAAAGAGACTAAACCAGTTATAACAAATGCATTTTAACTATATTTGTTAAATGGTAGGTAGAAGCGTACGTACTAGTAAACTACCGTGCTAAGGTTTCTCAGTTACCAAGTAGAAAAACATGGAAAAAGAAAGAGTGTCGTCAAGGAGACGTTTCCAAGCGTGTAGAAAGGGCGACTGATAAACGACGACAAGATCAAGGGAATCCCATACAGCATGGGAACGCACTTTACGAATCAAAATCGGTCCTGTGAGTGACCGACGTGTCTCCATTCATCAAGCTTCCCGAACTTCGACCGCTCCTCCTCGTCTTCTTCTTTCCTCGTCGCATACTGATTAATGATCGCTACGTAGTTCGAGATCCGGGCCAATCTCCGGCTTGGAAATTCCCCGATCGAACAACGTGGACCACCGTTAATTCGCGAGATCCAGTCGACGTCGGTCTGGCAGCTTTCTTCTTCGTCGTCTTTCTTTTCGTTCGAGGAACCACGAGCCGGGGTCCGCAACTTCTTTCAATCAACGTCGATTAATCTCGATTTGGGCCCCGTCTATCGTCCCTTCGCTCTCGATCTCCTTTTTCTTCTTCTCTTCCTTTTTTCTTCCTTCCGCTTTCTATCTACGCTTCCCTCTCTATGGTGTCTCGTTTCGTTCCTTTCCCCCGTTGGACGCGCGTGTACGTCGGAGTTTCTTGGCCCAGAGCGCGTAATTATTCATCAGGGTCTTTGCCTAATTCTGGCTCGTTAATCACCGTCTATAGGGAATCGGGAGCTCGGTCAATGACTCGAGAACATCGACGATTTCAGCTCCTTTATTCGATCGTCGATCGCCTATCGAAGGCACAGTTTCGTCATCGTCGCCGCAGGTGTTGCTCGATTGTTCCGCACCACTTGTGTAAGCAAGGACACTCGTGAACTCACCTCCGATCGTGAATAAGCTTCTTCGATCATTTTGTTTTGCAGACCTCTACAATGTTCGTCTTCAACAAAATTATAGCTCGTCGTGTAATATAAAGATTCTACAGATAACTTCAATCAAATCTACAAAGTACTTGTTCCTCTCCGTAAGCCCGCCACTGTGTATTGTTCGTCCGAGGTCTCTATCAGATATTAAGTTTCGAATAATCCTGTAGAGAAAAGGAATCCAATTGGCAATTCAGCAAGAAACTCGTCGAAACAGAGTTGAAGTTCAGGGCCGAGGGGACTTGGTTGAAAGCGAGTGGACCACGGTGGATGAAGAAGGCAACGATTCGAAACGGTAGAAAAAAGGTTACATCGTATCGTAATGCTCGTTACCGGGGTCCAGCGTCGCGGCGGAAAGATATACGAGATGGCATAGGAATTTCATTTAATCCGAGGTTCTGCGCGGTCGGCTGAGATTCGATTTATGGTGTAATCAGGGTCCGCATGACTCCGTTCCGTGGAGTCTCGTTCGCGTAGAAAACGCACACCGTCCAGTCGAAACATGACGCAGCCCTTTTGTACTCTCCTACGGTGCCGTGTTCGCTCGCCTCTAAATGGCCGTGCATCGGGAAAGGAAGAAGTGGAATCCCCGCCATTGTCCGTGCCTTTTGGTCACGGTTATGCCTCCCCTGCCGCAATTTGCCAACGTCTTCTTTCACCGACAACGAAAGAAATCGACGAAATCGCGATCGGTCGAACGAGAATTTACGCAACGATGATCCTGAATATTCGACCAACAAGATGAACAGTGTGCACTTTGTACATGGTTGCTTCTAAATCGTGGTATCGATACGAGGGAGGTTTTATTTCGGAATGTATACACGATAATCCCGAATTGGAACGGAAACTTGTCCCAATATCGGACGCTTTAAAGGCACGTTGTAACAGTTAATCACACGTTACAGTGATTCCCTGCAGCGTTGGCAGAATTTAATTATTTAATGATATATCTTGCGGTAAAATGTCGAGATCGTTCAGCAAACTTTTCGTATGTTGTAGTCAATTCCATTTACGGGACGTACGATTATTTCGTCAAACTGACAGTACGTGATAAGGAGAGCTATCTTGTGTTACGGGTCATTGAAATCGTTTTGAATAAACATAGGAAGTTTATAAAAATTAAGGTCGTTAAATTTATTGAGGTTCTGTGAAATGAACTGGAAAGATACAACTTTACCGGTTTCTTCCCCGTATTCATCGACGAAAGAGAATACTTATTTCTTTCCAGCAAGACATTACTCGATCCCAACGTTTTTCCCTTCGGAGGAACTTAGCCAAACACCATCGCACTATCAATTTCTTCCCCAAACTGCGAAGTAGCCGGAAACCTACATACAAAGTTTTTCCCCTAGGTTGTTAAGGGCGAGAAGAGCGACTCGATTCCCGCGGTGAATCCATCACGGTTCCAACACTGAACTGACCGTGATACTTCCATCTGAGAATTGTCCCGTGGCGGTCGAGCAAACATTTTTTCCGTCCCCTCGCGGCACCGACACACAATTTCTCTGCTGTCCGTCGCACAAAACGTCGTTCTGTATCTCCGCGAAGAAAACTGTTTCACGGGACGGGCACAGGACGAAGCGAGAGCGACGATCAATCTCACGCATGACACCGAGCCTCGCGGAGTTAATTTACCACGGGGTAAGCTCACGTATCCGTGTCTAATTGGAGAGCGTCTAAAAGAGCCACCCCATACCCCTGTTGCGGCCACTTTTCACGGTTTAAAGTCAAGAAGACCCGGCGCCGAGCGCACGTTACTCGACCTAGGGGCAATTTGTAAATGAACGCTTCGGTGACTCCTCTTTGTTTTAACAGCAAATGAATTTACTATCCACCAAGCGCGTATTGTAACATTTACTTTCGAGATTACAATGTGAAACTTGAAGGGTGGTGAAAGATGTATCTCGACGAAGTGAATTATTATTCGAACCTCGATTAAGAAGATTTCTGTCACTGTCAAGGAAATAGATTTACATAGAAACGTGTTTTTTAGCCACCCTTACATCACTGGCGACCCTCGCAGTTCACCTTTTTATTGGTCCAGAATCAATTAGTCCGTCGAGGAGAATGAAAACTAATGAGTTGCCGTGAATAATTAGGGGCGAAATCGGGTGATCTATCGGCGATACACGAGATCGAGCGGCATTAATTACCGTCGGACCTTCGGGTTAAATACGCTTCCGGTCAGGATTAGGTTACCCAGGGTCGCGCGGATGTTCTGCAATAAACACGTTTAGAATAAAGAGTAAACTGCTAGAATAAAATTTCAAAGTCTTTGACACCTTTCTTGACCCAAATATCGTTCGTAAGTTGTACCATTTCCTGCCACAAAGTAAAGTTTAAATATGCTAACGCGATATAACATGTAAATCGAGTGAGAGATCTTTAACGTTTAATTTTACGTTCGACTTGGGACGAGCAATAAAATCATTTACAAGCGTCTGTCGTCCTCGTGTGTCGCGAAACGGACGGTTCAGCGCGAAAATACGGTCATCCGTTCCAAAACACGCGAACGAGGTAATCGCTCAATTTGCATAATTAATGGGTAATTAAGCAACCGAGTCACGTGTTCTCCCCAGAGATTGCAAACGCGTTTCACTGTTATCCTCTCGTCCAGGGCGAATGAAATACTCGCGAGCCGCTCCTGTAGCCGCGAAATCACCGAGCCGTGCATCCAGAAAAATCGTGATCCACGTGTTTTTATTCTGATTCGGTGTCACGATGCTCTTATACCGGTTTTCGTAGGTGCGATACGAATCTCTTCGTCCCTACGAACGAGCTTTTACGCCGAAACGATCCGGTAGCACGGTCAGATAGAGGCAATAAACGGAGTTCGTCGCTCGTAGATGAGAATCTACCGTCATCCATCGCGTTGAAAGAAGATATCACCTGCTCGTTCCTTTCGTTGACGCTGCAAATTAACTCTTTCGCCACGGATTTTATTTTACAATTCGCTTCACGCCTGAAACGTCCGTAAAGAATCGATTCAAAATAAAACGTGAAATCCAATATCTAATCTTCCGCGAACTCGCTTTGAATATCAAAATATTAATTGTTATAACGATTAAATATTCATGTTCGATTGATATCGTGGCCAAAAATTTCAAACATCGATTCGCGATTATTTGTCTGTGTATAAAATTTGTTGCCGATACGGATCCACTGGAAAAATTGGAAATTGTTATTATTTGTTACGCTGCAAATAATTCGAGAGAACGGAAAACAAGTGGTCCGAATATTCGTCCTTCAGGAATGTTTGGATTTTAATAGTGCTTTTATTGGCTCTCGTTTACGCGCGGAATAAATATATTTACGTTTCACCGACGAAAAAAATCTCGATTCGCAATCGGTTCGCCCGTGTTTTTTAACGATTTCGTTTACCAGATTTCACCGGGACCGTTCGTTAAACAATTCCTGGAATTAATTCCGCGCGCGACACACGGCGAAACAGACAATCTATTTGCATATCGGTTACATAACACGAGCCGTGCGCTGGATTCAATTAATAGCCATCCGTATAATAGACTTCCATTGCACCGATGATCCAACTAATCGCGATAACGATCCTATCGTACAGCTTTACAACGTGAGCTGGAAAATTGCGAACAACTAACGTCTAGCAAATAGCTGATATAACAACGACGAGATGAAGCATTATACAACCTTCCAAGCTCGACTATTTTATTACAAAATTGTAATGGCTTTTCAAGAACATGTACTTTCATCCCACTTTGCCGTAACACACTTTGATGCTAACTCACGAACGTTAGTGCGATGATTAGGAATGTAGATATCCAAGAATCTAGGGATCTGGAAATGTACCGATCTAGAAATCTAACATATCAGAGTCTATAAACTTTTGATAGAATTATGCAGCAAAGTTCTCGACAGGTCGTAAATTGACTTATCAACCTAATGTATCAGTCTGGGAACAAATTGTGCGATCATAAATGTCATAAAGTTACACGGAGAATAATAGATTTATCTCGAACGAAGTCATCCATGCAAAGTTCGAGGAATGTCGAACACGCTTAACATTTCGTGTCGAAAACAAGACGAGTATCTGGTCAGCCTATGTCGTTGCCGAGATTCGTGCATTGTTCCTGTTTCAGAATACGATTGGAATCGCTATTCACTCGGAAGATTCAGCCCCCGCGTCGTTTCTTGTTATTAGAAGAAAGACGAACGTGTACACGGAGACAAAACGAGGACAGAGAATGAATGAAACGCGTATGCCGCGAGCGTGGGCGGTGGGTCGAAAGATCGACAAGATCGATAAGATCGTCCGGATGTAGTGATTGCTTGCGGTTCGATCGACAATACCATTCGATAGCATCGAGCGATCAAAATCTGTATCGAACAAGCAACGGTGCTTCGTCGACGTCTTTGGAACTTCGCGGGAATGCAGTCGGTCGTTCATTTTTATTCGGTTATCGGATTCTGAACTTCGTAAGCTCGCATTCTTGCGATAAATCTGCACGAGGGTATCGATCCTTGTGTCGTACCGTTATTTCTTTAAAATTCGACAGAATGCATATGTATTTTGGAAATATAATTGCAGAAATAATATCAAAGTTATCACTTTGATATCGATAAGTTCAGAGGTTTTTCTTTAATTTCGTTAAATTTGAAAATCTTAACTCGTACAGACATCTTGTGCGTCTTTGTACAGTAGCTATTCATCTACAATACAATTAGTTTGAATGGGAGCAGTACATTCATCTAGTACGCAACTTTCTTGAAAGTTGAACGTGTTAGTTGAAGATACCTGAAAGAACGATACAAGTTCCATTCCTGTGCCACTTTCAGTAGAATGTATAAGTAGGACTCATTATGCACCGTCGCTCTGGTTTCCATACAAATATCCGTTTCATAAATAAAGAGCAACTTCTTTAAAAAATAGCACATTCCTTTATTCTCTTCCATTGTCTCATTCGATCTTTGTAACAAACGGTACAAAAGAATCACGGTAAACCAATTTCCCAGATACAATTGCACAATTTGTTCGTTTCACACAGGCAGCCTTTACAATCCCATTTGAAATGGAAGCAGAGCTGTCGGACACGCGAATCTTCAATCTTCTGGCCGTAAAACACAGAGTCGCGTCCCGTGACCGAGAAGAAGCTTAACGTGACTTTCTTGTCGCGCCCGGAAGACGGCATTGTACCTAAGAAGCTTCGCGGTGAACGAGTTTCGGAATGAAACCGAGCCAGCCTGATACTCGACGCTAGTATCCGGCTTCGGAAAGTTTTTAACGAGCTTTCTCGCTGGTCTTTTCCGCGAGACCGACGCGGTGTTTACTTTGTCGAAGTCCGAGCGACGCTGGTACCCGTAGATAGGAAATCTTGCGGCACACCGTGGCTCGTTATTTGTCTTCGTCCGCTTGCGGCGGCGAAAAACCGTGCTACCGGAAGTGAAATGCGCTCGTCGACGGGAAAGCGATTGCTCGTGTTTGACGCGTCGAGCCCGACGTTAATTAAATCGCGAAATTGAATTCGACCGGGGATTAATGTCAATTAAAGTCGAATTGCCTTTTTCTGCCTCGTCTAGTCTGGACGTGATATTTTGCGCGCGATTTATTTTCCAAGTTTCGCCTTTTCGGATGTTTTCGGAAGGCCTACCTTTCTCGTCGAATAAAAAGCAACATTCGGAAAGGTTCGTAGAACTTGACGAACGTGTTTCATCGAGGTTTACCCTAACTTTTTAATTGGTCCACGCATTCGTATGCTCCCCGCAAGTCGTACGAACAGTTAAGCTACAAGTTTCCGGGAGCAAACTGCTCGAAGGCAAACCGCGCCGAAAACTTTGCTCGTTATAAGAGTCCAACGGATATAGGAGATACTTCGTTAATCCGTTGACAAATCGCCAGAATACTCGACGAGTTTATACCGAGAAATCCTTCGAGCGTACGGAGATAAAATAACACGACAAAGAAACAGAATAATCGTCGAGTACTAATTAACGTGTCTAACTACACACTTTGCTACCACTTTCCCCGCATACGCTGTTTATCTTTAATCTTTCGCGTAATAACGTTTCATCGACTACAAAAGCCCCGTGGTTCTTGGCAAATCGAATCACGAGTTTTGCTCCTGCTGGAAGATGGAGCTGCGACATCAATCCTTTGACGTGTCCAGAACGACCATTTGTCGTGCTAATGTCGCGCGACAGAGCGGAAGCTACGAGAACGACGGAAGGAGAAAGAGCGAAAAAGGGGAGAGGAAACGAGGGTGGGAGTATGACAGGGGTGACCCTCGCAACGCGTGTCCTACCCTTTGTTTGAGCTCTGTCAGCCGAGATACATTTTCCGTTTCGCGCGTCGAGGGTGCGAAACGATTGTTCGAAGCTGAAGACCCGCGCACGAGAGAGCATCCTTCGGTTGCACTTACGCGCATCGCTGCACCCTCGTCTCCTAATTCCTACATCGCCGGATTTATCCCTCAAAGAAATCGTCCCGACAGTGGCAAAGATCATCCGGATCTCGGCGACGGAATGGTACTCACCGATCGCGTCCCCATTATTTTTGCCTCGTTTCGCTTCAGCGTCTCGTGACTCATAGTTAGCTCTGATTTCTATCCGGTAAAGCGACGTTGCAAGAAAGGTGGTGATTCTGGTAGCGAAGGAATAAAGGTCTGCCACAAAATCGGATGCAAAAAGTATCGAAGCGAAATAACGATTCTCGCGTTCTGTTCAATTTGTACCCTTCTTCCGGATCCTATCGATAAATCGGTCATTCGTAGAAAATTAAATTACCGAGCAGTAATTCCAGGGACGGCGGAGAGCAGATAGCGAGGAGAGAGATCGGTAGACGATTCGTAAAGCACCGGCTGTCGACGCACACCTGCACCGACGAAAGGGGTTGGTCTAGATCGGCGTGCAGGTGTAATCCGTGCCGCTCAATCGCGGCTCGACCATGGCGAGAATCGGTTGTAGCGGGAATCGGTATTAGCACTCCCCGATTATGTAAAGCCCGAGCGATTATGGAGATCGAATTAAGCTCGTGGCGTTGGTGCATTCGCGCGCTCAACGAGCTTGATGCGCGAAGAGAGGACTCTACCATAGAGAAGCGAGACGGAAGAGTAGAATAGAGTAGAGTAGAATGGTGGCGAATGGGCGAGGTGGTTCGTGAGTGCTCGCGGCGATGGTAACAGGGTGGTAGCCCGACGCGGAGTGGACCAACGTGGTAGGGGCTTGCAATTCCCGTAAATTAAAGGACAATCGAGCCGAGGTCACCCCCATCTATTGTTACTGGCTCTGCTTCGAACGGTGCAACCGGACAATGCGCATCCACTGAGTTTCACCCTCGTATTTCATGTAACTGCCAAACGCTAGTGGCTTCCGACGCGAAAGAGAAACGGACAGAAACTTGGGGACATTGGCGTAACTAGGTACCGATCGCCCCGAATCTGGTCAATTCCCTGCCACGAAACACGACGAGCCACACTATACAACACAAGATACGACGCGTATAACCCATACCAGAAGTTTTCAAATTTTGGACTTCTCGCGTTAGTCAATTTCTATGTTACCAAGTTCTACATTCCCAAACGTCTACATCACCAAATTCCACGTTCCAAAATTTCCAGAAGCCCAGTTACCCAAATTGCTGAACTTCTATAGTTACCAGACTTGATCATGTCCGAGGAGAGTTTCAACCCCCTTTATAAATGTAGATGCGTTCCACCCCGAACAAAAATCTTAGTTACGCCAATGGTCGGGATGGATAGATGGTAACGCCAACGATGAAAGAGAAAAGACGAGAGGGGGTGGATAGGGTGATGGTTGACGACGGACGTGGACGGGAGCGATCGGGGTGCGGGATTCGAGCGAGTCGTGTTTTAAGCTCGTTACACCGTGGGTAAATCGACAAGTTCTGGAGCCGGCTTAGCACCACCACCTGCCACCTGCTGGGTCTTGCGTTTACACAGCCTTGCCAGTCGGTTCTCTCAACTTGAACTGAATCTTCTTGGTTTACCTCGGAATCACGACGGTTTGCCTCGAGTTACGGGACCGCTTTGATCTTCGGCTTCGATAAGTCGCGAAAGGATCTCCGTACTCGTGCCGATTGGCCGGGTAAACTTCGACAAGTTTCTCGGCTGGGTTTCCGAAGTCGCTCGTTTTCCTATCAGCCACGATCGGTTCGTAATATTTTAAAAGACCTCCGCTAAGTTCCTTAGTAAGGGAAAAACAATTTGTCTAGTGAATCGCTGCGATCCGATTTTGCACCACAGGTGTCCAATATAAAAGATAACTCCGAATTCTTGATCAACACGCTTCAGCCATTTTCCCGATTCAATTCAGAACAGGTAGCTGAGGATATTAGAAAGTGGAGACTTAAATTTGTCCGAGTATCTACTAGACAGTATCTATCTAGACAGTATCTACTTAAATACCTTCGGTATGCTGTTATAGAAAATACGTGTGACACATTGAAATAAGGGTAGTTAATGATATGTTAATTATTCAATTAGCTATTTTAAATTATTAATTCTATGAATATGTAACCGGTTGGCAACTGTCAGGCTATCGTAGAAAGTCAGGAAACAAGTGGAGACGGTAAGACTAGTCTGACCAGAACAGCCAGCATCTACTTATTTGTAGATATAGCGCAGCGCGTTGGCTACTACGGTTGAAATCTTTTCTGTTCGCTTAAACGAAATATACTGTATATGAAGTTCATTCAATTTCACGATCTTCATCAAATATAACGCACTTTATCTAAAACACTTTCTCAAGAAACGGACAAGTAGATTATTCGTAACAGTAGTTGTTATTTAGCCTGTATACCGGACATAGTATGTCTTCGTAATTCTAGTAAGCAATCACCTAGCTGCGGCAACAAATCAAACGTTATTTACACGCACGTTGCTGAAAAACGACAATCACCCTACGAAATCCGACATCCCCGGCAATTTCTCGAGTCCTATTAAAGTCCGTCGAAGATCTCGCGTGGCAATTAAGGCCGCGACGGGGCGTAGCAGAGAAATAAATCAGGGATCAATAAATTAGCGGACGGCTGAAGCTCGGAACAGACTTTATCTTGGCGGTGGCATCGCGGCCGGCCCGATGGGGGAAAAGGGAAACGGAAGCTGGCCCCAATAAAACACTTGCCACCGCTCTTACGTTTACGTCTGCGTTTGCGTTCGCTCCTCGACTCGCGCGCTAATCTGCATTTTAAATGTCCGCGCTTCCCGCCCGTCCCGGCGACCGATAACAGACCTAAAACTCACCGACGAGTCTCCGGTTCACCACCACGAGCTCCTTCGACCCCTTTTCGTCCAGGCAGCGCCGGATGCACCACCGGATACTTGCCGAGTACGTTTTCGCGCCCACCGGCCGAGATAAAAGTACCTACCTAGGCCAGAGCTTTGCTATGTCGAGAGGCCTGTCCGGCACAGACCTTCGTGAACCTGACGCCATTGTTCGCTCCTCTTTTTCGAGATTTCGCCGTCCTGGAGATATTAATATCCGGCTAGGACCGGCCGAGCGTTATTTTCGCTGGGTGACGCCTGCCTCTCGTATTTTCTCGACGTATCGCGCAGGATTATCGTTTTCTTCACCGAGACTCTTCCTCTTTCCGAATACGCTATCGTCAGTTATTTCGTCTGGGAAATTCTAATCGTTCAGGAAACGAACCATTAATTTGCAAACTCAAGCTTTTAATTTATACCGACATGTCCACCAGTGCACTCGGCTTCCGCCGTATCCTTTCCCCACGAGTAGGCTGTCACAGCAGAGGATATACTCTATGCTTTACTTGGTTCGTCATATAGCCAACCCTCTTTTGTCGCAAACTATACGAGGGGCAGAGACACGAGGTGGAGGAAACCCGGCACTTCGTTAATTTACTAACGTAGTTACCTTACGTTATTACCATAAATGATATAGTCTTCTATTAACCAGTTAACCAGAGAGAAAGTTACTCCTTTCCGCCGCGTGCTCGACAGCGGACGCATTAAAATTCACTCCCACGCCGCGTCGCGCCATTGTTACATTTTCCCGCTGTCAAACCTCGATAATCACTCGTCTGAAAGATTAAACCTGTCGGCGGCACTGGCCAAAATCGATCGTCATAAAAAATACCGGTTCACCGGCGTTGAATCCGATCGAACGAGCTCGTCAGCTACGAGTCTAGAGGAATTTGCGGATAGAATGCGCGTTCGTAGATCGGCGGAAGTGAGATGTCGCGGTTCCTCCCGGCGGCGACATAAATCACCATTGTCGGTCGCTCGTCCCGAAGAAACGCTCGATTTTACGGTCGTCTCGAACTGAATGGGACAAGAGTTACGGGGACGGATCGAATGCATCACGAAGAGAGGAGGGAGACGTTGCCCGGACTCGACGAAAGGGAAAGAGAGATGACTCACAGCCAGCCGGCTCGTTGGCTAAATGGCCAGAGATCATGGCGTACCGTTGAAAAACTTGCCCTCCCCCGTATCGTGCGCCGCGACTTTTCATGCGTGTGCATTCGCCACGCGAACACGAGACGAGATATCTCATTGTAAAACGCGACACGAGAAAGGACACGGTGTTCACCTTTGTTACGGTTCTCCGAGCGACCAGCCGTGTATTCAAAAGGGACGCCGGACGTGCTCTTTGCCTAAAAACCCTGCCCCTCCTGTTTCTCGCTTGTTTCACGCGAAATTAAATACCCTCGTATGACACCGTTGTACGCTGTGCCGTGTACACAACCGTGCCCGTGAATTATGCCCTCGTGTTGCCTGAATTCTAACACGGCTAACGATGCCAGATGAAGCGTATTTGCTCGTGTTTCAACGAGGGCGCGCCGAGATCGTCCCAATAAAAGTCTGCATTTTTAATTACGCGAGACAGGATAACGACAGTGATTCCATCTCTCCCAAATTGAAAAATTTTTAATTACAAAGACGCAAACGCGAGAAAGAATTTACTATCTTACGATAATTCTAAAATAAATTGTTTTACCAATTATATTTTTTCCCACCGTGTTCCGCGTGAAATTCAAATCCCGTTAATTGAGAGTAAACGTGTCGTGGACCAACCAAACGTTTCGCCATAATTTACACAGGTGATCATGCTGGTAGGACGTAAACGCTTGTTCGTTGGTCTGCGAGAGACGCGGTGCGATTGTCTCAATGCAAAACGAATAGAAAAGTGAAAAGGCGAGCTCGCGAGCAAGACTACTTTCATCGCCGGACGTAACTCGTCCGTTTTCCCTATGGTGAATTTTCGTCGGGGCTGTTGTTGTTCCGGCGAACAATGGGTTTTCGCGAGCGACTGCCCTGCGCACACGCAAAAAAATAGAAACACCCGGATGGAAAGGTCCTTTGTTTTCCACGGGACTGCCAGTTGCTTTTAAAGGGGCCAGCCTTTCGACGAGAAAGGCATCCCGTCTCGCCCAGGAACTCCTTTCCTCTTTGTTCGCCACCGTATCTTCCTGCACAGCATCGGAAGGAACAAATAATTCCTGAGTTCGCCATCTGTCTTGAACATTGCTCCCAACAACGACCCTTCTTTCGCCCTCTCGCTCTGGCAATCATCAAATTAAAACATTCGTATCCACTATGTTCTTGCGAGAACTTCCTTCTTCTCCCATGGAAATCTTCCAACCCTTTTGCAGTCCATTCTTCGACACAGACATTCTCCGGTGTAACTTGTCGGACACATTGTTCGTCTACGAATCCTTCCGGGAACAAAGGTGAATCGCCGTGAAAGTGGAGGAGTTTCGAGGCCATGCGACGACCCTTAACTTTTTAATTTCTCTTAAAACGCCAACCCCGTGCAGACAGACCCGTATAAAAGAGTATTCGAAGCAAGAAATAAAAATACACTATTTTCCTACCTGTCTGAAAGGGATTAATTCGAAATAATAATGTGCTTTTACGCCGATTTAAACAGAATCCGACGCAACTATTTAAACAGTTACTTTGAATGGCATTTGCCCGAAATATAGCCAGATCTGTTGACGTAGCGAGGCGTGCCCGGTTTGCAACGTCCCTCGGAGTTCCCTCGTTCGCAGAGGCGGTTGTCTCGCAAAATTTATTAACACCCCCGTAGGAGGGTGGCCGCGGAACAAAGTAACGCGACGTGGCGTTTCCAGTGACAGAGGCGTCATCAGATAGAGATACGTCGGAAGTTCGCGTCGCTTCTGTCTATCTGTCGCGAGCAGACAATGCGAGATCCGACGACAGACGTGGCCGAACCGCGCCCCTTTCATGTACCACTGATTGATACCCTTGGCCCTGTCCGATGTGGGGTTGCGACGGTAATGTCGTCCTCGTTGCGAACGCCGCCACATTATCAACGCCGACTGGAGATCCAGCGATTAACAGACTCGCCGGTATCTCGCGGTTCCTGTGGAAATTGTTTACAAGGAGTTGACACCGAGCGAACAGGGCCCGCGTACGTGTCGATGAGCCGTACACCGAAACGCTGCTGGCTCGTATTTTGCGCCGCGATGGGGTGTTTGGTTCGCGTGTCGAGACACTCCGTGAACGAAGTAGATGCGGATGTTCGTTGTCTGGCAAGCGATGGGATACAGAGAGCATTGACGATCAGGCAATGCGATTCGCTCGCAGCTCGGGATTTCGGTTTGACGAGGGTAGATAACGATATTCGGTTCGTTTCATTCTTTGAAGTATACTTTTTCCACGGATGTGGGGTGAAATTCAAGCTCCGAATGTTTTTCGCACAGATTACTCTCGTAGGGTCTGTGCTGGATTACATTTTGACGGTGTTGCGTCGTGGATATTCCACCTTCTTTACAATATTTTGATAACGTATGTGCGAAGTGTTGGAATCGACCTTTGAAATTGGTATCTTTCGTATGATCAAAAGAGAAGTTTGAACGCATCCGATACCAGATTATAATAATTTGAATGCCCTTGTTTCTATTACTTCGGTATAGTTCGGATCATGAAAAATTGACGTGACACTTGCGACAACCTCTTCGTCCAAACCATCCTCCCCCATTTCCAACGATCACAGAGTACCTAGGTCGACGAATTCACGGTGAACAGATGACATCCCGGTGCTCGCATCACCAAGATCTACCAGCCAGACTCCATTGTGTTCCCAGACCGCAAAATGACCCGCGTCAATCGGCGATGACCGCATCCGAGCGTGTTACACCGATGCAATGGCGCGTCCGAAATATTCGAGCTGCGTCGCGATACGTCTGTCTAGGAGACACTATGAAGCTCGGACCGTTTGACAAATGTCGTTTCGACTGTGTCGGAGGAAGGTGTTTCAAAGCGACCAGAGAAAGCTATAGTAACGGGAAAATCCGCGGTTAACTCGCCGTCCCTCGTTAGAGTGACGTTCAGAAGCGACGATCAAAGCATTCCTCGCTGGCAAGAATCTACGGAATTGCTTCCAGGACCCGGTGACAAGCAGAGTACCACTGTTATACGAGGAAATTAGAGACCATTAATGTTCCCAACTGCATTTATCGTTTTGTACATTAATATTACCGATAATAAATTATTTAGCAAATATCTTGCTCTGGGTCATACGGGCATCGTACTTTTCTTAAGAGTTTGCGGTGTTTTCTCAGAAATACGTGCTGACAATTGAATGAGAATGTGCGGTATGAACTGTGCATGTTTTAATAAGATAATGGGCTATTGTGCTCGCGCTGAATGATATATGGACGTACAAGTGATGTGAACCATATTTTTATATTTCCAGCCTCATACATTTTTCACTTAATAACCGTTTTAATTCCTTATCGATGAAACTTCACGTCATTCTATAGTTAACCGCTCTACTTTTTTATCGCATTAACAATTCAACGAAATGCCCCAATTTTGTCTATAAATTCCTGTAACTTACCTCAAGATATCCGATAAAGATTCCATCTAAAATACATTCGTATAATTTAATCACAGTTTGCGTCAATCACTTTAACGTCACTTGCAGGTGACCCGTATATGATTAATGAAAATCTGTAACCATAAATATCTAGGGACACGAGATAGTTTCTCGAAATTGATATCCCGTAATTTTATAGAGAACAAATTGCATTATTCATTCCAGCAGATGACTAAAATAAACGTTAATGCAGAACCAAGCTGGTTACTACAGTGGGATTTCAAAACGAACACTGCTAGTCGATGCATAAATGATGTTTCAGCGTCTGAAGGAACGCAAATAGATGTTGAAGGGTCAAAACGTTGCAGACTTTTTACGCGTTACTGAAGATTGCGTACGTCAGTGAGAACAGCGATGCATAAATATCCTCGTCTTACGGGGAAAGGAAAACGCTATAACCGCGGTAGTACTCGGTTTTCGCTTCTATTTGTTTTTTCTTTCTAGCTGCCGTCGTGCCGAGCGAAACGAAGAGTAATTACGAAAGTAACAGAGAGACTTTAAATACCCTCGAAGGATTTTTTTCGCCGAAGGGGGTTCCGCGGAGATAAAAGGAGAAGCATCCTCTCGCAATTAAAGTATTTATTACCCGGCAACGATGGCGGACGAGCAAAACAGAACTGGCGTGAACTTGCAAGCACTTTCACGTAGACGCGAATCGTAAACGAAGAAACATCAGGGGCTCTGAATTTACCGCTATAGAAAATCTTTTTTTTTTAAGTCTGATCAAACAAACGTCGAGAGAGGTATTATTGATTCACCGCAGAATGGTGCAAAATTCGATACAATATTTGCTAAATTTAATGCGATTAACCAATTTATATACAATATCGCTGCAACATCGCGCGTTCTCATCCGTGCTTAACCAGAAGCCAAAATGGTCGCGCGCAAAAATATCGCGTGACATATTTCAGCAACATGGCGTAATACCGATTTCGACGAGCACCCATTCTCTTCGGGCACTCGTGCCACGAGTCGATGAACACGTCGACGTCGCTTCCGTCAGATTCGGACTCGTTCTCGTCACATAATCCCGCATCGATTTTCCTTTCGCCCGTGTGCAGAATGATTGTATTATACATGGTAATCGAATAAATTCGCCGGAGTGCCGATCAGCGTTTTTACAATGTCGTCGAATAATTTACGCGACGAGCCAATGATTTATAAAAGCCGATGCGATACAACGACCGATATTCTCGTTCGATTTCATGCAACCTGAACTTCACATCCAGTGGCTGAAACACACTTCAGGTTGAAAATCTTCAGGGACTCAGAGAGACACACTGTGTTTGATCTACGTTCGTGAAAATTTAAACGGGAACGATTACACTCGCTTGGAAATTCGTGCTCGACGAGTTGGCAACTTGTCATCGACAGTCGACGCGAATAATAATGGCGTGTTAATGAACAGACCACGAGGGAGGAGCGTTTACGGAATTGTCATTGCTGATACTCGTTTTTCCCTCGATTCGCGACACGTTCGAGGAGAGGAGACTTTGAACTATAATTAATAGATCCCTGACGCGAATTAAAGCATCGAATAATTTCATTGTGCTTCTCTCGAATGATATAAATATGAACAAAAGTTAGAAAGTTTAAATTCATTGTTCAGAATAAATGGAAGTGGTGACAAAATAAAATTTCAAATTTTGTACAGTACGGTATAAAATTGCTTTCGTATTAGATACAAACTGTTTAACAGCGACGGTGCTTTTTTGGGGACTCAGCGAACCAACGAAGTGTCTTTCTTGTACAGGGACACCAAGCTTTTCTAGGTTTCTCCATCTTCATCAGTTCTTCGATCACTTTCGGTTTTCCTAACTTGACATTGAATGATTTCTTCAGCATGGATGACGAGAAGTAAGGGTGGATCTGCAAATGACATTGAAAAATATTTTCGCATCTCTTGTCGTCGTAAATTTCTACACATCAACGTAACTTATGATGATAGAAACAATGAAGCAATATTAATTTGTCTAGTGACAAGACACCATGATAGAAGAAAGCATGAAATAAACATGGAATCTCGATTCAAGCGTAGACTGTCTGACTCCGCTTGTACCCAAAGTAATTTCAAAGAATAACGTTTCGAAATTTATATGCACGTCGCTTCCGTTTTCCTGACACGTTCGTTTCACGAAACAGGATGAAAGAAGGGAAAGAGACTTCTGTTTCAATTCGGACTATTTACGAAGCCACTTCGTGCACGGACAGCAACGAAACGAGAGAGTTGGACAGAGGTAATACGAACTGCCGGCCCATCTAACCATCTCTCGTAACGTGGCTCATACATCACCATCTGAAGTATCCGGTATTATTCCCGCGAGCACGCAATATCCTGGCCCGTGACAACAAAGTAAATACCGTGCACGTGTACCGACCGAACAGAATAGAAATTTCAACGTGAAAATACAACGACAACCAGTTCGATTTTCGTTTCATCCTGGACGAAACGACGTCCCAGAAATCCTCGTGTTTCCCTTTTCACGCTACATTGACCCCTTCGCTTCGAACACCGTGTACACCCTCCGGAGTGTGGACGTTCGGATACGAGAGATATATACGTCCAAGAAAAATTCATTCTCACTTGCAAGCAATATCTAGGCTAGAAATAACTCTGCACATCCAACATTTTAAGTTTGGAACAAGCTTAAAATTCTTCAATCCGCTATAGTTAAACAGTCACAAACGATATTCGTTCATAATAAAGATTGTCACAATATGAAAACTTACACAGTAATGCGTTGGACCAGGTCCAGGTTTAGCCTTATGGCCACCTCTGGGAAGAGATATGCAGCCACCTTTCACGTTCATCGAAATGTCTCCAGCCATATTATAGGAAGTGGGATCTGAGATAATGAATCGATAATTAAAGTTGGAATAAGTCTCGGAAATTTAGATAAACTTACCAGGCATAGGGTGCTTGTCGCTCTCTGTCCTTACCGATCGGCTGACTCGAGAACCGAAGGGTGCTCGTCGACGGAGGACATCGCATCGATCACGATTTGCCTTGAAAGCCGTTAAGACCTCGTAAGCACCCGGATCGGGAACGTCCACCTATAAATATTGAATAACAAGGGTACGAAGTTTTTGGAACCAGGAAGAGGCGGTCCATTGATCCGCGTCGATTAGATTTATACGCGAGTTAGCTGTTGTCGGAAGTCGCTCGATCTTTATCGATATAGCTGTGTACACCTTTCGAAATATACAGGGTGGTTCATGCTATTGTTGAAATATAAGATAGATTTAATCGTAGATAGTCCAATAGTAGATATACACCCCTCATCTACGTAAAGAATGCAGAACATCCTACGAATTGTTGATTTCTACAAGCTACCCTAACAGAAACACCAACTATCTGAAAGCACATCTCAAGACCTCCCAAGTCACTAAGAAAAAAGACTAATCTTCCGATTTCATTAAGGAAGCTCAATGTTTAATCAATGTAAACCCAATGCTACAGCAAGAAGGGATTTGTCCTCTCGCGAAGCTGACTCAGTTCGAGGAGCAGAGATTGAAAATGTTTAACCAGGATCAGGCGATTGGTTTAATGAGATCGTTGAAGGTTGCAGCGAGTAGTAAGGGTAAGTCCGTGGTCAGACAGTATCCAGAAGGATTCTTTCCGGAAAGACGACGGAGCCAGGTAATCCTGAAACGCAAGGTAATCAGGAGTGGCCAGGACGAAATTAATGGCAGCGGTTCGAAGCGATGCATCTGTACCTGGGGCGGTTCAGCGCCAGGATCCAATTTGCTCGTTAATCGAGAGACCGTCGAAGCGGATTCGCACTATCGGTGCAACTAGAGATAGGCCAGGCTGGAACAGTCGCAACGCGATGCTGATCATGTTCGCTCAAGTGTTCTTTGAGGTTGCGGCTTCTGCCAGAAAAGGTGGAATCCTTCTGTGAAATTCGTCTTTTGATCGAGTCCTGGAAATTCGACGTTTCACGGGACACGCAGAAATTTCATTAAACGTTTTTGAGGATGATTCTGCGCTTTGGTGCGGAAGCTGGTTCGCGGTGTCGAGTTTTGTAAAGAGAAATTGAAATTGATGGACGTCGTTACGAGATTGTAGATGCTTGAGAAACGAGAATTCTATCAGTTAAAAGAATATTCGCGTCTTTATTATCGAACTTAAACGGCGACAAGCTCGGTTCTTCTTTTTCTCGAAGTTAGCTTCAAATGAACTTTAACGAGGATATTCCTCGTAGAAACCCAAGTTACAGCTTCCATTCTTCGAATTTTTATTTTCATCGCGTTGGAACTCGTATCCGTCTCGTTTCCTCGGACAGAATTATCGCGACAGGACAATAAAAAGCCGGAAGAAGACGTCGTCGCGAATTCTTACATCCACTGGATAAGGACGACGTGTAAGGACGACGTCGTGAAAATTCGGTGGTATTTACATAACGTAGGGAAACGTCGTAACTCGACAGCGCCGGAAATGACGTGCCGCCATACTCTGCAGGTCATTTCCACGGTAGAGACGCGTGACCGACGTAGCCCGGAGAAATCACTTCCGGCTCGTTGAGCCGGAAATTCGAGCCAATCCCTGGCCCTGGTGTCTACTATCACCCTCGTACGCGAAACGTGGATCGTCGCGAACATCGACGTTTGCATTTCGTTTCTGAATCGAACGACGTTGTCTCGGTTGATCGGATTATCGACGAGACGGGAGCCGCTTAATTGTCGGAACTGATCGGACACTCGGATAAAATAGATTTTATACGAGACGATTCGAGCGTAATCGATTACACGATGCATGGAGGATAATTCGACGACTATATGAAGAACGAGTCCTCTTTATTAGGATGTCCATTTTGATTATGGGATATGTTGAAGAGTGCTATTGCTTCGATAAACGTTCTTTATACGACCTATCTTATTCTAAATGCTATTAAAAATCGATTACTTCTTCTTGTACAATCGAATTCTCACACCCCAAAATTCTTACACCTCTAAATCTTTACATAACAAATTAGAAAATTTTTAATTTCCGTGGTTTACCACCTCAGAACAGACCTTGCACATCAATGCCCATTTGATGGGCAATCTCAGACCGTTACCGCCTTTAAATTAAGTTTCTATGCGTGGCGACATCTATGCGTAAACCCGCGTTGCTCACAGAAAAGATCTCTCATCACGTATCGATCGAGTTTTGGCTTACAATTAGTAATTATTATAAAGAAGAATATTTGAAAAATGTTGTAACACAATAACGAGGGATAAGTGGGTTGAATATACCTCATTTTTGGGAAACCTCTCCGTTGTAGATTTAAAAGCAGCATGGTACACCGCATGCTTCTCCACTTTAGTCTGTTCTACAAAATCCGAAGTATAGTAATCTTCTTCTTCCTCGAACGAGAATTGATTGAATATATGTGGTTGTGGTTTTAAGTAGCTGTACTTGTAACGCTTCTGTGACTCGTAGGCTATATTGCCGACGTTCGAATAGTAATCGCATGGGCCTGGAAAGAGAAGGTGCTTGCTGGATAAGATACCAACATCTCGGATTTACAATTAAGTCAAAATTCTTGATTTCAGCTGGTACTTGGTTCGTCGTTCTCTACCTCCTTCTTGAAACGACTAGCGTAAGTGCCAAATGGAGCAAGATAATTTGAAGCTATACATTTCGTTTCATCCTTAGGATAATACGTTCCTGGACCTGGTATGTCACATTGCACCTTATCGTCGAACCTCTGAAACGATTTTCCGAAAGTAATTCAAAAAAATTCTATCCACGATCATACATAGATGGTTTCAATCTGTTTACAATTGATACTTAAACAAGGATATTTGACAAACTGACATTTTTCTTATACTGTCAAATATTTCGCTACCACTATTCATGGTTTCAAATTATTAAAGTGAATTATTCAAACGCACTGTCTGAATTTATTCATAAGTTTACCTTGGCAGTGTGTGCAAAGGGGGGCGGTTCCACGGTGTAAGGGTCGCATTTGCATGAACTCTTGAGAAACCTGTCGAACGAGCCCTTCACGTGATAACTGTTAGGGGCTGGAAGGTTCTACGCGCAAATGTACTTTCTGAGTATCTTCAATTAACGCTGTTTAATGAATTCTTAACAAATAGGTAAAGTTACCTCGCGAATAGTCCTTCTTTGCATGACGTCGAGAAAACGTAACTGCCTGGACGACATCCTTTTGGCTTCTCTTATTTTTTCGTTCTGCAACTCGGTAGCTGTTTTTGTCGTTTCGTGCTCGTATTCTCCGGGACCTGGGGTTAAACTGAGTCGTGGACTAGTTCTACCTGTCTTTCTGCTCCAAAAGTTGCCTTTGTACAGCAATGTTGTCATATTTGTCTCCTGAAAATTTTATATCGCGTATCTCGTAACATTTTAAACGTGGAACTTTGACGTTTGATATCTTGACTGAAGAACATCATCGTCATAAAATTACTAGTGTGAAAATTTAATACTTCTCGAGGAATGTTGTAGAAGACAGTTGGCTTGTGTTTAAGGGGAGGATTTTTCTTGAAAACACCGTACTGATCGATGTGGTAACCTGTATGGCGTTTGTCGGGAACTGAGATGGGCGCAGGAAGAACCGAACGGGGAGGACGAACTAGCCATAACTAAAATTTACAAATCAAAAGATTATGGCATAATCTCAAAATTGAATGAAAATGTTACTTTTCCAGGTGGTCCTCTCCAAGTTCCCGGATGACGTCTTTTCTTATGACACTTTAACGCATCTTCTTTCACTTCGTACTCGGTTGGACCAGGTCCCTGATGCACCTTCTCCTTAAACCTGGCGTCGGTAAAATCGATACTGACGCCTCCCTACAATTATTTGCTTTGTTACAATCAGATTCCTTTTATGAAGTATACAACACATAGGAACTACGTTCTGGAATGTGTTTTTGTGGTTCTTTTATGCAATAAGTCCCAGGTCCAGGTACTTCTAACGCATATTTAGATACAGTAAGTGTCTGCCTCTTTGTTCCGCTCAGAAAAGGATGAAATTCGCCTGCAAAATTATTCTTTTTAATGTTCCTGAAATACTACAGATTATTTGACAGGTGTACCAAGGAGTCTTGGAGGGCAAGATACATCAGCTATTTCGTAAGTTCCTGGACCAACGTCAGCGGGAGTCTGGGTGATCAATTTTGGAAATCTTTCTACTTTATCGTGTGCCATTTTTTAAATTGTGTTTAACAAAAGTAGGACATAAACGATGAAGCAATAACCTAAGACTTGAAATACGATTACACTTGAATGAATTAAGATAAATAACAAAAGCAGACAATATTGTATTTAAAATTTACATTCTCTAGCGCCAACTGTGTGAAAACAACACCGCTAGTGCCATGTAGAGTTCAAGAGTAGAACTACTGTATCATCGACGATATACAGTATAGTGTGTGAACAATTCTGAACACATAATCCGCGTTTTCGAACCCATGGAATACATTGCAAACAGCATAAAGTCAATATTAATAAATATATAGCATATTAATCATTAAAATCAATATTAATTGGGTTTTTACGAAAATGGAATAGTGGCGCCATCTCTCCGGCGAACGGGGTGAACTACACACTTTTGAAACTGTAGTTTAATTAGTTCTCATCTTCCACCGCTAGATGGCAGTGCATAAGATACCCGTGGCGCCGTCTAACGGCAGAAGATGGGAACTAATTAAGCTACAGTTTCAAAAGTGTGTAGTTCACCCTGTTCGCCGGAGAGATGGCGCCACTATTCCATTTTCGTAAAAACCCAATTAATATTGATTTTAATGATTAATATGCTATACCTTCATTATATGATGTTTCCTTTTGAAAAAGGGAGCTTATTTTCAAAATTTGACCAGAATCGGAACATGATGATATTCCGAAATTTCCCCCACAATTTTCTATTGTACTACTTCCAACGTTCACCGCTGAATGACGCTGGAGGTACTTTTTCCTGGCAGCTGGCGCGAGCACGAAAATTTTTAAACATTTATAAGAATGAGGCTTCCAAACTGCTTCCAACTCCTTAATTTAACTACTATACAATAAACTATTGTCTTTTATATCTTTTTCAAGTATTAAATCACCACAGTACTTGCGTTCTGAATGTAATTTTCAAAATTTTGCTACTTAATAGCTCTTGCCTAAAGTTTAACAAGATGTTCAGTCTTAAGGAATAGAAATGTATGAGATACTTTTTTGGAGCAACATCTTTCTGTTTCAAGAACAAGCCACTCTGATTGTTCTAAGCGCGACAACAAAGTAAGTTGCTTAATATCGAAGGCCGATCAATCTGTCAAATGTATCCTTGCATATCATCACGTGCTATCAGTGTAGTTTAATATGCACGGAAGAATATTCTAAGTGCGTATCGGAGGACGCGTATTAGGATTTGTGAAGGCGCGAACCTCTATTTTTTTAAGCAACCTTACGCTTATTTTAAATATACATCACAACTCTGATATATTTCAACTTTAAATAGTCACTTATATGGTCACTTCAAATATTCATATCTCATACTTGTGTGGTGTTGAATATTCTTGACTGAAAATGTAAAATATTTTAAGTTTGATAACTTGAAAATTTAGGAATTTCTGTTCTTCTGTATACGTGGCAATATAAGGGGAGCCTACTGTTAGGTATACATCTTAAGTTTCGTAAAATGTATCACCAACAAGGTGACTGTACAAGATGAGGCAAGATTTGAGTGTTTAATGATTATAAAAAGGAGTGGTAGAAGGAAGTATGATAACATTTGAAAATATGTTTTGAATGCACAGCTTGTCGATACAAAAAATTGCACGATGATTTCTATCTGCTCCTGCAGAAAATGAATAAACAAAGCTAGAAGGATCAAATTGAAAGATTCATCTGCCATCGTACCTGACACATTTATTCAGATGTCTCTGATACGCTTTTTATGCATCACAATGCATTGTGCCGCATTCCATTCTGTTGCTTATGCGATATTGTTACACATTACAATTAGATTTACTGCGCGTTAAACTCAATCGTGCACTCCTCCATTAGATTGATCCATGATCGGTTTTTCTAACATACCCCTCAATCGTGAAACGTTTGTATAAATATAATAGAATCTATTCCCTTTGGTGACTATTTAACCCTCAATTGACAGGTGAAAGGTTAACAAGATCTACAATGCTATTTTAAACTCTTGATCGATTGCACCGATGTGTGTTTCGTATAAGGTATTAAAAAATAGGAGCACAGATTTTTAACTGCATCTTTTATAAATTTTTAAATTTATGAATCAGATAAACAGATGCATTGATTATAGTGGATCTCACCGGAAAATTGAATATACGTACTCGAATAATGAAAAAAGGAGAAGATGATAATTATGCTATTAATATTACACTATATCAAGAGACATTCACAATTTAAATAAAATATATTATTTTGCATTAATACAGATTTTTGTTGGTAGAGGAGTTAAAATTTTCGGTCATAAGTTATTATGCATACGATGAACCGGGTTTTATTTTGTTGTGTACGGCACTGCAGTCATACAATCTCATTCATTGCGTCGTATTTACTCATGTTTGGTGTGTGTACAAATACACACACGCATCTCTTCTACACGAATAACCGACCTTGTGTGCGCTTCGGTCGTCACGAATAGAGTCTATAAAGATTATAGGATGAAATGTTCAAGTAGAGTCCCTACTTCGATACGAGTGGCCAGTTTTTGCGACAGTACCGTATGCATCCGTCACAAGCACCCCGTCATAATTTTACTGTACACATAGTATAAATAAGCTGAAAAAAGAATTTATGTCGTATCACGTAAAATGTCACCGAACCTATTTCTCTGGAATACATGAAAAGTAAGTCATCGAATGTACTTCGAAACAAAAAAAAATTTTACTGAGGCAAGTTAAGTTCTTAAAAATCGAAAATATTTCGAATGCATATTTTTGTATCCGTCCAAGCAGACACAGTTCTCGCGAAATTGTCAAAAATGCAAGGAAATTGTATGAAATTCGCTTTGTTGTTCGGGTGCCTGGACAGAACCCCCTAAGCGTTCGTTCCTGAAGAGCGGCGGGTTCTCTTATAAAGGGAACCCACGCTAGACAGCGAGCCGCATACCACGGCAACGCGTCGTCCGAAGTGCAGGTGACAGTTAAACGCATAATTGTTTTCGATTCGGAGCACACGCGTGCACGTTTCTCGTTAGCTCCTCGATCGTCTGCAGTCGGTGACGTCGTTGTTAAATCGCGTCAGGATGTGCAACAAGTTCGGCATCGAGTTAGGACCGCATGGCGTGGCGCGCACACAGTGAAAGAAGGCCCAGTAAACCAGCTACCTGTTTACGTTTAGGCTGTGTGGTCATGGAGACGGTCGTCTGACGCTTCGTCGAAGAAACTCTCAACAAACGTTTATCAGACGTGTTCAGTTTTCTTCGAACAGACAACGCAACAGGCCTGATCATCGCGATTATGGTAGGTGCGCTGTTTCCAAGCGGCCTTTCGTCTCGTGTCCCGCCGAGATTTCCGGACAGGTGACAACGTCGGTACATTTCTCTCCATCGGAGAAAGTGTAATCGACTTCCGAACGAGACTCGAATGCGTAAAGAAAAATTGCAAGATCGTCGAATGAATCGACGTTCGCTTAGGGACATGTTCTGGGGACCCGAGATCGAAGCGGCTCGAAGCTGATCGCGAGCTCGAAGCTTCACGATCGCGGGCCAGTCTCTTGGAAGTTTACCGTTACTCATCGACGTCGATCGTGGCTCGGTTTCCATTCGCGTTATCGGCGACTATTTTGCGAAACATGCTGCACGAAACAGTATACCACAAACAGAGTTTCACAAAGTTTTTCGAGTCGTGACCCTCTTTATGATAGCCAATTAACCCGTAATTCGTCCCTTCTCTTGCATTCTTTCATTTATGGCGAATTAGGGTTACAGTCACTGATAGAGTACGGTAACATCGCAATAAACAAGAATTGAAAATCTTCGTGGTGAAATTTTTTGCACGAATTATTTCGTGCTATTATCACGTATTATCACAGAGCGCTATGTATTGTATGGCCACGCGCTAGATCACCACGTGTATAATCTTGATATACCACGTCTTATCAAAGGAGAAAACTTTTTTGATCAATCCGATATGTTACCCATTTGTTCGCTATAACAACAAATACTAGTATAAAAAGATTGTGTTGTAAAAATATAGTGGCTCATAAAAAATTTGCAACCCTCCTGACAAGTTGAGAATCCCGGCTTATAGCGCCGAACACGAGAATTCGATCGTTGACGTTCCTTTGTGGCAGTAAAAGTACGTGGCCAGTATTTATCGATTAAAACACGACCAAGATAACGGATAAACATTTTGAGGAAGCTTTTTAGATGGCCCATGTATCAGATAGGTGCGCAGTTCGACCGAAAATATATTTGACTAAAATTCACGAAACCGTCGAGGACAAATCGTATCGCTACACTTCTGTTCGATTATTAATAGTTTCTCTAGCCTTCGCTAAATATTCAGCGCATTTTAGTGCACTATCGACAATACATACACTCTATGTCCATTTTCTATAGATTTGAGTTTCTACATGTAACAAGTATCGTCGAACTTTCAGACTGTTAGATTTCTTATTTTAAGTTATAAAATTTACGATTTTGTTTGAACGCTCGTAAACCTAGTATTGAACCTCTTTTGAAAACGTATAAAGTAGACATACAATATTTGCGTTCTAAACCATCGACATGTTCGCAGAATATGGACTGAAATATTTGAAGTGGCTCTAACTCTGTTTACAGTGAAGAGTCGAGATCGATAAACCGATTCGAAGAATTCACCAGATGAGGATAATTTTGAGAGCATGGCGTTGGCGAGGATCAAAAGTTTCATCGACACCGGTCTGAAGACGGTGTCCACTCCTCTGGATCGCACGGTGAACCTGGAACCGGAAATTGGCATTAGGATCGTTCATTCGATCAACGAGAAGGCGCTGCACGTGACGGTGCTCGGTGCTCGACATTTGCCACAGAATTTCGGCTTCACTCGCGTCAACAGTTACGTTGTTAAGGTACATAGACAAACGTTAAATTATAATCTTTAACGGTGCTATCTCGGGTTATGTAAGTCGGTAGAATAATCGGCCGAAGGTTCTGCGCCCACTCGAGTCTTCTTTATTGACTCACGAATCTTCGGAGACAATGCCTAGCGCGACGTGTGGGAATCGTATGGGCCTTATCTCCGAACGATACAAGCGTGAAGCGTATTAATTGCAATGGTTAAAAAGAGGTTGAGATTACTGAACGCGCGTTGAGTTTACTTTTGTCGACGAATAATAAAGGGAAATTATTAACATAACTAGAATTTTTATTTGAAAATAAGTTACTTTTGAAAATTTCTTGATTTTGACCCTGAATAACTTTCACGGGAAGTTACGTTTAACGTTAGATCTTAGCGTTCCAGGATGTAAAGATCCAAAGAGGAAGTACATAATGTCAGATAATGAAGAAAACAGGAAGTCTCGTAACCAGTCCGAAGAAGTGTACATTTACAGCGCCGAACATATTCTTCCCAATATTACTCGTCGACAAATTTAATCGAACAAAGAACATTCAACGAGTCCCTGACCCTTATTTTGTAAACAAGATTTCATTTGCGTAAAACGATAAAAACCAATCGTGTTGAACGCTCGTGGCAATTAGAAACATTTTTTGCTAAACAGCACTTGGTTAGCGGCCACTTTACAATAAAGTATTTGCTTACGAAAGAACTCGCGCAGAAAAGAAAGTAACCCGGTTGTGTTGCAGGTGAAGCTGATACCAGGAAAGGAGAAGTTCGAGACGACGTCGAAGAACGAGTCTTGGCCGCAATGGAACGAGGAATTCACGTTCCTTTTGCGTAAAGAGACTAAACAGAAATTCGGCAAGACGAAAGTGATCGAGGAGGAGATCAGCGGGTCCAGATTCATCGTGGCGACCCTGTACGCGATCCTCGAGGACAAGCCGTTGATAGCGACCGATAAGAAAGAGGCGGAGAAGGACAAGGCCTCGTCTCCCGTCAAGGAATCTCCAAAAAAGGCCGGTAAAAAGAAAGATGGCCAGGCTGCCTCTTCGGAGAACCAGGAGCCAACGAAGAACAAATTCTTCAGCCAGATATTCGGCAAAACGTCCGAGAAGAACACGGAAACTACCCCGGTGGAGAGAAGAATGTACGACAAAAGACGCACCGTTGGTGCAACGACGATTTCTTTGGATCCAAAAAATTTCACTTCGAAACCAGCGAAACCTAAACACGCGAGTGACGTGTCCACCGGAGACATGTGGAGACCACTGCGACCTATCACAAGTGGCATTTCCGGAGCTGAAGAGAGGGTAAATGTCAGCAATGAAGCGATCTCTTGTCATTTACAATCTCGACAAATTTAGTGGATTGCGCTTCGCTAAATATAGCTCGGTATTATTTCGTCAAAAGTCAATTGGACGTTTACGGTTGTTATCGCAGTTCTAGATGTATATAGTGGTTCTACATACGTTTCTTTTTCTTTTTTCTTGACTGTCGATACGCTAATTAACAGTAGATGTAATAGAAATTACTCTTAATTTGGAGGTCACTATTGTGCTTCGATGCGTATCATAGGTCTAGGTCGCGATTGACCCCAATCCGCCTTTCAAGGGATCACGACGGGGTGACAATAGTCACGCTTAGTAACAAAAGGTTGATGACCATTTCAAGAGAATGATATCTAATCGTTTCTTAATGAATTGCAGAGGGAGAACAAGAAGGGTCAAGTCGAGTTGTCACTGTGCCAAGAGAAGAGCGACAAGAGGGAAGAAGGCAGCGAACGGTTGATACTATCTCTGCATCGTCTGAGATGCTCGTTGCAGACGATGCACGAGCACGAGGCCCTCAGGGGGCAAATGTACATAAAGATATCGGTGGTCGATAACGGAAGAGTCACACATTTCTGGAAAAGTGATCGTTTCGCGCCCTGTGTGTCCATGAAATTTGCACAGGACATGGCGAGAGTGACGGCGGACAATCCTTATCAAGGAGCCCTGAAAAACGTCAGCTTCGTTATTAAATTTGTCTCGAAAAACAAAATGGGTAAGCTACGAGTAGCACAATTTCATTTATCTAAAATACCGATTGAAATCTTGCAAATGTGTAATTATTTCAGGCAAGAAAACCACTGTTGGCCACTTGGCGATCGGACCCGACGTAGGAGGACCTTATGGAGAACAGTGGAAACAGGCTCTAGCGAAACCAGGACAACAGATAATGAAATGGCAGGCATTCGAATGAGAAGAGTAACGCGTATTTGCCTAATTAGGTAGAAACCAGGGTGGGACCCACCAAAATATCGACTGGCCCTTCGCACGTAACGTAAGGGATATAGGGTGTCGGAAGGTTACTAATATTTAAATTTCAAATTTACATATTTCTAAATCCGTCACTTTTCCAGACATTACATTTTCACTTTTCATAAAACCACTTGATCATACCTGGTGTAGGATGTTCGCTCTCTTATCTGAAGAGAACTTCTTATCGAAAAAGTTCTAATTATGTCAATGGTAACGATTGACTGATATACCTCCAGAGAATTTGCGGTTCGATTTCTACTGTTTTTCCTCGCGCGTAAACCTACTTTCGATTCTTGCGACTCTTATAAATATTTTAAAGCACGGATCGATAATACGTGCTGTTCCAAAGAACGCTTGGACGGCAAAGTCAATATATTTCTCGCAAGATTGATTTTTTGCTCAGTTTTTCCTATCCTTTTTTGTTAATCAATTTGTACAAAGGTACACGTTTCTTTTTTTGTATATATTAATCATTCATGCAGTTAAACCGTCCTCGATTCCGAGACAGACGATAGAAACAGAGTGTCTGTCAGGGATCGGAATAACGGAACCGTCCAATAAATTAAGTGCCTGTCAACGTACTGTACACTCGGGTGCAATGTAGGTTTCCTTTGAAAACGGATTAGCCTTCCTATTGTTGCCTTCGATTTTGGGAATCAACTGTGCGAACTTTAGAATTTTGGGAAATTGGATGATCCGAAAATTTAAAGTACTAAATTCGAAGATTTCCGAACTTCAAAAACCAACGAGAGGTCTTCTTCTTTTATGTCGCCATTTTCTCTGAAGGAGCCTACTATCCTTTGTACATGGACTGTGAAAAAGTTTTTTAGTTGCTAACGAAGCAGTCATGTGAATCGTTTCGAAATGAAGACTCACTTTTTGTGCCAGAAAAAAATCACAATTAAATGATTTTTAGCGTTAAAATAAGCTACGATGTACATTTGATTTTATATTATTTTAAGCGAAGATTACATCGTTCAGATAAGACGTAAAACCAGCGAGAAAGTATTTTCTGTGTACGTAGGATCAAATATCGTGTTATGTTACATTTATCGATGTTTATTTGCACTGATAACGATAAACTTGTTGCTCATCGTTTCGACTGCAATTTTATCGAATTCTTTTTAAAAATATTAAGCGTATTAACATTTCGTACGATAAATAATTAGAAGTCGGCGAAGAAAAAAAATATTGTAACATTTTTACCGTTTGTAACATGTATACACATGTATTTTTATACGAAAACCGATTACACTTCAACGAATACTTTTAAGACTTAAACAATTACACCAAAAAAATTGTATTTACAATGTTATTAACGCACATATTTGTATAACAACTATATTTTATAGGTAATACACCTGTTATTATATATAAAGGATAATTTAAACTGCTTCACACGTTGTAACGTTCTTAATGCATCTTTATTTATTGCTATTATAATACACATTTACAAAATACACAAAAGAGTAATGCATTTCTGTAAGTAATTGTATTTTTACTTCTCTGGCGTTCGTTAACTAACTACACTTTCAGAAAGTACATATAAAAATATAAAAAGCGACATCATTTCACACTAACGCTAGATTCACGATTTTTAAAATGGACGGTATTAACAGTCTTATTCATGGTATGATGTTACCATCATTTCAATAGATGGACATTTTAGTATTTTGTACTAAGCAAATCTAAACTGAGAACTAATTGTAAGTATAATACAAGCATATTCTTCCATTTTAAAATTATATTATATTAAAAAATATATAGATCTATGAAAGAATGGAATAATCTGAAGTAAACTATTCCTAAAAAAGATATAAAATGTACTCCTATGGTATTGTATAGCTGCTAAAAAATGCCTTAGAAATATTCTATTCATCTTTTTCCTATGAAGACACAAATGGGCACTTTATAGTAAAAAAGTTATTCAGTGATATACGATAAAAACATTTTTTATAAAACATTCCCTAATTTGCAATCCAAGCATTCTATCTCCCTGAAGTTCAGATCATAAGATTGTCAATTAATAAGTACGGACGGAATTCTATATTGTAAAAATGTAAAATCAAATATCTATTGCTTACTCAGATTTACCAATCTGTTAATCCAATATATCTTTGGTTAAGTCTGTTAAGTATAACAAAGTATGTATCTCAATGAAATTACTAAACCTAACACCAAGCCCAACAAACTTCCATGATTGTAGGATGCAGTGTTACATCCATCCTTACTATTGCATGTGCAATACTCCATAAATATATTATATGTTCCTGTTCTCATAAGGCAAAATCTCTCATCCCCTGCAATTCCAGGTTCTCCCATGTAAGCGCAACTACGAAAGTATCTCCATACACCATTGACTAAGAGAAACAAATGATAAACGATAAAAATTATTCCCAATGATTTTTAACAAGCAAACACAATTTTGTTCTTATATCAACACACCTTTCTGGCGAATCTTACGACACATAGTAGGCCTTACTCCTTCTAAATGTTCTAATTCCGGTTCTTGTTTACAATCGGTAATTGGTACAGTCCTATTATCAAAGGGATCTGCACACTTTGGGTCTTGATCTGATCTACATACCCAACATTTGATAGTGAACCCTGTAAAAAACACAACAGACCAACCATTACCATTTGTTTACAATTTACTCTGTGTAATATAACACTGCATACTAAAATATTGTTTACTTGAAGATATGTATGTAGAAGATAAACAAACAATTAATTCGGATCAATGATGTAAATAAATTTGTAAAAAGTACTTCTTTGAAATCATAAAGTTTATATATAAAAATTATTTGAAGGTTAGGATTGAGAAGAAAGTTTTGGTTTAGAGCAATATTAATTACCTTGTTGAATACAACAGAGAACAAATAATGCTGCCAACAAAATACGAAAACTTGTTTCGTAAGCCATTCTATCGGGAATAGCAGATCACCTTATACAAATTAAAAAACACACGTTAAATACAACGTTTAATTACTGTAACTGCCCACGCCTACGACGGACACCGCCACTGAACCGACCAGCATTGGTCAGGGCTGACACCGCAAATATTTTTTTCGTTGCAAGCAAAATTAAATAAATTTATGGTTGTTTAATCATAAAGTAATAAAAATAAAACCCAAAGTTCCCTTTAAATAACGCGTGCATCATTGATATCGAATAAAAAGTAGGTAAAAAGATTGTAACACCTCTTTAACAATGTTATGATATTTATAAATAAATTTCCATATAGGGAACATTTCAGCATATTATCTAATACTACTGCTGTATGTGCACAAAATAAAAAAATAGAATAAAAAGAAATATAAGGGTACTGTTTTTTGTACGTTACTGGGTGCTTCGGAAGTGTTCGGTCACCTCCGAGTCACGTGAGTGAGTCTCGAATCAAGACCGCGCCCGATATATGAGCCATTTCAATTGTAATTCAAGTCACGAAGAAAGAATGCTTGGTGCAACAACGAATTCTAGTTAATTAAATCATGCATGATGCACTATTTCGTGCGATAACACGAGCGTGTGACATTTTTGCGGTCACGATAACTAACGCAATGCTTTAGATTAAAAATAATCTAAACTATGCATGTGGGAGATGCACCTAACACCGTGCAACTGTAACAGCAACGTTGAAGTAGCATTATTTCTCAATTTTTATGTATTTTGCAAATTGGAAAATCTTCAAATTTCCAAATCCCAATATTTCCAAAAGCCACTCGATCCTAGCATGACCTGTTGACACTATTAGTAAAACTAGGGAACCTGATTCACTTCAAACAAAAGTTCCACTTTAATAACTATATCGAACATTTGGAATACATATTGTAAGGAACAAAGAGTGCCAGTCCGTTCGATACATTAATTTTACGCAACAAGCAATCTTCTAAAAGGACCACGTAATTCACAGGTTGTTTCTTCCGGCAACGGGACTGGACAAGAGAAGATAGAGCAGGGTCGGAAGATTCGACTAATGACACACACGCTGTTCCCTACCGAAATATCTCTGCGGTCCGACCACGCCCAACCTCCACGTAGATTACACGAAATTACTCGATTTTGGAGAAGATAACTGGCCATGAATTGCGCCACTTAAGGCCACTGATTTTATAGCAGAAACAAGGACCATGTTCCCTTCTCGTGGATGGCCTTGATACCGAACACGATCCATGAGCATTCTTCAGCGATCTCCGAACTTTCGTTTCCAGGAACATCAAACACTCGTAATGAAACATTAATCCACGGCTACCGACGTGTTGGAAATTATATCGCGCATGGTACATTAGCATCAAGTTTGTACATTCGCGAACCTGTTACCCCTTCTTATAGTTCCCGTTCAAACAGTACCATTCACGGAAAAAAGAATCTCGTGGTTTCGGAATTAATTCCCACGCGAGCGACCGAGAGACGAGACAGACTCGCGTCCCGGGATCGTAGTCCTGTGTCCTTTTAAGTTAAAGGGACGAGAGGACGGCGAATGCCGCTGGAACTTAAGGGACATCGATATAAATCACCGTCCGCACTGGTGAGAGAGACGGGGAAGGGGGTACATGTAGACAGCAAAGAGACGCGAGCCGCAGACGGGCTTACTCGAGCCTCTGCCGACTACTTATGCTAATGCCGGCAAATCAATTTATTTATATTTATTTATAGCATTCAAATGTTTCCCCGGGACCAGACTCCGCCTTGTTCCGGACGCGGACCACCCGCAAAAGAGAATCGCTGCTGCTGGAGTACGCGGATCCGTGGGCAGCGCTGGCGGAATATGCGGGCGACAGCCCGGAGCGCCACTCCGAGGATACCGCAATAGGAAGTCTTACAATAGGAAACTTATTTTTTTAAACTCATGTGTTTACGAATAAAAGTATTTACAAATTTGTCAATTTTTAGTACGAAGTAATATCCTACATCCTACGTCCCTCACGCTATTTCCCCAGCCCTTATTTAGTAGTAGACATATTCTGAATCTTATCTAGTTACGTCAGTAATAATTTACCTCGTCAATCCTTGAAGCACGCGAATAGGTTTGAAACGAACAGCAGGCATTATGTACAATATTTATTCAAGATTACAATCGACTCGTCACTGAATCATCTCGTTTATTTACAAGCACAACCTCGCGTTACTTCCACATTTGTCCCGTGCCTCTTATTACCATTTCACAAGAGGTGCGTCGCAAGTGACCCATATCCTAGAACCAACACTGCGTTCCGTAACGACCACGTTAAAACACATCGTACAATCGTGGCCTTTCGCGGGGAGATCACTCTCTCGTTACAGACACTCCTGAAACGTTGGCGAGATCTACGATTGTTCAGCTCGAAGAAAGAAGTCTTCTCCGGCGCTTTCATCATCGTCCGACGTTCAAAGTAAATATAGAGACGCGCGTTGTCCTTATAAGAGATAAATGTCCACCCCGACGTCCATTTTCGGTCACGCATCGCGTCCTCTTCTGCTCGAGTATTGGCACAACCGATATCGTTATCGATAATTATCGATAATATCGGTACGTCGATTAGAAAACTGCATCGACAAAGTACGAATTGTTTCGAATCGTTATCGATAATCGAAAGTCACATCTCTCGTCCCGAGTACCCTCGTATCAGAAGTGCACCCCACCACCGTGGCTCTCGCAGAATCACCCTCCACTTCCGCTTGGCTTGCTAGCCACTCCTCTCAACCTCTGTTGATACTTCCTCGCGCGTGTATCTCGTCAGTCGGCCTGGAGCCACGTGCGTGTGCTCGAGAAACTCCGCCACGAGAGTTGTCCTCTTCACGTCGAACTTCCTGATTGCACGTCTTCGACGAACACGAACAACTGCAGACACGTTCCTCTTGGAAAATAGGAAAAATTCCACGAGAACGAGCTCCGGTGTCCGCGATAAGTAGAGTGGCTACTAACAGTAGTGCCTCTACTAGAAGAACGACTACTAGACGGAATATTCTGGAGCGGCAGATTTGCATGTAATTCAAAGCACTTTCTTTCAAGTGAACTTTCAGTGATGAAACGTGACTGGAAAGCGTAAAGTGTCCATGGCAATATGCACCAATTCGTCCAGGTTGTTGGCTCCGAGGACAGGAACGAACCGCGCCGTCTCGACGGTACGTCTCGTTTCTAAAACGACCAGGAAACCCAAACTTGAAGACAGATGGGCAGAAGCAGGGAGGACTAAAAATATCGGTCGTTGGCACGTTGCTAGCTAGCTGTACTTCAACTTGAACAATTTTACCGGCCTGGAGAACGGGCCGTTCCATGGTCGAGCGACGTCTCTGATCTCGAAGAGAGCTCCGAGCCGAGAGAACGATAGTTGACGGTGCGCGAAACGCTTCTTCGAGGAACCTCGTGTCGAGATCAATCATTTACGTGAATTTTTTTATAAAGAATCCTCAGGATAGGAAGATAGTGGACTTTTTGTAAACATCGAATTTGTGAAATTGTGTCGACGGGATATTTGTAAATTGTGAGCGTCTAGTGACTCGAAGGGTTCAGTCATCTGGGATCTTGAAGAGTGGATAGGATGTATAAGGTAAGTATTTGTTTTATACTTTATATTGGACATGTAAAAAGGAAAATTATATACACTGTCAATTATAGGTATGCTAAAACTCAGAGGTTGTAAACGTCGAATTAATACCGAAGTTAATATCAATTGTTACATACACTCATTAAATTCCTACATTAAGTATCATTAGCGAACAGATTATCTGCCCATCTACACCTGATTTTAGCAACGTACGTATACTTTGCAGACATCGAGCAGATTAAATATCTGTGGTCCGATAATTCTGGCCTAACTTTGTCGTTCTCGTAATTGGAGCACATAGATTCTCCGATTCTCGAGGATACAAGAGAGACACGCTGGCTCGTGAATCGTATCCACTTTCGCAACGTTATGTAAAGAATCGTAACGCGTACACCGTCGGTTAGTTTGCGTGGTGGCTCGTAATATCCTGGTATCTTTTTGCCAGAGAACGTGACTCGCCACCTGTATCCCACACGTACGATTCTTCTCGCGAGATCCTCCTACTGTAATCCTACACACCCGACTACTTCCGCTCCATCCATCAATTCAATGACTCGTCGATTGTTTCTATCCGTTAAAGTTCACGAATGAACTCGCTCGCGATCGATCGTGTATCTAACTCGACAGGCAAATGATAAATTGAACTCGGCAGTTGCACTTGATAATTACCGATATAAGAAATATCGAGGTATCGATTCTTTTTGCAATCTTGTTCGCTCACGTACTTTATTAACTCGTTCCTGCACGAGTTTGTTTAATTGAACTCTGAGTCAAGTAATATTTTTTCAATGTATTCACAATTTCGTATTTGATACTAGACTGGTATCGTGTTATAATAATCATGAGTTTCTAAAAATAATATCTTGATATGGCAGTAATAGTGAATAATTTTGAGTACGAACATTGACAATGAATATAAATCAAGGTTTCAAGGGTATGAAAAAGTACTTCGTTTATGATCTACATCGTATTTATACCTCGATTAACGAACTTCAATAACCAGCGAGCTAGCAATTTATTGGCACAATTAGCGAACTGGTGATTGTTCGCAGTTCGTTAACAATTATCGAAGAAGCAAAACGAGAATCTACTTCCTTCGTTCCTAATTGCCCTTGTCCAACGAACCCGGCAGCAATCGTCTCCCGATAAAATTCATACAAAGTTCGAAATTTTTCAAATTTAGAAATATTTCCAAGCTTATTTGATTGGCCAAAATTAATAGCCCTTTCCCTACACGATCCCACGCTTATTCTCGTCCGAAGAGCCGATGCGTATAACAAGCAACACGAAAGTAGCTAGTTAGAGTTAATAACTCGAACCGCAAGCATCCAGGAAAAGCATAATAACAGACTCGTCCCTGATCGATGCTTTCAGAGGCACACGGACGAAACGAGGAGGAAAGCTTCGCGAGCAGCGGAGCGGTTTTGAAGCACCGTTTCTCGTTTCCCTCGGTGGGTCCTCGTCGAGGGAAGAGGATTTAGCCCCTCCTCGAGGTCGACTTCTTCCACTCATGGTGTTTTATGGCGCGGTTGTTTGAAATTCTTCTGGTGGAGTCGCGCTCGTATTTATAGACCCGCGCGGGCTAGCGAGTTCACGCACGTAGAATCACACGCGCGCGTTCTCCGGAGGAGACCGGAGGAAGCGGATAACAGGAGAGAGAAAGAGGCCGTGAGGGGAAGGTGGGTGTGCTAAGGGTGAAACGAGGAAAGGAGAGAAGAGAACGCGTTGCGTCGACAGAGGGACGAACACGCGGCACGTCGCGATCATGAAGCGATGCATCCGCGACAGGAGCACCGGCCCGCTTCGTCGTCGAGCACGTCCTCGACGTCGTCGAACTGTCTGCGCTGGTTGCCCCCACTGGGAGCCCACCATCCACCGGCTATGATCGCTCCACTGTCGGGGGCAAATGCGGCCCTCTGGATCATCGTTTTGCTTCTCACCGTCGGCACCGCTCTCTGCCTCGACGATCGCTCGGTAAGTTATTCCTTAACCCTTTTATCACTTTACTTTCCATAAATCCACACAGACTTATACTAAGCTTTATTTGGTAACATGGCAATTTTCTCTTACATTGCTGAACTATAGTAGTCATTCACTATCGAAGTTACTACTTTTCGAAAGCGTACAAGGTTTTACAATAAGCTTTATTTGGTATCATGAACGATTTTCTATTTCAGTATGTATGTACGGTATGTAGGTTCCAACTATAACTCTGTTCCTGTCAAAGATAGGAAAGAATTATAAGACTTGTATAGAAGGTATGTTCAAGAATCTTCAGCTTCATATAGACATGCAAGTATCTTGCAATACTTTTAGATCATCAAATGGTGTCAGACTTTCTACGTTTCGTAACCCGGTCTTTAATATACGTCCTAATTTATTCATAATAATATGTCTGCAATAAACAGTATCGTTATGAATTAGTCAAAATGCAGACTCAGACTTTAATAGCAATGGCATATTTTTTCTCACACTGGAACGAGTCCATTTGAAATAACGATTCAATTTATTTAATCCTTCGCCACAGTGGCACAGAAATATAATGCACGAGACTGGTTCAAAATGCTGCTGTCAATTATCGATGTTATTGATATTTAACGATACGTGGATATCGTTAGAGTGACCGAGCCAGTAGGATCGAACCTGGAATTTCATCGTTTAAACTTATTTAACTTTGAATTCCGAATCAAACTTTATATTATCTTATCGATAACATTATCAAAAGCAGTACCACTAGAATCGACTCTTTCCTAATGTGAAGCACTGTTTTATAATCGCAGATCTGCGAATTCGACAAGAACAAACGCTACGTACCAAAGGTATTTAAGACAAATTACACTTTCTAAAATACTTGAACGTTTTGAAACCGTTGTTCGCGAACACGACACCACCGTCGTGGAAAAAAAATGCACGGTGGGCAGCGAGCAAAGCTTCCGATTAGTAGCGCGTTTGCACGGGCCACATTTCATTAGTTTCACTTTCAGCATAGAAATCCGATCCAAAAGATCATTCCCATGCGGTGCACGCTCGATCGGGCGAACGGAAGGCGTCCATAAAACGTCGGGAAAAGCATGAGCAGAAAGAAGAAAGAACTCGGAAATGTCTGGTAAAACCATGGAACCAGATATCCGAGCGAAGGAATATTAATTCGCTTAATTAAAGACAAGATAGCCGCGTAACGGCGTGAACTGTATTTTCCCTCAAGATTTAAGAGCAATCGAGGGCGATCGTTAATCGAAACCCTGAATCGATCGACAATTCTTTTCATCCTTCGAACGCGTTTCTCGCATGCAGTCGCAATATTATTGACCGGGGATCGCGTTACCGAACCTGAAGACCGCGATCGATCGATCGCTCGAGACGATCGTGAAGTCGTTTAGTAGGCCAGGACGGGATATTACGTGCACCAAATGTGCCGTAATCTTAATCTTTATTCAGACTCGCGAGAACTTTTTAGATTTTTAACATCGGTCTTACTCAGCTTTATTACTACACAAATTTATAACTAATCATATATCCGATTGATGCAATAACTACTACTTCTATTATTTTAAATTCCATATTATAAATATTATTATAAATTGTTACTTTTCAACATAAATCAATCAGTACAGAAAGCTTCATAAAAATGCACAGACAGCATGAGCATACAAATTGATTATTACAATCAGTATCTTGCAGTCGAGCAAATCGTTACGTGGAAAAGTAGAAATCGAAGCAAATCTCTCGAGAGATGAATATCGCATTATCTTATCAAATCGATCGTATCGATTTATAATCTGAACCACTTTGCACCGCAAAGAGAACGAAGAAATTAAATAAACAAAACCGAATGTGTAGTAAACCGTTACATTCCAACGATCTCTTTGATCGAATCTGATTGAATCGATCGGACTCCGCCCAATCGGCTACGAAACGTTTTGCCTCCACGACCGAGGTTGATGCATATAGTTTACCGGCTGCAAATAGAATTCCTGGAGCGAGGACGCGTTTAGAAACGGGTTGTTTCATGGAAGCAAACAATCGGTTAGACGGATCCGGCGATCTTCGGCAAATGTCGAACAATTTGTGCCTATTCATCGACGAGAAGTTGTTCGAACGATGTTTACAGGCTCACGGAAACCCTCGGGGTGACCGATCAAGCATTGTGTCAGCACGAACGTAATCATCCAGCCAAGGCGAAAAGAAACGTTGCTTTGGCTAAGATACCTGGTAATTACTATAATTTCAATCGGTGGCTATCGTCGAATTCCGGTGATCAAGGTTCGTCGTTTCTGACACGAGTGAAATTGCCTCGAAACTGGAAAATAACGGGTCCTGTGGGACTGTAATGATTCAGAGTTGAATTAGTGCTCCGAGGTATCCGGTAGAGCTTGCGAGTTTTAGAAAAAAGTTTAAGTAGACGTTGCACGAGTTAACGCCTTGACCGAGTCACTGAGTTTGTGTATCTGAATGATCAATAACACAAAGGAGACAAATTTTGTTAATTCAGGAGCTGAAATTCGAAATCAATCACGTTCTTAACTCTTCAGCGATTAATCAACGTCAAACATTTTACGATATCTGTTTCCAAAGTTCGCAGAATATGAACCAAGTAAATAGCTCGTATCTAAGTGTTCAAAGAGAAAAATATAAATCACCGTTCGACCGTTACGAAACAGTCTTCAGGAGGAGAATGAACATCACAGAGCGAAAGAAAGGAAGAGGTGGCGGTCTAACATGTGTTCGCTATCTCTGCACTGTACGAAGATCGAACCATAAATTGGCCCGTTAGTCCAGATAACGACTGTAGCAGAAACTCAAACAAATACTTATCCTTTATCTGATACAAGTCCCTCCTACCTCATCCGTCGTCAGCGCTGTTACAGGATTTCTGACGAGCGAAGCACCGCTATCGACCACGTGTTTCACCGCATCGCCTCCGAGGGCGAATCGGTGCTGTCTGACACGCGAGAGAAGCAATTCCACGGATTTACTGCTCGAGAGGAGCTGTGTGCACGAAAACATCGCGATCGAGACAGAAGGGACGCGTACTAAATATAAACTCGTAGCTGTGTAGTCCGCGGTGAGACGTTATCGGGATTCATCGGTGGCAAGCTACGAAAAAGTTCGGCTGTAAGTGTCTCGTTCCAGCTCGAGTGATCGTCTTTGATGTTCCTGTGGGTGGTAACACGATATACACAGCTGCGAGTTCTAATCTAAATTCAATTTTAATATCCTTCGGAGAGAGCTGGCGGTGATAAATCTCATCCCCTAATTGACTCGAACTTTTTGATACCTTTAGCTTAAACACCGAAAATATCATTCTTTACACCCGAAGTGCAATTCGTTCATAAATACTCTAACAAAAGGACACACATTTCCCATTGCACCTTACAGTAACGGAAATGACAAAACAGGATCGACAGGGGTGACAGAACCTCATCAATCTTCGCTAGTTCTTTAAACAGCCAGGGAAACAATGGCCAAGTTTTCTCTCTCTTCGACAAACGACAACAGTCTCTAATTAACACTTGCCTCTCGCCAAGGCACGAACTCGAAGGAGAACGGTGTCAATCATTCGAGGCTTTCGCGTCGTGTACAAAATGGCGGATGACCCCGTGAATGTTCGGACACCCCGCGGTGAAACTTCCTGTCGCGAGATCCAGCGGGTTCTTCGGTTTCCTTTTCTCCTCGCGTTATTCTATTAGCCTGTCGGGATCGCTGGAATAATTTACCGCTATTCACCGAAGAACACGGGGTCAAGCTGGAACAATGTAGCCGCGCAAGTCGGATGGTAAGCTGCCTCGAAGATCCTCCTTACGATCGAAGATTAATAATCGAAGCTATCTTCCTTTTGCCTCGCGATCGCGGGGTATTGTCGAGAACGGAAGTTTCTTTTGTGATGCAGTTGTACAGGATTATCGACAGGGTTATTGTCCCTTTAACGGTCGACGATTGACACAAGCGGATAATAATGAATCGATGTAACGGAAGAGTTATCTGATACAGAATTATCGTCGCTCTTGTCATGGACGTTGATAATGCGAAAGCTGGGAGAATCGATTTCTTATCTCGCACGAAATGTTGGTTCAAAAGAAACATAATTGTGTCGACATAATATGAAAAAGAGACACTTTTATCGACGGTATAACATCGTTCCGTAAGGTTCTTCGATTTATCTTCCGCAGAATCTCACGCGGAATACCCCATCGTTATCAGTTCGTTAAGCAATCACGACGCGAACGCGTCGTACAATTTTCATCGTGCTCGAGACGAAACTGAAAAGCTATAGTGTTCTTTCGACACCCCGCAGAGATTGTTCCTCCCGGAGGATCGCTGGAGGCAGCTCGATTAGCTTCTTACTGCGTATCGTGACGACTATCGCGAGGAATTTCAGCCCGTCGCGGGGCAGGAAGTATGTTAACCTCGCGGCGGGTAAAAAGTTGTCGTCGCAACGGGGAGGAAAGAGAGAAAGAACGAAAGAGGGTACGATCGAGGACGACAAGGACGAAGAGGACACGAGCAAAGGAACAACGAAGTAGCTCTTCACGACTGCATCTTGCTACCACGACGATCCCGTTTGTCGCTTCGAGGTCGTGAATCGTCGAAACGCTTCGCTCTCACCCCCTCTGCTCGACGCGACGCTTTTCCTGCTCGTTTCTTGTTCGTATTCCGCGCGACTCTCGTTCCATTGTCTCGTACGCGGCGAAGATCGAGCAACGATCGATTAGGATTCCGGGAGAAACGGATTCCTCGACGTAGCTGTTAGTCGGTTAACGATTCCAACTGTATAATGCACGAATACGATGAGGAAAGGTTCACTTATCGCCTCGTGGGCGGACACTTCGGTGAAATTTCTACCGTCGTGGAAAATACCCCCGGAGAATGGGTGTTTCTGTCGGAGACTGCAATTGCATCTTCTACGCTCCGATTACAACCAAGTTCAATAAAATATGTGTCAATACTCATCGACATTACTGTACGTCGACAGTGACGCCTGCTGAGAAAATTTTCTTGGATAACGAGGAAGGGATGATCGCACTCTAGGAAGAAAGATTAATTGGCAAGCAGAGCACGTGACATTGTATCTTTACTCGTGGTTTAGCAATCGTTCACCGAGGAGTGGGAACCTATCGTGGAACAAGTTATTCCGGTATAACTTGCCCGCGTACAAAGAACTGCTCTCGTTAATATTGTGTATTAAATACAACTCGTTTTCTGCACGACCGATTTAACGATTCCCGCGAAACGCGCTCGGTCGTGTTTACCAAACCGAGTAACTTTGCCATGCTCGACCGGCCTCCGGACCGACTCCTTCGAATCTGTAGCCATCGCAGACTTATCGATCTCATTAGTTGCTAATGTTGTTCCTCCGTATCTACTCCTACTATCGCCCGTTTTACGGGTTTCGATTAAAAGTTGCAGCGAATGGTCGCGGGTGCACAGCCCACCGACAACTTTTATAATTTAGGCTTAAACTTTTTGAACCTTGTAGACATACAAAAATTGTGAAATATGCGTAGTAACAGAAATTTGAAGAATTATCGTCTGATATCATAGTTATACTTGCGATATTGCAAAAGGATATGGTCTGAACTCACATTGCGAGGATCTCTGCCGTATTAATTAAGATTTCTGTTTTGACGTTGCATCACGAATTAATTTCGCCCGAAGATTGCTATTCGGTTAAATCCGACATCATTACTTCGGATCGCGGCCACGCGATAAATCTTCTTGCAAAGAAGCGTAGTTCGAATTGCACGCTTGGAATACGGTCAGTCGTTTCACACGATACAGTGTAAATTCAAACGACGGACACGTGACCACGAAGAGTACCAACGAAGTGGGATCTTGTGGCTGCTGGGATACGACTGAAATTTATGAACGAACAACCGACAGACAGCTGGTGGACGAACGCATGGCTTCAGCAACTCTGCTTCGCATATATGTATGTTCCATGGGAGCTGTTTTATAGAACAGGGGACAAATAGTTGGTGAATACCGCGTTTAATGGAACATAAAGTTGAGAGAATATTTGCCTCCGCTTAGGCACCTAACCTCAGCACCTTTTTACTTGATCTTTGTTTATTCCTCGCGTAAATGTTCGAAACAAATTCAGTTGGAAGATAATTCAGAGGCTGGGGTCAGAGTTTGAGGTTAATCACCGGCCTATCGATGATAACTATGTGAAAGTTTTGGATCAAACGAATCGTCGCAACTCGTGGGATTTAAGAACGATATAACACTGTCTTTTAGGACAGATGAAAGAATAATTACGAATTTATCGCAAGAGGTTACCATGTCATCAATGTATATTTGTTTTTCGTATAAATATCTGTGATCGTACTATTTTTCGGCGACGTATCTTTAACCCTGTGTGGCAATAAACAATCGTGATTTTGACGCTTTCGCTTCATCCTGGAACTAATATCTTCATTCCATCCGACTTGCGCCACACCAGTATCCACCACAATGTCCGTCTCTATTAACGCAGCCACGTGTAGTAGCGGTCTTAATCTCGGTTCATTATCCACCGGATAATTCTGAATTCTCTCGCGCGCTAACAGATTACCTGACAGAGGTAGCCATCAAGCCCCAACACAAATATAGCAAACGCTTCCAGCGATCTGCGTCTGGCGAATGCTTTAATGGACACTTAGATGCCTCCAATGGTCGCAGCTCTCTCGCGATTCGCGTCTAATGAAGAGCGACGCGACGAAGAACCAGTGATAGGTAGAGGTAGACGGAAATAACTCCGTGAAGATAACGACAAGAAGAAAGGACAAAAAGGAAGAGCGTTTAACGGATGCTGGTGAAGAAGCCAGGTGACTACTCGTTGCTCGACCTCGACTCTTCGTAATGATTAACTTTATGATTTCACGCTTCGAGCCGAGTTAATCCCGTCAATTAAGGCTCGTTAATTCACGGCTGGAAATAGAAGTCCGCGATGAAGATTGAACGTCGAGTTTTCCAAGGAAATTGGGTGCAGTTGTTATTTAGCGAATGAATCAGTATCTCGTTTGACCGCGAAAGTGGTCGTTATGTGTCTGATTGGACGGCGAATGGTAATCGATAGACGTCGACTTTTACCTCTGAACGCAGTTATTGATTATTTTGCGTTTCTTGCGATCGTTACGTGCGATGAGTACTAATGATATTCACGGTTTATGAATCTTTAATTAGATACCCATTGGCAATACATATCTTGAAACAGCGTTCATTATCGTTAAATTAGGGTTTCTCAATTTTTTATTGCCTCGCAGCCACTTTCGTGAACGATAATTTTTCGTAAATCGACTTACAAGAATTTTTTATTAGTTTAAAACAAAAAATATCCTTGTGCCTACATTAATGGCTCGCTTCATGTGTACGTATCTAATGCACAATCAACCCTTAGTACTTGTCTCACGGTTAGTCCTTCGTTCAGCCAGATTTCTACGATTCGTATCACGAAACCCTGTCCTGTGCCCACGTTGGTTCCCAATTTCGTCCCACATACGATTGCGTCACGGTCTCGAACACAATGCGTGCAATAACCCGTGCGTGCTAACGCGCGATGCGATTTTTACGTCTCCGTGGTCCGCCTGATTTCGCAAAGTCGCGACAGGAAGGCACGGATCGCGGAATCGTTTCGTTAGAAACCGGCAAAGTGGGCGGACGACCGCGTGTTGCTCCTCATTGCACAAGGGAGACAATAAATCACTCGATGATCTCATCACGGCATTAAGATATTGCGCGACACAGACCAACAGCGAAAGAGAGATAGATACATCTGGAAATTACGGGAGACGCGATAAACGACCTACCGTTGGTCGGCAATAAATTCCGTGAAAGTCTTCTTCTTCCGACTCCTGAACATTGGCGTAACTCAATTTAGGAAACGAAGTTTAGGAATTCGGGCACGCAGAAATTTGGGAAGGTGGAAATTTGGGGAGGTGAGAATTTGGGGATGTGGGAATTTGGGAATGCAGAATTTTGAGTATCTACGAACTTGAGAATATTATAATTTGGGAATGATGATATAATACTACCTGGGCCACAAAAATCTAGCTACGCCAATGGCGATGACACGTATCAACGCTTCGTGTCTGTATCGAAAGGGACAAGAAAGAAGCAGTCAATGGTTTAAGGTTATCGTCTTCTGGTGCAAATCGTCTGGGAGCAGTTGGATCAGGTTCGCAGCATGCCGTTCGAACGCGTAATGAAATTATTACACGGTGAATCGGTGAATGAGATTGTAATACAGGTACTGGTTCCCACGAGCGATCTGCCTCTTGTTTTTTCATTCATTTTAAACTGGACGGAGTAAATTGCTTGCGAGGAAAATAATGTTCGAGACACGAATGTATGCGAGAGAAAAAAAAACTCGAACATAAAGTTCCTTTTCTTCTATTTTTTATTAAGCGTACGAATTAACATGATGCCTTTTTTATTAATACCGAGAAGATGTGGAACTCATTTACATTTCTACAGTATTATATGCAAGCTTGCAGCTTTTCGAGTTAATTGAATGATTTTAATTTATTCCACGAACGAGTTAGATGTTTATGGAATATAATTTTGCGAATTAATATTTTACACTGGAGATTTTACGTACGGTAAAAATGAAGCAGAGCAAAGAATAATAACAAGTTCGATGCGATGTAAGAATTTGGAAAGCCTTTTACGCGAACCGCGAGCTACACGTGGGTCAATTATACTCTCTCTTTCACGGTTTGCCCAGAGCAAACACGCTTACACGTTGAACATACGCTTTGCTAAAACCGGGGAGATGGAAATTTAACCGGCTAGAGAATAGGATAGAGAAACTCTTGGTTCAATATATATGACTCGAATTTATCATTGTCAGGACCATGCTTTAAAACTTTTACTGTTAAATTTTACGATCATTAGAATACTTTGACTGCTAATTGTTGTAAAATATCACGAAATATTCGACACTTTCTAGCCATGTTTCTAATTTTATTACGACAGCTGCATTTTTCACTTCAACATTATTCTGAAAGCAAATATGTGCAACCGAATTTTACACGAAATTTTTGTACTTGTTCAGTTATTAGCATAGGTATGAAGGATACGTTACGAAAGCGCTTGTTCTCAACAGGAAACAAGAAGCATGTTAGCCTCGTTTGCTTCGTGTTTCCACTTTAACCTATTGAAAACTCAAGCACCCGTAATCGGGAGACTGAAATAAGGTTTCTTGAAAAAACACTTGAGATCTTACAAAGTCAGGGAGCAGTAACCTTGGCACTTTCAGATTTTGGAACTCGTAGTGACTGTGAAATTTTGGAAGTCTAAGATCTTGGTCTCAAACAGTTCTGATGAGAGAACTCTGGAGAACTGTGGAGACGTTTCTCAAAACGATCGAAGTCTTCGCGGAAGAGACGGGAATCGCATGTCGAGGTTCGTTTCGTTGAATCACGAAGGAGAACGCTGATACAATTCAATTTCCGTCTAATTTGATTTCAACGTGCTCGTTTGCTTTCGTAGCAGCACGAGCGAGAGCAGAAATTACGAGGGTATACCGAACAAATGTCGCGTAACATAGTAGAATAGCGACGGTCCAGTCACGATACTGTTACGGTTCGTTTGAGAAACCTTCAATGACATTTGCGCAAACTGCAACTGTACCGTGACTGCATTATTGGTGATCGAACCCAACCCCAAAAACTACGACAGAACTCATTATCATATCGTTCTACAAACGTATATACGCTCCGCAAAAATTCCGACTGATACTCCGTAGTATGTTCAATAGTTCACTTCGATTTATCAAATTCTCTCTACAAAATTATTTTTATTCATTTTCGGAGAAGACTAAACTTTACATCAACTTTTTTGTATCGTACGACTGCATCCCTCTAATGAAGATTTAAAGTCGATTAACATCATTAGCTCGTAGCTAAAAATTTTTTATCAAGCGTCGAGTTTAGGTTTAACCACGATGGCTAGTCGTTCGCGGAATTCTCATGGAGCGAATAAACTCGCGGCACGATTTACGCGTACGTCGCGTCGCGACTCGAAATGTCATCCTGACCATAGTAGGTGGACGAGGACCTTGGCCTTCGGATTGCTCGCACCACGACATAAATCAGGGCACGATCTCGCCATAGCGAGCGTTCCATCGACCACGGTCCCCGTATTAAATCCACGGTAGTCCAACGTCGAAGGAATCACCGGCCATTTTCGGACGTTCGACACTCCGCCGCGCTACCATCTACGGTATAGTTGGGGCGTCAGCACGCGAAACGAATGTCATTGCTTCCGAACCTTATCCATCTTCTTCGCCGCGGACCTTTCCACTTGCTGTTCCCCCTCTGTTTTTTACCCCTTGGTTACCCCTTTTTGTCGGACCTTCTTCGCAACCAGCTTTGTCCGCATCGTCGCGACGAAAATCTTCCTTCCAATATTTTTTGCCACTGCCAGGCTTAATTGTCCTTTTCGACTCGATTAACATATTTTTTTTATAAAATTGTCGGATCCGAATCAACTTGAGACCTTACAAGGTTTATTGTCTGTTGCTTGGTTATTTCAAAATAAATCTATGGTCTAATTATATTCTAATGGATTATTAGAGGTATTGCTCAAAAAAGCTCAATCTAACAAATCCCATGGAACTGTCTACAATTGTGTATTCACTGTACCACAAGTACCTTCATAACAATATATGATTTCTTACTTTCTAACAAGATCTTGACTTGTTAATACATGACCTAACGTGACCTTGTCAGTACAAGTCAGACCGAAGATTATGGTGCATTTCCTAAGCAACTTTATCTGCATTTTAACGAGAACGAATTCCATAAAATTCAGAGAATTCCAGCATCAAACGTCCGTTGTAGATACAGTTACACGTGCATACGGCACGGACAAATGTCCACAGGTGTGTCCCGCGGTTGGAATGTGCTTGATAGGGTGCCTCGTTTCAGGGATGTAACGCTTTGAATGCGAAACGGTATTAAAGTTGCATACGCGATGCCAGTGAATCATTTGCGGCACGATTACCAGGAATTCCTGCTACGTCGCGATCAGGGCACAAACTTCTCTTTGTCACGGTACCCCTTCGCTCGATCTTTAGCGACATTTTCTCAAATTAAACTTCTTCTTGTTGAAGATGCTCGACGAGCAGGCGACAGCTTCCCTCCGTGTCCATCCCTTGAAATTGCTTCTCTTTTACTCGGCACGCGGTTTTTGCGATTCCATCGGGGGAGATGCAAGGCACCGCGGACTTCAGCCTAGTTTGGCCATGTCCTCGGCGACGCATACAAATTCTTCTTGCCCTTTACTTGCGCTGCGCTGAGGATCTTCTGCGTTTTTCTCCTTTTCAAGTCCTCTCCCGTGTGCTACAGGAAGCGGCGGACGTGGCTCCAAGAGATGTTATGATGAAGTTGGCGAAATATGGAGTTAGGAAGTTTCTTGCTGCGACAACTTGCTACTTCAACCGTGCTTCGCTGAACCAAATAGGTTCGCAGAGTCGGCGACACATGATACTTCAGTTCTAGGACACTTAGGGCTCTGGAATTTCTGTATATTGGGTTTTTGGAATTCCGAGACATTAGAACGGTGGAAGGTACCATACTTTCATTCTTTGAGATCTAGTCCCAAGATTTCATCAAAATTGGAAAATAGGAACTTAGAAATCTACTCTAAATCAACTTGTGAATCACCAAATTAGCAAGGCAAGAACTTTGAAACTTTTTCATTCGTCAACTCGTTCTACACACTATGTCCTTCTATAGAAGTCATTGTTTCGTCCGGAAGGTCGGCGACGTGCGGCACTTATACTTTCGCCTTTTTGTTCCTTGAATGTCTTAGACTTTCGACCTACCGTTTGTCATCGGGACGTAGAAATTGTTCGTTCTGTCACCACGTACTCTTCTAAACATGTATGTACTATAGATACCAAAGAAACTGGAAAGTCTACTTTACAATAATTATAAAAATAAAGTACACACCTACATCAGGAATACACGTTATTTTCTGGTCCTACATTTCTGCGCGACATAACCCACTTCTCGATCGCTCCGCTCAATTGATACTAATAATTACTCAAGAACAACTTTATACATTTTGTGCTTATTTCAAGATGTTGCGTTATAGAGATTAAAACGTACAAATACGGCGAAGAATTCGAAACACGAGTTGGTTACACGAGAAAAGGAAATGAAAACGAGAGAACCAGTTTCATTTTGCGCGGAGCACGAAGAAATTAATTGTATAATATGAAAATATCGTTAACCCTGAACCCTGGCTGCGGCTTACGTGCTCGAGACGGGCCAGTTTTCTTCGCTAACCGGATCATAAACTCGAACGGCAACAACAAAATTATTGTAACTCGTTTAAACATTCTGAGATTTCGTATCGTTTTGTAGACCGGTATCGCGTTCGCGGCATCGCGAGACGCTTTTACAGAAACGCAGGAATCCAATCAGAATTCTCTTGAAATCGCACCGGTCACTCGATTTCATTTAACTCGAGGTCAGATGTTCACGATTGTTGGCTTTTAGCGCAGGTAAAACACGGTTTCCTTTCGAGGTAATCGTTATGCGTTTTACACGTTGTCTCACGAACATTCCTACGACGTTAAATCAAATTTATTTCGTGTCTGAAATTTTACGTGCATACGATAGGAAAATCATTGCATACAATCTCATTAGCATATTTGGTCATTTTCAGTTTCACTCATTCTTAATTGATCTCACTTGAGCTTACCTTCCGTAACAGAATGCGGTCAGAATGGTACATTTCATAATGATAGCAAGAAACAGGGCGATTTAAATGCAAATGTCTTCATAAAGTACTATTTTTTAGTTATGCTCGATACTACGAAATTGTACGAGTGGAAAATTATGGAAAAACATGATCATTGACTATATTCAGCATATGATGATGTTTCGTAACTAGACGAAAAGACCAGATCCTTGCGTTTAATACGCCCTGGAAGTGTTCCATAATTGACACCGTCTTCGCCAGCAATCTCAATAAAGATAATTATATAGTTCGTAGTCATTGAACTACCCTTTACGTCACACCATCGACCCTTCGATGTCCCAACACGGTCGACCTGGATGAGGTAACGTCTTTTCAAGTTTCATTGGTCTATTGTCTAGGATAATGAGCAACGTGGGTCGTGATTCGAAAGAGGGTGTGATCCACACGTGCCAGATCCATTTTTATTAATTCACGAGGCCATCCATCGATCACAAATCCTTGTACTATTAACACGAAAAGCGTATGTTGTCTTCAGAAGTATATTTTTATATTCATAGTTCTCTAGATTCTTATGACCCTATATTTTTAGATTCCGAGACATCTAGATCCCCATATTCCAGATCTTTGGTTCTCCGAATCCTCATGTTCCCAAAATCCTACACCCCCTGATACCTATACTATTTCCATCTTCCAATATGCGTGTCTCCAATCCAATTTAAAGTAAAGAGGAATCATAATTTCGCGTTGCCTACGCATCTGAACACGGCGATATTGTGCAACGACGCCGGTGGTTACGTTTATGAGTCGACAAATTGAGTTAAAAGTTAGTTACAACCTTGAGAATGCTGGACGATATTCGAGTCGGTCGTCAGCAACGTCGACAAGGACTGGTCTATTAACTCTCTGCTCAAGAACGAGTAATTGTTCGATCGTTTTTGCGATCGTTTCTGTCTTCGAGACGAACGATCCTCACATGCGGAGACCTGCTTTACGAGGTTTCTTGTTTACGAGCTAAGACTTTCCGTTTCTCAGCGATATCGGGAAGTCTTTATTGCTCGATAATTTTGAAGTTAGATCAATTTCAAACGCACCCAGGGTTAGGCTAAATGGATATCCTTGAGCAGTAGTGTATTTAAAAAATTAGCGTACTCTTGCAGTTAATTCGGAAGTTTTAGAATGGAAACGGAAACGTATAAAATGTGTGGCCTTGCATTTGAACGTCGCGTTAACACTTCAACCGTGTGTCATAGCGTAAATGACGAAAATCGTTTTAAGAATTTATACGTCAATTGGAATTCACGCGATGTGACACCGTGTTCATTAGTTCGTTTTGTAGCAGTTAATCTTTGTCTCTTTTTACGATCTCACCACGTGTTGTACGCATGCAGCACAATAAAATTGTTTTGCCCCTTGTCATTTTTATGATTCATTCGTGATTAGCGATCACTGTCCATGACTTGTTGATCAGAGGAGAAAAACGCATTTTGCAACGCTAATACACTTGTACCTACGAGAGATACGTTCCCTTTTTTATCAGCATACGTAGTAATGTCTTAATGAAAAAGACATACCGAGTCTTAATCATAGCGAGTCACTCTGACAGCTAGAGCTGTTCGTTTTTAGGTACCGATGATTAATTGATCTTTCTTTTGGACTAATTTCAGAGTGGAAATAGAACGCTCGTTCTCCATGGAGGCAATAACGGGAGCTTGTTGCACGTGACTAATCAAGATTCTTTTGTGGGACAATTACCAAAGAACAGTAAGCTTTTTGTTCTTTTCCTAACTGTGTTTTAGAACACTATACACGAACAGTTCAATGGTGTACCATTGCTACTATGCAATATTTTGTTACTGCAGAATCCACAAAACTGTCGTACTATACAAATTGGAGCGAATGGTCGGTGTGCGATCGACACTGCACGCAGAATCGCGTTCGAAGGTGTCGACTGAAGAAAAAATGTGGAACAACGATACTTAGAGTAAGTGACAAGGATACTGTTTTATAGAAATAAAGTTTCCAAGATTCTGTAATATTTCACGATTCGATCGAATGCTTTATAGGAAGAACGTTCCTGTCAACACAACAGAAAAGGAAGATGGAGGAGATGCAAGCAACGACAGCGACGCGGACATCGACGAAAGGATAGATTTCACGTAGTACAGGTAAAATTCTGACGACCACGTAGAAACATTGATACTAATTCATTGCATATGTAGCACAATTTATCATTCAATTATAAATACTAGTTACCCAAAAAGGAGGCAGAGCCCAGACAAGGGAGACGAAGAGGCAAGGACATCAAGGACCAGTCGATAGGATATTATGGAAAGTGGAGCAAGTGGTCACCCTGCACAAGACTATGTACAACTCAACGACACAGGTAAACCTGCACTAATGATCTCTCATTTCATTTATCAACTACGAAATCAATTCTCATTAGTCTCGATTAATTAAGGTGGTGCAAGAAGCCTGGAATTTGTGTGCGAGACGTGATCAGGGAGAGTGCCTATTGCTACGTCGAGGGGAGTTACTGCCAAAGATGGATTGACCAAGAAATCCGTAGAAGCCAGGAAGAAGATATCAACGGTGACTTGCAACTACCTTATACAACAAAAATTTCACTTCGTTTTCTTATTCGCTAATATTCACGTTGTTTACAGACATCGTACTAGAACTGAGCACTTCCAACGACGTGAGCAGTGCCATTCTTGAGAAGAGCCCTCACAACTGGAAGTGCGGGGTAGCGAGCACGCAAAAAACTTCTAGGTTGTCATATTTCACGAGGATTATCGGTGGACGTCCGTCGATTCCTGGTAGCTGGCCCTGGCAGGTAGCAGTCTTGAACAGATTCCGTGTAAGTACTTTCTCCACGACTCTCCGAAGATAATGTCCGACTTTCATTATTAACAAAATTACATTTTTATAGGAAGCTTTCTGCGGAGGTACACTGGTTTCTCCAAAATGGGTGCTGACCGCTGCGCACTGTATTCGAAAGCGTCTCTACGTTCGTATCGGAGAACACGATTTGACGGTGAAAGAGGGTACCGAGTTAGAACTAAGGGTACATGTTGCTCAAGTATTTAAAAAACATGATTGTATAATAATCTTCGAGCAGTTCTTAATTGCAGAGTGCTGATTTTTAATTTCCACTGTCGGCTAATTAAACGATATCTCTATAGGTTGATTCAGTAACGGTACATCCTGAATACGATGTGGACACAGTGGACAATGACATCGCGATGTTGCGTCTCCCAGTCACGCTGACTACCTCGCCATCGAGAGGAGTCGCATGTCTTCCGGCGCCTAACCAGCCTCTACCCGCCAATCAACTGTGTACAATCATCGGTTGGGGAAAGTCACGAGTCACGGACGACTTTGGTACCGACGTTCTTCACGAAGCTCGAGTACGTCTCGTCCACATGCTACAATTCTCAAAACCACACGGCTCTTTCTGTCTGGTCATAACTTGAAGTTTAATCTTCCTACAGTGATTCAGTATCTTTTATTAGTTACCTTGCACTATCAAGTTTCAAAAGTTGCATGTAATCAAATATTTTTGCAACTAAATTAAGCACAGTTCAGAGAACACTGTGATCATAGTTCAGATTAGAAAATTCATGAATGATGTTACTACAGTAGCACTTCGTTACCAAACATTTCCTTTCAATTTCTCAATTTTTCCAGATACCTATCGTGTCTACAGAAGCATGTCGCGACGTCTACGTGGACTACAGGATCACGGACAACATGTTCTGCGCAGGATATCGTCGAGGAAGAATGGACTCCTGTGCAGGAGACAGCGGTGGTCCCCTTCTTTGTCGCGATCCCAGGAGACCCGATCATCCCTGGACCATTTTCGGGATCACCAGTTTCGGCGAGGGTTGTGGGAAACGTGGCAAGTTCGGGATATACGCCAGACTGTCGAATTACGTGCGTTGGATCAGCAGAGTGATGAAAGATGATTATAATTAAAAACTGAGGACACTGTGCATAGAATCTGATTACTGTGGAATGTGCTGTTAGCCATCGAAAGACTAGAACTAATTTTAAGGAATAATTGAGTGCAAGTTGAACTTAAGACTGTAATTGATCGAACAGTTTCTATTAAGGTTAATGTCATTTATCAGTTTCTAATTTACATCACTTTGTACAATGAAAAATTGTCGTATTTTATACACCTCGGTAATAAGAACATAAAGAAAAATGGCAGTATAATTTTATTCGTTACTGTAACTAGTTAGGGACCAGGTTGAGTCAGCTTCGCTTCTGAATTGACCCTCCGCATGAGAAAATAATCTAGAATTGTGTTTCTTTTTCTCTAAACTCTTTATTATTCAATAATACGAAACGTAATGTGAAAAAATCATGATACACTTTTGTGCAACACGACTCTGCTCCTGTTTATCTTCCGTAATTCGTGACAAATAAAAAACGGAGCGATAACAGACGATAAAGAAGCGAACGAACGAGAAAGAGGTCTTTTCCCGTGGAACGTGGCGCCACCTTTCGTCGAACGGCGATTTCTTCGAACCTGGTAGCGAACGAGTATCAGAGATAGGTGCAGATAAAGTCGAGATAATTAACGAGATGATATCATAAGAGTTTCGTTGGATTTCATCAACGTGGTTGATAATATAACTTCCTTTGCCGTCTAACGAAACCTTTGACCAACGATCGATCATCTCCATCCTCGAATCGGAACAGTTCAGTTGAACTTGCATTTCGAGAAGTCCATCTCAGGATGCTGCTCCATGAACCTGAAAAAACCAGGTGTAATTAAATGTTTATCATTTAATGATTTAATGATTTCACCGGAAATCGTACTTTTTGATCACGTCCTGTTTCTTTTGTTCGTCGGATGTTGGCAAACCTAACTCTTTTTGCCTTTGATCGTACATCATTTTCTCTACCAGACCTCTGGTTTCACCGTCAAGATCGGACAACTTGCTTGGTTCGGGATTCACTTTCTTCGTGCTAATCTCGGGATCGGTTGTCACCACGTGTGCCCACCATCGCATTTTGTTCACCTGCAAATCGAGAGTCCGCGTGCTTAACACAATTTCGATGAAAACGATAGGGACTTTACATATTTCCGCACGAACATAAATAATTTTCATTGCTACGATCACAACGCATCGAATCTTACAAAATAATCGGAATTCTTAATTAGTACTTTATATAATGCCGGTCTGAAACCAGTGAAAGGCCAAGAACTTTCTAAAATAAAAAAATAGGAAAATATACAAGTGGCCATGCAACGAATCCGCGTACGACACAAACACGTTCGATCGACAGCGAAATATTGATGTCCGTCGATAAAACGAATGATATAATTAACAGACTGGCAACAACAACGCTAAAACGAGCCATGTCGATAGAATTTTAGGTAAACAGCTGCTCGTCGAGTGGTCACGATTCAACCTTCGCTAAACTTTCTTATTTTGAGAACCTTCAGGGCCACGTCAGACAAGCAGATTCTTCGCGTATTTGATACCTTTGATCAAAATTTATGTTAACTCGACGATAGTCATCGTCGAATCCTTGTTTCGTCAAGGTCAACAATCGAGAGACATCCGAGTGCGATTTTTCTTTCCGTCACTCACCTTCTCCAAATTCAGCAGCAACATTTTTCCATCTTCGATCACCCAGGTGGATTCCTCGACCTTGACCTCGTGCGGGAAATCACCGTCGATGATCGGTGGTTGACCCTTTATAGCGCAGGTCAAGTGCTTCTTCGTGATCGTCACTGAAACGTCCTTAGGCCTGACCGAGAAGTTCACTTTCAATGGGATTTTGATCTGCAATCAAACAAGGATCACTGTTCGCTGACTTTCTCTTAAATTATAAATTACTGTGTCAGATTAAAAATTTATGATATAACTTGTAATAGATAAAATTTGTTGAAAGAAGATGCTGAAAGTGAAAATAATATAAGGTTGTCGAATTTCAATGTCACCGATTTATAAATCCTAGAATATTTTATATACTTCGTATCAGAAATTCAGATATTTCTCAAATTTCCAAATAAATAATTCGTTTCGAAGTTGAAACAATAAATCCTGCTTACACCAGACTTTGAATAACAACCTTCTACTTCCTTTCTTAATCGACAAATCTAAAAAATATGCAAGTACGAATGTATCGTTCATCAGAATATCCGACAGCAACGAGCATCGTTCGATCGCAACAATAGACTGATCGATCAAAGAATAAGCATCGTTCCACACGACTACCCTTTGATCTCGATCTCGTTGCAGATCAGCGGTTCCTCGCGACCTCGGTTTTCGGGAAGCTAGCCGTGTAACCTTGAAGCTGGACCTTGGACAACTTAGAACTCACGATCGCGATTTTCGAGGACTTCTCGTGACGGGAAGAAAGGAAGAACAATCTCTAGAGCGTGTCACGAAAGGTCGCACATTCCGCAAATACTTGATATTGTTCACCAGATATCGAGATTGGATCTCGACGTTGGGTCATTGTCGACTTCAACAGGGTCAAAAGTAGACCTGTCATATCCGTTCGAGATACACTTTTACTCAAAGCAGTCCGTTAGTCGATGTTGTAAAATCAGACCACTAGGTTGCATATCAAATCGATTTCGAAAATAGAAAGGCGATCGGAGATTTCTCTAATTTTAAGGTTAAAGAGCACCTAAAATGATCGTACATACATACTTTTCATTAGAGTTGTATCATCTTATGATTTTCGAAATCTAACCTAACCATTTGATATGCAACATCCTAATAAGACCTCGTTTCGCAAGGGGACTGTAGTTCCATTTATTACGGACAGAATTTAGCTTTGTCGTGGATGAGGGTTGTACAATGATCGATAACGTTCGAGTACCATTTGTAACTAGTTGCTCGAGTTTAATCATGACTCCGTTGCGAAAGAAATTTGAATATCAAACTGATGCAATAGACGGTAATAAGACTCGATTATTGGTGTCAAGTCTTCCCGATGTAGTAGATCGTTGAATGGCAATCATAATACATACGTGACACGTTTACGGCGGAACATCATTAAGAACAATTAAATCCACGAAATCCTAGATGATCCATCGAGCGTGTCGGGGTCGTGGAGTGTTGCAACGAGGATCGTTGGAAACGATCGCGAACGATGATGGAAGGAATTGCGCGTCGCGGGATCATCATCCTCGCTTCGGACGTGTTTGTTGGATTTAGCAGCGTGACGACTGCGATGCGATGCCGCGAGCCGAGCGCACCGGTGCGTGGAAACGGATCATGGCTACCGACTTTGCAGCCGTCGTTAACAAAGTGGAATATCATTACGAGAGAACGACAAAGAACCTCCTCGGATTATCCGCCATCTCCCGAGTCGCGCGACATTAACCAGACTGTGACGCTAGGGCGCCGCTGCAATTCAAAGCCATACAATTTTCCAATTTTCGGGTTACAGAATCGACAAATGCAGAAATTTTGGGGTGTAAGAGTTGGGGGGTGTGAGAACCTGCAGATGTGAGAATTTGGGGAGGTGGAAGTTCGGATATGTGAAAATATGGGGTGTGAGAACTTGGGGATGTAAGAACTCCGAGATGTTGGCATTGGGGCGTGCAGAAAATTTGAAGATATGGACATTAGGTAATCACCGACTTTAAGAATCAGCTAATGAGAGAATCTGAACGATTTGTTTAGACTTTAGATGAAGTATTTTGTTTTTCCTTCAAACTTATCCTAGAACAGAGCTAAACGCCGACTACTTGGTTAATCATTTCAAGATAATGGGTACTCAAACAACTGCCGTCTGTCAATACGCAAATCGACCTCCTGCTACCGGGACTAACGCTGTCCATTCATTACAAGAAAAAAGCACGGAGGAAAAACGTTTAATGATTCAACACCGATGTCCATCTTCCCATGATGTCACTCTACATACTATGAGTGCATCGTTTAGTGAAGATACGTGAATTGCGGGGACAGATATGGGCTCTCGAGTAACAGAAATAACGAGATATAAGAAAAGTTGAGTAACACACGTTGCAATCTTTTTCAACGTCGTGCGTCTTTAGAGGCTGAAGGCGAGTCAACCGGTGTTCCAAGGATCAAAGGGTGTACGTGAGAAAATTCACGAGCTCTTCGTGTCGTCATTGAAATTCTTGAAAATTTCTTGGAACACCCTAGGTACCCTTTTGACGATCATTTACCATCGATTATTTTCAATATTTTGCACACGGTGGAAACCGTGTAGAAGACACACAGAAGATTTGTTGCTGACCTTTAGATTTCATTAGAAGCATTTGCACGCGAGGATTAGGAAACAGCTCAATGAAATAAATCCTAGCATTCAATTTCTCACGGACACTAGGGACCAAAAGTGGAACCACGAAGTAAACACAAAGATTTTCTAAGCAAATATCTAAAAAATAATTAGTCCACAGGGTATGTGTGTCGCATACCTAAGTCAATTTGAAGAGAAATTTTGTGTCGTGTTTAATGTAACATCGAGTCTTATTTGCTGAAGGTGGAAACGTTTCCGCGACATATAAGACTTGAGAGAAGTTCTAAGTGCATCGGTGTCATTTGATGGTCATCAGGATTTGCGAAATCCGCGTGTTTCTTCCACCTATAGTTCCATCTGTGTGCACCTATGGTTGTCAGTTTCATTGTACAGGATGGCTCGAACACAATGTGTACATTGAAAATTGCGAACTTATGTCAAAGGAAATTGAAAAGCCTCTTTACTGTTTCAGAATTTCAAAGAACGTAAGGGTGTATATCTTTTGAGAGATTCTGTATAGTTTACCGTGTACCGTGGCGAGTGAGCCGTGGACAATTTGCAACCGGAGGATCCTGCAATTTTCAATCGACGCTCCCTCATGCCCATTATCCCCTCCACCTCCACATAATCGTTTGTTCCTCGCGTTTTTCTGAACTTGTATCATCCAACGATCCGAGATCGTTCAGACGGTTTAATACAGAGATTGTTCTACGTTTACGTAATTTTTGATTCCAAGCAGTTTACTGGCGATTTAAAAAACACGATCGGTCTTTACACGCTGGATGATTTGTACGTTGAAGTATGTATTACTTATACTATTAAGCAAATGTCTGAGTTTGGTACATGGAGGGTTACACCACTTAATTCGTACATTTTTATATCTTTGGAACTGTAGACCTCTACATCCCCAAATATTCTATGTCTGTAATCTCTATATCTCTAAATTTGAATGATGTCTAGATTTTTAGATATCAATGTTCTTAGACTCCCAGATATATGTATTCCTAGATTCCTACATGTTTCTAGACTCCTAGATATGTATATTTCTTAGATTTCTAGATATTTATGTTTCAAGACCCCCAAACATGATTCAACAACAGTGACATGGGTTTCTTCAACTATCTGCCTGTAACACAAGGTAGTTTGGAAATTATCAGGTGAAAAACAATTGCGTCACTGCCGGAATAGCAATAGGATGAAAACAGAACGCAATCGGAGCCACGTTTTAATCTGATTCGTCAATCAGCACGGGAAACCACGTAGTCGAGGACAGATGTAGCCAGAACAATGAATTCCTTCTGTGGCGAAAACAATTAAGAGGTAACAGTGTGTCAGAACGCAGTGGTTCTGAAACGTAGCCTTGAATTTGAAAGAACAAAAGGAGCGTGATTACGTTAACGAAAATGACACGATATGAGAACGTCCTGCCGCATTGTTTCGCTCTTGCACGATCCGCGCGGTGAACGATTCGTGATTAGGTACCCTTAACAATTTTGAAACCTATTCAATGCTGAAGCTGCAATTGGGTTCATTAGTGCTTTGATACGTGTTGTAATACTTCTCGAACTTTTATAGACGTATTTTATAACGATTCGTAACGATCGAAAATAAAATACTCTAGAAAGTATAAGAACGACTCGTTCCACAAAATATCGTTCAGTTTGAAAATATAACAGGTGTACAAACTACTTATGAGTCACAAGTGCCGTTTTCAAATTCTATTCAAGACCGGAACACACGCTTCACTTTCGAAAAGTATTACGGAACATGTCTGAGGATTCATGACACTTTGCAAGGCGTATACAATAATGAATAGAAGATAACTGAAATATTCAAGCAATACAGGTAACGGAATGGAACGTGCCGAACGTCAGCCACTGCATGAATTTCTCGACAAATTCTTTTTCTATGTACCATTGATCCACCGGCTTGCGGTTTCCGACGCGACAAGCTTAACACCCGTTACGACATATATGGAAGAAGTCTCCACAACTGAGCACAAATTGAATAAGCAGCTTTCTCTGCTTCACTGTCTATGCTAATGACTTTGTTCTATCGGTTATTTCCTGAAAGCGTTCTTAATCTGGCTTCTTGGTTTTTTTGATTCGAATTTCACGCGAGATGCAACTGCCGGATGTGCTCGTCACAGAAGATATTACATAAATTCCTATACTCATCTTGGCCATCGAATGAACTAATAATTCTGTCACTGATTTAAAAAGTTACGAGTTGTTCACAAATTGCAAGGATGCCATTGAACATTGTACGTCGATCATGAGTAGTCGCTCGAAATAGCGTTACTCGGTCAAATGTAAAAAACGTACGATTTTGACTCTCGATGCTCAGATTCGTCATCGATTGCACGAGCATTCGCTTTGTTTCGCACAAGAACTTTGTTTTCTCAGAGGACTTCGCAACATTGGCCGAAATCTACGCAACGGATCAAACGAAACTTTCATCGCGAAACGTAGACTCGTTCATCGGCCCGTTCCTCGAAGGTTGCAGCGTCGAGAACCGATTTATTTGGCGCTTCGCCGGAATCCTTGATAAATCGAGAATCGGCGCCCGCACACCTCGTTGCGCAATCGAATAGTTCGCTCGTTACTCAGTCGAGCAACGTGTTTTTTCACACGATTGTACAGAGACACCCTTACGAGAACAATAGTCGTATGGACACCTTGGGATGCATCAAATTGGAGTCTTAACATTTAGAATTTGGGGGTTGAAAATTTAGGAATTTGGGGATTTGTGAATTTAGGGGTTTGAGGATTTGGTGACATGAGAGTTTGGAACTTTGTATTGTTTAAATTTTTAAACTCAGGTATTTGAAAATTGATAAATCTGAAAATAATAATTCCGCAATTCTAAAATTAATTCGACAGATTCACAACTTGAAAATTTGCAAATTGGATATCTCCGTTTCCTAAAATACGGCTGACGCCTATCACGAAAGTGTTAACCGTTCTGTTATCGCCGTAACGAGTCTAAGTAAACTCCGGTGGATCACGCGAATACATTTACCTTCGACATTGTAACAAATTTTAACGAGTCTCGTTTCACGCTTTCAATTCGTTTCCTTACGAAGTGCCGGGGCGTGTCATGCATTTCGAAACTGTGCCCGGTATGCCGACAGTCCGATGAAACTTCTTCGAGTCATCGATATAAGCAGTAATCTTTAAGATGTATGCCTTTGTATCACGCGCGAAGGCAAAGTACACAATAATAAGACTCTTCGATAAATGGTCATCATCGTACAAGAGACGATTAACGCGTCGATACAAATGAATTTCGTCGAGTCACTCGAAAATACTTCGAAATTGAAAACAGGATCGTTAAGATATTCTTGTTCGAGGATGTTTGTCTCTACGAGGTGTTAGACCGAGATCGATTAGGTCGCACCAAGGCTGACGGTGCAGGTTTAATATTCATGTGGCAGAGAGATGATCAATGAATAGGTACTACGGTTAGATACGTTAATAAGACATTGACACAATAACACGCACGTCTTTAAAGGCTAATCAAGCGATGAGACTCGTGAAGAATGATTCGAATGAATACCAAAATTTGTCGATTCAACCCTGAACACTTTGTGGAACGTCAAAGAGTATCGAGTAAAATTCTATCTTTCGAGACTCTTTATCTTTCATAGTCTTTTTCTATCTTTTACTGTCGACTAGATGTATATACTGACAAAAAAGAAGTAAAGAAATTTTGAGGAGTGGTTTCACTTTAGTTAGACAAGACTCGATGTCGAAATGATAATTCGTTCAAAATACTTATTGGAAAAAGGTAACTCCGGGAGGTAGCTACATAGATTAAATCACGACACATTTATCTGCAAATCTCCACAGAGTAAACGATCCTTTTTCTACAGCGACCATTCTTCTGATGAATAAAGAGACTGTTGGCACAAAGAAACCAGAGAACTATTTGCATTATTAACGTGCAGGATGCATCACTGATAATTTAAGTGTCAGTGGTCACGTCGATGATACAACGGCGTCGTTAGTAGAACCTCACCGATCAGTCAGTGTATCATTAGTAAACATTAAAAAGATGTAATAAAATTTCTATAAAAAGAATGATTTTTTTACTAGCCAGCTTTACCTCGTTCTCCATAAACGCCGCGCGATCACGTTAGAATCGCGGTTCCCAGTAATATCTCGCGTGTTAAACTTCGACTCTAGAAACAAAGGTTTGTTTCAAGGGCTAAAACGGCAGTGAAAGGAGACCGACTATCCCCGTAAAAGTTTCCAATTTTTTTTTTCACAATCATTTCGCGTGTCCGATCCGCACAGCGATTGTGCGCTCCGTTCGAGCAACCTTTGATCCGCAAGGACGCGATTTCCTTCCTTTCGACGCGCGATTACTTCACGCGAATAAATCACAATAAGTGGCCGTCGCGAGTGAACAAATCACGAGTTCACGACAAAAACGACGATCCAGCTCTCGACGTTAATTGGATCATTACAACGTGATCAGGGAAGCGGCAACGGGAGCGACCCTCGCTGTCTTACCTCCTGCCGGATGAATCTCTGCACGGATGGACCAACCTCTGCACCGAACGTGCACAGTTTAGGGCATTGAAAGTACCGAAATGGAAATTTTGACGGATTTATTATGAATCATATATTTTAAAGTCCCAAACTACCAAAGTTCAACAATTCAAAACATCCGACATTTCGAACCCTCGTGCTCCGAAAATGGCAGCCGTCTTAATCCAGCCCTGAACGTGAGTGACTGTTCTTATTCATTCGTAACGTCGACGGTGATAATAACTCGAAGGAAGTGGAGTTCTTTCACGGAAGAAGGCGGCGAGCGACAAAGGAACAATGAAGTCTGGCTATCTTGATCTTTCTTATCAGGCAGATCGTTAGATCCCATTCCATTCAAGGCGACCAAGTGCACTCGAACGACAGTGCATGTTTGCATTTATCGGGACAATCGTTTCTGCGCTCTCACGCTCAATAACGAATTCCCCGGTGCATCGTGTGCGCAACATCGTGCCATTTACTCGGATGATCGAGTCTCTAATTCTCATGCTACCTCGCGAATCGTTCAAATCAGTAATTCTGAGAGCGTCGGTCCCAACCCATTGTTAGATAGCGAGTGGATTTTAAATCATAAATCGATTTTAAACGAATAGCGAGGAAAATATATAGTACAAATAGAGAAAGTTTAGCCTTTACGCGAAAACTCACTTTAGGAGACTTTATTAGCTCGTATTGTCGCCTATTTCAGTTGCAACATTATAAACTTGCGAAATTGTGAACAACGAGATACTGTACGCTACTTTAATTTGTACTTTAATGACGCTGGGGCACTCGATTGATTCACTCCATTGCTTCATATTTTCACTGGCTATAGCCACAACACAGATATGTATACGAATATTGCGCTGCTCTAATCAACTTATACCAGACTGACTTTGGGACACTCGACTGACATACTTTCATTTACTTGGATCACAGACTCGAAAGTTCGCGAGTGAGTCCGAGTTACTCTAACGAATTCACGCTGCACAGGATTAAAGTATAATTTATGTCACTCGGGTATACGATATGGACATATAATTATATTATCTTAGTGATTCGTAAACTCACGGACTACCCGCATGTGACCATTAACCTCGTACACCGTTATATTTGCGAATCGAAGTAATTATCGCGTTTCGTAGACGGTGACATCAGCGCGTTGCTGATACCGTCGTAAAATCGATGCGGTCATAAAATGGATTCGATGCATCGATAAAATCCATCCGGCGATTTACGAATTCTAAAGAACCTTGATTGGGTCCATGTGACTGGAGCCACGAATTTCTTGGATTTTTCAGCGGGACGTCGATTCGGTTCGTCTACTCTGACGCTTTTTCCACAGAAGCAGGCAAAAACAGGAATAAAACAGGGGACAGGAAGATCGATGAGTCTTGGCGCGTCCGCTTCGCACAGGTGCATCACCGGCACAGGTGAACATTACGTTTCTACGAAAGCTCGTGCACGTGGTGAATAACGATCACGCGGGAGGAACAGAGAAAGAGATGCAAAGTCCAGATAGAGAAGACGCGTGCATCCGGCTTAAGGGTCTTCGAGATGTATCTAGCAAAGAAACGTGTATTTTATGCAACCGTCAACCGGGAGCACCACGTTAACCCTTTTAGTTACGGAAGTGCCTTCTGGGTGGGCAATAGGAGAGCAGTAAGAGATCAGCTCATCAACTGCTAGGTAAAAGATCGACAAAATCAGAGATATGACTTTTGAAACGAGGTGTATGCAACAGTACTCGCCATTATCGCGGTCAAAGTGTTAAATCGTGCAACGTGATGCATCGCACGACTCTAAACTCCGAATATCAAGTTGCAGCTGACGCATTAAGGCGAAACGATTTCGAAGCTGACCAGGGTACGCGTCGAGCAATAAAGTCATCCGAGTAGACGATCCCGTAATGATTTTACGCAACGTGTCTCGAGCAGACCGGCTGAAACGATCTATGTTTCCTTTTACGGACAACTGGATTCCCGATATCGTAGGCAATAAATTCCAGAAATCGAGTACTGGCAGCGTATCATTTCACGGCAACAATTCACCACTTGGAGCAGCCGACGACAACGGTCCTCGTCTCGATTGCGCAGTTCCATCGGACGTTTCTCAATGATGGACAAATTTAACGGTGATCCGCGTACTCTTCCTCGATGAATGGTATACGATCGGTAACAGAATCGCGAATTATGTTCGATCTTTGGTAAACAAAAATAAACGTAAGATATAGGGGGACACCATTTGAAAATTAAATTGTCAGTACAGAGATATGATGCAACGTATCTCGTAATAATTGCACTCAGACGTTTTGTTTTAATTACTAGACGTTTAGTTCTGTAATATGTAACGATTAAATTGCGGATGTGAGCGTAGTTACGATACGAGATCTTCAGAGTAAACATAAGTTATGTAATTTATGGACTGCGAATTATACAGATTACATGATTTGCAGATCTATTCGCAGTCTCTCCTACTCTCGGTCATGTTGAATTTTCTGCCGCCGATTCATCGATGATCGACAAGCGTCGACGAGGACGCGGCTGCGAGTATCGACGTTAATCGATGGAAACTTTATAGCTGGACGATATATTAGCAGAAGGCAGGTGTTGGTATCGTGGTCGGTTTACTCGGCGAAACCGTGGTAGCGGTTTGCCGGTAAAAATTCCAGGGGTCCGGGACCGGTTCCTCCCAAAAAATTGGCGCCGAGCTGACCACGTTTCGGGTCAAAGAACGGCCTTGCCTCTCCCTGTCCCTCCCTCCCGACGGTGTTCTCCGTACACTTTTTCGCGTCCTCGTGCCCCCTCTATTCTGCGAGAGTTTCGCATCGCCAACTCGAACGACGCCAATGGCGTAACTTCTTACAACGGATGCGATAAAAACCGGCAAAACATCGGCCGACAAAAACAACGAAAATAGTTCTTACGACCGATCCAACCGATTCGTCATCGGTCATCAATCGTTGGAATTCGCTGACACTATTCTGGAAATTTACAACGATCTACGGAATTTGCGGATGGCGCCTACTACCTTGTTTATTCCGAATTATGGTAATCGATATGGAATAGCGAATGAATGCCAATTTGAACATGAAAATGAATAATGAAGCCAGTTGTTCAGGAAATCAAAGTAGATACTGGTTCACCTTCTAAACTTCTATTGGAGACCTACATTTGATAATAGTCAGTTTACTAGATAATTTCGTATCGAGGACCCCTCTTGTAGAGATCTCGAGGTAGATGAGTTGCGAGGAACGTGTCACAATGGTCCTTCGTAATTTCCTGCAGACACAGTATTTGGCGCAGGAAGATACAGAGTGTTCGCTGTATATCCATAAATGTGGATTTACTATGCATTTCTGGGGAAGGATACGAACACGCAGCAGCTCGAACAATAAATGTGTACGCGGTGTCTACATCTGTTCGAGAAAGTGCAAGTGTTTTGTAATCCCGAGTAATTTGGCGAGGACGGAGGCTCGTCTGCTGCGTTCGAAACTGCTGGCCACCTGCTTACTACTTGCCTTAGAACATATCTGATGTAGCGTTGCGCTGATTTTTGTGAAAGAGTCGCGATATTAGGGTCATCTATTCATGCCAGTTAATTGCGTCTGTATACGTAGCTACATACTTCAGGTTATTGCACCGAAGCTGCGAAATGTTCGTACACTGGCAAGCGGGTAGGTAGGCAATTAATTTTGGAGTGGTTAATTATGGAAATAAGCTGGCTATCCTTTATCAGAATCATGTATAGCTATCTTCATATTGCAACAAGTTTTGATTGTTCGTCTGTGTTATATTTGGATGAGGGTTACACATTTGTAGTTGATAGGCAACATTTATAAATTAACGTTTTGACAAGAACATCTATCAGACAAGAAAAGTATGTTGATCTGTTGATAGATCATCTACGATTTGACTGATCAAGAGAATGTTCCACCCGATAAGAAAGGTGCTCTTCGAGGAAATAGAACGCGTTCATAGCGTAAGGAAACGTTTATCGAGTATCGATCAGTCCGCTAATTAGTAAGCTATGTTACCAATGGGCCGTTATCGCTTAAAAAGAAAGGTATCGAGAACAAACGTATAAACACAGGCATATAGACTTGATCGTATCGATACACGTGTTTCAGCTAATCGCGACAAGTAGATAGAAAGAATCGAGGGAGCTTTTCCCGGTGGCGCGTTACGCCAGTGCTTGATACACTTATTGGGTAGGCGCGCGATCGGTTGGCGAGCAACGACGCATGCGCAGATCGCTGTGTTGCGCAGAGGCGAACGCGCGAACCGCGCACAAGAGGGCAACTTGCGCAACCGAGCGCGAGGAGGAGAGCGAGACGAAGCGCCGATCGGTGGCGCGGCCGCCAAAAGTGAAATCGAGAGATGGAAGAGGACGAAATGGTGCGCGCGGAGGGGAATCGCCCGCAGCCATTAAATGAAAACACAGGATTAAGGGTAAACCGGGAGCTAGGCGAGTCATTTACACGCTCTCCGTGCTAATTTAATTCCATTTTAATTGACGCTCCGATCAGCTCTTTTCATACCTCTCGTACGGATAATCTCCCGTTAATTGGGCTAAGTTACTAAGACGCCAGTGTTGAAAGGTATTGGCGCGTTAATGATTGATTCCTTCGTTACTCCACGCTGTAGCTTCGCCGAAGCGAATCGTGTATTCTATCATGGACCTGATGTATACAGAATCGGATTTTCTGACTCAGTGGTCTGCGGATTAATTTGATTGAGAGCTCTGCTTTATTAAAATATCGGAGAACGCGTGGAAGATCCGTTAACAATCGCGTGCTAATTTATTTATAAGGGACATACAACTGACGTATAACGACTCTTATCGAATTTTTATATACAGGGTGGTTCAGAAGTGGCGGCATAATTGTGCGAAAAAGAATACAACCTCGACATTTACTTTTCCTCGCAAATCCTATATAACTCCAGATTGACCGTCCATTTTACATCAGAAATCCTCTTTCATTCGCAAGGTGAATTTTTCAAAGTTCACAGGCGGATGAAGTTCAAGATAATGCGAAGAACGATTCGATTCACATTGTTTCCAGGATTACGTTATGCAAAAGGTTCAGAAGCGTTCGCACGAGAGCTCATCGATGCAATTTTGTCCGGCGTTCCTTGACACGAATGCGCATGGAAACGCGCGCGCGCGAGCACCCGCTCGAGTCGCGATAAATTTTTAGATGGACTTTAATCGTGCCGTTTACTGGATACGCCGTGAAATATCACCGTTACGTACCAACCGTCGTAATTAAATACATAATAATTCTTCGTCGCTGGGAGAATCGTCGATTACCGCGTTTGCGCCACGGTAATTCCTCAGGTATGTGTACGCGGAATGCAGCCATCGATTCTGACTCTTTCCACGCGGTTTATGCACCGTTAAGGTAAGTACAGATGCGGTTGAATCGGACGCTTCCGTTTTATCTGGAAACTATTATTAGAAACGTTGCACAAGAGGATTACGTGTGCTCTGATCGTCTTCTGATCGATCGAGGTTCATTATAGACTTTACATTCGCATAGGGATGAATAACGTTCGAATTAAATTCCGTGCATATATATTTAACGATTTGATGTTTCAGATTAAGAGCTGTCTATAGATATAAATCCTGAATTTTTGTCAACATAAATAGTTCCGTACATTCAATTATTACGCAAAGTCTTATCAAAATCCAAGTCATTCTTTAAACTCCAATGATAAATTGCCATTTTAACTAGAACTACGCGACTAACCTATCTCGTAAGCAAAAGGATAATCAAAGCAAATTTCGCAACTATTGATACAATGAAACGTTTCTCGGGTAGCTACTTAAAAGCAATTTCATGTTATCTGAGAGATTCTATAGCTTCATAAGCGCGTTATGAGCAGTTGTTCGCTTAGCCATCTCTCGATTGTTGCGCCACGTTTGCGACGCACCGACTGCTGAGACCTCTGCGCAGCCACTATTGACATCGTAATCATTATTATCATTCCCATTACGCTGATGAGGTTCCTGCAGCACAGGTACAATCAATTGATTGCAGTTATTACAAGATAAACTGGTTGGTCGTTCGATAACCTTTTCCTGAAGAGCACTTGTCAGGATCTACGTGTTCGAAATTGGTTTCTTCCAGTACGTTCTTCGGCATTAAAGCGTACTTTATATTTAATCGACCCAACTGCTTCCTAAGTTGCGAAAATCGGTATAGAATTATGCTATTCCGTTAATATTACCGACTAGTGATTGCTACCTTCGAAACATTTTTGGAAGGATCCTCCTTGAACTCTACACGCGTTGCGTGTTGCATTAAAAACGTTGTTACGCAAATGGCGCAACAAAATCGATGTAAATTGAGAAACAACGGATCATCAGCGCAAAATTTAAGGACTTGAGAAACCTCGGTAATGTCTAAGATACGCAAAAAAATGAGTCGTTAAGGACGAGTCAAGGAACAAGCAAATGGAAGTTGAACTACGTGACGGGCAAATGTGCGCGGGTGAAAAACTCGCGTGCACCTCGGTGCACGATACACGCTGCGTCGGACAGAGAGAATATGCAATCCGGTTTCGTAGGAGATTTCAAATTTAAAGGTTAAGAAACATAGAAACTTCAAATTTTCTAATTTAGTAATTTAAACGAGAGTTAAGCACTGGATATTGCAAATCGGTCGGATTACAGTCGACTCGGCTCGATGATCACCTTTCACGCACAAGTTGCTCAACCGAAATCGCCACAATTTCTTTATCCATCCGGAAACCGCACCAGGCTGAGTAATACTCGTGTTAGTTTCCAGGAGTTTATATCGAGAAACCAGTTGAAAACGGATCGAGAACAGGATAACAGAATCGAGTCCACGATCGGATTCTATTCCTTTATGACATTGTTCCCCAAGTTGCGATCTGATGGAAGTCTGCGGTCTAATTAAGTATTCCAGGTGTCATTCGCTGAAATTACTATTAAAAATAGGACAGTAGTTTTGTTCACGGTCTGAGATCAAACTTGGTAGAGTTTCTCACCTCGACAGACAATTCGCTTAATTTTGCAACGCATGAATCACAGATGATATCTTGCACGAAAAGGTTGCAGTACCGTGAACGCTCTTACTGAAAGATTTAGAACGGAGAACGCGACTTTCTAAGCTCGGTTACTTTACAAAAAGTAATAATCTAGTTGATCATCATTACCGCAAGTTTTATGCTTCACCGCGTATGATAATTAAATGGTTCAGAATTAGCAGACATTGTTACAAACTTTGTTACAAACCTAACGATTAATAGCGGTTGTACTGGACAGTTAACATATTACACAAAAATATGGTAATATCAAGGTAAAAATCTCTCGAGGATTACATTTGTCCGAGACACTTTTATAATCTTTCTGGGTTCACACCATCCAGTGACAAATAAGGAGCTTAATAATTACTTATTGTACGCAAAGCTATACGGTTTCATTAAAAAAACAAAGGTGTCCCATTTCATTTTCGGCCCATTTGACCCAATTTAAATTCTCTTAAGGAAATTCCTTTCCATCCTCTACCATATTAAAGCCGTAGCTTGACCGAATTCCACAAAACACCTCGGTATACTGTTACCTCCTGACAGTTAATTATCTTAGCACCGAGTTAATTCGACCTATCAGGCAACAGGTTAATTTCACAAGTCTGATCCACATTCACATTCGCGCAACTACCTATTCTAAACGTCCGTCAAAACAATCTACCTATTATTAAAAATAAATGTAAGCACATACGTTCTTTGTTATAAATATTTGACCTTTTAAAAACGGAGACAGAAGACTAACGAGTACAGTTTTAGTACCGTACGTCTGGAGTTTCAACAACGTTTTTACTAGACTCAATAACTTTGCGATGTGGCATCAAACGTCTTGTGAATATGCAGTCTTATATGCAGCGTTGCCTACAGTCACGGATTTAAAAGGTGAAAATCCAAGAAAGAACGCATGAAGGAAGCAATAAGGCAGCAAAAGAATAGAGCCGGACTCGCGTGTGTCCGGTCAGTAACTTCTAAGGATCATTAACGCCTGTAGAGGATAGACGAGTGTCGAGGTGGAAAGTGACGCATAATACTATAGGCTCGACTAGATGTCGAAGATCACTGTTATTGGGAAACCAAACGACTACGTTGATCCGGCTTCGCTCGTATACGCGTTATCGTGTTCCCTCCTCCGGCGAATAGAGCTGGACGAGGATACGAGCCGGTGACACCGTGTCGCCGGTGTCAAGGATTCCGAAGGATGAGCATCAGCCTATGGCGAGATTTATTGGGTTATTTGCGTATATGTTACAAGGCTACGAGCGTCAAGTGACATCGGCGAATCCTGGATAGCTAGCTTGCTGTAGTCTTCCGTCACGATCGCTGATAATGTAAACAGCCATGTTCCACACCTCATTACTTAGGGTGTAATTACTATATATTTCAATTTCAGCGGGAGTTTTGGAACTTGCAAAATTTAGTCTTTTGGGAGGATAGAAATTTCGAAATTTGGGAATTTGAAATTTGAGAATTTGGGGATGTGAGAATTTGGGATTTGAGAATTTGTAAATATGAGAATCTACGAATTGAGAATATATGACGGAAATTCTGAACACAAAAGTCTGTAAATAATATAAAGTATCCTCAAAAGCAAGGTAAGGCTTGTAGGTTCAATGATATTGACACTGACCGTAGTGACATTTAACACGTAACCTCCGATTTGGAAACACTGCATGAAATATAATTTGATGCTGCAACAGTTTCGGTGAAATACGAGTTTGCGAGAAATGTTCAATTAAAATAGCTTGAGGCACCATAAGGTGTCGGGAGGTAAAGGTTGCGGCAGATGCAATAGAATATACTTGAGCAACAGTTTACGCGTTGCGGACATTGAACTTTATCTCGAATCAATGGAAACACGAATTCCATAGCTGACTTTTAACTTATTTCAAGCTGAGTTACTATTTGTACGCACGTTGCAAATCGACTCTTTAATTAGACATTATGATGATTGCAATTATTCTTGTCGAGTTTCGCAAGAAACAGCGTTAATATTTATTACCACAAAAAAGGACCACCATAAAGAACAAATCATATAAATTGGGCAACATGAAAAATACGAATACTTTATAAAGGACGTAAAAAAAAATGGATCATAATTGCAACCATATAGAGCCCAAAACTGTCACATTTGATAGTGCTTAATGTCACGAATGAAATATAAAATCACGCGAAAATCCAAGGATTTCGCGTTTCAAGCAACAGTCGTATTCCGTTTCTCGCGCCCATTAACGACGATACGACCAGTCGTTACGGAATTTCATTTAACAATAATGTTCCCGCCAGAAAGCACGGACAGGTTGCAAAACCGCCAGTTATTGTGACGAAAGTAGCCATCGAATGCATGGTCTAATTGCACGATAATTACCGCGATAACCTTGCGGTGTCGCGATGTCCTTCCTATTCCTCGTTTCACAATCGGCCGAGTAACCCTGGTAGAAATTTCCGAAGGGGCACCGTCGTCGTAAAGAACTTCCTCGTGCCGCTTGTTCTAGTTCTCCGTTCCGAACGATTAAGGCTCGTTAAGTGTCTTCTAGAAACACGAAAACGCTGTTAAAGGTAAAATCGTTCGAAGCTGGTGGCCCCGTGCTCATGGCCTAGCATCGCTGATTCGTATCGTCTCGTTTCGAAATTGACAAAGCAATTCGAAATTGTAAATCATTCTTGACTCGCCATTTTGGGCAGATCGATGCATAATAGTGTTGATAAGAGAGAGCGAATTTGCATTATAATCGCGCTTCTGAAAGGCTCGAATCTGGCAATTAGCGTCGGGCAAACTTGCCTTGGGATCAACACTTTACATTTCGCTAATTATTAGTGGTATCAATAGTCCAAATTTAATAAATTATTAAAGTCTCCACAAACGAATTCAATTTTTCAAATTGATTACCAAGTTTTACGAGCTGGAACTACAACGCGTAAAAAAATACGAGTTCGTCGATGCGTGAAGCCTGTGCACGCGTTCAATAATTACGTGGCAATTACCACGACGACCCCGGGGACAGCTGACCTTACCGGGAATGCTCCTTTAAATTCCTGTATTTCGCAACTGGCGGATGCTCGTAGCACGCGTGCTCGTCCACGTACTAGGCAGAACCAGTCGTTTTTGACGCGCACGGCTCCGTATTTCAGCCGCGTGTACCACGCGCGAAAGAGCGACGAGGATCGATAGAAATCGAAACAGGAGGAGAGACAGAGAAACGCGATGAGGCCTCCCGGTTGTTCCAGTCCGGTTGAACGCGAGACGCATACGGAAAATGTGAGTCCAATGTCACCGCGACGAATCACTACCGCCCCCGCACCTCCCGGGAAATAGTTTTTTTACCCATCGCTTTGGCGGCCATGCGTTGGAAAAAAAGATTACGTAATGCGAGGCCTAAATACCGATCCATATTATCATAATCGATAGAAGAGTCTTTCTAACGTCACTCAAGCACGCTACTAGCAAATAGTCCTCTTTTTACAATATCCTTAAACGAAAGGATTTATTCCAATTTTCAGGGGATTTATGACCTTTCTATTTTAAATACCGACTGGAGAAAAGTAACATGCATCGTTTGTATCGTTCGTCATATTCCGTCAGACGAGTACAGAGAATGTCATCCGCATCTAGATGCAGATCGTACACAATGATCCCATGAATCACTTTATGAGCAATGAAAATGTGCGCGAAGATTGATAGCGAGGCGTCGATCGACGGAACGTGGACTGGAATTTCAAGCAAGAAAATTGAATTATCGATCTAACGATCAGTCCAATGTCTAAGGTGTCGAGGTTGATGGAGACTTTCTGGAAACGATTAGATTGTAATTGGCGCGTTCGATGGAAAATTAAACGGTCCGGTTTTAATTCCGTACTCGAGCGATACGTGTCGAGAAACGTCTACGATTTGTACACGAAGAGGAGGCTCGGAATGCTGTATCAGAGCAATGGGATCGTGCATAAATCGCGGGTAACGGGCGCGTTTCGCGATAAGTTACGAGCGTGAAACGGGGTGTCGAGTCTCGGGGATAATTTGCATCAGGAGAAACGTACACCTGCGGCGTATCGAGCGGAATCTGGCTGTGCTGCGTCTCGCTGAAATTGGACCATCGTGCGATCTCTCGCGTGGCGCCAAAATTGCAAAACACGCCGAAACGAGAATTGATTTCGAGAGAAGAATCGATGTCAAAGGTACAACGCGTCCGACCAAAGTACAGACACTTACCAACGATCACATCATTCTAGACCTTTAGATCGTTGAATAGTTGCCGAATTAACCTTGACGTTCACCTTGGAATTCAAGGTGAAAGTTTTTTATTATCGTACCACACGGTGAAGATAAGTTCAAGACGCTTGCTACTCAACCGACTTTTTGAAAAACAATGTCGAAGTTACAGTACTGAGTCACTGTAAAGATATGTCACTGTTTATTTTCGAAGTGTTCCCAAGAAAAACCTAACATGAGCCCTTCTGTTTTTACGCGTAAGAAGGTGATTAGGTCTTTTCCTTTTGCTTTCCTTAATGAAAGGAAGCCTAAATTGCACGCGACTACAAAAGTAACTACGTAAATATGTGTCTTGCAAATTCACGTGCACAGGGATATGATTCCAGCAAATGAGCATCCGTTGGAGTAAACTAATTGTATATCTTTTCAGTTATATCAACTGCAGCTCTGTTATTCAGTTAATAAGGTTCTATCACACTAAGAGTTAACTGCCATGACATAGAAATGAAATATCTTTTATTAAACTATTATTTAGTCGTGAGAAAATATAGATTTAACTTCAAGAAGGACAAATTCGACCCTACTTTGGTACTCAGGAGGTAATAAGAAAGGCGACGCTGTAAAGACGATCCCACCGACGAGAGAAGACTTTGGGATATTAAATGGAAACGATTTTAACGTTGCAACACGAGAGGCTACAGTCTTCAACATTGTATCCTCATCGAATTTTCAAGAAATCGCGCATTCTTCTGGAACAGTAATTTTACGGGGTAAGAAAACTGCTCGCCAATCAACAAAGTCATAACCCGAAGCGCAGCATGGCAAAAACGCAGTCATCGAAGCTGAATCGCGTGAAGGCGTAATTGGTAAGAAAGCAACGTTTTATGAGGTTGCTATCAAAAGGGCTTTTACGACGCGTTTCGACTAGAACAGTGGGTTCGAGGCAACCCTGACCCACATTTCGTTGAGAAACACGAAGGGAACTTCCAGGAAAGCAATTCCGTGGTGATTTCCACCGGATCCTATCGATGATTCTACAGAACCGTTTTACTATGATAATGAACGCTGGAGCGACTGAAATTACATATCATTGTCCGTTACCGAGCGAGAACTGTTTCTTCTATGGAACAACTGATTCATGTTGTGACATAATTGTAGACAAAAAGCACGATCCGTTTCCATCGTGAGCGACACTTCTTCCTTGAAGTCGTTCCGAGAACTGGTTCAGAGCTACCTTATTAAATTTACGATGAGCCAGCGAATAGCAGCCTGCAATGGAAATGACACGTACCCCGATGTCGCTAAGCAACAACGCTCTTTTGTTGCTGCTCGTGATTCTCGCGCGCTAGAAACAATTGCCCAACCGATCTTGCAAAACTACGTACGACGTGTTTCAGGAACAGATAGTAAACAATCGAGAAACTTCGAGTCGCGTGTTTCACTCTGCGGTGGGAAGTTCAAATGCGAAAAGCTCATGGGCATTGTACGATACGCGCTCAGATTTCAAATTCAAATCGAGAAATGAATTACCCATCAAGTCATTAACCGAGTCATTTCTCCTCCGTGCTCGCAATAAAACATAAACAAAAATCAATCGATTCGCGTTGCTGGAAGTGATCATTGATCATTGGAGAATCGAAACAATCAGTGTCGGAGACAAAAGGGCGGGAGCATCCTCGACTCGCCTAGACTGACAAAACAATCCTTTTGCTCGACCCTGACCCAAATGCTCGTCCGTCGTTCGCGTGCATCGGACAGGACGAGGTTTCTATCTGTCTCGATCGCAAACATCGAATTCTCTTCTTCCGCAGGAAATCGTCTCAACACTCGTTTTTTGCTCAATTCTGCACGATGAATGCAGATAAATGTATGCGGTTTTGCAGGAACGCTGTTCGCGGGAATCTGGTCAAGGAGATTTTTCATCAGGTGAGAAATGTCCGTTCGAGTGACGAAAATTAGACGAACGACATAAACCACAAGGTCGAAATTAATTCTGCATAAATACATTTCAAATTTGCTGCAGTTACGTGCCAAACTTTGAGCATGGAATCATGCAATCGGTATACATAGTTCTTTTTTGGGGAACTATCGTTCAGAAATGATGTGAATAAGCCTTGGAATGCTGTCGCATGCTAGAATATGTACTCTAGTCTCCTCTGTTACTCTCGTTCTACATTCAGACCTACAAATTTAGACCTTTTTGCATCAGGCCTCGTAGCACCAATATTCTAGCGAAGTTTTCATCTTCCTCGTATCAGCGCATCCCTCGAAGCGTACGCGTAACAAGAGAAAAGTGCGAAACGTTCGAAGAAAGGATTCCCGATAAATTCAGATATCCTCTGCTGGAAAGTATCGCCTCCCACGAGTTGCATCAAGAGGGGGCAAACAAACGCATCTTCTCCGTGGCGGGCCACATCCATGACCCAGATATCGGCCAGGCGTTTTCTTTCGCGTTGTCGAAAACAAGCGGGCTACGGAAGGATCGTATCTCCCCGGGCGAGCAGCTGGTTCCCTTATCAGAGCTCGTATTTCGAGGCAGGGATTTCTCGCGACGCGTCGCGGCGTCGCGTTGCGTCGCGACGGTTCAGATGGGCGCGCACGAGCACGCTACTGGGACAAGGTTGCCAGGGGTCCATAACTATCGCCCGCTGACATACAAGAATGCGCGCTTCTTGCCCGCCGTTGGCCGGATTCACTTGGTCGACGATCTTCCTCTCTTTCGGTCGGTCGTCTTCGTCCCTCGTGGGTCCTCGCCGAATCCCCTACCAGCTCCGAGGGTTCGGGCCATCTCCCTCTCTTCGAAAAGGATCGCAGGGGGGCCCGGTTCGGCTTGATCCCCTCTTCGTGACCCCGCTACGCTCCTCTCGTGCCCGACTGCCCCCTCTGGTCACCATCGGGACGCGCCTCCGCTGGATCGCGACGCCGTTTCGATCTTTGAATACCCTGGCGTCGTCAACGCGATGACCAGTCGTCGAATTACGGGCGAATCCCGCATACGTGCGCGTTATTCAGCGGACTCGATCGGTCAGCTGCTCCCTTCGGCTAGTCATCCTGATTTTCTTCTTTGAACTTGCCTGTTACGCGAGTCTCTTACGTTCGTTACGTAACGGGGCTGTTTCTGGCTTTTTCGAATAAAGAGGAAAGAGAGTGGACCCTCCTCCTTTGGCGATCGCGGTCACGCGACTGAGGAACGAGGGTCGCGAGTGCCACTGTGCCCAGCCGAGTCCACGGAACTCGCTGCGAACCTGCTCGAGATGTCGGTGAGTAATCTTCTTTTTTTATCAATCTGTCGATGACGGTGTTCGAATCGGGGATTTTCGATGCTCGGTATCCGAGGTTCTCCTCGACTCCTCTACAGACAAATTTTTAACGAGCGTTTGCAACTGCGATAAATCTTTGCACCTTGTTATAATTAAAAGTTCGACTGTTTCTCGGTATAAATATGAGTCAGGGATAAAAGGGGGTTGCGATCCTTCTACCGTCAGCCTTCGGATATGATCCACAAATAAACATTACGCATACATTAAACGACTACATGTAACGTATACATATACCATTTAATATACGAAAAAATATCAGTCCCAAGAATGTACTGGCAACCAGTACATGTACACCAGAAGGTTTCAGAAGGTTAAGTACCTTCTAACGTCCCAAACTTTCAATCAGCGATCAAGCATTCAGGATTTCTAACATCTAAATTTGAATCTAAGGCGATGATGTTCTTATAAAGAATATAGCATCGATCTCAGAGAGAAAATAGGTTGTAACGATACAGAAATAAAAGAATTGTAGTATGATGTAGCGTCGAGCCCTGTTAAGTGAAATTCTAGAAAGTAAAAGTTGAAGAAGTCGAAACATGTGTACCTACAGCTACGACTAAACGTTCATCGAGCTAGGTCAATCACTCGTCGATGTGACGTCGCGTTACGTGCGTCCGTGACACCTGCTCGCTCGGAAACAATGCGAGTCACGTAACGTCACAACGTTGATTGACATTGCCGTTGATTCGTTACGTGGCATCGGTTTTCCTCAAACAATTGGGTCGTGCTCCATCAAGGACAAGCTATCTTTCCAACTAACGCGATGCACTTTACTCCAAATTAACCAGGACGATGACTCGATGTGCTCTAACGCGTTGACCCCTGCGCTGAAGTTTCAACTTCCGCTGAAAATTTCATTAGATGTAATATTTCTCTATTCAACTGACAGTCCACTTATATAATACTTCCGTAACAAATCTCGTCTACCGTTTTACGATCTAATACGAATATCCATAATTAGGGAAGAAAGGGAACTTTTATCAGGAAAGTGAAACTACACGAATCGATTAAAAGTATCAGTAAATGTTGTTGTCCAAAGAAGATTACAGAATAACCCAACACACGCTGAAGTTTTCGTACCGTTTCGTGTTCGCTACAGATGAAAATATTTGACCGAAAGAGAAGAACAATCTGGCCGAATCGATCACGCGTAGCACGCTTCTCTGTCGCTGAAAATATATGTCACGGCTGCTTTGATATTCTTTCGAGCATACTGTCGAAGCGAGTCGCGGTTACAGGCCGCCCCATTGTTGACTTGTTCCGCTGGTGGATGAATCGAACCATGACGAACGCGATTGCGACGTTTCCCTTACCGGTAATAGCCGTTCAATTATCTCCTCGAAGCGTCAGCGGGCCCGAGATCGGCTCGCAATCGTGCAGCTGTTGCATTCGTTGCAGCAACATCGTTTCTGATAACTCGTGCAGCCAGCAACGTATGCCAAACGTAGCATTAGAGAGTCGGCGAAACGATGCGTTAATGGGTCTGACTTTCGCGCTGGCTATGCAACAGGTTGCAAGAGACAATGAAGGAATTCGTGTCGAACGAAATCGACGAAAAAGAGAAAAAGATTCATCCTTCTAGTCGGCAGATTCAGATCTTGACGTTTTGCAACGCGAACCGTAATTTATGGGCCTTCGTAAGTGGATATTCGATCGCTTTGTTCCCGTTGCTTTTTATTCGAACTTTGTCAACGTACAATATTACAAATTCGATTTTAATTGAATCGACCTGTTCCAAGCGTACAATTGCCCTTTCCTTTCGCGTGCTTTTTTGTCCGAACATGTCACGAGTGTTACGTTGTCACGGTTGCTTAACGCTTCTAAACCGGAACGTAATTTGTCGCGGACTTTTTCAGCCTCCACTATTTAACGCAGAGACGAATCAGTGTAATTTCTCGTAATAATGACGTGATACTTTGTAATCCAAACAAACCGGACACGTGTCATTTCGATTCTTCAGTGACCACGTGTTTTCTGTAATCTTTCTGACTCTCTCAATTTTAAATTCCTTTCTACAATGAGTTGTGTTTCCTGCCATAAGTTACAAATATACTCTGTTCATCTAATTATCGAAGTATCCGGTTATGAAATTTTCTATTCAAGTTTAGCAAAATAAATTTCGTAGTATATTTTATGTAACGTACTTGCAGCAGAACGTAACCAAGGTAAAGCAAATTCATAACGTTTACGAATGATCTCAATGCCACTCAACCTGTTAATATTATTCAAATATTTTCCTCCACTTTTTCGAATTAACAGATTGGAACAGATTCAGAATGAATGTCCGATGATTCATTCTGCATTTCAAATAAAAGAGGTTAAAAATCTTTATTCCGAGTACAGGGTATACGTAGAAAACTGTTTGAGTTGGAAATTGAAAGCATTCCAAACGGTTGAGCACGAAACCGATCGGCGTGCACGTAATGCAGCATATTATGCGTAACCTTCTCTCGACTTCGGATAAGTCAATTCACTTTCGGAAGTGGCTTGCATTATGAAAGTGACTGTGGAAAAGTCGCGTGCACGCTTCGTTGACTCTGCTAACTACCACAGCTTCGCTCAGCCGTTCCAGTTCGCCGTGGGATATCGCTCTTGAAAAATTACACCTCGACTTCTTCAAAAATCCTACTATCTAAACGAAAATGTTACAAAATTTACAAAATCGTTCCTTTCGTTTTTACTCCGTCAACTTTCACATTTAGATTTCGATGAAAATCATTTATTTTGACAAACACTGCAGTTGTGAACTTTTTGCTAACATGAATTTTATCTAGCAAACTTATCGAAGTCAAATTTTTGTGAAAACCATGAACAGCTATTCTCAAACTAACAAGGAACTACAGAGAAGAACGAATAAACCTTTCGTTCATATTGGCATGTATAAAGGAAGGCTGCAAATTGAATTTTCAATGTTTTCAATGAAAATTTGCATGCATCGAAAGATGGCCCTTGGAAGAGTCCTCGTGTCATACTCATCTCTTGAGTCAACATACGAGCAATTCTCCGGTCTACCGAACAACCGCTAGATACGTAAATGAAACGCATTAAATCAGCTGTGTGCACGGAGCAGAGAAGTTGCAATGGAAATGGAATTCAGCCTTGGCATCAGTGGGCACCCTTCCATTTTCAGACCAGTCGAACCACACTGTCGCAACCAGCTGGTTCGCCTGTGCCTCCCGTTCCTCAGGTTTCTCCCCTTGTGTATTCTAATCACTTTCCTTGAACAGAGAAATAATAACGCGATGCTTGCACGGTTCGTTAGTGCGATTTATCACCGTGACGCTGGTCCCACGTCGGAAGAGAAAAGCGCCAGCGAACCGCTGCTTGTAACACCGAACAAAATCAACAGCTGCTTCTCTGTCCCCTTAAACTCTGCCAAGACCTCTAACTTCCCTTCAGTATCTAAGGAGGAACCTAAAGAAATTTTAAGGGAGAGTTAGAGAGGTCTTGGTCTTGGATAACCTAACCCTGAGATACTGATAGCTATGAGGTTGATGAGGACCCGATCTGATCATCACCGATTCACATGATCTATCCTAGCAACAAACAGGTTGATGGAAATGCGATGCAACTTAACAAACTCGAACAAGATCGCCATGGGTACGGCAGCGAATTATGCGCACGTGATGTAAATCGGTAGCAGCGTTTCAAAGGCGGTGACTGTCTCCGGGAATTTTTATCTGTCCCGGTACCGCGTGATCTTAAGTGATCTACATATTCAAATTCCTTCTGCAGCAATGACACGGATTGTATTACAACACCGTCGCGTACATTCCCATATGAGATTTGAAAAATGGCCGGCTCGATAAGGATGGGTGATTCGATAGCCGAGAAACTTGCCGTGCCAGTGAAGAATTGGAGAGTACTTGACTCGTGCTCGTTGAATTATATGGACACTTGATGATTCATAAATAACGGACACATTGGGTAAATAATGGACACAAATAATTCATCGTGCACTCGAGACTTTATGTAAGGTTTGACAATGTTATACGGACAAACAGGAAATTGTTACAGCAACAGATTACGTTCGTTACGACACCAATTCTAAATATTTTGATCTAACCATAGGAATGACTTAATACATAGAAACAGAAGGTTCAATTTTACATCGTCTTAGACAATCCTTTTGGATTAGCACACAGTTGTCAAAAAGTCTTCGTGAAAAAGCGATACGTAACATAGTTACACCGAGCTCTAAATACCAGTTGCATCATATCAAACCGCACTATGATTAAAAAGAGAAATAAGATAAAATTCTAGTCAGCTACTAATACCAAAGAGAAATACAAGAACATTGGCACTCTTTAGGGATAAAAACGGAGACCCTGTTCTCAGCCACTAAAACGATTAAGCACGAGGTTCGAGAGAAAATGAAAGATTGAGCAAACACACGAACGGGACAAATTAAAACGTAGCTGGGCAGGATTAAAATGTAGGCGTTGCAGTGTTTTCGATTCGGTTTTTAATGACGTGTCTCGGAGCCGAGTCTTAATGTGACTTCGATGTTTCCACGATATCCACGGTCCACAAAAGCGACTTTCCGTGCGGTCAGCCCACTTCCAGATCGATAGTTGCATAACGTGGTAAAACGCATTTATAAGGAGATATCGATACACCGTGTCCCTCGCTTCCAAAACGTTTGGCTTCTCAATTTTTCGCGAGCCGCCGCTGCCCGCCTGACAAATTGATCAGCGTTAAGTTCTTTCTTAATCCTCTCGCGATCGATGACATAATCTCGTGCCAACGAAAAGTGGGAGTCTTTGGCATAGCGTTCGATGTTTGGAGCCGTTGACGCGTTTCTGTGGCGCAAGGATATCAAGGCTTATGTACCACTACATTCCAGTAAAAGCTTTGACCGATCAAATTTCAGGATACGTTTAATCGTACAACGCGTGCCGATACGATTACATTCAGAAACAAATTTAACTCCGAGATTTTACGGTTTAGTCGCAAACGGTACTTTAAATTAACATTGAAACGACGTCCATGGACAGCAGAATAAGGTAAAGTTGTGCTAATTTTATATTGGTACCGATTCTTCGACCTCCCACCTGTTTTTGTGGACGAACAACGATAATCGTGGCCACCCACGTGCGCCTGTGGCGAGGCAGCCAGTTTTTCCGTGCGACCGGAGACTGCTTTTTCTTCGCCAATTACGGTGCGGCACTCGACTAATCGCCCGATAAATCTCGTGGAAACATTTGCTTCGACGCGATTCACCTCGCCTCTGCGAATTCCCGCAGCTGCCCTCGAAATCGGCGTCGATTACCGCACGCTTCTTACTCGCGACGCTTTCAGACGCGACTAATATGTCGCTCCTCGTAATGAGTGCTCTTCTTTGTGCCGGAAACGTGCTCGCCCACGTGCACACCGACTTCCTACTTCTCTCTTCTTGGTTTCTTTTCTATAGAAGTCCATGCAACTTAGGGACGTGCAGGTACTCGAAGTTACGGACTTCAATTTGGAAAAAATTTCATCGAGTCTCAAATTCTGACACTATCGAATACATCAAACTTGAAAAGCTGAAGTTCCTTGAATTATTCGCAGCAGTTTCAGCGTATCGAGGAGTAACAGTCGTCAGCTGATCGCTTGCTTCATTCGGCGGATTCTAATCGATACCGGCCGTGTCCGAGCGGATAAAACAGAGCCCGAAAGGAGTGACCGACATTAAGAGTCGCCAAGTGCAAGTTGCGACTGGGCAATCTGGTTGTGGCATCTTGCCAAATAAACAAGCGTGTGTCGTGGGCGAGCAACGAGCTCGTGACTTTTTATTATGCGGATCCGTACGAATCTCTCCGCCGAGCGGACAGAAGCTCGCTTGTGCCGAGAAAAATTCGAGACCGATCTCGCCGAATAAATCGCGTGCGACTGCGAAGGTGAACGCGCGCGGGTTGCATCGATACCTCTAATGATTAAGTGACTTTATTGCCTCATTAAGAAGTAACACAGGTATTTATGCGGTGTACGGTATAAAACGGTTGCCCAACACCGGATCGCTCGGAATAAGCGCACTTTGAAACGGCTCGCGGCGCTGTTTCGCGCGGGAATGCGATAAAGCGATGATCAAGAGAGGCCAGAACCGCGTAAATGCAACATTTTCGAGCTGCTTACTCGCACCGACCCCAACTTATGATTAATTATCGCCTCGTTTGTTATTCGACTTTCGTAAGTTCCTATGCTCCGTGTCTTCTGCCGTTTCTTCGCTTCTTCGAAAATTGTTTCTCCCGCACGCTTTGCCTGTCAGCGCATCCCGCTAAATTAGCTCGTTTTTTGCCCACCGATTTTTACTCCTCGCGACCACGGAATACGTTTTTTGTCCGCTGTTTGGTCAGAAGCAGGCTCAAATCGTTATTGCGTAATGCGTAACCTAATTGTTTCTTGACTGGCAGGTAATTAATGTATCTAGGATGCAATATCATACCAAGATTTTAACCTTTGATTCGTGACGAAATTGTATGATAGGAAAATATATACACGCTATACAGAAAGTATCAGATACTATTTTACAGTCAATCTTCATTAACGACTATCGATTAAATAGCAACGCATGCTACAAATTTCGCTGATTGTATCAATCGAATACAATCGAGAAATAGCAAGTGAAACGTAGTTCATCTATCGAATATAATAATCGTTCGAGACTAACTTCACCGGTGACAATTTATTCGAGAGTCGGCAACAAGAGCCTCATTTTTGCACGAAGCGAAGGTCGAAAATACGAGACCGTATCTCACGAAATCTCGTCGATTGCCTCATCTGCCTCTCTCATTTTTCCGTTTCACCTGTCCGTCAAGTGGGCAGTCGAGGGCCGCGATAGATAGCGGTATCTCGTCAGAATACCCACGGTAACGGGATCGTAAACGCGAAAAGGTAAACGAGTGTAAACAGGGTTTACGGGTTCGTTCATCACGCGAATTGGCGATCGCGACGCGCGTAAAAATTACCGTCTCGCCGGCTGTCTCGACCATCGTAAAGATTCTCGATTACGCAAACGACCAATTACGAGTCGTGGAAGGGGATTAGGTCGCGCGCCGCGCATAAACGAAAACGAATGCAGATCGAGAATGGTAATAACCGTACTACTCCTGGAACAAAGTGTAACACGCCGCGAACCGGGCAATTAATGACGACTGGTTCAGTTATCTGCCACGGCTGGATGAACTGTTGCTCCACCATGGAAACTGGAATTTCGTAACGTACACAGACGCCAGAGAGCGAGAGGGAAATAAAAGAGATGCCGATGGTATTTTCTACCGGTTTGTCTTCGATTCGATCCGCGAAATAGCACGAAATCGTTGTTTTCGAGATCGATCCTCTCGTGTCTTCGTTTCGATCGCTGCCACTGTATGTTCGACAAATTTCCGATTTTTTTAAAGGTCTCTCTACCGATACGATTAAGCGATACAAATCCTTCTGAACTATAATTTATTTGCCTTGGCTGCACCGGTATCTGAATAGTGCACATCGAGTGATTCATTGCTTTGAAAGTGGAAAACTGCAACGTGTCGTCGATGTAATAAGAAGTGTATAAATTGTAGAGCATTGACAATGCGATAACCAAATGATATTTATCGGAAAAATTTGATTCGCCGTATCTGACTGGGAATGTTTTGAGCACACCGTGTTTTATTTCACTTTCGATACGAGTTACACAAAGGAACAGAAGGCTCGTAAATAATAGAGCAGTCAGTGGAGCTACGGGTACTTAGCATGATTGCCGAGATACTTTGTAAGTTGATAATTTGCGGTACGGTATTCCGCGGCGAGCAGCCGATATATGTATGTAACAAACGTTGTTTAATAGCCACTTTTCGTAACTGAATTTCGTAAGCGCCCATAGGAATTCTTCTACCGCGAACAAAGTGCATCTTTATGTCTATGATATTTAAAATACTGAGAGGAGCTGACGGGTAATAATTTTCAGACATTTATTAAGGTGTACTAGAAATATATTCATTTATACATTTCGAACGAGCTATTTTAATGAAACAAAAAACGGATGATGTGTAATCTGAGAATACGAGAAATTCCAAGTAGAATAAGATCGTTATCAGACAAGACGTTTCGTATAACTGTATTTTGGAGTTTACATAATTGGACTGAAAATTAGGATTTTGGCAGAATAATGAAACAGGTGGATTACTGTTTAAATTTTTACAGAGAAGATTAGGGTCCATAGGATAATTCTTGATATTAAAGATTCGATAGTTACCGAAGAAAAAAGTTGACCAACGAAAGATTGCAAGTCAGTGGCTCGTGATGTGGACAAGCGGAAACTTAGACTGATTAATTCACGGTTATATTTGACAGTGACGCTTGGAGGCGTTTTTTGAGGTCCCGATGATTGAGATTTCACCGACGCGGCAGCAAAAAATTGATCATTCATTAATTTATGTGCTAAATGCAATTGCATTCCTTTCCAGTCACTTTTTTTCAGCGAATGACTCGATTAAAAAATCTAAATATACCGTTTAGAATTAAACAACATTCGTTTCGGTAAAAAAACAAGGTCGTTCCTTTCGACAATTTCAAAACAAAATACGTAATACATTACAAACGACGATCAGCGAACGCGTCTCGAAAAGCGTATCTTACATCAAACAGAGGAAGTAACTGCAAACAGGTTGGGTCCTTATCACCTTAAAACTTTCTCCAAAGTAATCAGTTTCGTTTTGTTAATCGTTCAAGTTCGTCGTGTTAGGTTCAATTGGAGAGAATATTCGAAGGATTGCCATCGATGAATATATTCTTCGTCTGCCCTTTCCAGCTGGCAAAGGTGCTCGGTGGGTGGTTCCCGTTCAAATACCTAACTAAACACTATGGGTTGGACAGAACACTCGAGAACAGCATCCTCCCCGGCTGTTCAAATCAATCGACGTGGGACTACAATGACCCTTGAGTGAAGTAATCACACTAACAATGTATCGTATGCAAACCTTGCGGTGCATCTAAAACAGTGATAATGTGCATGTATGCTCATCAATTCATTTGTCTGGTTGTTACAATTAGCGTGATGTCCCTAGGTATCCTTAGGTTCTATGCTCTTTCTAGATTCTTTCAGCTTTCTGACTCTTCTCAACTTTTCCGAAATAGGGTCAAGATTTAATTTCACCCTGGTTGGTCAAATTTTATAACGACAGATCGTTGATCTTTGCATTTGTATTCACGTATCTTCATCTAGGACTATGATGGCATATTCAGAGTATATAATTTCAGCAAACAATTGAACAACAGTAAAGTCTGAACTTCAGTGATAGACATCTATTTGTTCGCAGTCGTCGAATTGACGTAAGACAAGATTTCGATCGAAATGATAATTCTGTGGCAAGAATTCATTAGCCGAAGCTGTACGAACAGCTGTAAGCATTAGATTAGAGGACGCAGGGAGATAAGGCTATCTATCGCGATCCCGGTAACCTTTCGTCGCGGTTCCAGTTAAGTGGGATGCTCAAAGCATCATTGTGAATCGTCGCGCGGCAATGAGCGGCCACCGCGGAGCCTCGGATGTTACGCAATCAGCTACGAGCACGAGCTCGCCTCGAGTAAGGTCTACGACCAAGGTACGTAATCCCGGGATGGGCAACAACGAAGCCTTCGACGGTATGCCATCTCGTCGCGGCTCGTCTCGTCGTCCCGTCTCTCGACTTGGCCTCGGACCTCCTCGTCGAGCCTCCTTCCTCTCGCTATTTCACGCTTTCCTCGCCGCTGGATACCGCTAACGCGGTTTTCCATGCACCACGGCTATCGCTCAGGACGATGACAGACTCTTCATCATCCGCCGCGTTGCAAAGCCTTCTCGACGGATCGAGGAATCTGTTCGGGGGATATTGTCTTAAATGGTCGATGTGTAACTTTAAGCGAAATCGTTTGATGACCGTATGATCACATATGATATCAGACTTACGATCAGAAAGATACAAAAAACATCGTCGCTGTGCATAGGGTCTTATTTAGAACAATTAATAATGTAGATAAAAAGAATATTAATAAGTAGAACTTGTTTAACTGCTCTGGTACTTTGTTACACTTATTACAGTAACGAGGAGAGTAGTCCGGTTTTAATTGCCTATTGCATACGAGCGCAATAAAGCGTTTAATTGTCGGTCCTCGCGATTTCGTAGGAAAGGTTAGGAGAGACTGAAGCGAAGGCGCTTGAAGATTTCCTTCAGCCTCGGGGATAACGTAACGGGCCAAGAACGTCGTGTTTGCGTGTCGACACAATGCAAATGGCACGTAGGAAAAAGCCGGGTCCACGGTCGCGTTCAAAATTATACAAATCGTATATTTATTACGTCAGAGCTGGAATGTGGCTGGAAGCACCAAATAAACGTGGGCGTCCGGACGAGTATTCCATGAAGCCATGATTAATCTTTGCTCGTCGATTCGCGAACACCGCATGCAACGTCTACCTGTGTTTATTTTAAGTTATCGGAATCGCTGAATAATCGTATCCGTGTCAAATAATCCGATTTAACGTTGAATTTACCGCGCGAGTGGACATTAAACTCGAGTCGGCTGAATTTTACTACGAGTGGTTGAATCACGGCAACAAGTACGGACCATAAATCCACGGTTTATCAAAAGCAACTAGGAAGTAGCGAGCAAACAAGGAGATTAAACGGTGTTCGGTTTTATGCTTCAGCGACACGCGAGGCCACCAGAAGAATTCATGTACCTACGTTAACGACGACGTATCGAAAAGACACATTTCTCGATCGATAAACGGAAATCGCGTCATTCGACGACATGTACAATCGCGTGCAATGCAAATTTCTTTCGGTCAAGAACTAATGTAGGGAACACTTTGTCACTTGCATTTGATTTGAAGGGATAGAACACGCGAAGAATAAATTTAACTTCTAAATTTCTGAATGTATAATTCTTAACTTTTTCCATCTAAAATTTTCAAATTTCTAAACCATCAAGTTTGTAAATTTTTTAACTCCAAATTTCATATTCATACATTTCTATTGTTTCGAATTTGGAGATTTTAACAAAAAATCCACAAGTGTTATATATTTCTTCATCGTTACATTCCTTATATGTAGAAGTCTACCATGCTTGTCGGTGTACCCTGATCAATTCGCAGGCGTTAAAAGCGAACCATCGATAAGCTACACTTTAAGTGCAAAATACGATAAATAAACATACAACCATAAAACGATACTCTCACAATTCAGCAAACATTTCGATAATCCCGATTTAAAACTTTAATCGAGGTCCGAACTGTACTTTACTCCCGAAAAAAAGATATTATCATCAAGGGACACCGTATCGCGATAATTTACAGTCAGTTTAACGACTTTGATACGTTTAAAGAAACCTCGATGGCTTCACAATTATTCGCCACAGTTTGCTCGAATTTCGTTCTCAAATAAATCGTTTAGTTAGTTTCAAAATGGATCACGATAGTCGAGCAAGATCGTGGGTGAAGCAGTTTTGCCCTGTATGGCTCACTTTCTGGCGATTAACCTCTTTTCGAGGCGTCCTCGCCCCGGGGGCAAGTGGCGAACGATTATAGTCGTCTCTCGAGCAATAAAGCCAAGTCGCGTATGTCGCTCGACTCGATTAACCACTGGAACGATCTTTAGAATGGGGCTTCTCTATTGCCCGAGACACGATCCATTCGCGTCCCACGCGACATCGTTAACACGGAATACACATTTCAAACGATAATTCAACGCGTCGTTGCACGAAGGCGATGGCAAACGTCAGACGCGATGGAATTGCTTTAATTGGAGTGCAACGTGAGGACAGCGAAATCTACAGTTTTCTTCGTTACCGATCTTGAAGGCCTTTCTTGTAGAATAAAAGAAACTTCCTCTTGACGAGGAAGATCAAGTTCCGTCAAAATGCTCTTTGGAATTGTTCGTGATCGTTGTCGCGAGATTATTCTTATGAAGCTGTAGAAGATTATTGAAGTTGCCAAATATGTACAACTTATACTAACATAACGTGTTGGATGTATCTTTTAAATCCTTGAGAATTTACGTTTTCAAACGTTCTAACCACCTTCCATTCTAATCAAACTTCAAAATTGTACAACTTCAAGAAATTTTGCATAGTACAAAATAAAAGTAACTAGAATGAAGAAATTTTAACGTGTGTACTTTGTGGCGATAATCTCCATAAATTGCTGTACGAACGTTAAATATAATAAGTAAATAATTTAAGAAATATGTTTGTCACAAAGCTCTCGGAAACACGTTTCGAGGTGTCGCACCGATTACGGGGGCTATCGATCAAAATCTTAACCCTGATAATATAAAAGGTAACAAGTGTACCTTTTTCGTCGATCAATTCCTGTTAACGGACGGCAATTAGTCTCCCTTTAAAAACGAATTTAAATACACGATCTCCCTTGAATTTATTGTCACACCGCTCGAAGCCTGTAATTACGATTTAAGTACCAAGCCAATGATCAATAGCCAAACTGGAAATTCGTGACAAGGTCAATCAGATTTCAGGATTTATTCGATCGCCTCGTATCCTGTATACTTGCATTTCTCGGCGAGTACAAAATCTCTGACGCAAGTACAAAGTTTGAAATGAATCGCACTACCAGTGGGACTGGAAACTTCAACATTGGCTGGCTCAAAATATAGTGAGAGATTCTTTGATCGGAAACCAAGAATTTTACTTGTGATACAATTTCGTACGAATTGATTCCTGAAAATCGAAATCATTTGCAGCAAATATTTGAGATGGCTGAGACTTTCGTGCGGACAGGAACCCGAAATGCTCGATGAAATTTCGAGAATGCGCGGAACGCGAACGATCCAGATCGAACCACAAGGTCGGCCATTATAGCTCGCTGATCGTTTATTACTTTTCCTGATCTTGTATTTTGAGATTAAGGCCGTGCAATGAATTATGGCTGTGTGAGCGGCGCATATAATTGATTTAAGGCAATGTCGAGCCGCCTCGATCCGTCCTTTCCGGCCGAACATGAAGATTGCAGCCAGGGAATGCACCGGGTGACGAGTCAATTAAATAACGTACCAAGTCGAGCACTAAGAACTCAATATCGGTGGGATAATTGAAACGCGGTAGTCGGTGGACACGCATTTAGTCACGGTGAAAGATTCGATTGTACGAAGGACTACGACGAATCGTTCAATTTTTTATGCCCTTACGATTATTCAATCTTCTGATTTACGGTTTTATGAGCTTCCTGATATATTTTATTAATCTCGGTTTATGTCATGCGAGTAAACGGTGGTGGAGAAATTTACGAAGTACGTTTTATGGTACTTAATGGTTAGGTATCAAATATGTATGCATGGAATATATTCTTAGAAACAAATTATTTTTGATGTTCTGAAATGTTTCCTTATAAAAGTCGTAGACTATTTAAGGATCCTTTGTTGGCAGACCTTTAATCCAACCCTTTTCGGAAAAAATCGAGTGACTAATGATTCACTGCAAACAACGAAAGCTGAATAGCGAACGACGCTGCACGGGATGAATTAGGCCATTGGCGTAGATAGGGAATGGACTGGGCATCAAAGTGTAGATTGGACAATCTTATAAACTTTCAAATTTTATCTTATTTAAATCTGAATTGCAAGTTTTTCAACTTCCAACTTTTTCAAATTGCAGTGTTCCCAAATCCCTAATTCCCTAATTTACAAATTTCAAATCTTTTAAGTTCTCAAGTTTCGATCTTTCCAAGTTCTGAAGTTCTAAGTACCCGAATTTCTAAATGTTAATGTCCTGTTTCCACCCGAGTCATGGTTCACTATGTTCGAAATATTCGTAAAGCTAGGGAAGTTGACCCCGATGAAGATGCTAGTTACGCCAATGGTCCCACAGACAGCACATCGAGTCGACTCACAGCGCTATTTATAAAACTCAATTACGATTTTCCCCCCGTGGCGAACACTGTCCAGCCTTCGACGATGCCTTTGTGCCAGGCACCTGTTGCACCAGTGCATCCGTTACCCGTTCTCGGTCTCGCTGACGCGTCTGGACCGCGAGGTGCGTTTACCTTCGTCCTCGAGAAGCCAGCTCGAAGAGGATCGATCCCGGGTTCTCCTTTGTTTAGCTACGTGGACGTTCAATGGAACACGGATGCTTTGCTGTCTCTGTCTCGCGTTCACGGGGCGGGGATCACCGGACAAAAAAGCCTTGCCCTTGCACACATTTGCAACCGCTAAAAATCCACATTCCGTGCTCCGGTCAGTCAGCGATTTACAAGCCACCTACGGGTCTGCTGTGGTCCAGCTGTAAGCCAAGGACCGCCGACGCGAATTAATTAACGGGGGAGGAACGAGAGCACGCGTCTTCGTGGTAAACGGTCCTAGTTTCTTCTTCTTCTTCTGAGGGGGAGTCGTTTCAAGGACTCCAACCGAGCTGTTTACGAATCGGAAAACTGGTATAACTGGAGACCGGATCCTGGTGTGGTCGGCAGAGAATGAAGGGGTGTTTGTTGAGTGTGCGGACAGAAATAGGTAAAGATCCGACTGAAGCGAGCCAGACGATTCGAGAAAGAGTACTTGTTTTGAAAGATCGAGGTAGCTTGGTTGTATTGCTGCTTAACCCCTTAGCTTATAACGAGTCAGACTCGTGATGCACGTTATAGTTCAAAAGTGACAAAGTTGAATCGTATTTGAAGATCGCTGAATCCAAAATATATCTAACATTTCAACGTCCTTTATTTATCTTGACACTGGGTTAACATTTGCTCCATGTTATGCATAAATCCAAAACTAGATGCCGAAGTTCAGTATTCGTTTAAAGATCTGTCTAATTCTGATCCATGACAAGATAAATGCAATTTCATTCTGATGCATAAATAAACGTCATCGAAAGGTTTCATTTATTGCACATCAACGAACAATACCAACATATTGCTAATGAAAGAAGACACAGTTCCGTGTCTATTGTCTCGGCGAACAAACTAAATGACACCAGGACGTAGGCGTAAGAAAAATGATCCGAAGAAAGAGAAGTGGTTCGCTCAGGCAACGATTACAGCTAAATGCAACTCGATTCTTCCACTGTTTTCTTACGGCTATTACGTCAGAGCCCACTCTCGTGGTTTTCCTGCCGTTTTTCCTCGACAAACACCGTGATTTCCGCGTTATAATACATTGCGCTTTGTGTACCGAGTCAACCGGCTTAATAATCGTTCATCGAAACCGCAACAACCTTCGAGGCTGGTGTAAAATACGATCACGATATCTGCGACGTTTGGAAACCTTCATTTGATCTCTTGCAAAGTAAAGGTAAAAATAATACCGTGTTTAGCATATGACTGCACGATGTTTATTGATATATTCGGAATATATGCAAATTAAATTAAATCATTCGTTGCTTGATTAAATTTGTTTTTATAGGTGGACAACACGAACAAAAGATATAGTCAACGACTGAGAAAAATTAACATACGTGTCCCCAGATAGTGTTCCTATGCATACGCACAAGAGGGTCAAAAACGAGATATAAAGATTATATTCAACTCCGAGATAAATGATTTACACCGGAACAGAAAGCAGTGAAACGTAATTGATTAACATCGACTACTCTTGCAACAGTCTAGCGATTCATTGATCCATTAAGGTACAGTTCGCAACGTCCATTTTCACCAGCTATTAATCGACGAACCTAATGGTTTCCCGTGGCCATTTCGAGAACCCATCAAATTTCACCGTGTCTAATCGAGCGTGATCTTCCAACGCCCTTCGTTAGAGGAGAAATCACGGCTTCCTCTTATTCTGAATTCACTTTCCGTCGACCTTCGAGAGAACGCGTTATAGCTAATCGAGGAAGAAGAAACATGCGACGTAATTGCACATAAATTTCGTCGAGAGTCGCTCGTCGACGGGAATTACCTATCGATTTATCTCGTCGCCTTCGACGAGATCTTCGCGATCGACGTGTTCGTCGAAACGATTACATTTATTCAACGCCCTTTCGCCGACATGTGATCGTCCACGAACCGGCTTACGTTTGCGGAAAACGTTTTCAATACCGATCGCACCGATCCCTTCACTTTGTTCGCGTCGATCTCGTTCCGTTTTTTACGTCGTTAATGAGGGAAGACGCGTTTTCGTACACGTGATTTGATTCCTTCTTAATTGCGCAGTTAATTTACGTCAAGCGAACAAGACGTACTGTTACGCTGCGGTACGAGATAGCGTAACTGATTCTGCAAACTCTATAATAAATTATAACTCTAATTCTCATAAGCTCTCTATTATAATTATAATAAATTAGTTCAGTATCTGCTTGGTTGAAAATTCTGCATACAACATGTTTTTTTGTCGCGAAATCGGACAGCCTTCTTTTTCCTCATTCGGTTGAAAATCATCAGCATTCCACGGTTTATTGCAACAGTTGCGACACGAGTGGTCGCAAGGAGACGCGATTCTTACGCAAATCGCGATGCAACGCCACCACGAATATCCGAGAGACGATGTTCTAATGGTGCTCGAGGAACGGGTCTTAATGGGCCAGGGGCTCGGCCGAACGACCTGTCTAGTGAATTTTATACATTTATCTGGCGCAATTACACGTGTCGACGGGAGCTCAGAAAGAGAAGCCGCTTTATTAAAAGAGATACACTAATGACCAGGACATTACGATCATCTGGATGTTTTATCGAAGTTGATATATTAATGGGCCGACAACCTAGTTGTGTCCTGTGATCGCATCGTGCAGTGATTTGCGGCTGTTGCTTTTTAATCTTCGAGCAAATTGTTCGCAATTTACTTTATTAGACTGACTATTAAATGCGAACATTTCAACCTTTCATCTCTAATTTTTCCAACCTAATTACGAAATCTCGATGAATCGAGTATTAATTGAAAGAGGCTCGATCGAGGAAGGGAAACTTCGTTCCTGCTAACCGCAGCCACGGCCGCTGCATCTCGAAATCTCGAAACCGGACGTAGTTAGAATGACGACGCAGAATTATAACCGCCATTATAGTCGACTTATTGCGATCATTAACCAGCCAGCTGGTCATCGTGTCCACACCGCCGCGGGTGGAGATTGATGGATGCTGGGTTTCCTAAAAGCAGAGATGGACGAATACCTTCGCGCAGTTGTTAAACAACGTCGAATCCTTGACGACTGTAATGATCGCGTTCAATGCTGCTGGCGGTGAATTCTCGAGAAACATCATTTTCACAGCCACCGGTGTCGTTCATCCTTCGTTCTAACTTTAACAAGTTCCGGTAACAACTAGTACACCATCGCCATTAGGTACAACACGACCAAAGAATATTACCACGGAAGAGTAGAATAAATTACAAAATTTAATTCTTAACATCCAACTATTTCCTCATGCCCAAACTGAATTCAAAGCTAAAAAGACAAGTCACAGAGTGTCGATAAAAATTCAAATGAGAATCTCGCTTAGAATGTTCACATACAGTAACACATGGAAAACTGTATCATTCTTAACCTTGGCATGTCTCACTAAAAGGCCCTTCCGAGAAGATGATCACCAGATCGGAAATAATTAATTATCAACGTCAATGCATCACCCCGTAAGTATTTCATCGACGACCGGTTTGCTCGATACCCCGAAGCGTGAATCGCAGGACGAATTAGTCCTCGATCGATGCGGATTCCAGCGCGTTTTATGGAAACTATAGTGAGTCGAACGGACGTGCAACGCGTTCAAGGTCAGGGTCAACTATCGAGGAACGAAACGACGGTTCTAGAAGCAGTCCCGACGGGGATGCGTTTGACGAGCAGTTCGAGGTCGTGATTAGCACTTTGTCGCGGGCAATGATGTTCTCGCGGGTAATTCAAGGTCGACGTTTGGTCGAAAGCGGACACGAGTGTAACGAGGCAGTTGCGTTCCAGGATCCGTTGTCGTTTTCTTCAAGGTCAACGACGAGCCGCAACTGCCTCCTCTTCAAGATTCTTCCACAACCTATCCTGTATATGTCCTCATGCGTACACTCATTTTGAGATTTGGTGATTTGGAAAATGGGGAATTTGAAGAGTTAGTAATTTGATGATATAACAATTTGGAGATTTAGAAACTTAGGAATATAGCAATTTGGAAATTTAGAGACTGCAAGATTTAAACTAGAAAATGTGCAAGTAAGCGGATGCAGTGGTCAGCGAAGCGGCGTGAAGCGTATCCGAAGAATACTGGATGGGTGTCGCGTATCTGGAGAATTTTGCGGCTCATACCGCGGTTATGCTAGGTCGGGGAGCTTCCACGGGTGGTAGCAACGTTCCTCTACTGTCGACACGGCTTCCTTCGTCGTTTCCTTTCACTTTTCGACGTTATACTCGTGCTTTTCGTGGGTCGAGCGGTTCGCCTTCAAACCTGGCCGAACTGGTCCGATCGAACGTGTATATACGCTCGGTAACGCGCCACCAAGCACACCTTTCGCGTCGATCCGCTGCTGTACCGGATTCGCTCGCGTGCGCTCTTTAACGATTCCCTGCTCGTCGGACGAGCCTCCGAATCAACACGGACCTCGGCTCGACACCAGGGTACCTGGTACACGGCTGTGAAGTTCCTTGAATCGATACGATCGCGACCTAGAGGAACCGTGAATTCCGAACGGGACGCTACGAAACGAGTTTCGCGACGCGGTAATCGCTGATCGTTTTTGTTACGTATGACCCATTAATATTTCACCCGATCCGTGACTAAACAAACACGCGTCGTTAAATTACCAGGTTTTCGTCTCCAAACGCGATCCGACAAATTTTTAATATTTGACTAACAGAAAATCGGTTCGTAACTGTGAAACGACAGTGCAGTACAGTATTTGTATAACATGTGACATCATTCTACATGCAAGTTCAGACGGAAGAAATATACTCTTATATGTTATTTATCATTTTTTCATCAGGCACTTTGAGTTAGAGGAAACGATACAATTTTTAGACAAATTTCTTCACATAGCCTTTCATAAGAAGTAATAATAATACTCTTGTTATCAGTCTATGGGTTCGTTGTTTTATCTCGAAACGGTTCAGATCGACAGAGTTCGGGACATCGACGAGCGATCGTAAAAGATGACAAACGATAGAAAGAATAAAGAGCGAGGCTACCGAACAGCCTCCGCCTATGAATTCTCCACGGTTTATTCTACATAGTTATTTATGCCGTGGCTTGTGCAATCGAGAAACTCGGCCTCTCTTCTCGGGTTTTTCGAGAACGGTCGCACTTCTTTCGGTAGCCGCGTCATGCAAAACCGCCTCTCGCGAGACACTCCCGGCTCCTTTTTCATTAACCGTATTAAATTTGATTATGCACACCACCCGTTGCGACATGTATCGTCGAAACGCTTTGGATTCCCAATTAAAACAGGATTCGTAATAATTTTCACGCGTTAAATGTCTTCGGGGTAAGCGGGCTTTAATAGGATCGCTTCGTTACGCAGAATGAGAAATGGAGCCGGGTTGTCGATAAAATGTGTCTCAAACCCTATCAGAAAGAATATCAATCGTCCTCGAGCTAACTTACGATCGTAAAATCAGAGGAAAATCATTTTATTAAAATCTTATCGAATCTTCTATCAGTTGCACCGATTTGAACCGAGAATTTCCCTAATCAATCAAAAATTTATACCTCGAGTCTGAATTGTGCGAAGTTCGAGAGCCCTGGCAACTCAAGGCGAAATTCTGAGAGCGTCGATGCCATTATTCATCGTAATCGGCGCCGTCCAATGAATCATGTTCTCATTATCGAATATTAATATTATTCGGCGAACAACCAGTCCGCTGATAATGTTCGTTTCGCACGCGAACGGGCGACAGACGTTAAAAATGTCTCGTACAACAGTTTCCAATTTACGCGTACAAAGAATCGATCGTCGATCGAACGAGCCAGAGGGTCGAATACAAAGATGCAAAGAGTACGATTGAAAGCGGTACTCGCGCGTACCAATTAAGCACCGATTAAACGCTTGAAATTGTAATGGTCCTCGGTCACGCGTGAGCTGCATACAAGATCCAAACAAAGACGATGCAACGCCGTTCGCAATAAAACGCTTTAATACATCCAGTCGGATGAAATTCGTTTTATTCCCGGAGAAGGAGGAGGGTGCATGAGTCAGAAGGTGCATTGGCCGCTATTTAAAATGGTCATCGGGCGGCCCTGTGTCCTTCGAGATCCTCCTTCAAGCGGATGCATCGAGAGGGAAAGGATGATCCTAGCTTCTCGTTCCTCTTCAAGATTCCACCATCGTGCTTAACTCTCGTTAGGGGGCTACCCTACGTTACCAGGGATTGTCAATCTCTTTTTGTTACGTGTCAGATGTTTGCTCCTTTTCGGTTCTTGCGGATCAAGGACGGGATGGAAATTATTCAGTAGGAAGGTATATTGTAGCTAGGTTGTTCTGTACATTTTATGAGGCAATTGCGATAATAGATTTAGAGACATATGATAAATAAAGTAGCTATTTTTAACAGTCTTATAAAAGGCTGTTATTGACGTAGTTTAAAAAATAAACTTCAGGTAGGGTGGATATACTCGACTCGTTCTCAGACGAATCAGTATATTTCACAAGCAGCGGACATCAATGTCAATTTTTACTGCAAACCATTAACAAAGACCATGAAAGGCATGTATTTCCCAGAAGAAATCTAAATCCAGAAGAATCTCCGCTTTCACAAGCCCTCGCGCGTGTCACGCAATACAAAGGCACCCGTGACACGTAACGAACTAATAATACGTTACATAATGATGGCGTTATCAATTTTTGTCGCTTCTTTTCTTCGACCGTGAATCGTTAAGTGCCCGCGATTCAACCTGAAGCGTTGCGCAAACGCGTAATCCCTTCGTGAATGAAATCACCGAGCGTACGTCGAGCAATCTCGAACTCGAGACGAGCTAATCACCTACTCGGAGAAAGTTTCGAGCGATCGATCGCGTCATCGCGAGCGCAGAATTCCCGCTCATTAGCGTCCAGATTATCGTCGCTATTAATCGGGCCCGATACTTATGACGAATGAGACGTTCGATCGAAAAGGTAGAAACAGACGCGGAGAGTTAATTGGAAACAGAAGTCTCGATCGCAACTGGTTTTCGCGAGGATCGACGAGAAAGCCGGAATGCGAGGACAGATATGGGAACATTGAATGACACGCGTTGCACCTGTTCGGACGATTACATGTTCTCTTGCGTTTTGTCGGCGGATAAGCGAACACGCGGGTATGGATGGTGTTTTCTCTCACGGCCGCGAAATTGCGCGAAGAAGGTCGCCTCACACTTAGGACGGACGTGATCAACCGCTGCTTCACGTGCTGCGTTCGGCTAACATTTTTATTTTTTTTATTTATTCAAATTTTCAAATGCCCAAATCTGTCAATCTGAAAATGAAAGTACTCGACAATATAAAAATCTTCTGTATCCCACAGCGTGTTTTTTGTTCGATTTAAAAGGCTTTAATTTAAACTCGACCGGTAATTACAGTACAATGTAGTTGAAATATTTCCAATACGTAAATGGTATTCATGAAGCATGCCATAATTCATGCAGCTGTAGCAATGCAAAAAAGATGTTGCGATATGAATCTCGGGAATTTGCAGTCTGATTCAGAGAACCGTATAATGAGATTGGTCTGCGAACATAATGCTTGTTGCATTTTAACGAAGATAATTTACCGTCAACTATTTATACGAGTCTCTATTTTGGTTCGATCTAAGGGAAGCGATGCACGTTGCAAGAAGAATACACCCACGTGAGACGGTGCAGATTAAAAACGTTTGATAGCACGTGTTGATGGTTTTCAATTACTCTGCAGCGTTGCAATTTCCAAGATTTCTGCTATGTGAGATTTAATCGATGGAATTCATACATATTCACAGGAATGAACGAATGAAATTTTTAAACGAAGGAAGTTTAAATTGTATCACCATTCTTATCTAGTATGTCAACTGCTCCATAACAAAATCATACGTACAAGAGTCAAATAATAAAATGGAAATGTGAAATACATCAGTCAGATAAACGATTTGCAGCAGGAAATTCTTCCGGATGATTATGCAAGAAGAAGGTGTAATTCGCGTTATAGTCGATGTTTTTCAGATCCATGATTGCACAATCGATTTCTATAACTTGTCTTACGCAAATCGACCAATGCATTAGGGGTAGCGTGACGGAAACACGGATTAGCAAGCAATTCGACTTTATCTCTAGAAATGTTCTCTATGCGAACAAGGAAATGCAGTAACGAGCAAGGTTGAAGAAATATCGTTAGATAACTGTAACAAATGCCGCGTGCCTTGCCTACAACTATGTATTTATTATTCACCTATGCACCGGTAAAGAGAAAGGATAATTCATTTTCTAATGCCAAATGATCACTTTGATCGATACTGTTTCTTGATACCGATTGAAACAAAATCTTAAATTTAAAATCCGTCCTTTGCGCCACAATGGGGAACTGTGCGTAAAAGTCCGTGCGGAGGACAACTCGTTCGCCGAGCCATATAGCCGAACTGCCCCGTACAAAAACAATTAATCACACGCGGTACTTGAACTTATCATCTCCTTAAGTGCAATGACAAAAACAAGTAAAAATGCAACGCATACGTGCCTCTGGTCATAAAAGGGCTGACTCGGAGTAAAAATCTGAGCGCCCAGTAGTCGATGTATTCGGGTCCAACTTATTCGCCGCCTTTGATTCCTCGTTCGTCGTCGAGATAAACATGATTTGTGCCCAACGCAGATTTCTGCGGCGACCTTACATCTTTCGAGCAGATAGCTCCAGATGTGTAGTTGGCGTGTCGCGACGATAATACTCATAATGCATAATTAAAACGTCGAGTTCCGGGTCGGCCGAGCCACGACAACCGGTAGGTGCACGCCGAGACAATAAATCGGCGCGGACATAAAATTGCACAGGTCGCCGACTGCTGTCTGTCGTGCTGCCTGACGCATCGTGGAATAAATGAAAACGTAATTCGTCGACGGTCGGAAAAAACGACTTCATCCGGGCAACGTGATTAACTCTCCGCGGACGAGATCAGCACGTGAGCTACGCGAGCTTTGCGCGACAGAACGGAATCGTGCTGGCTCCTTTTTTTCCGGCGTCCCTTTAGCGGAGACGATATTTCAAACGCTCGATGTACGCGCGAATCAGCTTAAGTAATCGGACATAATACATCAGCCGAGCCGCGGAAAAGAGAACGGCTGGAGATCGGACGCTCGCGGCGCTGAAACTTCGAAGGCAGTCGCGTTTATTATGTACCTCGATGCTGCGACCTTGCTACCTTTTGGATACCCATTCTTCTTTCGTACGTTCTCCATTCTGGATAAATCGACTTTTGATTGTGCTTATTATGGACGGAGACAAGCAATTTTTCTTCGCGCTGTGCTTCTAAGTCAGAGGTTCTCGAAGCTCTTGGACCACCACGGGTTCCAGCAAATGTTGAGACAAATATTTTGACATATTCGAGGGATGCTTTTTATTCGACTTTTCCTACTTTCCTGGAAATGTGTATCAAAAGCGAATGGCTTAGGAAAAGTTTTCGACAATGAATATTGGTAAAAAGTTTGGCAACCACTGTTCTAAGTGAATGGATATACTGCATTCGCAATCGTGTACCATTGTTTTAAATCGAAAAAGTGTATACACTGTTTTGCTTATTGAGCTGCTTACAGGAACGATTAACATTCGTGTTACAAATTGCATGCCAAAACTGTAAGTGGCTTATTTGATTTATCCTAACGTGGAATTATGACCAGTGATCAACTTTGCAGCTGTAAGCTGTTAATCTGGACCCGACGTTCGCAAGAAAGTTGCTATACATATGAACTTCAGAAGATTTTGTTACTTCACTTGTTAACACTGAAGTATGGTTATGCGTGAAATAAACTTGTACGCACATATTTCAAGCTTACAAAAAGAATAATCGTATCTGTATCGAAAATCTATAAAATTGTTGGATTTCTAGAAAGGAACACGTGTACTTCATCCCTTCTCGTAAAAGATCCCATTGATTTACGGGAAATTGAATTACAATCGCACGAAAGCTTTTATCGTGTATCGAGTACGAGTTAATCTCGATCTACCCTATCTCGATCTCGGCTCGAACAACGAGTCGATATTTTACAAGGCGATAACCGGCGTATCACGATTCAGCGATTTGTCAACATCCCGCGTTACACCGATTCAGACACCCACGATCACGAGGCAAAAATCCTCGCCGGCTACGTCTTCTCGGTCGCGTCTTGTAATTCATAATTAATTACCGGACACCTTGTCGGCGATATTTCAAGCGTCTCGTGTGGGCCAGCTCTGTCGAGCGTAACCTTGCGATTCGAATATCCGGTCGGATGAGGCGAGTCTCGTTCGCGGGAGGGTGAGTGCACGATGAAAGGAGAAACAAAACGAAAGAAAGAAAGTAAGGGAAAAAAGGAACACAGAAACTGAGGAACAACCACGAGACGCGAACGCGTACGTGGCTTATCGTTCCCCGGACAGGTTTGCCAGTATGTCCCTACATAAACACAGCGCGCATATAAATTTCTTATAGCCATCTCCGTTTTTCTTCTCGCATTCGAGCACATTCCGCGATCGAATCGTGACTTAACCGAAGACGATCTCACGCGGCCGCGTCGCAATTAGACATTTTTCCGTTCGCCGAACACGACGCAGCTTCTTGGAGAACGCAGTCAAAACAAAGGAGGAACTTTCGAGACGCTGCCAGGGTGTCCTGGAGGGGATTCAGGGTTACGGGTGAACAGAGAAGGATAACCGGACAGGCGGGGCACACCTTATCAATGGTCCGTAGAAATTGTTTTGACACTCGAAGAAATTCGAGACTGACGCAGGTTAGATAACGCTCGTTCCTTGTCACCGAACTTGGAAAGGAGATGAAAAGGTCCTGCCTTTTTACTACTCGATCTTGATGGAGTTTATCGTGACGCTGGACCTGGAACTGGATCACGGATCTGGCGATCAAGGTATCCGTGTTTACCGACGAGTGTCTTATCGGAACTGCACGATGGGGTGTGATATGTGGCTATATAAAGACACGTATACTCGAATGCAACGAAGACTTGTCGCAGTTAAAAGATAATTACAAGATTCCTTTATTCATTTTCCTTTCCTCTCAGATCCCTTGTAAAATTCCTCCTGGGTCCCTAATTTTTCTCTGTTCTCAAATGTACGAAATTCTAAATCTCTTGATCTGACCCTCGCTTCAAAGTAACAGCAGGAAAGCATATTTGGTAGGTACTTTTTGTGCAGTCGTCATAAACCTTGCAAATCGAGTGTACACGTTCTTGTCGACGGACTGCATCATGCATATTCAGTAGGGTACTATTCGGATCGCACGACATGACAGAGTATGTTTTGGATTAACGATTCGAGCCGAGTGGGCGGAGCCCTAATTATTCGAAGCGTTTACAGAGAAGGGTCCACATCTTTCATTTAGTATGGCGAATCCAGAACGAGACGGAAATCGCGTGTGTCGATCGTTAACCTTGAAAGGCTCGAAATACTTGAGCGATCCCATAAAACCGACCTCAATAAAATCTTCCCTTGCGTGTTTGACGGGATTAGTGTGGCAGTAAAGACTGTGAGACACGTAAAATGTCTGGAATGAGTATTAAAAAGCGTTGTATCTCGTGAGAGAACGTTCCGGAAATCGAGCATCGGCCGTGTACTCCGAGTGCGTGACGGGATTACCCGTTTCGTGGGTCAGTGCTGATACGTATCTCCGGAAGGAGGTTAGGGTAATGGCGAAGAGCATTCTCCGGGAGGAATAAGTTCAGACAAGGTCGCGTGGATCCGTGGCTCGGTTTAACCCGGCGAAGGTCGGCCATAGTACTATCGGTCACGATCGACCGGTCGAAAGGAAACGTTGACCTCGTTTAGAATGATCTATCGCGGAGAAGTCGCCAGTCGAGATTTTCTCCCACAATTATGTCGGAAACAACCGCACCCCGGGCGTTGAAGGGGAATATTTACGACGTGGGTGACACGTGAATTATTAAGCGCTATGAAAATTGCGGTAGGAACGATTAGAGCTCTTTTGCGTAACGGCGAGACGGATACGACGTTGATGTCTGAATGTGTAGCTGGAAAAGACTCGAATATATCTCAATATTGTTGTATATTAGAAATGGAAAAAACGATGTTCACAAGTTATGCAGACATAGGATACTCCACACGTATTTGCGGTTATTTCCAAAACGGCCACGATATGTTTTCCACCGATTCGGGGTCAAAGAACTCGCAAAACAAAAATCCCGAGAAGTCGGTTTTTTGAAAGGCAATTCGCATACGTTCGAGGAACAACGCAAATGTTGTAACTGTTATTCAAGCAGGTTCGCTGGAAGTTGTTAGAGCTTACTTTCCTCGAGCGTGCACGTCACAACACGTCGAAAGAATTTGTACGTTGACACGTGAAATAATTTGTCAGTGACGCGTACTGGAGTCGATCGAGGTCGTTGACCGTCCGTTAACGTCTGAGTAATGCACTCGCGAGGATCAAGGAACTCCGTACAAAAGTACTCCTACGTACCATGTGTGCAAACGCTTTCGGATTTCAGTCGCATTATTTCGAAATAATGTATTGAATGTAAAACACTAGGAACAGCGGATTAGCATTCTCTTTCACGACTCTCTTTGAAACCTTTGAACTCCCTTCCGCTCGTATCGGATTCCTTTGAAGCTTCTTTTTTTACCGTTTAGTGCTTGTAAATTCGAAGTGGCGTCCGCGAGGAAAAATTGCTTTCGAAAACTCTTGGCGAATCACGGCTTCTGAAGCAGTCATTTCTCATGTGATCTGTATTCTGTTCATGAAAGATACACGGGTACAAAGATTATTGGCTCTCCGAGTTACGAGACACAATTATAATAACTGTTATTAATCCTTTGTAAGAAAGATGAAAAAGAAAAGAACGGGACCTTTTTTTTATACTCTTTACGGGAATCATTCACCCTGGAATACCTAGAAGAATCTAACTTTGTACAAATTGATTTTCTAAGAATTTCCAAAGTTGAATATGTATAGGCTTTCGTCCAGAAATACCTGCGACACGAAAGTGATTTACTATCCGCGAGGTCAGCGGCGATAGCATGTATTTGGCACGCGGAGAACACAATAGCCTTTTGAAAAGCACGCGTTCACCATCGATCGAACAACAATCGGTAGAAGCGTGTTCGTAGCGAATCTTGCGACGAGGACGTGCGCGGAATTCGCAGCACGCGACGAGTCCGCGTCGAACAGAGCCGATTGCGTTATCCTTTCGCTCCGAATCTTTGGCACACGATGGGAAGAAGCGTAATCGGACGAGCGCTTGCAAAACCCCGCGAGGAGTATGATCCTCTAATTAAACGCTAGACGCCTGGCCGCTTTATGCCAGGTGTATAGCAATTTATCTGCAGCCACGTTGACTGCCGGTTTCTCCTTTTTCAATTCGTTCGTTAAAGAAACGAATAAAGGGAGCCGCAAAGAGATGTGTCTTGCACACATAAATGGTGAATCTCAATATCCTCGATGTCCTACATCGTCCTACACCTACGAAATTCATAAAAGAATTCAACTATCTACAACAATTATTACCATAAAATCTATGACCTTTATGTTGCACGAGAAGATATTTTACGTAATTACATAAGGAGATTATACGATAATGTGCAGATGCAATTTTACATAATTTTATCATACTAGGAATTCAAGTTGATCTTTTAATAGTATTCGTTTAAAAATCCGTGATCTTTTCTCGTTTATGCAAACGTGGTCATCGTTTTGCATAATCTGTCACGACTCACAATGTGGTTCGTTTTATGATCGATACCATGAAAACAACATTCTTGGTTAGTGGTGTCAGATGCCGGGTCCGCCGGTCGTAGAAAAAGCAACGGACGAGAAATTATGGTGTTATTCTCGTAATACCGTCAACAGAAATTTGATTAGGATATGACTTAACGGTATCGAAAGCGTAAACGTCGAACCAGGAACCGGATAGATCGCGGCGAATGGATTCGATCTACGTCAACATGGCCTTCGGAACGTTTCGACCGAAAGGCATCGAGCTGCTTTTATTCTCAAAATCGAGTGGACTCGTTCAAAGTGGATTTAAATAAACGTACAGAGAGGCAAGTTTAACCTCTGACGAAGCGATTTTTTCGGCCGGCGTTGTTCAAGGGACCGCGACGAAGAATGTCAGAAATAATGGTAGTCATCGATGTTGGCTTTACTCCAAGCAAATTGGTTAAATTGAACCACTCGAAACGAGAAGTACCGAGTAATTTTCGTGTTTTCCCGAGAACAAGTGGAAGGTAATTTAGCGAAGTACCGTGTAGTCAACATAGTATTATTTCATTAGCTGACGATCCTTGTAGATTAAAAGTATAATGAGATTAACATGATAAATCATAATTTAATGTTTTTCTCTCCTTGAGTCAACCAGGCGGCATGTCAGGCTTAACGAGGATCCAATTTATTTGTATACTCAGTATTTTGCATTCGTTATTCGCCTTTTTTGCTAACAGGATGAGCGTGGAATTTATCCTGCATCCGTGAGTCCGGTCAGGGATCACGTAACCGAATGACTAATTTTGTTTTTTATGATGCGAAAATATTACCTAAAACGGGGAGATCGGATCCGTCGCGAATCTTGCATGTCGTTGAACCTGTGATTAAAAAACATGAGTGTCCAGCAATGATACAGTTCAAAAGAGCAAGGTCTATTTAACGGTGAGTAATCAACTTGATTACTTCCCGGTTCCTTTCACGATAGATCTTGGTCAAACTTCCTAATTTTTCTCGTCCGATCGTGTTCGGTCTCAAGGACCATCGATCCGCACAATCTGTTAATCATCGACTTTCAACTTCTGTATCGGTAGGCTGGAGAAACAAGAACGTTATTGTTAAAAACTTTTCCGTTTGTCAGCTCGTCGTATGGATACCAAGAACCAACTAACCACAGCTATAATATTGAAACAGACAAAGAAAGTTGAAATGTTATGTCAATTTGGTTTCAATCGTTGTCTATGCAAATAATTGGATTTGAACTCTCAATCAGCGTATTCAAAATTCGAGTAAAATTGATCACAGCTGAAGTGCGTCACGAGTCAGACTCGTAAGGGGTTAAATCATCTTCTGCTGTACATAATTCATATATGATCATTACAGTCCAATGGTGCAGTTAATTGATTACTGTATATTGTACAAGTTGTACTTAATAAATTTTACCAAAGCATTCCATACAGCCACCATTAATTAAAACTTGGTTTTTGTTTGTTATATTCGTCCATCAAATAATACTACCATTCGAATCCCGTAATTATTCGGTAATGAGTAATTACGTCCATCTTAAATACACGCAGCGAAAGAATTAAGGTCTCAGAAACGACCGAGGGACTTGTACAAAAGGCTCACTGCGATTTTATTATTTCGAGAGCGAATCGCTGGAGGACACGTACGTACGCGCTCAATCCCGTTAATCAACTCGGTAAAGCACATGGGCGTGTTGAAGCACCCTAGTCTCCCACGAACCCATGTTCACGATATAGAGGGTACAATCCTGAGGTTCCGAGTGAAGATCGTTAGTCATCACAAACATAATTGTAATTTGCTACCGAAGGTCGACTATGAATTACAGCCAGCTTAATACAGGCATCGTAATTTATACAGGCGGCAACGATGAAATTACGATGGCGAATATGGGGCGTAACTCGGCCGTTGTTCGTCGTTCGGCATCATGGTCATTGGCGTAAATTGGACTTTGTTTGGATCAGGTGCCCTCACCAGTGTCAATGGCCCGTATCAGAAAATTACACGTAGGAATTCAATTTAAGAATCGAGTACTTAGTAACTCGAAAATTTGAGAAGCTGCAAACTTGTCCATGATGGAGATGTAGGAATTTATACATTTACTTGCAAGTTTTAAAATGTAGAAAGTGAAGAAATATAGAAATGTGCAAATATGTAAATCTGTAACTTAGAAAATGTATAAATTTCTACTATAATACATATATGTCCCTATGTGTAATGTATACGAGTAATGTATTACGTCCCTCTCGTTGCATAGAAAGGTCAATATTCCAGATTTGGGCCAGCTTAGCCAGTTACGCCAATGACCGTAACACAAAGCCGAGTCCCGCGTGTAATTACGATCCTCGACGAGATTTTGTGCGGATTTGACTGGGCCGTAATTGACCGGTCGCCCGTGAAATCGATACCTGAGGATATCGGTGGCCACCGTTGACAATGAATATGGATTTATAAAGACCTCGTCGATGCTCGTTGTGAAATACGCGCTTCGGTGAACTCGTACACGCCCATCCCGTCTCAGGAACCAGCTCGGCAGCTAATGAAATCGATTTCCGTATTAATATTTCTGTGACCCTCTTATTATGCACCGGGGATTGAAGCGTTTTAAATTGCAAAGTAATTCTTGTAGCTGTATACACCAGTGTTCGAGTTTTCGCTCGCTCGTCGAACATGAGCAATAACCATTGCTTTTTAGTCGAAAGGTGCACAGTCGAAAGAAATACAAGCGTAAATTTGAATGCATGTCAGTCGTAAAGTGTGGATTCGAATCGAAGGAGAAGGTCGCGTATCTACGCACGACGTCCAATTTTAGGGCTTTCTGTAACTTACGGATTTTAATAAGAAGGAAATAAGAACTGACGTGTCGTCGGTAATCGTCAATGAGATTCGAACTTTTATTCCTTCGTATTTCTTTGAAATTGCTGGCTTCAGTTCATGAAACACTTTTTTCCTTCGTATCTGACTGATTTTACGATTGTTTGTGCATTTCCGTAGTTGGTTATGAAGTCGTTCAAGAATATTATCAGCTGTTTCCGAAATGAACGATCGAATTATTATCAATGGATCTGATTACTCTCACAATATTTATACTGTATCTAGTCCAAGTTCAAGTGCCAGCCAGAACCAGATGACACGTCAATCAAAGTGTTAAGAATTATTAAGCTCGTAATACAAAAGTACTGCATATAGGTAACGAACAAAGATCAAAGATTCACGTTGGGAGCAAGACAAAACTAAAAATCAACAGAATCACGCATCGATTAGTCAGGTGCTCGATTGGATCAGAAGATTACGTGGCTCGCGTAACACAGCGAACGCAAATCATTCTGCGACACGGTGGCGCAAAAGTGAAAGCGGAATCGGAACAATGGAGAAAAGCTACGAATTAATACGACTTTTCCTTTTAACTCTCGTTCCCCTTGGACACGTTGTTTTAATTAAACCACCGCCTGCCGTGGCACCCGTTCGCGCTTAGCAGACCCAGATCTACCAGATAAATACCAACGTTGCCTACTATGTAACCAGTTGTATAATCGCCATTATGGGACCCGATTTTTTGTCTGACGAGTCGATAACTTTTTACTCAAACAATGTTTAGGATTTATTCAAACAAAGTTTAGAATTTGTTCATACAAAGTTTACGGTTTAACCCCTTAACCTACAATTTTCCATGTAGTTACGCCATGCACAAATAACTAATTATTGCTACAACGTGAAGACAAATAAAGAAAGTTGAAAAGTTAGACACGTTTTGTACGATCCTTGATTATGAAGATAATTAGAATTGAACCCAAAATTCAACTCCGATAAAATATGGGTCTAATTTGTCGCGTATGAACTATAGGGTCTCTTTCTAAGACCTTGTACTCTCCTCGGGATATCATTAAGATTTTCGCAAGCACTCTAGGATCTCGTCAGGGTTTAGGTTCTTGTTAAAATTTCCGTGGATTCTAATTAGGATCTCGAAGATCTAGGTGTTCCAGTTTTCACCGTTACGAGATCATCCGTGGACGGTTTCCTTTGCTCGATGCAACGATCGGCGAAGATTCGATTGCACAATCGTTTCCACGAAGCACGTGAAAAATCGACGACGACGTTAACTCACGTGTACACACAGGCGTTACGAAGCCTCGCCTCTCCTTCCGATGGTCACTTTCTTTTCGACTTGCCTAAGATATACGGATCGTCCACGTGTTTCCCGGCACGTTGGATATAACAGTGTGGAACTTGCACAACCTGATCGAGCATTACTCGAGAAACGCGAAATTGACGTAACGAGTCGCAACAGATTAGCGGATACCTGACTAAGGTAACTTGTAAGAATTTTGGAAAACCGTCGACGAAGGTGAAAAAGTGCTGACACGATGTTACGGCATCGCTAGATGACCGAGCAATGTTGGTCCAAGATACAGGTTCACGAACGAGGATTTTGAACGCGTAGAAACTACTCGATGTCCGTGGCCTTAGTTTTGACTCATAAGTGGCACGATGAAATACTCGTTACATAATCGATAGGAGAAGATTAGTTCAACATCATTTGGAGAAACGAGTTGATGAGATATGTACTTCGTCAATAAATCTTCGAACTTAGAAATTTAGTTACGAATTTTCGGATTTAGGAATCTGGAGATTTTTGGCAATTAAGGATTTGGAGATTTGAAAATGACCAAACTCGCTGGTTTATTCTTTTAAAATTGGAGACAAGTATAATACATCTTAGTGAAAGTGTCTTGCACCCGGTTGTTCATCAGTTCATGTAACGAATGTCATGTCTCTGAGTTTGATGAATATTGGATCGCGTTACGAAATGGTAGAATCGAAACTGTAGCGGATTGTCGTCAAACGTGTAGGGATCAATATGCGCCAGCATATCGATTATCAAATATGTAATTGCATATATGAGTTGGCCAAGAACGTTTCAACTACTGGTTTCGAAATAGAATCAAGGATTACAAGTGCTATCTTTGATCGATAATTTACAGTAATCATTTCCTCGCGTTAACTACGTGTTAAAATAGCAATACTCGGAACAAAATCAGAAAAACTGAAACTGGAACAAGAACAACTAAGCAGATTTCTGTTATGATTTAGACAGAATAATGTAAATCGCAATGCTTCCATTCCTTCTACCTACGCTCGACTGTTTGCCAACATTTCCGCTTACCATTAAACGGAACCTGCCTACTTCAACGACTACTTTGTAGCTGCATGACTTCATACGCGTTCCGTTATCATCTTCCAAGTGATTTTCCGCAGAATTACTACTGTTCGAACGACCAGCTGCACGTGTTTTCGACGATAACGAACATCAAACGATGTACGAATGCGAGTTCGAGAAGGAAGCGGAGCGTATATCCCACAGAAAGCGTTTGATCCATACACCGGATGCTATTGCAAGCACACTTCGTGTCTATAATCAAGAAATTATAGCATATGCAGCAGCACAATAACGCGGAATCGTGCGAAAATGCGATTATCCGCTAATGACCGACGCTGATTCAGCTACCGAGTTTCCAATTGCGACAGCGGAATCAATCTGTGACGTTCAATGACAATTAATGTCAGAACCGTCGCTGACGCATTCCTGTCTTTAAATTCCAAATAAAGTATAAAAATGAATAAGGATGCAAAATAAATTTTGTCAAATTTACTTTTGCAAAGGTGAAGTATTTGAAGTATAAAGTATATACGATTATTCCTCGCCTTTACAGAAGTAAATTTGAAAACGAAATCAGCGCGAAAGTTTCATCTAGCATGGCGTGAAGCGATCGTTCACGAAACGTATCCTCGATTAATTAGACAACATTTCAACGCGCAACTCTCGCGTTTCTCCTCTCGTAACAGCCGAATGCAGCGTGAATATATTACACGCGTGGCAGAGTATTCACGCAACAAGTTTGCCGCTAAACTCGAGCTTCTAATCTACCGCAGTTAACGAACCTTGTAAATTATATCCGAAAAAATACGCATATGTTTTTGCATTTCTCTGGGACGCTCGTTTTCACTTCGGTCACCACACATTTGTCATGTTCTTCAGATATCTCGGGATTACTTCTTATCATCTTACTTGACATAATCACAACCGGAAATTTGTTGATCCGCTTTACGTTGACGATGTTTAAAGAGATTATTCTTATGCAATTTCTACTGATATCGTCAGTTTGCATGTACGTTCGTGAGTTCTTACTGGTAAATGTTGGATTATTTTAGAATTGACACACTGCTTAAGTTAATGGAAAAACCAGAATCCTCTATGGTCAGGACATCACAGAGCCAATGAGTCTCATAACTTAATCCAATTAGTCTAAATAATAAACGCGTTGAAATATTATTTTTCTACCCACTTCCAATTGTAGACAATAATCAAGATCATTTTCATTACCGACATAATCTGAATCAATAACGGATCTCACACGGAATGACGGTCCAGTTTAACGAAGACGGCTGAAAATAAAGTTCAATCGATGTCGTAAGTCGAGGTGAAACAGTTCACGGGCACGGATATACGTTCTGGATTAAATGGATAAACGGTCGATGGAATCAGCGCCGACGTAATAACGTAATGCGCGAGAGTCAAGCGATCGTGTCCGGGTTCGTAGACAGAATCCGCTTCTCTCACCGCGAACCCATTCACGAACCTTCATTCGATAGCTCCTAGATCCGCGTACAAAATAAACCATTCACCAATTTAATAATCGATTTTGTACTCACGGTACGAGTAAAGATCTGAACGTTTACTCTGTACGTTCAAACTCGTTTTCCCTAAACTCGTGACTTTGAGTTATGCAATTGCTGCAATGAACGAGCAACGTGTTACAAAACGGCCGGTACATACGTAGCATGGACACCCTGTACATTTCAGATCACGCTCACGCAAAATGAGCTGGCCCACATGGCGCTCGGCCGATTAGGCTCTCCGGTTATGTTCGCCTCTACACGAAGCTTTGCAGGTGTTCGTTAACGTGGTCTATTATATACCGAACATTCACGAAGCAGGGGCCACAGGCTCGTTCCATTCGATGATCTGAATATTTAGCTGAACAAGCAATGCGGATATCCGCGTGGCGCGCAACAACAACCATGTTGATCGCGCGATTGCCCCCGATCCAACAACGCGACACTCGTTCCCGGACCAGTTCTGCTCTCCGATCTACTTCCTTCTCGATTGTCATGCATCCAAATATCGATCGATTGCGTCGGAATATCATCGAGATTTCACACCTTGCGCCGCGACCCACCCAGTCTCGTTTCGTCACACGTCGCGTTCGCCGATAGGGAAAGTTCGCTTTATAATGGCTTTATCGCCACGAGAATGCTCAAACAGCGTCCCCGTAACACTATGTTACGTTCGTGTAATGGGTCGACCAATTTTTAGGAACAATGTGCACGCTGCTGACACGATTGCGTCAAAAATCAACTACGCTGTCTTGCTTTTCCTGAATTCTAAGAGCGTCAGGTCGAGTATCGAATCTTAAGAACACCGAAACAAGTGAACAATTTTTCCTAGGTTTCCTTAAAATCGAAAACAAGTTTGCTTCTCGCTACAACGATCAAGAGATACCATAGATCATGTCTAGTTCGCACGAATAAGGATTCCTTCTGCTAAATTGCTATTTTTTTAAGCGAGTTTACAATTCTCGGTATTGTACGTCATTCCTGTGTTATGCACAGCCATTGACCGAGCTGTTACGTCATTCGTGAGGGGTTAAACTCGGTGTTTTAAGTTTCAAGTTCACGAATCAAGATGGAACTTTACAGGTAAACATTCTCGTAACACTTTGATCTCTCGATAAAAACAGTACGCGTCGACAATTTCTAATGCTACTTCCTGCGGTGGCTGAAAACGGCTACAACTCGAATACGCAATATGTACCGTTTTAGGCATTATTTTTCTGATACTAAACACCATAAAGTTTCCTCTACTCGATTGCGACGTAAGAATTCGAGTGGACCGCATGATTTCGTGGAAATTCCCAGTGAATGAACGATGACCGAATGCCATAGATCCCGTAACCGAGGATGAATATTTACGAGGCTTCGGAACACGACAGAGAGTATAGGGAAGAAATGTACGTCGTAGGAACAATAAACGAGTAAAGGATGTTATTGTCACGACTCATCCTCGCGGATGCCGGACACCGTATAACATTGTCGTGAAACACCGTGGAAAATATTTCGAGGACACTGTCATTGATACACGATGAGCATCCTGTTATTGTGACACTCGTTTGAATTTTGCACTCCAAGTCGTAGAAGGAAAAAGAGTCTGCGAGTTTGTGAACTTGTGATAAATAATTCATTTATCATTTCTTTATGAAAATTCTGACTGAACAGTACAAAGTATATGTATAAGGGCCTAAATCTAGTTAAACGTTTTAAACATCTGGTAGCATAGAAACGTCCCTAGTATGATATTAGTAGTTTGGAAAAATAGTTAACACCACAAAGAAACATGTTCTGAAGATGTGGTCATCAAAGGGTCAACGCGATACGGTTAGCTAGGCCCTCCTGCCATGTACGATCAATTTTCGGTGTAATAAACATCCGCATAACGGATTTCAGAAATAACGGTGTATTTTCGAAGGTTGCACCAAGACCTTCAGCGTACGACTATCAACGAGAAGATCACAAACATGTTCCCTTCGTGATACTAATAAGCCGTCTGTTTCGACATACTGTTAATGGATCCGTCTAATCCGCTTGTACGATTATCGTGTAAATTGAAAGTCCGATCGTTCGTTAAAATCACACCAGTAGCAAGGTGTTTCTCGAAAAGGACATTATACGCGTCGATCGACTACAATTTCCGAAAGGACCTGGTCGGAGGTCGAGGCGGCGTGCAACGAAGACGGCGAACATCGGATAAAAAAGACGTAGATAGGAAGATCGGTGTAGCCAATCCCTTTTGACCTTGCTCGCGAAATAATCGATACACGAACGAATTCTTTGCGACTCAGAGGCGACGTGGACCAGGAAGCTGTCGAAAGTCCGACCTTGCTCGGCTAAAATCGACCGAATAGAAATTGCTCGATAGAGAAAGAACAAATTTAAAGACCATGCGTATTTCCGATGCTGACGCGAAATCCTTGGATTTCAACGATCAGAAATCGTCTCGTTTCTGAGCCAAGATCACTCGTTTCTACGTTGAGTATCGATTCCTCGAAACTGTTCTAGTAGATCAGTGTCACGAACGATTTTATGGGTGAACGATTAGGTTTTCATCAATGAAGCACGCTGAATGTAGGTTGGTTCGTTTATGGCTCGTAATGAGCGTGCTAACTGCGTAAAGGTTGCAACGTTTAACGCAACGTTTGCAGAAGGTTTCAGGAACTGAAATGGATACCTGCAATATCGTACTTGAACACTTTCACGCCATGAGATATGAACGCTCGAACAAAGGTTTTATAAATAACCAAATGTGCAGCGCGGTATTTTTTCAAATATATTATGTGACGTCAGATACAAATTAAATACGTAAATCGCGTAAACACTGCAATTTTAGTAAGAAGATCGGAAAGGTCCGAAACACGTAATGACAGTAATCTTATGTTTTTTCAAGTGCATTGTGGAGCTGTACGGCATTATGCATTTTTGTTTCCCAGAATCTTTTTTTGAACACGGATTATTTCATTTATGGTTCAATTAAGCGACGTGAACATGGCAATTTTAACGTTTGTTAACTTTTTAATAGACGCGTATATTTCTTTCTCAAATGCATTCTGTAATACTATAATTAATTGCTAATTCAATTTTGATTCCCAGAATCTGTTCTGCAAAAACTCTACTATTTTTAATGCTGATTTTTCATTCACGGTCAATTAAATGTCTGATCTGCGTTCACAATGCATTGTTAACACAAAAATTGTAGGTAATTCTAAAAACAATCAATGACACATCGCTTTTTCCGTCGAATGCGTTAAGCGACTATTTTTTCATTTCTTTTAAAATGCATACAAAATATAGTCTACGATTTAGAAAGAAACTATAACTGATTCTGATTCCTAGAATCACTTCAGAAGGCACAAAAAATCCCGATTCCAAACAAGGGTCGAAACATTTTAAATTAACTCGATTCAGGATGCTCATCAATCTCAGCCTTCCAAGTTGTCAGGACATTATCGGCTTACTTTACAATATAACGTAATTTTCCTGGCGGTGTTCGTGCCATTCATTCACATAAATTAATAAAAAGTATCAGTGTATCAATTCGGGAGTGCGAAACGTTTTGGACCGTGACGAGAACGAAATTGATGATTACCGGGCAAAAACGGTCTGACGGTAACTATTAATAAAGACTTCGCGTTTGTTCTGAACTCCATTCAATTCCTTTGTATGCATATACATGTATCCCAAAGCTGACGTCATTTAAAACGGCCATCAGTTCTTCCCTGAACTGTCAGTTCGCTACACGATACGATCTGATATATTCAGTAACGCTAGTCATCATTAATTGACTTCAATAATTGCGGGGTATAAGCTATTAGCAACAAAGACTAAAATGGAACTAATGAAAAGTCATATAATTGCAGTATGATAATTATATCATAGAAGAGTAATAAGTCATCCACGTATGTTCGTTCGAAGGCACTTAATAAAGTGCTTTGAAACGTTATGGAAAGATGGACATTCTCGGAATCGAAGTGGTAGTAAATTTCAACTTTGAACCGATAGGAAATTCGGGCAGAAGTCAACCACGAATTTGCACCGCGACCTTACCACGCGAATTGTACGTGGATTTTTCATGATAAAGAGAAAGGCATCGTCGAGCCAAGGTGTATATTATCATTGGGTAATCGCGGCGACGGCAAGGCTGCGAGTCCGCTCGCGAATCGCGAGCACAAAGATAATTGGTTAATCGGGTCGTTACTTAATCAAACACAGGGAAAGGCGCGTCGATTACTCCGTCAGACAAGGATCATGTTATCCTTTTCCGCGCTTTGTGCGCCGGGAGAAATTGTGGAAAATTTTCCCGCTTTGTATCTGATTCGAACGCCCGGTTGGATTCCAGGAAAGAAACCACTCTTTCCGCGGCTTCCTGTGCGATTCATTCGATAAATATTCCACCAAGGGAGAAGGAGTTGACGTGCGTGCACGTAATTGAAAATTCGCATCGCAATTTCGTCGCAAATTCGAGCAAAGTACAGTTGCGAGCATGGTGGACTTTCGTGACTCGAGGGAACGGAAAGCAAATACGGCCTCTTTCTATATTGCCATTCTGCCTAGAGGAAGTCGTACAACGATAATTAGTCCGGTTATACGAGCGGTCGATCAATGCTGATTCCCACCGAATCTTCTCTCTTTTCTTCCCTGCCGACTCGTAAATCTATATTGTGGCGAGTGAGGTGTAATTCAGCTTGTCAACGCGCAGACAAGATAATTAAAGTTATTAACCCCGTTTCGTAATTTCGTGATTAATTGTCGGACTCGCTTAACCCTGTTATCTTGCACTTGGCGGCGCGCGAAACGAGTGCATCTTAATAAAACGTTTCAATGGTAAAGAAAGCGATCTTGTTTCTGTATTCCGAGCATTAAACACTAGTATCATTAGCCACTTCGTACCTACTGTTCATCAATTGAACATTTACTATATTGAAGGGTTGAATACGCGGAGGCGTTCGTATTCGCGCAAAGTTACGGTACCGTGAAAGATACGAACTCGTTTCTCCTAAAATCGTGATTTCTGCGTTATGTCATTACCGCAGCAAACGAGCGATATGTCTGCGATCGATTTGGATCGATTGGACGGGACTTGCGCCACGTAACGTTCTCGCCTTGGAGAAACCGGAGGTTGAGTAGGCAGTCGCCTCTGGACAAGCACGATCCGCGAACGAGAAAAAGAGAAAGAGATCGTTTTGCTAGATCTCGACCTCGCTGGACCACGGAGCTGAAAAGGAAACGGTCAGGACGGAAGCTGCGCGTCAGTCCTTGCCAGAAATAGAGCGAACACATCGTCGTTTGCTCGGTCCTGATCGGAATATGTAATCGCAAGGAAACCAGAACGACGATCTAATTCGCGCGCCACGGTTAACACGTTTGCCCTTGCCGTGGAAAATGCGCTCGGCTCGCGTGACTCAGGATCCCCGGGCGAAACGCGTCACAGAGGCTTCCGAGAAACGATCCAAGTTCGAGGGTTCCAGTCGAACGGAGGCTGCGACCGTCAAACGTAGAACAAGGTTACTAGCTAACAGACGAAACCGTCGAACGTTACACAAAAAGCGTTTCTTGAGGATACACCGATGTTTCGTGGGCCATGTTTCACGATTCGATGGTCAGGATGACGCGGCGAGCGCAGAAGACAGACGGCTTTCGGGCCGGTGCATCGGTTACTTAATGAGATTTGGCGTGCTCGAGCGATGAGTCGACTCTCCAAATGGAGAACCTCGGATAGGATAACCCCATGCGTAGAAACGACGTACTAAATACTGTTGGAATCTCGAGTTAAGGATGTACGAGCGTTTAACGCAGTTACTATGAACGCAGGCAATCACCGTTGGATGGACTTTAGTGGTCGAATACATGTCCACGATCCTCTGTTCAGAGGTAGATCCTGTCCAGCAGGGTTAAAAGAAGTCTATTGCGGATGTCGTTTGGAACAGCTTTTCTACATAAGTCGTTCTAACCGCTCATGCGACTCCGAGTAAATGTGGAAATTACATGCGTGGAGCATCGATTGACTTTACGGTTGGAAACACGTGACGTTCCATCGTATTAAGACGTAAATCCAGGTACATTAAGACGGCACGCGATCGGCAGCTACTTCTCGTGACCCGGATTCGAAGTCGTGATTCCACTCGTAATGGAACACCTTATCGTGATACCTTTGCTTGTCGGGATTACCTGCTGCTTGGGAATCCGCCTCCCACGCGTGCATCGCGTACCTGCATCGGCGATTATGAAACGACGCTAATACCCCAACGATCGCTGGCGATAATCGCGTCTCTCTTAACCAAGAGGAATAAACTGTGGCTAACTCGGTACCGATACGGTTCTCGATACCACGGAGATCGATGTTTTCAGAAAGTTCCTACCCTGCCATAACCGGGCAGTTCTCCGTATCACCGCTCCGAGTGTTTGAAACAAGTTCCTTTCGTTAAAACTTTGAAACGCGTAGAAGGTAAACAAAGAGAACGAGCGGTTTCCGAAGAAGCTGACGCGTCCGGTTGCCACCCTCCATCTTATCCAATAAAACATCCGCGAGCGAGATTAAAAGAAGAAAAAAGAGCGCGACGCAGCGGGACCCTCCTACTGCTGTACCTACGCATACCTGCACGAAAACGAGGAACAGGTTTGCGTCGAAGAGGATCCGCTCCGGCGTCATTCCGATACCCACGTAAAAAGACGACGGCAACGAGCCGAACGTTGGGACTAGCGTGAACAGGACTCAGAAAAACACGCGGGAGGTAAATGGGAAAACTAGTCGAATCGAAACTCAAGATGACTCGGGAGGATAAGCCGGGTATCGAACTCTGCTAGGCGCAGAAAGCGTATCCGAGAGCCGACTGCATCGAAACTCGTCTCTTGCGGCGAGAATCTTCGCAAATTCCGGTCGAAAGCGACTCGAGCTCATTCCTAACCCTAATTCGGGTAATTTAATTTACATAGACAGTCGATATCCATAGTAATATATAGGATAAATTTGAAAAGATATTCTACACTATTTGAAAGCTTTATGGGAGTATAAATAACTGGGCGTGCGAGAGTTCATGGTACTCGCAATCGCTGGATAGGATATGGTCAGAACCATATCGTTCCATTCTATAACCTCCATATTGATATAGATACACATCGATACGAGGACAAATCGCACCCTGTTACGCCTGTGAACGATACTCGACGACGGCAATCCAATATACTCGCAACAAGTGTATACCCACCTTTATTACAAATCGAAAGGATCGTTTTTCGACCGACGATAAAACGATATACGCACGACAGGAAACTGGAGCCGAGTGCCGGACAAGATCGAGTCGATCTCGACTGCAACGAGACTTGTAGAAAAACGAGCCAGATAAGCCTCGACAGTTTCATCAGCTCGCTCTTTTATCCAGGCAGAAATACGGGGCCAGCAACTGGATCGGATAGGGTACAAGCTCATGGGTCCCTTCCCTTATTCTTTGTCCTTGCGCCTAGACCCACCACCTCCGTTCCCAGGTCAAACGCGTACACATGTACACCCGAGAGCAATGGCTTCCCATGAGAAAATGATGACGTAGGGGAAGAGGCGTATTACTTGTGAAGTCTTGGAAAATTTAGGAAACTGGATGATTTGAAGATATCGATTTAGGAATTTGAGATATCAGGGATTTGGAGATTTAGAAATGTCGGAATTTAGGAATGCCGAAATCTCGAGATTAAATGTGGAATTTGCAAATTTGGAAATGGGGGATCAAAAAATTTGATGAGTAGGAATTTAGAGACGTAAGAGTTTGGAGTTTGCACGGTAGATACCTAAAATCGAGTAGGAGTGGGGGTTTGCTGCCCTTGCAGAGTCGTTTATGCAAAGGAAGCGTGCGTTGCGGCGAACTATACATCCGGGGAGGTAGAAAAAAAGCTGCGATCCTCTCGGCGGTGTGCGTTCGATGGTGGATAGCCGCGTGCAGGATCGACGTGCCGTGAGCGGGCTCGCTGTGGTCTCGCAGGGTGGGAGATACGAAGGTATAAAACCGATCTGGTCGTCCGCTGGCAGCCAGTCCAAAGGCCAGATGTGACGGCGGCTCTAGTCGCACGCGTGCGAGAGAGACGATCACGACACGACACGGCGCGAGGTACTCCCGCGTTCCAGCAAAAACGCCCAGGACGCGCGTATCGACCACCTCTCTCTTTCGATATCGTACATGGTTTCGCACACCGATCGCACCCATTAGACCCGTTTTTCCCGTTCTCTCTTGTGAATTCGTGCTCGCGAGGAAGCTTCGTCCAGAGGTAGTCGAGCATCGGCGACCAGGAGGCGCGTTCGTCCTGCTCGCGGAGAGAAAGGACGACGAACTCGGTCGCAGGACGTCGGGAACCGTTCCCTGGAATACTCGGTTGGTCCTCGGTGATTAATCGTCGCACGAAGCACGAGAAAAGGGGTGATCGCGGTGCCTTTCTTGTGGAATACGTGCTCGTCTCGAAATCACCAGCCAGTTGACGGGAGTGGTGGTAACGAGGGAAGGAAGTGGAGCTCCTAGGTGCAATTTCGTTTAGAGATCTAGGAGATTGACCTTCGATTCGCTCGAAGGGAGTGTATTTTGTTGTCTCGGAGTGGTTACGAAGAAAGGAGACACCCCGCACGAAACATGTCCGGAATCCAAATCAACGTGGAAGAAATACCCAACGAAGAACGCGAGGATTCCGTTCGAAACGTAAGTCAGCCAAGATGGCAGGTGACGATTTATGCGCCGAGAGACGAGCTTCTGTAGCCGCCAGCGTTTTCAGATACTCGTCCTAAGCCACGCTGTCTCTCTGTCGATGTCTGCTTTCTATTCGTTCCTTCCGCGATCGGGGAACGCTTAATTCCGTAGCTCGACGAGATTTAATCGGTCGGTTACAAAACGCTTAGCGATCGGTCGCGACTTTCACGGTACTCGCAGCTGAACGACGCTAACGCTCTTTTGGCGGGAAACACGTGGACAAATTCGCAAATTTTTAGACTTTTAAACTCTCCCATCTTCTAATCTTCGAATCCTGTAATTCTCCAAATATTTAAATGTCCGTACTCGATATGATGAATAGATAATCGAGGGAATTCCAAACGCGAGGCGGAAAATTCGCATCTAGAGAACGCCGGTCGTAAAATCTGTCAGTCGATGTTGCGTTTCTAACGACCACCGGTACATAATTCGAAGTTACGTAAAACGTGTCGGTAAAATTTGAGAAAGTTCGCGGAAAAATTTTATGATGTTATTCAACAGGAACTAGGTCCCGCAAAATTGAACGAATCACCGATAATTATACAAAGTTGGTTGTCCAGCAAATTTAAAAATTGTATCTACATTTGCTCGAATTCTACATGTTTAAGAAATAGCAAGCACTATTTAAAAAACGTTATTTAGTGGGCAATCAATAACTAAACCAAACAATGATGATTTTAATTTTCGTCGATTGTACACCGCACCGCGAAGCGGTTCAACGATCGAACGATTACCACAAACGATTCGTAACTCGAAGCAGCCTCGATAATCGAAGTAAAAGGCGTCGAATGCTTTAGGTTCACGGGCAAGCCGCGTGTGTAACGCACCGTTCACCGCGAATACTTAATAAGCTTGACACCCATCCACTCGGGTTTATGTAATGCAGAAGCGAGCCTCCGCAACCAGACGATGACAACGGCGTTAGTTGGGAAACGAAGGACATTATTGTTCCCAGATAGAAAAATAACGCCGGATGCGCGACGAATTCGCGTACAAATCGCAATTGCGCAATTACGAATAGTACGATGAATCTTGCGTGGGAAAATTGTTTACGATTTTCCACGAACGAAACCGAGAAGTGGCAGGATAATTGTATTATAAATCATCGGTGAGCAGGTCAGATGCCTACCGAGCTGCGTGCTTCTTGCGTTCGATTAGGTGTAGAATACACACATTTTCAAATGCCCAAACATTAGATCACCAAATTCGAAATTCCCAGATCTGACAAGTTCTGCGAATTTATTCGTCAGAAAAATGAAAAAACGATGACGATCGTATCGACAAACTTGCAATCACGCTAGCGTGTTTTCCCATGATTTAAGAAACTTCTGAATTTCAAATAGCATTTGCTGACGAACAAACGTGTGATTACGCTAGAAGAGAAAAAAAAGGAGAACCGTCAAACAACGAGACGAGTGGGCGTCACGTAATAAAAGTAGACTAGACTTTGAGTTGAAAAACGATTTCCATAATTCCGTAGCTGCGGCTCGTGAAGCCGGTAACCAGCCACCTGTAGGCCATTTCTCACATTCGAGTTTCATAATTCCTTCGTGCTCTGTCGTTTACGAGCCTGACCGAAGGTGGCCACTCGAGGGGAACGAGATAGGAACCCAGACCAAGCTACAAAATTCTATTCGGAATATATTGCTCTGTGGACTCTATGAAGTAGATTTAACAATTGTAAAATAGGTTGCATTCGGAATTTGCCAAATTCCTACGTTAACAAATTTCTAAATCTCCAAACTTCTTAAATTTCTCAAATGTCTAAAGTTCTGATCCTAAAATTGACGAGTCTGGGATCAACGAGTGGTAGGACCTGTATCGCCATTATCGTATTCGTTTTCGGAAACACGTATCCTTGCTCGATCGCTGTTCGACGTGTCTGCGTGCATTCCATCGGCGTATATCTCGTAATATTTTGCAGGCTGCAGTCGCCAATGAAACAAGAACGATTCGCAGCGTCGCGTCAGTCCAATCGGTCTCTCGTTATCGATCATTTGCATGACAACGCGCCAACGGGGCGTTTCACGGGATCGTTCGCGAGAACCTACAATTTAGAACGCGTACGGGCCATTTCATCATTCGACCGGCGATTATCGCGCACCAGAGCCGTGTGCACCAGAACTTCAGGGCTGAAATGTCGAGCGGAGAGCAACGTGCCGTGTCCCGTTTGCAGGATTAGTCATGCACGACGCAATCCTGCCACGGAGAATGCCAGCTGAAAGCTGGACATGTGATTGAAACGCTTGTTAACGAGTTTCGAGTAGATGACGCACCTTGTGCGTCCACACATGCCGACGCGGTACGAAGTTTCAGACGGTGATTACTCCAAGTCAAAGATTCTGAATGTCTCGAAGACCTTGTAGAATATTATAAATTGTTAAGTACTACAAATATTTTGATATAATGCTAAAGGTCAAATTATAAATTTATTCAGAGACCATCCCTTACGCTTCCTTTTGAAGAAAGTATTAAAATCGCTATCGACGAAAGATTTTTACTATGAATCCAGTCTCGAGTCTTCGAGCCATCCATTAAGTGTTGAGTCTCCGAGCAATGACTCCAGTCTAGCACTCGTTCGTGCGAGATTTATTGATAAAAATAGAGAAGAAGTTTCCAACAGAGGTATCCCATTAGAATCGATCGCTTTACAACTGTGACAACCTTCGATAAATCTGGCCGTCGATCAGCGTAGCCTTCGCATGCCAATAGCGGCATTAAAATAATCGACGATACGTTTTCGCGCCGTCGAATTTTAATTCCAACGAAACTCCTTTTATCACGCGGCCGCGATTTATGATTCCCGGCATCGCCGAACGAGAATAGCTTACGTCAGTGTCCTCGCGAGAAAGTATAGCGATCGGACAAAATTCCTGGGATGTCGACGGTCCAAACGTCCCTGACGGATTAGTGTACTAATTAATCAGTGTGCGAAAACAATTCTCAGTCGTTGACCTTAAAGGAGAAGAGCATCAACGACTCCGCACGGGGACAAACTAACTCCAAGATTTCACTCGGCTACCTTGATACCTCGAATCATCGTTTATTTCGTTTTTTATCTACTTCGGAGAAGTGATCGTTTTGGAAATTTCGCTATCAAAATGGAAAAACGACACACTCTGGCGGACGACGAAATCGTCTCGGTTCGATCAAGGTCCGATAGGACAAACAAGGATCCACTGGGGAAAAGGTGGTGCTGTTTCTGTTTCAGACAGAATCAGAGAAATCGATTTTGCAATATCGAGTGCTTTCTCTTGTTGCATGCAAATACTGCCCCGGGGTACGAATTCATGAGATCGAGAGATTGATTCGTGTAACACCTATGTGTTATTGGGCTAACGTATCGTCGACGAGAAACAGGTGTTCTTGTTTATTCGTAGCTTCATCAGGAAGGAAACTATAAAGGATTCGTGGCTTCTCGAAGGACGTTAGAAACGGGTACATTAACATAACTAACAGAGTGGACTTGGCCCTCATAATATATGGATTGTGTCGTACGAGAAATACGGAACCTAAATTTCCTAATTCCTAAGCTCTCCAACTTGATCATTTCTGGTGTGAATAGTATTTCCGGCTGTCAATTGAGGACGACAAAAACTTGGCACATAAAAGTTGCTCGGAAACGATTTCGAGATCTAAATGAAGCGAACGAAACCAATCGATAATAGAGAACGACGAAAGAACACCGAAAAGGAGCCAGGTACCGGCCGGTAATTACATAATTCGCTGTTAAAAGCCAGCGCGATTTCGTTAGGTTACGTGATAGAAAACGACGCGTGTGGAACTTTCGTTCCATGATCTAACCTGCTGTGACATTTTTCTAATACATCCCCGTAATCCTGATGCCACCGCAACTTTCCATAATTCATCATCGAGCACGGCACACGTCTGTTCTCGGAGTTTTACTTTCAAGAAGAATGTCTAGTTATCGCAGGCGTTGCGATATTCCTGTAACGCGAGTCATCTGTGCAAGGATTATGACGCGTCTACTCGAGTTGACAGCGAGTTAAAGGCTCGAAGAATGCCAGGGAAAGAAAAGGACGGAAAAGAAGAGAGATAACGAGAAAGGCAAACGCCGCAAACAGAACATGGAGCTGGCACGCGAGTCGGAGCGGCCAGTGTGTCGCAATTTCAGAGCGCCAGCTTACTCTTTATTTACGTTGTAAATGCAAATCGAAATCGGTGCTTTCCAAACGACCTAGAGAAGGTTCCAGCCAGGACAGTTCGTCGACAGGTTCCTGGGGATCGTGACATTTTGCGTCGATGACGAAGGATCTGACGAGGGACGTCGATCAAATTCATCATCTTCTGATGAAACGGTGGCTAGATAGCGAATCGATACACTATTGTTTAATACTTTTACGACAGTACCGATATACATCTGATGTTTCAAGTGATACTCTACTTGAAACATCGACGACATAGAATTCTATTTAAACTAAACATTTGAATTATTTTTATTGTCAAAAGGCTGGCAATAATTTGTATGATTTCAGTGCATTTAGCGACAATAAAGAAATTCCAAGGTAAATGTCACATCAAGGTCATCGTTATTTCACGGTGAAAGTAATTTAGATGTTCGACTGTGTCGTGTGAATGCTGAAGCATCGAAAAAATATTGATTATCGGAGATCTCCATTAATTTCGATGCCGTTTCATATTCCAGATCAAGTATTTTCGGTACCGAATTGTCCGAATGTCATCAATATCGGTCCGATCGCTAACAACGACGAGTACCGTACACGCTGTCGCGATCGTCGAGCGTAAATAATTTCCGAACAGAATTGCCCCGGCGTTATGAAATCAATGGATTCCCGGTCGGGTTATTTATAGGCCCGCGTGCCGCGTTGATTTATGGATCGTCGTTCGTGGACGTTTTCTTTTAGCAGGAAAATAATCGAAGCGAGCATGCACGATCGATGCGATACGAGGATCGATTTGATCAGCCTCGGGCCACGAAACGAATATCGATAAGGTAGCGCGGTGGTTATCGACGAGAATAAAATCTCGCTACATTCGGTGAATCGCCACGAGGGATATACAATGCCTTAACCGAGGCTAACGAAGATAAACGAGTAACGAATTCTACAGACGTTCGTGAGAGGAAAGCGAGAAAGAGAGTAGACGAGCGTGCAAATTGCTTGGTCTAATTAAATTTGCACGCGTACGCTCGATGACATAACAACCACGCGTAACACCGAACAAAAGTGGTACACGGCTTATGTGGGAAGCCAGAGCTCGATCGTAGTTTAATTCGAATTAGACACTGAATATCTTGGTTCATTACAAAAGATATCTGAATATCTGAAAAATCCGCACTTCAGCAATTAAAATATTGCACTCGTTGAACTTTGATTAGCTATAAGATCAATAAAGTGCTTCAATTCTGCCAAACTTATCACGTACCTGATATTGATACTGATATTTCTGATCTACCAATTCTTCGTTATCTAACTACAGTATATGCTAAACTTGACCTAAATAGAAACAGAATATTCTAAAAGGATCACGAACCTGACGCAACATACTTGATTAAAAAATATTCTCTACATCGATATTGCATTACCGTCTCCGTTTACAGAAAGCGTTCAATTTCTATAGAAGTTGACCAACTTAAAGAGAATTCCTTTCATAACAGTAACGATTAATCTGCATATCAAGCAAGTTGCCAGCTGCACGAAGAGCATCGTTCAAGTCCATCCTCGAAATTCAAGATCCGACTATCTCGCTGCGTCGAAACCGGTTCTGATCCCGCCAAAAATCACCGAACACAATTACCACGAACCACGTCTTTTCTACAAACAAGCGAATCTTTTCACTCTTTCAATTTCACGGCCTGCCACGCCGTTAAGGCGGTGCCGGCACGTTACGAAACAGACTGAAGATTCGCAAACAAGGTCTCTTCTCTTCCTAGCTCGCGGAAGTAGATTTCGAGACTTTAACGTTACTCGTAAAATGTGCTTCGTAGATTGTGTGGAGTACACTTAGGTGCAACGTAAACTTCCTTTGCACGAAGTTAATGTATTGGGACTTTTAAAATATTCATTACGAACAATTACATTTCTACATTTTTTAATTCCTAAAGGTCCCAACTTCTCAAATGTTCAAATCTCCACGTCCCTAAATACCTAAATATCCCAACTTCTCAAGTTACCAAGTTCCCAAATTGTCAAATTTCTCAAATCCCCAAATCCCGAAATTGTACAATACCCAAGTATTGGAAGTTCCTGGAGACCTACCGTGCTCGCTACTGTACGTGTTACGGCAAAAAGAGAGACCGGTGAAAACTCTTGAACCCACACACGGAAGAGACGACGAGCATCGACGCGTCTCGACCGATTCAGGAAATGACTTTCTTCCTCTTCTCCGTATACCTCTTTATTTCACTGGCTCTCGAAGATTCTTCGGTTTCTCAACGCGAACACTTTCGCGCTCCTCTGCCTGTTCAGTCGTCGCGTAAGCGCCTAATGTTTGCCAAGAGCTCAACAGGCTTTTCTGCGACCTTTCAGCCTTTCAAACATTTATACAATACGACACAAGAATAAATGATGTACATTTGATTATGTAGACGCGTTTGAGGTTTATTGGACAATCGATCAATTTTATGGTTGATCAAACCTACAGCGCGAACTTTAACTCTTTGCATACATATGTATGATTGTCTTATCGAGGAAATCGGGAAGTCATCTTTTATGCGTGCTTTCTAATTTCTTGTTTTTCTTTTCTAAGTTATTATTTTCTTTTGATTGTACTCTGTATATAACATTTAGGATGTCGTACAATTAAAAAATTGTTCAGTCTCTGCAATATTGTGAAATGATTACACAATCAAGAACTGCGAATGAAAGTTGTACAAATCGTAAAAATGAAAATTATGAGCACAAATGGATCAAGCTTTACAGGAGAGCAAACCAGAAATGTTTCCGATAACGATGGACGTGTACTGAAACGAGGAATCGATACTAATAAGGTTTCGATCGACCTGGTATCCGCTAATTGACAGTCGGACCTCGTCGTACGGAAAGAGGAAGGACACTCGCAATTAGACTCGAGCCATTTCTCGCGCTTCTTCGCCCTCGATCGACAAAAAAATGTAATCAGAACAATCGGAACAGGGCCTTGCGATCGTACTGTCGTCGAGGAAGCCGCCAACGCACAAATGCACCGACTAATTGCATCCGGGATCGTTAAAGATCATTTGAAAGCGATCATCGTAACGCCGAGATAATTATTCTACATTATCATTGACTTAAGGGGACAGAAATAAGGATGAGTATTTGGCCCACTTCAGAAAAGATTCTAGTTACACGGATACTAGTTTATAAGCTTGCTAAATGGATATTTCGACACCGTCCGTTTTCGAGTCATTTCGCCGGAGAATTTCCACCGAATTTGCTCGGTAACGAGGGCGAACAATCGAGTTCTCCTTTCCAACGAGCAGCAACCCATGCATCTTCGTGTTCGCAACAGACAGCGAGGCCAGCTACGATTTCACGCGCGGCGAATACTCTTCCTTTGGTAATCCTTCGTTCCGTTTCATAATCCTCGCTCTGTCTAAGCGAAGATAGACCACAAAGTAGTCCCAAGGACTCTTGAAGTAAACCTACGAGCTGTCGATCGTAAACGATGTTCGCTCGATCGAGCGCTATATACCGAAGCGTAACAGAAGATTCGCGTGTTCGTTTCTCTCGATCCACTGAACAGTGCGCCGTGCAATCGTGGATGAAACGAGGCTGACGCGTTGCAAAATATGTGCAGGATGATCGTGGCAAACGGGCCTTAGATTTATGCTTTACGTGAGGCAATAGTATCGCAAAACCTTTCGGAAAACTCACTCGAAACGCGAGCACGTCCTGACTTCTGTGCTATTCGAATTACCGCTTCCACCGACCAATTTTTATTCGAGGAAATAACACGTTGCGTACGTGCTGAAAAACGCTCACGATGGTTGCTCGGTAGCTAGCATGGATAATCTTTGAACAATTTTTAACGGGAAAGTAGAACGTTTACCTTATTTGTGGTGAATTTGCATTCACGATTATCCACGGAATAAGAAGACGTTCAAATGTCACGTAACGTGTTCGATTTAATGATCGTCGTGTAACACCACTTTGCGCGTTACTTAAACGCGTTTGAACCCATAGATATTTGAGCAACAAGTATACACTATAATTTCACTAATAGGTGTACCTATGGGGAAACTTGAGAGAAACGGCAAAGAAATTTATACTGTTGGAAAGTTTCTAAACATCTATCGGACAATGCTAACGTGTTTGTTTATGAATTAGTACTTATTACTGTTGGCAAAATATTAGATAAGCTTCTGATTTTACTTCTATTTCCACTTTCGTTTCTGTTCGAATTCAACACGATTGTTTTAACAAGGCTATTACGAAAATGATTTAAACGCGATGGAATATTATTCTGGAAGACGTTTAAAAATTTGCGTGCGCGATAACAGGAATATGCAAATTCGGCCACATAAAGGGTTCGCGTGGAGGTGCAACACGGAACACAAAATCCGGTTCCTGAGATCGTAGGTGTCAAGTCGGAAAAAAAGCTCATTCTACTGGAGCGAAAACCGAGCTGACTCAACGTATTCGTGAACGGGTATTTTATTGAAATTCCTTGTAAATAACAGGCTTTTTCGTAGCATAGCGGTACGCTTCTATAAATCGTTAAACGTTTTCTAACCGGACTTTACTGTTTTTGAATTAAGTATCTGGGGAATTCCGGCTGTTACGGGATTTCACGATAACTTTTTTCCATTAATCGTGTTATACATTTCAGTCTGCATTCGGGTCTAAAATTAGGTATAACAATTTTTTTTTACCAAATGTGACACATCTTATTCCGTTGTCTATTAAAATTCTACCGAGAGTATCCGATCTTATGATCACAATTTTCTCTCTTTACTAAGTAGCCAGAACAGTGTTTAAATTCCATTATGATTCTGCTAGTTTTACTGGAAGTTAGACAAGATGCATAGAAGTTCAAACGAATCTCACGGATTTCGTTCATCGAGTTACTCTCGCGAGCAAAGGATCTATCTCAAGATGCACCGAGTGAAACCACAGAATCCGTTATCGCTACCTTGTAACATATATCTTTTTGCGATCGTGCGATCCCGTATCCGCGAGACAAGGCACGTTTAGATACCCGGGGAGTATCGGTAACGAGAAAACATTCCCCGTGGTGTCGGTTGACGTTGCCTTTCTGGATAACCTCTGGCCCGTGACTCGCGACCGTACAACTGGTTAATGAATATCCGCGTCAAGTCCACGTTGAATTTTAATCGAGTCATAGACTTCCTGGTGAGCTGAATTTTTGCATAATGAAATGAAGTCGGAACAAACGAAACTCTTAGTAACCGGCTGAGCACATAACTTCCTGTGAATTCAATTAAAATGTACATCAGATAAAGACGGAGATATTACTGTACATGGTAGACTATTACAGTCGTTAAAGTACAAAAGACTTGCGTTATATCAGGTTAGATATTTTTATTAGATTCTCGAATTAGAAATTTAGAATTTATATTAGTTTAACATTCAGGGTAGAAGATGCGTTTATCAAAATTTGGTGACCACATCCTTAGTGTTTAGACTCTTCTGGATTGAAGTGGAAATTCTCCAGTCGTTAATTTTACGGTCGAGACAAAATTGACTGTGAAAGTATTAAGAAAGTTGCCCGAAGGTCTGAGTTAGTCAGCGATACAGCAATAAGTACTACGTCATAAACTGTTTTAACTTCGAAACTACGAAAATTCTGTGTACACGCAAGCATACAAGATAGATAATTGAAGAGAGACGAAGGATTAAGTAACCGTTTTTCCTTGCAGTTTTTGCAGTTTCGGAATAGACAGATAAGATCACCAAGATGAGCCATCACATACGGATAACAAAGAGTTATGAACACCTACTCTCGACTAAATTTAGCAAACGTTCATACATTTAGTCTCCGGATGGTGCAAAAATCTTCCAAGAGCATCGTCAGATAAAAGGGGACAAAGATCGATGAATCAACGTGCCTAGAGACGCGTCTGCGATGAGGTAACCGCTTTCGGATTTCGAGGATATTCACTAATGATACTTTCCCGTTTTTCTATCTCATTTGCCTCTGAAAGGAGTAGAGAAACTCCCCATACAGAAATCTTACTTTCCTATACCTCTTGTTTATCCCCCGAAAAGTAGCGAAACAAATCACATTAACGAAATTAGAATTTTTATTTCAGGAAGATACTTGTAATAGCTACGCGTTACATCACCGCGCGTTAGATCACCGCGTTAGACCCTTATATCACCATACGTTGTATAATCACGCAATACAAAGTATCGCATATTTCCACATTCCAAGGAAAGACCCACCCTGGCCCGTACGTAGTTGACTAGAGAAAAATCACCTCCATTCTGGCAAGGGAGAAGTAATCTCGACTGGCAAAAGAATCCATGTTTCAGAGTGTCGCGTTACTCGTGGGCCCAGTACAGGTGCGGCGCTTCGAGGCTGACCAGTGTATTGAATTCCACAAAAATTCTGAACGACGCCTCTGTTGGAACGTTCGGGCCCAAGCCATTCTCTCGGATCTGTCTCGGTTCCAGAGCTCCGTAGTCCGCGTGTTCCCTCTTCCTCCTCTCGTGTCGACAAAAATTTCGAGATATACCGACTCGTATACCAACCAATACCTGTCACCGTGCTCGCTGTCAGGTATCGAGATTCAGTTGTGAAACTTCGATCCCGACGCCGTTCTCCATTGTCTAGGAGTTTGCGTAAATGGGACCGTGGCTTTTAATCTTCTATATATTTTCGTGGATGAACCTTTTCAAGATTTTCTGATACGTTGCCAAATGGCAATGCGACTCATTCTTAACTGAAAAAATTGTACGTTAATCGTGATCTTCACTGGCGACAGTTGACGCATTGGTTGTCTGTACAAATCGTGTTTCCAGCAACAAAACATCCTATCAACGACTAAGAGAGCGATCAAAGAAATTTCGACTCCGTCGTTGGTATTAAGCCATTTTTATGTACAAGATAAATAGTGGATCGTGTCTGGCTGACGAAACCGAAACGTCCGAGTCGAGAGGACGTATCTCGAATCCAAGGTGTCGAAAAGATCGGACTCGTATTTCCTAACCTCGCATTGTAAATCCTGGCGATCGAAAAATACGTCGTCCTTCGGGCCATGACGTACAAGAGAACGAGCTTACGCAGAGACCGATAATCGCACCGACTATCGGTTCTCGCAGTCTGTCCGGGCAGCAGCCGCGCAGTCATCAATCGTGCAATTTCCCTACAGATTAACGTTATATGCGTTCGATTCGCTCGGCAACACGAAAACGTGGACCGAAAGCCGTTCTCGGGGAGTCCCGGAAGATCGCAATCGGATCGATCGGCAAAAATGCCGAGCAAGGCTGCTTCCAGGTTATTTTCTGCGCCGACCACGCCCGACAGGACGCATAAATCGTGTCCAGCCGGCGTTCCATTAGAGCCGATACTCGGACCGGGAACGCAGGGCGCCAGCGAACAACCAGATCGAAGCGTGCACGACGAAAAAGAAGTCCAGAGACGCGTCGGACCTTGGGCGGTGACCGATGCCGAAGGTAGGCCACCGTGGCGCGAAACGCGGCTGATTTACGTGCGAAAATGGCCAATTAACCAGGTCGTAATCGCGTGCGAGTCCCGGACCAGGACACCCGTCAAAGTCGCGGAAATCCGCTCGCGCGACTTCGTTCCTGGCCCTGAAAACGTTTTCGCGGCCGTGCACCTGGTTCGCAGGGTGCTTCGCGGACCGAGGAAACGCTCGCGATCAAATGCCGGCCAGAAAATAACGTTCGACGACGCGGACCAGCCGCTGAAGTCGATCCAGAACCGTGGTCGTTGTGCAACGATCAAACCGGAATATCGAGAGCTCGGTCTCCCCGGGTCGAAGCGCCGAAATTCTTCTTTCGATGATGAAGTGGGAGAACCCGCGAGGACTTGTTCTGCGGAGCAGCGATTTCTGCGCCAGCAGCAAGGGTACCGTGCAACTTGCCTGCATTCGTGGCCAATGATATATAGTCGATTGCTTGCTTTGAAAATTGGAATTTTAACATTTGGAAATTTCAAACCCTCTTGCGCTACAAAGTTACGCCATGTTTGATATATCTGATGATGTTTCTACATGAAACGCAAACTGCGACTACCCGCAGGTGGAACCGACCTAATACAAAACGTAATTGCGACAGTGTTTCGAAAACGAGGTATGCAAAGAAATGCACCGATGTATAGAATACAATGCTGGTTCTAGTCCTAATTATCAACCGGGGTTCTCACTGTTTGCATCAGTTGATCAATTAACCTCACAGTTAATCCTACATTAAATATCAAATGCACAGAGTTAGAGCGAACATATATCGTACGTAAATCGAACGACTCTTTTCGTCGAGCAGAAACGGAGAAACCGCGGTTATATGTAAAATAATGTTTATAGTGGACAGACAAACGATGCACGCGGTCACAGGTGGAGGACATGCGGGCGAATCAGAAGAAGCGTAATCGGCGCGACATTATCGCTTATGCAATCAAAGCATCACGTCGATTTACGTTGGTTTCAGATCGAGGCGACGGCAACTACGACCGCGGTAGCTGGTAGCCCGCTTTCCTGGCACATTCCAAGGCCGTCCTTGGTCGGCCGAAGCGAGAGGGACAGTGAAAATGGTAGCTGGGCTCATCATCTGCATCCGAACTCTCCCTCGAGAGGATCCACGTCGTCGCAAGGATCTACCGCCAGCACACACGTAAGTCAGTTTAACTAAATTATAGGTCTACAGCTGAAGAACGTAGGCCTCGATTACATTTTGTCGTTTCTTTGGTTCATTTTCAAAAAGTAACACTCGAGTTCTTAACATCCCATTTTCGTTAACGGATACATCAATTAGGTACAATTATCGTAATTGCAGAAGATGATTCGAAATTCCGTCGCTTCAAAGTTGAACTTATCTTTTTAAATCATTAACAGTTTAATAGCTTTCCTATTATCTCAGATGTAATAGAGACGTGTCTATTTAAGAGATTACCCTCATTTCGTGGTTGTACCAAAAAGTAGACTTATTTTCTAATTTAACTATTCAATTTGCTATTTTGAATTACTAGAATGCAACTCCGACATTACTCAGAATCTTCTATCTTCGATTCTTCATTCTTCTCTGTAATCAACGTCCTCATGATACGATCGTTCCTTCGTTCTATTAGTAACGGTATTCAAGATACTCTCCCCCTTTACAAGATCCTTTTAAATAACTCAAAGAATCAACCTTCGAGCTAACTCTAAAGTAGTCACCCGTTCCGCGCGATAAACCAGAAGATCCCTGACGGATAATCGAAGAAAGCGTTACCATAAAAAAGGAAAATACATTAACTCAAGGAAAAACGTACAGTGATCGAGCAGAGATGGCTAACCGATACGTCGAGTCTCGCGATCAATAAATTCAATTACAACATCGAAGGAAGGATCAAAGGCGGCACCAGTCGCTAGATCTCGCGCGATCTTGGTCGTTCGATCGAGTGATTGATGAACCGACGTGTGTTCGCGTGTTGCAGAGTGCCGCGTCGGGCACGTTGTTACTGACAGCAGCGAATCTGGCTAATCTCGCGGCTATTCATCCGCCCACGGTTACAGCGCCGAAGCAGATGGACACCGCTTCGGTCGCGAGCAGCACTCATTTCACTGTCGTCAACGGTCTAGGTAGACCTACCACCGTCTACAGGAAGTCCTGTTGCGCGAGACATCAACTCACCGTGCTCGTCTGCACGATGAGCTTCCTATTCATGGTCGGCCTGCTGCTCGGAATCCTCTACATGGAAAGTGAGTATCCTCCACTACTCTTCGACGAACAATTCTCAAACGACGTTCTCTAGAATTAGAAAATTTTCCGACACGATTGTTCGTTTCTGATTACAGTGAGAATTCTTGACAAGTACCACTAAAGGCCGGACACGACGGAGCAGTGGAGTGAGCATGGACAATCATCCAGATTCAACAGCGATGAACGAAGAGCAACGAAACATAGGACGAAATCGTTCGTTCGACGAAACTTACGTCGAAGACATTAGTATCCCTGTTCACGATCGACCGCGTTATTCGTATTTATAATGTACATGTATATTATCACTTAGAGCGTTAGGGCGATTCGATTAGACGTTCTCGATCAGAGACAAAGTTTCAAAGGCTGTATTGCACCGTGTTCGACGTGCGGTACGTGAAAACTCAGTAATTACATTCAAGTAATAAGCTAGGTTTAGGTAAGCGCGGAATAGGTAGCGAAACGCGATCCTTAACTCGTTGGAGCGCTCGAATATTCTAGCCGAGGGTTTAAACCAGAAATGGACAATTATGCTCGCGAAATGGACAAGTGGAGTACACTAAAAATTTCGAAATTTGAAATTCGAAATTTCTCTATTGAAGAATTTGAAAATTCCAATCCCTTTAAAAATATGAAAACTTAAACTCAATGTACACTTTGTCTGTCCATCGCTGGTTTATGCAACCCTCTACATTCAACAATTATCGTAGAACCCTTCTTTCCCCTTCATTTTCTTTTCTATTAAAAGGGACGACGGCATGATACATAAATCTGCTTATTCCATAGGAGCACGATTCTCCTAGTTCTCGATCGATTTCTGCTATCAGAAATCTCGTCGATCGCTGCTCAAACTGATCACAGAGAATCATCGAAATATTCGTAACACTGTGACACTTTAGGGTGGTTAACAATGTCGTCGTCCAACGAAATGTTCGTAAGTCATACAGACACATATTTCTTCGATTAACGTTGACGGACAGTTCGAAGCAATCGACGAGGTGGGAGTATGATTCGTGGATGTGTTAACTTAGGGGTCGTTATTTAATTGTTACTAACAAAAGAATGCCTGAATCAAACCTGGATTCCGTGTCGGGGTGTCGTGTTCCAGGGAATGTAACGGAAAAGCGATGAGAAGCGATCGCTTCTCGAAACTGTGATATTACTTGCGTATTAATTAATCGTCGATTCAACAAGAAACTGTCGAACCATGATAAAAATGAAACAGTTGTTTTATTTCATCCCTATTCCCTTCTATCCTTGTATAATAAACGCATATTGCAATTTTCTAATCACTTTTTTCGTTAATGAGTTTTACTTTAATTACTAATATGTTCAATTACTATAAATTAAATAATATAACAGCTACAACTATTTGTTAGAAATAGAATCTCAAATTTCGCCACAAATATACAATACTTATGTAGTAAGATATGTCATAATATTAATAGACATGTATTACAAATTGATTACAAATGGTAAACAAATTTTTAAAATACCTTACTATATCAATCATATCTCTAATACAAATCACAGAAGATAATTTACCAACTAAAGCTCTGACTGTCTCAGAGCAAAAGAATCAGAAATTTAATTGCATGCACAATATTTATATCACTTACCTCCAGATCTTGAAGTGTCTGGGTCCATCTGTAGTTTGGTAAGTCTGCACCATTTCCACTATTAGGCCTGAGTTTGTCCTTTTCCTTCTCGTCTTCTTCTTCGTCCTCTATATTCTCCTCTTTCTTATCAATTTCATCAGCAACTTTATCACTGCTGGGTCCAGGAACTGCAGATGCCTCTTTCTCCAATTTCTTGAACCAACACAAAAAGGTGCAATTAGAAAATGTGCTTTGTCATAGACAAAAAGTAAAACTGATCTATAAAGCATACCTTATTATCTATTTCTTCTTGTAATTTAACAGCCTGTTCGTCTGTTAATTCGACGATCTTCGATTCTGAATTCAATTTTTCTTCTTCTGCTCTTTCTTCTCTCTTCTTTTTTTCTAATCTTTCTTTGCGACGTCTTTCTTGTTCGGCACGTTCTGCTTTCTCACTGGCAGCCTTGGCAAGTGCTGTAGCTTCGTGCTTCTTAAACTTGCTAGTGACAAGCTGCGAGCAAAGACAGATAAAATCAGCTTTTATCATAACAGTTTCATAACGTGACGAAAACGTTTGGAAGATGACACCACACTGTTGAAACTGATAGAGAAGTAATAAAGAATATTCACCTTTTCTGCAGCTCCTTCGCCTCCTCCGGTATAGAAATCAGTTTTTCTCGCGAGAAAACTGAAGATTGTGTCGAGAAGCTGCGAAAGAAACAACAATTTGTATACAAGATTCGAGTTATTTGATAAATAATGTTGGTTTAACAAGTGCAATATAACCTAAACCGGTAACGAAAGAAGACGTACCTCTTGCACACCGCCTTCGTGTTGCTGCGCCATAGCCAACAACATTCCATCGAATTTCTCCTCATTATTCGTCATTTTCTACGAGTTTCGTCGAAAATTTATCACAAAACGCTGAATAAATCACTGTAAACGTTTCTCACTGACGTTAAAAGCAGCGCACTTTGTTGCCACACCACGTTTCTGTTCGGAAACGTCTCGAATTATCGACCAAACAAGTGTTCGAGCGGTACAGACAGCGCCCTCTGGCGCGATCGACGATAACAAACAAGCAGCGATTAATACAACGGTCTCCCCGTCGTATTTCGTCGCAGAACCGTTATTTACAAACAGTTCTATTCGAAAAGAAGTTACTCTTGAAATTTCGCTCAACACGTAGTATAATCGTTTTCGAAAGTTTCAACTACCAACAGTATAGGAAACGTGAAAAAATGTTAAAGAGAACTTTTGAGTTACGAAAATCGTTCTCACGAGTCGTTCGAATTCACCCCCTTTCACCTTGAGTGACCATCGTGAATGATTGATGGAAAAGAATGAATTACGCACCTATTTTATCCTCGAAAGATTTCTGTTGTCGCTTCGAACAGATGTTTCTCACGTTCGTTGCCAGATGGCCAAGGAATAATAACAAAATCGTTTACAACCCCTAACCCAGACCCTCCCTCCAGTGAACAGCTGTTCTGACAGCCATGGCGCACGCGACTTGCTGCTGTCAAAGGCGCTGTCAACGTTTACGATTTTACGGGTTCGAAATGGTGTTTACGCGTCTCGTGTCAGTGTATTTCTCGATGAACTTCCGATCGTAGAATAATTCTCGTGTATAATGAGTGCGGATATACGGTGTTCGTGTGTTGTGTTCGAGTGAACTTCGATTCCACCCTGTTTGCAACATTCACCGGTGCTCCAAATATTACATCTGAGTGGTAAGTCCTCATTTTGTTGTTTGTCATCGTGTCTGGTCGTGTATAAAATTAATCTTCGAACACCACAGTTTAATTTTCATCGATTTCTCAGTGGATCTTGGTAGATTTTTATTGCCTATATTCATAAATGACATTGCGCGTAAATGTCATTCAACGTTGATAAGGGATGTTTACAGCAAGCTTGTTTAAAGTTGCTAAATCACTTTTGCATTAACTTTAGTTTTACGTTAGTTTGTTATTGTTATTAAGTTGTTGTTATTAACAATGTCAACACTTAGAGAGAGTTAATTTAAATTAATAATTGATAGAACCGATCTGAGTATATTATATGCTGTAATATAAGCATTTTTGTAATTGTTTTACTTTATTAAAACACTTCTTGTTGGCTGGATTATTGTACGAAATATTTGTGCCACCCCCAATCGCTTATCTGATCTACTGTTAAGAACTTTTCGACACCTTGACGTCAGGTGGCAGCACATGACTGTATATTTGAATTTGTGCGCGATTTTTTACTTATTAATTTCTCCTCTTTTATCGAACCAAATACGCTCGTCTTTAAGTTCAGTATAACATAAAAATACTTAAGATGATGACCATATAATTTATCTGAACAGAAATTGGTACATTAATTTCTAATTTCATCAAAATTTCTGAAAGTCAAACATTAATATCAATTCCTTTGATGAATTTAGTCATGCTGCGTATATTAGTTTGAAATATAAATTTCTGAACACAGTTTGCTAGACATAAACACAGTACATCAAACAGTCTATATGTATATTGGTATACTAACATTTCATTGAAGTATCAAATTCATCCCCAAGTAAATTCGATACACAAATACGCACTTTGTGCAGCTGACTAACCTTCTAACTAACGAATGTACCTTTCATTAATTGATTATCTCAAATAAATTCAATATCACATTGAATCTATTGAAAGTTTCGATACTGTAGGTACATTCGTATCTTTGACAACTTACTAATTTTTTGCAAGTACATTTCCGTTCGTACCTCTCAAAGGTTTAACTAACTAGTCAAAGCAAAAATTAACCGATAAGCCAATGACTTTTCTAATTACCAAGCGACTCGAGAATTTCATGGCTGATTTCAAAGTCCTGGCTAACGATTTACGACACACGGTCCATTAAAAACACGAATCCGCAACTAGTTTGCCATTCCCTGTATTTATTAGCAGCATGCATAGGACCGGTATATTTAGTTTCTCTTTGAATCGCGTAGCCCTTTAAGTGCATCATTACCTATTCCCTTTTGTGTGTACCGGTTCCCTTGCAGACTACGTCTCTTCCCACTTTTGAACCGCTCGCGTTCGCGGCCCAAAATGAATTGCAAACTGCCTGCTATTCTATCTGCAACTTCCCTCAATTGTTTTTCTTGCATTCCTTCTGTTTATTTTTCTCGTTCTGAGCATTGCTGCACAAAATCTTCGTTATAGAGCAGTAAAGTACACTCAGAACTCTTTTTCCATGAATGTACATTCAATTAATAGTGCAAAAGAGAGTTACTACGTGGTATGTACTTAAATATTCAGAAATTTTAAATAAAATTTTTATTGTAACATATATGTTTTAACAAGACTTCCGGCAAATAAGTACCGATTCTAATCGATTATCTGGAACTGTTATTGTAACATTATCAAATTATGGTAACGCGTGTGTGCACAGAGGTTTAAAAGCGGAAATAAAGTTGCGACAAAGGGGATAGGAATCATAAAAGGTCAAAACACTTTGCTGGCAAGAAACCGTGCATGCATAAATAAACGCGAAACGCGTCCAATGAAACGGGCTAGCCAGGATTAAGATTTCCGATAAGCGAATCGTTCTTTCCCGCGTTTTTCGATGAACGAGCGAATGGACGGAACGAGGGCTTTGCATTTAACGAGTCGCTGGAAATGCGAGTTTGATTAGAACTCGCGTCATTTGCATCCCTTAGCTCGTTCGCTTTTAAACGGCCTTCGAGCCGTGTTAATATTACCCTGTGCCTAAGTTTTCCTCGTACCGCGACACTTTGTCCCAGTTTCGCGTCGAAACACTGAGAGAGCAAGAGAGAGGCCAAGGAAATGTCACTAATGAATATATGAATGAATAAATATATCCCTGCCACGGTTGGAATTCTGGATGTTTACACTGCTGGCGCGAATAGGAAATGACAATTCGGGCGTGAGTGGAATTCTGACTAAACTTTGACACGTTGTTTTTATGAAAAACACAGTTTCGAAGGATGAAATGATAAATTGCTTGGTTCCCGAGGAGAATACGGTGACAGTCACGTATTTTCTTCGCGATACATCATACACCTGCTATTATATTTATTTAACGAAAATTAATGTCAACGGGTTCTATAAGTTTCTTCTAACGAGCTCGGAAGTTCGTGAATTTGAAAAGTTTTTCTCTATAATTAGATATTTCGAGAGTCGCAAACTATGAAACTTCTAGTATACGACATATCTCGTACAGGTATTCGAGGAAGAGAATTCAAAAACGATATTCAAATGAACCTCGATTCGACGCAAACAAAATTCTCTAGCAATCGCTGTCGCTATAATTCCGCACTTTTATTGGGGCATTCGATCTGACAGGATAGAACGATGTTCATAACATTGATAGATGACAATTATCACAAATAAACAATCGTTGGTAATGAACGGTGGCCGATGGTACGAGCCGCGACCTCTCATCAATCGTCGCCGCGACTGCGCAGCCAGAAATTTCATTTATCGAGAAAGTTTAAATCAAACCGCCATTACTCACGATGCCGCAACTGTGACCGGTCGTTTCGATTCTACCAAAAACCAATTGAAATTCGTTTCGTCATCGACACCGTGTTTCCGTTCCCCGCCTTTCTCTCCTGGCCATTATTTCAAAATTTCTCAACGAGGGTGCTACGTTTTATCCGCGCGTTTTCCGCGCTCGATTCTTTTCATCCGCTTTTCTAGCTTCTCCGATTGATCAAGCATTGTTATCCGCGTTTGATCTCGCTTTGTGGAGCGCCGTAATACGATGGGGGTGTCTGCGGTTCGTTTCGTCGAAAATGCGGGACACATCGGTATCGCCGAGAGTACGAAACAAAATTGATTAACGGGAATTATAGGTGGCAAAGGAAACGTCTATGGTTCACCGGTTGGTTCGATTAAATTTCTCGCTCGGAAATCGTTAACGAGATTTTAGAAATGAGGAAGTGACCTGGATTTACTTGCAGACTGCATAATGCGCCTCTAAGTACGTCGTATTTCCTGCTGATCTTGGTCCCGTGCGATTACTCTTCTTAAATGAGTTATAGTAACTTTGATGATCATCCTCTGGTCACTGGGAACGAGCTACCTGGAGAGGTTGCTAGCTGAACAAGTAGTTTTTGCGTTAAATTGGATTTCAAATGGCGATCGAGTTATTAAGAAAACCATTTTAGACGCTTGATCTTATTTTATTCTCCTATACAAGATTAAATCATATTCATTATTGAATTATTTCCGAATTGTCAATCATTGGAAAACGTTCGTATAATTTTAACAAGCTACGTTATTTTAAAACATTTATTCTCAAATACACTCTTGATGCAGTTTAAATATAAAGTTCGGAACATCAATTATTTACAACATCAAATAGCAGTAAATCATTGCAGGTATTTATTTGAAGGATACAAAGCACCCACCTCCTGGTAGTTCATACAGAAAACAAAGGTTCAGTATTGCGAGGGTTAAAAGGTTGATTCCGTTCAAACGCGAACACGTCCAACGCGTCGAAATCTGGAATCTAAATATTTATCTGCCGTCGCGACAACTCGAATTCCGTGACAAGCGACAAAATCGACGAGGTTGGTAGGGAAAACATGGGAACAACGCGTGAACGGGGTGGAGTTCGTAATAGGTCGCCTCGAAGACGAGTTGTTACGGCAAACAATATCGCATCGACGCAACGAGGGGATGGAAAAGAGAGACCAGTGATGAATCGTGGCGGATAATGGGATTAAGGGCAGATGGCGTCCATTAAGCAATGTGGTTTTAGTCTAATATGATTTCCATGTTCATACGAGCGGCCGTTTTGGCATCGGCGCAGATTGCCACGTACTGGCCACTACTTGTCCACGATAATATGATTTATCTCGTCGAGTGTCTCGCGCGCCGCGAGAGAGCTGGCCGTACGATAAATATCGACAACCGCTCGATTGAATAAATCATCGACGATAGAGCAGGAAACGCGGGACACTCCGAGCGTCCAGCAGGATTTTGTAAATGGTACTTTCGAAACAGAAAGAGAAATGGTGCTGTCGTTGAACGCCGATGAATATGAATTTTCGTCTCTGACAGTGTTAAGGACGACGAATTGGATTTATCGTTTGGACGGTCACTAAAATCTCCGCGACAATTTAACGAGATTTACGGACTCTACGGATTCGGAAGTCCGAGAACACGAAAATTTGCAAATTTAAGAATTTGAGAAATTGAGCTACGGATTTCGAGTATTCAAATTGAACGCATTAATAGATCATTTGCACGATTATTGATCCACAACGTTCTAGAGCAGAGTGTTCACAAGCGTTGCGTTTTCCATTTCCGCGCGTCACAGAGAAAGAGTCACGATTAAAGTTCGAAAGAGGCCGAACGGATTTGTCGTTTATCGAGTTTCCGCCGTTTCTTGTCTCGTAGTCGCGCGAAACTTTCGATTCAATTCGCCTCTCGGAATATCGATTTCCTATCGTGACCCCTGGAACGGAGACTTTGAAAAATACCGTGGTCGGTATGTACACAAGAAATCCGTCCGATTTAAGATTTCGCAAACAAAGACTGCTCCACGGATCCTGCTTCTATAAACCGGTATCCACGGAATATATTTCTCGGGGAAATTCAAAAACTTGGAGCTGCGCGCCGGTTAGGATATGCCTTGCTCCCACTAGGAGAACAATATCGATTCCACTCTGTCGAGCGCGAGCTACCAGAGAGTTCAGTAACATCTCTGCACGTTCATTGTTCTGAAAATATTAAAAATTGTTTCGTGAAACCTTATGAGTCTTTTATTGGCAAAAAATCATCTCGTATATATTCGGACAGGTTGTCCAAAGAAAAAGTAATCGATAGAATAGAATTGCAACTCGATCTGCACGTTGGATCAATTTCGTAGATGTATTGTTACGTTCTAGAGTGTACGAGAAAATTGTGTAAATATCATTTGATGTCAAAGGACGATAAGGACACAATTTTTGTGGAATAGCTCATCTTCATTCGCGTTACTCGAGGGAATCCTATGTTGCACTCGAGTGTATCCAAGAGAGCAGGCGTGGTAAGGAAGAAGGATTTAAGTATGCACAGATCCAGAGGCATACATCATCCTTATAGCGTTCGAGTTGCCAGCTGAAAAGAGGCCGCTCGCCCTCCGGTACGCGTGCATTAATGCACACGAGATGGCCGATAACGACTTCCTGCGAGAAGCATCCTAGACGAGCCGGAAGTGGCTCCACGGACGATGCTTCCCGACATCCATCGAGATTCCTCTCCGACAACGTCGCCTTTAAAACAGTATATTAGGTCGTCGGTTATAAATCAGGTTGGCATGGGTGTCGGTCGGCGGTCGTCGCACCAGTGCTTACTAAGTAAGACACCACCATGATACCAGCAACGTGTTATAGGTGTTCTCTAACGTTGCACGCGTACACGAAGCTTCGCTGGCGTAGGTGGAATGCCGGCAGGACGGAGTCACGAGATTCCCGGCTTGCCTGCTGCTACAATATTGCTGTTCCCTGGCGAATGGCCAACCTCCGTGAGGTTGCACCGCGAGGAAGAAGCAGCTACCGGCTGAAATTCGAAAAGCGAGAGCAAAGAGAGCATCTCGCCGAGAGAAAGAGACCGAGGAATACCCATCTTCGTGGATAACCCACGCGATCGTAAGCTATATGAGCAGCATTTTAATCTGCGCGTCAACCACCGCCAGCCTTCTCGCGCGCCTCGATGCAGCGTTAAACGTCAACGCTGGCCCTGAGTCTTTCAATCTTCGTCCGGAGGATTTTGTCGTCTCGAGAATTCCATCTACCGAGTGTATATTTTTCTGAAATTACTGCTGGAGCTACGTTTCAACAGGAATTTATACATATATAGCGGTACATAAAAAATAGAAATAATTGAATTTCTAAATTGTAACATCTCGAATCCAAGTGAACTCCTCGGAAATTCGTAGGATGTATTTCGGAAGAAACGGAGAATCTATTTGATGAGGTCATGTCGGTGCGAAGGTTGCGAAAATCGTTTGAAGTCAAGTCGGTGTCCTTAGGTTCGAAGGTAATTTCTTCGAGCGTCTCCTTAAATCTGTCGAGTTCTGAACGGCAGGGAAATATTCCCTATTGCCCGGCGATCCATAACGCAGCGAATCGGCGTTTGTCAGCCGCTTTGAAGAGCGGAGATTTTCAATCCGTGGAACGCGGGAATTCCGTGGAACGAGATCGGTCGGGAAAAGTCGATATAACGTCGGAGGATTGCGAAGAGAGCATTCCCATGCCACGGAAAATCCGCAATATGGTGCCGCTCGTAAAATAGGCTTCCAACTTATCTACTTGCTTTAGCCGGTTCCTTTCGATATTTTCGTGTAATAAAAAGAACGAGAGACGGTGAGGCGAACTTTCGCAACAGACGATAACGCCGCCCAGGGATTTCGGCTGTTTATTCTCGAGCCGGTTACTTCGAAACGTCTCGAAATACGTTCGAGCAGAGATCGATCGGATTGTAAACATTGTGCATCAGTGTTCGCCAACGATCATTTGCACCGGAGAACGAGGTACAAAATATGTATCAAGTGCACGAACAAGTAATCCAGTATTTCTTTTAATAAATAAGAAACGTGACTCGAATTTAGAGTACGCTTCTCGTTATTCGTGAAAAATGGTATCAAGTTTTACCAAACAAACGCAGACTGCTACTTATCGGTACTCTGGAGAGTTGCATATTCCCATCGCTGTTCTACCTCCTTTTTTCGAGCAAAGTTTCACGAGGACTGCAAAAATCGTGTTCGCAATCGCGATTGTGTTTCCGAGTATTCTGTAGACAACCGCGTCTTTATTACAGGAGTTTGCCATTTGTCAGGAAGGCGAGGCGCGTGCAACTCGAGGCGAGAAAGAGACCAACGACCATAAACATCGAACGCGCCGGAACAGAGGGAAGCAAGGTAGACTGGAGTCGCTAGGACCGGTCAACATCGTCGGCCCCGTGGGTGGTTTTCCGAGTTAACCGATGCAGCATGGTACAGCGGTGTCCCATTGTAACCAGCTTGAAAATCGCTCGAGTGTACCGTCGGCCAGACTAAACTGCTAGTATTGCGGTTGCTCATTGGACGTTATATCTGTTGTGTATCATATAGAGACACACCGGTTCGCGCGAATCGGTTTTCGTGTCTCCTGCTGCGTGGATGTACGTGTGCATAGAACAAGCGGCGATTCTACGCCTCGGGAGAGCTTGCTGGCCGGGTATCGGTGTTAACGTCTCAGTGGACACGCCATGGTGCTGTCCGCTCTAACCGATAACGTTGCCAACTCGTTAGAAATGAATGGTCTGACTGGGGTTAGGTGCCGCAAGGGTCACAGACAATGCCGGACCTTGCATCGTTCGTTCGCAGTTTGTCCGACTACTTCGTTCTCGATTACTTCGATACTTTGTAATTAATCCCGAGTGGAAGGTGGTCGATAGACCTCGTTACGACTCAATCGTGTCAGAGGAAAATGGAGGAAGGCGACTGCGAGCGTTAACCGCTCGCGATTGAAAATCAAACAGTTCTCCGCGAGAATTTCTGTAAGAGAACTCGGAAGTTCAACAGGGTTTCGGATGAAAAAGATATATCGAGGCATGATCTAACTCCGTTGCGACAGTTTCTGAAGATTATCGAAAAAAATTGAAGCTGGGTAGAGGATCGATGGTATTATGTTCGGATGAGTTAGTTGACCGCTCTTCAGGTTTAAAAAATGTCGGATAAAACCCTTCGGCGCTGTAATCCTCGATCAAATTGGATCCCCCGAGCAAAGGCGAAGGAATTAGGTGTTCTAATTCTTTGCGGAAAGATAAGAGACTTTCCGTGAAGCTTCCGGTGGTTGAGGCATGATCGCGTTTAGATAATCGGTATCGCGACATTTTAATACTATCGATCGCGAACTGTTCGTCGAACGCGAGACGGACGAGTCAGCCTTATCGTTGCTCGGCCGATAATGCCGCTCGCAGCCGGAAGCTTCGTCTGCAGCCGAAGAGTAATCGCGTCACACGATCGTAAGAACTTTTGCCCGTGCCGTAGATCACCGTAAACCACTGCACGTGACGCCTCGGAACTTTACAAAACTTCAGTTTCCTTTAAACTGCACGGCATTAAACTCCGTCCGGGCTCTGAAACAACGACACCGGCCATCGATCGGTGGCCCGACAAACAACCGACCGTTTTCTTTGTTTCTCCGGAGACCGGAAGCTTCGCTCGTAGATCGTTATCGATCGTTCCCTCAGATTTTGCAGTAGTACGATCGATGCCAAGAGGAGCGTTGTCGTGGCTCGTTCGCGGAAGATAAACTGCGAATAAAGCGTGGACTAAACTGGCTGACCCATCGGCTATTGCCAGTGAAAACTGTCGAGCTAACGGGTTCGATACGATCGAGAGGAGATTCCTCGATTACGATGCCATGACCTCTGTCCGAGCAAACTTTCTGTAATTTCGGAAAGCATCGAGTAGATATTGAGTAATAAATTACCTACTTGCGGATGTTGAACGATATTGGACAAAGTAAACTGCACCTGTTGGCGTTTAAGAAGGTATTATCGTTTGCGGAGAATATTGATACTGCCGTCGATATTGGAGTATTGGGATTCATGCAGAAATATGGATATATTTATTTGTTCTATAAGAGGTATATTTGTTGTATAAGGGGTTGTACGCAGGACGCATCTGCAACTGTGATACCGAAAGGGTTAATAAAACAGACATGCTTTTATCGTCCATATTAGAGTCATTTCTTTACTGAAAATCCCAGTAAAACTTTGAACAATCTAACGTTCGCGTAAAACTGGTAGAACGTCTTTTACGGAAACTCAACACGTAATAAACAACATCGCTTTTGTGAAGAGAAATTATATACACGACAAAGTGGCGACATTGTACTTCGTGAAAGGGTGTTGTACGAAACTTATAAATCTCGACGATTACTTTAGAATTAAGTTTCTCCCTGGGCGGTCGTCGAAGAGGAGTTAAAAGAGGAAGACAATCCGGCGGTTGTTTTTCAGCCGGAAGCGATCGACGTCAAGGAAGACGGGGCTTGTAAACGGGTCGTAAACTTTTGGGCGGAGAGGACAAAACGATCCTCCACGACGACGTGGTTGAACGACGTTGTAAGCATTGTCGCCGCAGGTTTATGATGGATGGACGAAAGGAATTCCGTGCCTTCGAGCCTTGCCTCTTGATTCCACCGGCGGAATACTATGCCCTTAAAAAGGGGGCTGCGGATAAACTCGAGTAATTTGTCACTTTGCCGCCGACTCCTTTACGACACGAGGGGTACGCCCATCGTCGAGCTTGCAAAAACTCGGTTCCTGTCTTGCCTTCCACCTTGAAGAACCCTCGGATCGCATGATACGACGCTCTATTCTCCGCGCTAACGATAAAAGAAATAATCTCTTTGCTCGAGCAGCGGTGTCTCGTAATTTCGTTGTCACGGGGCTCGTGACTTTGATTTAGCCGTTTCGCGTTGTTCTCAGCATGCGGATAACAGCTTTACTCCTTCCTGCAAAAATGATTTACAAAGGTTGCCTAGATATACACGGTATCAGTTTCAAACTGGTTTACGTTTGTAATTATAAGTTCGCCGAAATGAATTTATTCGCATCGAAAGAAAAATAACTGCTACGACTGCTTCAACTTATACGATGGCAAAGTTTTGACCGTACCACTTTCGAACGTTGTATACTGTGCATTAATAAAGTTGAAGAAAACGCTTTATCAGAGAGTTACGAGCCCGTGCCAGCAGCCGAATAATTAAGCGAACCTTACTGAAATCTTGCACCGATATCATAAAGGCTTCACGTAATCCTGAGAACGCGTCGCACGTGCTTCAAAGCACCTCGTACAATAAACCAACTATTTACCTATCGCTACACTGCACCAACGAAAACATGTGTAAGCTATTCGGGTTTCCTCATTTTTTCAAAAACCGCTCCAAACCTATCGTGTTCCACGAAAACCTTCCAGTAACGTCATCCGAACGCTACGATAAGATAAGCCACGTGTCGTTATCGATTCATATTGAACGACGAAGAATAAAATATACCAGTCACCTAGTCTCGGTTTCTAGACACTTTTGACACATAACAAGTTACCTGGTAGTAGCAATGCGAATCTAGTCGAGTATTTCGTAACAGGTCTATCCTTTCAGAGATAATGGTATCGGTACAGTCGAATAGAGCTTTAAAGCAATAACGTAGACATTTCAGGATCTGAATAGGATGGAAGTTCAAAGCAAAGCATAGGCATTTCAGGGTCCATGTAGGATAGAGCTTCAAAGCAATAGCATAGGCGTATCAAGGTTCAGGTAGGATAAAGCTTCAAAGCCATAGCGTACGTTGCTCGGGGCCCAACTAGGTTACAGATTCAAAACAATATCGCAGGTCAGGGCTTCCTTAATTTCTACGAACCGATAACTTTTTACGACCTACCTTGCTTTGTGTCTATATGAAATTTCCGACATTTCTGAATAAACCATTATTCAACGATCGAAGTACTCCCAGCACTGCATCGTCCTCCTGGACATCTCGGTAGCTTTTCGCTACACATAGAACCGATTCCAAGCAGGCACTTAGGTAGATTTCCCGAAGAGATACGAGAGACCGCGCCTACTTGATTCCAACGTTTGATCGTGCCGCGAGCTCGGCAAACTCGGCTTCCCGCCTAGCTGCTCGTGTTACCATAAATTAGAATCCGTAGGAAGGACAGTGGTAAAACGGGTGCTCTGTAATTGGTTGGTTATCTCGCGGAGAAGCGGTCGGCAAAGCCAGCCGAAGATCGTTAACCTGGTGATTTCCCGAGAAAAGTGGAGCCTGCGTCGAGCGCGGCTTGAACACTGTCCGTGTACGCGAACGAGCTTTGCTAACTCTTGCCACGTGCGAGCATATTGCTACCTTCGAATCGTCTTAAAGTTTAGTGTCTATTTGGACAAAGTTTCGGGAAATACCTGCAACGATGTTCGTTGCCGCTAGGAGCGCGGAGATTAGCGCTAACGGGTTAGGTATAATTGGCTTTGCTAGGTGTGGAGGAGAACGATACGGTAATGAGCTCCAATGAAGTCGAAACGGTACAATCGGCGATAAAAATCGATACAGTCGGAGGACGTAGACATCGTAGGAATGCCGACTATACCTCCGGTTACAATATTTATCGCAGAGTTAGGCTTCGCGGAAGGAGAAAGACCTCGCGTAATCGTCGGACGTTCGAATCACTTAAACGTTTTTCGTCGAACAAAGGCACCGCGTTATCAGCGACCACGTGTCTCATTTCGTTCCTCCTTTTCACCCTATCGTGTTTTGATATATACGTACGTAGAGCCGCGCGCGCGCGGTCACATATTTCTATAGGGAGCAACGCGGGCAAAGTGGAATGGCCGACAATAGAGAAGCGGAGGTCGATGGACGAAAGAAAGGCAGGCAAGTAGGAAGAGAAATGACGGTAAGCGTCTCTAGATCCTGGTCCGCGCGTTTTATTTCCACTTCCACCGACGAATTCACCGTGCACGTACGAATTCACACGTGTACCAACCCTCGAACACTCGTTGCACCGTTTTCCCCGGGTGAGTTGAAAGAAAAGCCCTAAATTGCAACGACTCCTCTCTCCCCATCTCGTTATCGCCGATAGAATTGTGAACGACATTCGCGAAAGTGACGATCGACCGCCTTGATTCCGCCCGGCCTGATGGAACTGCGGTGAAAAAAGACGGGGCGAAAAAGAGATTCGTCGTGGAGGGTGCAACGTGCTAGTCCTTGCGAGCCGCGGCAAGAAATCGAATTCCATTTCGTCGAAAACGGACGACAGGTCTATATACCGGTGCGGTGGAAAGCAATTGCGTTCTACGTGTTCAGAGGTTGCTTTAATAACTGCGCGTATAAATATCTTGCATACTATAGGTACATAACATGTTTCACCCATCGAAAAAAGTACTCTTGCACCAAAATATACTTTTATCGTTTTGCATCAAAAATGTTCTGTGCCTTATAGACCACCCTGTATTCGCTATAATATAACATTATGATATATCATTTATATCCGAGGCGTTTCAAGACTCTCTATCAATCGAAACAAGACATTAACGTGTAACAGATTTTCCCCATAGAGTAGGAAACGGAAGGTCGAAATGGAGGTGTTAATCACCGATACCTTCTGTCCTCGCAACCGATACAGTGGTGTCCCTTCTAGTCTCCAGTTACCCTCGCCTTCTTTTCCCCCGTGTTTTTTCCTCGTCGCTTCTTCCACTCTGCAGTGTCTCAGCTTGCCGCATTTCGTGCCAATTTATCTTCCTGCGAACAAAAATAAGGAGCGGTGGCCGGATAGAGGGTGGCTAAGAGTTCGGGAATAGAGAGGGAGGGATCTGTTGGAGAGTTTGAGTCGGTGCAGGTAACAGGGGTGGATGTAAGGAACCCCCGTAGGATGGGGATAGTCGTTTGTCATCGCTGAATAATCGTGGAGGTCTAGGTGGGCAGTAATAGAAGAAGGGTGGTAGATGCTGCAGGTTGAATGTTGTAGGTCGCGACGGGGTAAGGGGTTGGAGCCGGTGCGACGGGGGCGTTTAAAAGTACAATGGAGACCATTTACCCTCGACTCTCTTGTAGTTGCCCGTTCATCCCCCGCGTACCTTTCCTGGGTCAAGAAAGTGGCTCGCTAGGGCTCGGAATCTCGCTCATTGACATAACCTCGCCATTGGTGTTTGCGAGGGTTGTAATGTTTCATGGATAGTCCTGCAGATATTCCTTCAGCTGAAGTATCCGATAAACTGCTATATGGAAACAGTTAATTTTCAGACGAAAATTTAGCTGGGTTGAATTTTTGTCCCTCAGAAGGTTACAATGTAACGAGATCTTAAAACGGTACGTGAACGAAGAGCAATTACCAATACGAGTTTCTGTTGCGCAGCATCAATAATGGTTACGAAGGGTAAGGAGTCGACGGGTCATCCGTTCTAATTACTCAAGACGGGTTGCTGGTCAGCTTTGGCATACGAGTGTAAACCGAAGGATCGATACTAGACCCTATCGACCATTGGTGACTCAGGTTATAACCAATAGCTAACAGGACACATTCTGCAATAGCGCGTACAAGGTTTTGTCAATTACCACGGCTTGTTGCTGGCACATTAGTCAGCCGATCCATCATCATTCATCCGATGACGTATTCCTCCTTGTCTAATAATTTACGTTCTACTTTAACGGTACGATCGTAAATTTCGAGGTTATTACGGATATTCTTTTTAATTAGCTTGGCTCTGTGAAGCTTAAAAGGATGTATTTATGGTTTTAATTATTAGTCAGTTGATCTCATCCTCGTTCCAGTTTTTAGTGCTCCGCCGTTGCGTTGTCGTGGATATAAACTACCCTTTAATGGTCCATTTTAGCCACGGACCTTTTCCTTTTCATCCTTTCTTCGCTTCACGGATAAGCCTGGAAGAAAGTCTTTTTCCCTGGCGTTTTTAGAAGAGCCACGTAAGAAGAAGCATCGCACAAAGCGCAAGGAAAATGAAATAGGGGAAAGAGTTTGCTGTTTATAATGCTTCAGCTTCTGTGTCTGGCCTGACCCCGATTCGCGCGGGAGGCAATAAAAATGCTTATCAGAACAGGAATTGCATTCCAGAAGTGTTTCACTGGCACGCGTAACGAACGACGAGTATAACGATACGATAAATCTTTGAACGGAGGACACTGTACATACTGTGTTACATTATAGGTGGATTGTACCACCGCTGCGGTGTGTATCGATCACGCATCGAACGGTAATTAATGTCCCTAAACCGCTAATAGGTTATTGATTATTGGTCGAAAGGAAAAGGAGTGACGTGTTTCACTATTCATTTATTACTCCACGGACACGTTAATAATTATCGTTACGCGTAACCTGATTTCGATGCGGCTCGTTCGCGTTCCATTAAATACTTAATCACGAATATCTTTCGATGCTTGTTTCTGAATCTTTTATTTTCGCTGTATTAGGGCTGTATTCTTACAGCCCTAGCTCCCTTTATTCCCAATTGATCACGACAGCAAAGTGAAAGTCAACAGTAATATACAAGTCAGAATCGAGGGAATAACGTAGTATGTCCGAAGACACAGTTCGATAAAGGACCGAGTCACACCGCAGCTCACGCAAGCTCTTCCGTCCGAAAATTACAATCGCGTGACCGTAGCTCGTTCATCGTCGCGCAGCGTAGACGTGACTGAAAAATGGAGGCGTATCGGCGTGGACTTGGCGTCGATAGGCTCGCCGGGTGCAGCCGTTAACCGACGTCGATGGCCGACATTGCTTACGTGTTCGAATCAATCGGAACAACGAGCGCAACTTAGTCGTCTAGCGACTGTTTCAGGGATCGAACGGTGTCGTTTCTTACGGGTTGTTAGCCCTGAGTCGTTACGTTATCTGGTCGCGGCTTTCAATGTTATCGTCGCCATTCCCTTCCAGACTGTCAGCGTACTCGAACGGCTGTACCGTCGACGGATAATCTCGGTCGCATGACTCGAGGCTCGTCATAAAGCAGCGTTGTCAAGCTTGAAAGGCAGAAATCGCGGTTACAGGACGTTTTGCCGACGAGCAAACATGTTTTCTACGGTAAATCGTGGCGATAGATGTTGGCTGGGTCTACCTGGTCCCCTCCTGCCCAGATGCAATCTGGTCCGCTTTTGTGTCGCGTTCGCAACGCCTTAAGTAACGCCGTTTTCGTGTCAATGGGCGATGAATCTATCCAGCGACTTTATCTCCGCGGCAAGACCCCCTCGGCTATATCTTGCGTGAGGGTTTCCCTTTTATGATTTATGCCGCACGGTGTACACGGTCGCGATGTCTTCGTTTGTTATTGCGATGTATCAGCGGCTTTCGTAAGAGGCTCGAAGCTCCGGGGCTAGGGCGCGGTATCCGTTCGATCTTGCTTACCGATGTATCGGTTGCTGCTGCCTCCGAACGGCATCTATCGGTCGTATTTCACTTGTCTGACTACACGCGACATACATTCTACTCGAGTTATTATCGTGTTCTACTTACTCATCCATTTTTAGATCAACTTTGTTGGATTTCTAGAATGCAATTGTAGTACAAATCAAGTTGAGACTCGGGTCTGATTATGTTGACCTATATCTACTTGCGCCTGTTGCGAGGATAACCTACTTTGTACGGTAAATGCATTTAGCATTTAGGAACACCGTGTTCGTGTTAGGTTGATTACACTGGGTCTGGATATAGGGTAAAGTAAATAAAGATCGATTTCACTTAACCCTCGTTAAAGTTGCAAATTTAGAAACTTGGTTCTACGGACGTTTCAGAATTTGAAAGCTTGGAAATTTAGATATAAAGATAACGTTTAATCGAATGAAACTGCTGTTAAATTGGTTCGAAATTGGTTAATAAGGCGTGCATTACATACCTTTTGAAAACTCGATGACATTTTGTCACTTTCGATTGACCAGCGCACGTAACGAAAGTAAATTGAAGCGAGTGATCAAAGGAATACGGTAATGAGCGCAAAGCGAATACACTTGTTTGACAAAGTATCGGAGCGGTTTCACGATGTCCTGGTTTCGCCACTGTTTCGATCTCACGTCGGTCAATCTCGATACACGCCGGTGCGGTGTAAACGGGACATTTTCCACTTGCATAGCCCCGCTGCTAGTCAAATGGTGGAAACGACCACACGGATCAGAACTTTTCATGGTGGCTGGGAGCGGCGGTGATATTTGTCGAGTGCTAATATTGGTCTTTGCTATTGGCTGTTTGCCGGTAAATAGGAATTTTCTGCTGACCGTCGGATACTTGGTCGACGACGCCAACGAGATCCAATACGATTGATACGCTTTTTCAAAGTGTGCCGTTCGATTTGCTCCAAGGACGAACCGTCTGCATCGGTCAGGGAAATGCGAGTGCGATTCTCCGGATTCGCACGAGAATCGATCTAACGCGATTTCGTTTCTCCCTCCTATCCCGGAAAATAATATCTCGTCGAGCGATCCCTCCCTATATCGCGGTTTAATCTTCGACGCTTCTATCGTGCCGTTCCAGTTCCGTGATGAGTCTTTTCTGAAAGCTTCTAGGTGTCAGCGTCGCGTTTACGCGCATCGATCATGAAAAAATACTCGAGTTTCCAGGTTGTTCGCGGCAGTTCGCGTGTATCGTCTACCGAGCTCTTTATACGCAAAGCGGAGAGGCAAAAAAAAAAGCGAGAGAGTCGTTGGATAGTAGTTTCACGTCGGTGGCAGGACACGGGGCAACTCGGTCACGCGATACGAGTCATCCACCCTCGCGGTGGACGTCTTTATCTGGCCTATTACCGTAATGTTTCCTTGCCACGCGTTAAAGGCCGAGCAATTTTCTTCCTGACTCCCCTCCATCCCCGAAGACAGTCGCCTTTGAGAGGCCCATGGAAATTAATCGTTCGCGTAAAGCGACGTGATTAACGAGTTCGCCGCGAGTCCTCGCTATAAATCATTCTTTGACGCTGTTGTTCAGGACAGTGGCAACACGGACGCCCGGTCACGATTCGCAGTAGTCGAGATCGAGTGTGGTCAGACACGGGTCGCTCGCGTCGTTTAACTTGTTAACCGTCGCGGTCAAATTTCAAACGAAAAACCCTAAGATATACGGAAATTTCTTCGAAGAACAGTCGGAAGAAACTCGATTCAAAGGCAGCCCGTTTCTTTCTCGACGAAACATCGATCTACCACCGACGATAAGTACCGGATAAAGGTAGAATTTTCAAGACTATTAGAGCGAGGTTAACTAGTGTGTAGAACACGAGAGAGATGAAATTGCAAAGGAGCGAGAGAACAGGGAGTTTAAGAGGAAACCAATAACGCAAGAGCCTCCGTTCTGCTCAAAATCAAAAGAGATTCTGGCCGCAGCACGGTCAGAGGAAATTGAGAAAAAATATCGGGTCGTTTCGAGCTTCGAGTCCGTTCCGCTTCCACTATTTCCGGCGAAGGGACAAGCGAAGGCAAAGGAGAGAATGAGAGAGGAGCGCGAGAGGGTTTCCCGTAGCTCGTAGCCCGAGGTAATGGGGTTGGCCACTCGGTATTACGAATGTAATTTATTTTACTTCACCTGCGATCCTTATCACAACGTCGGGCTTATTTAAACGGCCGAACGGCCAATAAAAAAGAAAAGAAGAAAATCGTGGGAGCCGGTGCCGTGTTCAGGCCACGTTTCCCCGATTGAAACCCGACTCGGACGGGGTTGGCTTTCCCCGGACGTGCTCAAGCTTCGGCTAACCCCTCCTCTACCTTTCTATCCCATCAGTGTGTTTCGTCGATGGTTGTTTGTTCGACACACGCGACCACCGAATGTCAACCGATTAAACGCGTTTCGTGATCGCAGTCAGATCGTGACTACCCCCGATGATCGTCGTCTAATTATAGTTCGACTGGTCTGATCGTAATAACGCCGTGATTAGTCACGACCGTTGCTCCATTTCGGCCTGACGATAATCCTACCCCGACCACCACCCAATTATTGTGAATACGGTCTGCAATGGTTCCTGTAACCCGTTCACCGGCGAGGACCAATCAGTCGTACGCCTCGCGGGTATTTTAAACAATGGGTCCCAGAGTTTAGTCCAATTCGTACGAAGGCTATTTGTATAAATTATTATTATAACCTTGATTGACGTTCAATCGAATCAATAACATTATTCATATTTTAAAAATATTCCAGAGATTTACATAATCATCCTGCGGTACGATGTCAAAGTATAAGCTTCTTGTATTTTTGTCAGTACTCAACTTAGGTTTATTTTTGTTGAATATCCAACTGTGCGATAATGATCAATATCTGTTGGCACAAATTGTTTCTTCGCAAGCTATAGTGTCACGAGTGAAATTTGGGTTAGAGAGGCTTCCACCCTCTTATCCGCCTTTTGCGATGAAAATTATATACATTATCTCGAGGATTGGACGCGCGTGTCTAACCTGATTCAGTTGTCCCAGATCTGTCCTGCGTGGCGGATTTCGATTTGCATCATCCTGAATCTCCCAGTCGCGTGTCTCGTCCACGGGAACACATCGCTTCGGCCTTGTCTGACACTCTAAATCTGTCTCGCAGAGCATTGTATCTCATGATCTAGCGGGGCCACGAACGGCCCGGTAGCGACAGTAATTATGACACGACGTTAAACACCCTCGGCCCTCTCGCGTGATGTTGCCGCGTCGACGTAACAAACAAAGACGTCCAACCGCGTACACACGAATCGACCGGACCGAGCCACGAACGAGCGTGGCAATAAAGCGGCCACCGTTACATCGATTACAAGTCCGGGAACGGAAGTTTCCACGATCGGGCAATAACTCTAAATATCGAGGTATCGACCCGTGGCCTCGTTTCTCCGGATTAGCTCGCCCGTGAATAACGCTCGTCCCTCCTGTCGCTTGTTACGCGTTCTCCTCCTTTTCTTCCTCCGTCTTTTACACAGCTTCTTGCCGGATGCTTTCAAGATGCGTGTTACGTGGATTTATGGGCTACTTAGGCGATTAACTCTTTTCGGACTGTAGATATTCGGGGTTTCCCGACTTTGGAGATTTGGAATTTTAAAACTTGGAACTTTGGGATTTTAGAACTTTAAGGTCTTGGGACGAGTTTGAAGTGTCGAAATTTCAGAATGTTGATACCTTGCAAACCACGTAGTATCGATAGTTCGGAACTTTGGAGACTGGATATCGTTAGATTAATCAAGCCTTCCTCTAGTTCGACTCAAGTGTAACTCTACACTCTAAACTCAAATTTTGTTAATTAGGAAATCCCCTACGCGCAGTACCCCCCTATAATACTCTCTTTGTTCGAACCTAATGGCGGAGCAACGCGAAACAGGAACATATTCAAAAATACATATATCAATTCTTATCAAGCAACGATCCGAACGCAAGAACAGTTTGTACTCGAAAAAGTTTTAGATAAAAATAAATTTCTCGGTTGAACGATTAATCGTGATGCACGATGGCCAACGGAGATCGTTTTTCCGATCGACACGTAATTAGTGGGATTACGAGAGGGTACTTGCATCGAGGGGTTACTTTCCGGTATAATGGGATTCATTTAATTGCACCAGTGCGCCACGTTGGAACGTGGTCGCGCGAATTTTTTTATTTTGCGCGAAAATCGCTGCGGCTGCGGTTTATTTCAGCACTCAGCCTTCCTGTTTTCTTTTTTCTCCTTTCTACCCTTCCTCTCTCGCTCGCTCCTTTTTTTTCTAATTTTAACGAGACACCGGTACGCGTTAACGATGCAATATGCGTCCAATTACTTTCGCGTCTCGCTTCTCGTAATTGTTAATCTCGTTTGCGCTTGCCACAATTAAATGTTCAAAGGAGATGCGATTATTATGCTACCAAGGATTGATTTGCTCGTTCCCAGGCTAAACGAGTTACTCGAAAAGAAGAATTATCTCGTTTAAATTATACTGCGTAAAACATTTACATGGAAACACCGATCGAAATTCCTACTGTTTTATTATACGATTATCGAAAATACGATTTTTAGAACTTTCACGATACTTGTAGTTTACAAATTTAATAGTGTATAATCTTGTCCTTTATTGAAATTATTATTACCGAACTTAATCCCATTATTCATGAAAATTGTGAAGATTAAATAGAATAAAACACAAATTTCTTGTACGTGCACATACATTGAACGTAGACTCATGGTTACGATACTCACCGAAGCAGTTTTCGGAGGTATGCAATATTAAGAGCCACCCCTGTTGTCTCTCAGCGTTACCACCCTTCGCAACTGTCGGAATTGAATCGATCGAATTCACGAGACAACTTTTCCTCCAAGTTTCGTCGCAAGTTTCACTGTTTGCCTTTGAAATGGGTAGTCGTTCAAAAATGTCGTTCTATTCTATGTCTTCCCCGCCTTTAGAACTTCTTTGTGGATGTGTTTTTGCCTGGGGAACCAAGGGACCGGTTCGCACGTTCTCCCGAAATTGCGTAATTAAAATTTAACCATGCGTCCTTGGAATTACCAAGGGAAGCGCCCCTTTGATGCGGCTGGCTCGAACAAAACGATCCGAAACCATTTCGAATGTTCCTTTCCGCGAAACATGCTTCTTTTCGGTTAAATATTTCTTCGTGACCTTTGGACTTGAATTTAAAAGACCTTAAATTCAAAGGAAACATCCGTTGCGTTCGCTCGACGAGACTTTCTTGAGAATTTCTGAGAACAAATGTGTCCGGTATCAGAGACAGTAAATTAACAATTTCATGGGTGCGCCTTTCGTAACATTGATAACCTTTGCTATTATACTTTCCTTTGCCGGGAACCTCTCTCGCGTTTTATAAACATAATCAAATCATTAGACGCCTCTATTTGCCCCAACATAGAAAGTAATTCTGTCCACACCAAAGGCGTAACGTATAAAAATATTCGACCCAGAGGGTCATATAGCGAAACGAGCTCTCCCTTTGTCGGCTATGACGGAGACCATAGAGAGAAAAAAGGAAAGGGGTGGGTCGTTTCAAAAATAAATATGAAACGCAACGAAACAGTTGAACGAAAGCAGCAGCCGCCTACAAAGAGCGTCGCCTCGTTATTCTCTTTTTTTATTCTTTTTCTTATCGCGTACGCCGTCGCGCGCGTACAAACGCGGACAATAACAAAGCCAAGTCAGATCGATATCGAGAGGGGATGCTAGCTAGAATTTACCATTCTTTTATCAAGATCGTTGAACGAGATAAAAATGGGGGAAGCAAGGGTTGAACGAATGTTGGCTCGAAGAAAAGTCCATCGCGAGTTCAAACTTTTACCTGCCGGAAACTTGGAAATTTTTTTTTATTCTCCCCTCTCGCAAAGCCATGAAACGTGCTCGTTGGGGATGATTTCAGGACTGTCAGAGGAATCGTGGTTCCTTCGTTCGTAGGCTCGGTTAGACACGAGAACGTAAAAAAAAGGAAGGTAATTGAACGGATGGCGACGATGCTTGTAAATGAGAAGAAAACTAAAAGGGTGGTTTTACCCACCCCTACATTCTCTTTTAACGAACCGGTCGAGCGGCAAAGTTCTTTTTGCTGCTATTAACTCGACCTTGTTCATGAGGCCCATAGCGAGAAGAGATTCATGTAAAATTCATCCGGGGCTACGACGACCGCCCCTCGGGATCGAGGGTCGCGGAGGAAGCGATCTTTCATGAAATTTACTCTTTCGTTTTACGAAATTTACCTTTCAAACGCATCCTCTCCATTTTACCCGTTCCCGGGTCGATGTTTGATTTGCGTTGTACGCGTTTCACTCCGAGTAATCGTCGTTGATAAATGTAATCGAAAGGGAAATTTTCCCTCTGGTGGGTTGTTTCTAAAGAGTTTCCCTTTATTTCGCGTTTTCAACGAGTTGTCCCGTGTTGCACGCGTTTCACTGATTGAAAGAATCGTGGATGAAATTCACCCCTTCATCGCGGGCTTTTTAATTCGTTTCTTTTTCATTTCATATTCCAAGCTTTGGAACCCTGAATATTTGGGGATTTGGGATTTTCAAATGTTTGAATTCTGGAATTTCACCTGAACACGATCGTTGAATAGTAACCGTTTCCTTCTGTTATCTTTTTGTTGCAGATTGAATGTCCTGAAATTCAACGGAGGAAGTGAACGCCAGGCGTCGCGATGGGGTGAAAAGGTTAGTCAAATTACTTGAAACTTTTCTATTCGAATGTTTTGCACATTCGGAATCAAAGAAGCGTGCGAACCCGATGCCTTGTGCATTTTTCACGCTACACCGCGATTTTTCAGAAACTTCTAGCACTTGTATGTTTCGAGATGAAGTTGGAAAAACAACTTTGTCATGTAAATTGTTTCGGAGATGACAAAGAGAGCTTGTTTCGAATTGTCTCAATCTTTCTTTTAGTGAATTGTTACCGAGCTAGTGCTTTACCTTGTTTAGAAATCGTATTTTCTCGAATCAAATCATACTGATTTAATTTGGACTTTATGCTATTTATTGTGCCATATTAAAGCATCCATGTTAATCACGATAACAATTAAAAAGTTTCAAACAAACACGAGTTTCTGTAGTCTTTCATCGTACCAACCACTATCTAGAATCTATCAGCGGTATCAAAATGATTTTTTCACAATTTCAATCACACGATAGATTCTTTCAGAGTACGCATACAGAAACTAATCCAGTTCCACTCGGAACATTGAAAATAGTGTGTAACTTCAATTTTTTAAATGGTACGTGAGATGAATGTTTGTATTTTCACATGGTCCTCGGTAAATTGAATCGTTTTATTTAAAAAATGCTTGGAAATGTTGCACGCTTCAAAAATCATTACGTACAGTTGGAATAAAATTGTTAAAACGCGGCAAAATAATAATGTAACTTTCTTAAGTTACTTCTGTCTCCATTATTCAAGGTAGTCCACAATTTTATACAATTTGGACGGTAATTATATTTCAGTGTACTGAGACGAAGTTTCCGCGTTGTTACTTAAGCGGAACGCATTTGAAATTCCTCAATTAGGACTAACACAAAGAAGGGTCGTGTTTCTGGACCCGAGGAACATCTCGTACACGACTTTTCCCTTTGATCTTTTCTCCCTGGTGCTTTGTTAATTTATTCCCTCGTGTTATCCTTCCTGTCCGTCTCTTGCGTCCGTTGAGATAACTTCTTGATCCTCTTGGAGCCCAGATAATTTCCTTTCCATCGAGCGCTAGCCTGTTTACAGAACCCTCCAACCAACGGGATCCAGATACTCGAGAAGCTTCCAAAACTTATGACATCAACGTCCGAACTGTAGTAAAAACGAGATGCTTCTTTCCCGCGATTAAAGTTCAGAGAGGACATATCTATGACTAGCAATTTTTATTTAATCCCACCATCATTTTTTTGTTTCGGTTCAAACGCATATTCTAACTAAAAACATACGGACTACCATGTATAAATTCAATAAATTAAAATTGTTATTTATTGCAAAATCTGCAACGTGTTACTGACATACCAACAAAATCATGATATATGGGAGACACGTATAACAAAAAATAAATAAAATTTTTAGCGTGATATGCGTGTATCCGCTGTTCGAAAAGAGGTTGAGTGTTATATCGAGTGCCAGGGATCGAAACTGTATGGTTTCTGTTTTCCATAAATAACATTCTGGCGTTTGTTTCGAATGGAAGGACTTTAGTCAGATCTTTGCACAACGCGCAGAGTACTAAGTGTCACTTAGTTGGAAAAATTTCACGGGCAACAAGTGCCTTGCAATCTTCTTTAAACGACCGTTCTTGTCACGTCTGCATAATAGAATATTTCGCTGTGGAAACAAAGGCCAGACTGGGCCGGACAAAGGTGCTGGTAATTGCGTGATTCATCTTACTTGCATATCAGACCTCGTGGAGGGCGTAATAATTTTATACCTGTCGGTGGGAAAAATGTAATACTTTGTGTCGGCTGTTTGAAGTGGGTGCCTGCGACGTTCTTTTAATTCATATAATTACGTCAGCTGCAGAATACCGTTGGAAGTTAATTATTGCTCGTGGATGGTTACTAAATATACACTTTGAATTTACGGACTTGAAATTTTTCTCTCCGAAATAGACAAGAAATTGCACAGAGAAAATAATTCATTCCCGTTTCAAATATTAATCAGCTCAACACGATCGATGTACGCCATCGCCGAGGCGTTTGTTCGATCAATGTACGTTTTTATGCCTGTATCGGTATTGTAAGTTTTAAACGTTTTCCCTAGATTAAGCAGTTTTCGCCGACAGAAATCTAAATCCTATATCGGCCGTAAAGAACCAGATCGGATCCCAGTCCAATAATCCGATCAGCTTTCTCCCTACTGTCTATCGTTCCTTCGATCCGAACCCGGTTAACTATTAATCGAAAAAAAAGCGTCGCAAACACAACCCTCTATCGACAGCCGGGAAACATGTGCATCGACACTCGAAACGGGAGAAAAACTATTATTTCGCCTGTTAACCCCGTTCGAACGGAACATTGGCGCTTCCTATAGTAGCCAATTACCTCCTTATCGTGCAACAATAACCGAACATGTTCCCTTTGCAAGCATCTGGATCTATAATTGCCCTTTGCTTCCTGCGACCAGTTATAACAGAATCCGCTACACGATGCGCGCCGTTACCCGCACACCGTTGTTGGATACCTGACGGAAACTCACCCCCTCGTTCATCCCCTGCCAGCACGAGTCGCGCGAGAATATTTACCCGTGCAGTGTTCGCCGTTTTCCGCGCTAATAAACCGTTCCCTGCCACCGTTGCTAATTACTCGACGAACGAACCCTACAGGCCCCCGGTTGCACCCCTTCTACTCACCCCTCTCGTCCCTGCGTCAGGCGAAACAGTACCGCGTCTCTCTTCGAATCTCACACCCTCTTTGAGCTCACAACTGCTTTACTTCCCTTCTGCTAGCGAGAACACGGAGATATTCTCGGTATTTCTGTCGGTTCTCGAGACTAGCGTTGTACTCGGTAATGGCTGGTTCAATGTCTTTCGTTGAGGGGTAGCAACGTGGATCATTCCCGTACTAATCAGTCCCACAGTTTCTCCTTTACATTTTCTCGAAACCCCTAAACAGTACTTATACTACGTGCTTGTTCGCAAGAAGATATCCCTAATCCAAACCCCTATATTTCCAAATCCTCGTATTCTACAACCAAATATTTCAAAATTCAGATATCTGTATAGTCCTTATATTCCTATATACCAGATCTAGATGTCCCTAAATCGTTCAGATTCAACCACCCATCGTCCTCGGATCTTCATACTCATAGTAGCTGGTAAACTATCAGCGAATGCATAATTTATCTTCGGCAACGCTCGACTGAACTTCGATATCGCGAATTACACCGAAATCGGTCTATCGCCCAATATTCAGTCGTCCTCGGAATCCGCAATCACCTTTCCGAGTTATCTTTCGCCGGATGAGAAGAACAGGTCAGAAGTTTCGCCGGTGAATAAGGAGGACGCGGAATTAGTAGAAGTAGGAATTAGAGAGTGGCCAAGGAAGACGTTAAACTCGAATAATTAAGGGTAACGAGAGGTGGCGGGCACCTTTAATTCGGTACGATGCGCCCGTTAATATTAAATTCAGTCGCCGGTGAAAGAGCAGCTACCCTCGTCGCTAATTTCCTTTCGCGCTCGACTTATGTATTATGAAGAAGTCGAAGTTCCGAGATAGTTGCCGTACATTCTAAAGAAACTGAAGCTATAAACTACCCTTACTGGCCGATGAAATTACTCGGAGACTTATTAAAAATTTTCTTTGGGCCTCGTTCGGGCGTGATCGCTTCAGAAAGCTTTTCATTTTATGCGATGGAAAGGGGAACTTCAATTAATGAGCAACGAAGTACAAGAAAAAAAAGTACGTTGATAAATAAAACTTGCCACTTTTAGGGACCAGTTAAACATTTTTTTATTCACAAATTTTCACATTGAAAATTTGATAATCCCTATATCCAATCTTTCTATGTTACTAATTACCGCAATCTCATCCATGGCAAAACACAACGATAGCCATCTGTATGGATTCCGGGTGCACGATTGTGCCCTCAAGGGCACAATTGCCAGTAGTCGTCCTACATCCATTATTTTTATACGAAGTAATCGAAGGATCCTCGCTGCCCCTAAACCGGGTTTATACGCGACCAGAGGTACCCAGTGAAAGTAAAACCTTTTCCAAACAAGCAGAGACGCAGAGAATATTACCATTTCCCCCGGGTCGGGTCATCACGAAGATTCAATCGAGGACTGTTCGGCCCGGGGGCAGGACTCTCGAAAGTTAGAACGGTCGGGCAGGTTCTTTGCCGGGTCGGTTGTTTCGCAGGATATTCGTGAACGTCCCTCTACTTACAAGTAAGCGTGGAGACGTCGGTCTCGGATTCCCAGAGGGTTTAATTAAGAGGGCGTGTTGTCGGTAGCTCGTCGTTGATCAATAGCTCAAGGGATGCCGCGCTGTCTTCTATCTCGAAGAGGTCTCCTCGTCCCTCTCGTTCTCCGTTTCCTGTTCCTGCTCACACGTTTATACGCTTCACTCGCTAGATTCCTCCGTCCTTCCTTCCGTCGAAGCTTGGCGGTTCGATTTCTGCCAGCTCGGACATTAATGCTCTACGAAGCTCTTTGATGTCGTCGACTGGAAGACGCTGTCATTGCGTCGTCATGGATACACCCGACCTTGTCTCGGCTCTCTCTTGTCCTCTTTCTGCCAGAAATTAAGCGGTGCTCTTCTCCTTGCTGCATCGAGGAAGCACAGTCGACAGGTAACTCAGGACCTGCCAGGTGTCTGATAGGTCATGTCGTAATAAAATCGGTTGCGCGTGAAAATTGCATGAAGACCACAATCTTAGGGGATATTCGGTCAAATTCGACTCGTTTCGAAGAGCCATCGTTGCTACTTCCCGAGTTATGTTTTCAACCCCTTAGGTGGAAATTCAACGGCTATCCGGATTATGGAGTTTGCGTTCGGTATAAGATGAATGTTGGTAGCAAAAATATTATGGGGATATTAATTCGGGTAAGGCTCATCCGTTACAGATATACATCATCGTAATCCGTTTTCTGGAGGGTGAAACCACCCTAAAGATTTTAATTATCCGCTGGCCTACCAACGTATTTGTCATCGGTTCAACTTAGTAGATACCTCGGATTTAACTGTTCCGTGAATACATGGTCTACCCTTCGATATCACGTGATTGTCCGCGATATTATTGGAAGTATCACGTGCCTTCTAAACAGTCGTTAAGGATAATAAAGCGCACGGTGCTCGCAAGGAAGGGGCCCTCTTTCTATCAGTTTTAGTGGCAGCTTCTATTGGTGCTGACAGCCTCTGGTCTCGACGTCCTTCACGAGTGCTGGCCACTCGAGAGTCCGTTTTAATGGACGCGTCGGCAAACGAATATCCTCTTAGGTTCGCTTTATGAAAGTGTGCTGAGGGTAACTGCTTATTACCGGGCCTATTGTAACCTTGTTTTCGCATCCTGCATTGTGCATAACCTCGGTGACGTAAATATGGGCGTTATAAATTTACAATGCACGCCGAAGGAAGCCGTTGAACATTAAATTAGCTGAAATTCATAGTTGGATCTGACAGTGTTCGTTTAAGACCTACAAATGCAATCGGACTGATTGCCGGTACTGTATAATAGTATCGAGTCGTAATTATTTTGTTAATCTCAAAGTTCCGTTATTCAAATATTGGAGGGTTTCGTATTCCGACTTTCGAAAATGATAATTTTCGCGAACCGAAATGTCGGCTGCACGGTCGTGCGTGTCTAATGCGTGTGAAAACGGGGCGTTCCTAACGAGTAATTGCATAGCAAGCAATTAACGAGCTGTCGCTGCTGCTGCAGCGAGATTAGAGTGCACTGTACGGTGAATAAACATATCATGTTTCAATTCGTGTCTTTTCGATCGACTGGTTAATCCATTTACCGGGACATTACCGGGACAGATCGAAATGGTAGGATAACGAAAATCAAGATTCCCGACACGTAGAGCGATCGCTTTTCGCGGGTTGCAGTTCGATAAACCATGCACCGGTCGTGTAAATCACGGCATGAGCTATTTACAAAGTTCCACAGCCGGCGTGCTTGTTGTCAAATTAATCGGCAAACTCGCACGGTGGCACGGTGCAAACGGTACGTCTCCTCGTGGAAACTTTTCCAGATTGTCGGCCACTGGCTGCCGATCGCAATGTTCTAAACCACTTAACCGCGGCCGCAGCGGCGGTTAGACGAGCATCGAAAACGCCGCAGCGAAACTCCCGGAGCGCCGCTAAATCTCATGGACTTGCAGAATTCGCGGTATCACCGTTCATCCCTGAATTGCCATGCAGTCGTGTATCTGGCGCATGTATATATCTTTTTCGGGATGTTCGTATCGGTCCGCAAGAAGAACACCGAGGCCCCGTTTGTTGCGAGAGTTTAAACGGTAATTCACTGGAAAAGCGAATCACTTCGGGTAATTTCTGACTTATTACCGGTGCCGAGCGAATTAGACAGATTAACTTCGCCTATAAACTCTCTGCTCTGCGTACGTGTTTCGGTCCAAGCTTCCTCAACCTATGCCAGCGAAACTCCGTTCGTGGAAAGGGAGGTTTTGCGGCGATCGCTTCGGGAACCCGCTTGAATTTCGAATGATGCTTGATATCTGGAAGGTAACAAGTCGGAAACTATGGAATAGACTGATTTATCTCGGATTTCAAAGTTTAAGTTTTCGAAAGAGTGGAAATATGCAATTTCCCTCGGACGAGATATTGCTTTTATTAATCCTTTGCACTCAAGGGATCAATGCAAAAAAGGGGTTCTCAATAACTGTATTGCAACAGTACGGACTATGAGACAAATACACTTCTCATTTATTACAAGTAGTATAATACTTTATAAGATCCAAGAAAAATGTGTGTATAATACCTCGTTGGTCTATTACTAGGTAACGCGAGAAAGAATGAATGTTCTTGATACATGAATGTATTCCAACTGAAGGAGTAAGAACTAACTGAAGGGTGGAAACAAAAGGGGTGAAAAACAGCTGTTTCGCGAGCGGTAGAAAGATAATAAAACCCGTTTGATTTAGTGACAATAGCCTGATTGAGTCATAACTTTTCAAATATTGATAGATGAATTGTGTCTGTACCTAAATATTCGAAATACCTCGATCTGTTGCATCAACTACAAAGAAACAAATCCGTACCGAGCGTCAAAGCACGAAAACAGAAGGTAAGGAGTACAAAAGAAGCATGCAGGGAAGAGTTATAAAGGAAACGAGCATCGAGATTCATCGAAGCGACTCGTGCACAGCCATAAATCGAAGCTTTCCGCTGCCGACGCAGCAACACAGGGATACTATCGCGCACACACAGCATGGTATCATGCACGCAAAATGCGCTGTTGGAACATGACTACACGCTCGTGTGCCCCTGAAAAGGGCTCCTACAGAGCCGAGCAGAAGATAGGGATATTAATCCACCAGCGAGTATGCTCCCAACGCATGCAACCTCGTCTTCTACGTTCACGAACATTGTAGACTTCCCTAGGGAAAATGGCGACGTAAGGGAAGAGGAACCCACTCAATTTTTGATTAATTAATTTTCAAATTTAAAACTGAAAATTTGTGAACTTAAGGATTTGGAAATTTGAACTCGGGGATTTATTATTTAATAAAAAGTGCATATAGTAATCAGTAGCGAGGTCCTGGGTAGAATGTAGTGCAGAGATCACTGATTTACGTCCTCAGTGTCGCTTAGAACTTAGCCCGGGTGTTAGACACGACTTTACCAGGCTTTTTGGCACGTCTCTGACCTCTGACTAATTGCTAAGCCCTAAGCTCGCGCCAGTAATTCGACGCTTATCAAGGCTGGCACGTTCGAGACGCCGCGCTTACACTTTCTTCGTGATTCCACCGCAAGGCTTCTTATTAATAACCAACCACCTTGCACTTGAAATATCTCTGGAACATCCTGCGTACCGAGTGTTTTGTTTCTGAGAATGGTTCCCGGTGGCAGCTTGAGGAAACTTCTTGTCCCCCTGTCTTGGATATTTTCCAAGAGGAGAAGCTTCTCTTGGAACGGGATCCGACAGTTCTTTGAATCTTGGTTGGAGGATGGCAGACTTAATCGGACAGTCACGACTATAACGTGTCTTATTATACACGGTCATTTAAACCGTGACGTTGAACGCGTTAAACACGATCACATTTTATCAACGGACAGCAAAATAGCTCGCAGACGATTAACCGAAGAATTAATATCTTGGCAAAGCAGTGGCGAGCAGATTCAGCGAGGGTGATGCTGAAGGAGAGTCGCGGAGTTTTCCATTATATTTTTTTTCACCCTCTTTCAACGGCGGTACTCGCGTGATAAATGAATTGGATGTAATCCGAATGCCCATTGTTTCGCTTTAACGAGGGCGAGCTGGCTGCCGCGCCAGGGAGAACACGTGGAAACGTTGACGCCTTTAAACGCGATATTACGAGTCGTTCGAGGAACCTCTTCGCGAATAAAATTGTCGACAAAGCAACCCAAGAACGCTCCTTTCGCATGCATTCGTTCGATCTTTCCGATTCACGAGCTAGTCCTCTGGAGCTTCGAAGTCGACGAAATTGAACGACTTACGAGGAAACCACTTTATCCGACTCCTTTCGATGCTTCCTCGATATGAAAACAGAACAATCTTCTTCGTGAGATATTACCTTTCTACCTCGATGAATGTCATCCACTGTCAGCCCTCCAAAGCTAATATTTTAGTTCGAGATGGTTATTTCGAAAATGGTTCGACCTTTGAATACCGTTGGTTCTGTTAATGATGTTTGACACGTTTCTGACCGTGATGAGAAGTCGAAAGTCTACCTCTCGTAATATGTAAATTTGTATTACATTATGCTTAAGTGTTCAACCATTTCTGTAGTAGGGATAATCGTAGTCATTTAGTAACTGAAATAAACTCAATAAATTAGGATTTATATCACAATAACGAAATCCTTTGGTCCTACTGCGAGAATGCAAAATTTAACGGATTCACCCGCCGCGTTCCAGGAACATTTTCAATAATCAAAGTAGTCGGGTGCAGCGAATATCATTGGCGAAAAAAATATACGATCGAGGTGGTGAACGTCGAAGGACACGAGGCAATTCGCAGGCGCGGAAAGGAACGAAGCGCGGCGGGTGCAGAACGGTGGAACGATGGCCGATAATAAATGAACGTTTGTTGCTCGGATACGTGTCTCGCGTCACCGGCACGCAATTTCGATGAGCACGCCAATTCGTGCCGTGAAAGTTGTTTACGAGCGCGCCGAAAAATAGTTGGCACCGTTCGTCGGTTCGGCGATCGCGCGGAAATAAAATATTTTCTCGGTTCAGCGTGCGCGAGTTCAAGCTCGACGTCGATCCTCGCGATTTATTGGTTTTCCGCGCACGGGATCGTGCAAATTCACCAGTATCCTGTCCTCGGGATACTTGCAAATTTCGAAATTAGTGGATTTGGATATTTGGGACTTTGAGGAGTGGATTTGAGAAATCGGGGGTGTGAGACTTTGGAGATTTGAGAATGTATCTATCTGGAAATTTAGAAATTTAACAATTTAACAATTTAACAATTTTTTAAATTTGAAAATATGCAAATGTCAACATAAAATTTCCGTGTAGGCACTGGTAGGAGGAACGGATTTGTAATTGCATGGTCCTCGATTATCGAGCTAATCGTCCAAGACATTTTCCACGTAAGATGTAATGGACTCGCTTGTGATTCCCGGAAGCAATTGTTAGTCGCTAACGACTGTTGGGAAGGATTTTATGGTGATCGACGACTTCCTGCGTTCGCCACCCCTTCATTACCAAAACGAATACTGTCATCAGGGTGAATCTATAACGATGCTGCACGGATGATTACATATTAACGACGATCCTAGTACCAGGCACACGGCACGCGTTTCAGTTGGCGTTTGATCGATGACGTTTTTGGTAGTCGGTTGATTATTCTCGAACAAAGGAAATGCATCGTTCCTCTGCGTATCCTATAAATGCACATCTTCTGACCTGTACTTACAGATGTTCCCTACAAACTAGAAAATAGTATACCTAGAATTATCCATTGAAATTACCATAGTAACTTATATCAATACTATGAATACGTTATGAATAGTTCCTGAACATCTGCACCATTGCAGTCGATTCGTAGAAAAGTAATCTAACCTTGTCAATTCCAACTTTGACCGTAACCTAACTCGATCAAATTTCAACTCTAATCAAACTTTACAAAAGCTAATAATTGAAATAGGAAATCGGTGCAAATTACTATTGTTATCAAACAAAGTCCTAGCTACCCTTCGATATTCCAGTTCCAGTGATTCATTAACGCACCCTTCGCGTGTCAGACGTTATTCTTAAACTCGGCTCGCACGACTCCACACCCTTTCAAAAACAGCCTATCCAACGATCACACGTGACGTCATCGAGATGGACAGGATATTGTTAAGGCACCCCTTTCTTCTTGCTCAACCTCCCCGAATCGCTGCGTGGCTATTCACCGCTTCTCTTTTCGAACCTGACTCACGTACCGCGCACAAGGGTGCTAGACTTTGATTGGGTGCTGTCTCATCAAAGCATTGGAAAGTTCGCATACTGTCGATGATCGCTCTATGAATTATCTGAAAACATCCTTCGAACCATACGGTTTTTTGAACTTCCTAACATCTCAAGTTGCACGATCCGAAACCTTGGAGATTAACTTTATTAAGCTTATTAAGTCTTGTCAATCGAAAGTACTAATAAATCAAAATTTTCTTGTCAAACGAACCATTATACTGTATATCCAACCCCTGCACAAGCTACTCACCATATCTTTAATTCATGCCCCAACATTCGCTAATTGGTTTAACCCTGGCAAAACATAGTCGATTAAGCATCCCTTAATCCCGCGTTCTGTAAATAACGATGAGAGTCCAGTCCACTTTCCATTTTCATCTCTTCCGTTTTCCCGGCGTCTGTAATACATGAATATACAGCTTTTATTGCGTTCCGCGGAACAGCCACGTATTTCTTTCGCCGCAATAAAATTTAATCCTCTTTGCGAATATTTTCCAAGCCGATTAGTAGAGCGACCCGCCATTTCCGTGTCGCTCTTTCGCTCTTTGAACGTCAGCGAAAATATTATTAACGAAAACGATTGAACGCCATCGAGCCAATAGCGAATCAGTTACGGGCATTCTCCGTCTCGTATATATATACGCACACGCGCACATCTATAAGCTGTTCTATCGTCCTGTGCAATTTGACTTGTTGATTTAATCCGGCCATCGAAATTTTATGATTTTCATGATGCGACGCGTAGTTAGGCGCGTCGATATAGCCTCGTAACGTTGCTCGTTCGCGGAAAATTCATGCGGGTCCGCCAGCCCGTATATCGAGCTTTTCCCGACGCTTTAATGAAACTCGCGCTCGCGTTGACTTTTGTTCGGGACGGATAAACTGTCGGCGGATCGCGAGCACGAAAAACTTTGCGGCGAATATAATGGAGCATGGCGATGATACTTTATCGGTGCCTTTTATGTCGTGAAGCGGCACGTTTTTGGGATTATTAAAAATTTCCACGTTGATCGTTTTAAATACGAGACCGTTTAAACCGGCTATTTGCAGAATTTCATTACCACGATTTTTGAACGGATCATATAATTACAGAATATCGAAACTGCTTTTAAATTCCTAAACTTCTCAAAGACAAAACGCTCATGAATCGTGTATTCTTGATGCAACCACACCGCAGACGACCAGGTTCGTTGCTCTCCGAGATATTGAACCCAGAGCAACCGACCAGTATGTCTTGTACCGCGTTCGTTTCTCTTGCGATCTAAGCTGCGGCTCCGTGGCTACTTAATTACTCCGGTGGCCGACGGAATGGAGATTCTAAAGGGTCGCCAGGTTATACGGGATTGCAACTCTCATCCGCAACGGAAAGCGGTTGCTAGTCAAGAAATAACGCGAGTAACCTAGCTTCCTCGAGGAAATGGAATCTGCTCGCTTCATGGCTCTATCTCCTGCCGAGATTCCATCTTTCATTGCTTTTGAATATTTTGTCTTTACACCTTAAATATCCGCCTCGAAATTAGCCTTACATTTTATTCCTATTTACCAAATTAATTATCCAAACTCGAACTTTGAACTTCGCATTGAGCATGTTCGATATGTAAATACAAATATGTATATAAATGAAAATATGTATATTCAATCAATCTATTTATCTGAATTGTTTGTAATATCCAAGAGAAATATGATGTTGAGCTACACTCGACATTTTGTCAAGTTTTGCTACGTCGTTTGTTATATTTCCCGTTAATTCGTTTACGCAGTCGGTCTCATAAAATATTAAAGTAACCGTGTATCAGCTTTACTTTTTACATCAACGAAACACGTAGAGTTTATAAAAGGTTTCATTGAAACATCGAAAATACGAATATACGATAATCGATATCCCGGTATTTATCGCATTCATGGAAACGAATTTTAATCCGGTGATACTACGATACCGAACGCTTCGAGCGGCCATTAAAAATCATGCGCTGGTAAAACGATCCTTGTGTTCTCATTAAAAGATTATAACGAGCCAATACTTGGACAGCGCGCAATTAATTATGCACGCTGATTCCGTTAAAGTACATCGCGATCCGAGCAGCATCGCTTAAGCCGAAAATACTCGACACGGTTTCACGTGGCGATCAAAAAATCGATCAGAAACGGACATCGAGCCGTCAGTCGTGAAATTCACCCTCGAAAAAGATTGTATATTTCTTCGCAGGACAAATCAATCTCGTGCCCGAATTGATTCGTCTCTTTAATTCGAATTATCTCGTTGCCTTCCTGAAACGTTTATCTCCTCGAACGTGTATTGTCATTCGTGCGATGATCGTTTTTGTCATTCAATGAAAGTCATAAAATCGAGAAAATTGAGATCTTTTTTGTCGACTGTTATATCATTTATTCCTGCGTAATTAGGTCGGTTAATCTTCTCTGGTAAATGGACCCATTATTCGAACGACTCGAAACAAGAATTATTTACCGCGAAATTGTCGCGTTGCAAAGTGCAAATTAAATGGCCTGTTTGGTCTACGTTTGATGTTGAAACCAGACATTTTTCGAGAGTCCACTTCAAACGCATTTGTATTAGTCGCAAAATGTTTCAAGATTATATACATGTTTCAATATTCTGTCAAATAGACAGAAATATAATAAACTCTTCTGGTACCATACTTTTGCCCAAAACATTTTTTGTCATTCATACTGTTTGAAGCATTCGAGTGTCCTCGAATTAACCGTGCATATTCTTTCCACATTTTCCATCATACTCTACATACGTACACGTATGTCCGATGTGGTACGTTCGCGAAGAGAAAAGGAACAATCGAAAGTATTTTCGGTCTCGATCGAGCGCGCAGCGGGTTAATAAGGACTTTTTCGAGGCAGTAACTCCGAGAGAAAGCATCGATTCTCGCGGTGCGCCGAACGAATCTCGACGAGTTTGGACATAATCCGAGCGGAATGCTGAGTGAGCCATGAATTCCGAAAGAAGTTGCCGAGCGAAAAGTTTCGCGGCCCGTGGAATGCCATTTAATCGTTTTGCCGTGCACCCTCCAACTTCCTTATCCCCCTCCACGCTCTCAATAGTTGGCGGATGCTGGAATTCGCGCCGTTGAAACTTACCACGGAACCTGGACCGAGGATGCTGTTCCTCACACTGGATCGACGTCGAAAGAACTTTCGCGCGGAAATCGTCGCTTCGAAATCGTGCAAATCGAACTACGATATATGCGGGTTGGCTGGAACCGTGAGATTCTTTATGGGCCGTTAACTTCGAGATTCATTCTCGAATAAAATTTTTATGCACGGGATTCGGTATTCGTAAAATAGTTGCTCGAAACCGTTCGTCAAAGTTATTTCAGTAACCGTAAAAAGAAAATCATCGTGGTCGTCCACGATTTCGTGTAATAGAGAAATAGCGGTTGTAATAGTGGTTATGACAGAGAAATAGTGGTTGATTGATAATGTGCCCATACAGCTTAACACATTAATTACACGCGATCTAAGGCAACAGAGTTAACAGTACTTATCGTCTTCGGTAATGTCCAAACGACAAAAGAAACGAGACTTATCGCAGTTTTCCGCTTCCTTCGTTCTCAACACCCGATTTCTTGCGACCGTCGTCGACTTATCGTTGCATAAGCGTGTATCCCATTCGAAGCTGTCGATGAAAGGCGTTTCGTCATTTCGCTCTGTTATTCGTCGATCGTTTCCTTCGATCCTTTGAAAAAACGCGTCATCATCGTTAAATCACGATCGAGAGTTTAATCTAGGATTTGTGGCGCAGAAGCGCGAGATACACGCGTTAGGTCATCGAAATCTCTTTGGCGCGTAGGGTAAAAAAGGAAACTCTGCAGGGACACAAGTGTACAGGATCTCCGGGCAAAAAGCAACGCAACCCGACGTCGATGCTGATAGATTCCTGATGTGCTTTTGGGACAGAGTTTTTTGCGGGGTTCGTTGGAAAAGACTCGCGTCGGGACCGTCGGCACGGAAGAGATAAGAAACTCCACGTACACAACGGCAACCAGCGACACGAGAATTATATTTTGGTCGGATATATCGATGGACCAAAAGATGTACGCGTAAACGAGATTTTAATAGCCTCTCACGAACCGCTTTCCAACTCTGTCGCTCTAACCGACGAGATTCAGGGGAATCGTGGTTTAGGTTGATCCACAAGATTTAACTTTGTAACGAATGAAATCATATATCTTTTCAGTGATCATTATTCAATGATCGCAGATACTTTTGTCGTTGCCTGAAGACACTTAATTTGTTAGATTTATTTTTGTATGTCTATGTAGAAAAAAGTGTAGACACGTAGTACACGTATTAACCAGCTCGTTCCAGCCTACCATAGAGTACAATTACTGTCACCGAAGAGCACGGTAACCCTCGCGAGTGTTCGTTCTTCATCCTTCCGATGACGCGACCTTGATGGAAGCAACCCTTATCACTTTTTCACACGATGGAAGAACACACGAAAGGACGATGTTCCTCACGTATCCGGTATTCGATTAATGATCCTCACGTTGCCGCGATAAACCATCCTGCTTCCCCACCCCGTTTGTCTTATCCTCGTAGGGGGTGGATGATCGTCGTTTTACCTCGTACACGCCGAGGCTTTGTTAGGCCGTTAGAGGCGTACAGGAGGGTGTAGATTTAAAAATCGACAGGATGGCGTATCCGTGGAATACATGCTCGTATCCTCCTGGAGTATCAGCTCACGAAACCGCTTACCTGCGTGGTAATTGAAGCGGTTTATCGATCGCGATACAGCCAGCGAATACAAGCAGAGGAACACGGTAGATGTTCGACACGGCTTAGACCAAGAAGTACGAGCCCATCTTCGAGTGATCCCATAAAAGAGACTCAAGACTCGAGTGGATCATTTCTGTGCATGAAGCACGTACTTGTTTGCCAGCCAAATTGGCTTAACTCTTCCGCCGCTTCCTTTCTTGCGCTCGCGAGCCGATAAGTCCGTGTACAATCTACTCCAAAAGCTGCCGCGAGTTTTGCCATAAATAAAGAGAGCTGTTTTATCGTTCCTTATTGACCCTTCCATCGTGCACGACGTATATTTACGGTGTTCAGCAACGGTTACTAATTGCGAGCATCTCTCAGACTTTAAATTGCGCATGAGGAAATTTACATCCAATGGTAAATGTACGTCCGAACGAGTCGTAATAAGGGACGAACTAAGCGATGAAAAAAAGAACGGAGAAGCGTGTAATGTTTATTGTAAGTAACGTTCTCGGGCAGTTTTGCATGGCCGATTCTTAATTCGTTGCGGGATGCCATTGTCGCCATTTTCCCGGCGATTAACCCGCGTCGGCCTTGCCTTCATACAAATTTCCTCGTCTCCGCGACCCTCGGCTATTTTTCTTGCCTAATGCACGCTCGCATTAGCGTCACAGGACTCGCCCTTTACGAGAGGGAAAATTATAATTTTCCCGTGAAAAGTCGTCGTTGAATTTACCGCCCCATGATACGTTCCGTGTGATCTGCAGAAAATTCTTTTCTTTTCACCCGGTTCGCGCTTTCCTTTTTCATCCGTCCTTTCGTGGCCCCGTGGCTCGCTTACGGAAAAGGGACGTTTGCCGGCGTGCTTGCAAAGCTTCGATAAAACGCGTGCACGAGAAAGGGGTGGCGTGAAATTATTTCCTCGTACGCTCCTGCGGTCTCGTCGAAAGACAACGACCTCCATATTACGGGGAAAATCGTGATGCTTTCAGGTAAATTTGAAACCGTTTCGTTACTGCAACGGTAAGCAGATAACAGGCGGTAACTGTCAATCGAATCGTTACAAGTATTTGAACACTTATACGAGAAAAACGGTCATCCTAGATACGTACGATCATCTTTTATCAATTATAAGTGAAATCTCTTTAAAAGTCGACAGTATCGTCGGATTGAAACCGTTCCAAATGATCGGGGTAATAAATGCAGCGGGATCGTTGCGAAACGGAGTGTAGGGTAGCGATGTTATTGTTTGGCAAACGCGATCGACTGGGAACGAATCGGCCGAACGGATTAACATACTCCGTCGCGTTTGTTGTGTGTAATTACGATCTACTGTATTTTCCCGCGTAAATATGTCCGCGATGCCTCTGTATAATTACCGACCCACCGCCGGTTCGTCGCGCAGAGGAGGCGGCGGCAGCGGCGGGAAATCGATAACATTAATTACAGGTAAATTACGTCCGATGGATTTCTGCCTCTACTTGAAATCATGCGTGGCTCCACACATTTTCTTCCTCTCTTCCATCGCGCCGCTTGGCCGGTTGATTTGGGGCCGCGTGAAACGTCACGTTCGCCACGCTGATTTAATTAAACCGCGACAGAGCTCCGGTATAATTGAACTTCCGTCAATTATCGAAGAAAGGGAACGATCGTTTAAACGGCCCTGTACCGCGTTCTGTTACACGATCATGGAACGATCATGTTTTTGCTAAAGTACATGGCTGTAATTGCGATGTATTATAAACTTGATACGGACGAGAAGAGAGAATCGAATGAAATTAATATCGGACCAGTATTTTTCCGAATTTTGTTTATTTCTGTTAATTAAAATAGCCGTCCAGAGGGGTTCGTATTACATTCTTGCAAAATAAATGTTCCGATACTGAGAACTGGAAGTTTTATAATCAAATAAAACATTTAAATATTTTCTTTTTTGATTTCAGTCAGGCTTCTTTTGTTGATAAATCATGAAACTAAATATGTATATGCAGTTGAAAATTCCATATTCCCAGAAGAGAGCAATAATTTTAAACGCGGAAGGCATCGGTTCGTGTACGATTATATTTGTCAGAATCAATTACGCGTTGGCATGACCGATTCAATTCTCGGTAAGCGTTGGAAACGGAATAGTTGCCGGACAGCCGACATTTCAGCCTTAACAGAAATAGGCAGGGACGCTGTAACCAGAATGGTAACAATGGTTGTCTGTTGTATAATTGCGATTTGTCCGTTCCAACGGTGGTTTCACGATTTGGACAGGCTCGCGGGGTCGTTGTCTAACGCTGGCCATCGAATTTTCCCGAGCTGGCATTACGTTTACGCCTCGTTTCGCGATTTACCGGTCTCCCAGGATAAATCATAGATCTGGCCGAGCGTTAGACCGCGTCCGCAACGAGCCTGTGTACAGTGTCATCGAGTACCTTGCGACCATCACAACGAGCCCGTACCCGAGGGTGATTCGTAATTGGCCGATTAAATTAGCCTCCGCCGCGCCGTTTCTGCGTCAACGTCCGTCGCGACGGCTCGTGGTTTATGGGATTTCACGCGGTCTTTAGATCACCGCTGACGTTGAACGCTTCTTCCAAATCAGAGCCCATTAAGCATTTTAGGACTTCGATGGGTGATTGGCTGCTGAATCGCGATCAAAACGTTCGTTCGCGTGGACCGAAGATCCTCGACGTTGACGAACAGGAAAGCATTCGCATAAATATTTCCGAGAAATCAATCCTTATCATTTTTTATGGGATCCTATTCGAATTCCCAAATTTTTCGATTCTCAAATTTCTCAATTTTCGAATTCGTAAATTGCGAAGTTTTCAAATTCCTAACACCACTCGGTCACACTATTCATCTCCGAAGCATTTGTCTCGCTTCACCGCGCAAAAGCTCCCACGCGAGGTGCTCGAGACTCTTTTTTTTCTCGCGTTGTTTGCCGAGTACACGAGAAATTAATTAACTTATTGTTAATTGCAGCCCGTACCAGAGAGCGAACAATTAATCTCGTGGATCCAGACTCCGAAGTCGAGCGTCTGTTGAGTCCCGCAACGAGTTTATTTGGATTCCGAGGTTGCGGGTAGAAGCGAGCGTGCATTAAACGCGTAACAACTGCGCGAGGATCCACGATACACGGCTCGAGACTTTGCAAGCGGAATCGGAATCAAAACCCGTGTGAAATTTCTCGCTCGCGAACTTGTCGCGCGTGTAAAACGCTTTACTACGTGTGCGCGATTTTCGATCGATCCATGTGATATTAACTCGCGTTCGGCCTCGATAATTCGATTATTTTTAACCTGGTATCACTGCATTTGGTTGGGTGTCATTGCATTTGGTTGTTTGAGAAATTGAATAGAATTCTATATGACATAGAGATTTCCATAATTGACGTATTCTTTTATAAAGATTATTCATTATTTTCTCGTTTTAACATTTCATTTTTATCGTTTCACTAGTTTGCTATTCCATTATTCTCTATTCATTAATAGAGAAATTTGTTCGAAAACGAAAAAATAGAATATAGTTTCGAAATTAATTTGATCGGTGAATTAAAACAACTTCCTTTAATTAAAATATCTTGAAGAACAAGCTACGGGTAATTGAAGAATTAAAGGAAAATATTTATACGAGAAATGGGGTTTACGTTCATGCATCCCGAAAACAATCGATCACAGTTGAATCCATTAAATACCCCACCGCTCTCGCTGATAATTAAACGCTGTTCAAACAGCTGCTCTACATACTTCAACGGGAACAAACATTTGCCGATCGCGTTAAGATTACACGCAGCCGTGTTCCACTTACTCTCGCCTTTGGACATTGGTCAACAATTGTCAACCGACCTCGAAACTGTCTATCCTACTGTCCATTTCGAGTTTCCGATCGGTCAACGTCTGTATTAACATAAACCATCAAAATGCAGTGACTCTGTTGCTCTCACTCCACCTGTCAATATCGTATTTGTCAAAGATACAAAAAATATATGTTGTACCCCATTTAAGAAATTTAAGAATTTGAAGATTTGAAGGCTTGGAAAGTGGATTTGGAGATGTGGAATTTCAGAATTTGGTACTTCGGAAATTTTGAAATATTACATATTCAAGATCTTTCTAACCTCTCCTGAGATTCTCTAGTCGTAATTTCCCTAAGGTCCTAGTCTCTAAACTTTCAGGCTCTCTAAGCTCTCTAATTTTCTCTGTGCTCCCTCTACGTTCGTCCAGAAAGCATCACGTTGGGAAACTCCATTCAAACTTATTTTTCCGAGCGAAAGTTAAAGTAGCACCCGTTATACGTATAGAGAGCACTGCAGTAGTAAGAGTCAGTGATACATCAGCCCGTCGTAGCGGTCCATCGAGGTTTATTATTGCTGTTTGTCCTCCCTGTTAATCACCGCCCATGTTTATTCACGATTCAACATGGAGGATAGATCTATCGAGGGTCGCAGGAAACATCGATTGAGTGGAAATCGACGCGGTCCACGACCGTCCAATAACGACGCTCTCGCGAACAACCTCGCGGACGTGGAGCGATATTTACGACTTTAATTACCGCAATTATAAGCTCGTATATTTTTCGCTTCGCTCGGTTTCGGACGAGCAAACTGTTTGACGTGGTTGTCCCATCGCAAATTAGCTCGGTTCTCGCTTCGATGGAATCGATTGGCCGGACCGTTTGATTCGCACGCGAGACCGCTACTTAATTAATCGGAGAGCCTGAAAATTGCTCTTAATCCGGGTGCCTTTGATACAATGTGCGCCGCGAATCGGAAATCAAATAATTATTACGACGAGACGCGTCCCGACGGGACAGTCGGTTTTCAACGTTAATTAAGAACGACGAGAGCCACGTTGTCACCGTTTGTCGGTTCATTTTTCCTCGTCGTCCGCGAAACGTTACACTTTCGCGAAGACTGCCTCTTTCGGGAAACTGTTCGCGTTTACGTTCAGAAACAGCCAAACTATCTAATTACGTTATTTCTGTACCGCTCCGCCTTCTCTGTGTCCTACGACGATCGACCGAAACTCGTTTCCGCCTTCTTTTACCCAATTTCGATGCTCTTGTTACGTCCGAAAGCTGTGTGAAGTTGATCGCGATTGATCGAATTCTCATTGTCAGTCGGATTTTATCGGGGCAATTAAAAAATCTGTGGATCAAAGGGCCCTGGACCTTTTTGTTATCGCATTAACGGTAGCGCCCTATGTGCAGCGTAATGGAATTAATCGGCACTTTGATAAAATGTAATAATAATCTTCTTTACATAATTTAATCCATTCCGAAATACTCTTTGGTACGGTTAAAAGAATCAGACATTCGCAGTTTCAACATTGATCTATTTCTTTGATGTATGTGCGTGTAATTATCTCTCGCCAGGAGCTATTGCAAAAACTCAAACGATACCATGCAGCATCGTCAGTCCGACTTTCCACAAAATGTTGCAAAAGTACCTGTGTAAAAAACATACTGTCCCGTCAAATGAAGCAGAAACGCACATACACCCGTTTTAAACGCCACCACGTGTGTTTTCTAACGAGAGAACGTACTTTTAAAACGATAAAATGCATGTCATGAAACAAATTTATTCTTTCTGTCCGGATTACAAGAGATTACATTTCAGACAACGGAAACGTTTTGCAATTAAATGAGATCTCATTTGAAAAGTGTAATAGGTCGGACAATTTTCGTGTCGGTTTTACAGCGTCTAACAAGACGTATCACGATGCGACGGTGGATCGTAAATTCCCATTCGTTCGTGACGGAATAAATTCACGGTGTATCTTGATTGCGATCGCGACAAAACGATCTCGGGCTCGGGCAAGAGGCGCGATTTTTCTTAATTAAAAAAGGCTGCGTTCACGGTATGGCGCAGACGAGATCGTTCGACGAAAAAAAAAGAACTTCCAACGGTTCGCGCCTCGTTACGAAGGAGCTTAAAGCGAATTTAAAAACTGCCTAAGATCCAGGACGTGGTCTACAGACGGCTGATCGCGAATTCCGACTAATTTCGTGAGAATTGAAATTCAAACAGTGCCACCCTTCCGCCCGCTTTTCCATTTCTCGTCTTACTTGAACCGGCTTCGTCGTCGACGGTCGCCGAATTCGGTCCGCGAAACACGTTCTCATTGTCGCCGAGTTAATTGCTCGGTAATTACGGGACGATGACCGAACCGAGGAAAAAGAACCCGAGAAATGAGTTTCAGAAGCTTATTTTATTTCCACCCGTCTGATTTTTATTTCATCCTCCCTGCTCCCAAAGTATTTTAAAATTAATTTTCAAATTAACTTTAAGCAAATTCCTGGGTCTTTTAAATTCCTACATCTTCAGATCCCTACATCCTCAAATCTTTAGACCTTAAGATCCCTAAATTTGACCCTTATCTCTCCAGATCTGTGGACTTCAAATCTTTGTAATCTAAATCCGTAAAAATCCATATCCATGGATTCCTACATCTCCAGATTTCCATAGGTGTATATTCATATATCCCAACATTTTCAGCCCCTACGTGCGTAGAATTCCTAAAAAACGTATCGCATCTCGTCGATCGAAATAGGTATTTAAAATGCAGCGAAATCGAATGCAGGCTGCGTGAAACGTTCGTCAGTCGGTATACGAGAGCGCAGGTTACGCGTTTTGGAATAATAATGTCATCGAGTACGTGACCGTAGCAGTCGTTCCTCTTGGCCAATTTCCATGACGAAATTCCCATGGTTCACCGCTGTATGCTGTCCGCTCAAAAGTACGCAATAACCGTTACCCTTTGTCGCGCTCGCTGCATAGCGATATACTCGACTATTTGCCGGTTTACCGGTCAACGTCGGTGTTCTACGATCACGGTAATTGACATTAAGTATCTTTGCATTGGACATTTTGGCCCGACGTACTTGTTGAGCACTTACGAGTTCCTTCTTTGTCCCGATTGTCTGGCCACCCATGGTCCGCGACGTTATAATACTTCACCACCTACGGACATGTCACGCTTTCACTCGTCTGACCACCCACTGTTCCCTGCTTCCATTTTATTGCTCTATCCATGCACAGGTTCTACTTGTCCTATGCTTTATTGAGCAGAATTACTTGATTACGTCTTTACTTGGCTCCATATAATATTAACGGTATACAAAGTTTACTTTTTCTTGCAATTTTAGAAGCATTCTAAATAATTCCAGTTATCAGTGACCCCGCGGCAGGTAGACGGTTTACTCGGCCATTGTCGAATGATACGAAGCACTACGCAGATATCGTGTTTCAGGTATAATGGAAAGGTGGCCATTGTGGGGTTGTGTTTAACTACAGCAAAAATAATTCAGCCGCAAACAATGCAGGAACAAGCTAGGCTAATTAGCATGCACAGGACTAAATTCCTCGAAATGAACAATTATAGTCCCGATTTCCGGATCCGGGATGAATACGTAATCACCGAGCGTCGAGTTTTGTTTAGTTTCCGGTCGAGCTAGTGCGCGAGAAAGGGGCAGAATTCGTATCGAACCGGTGCCTAGATTGAAACTCAAAAGCGCGTGTTTCGGAAGCGAAATTTCGGCGAGTACGTGAGCATCGTTCTTTTTCCACGGACAAGGGATCCCATGGTGGCAACGATCGATTCATCGTATCCGCGATCACCATAACAAACGCTCGCTAACGACAAGTAACGACGAATTCGCGACCGAAATATTTAAACGTGTCTCTTTGGAACTACTCGTTCACGCGAGAGAAACGAAAGAACGAAAACGGCACAGGGCATTTGAGAATTATGTCATCACCATAGAGTTATGTCGCATCTCTGAATCGGCGAGGATCTATAAAAGAAAGTCGCCAAAAAATTGCGAATTTAAGTTCAATTCTGTGACGACATTTCTTCGCGGAGACGTAGAATAACGCCGTGACAATCGTTTCGATCACCAAGTAGATAATTATTAGCAACGCTAAATCCTGCTCTCCGTCACGGAGTTATTTCGAGAATTACAGAACCGTCAGGAAGAACGTTACAATTAGCGTGAACCCTTACTTAAGCGACTCGTAATTCGTCGTCCACCCTCGAGGTAAACGTAAAAAATCGACCACAAGGTAGTCGGAGTCGGTCGATTTAATGAAATTCCCGTCGTACGTACGGTTGGAAGGTAACGAGCGAGGAGACGTTAGTGACGTAAACGAAGTGGCCATTAATAATGTGAAACGACCCCTTGGTGTCTCATTATTTTCCTTTTCGTACCTTCAATTAGCGCCGGAGGAAAATGCTCGAGGCAAACAGGGACAATCTCTTTTAACAGACCCCCGGTGTTCTTCGTCAAGACGGGCCACTCGGTTTTCCACTCTCTGATACCGTTGGCCACCGCCGCGCGTTTTAATTCAGCCGCGATAATTGCGCGGCGAGATAATTCGTCCCCGCGAAAACGGTGCGCGAGTTGTTATTCACTTTAACGAAGTTATAATCCGCGACGAAATTGAACCGGTGCCAGCCGTTCCGGAATCACATCAGACACGCGGCAACAGGTAACGTTTTAACGCAACGTCGAAACAACGAAACCGAGCCAACTTGCAGTAAGAATGATCGACGACTACCCTTTCGCGAAATTTCATTTCTTTCAATCTAATTATCTGCCCTGTGATTAATAGGGTGTTCCGTTTGCGATTTCTCATCGCCGACGTAGACAAAAATTTGTATTATCAAACAATGTCTGACTAACGGTAGACTTGTACTACTTCGATCATTCTATTCTTGCCAATATCGACTATCATTTAAAACATTTAATATTTATATCATACTTTTCTTTTAACCTGTTAAAAGAGAAAGTAGAGCACACCTCCGGAAAATATGATACTTTTTACCGACGAGATTATGAAAGATAAGCGAGACATCGATCATAAACGCATTTCTCCTTTCCGTCCGATTGCAACCCCGGCACATTTCAGGGCTGCCAATAAATCGTCGATTATCTCGAGGGGATGGGGTGAACGATGGAGAACGCGAAGAACAGGCGCTGCATCGAAACGCGAAGTCATTAAATTCAGACAGGCGAAAATTAATTTCGCGTTATTCTCGTGAGCCGGAAAGTGGGTGGCTCGACGGCGTAGAGCGTCGGGGTGTCGGGGGTGAGCTACGCGACAGAATCGAAACTAGTTCCGAAGCTGCTCCCCGTCTCGATGCGCCGGGGTTATCGTGCAATTCGAGATTTCCCATTTAACTTTCGTTTAATTATTATTATAGAGTGGCCGAGTCGGAGCTGTTATCGTTCCGTCGCGCCATGCAAAAGAAGCTTTCGTGCTCGAGCAAAAAACCCCGACAGAATTGTGATGCTCTGGCCGTATCGGTCGCTTGTCCTGTTCTCAAATTTATACGTATGGTTTTGATTTCTTTTTAAACGTGGTCACTCTGTATTTTTAAACTATTCATCTCGGAATCTGTCCGACGGTGGTCGCGTATTTTCTACCCCGGAAAATAATCGAATAACAACCGCAACGTAAATCTTTCGTTTACTATTACTATTTTCAGATGCATCCGCTCGATAATGTACCTCGGTTCACATTTGCATTTATTTTTCTTTGACGAGACTTTACGATCGAGCTGTGCCAATATTTTTTCTCTTGACACGTTCATTCACGATGTTACGTCATTAGAACTAGTAAACATACAAGTGAAACAACTACCATCGAAGTACCTGCAGGTCTTAGAGGCCATCTAGTCGTGACGGGCAATAACACCCTTCGCCTATTCGGGTAACTAGCCTTGCTCATGCGAGCATTTGCACAGAGAATCGTACACCTTACTCCGTCAGCTCATGACAGAACATTTGCTCGAGTTCCAAGCACTCGCAGCAGCGACCACATTGTCCAAACGGGTAGCAAAGCGTAGGTCCGCAAGTCAGCGTCAGCTCGAACCGCAGCGGGCGCGAGCGACGCTGACTCCGACGCTCGGCGACGAAACACAGCGTGAACGCGACACGCTGACGTCTGTCTGCTGACGTAGGAGACCGAAACGGCGGATTTCAGAAACGGCCGGGTCCTGTATCGCGAGTCGACAATGCGCCTAAGAGGGATGCGGAAGGTAGAAAACGAAAAGGGATCCTGTTGTGCAGTCGTCAGCGATGCGGCGTGGCAAGTGAGCCGTGGACGCTCGTTCCGCGAGCGGAATGACAGAGAAGTCTCTCGGTGTTTCCTGGCCGTATTTGAATCGCAAATTCCACGTAGTCATTGTTGCCTAAGGCCGTAGTCAAGAAGCGGATACACCAGACCAGCTTTGTGGATTCAGTGACTTTGATGCGAATTAAAAGGGATCTTCCGGTTGCTTTGAGCCGTGACCCCGTGTTTCTCGTGACTCCTTCGTCGAGTCATGGCCTCCTTCCGGTCTCTTCGCGGATGCTGTTCACCCGGTTACTGCAGGATGCCGACTGAAGCCTGATGAAAGGCGAAGGGAGACACGCCGTTACCGGAAAACTTCTCTAGGTCTTGGAATTAAGGCACGGCAGAAACTACCGGAGAAACCTTTGACTGATTTGGATGCTGGGAAAGAGGGAATTTTAGAGATAGAAGAGTAATCTTGGTCTGCAACGTGGAACTTTCTTCTGATTAACCCTCGCTACTTAACAAAGATTGTTGCGAGGTAATGTGGAGCAGTAAAACCGTCGTGATCGATTACAGTATTTAAATCAAGCTCGCTGCAATTCTATACGCGTTTTCGCGAGAATACAATGGTAATAATTTCGGTCCAGAATTTGAAACTTGTCAAAGTTAATTTCCACGGCTAATCTTCTTTCACCGTGATACATTCCTGAAGCAAGTACCTGGACATATTTGCGAGAAAAGAACGGTGGAAATTGTTGGCTGAAAATCTGGAATTCCATCTCAAACTTAATTCTCCTAACACATTCCTGGACAAAGTTCCTGCCACTACTTTTCCGTGAAATCTGGCATTGAACTTACACCGCGCAGTTGAACCGGGATCGCCCGATCGCAGTTGCACTCCGCCGGAAGTTATGTCGGAGGAATTCATTCGTAATTCACGCGTTTCCTTTGTCGCACGGATTTTCTCGTCGCGTCGAATTCCTGCAGGCACCGACGTTAATTTCGCGTTAGCACTCGGACCGATTCGATATTCGCGGCGAACGACCATCGCCGTAAAAGAGGAAACGGTTGAGAAAAATGGTTGTTAAACGGGAAATGATACCTCGAAGATTAACTGCGCGCCGCGGGTACACTCGTCAAAATCGCTCGGATGTTCGCAATTAAACCGTGATCGATCTTCGCGTTCGCGTTCTATAAAATTTCAATTTCTATCGGCAGCAGTTTTCGTTCCTCGGCGGGCGTGCGACGTCGATTCGAAAAAAGGAGGTTCAGCTTGAATTATGAAAAATTAATGCAACACCGTTGCACAGGTTGCAGCGACGATCCTAATTTTCATGATAATACCCCGCGGTGAACGCGTAACGTACGATAGACCGACAAATCGTCGCGAAAATAACGCAGCTGCGTGTACGCTCCTCTTTTTCCTCCCTCTGCGTTTTGCATTTGCACCAGGCTCTCCATGGACGTACCGTGAATTTTTCTCTCCCCAGGGTAATACATTTTTACGCTGACAAGCAGGCATTTTTATTGGTACCGCCCCACGCTCTGTGGCTTGCCTCGCACAATGCACAGCTCGGTCGTCGGTTATTTCGTACCGTGAAACCACAATTTTCTACCGATATTAGGGACTATTAAATAAATGAATAAATATCGAACCCCTGCCGATTCGTCCGTAACTCGTATAGCACGTAACGCGTTATGGGTACCGCGATGAAAACTCCGGTTCGATTATCTGGTTATGTACGCGTTAACTCGGACATGAATAGTATTCTGATCAACTGACAGGCACGGGTAGTAGAAGCAAACGTTTCTTGACACCCTGTACATCCATTTCCGACGGAGGATTTCGCGTTTGTCAGATCGACCGAGCTCGATCGGATGGTAGGAGAAAACGGTTGTCGCGTTCTGGATTAATACTCGCTCGACTCGCGGGCACGTTGAAGCGGATTGCGACTCGTACACGTACGCGGCTCGGTTCGTTATGACTAACGGTTCGTTTTCCACGTTCCAGAGAAATACACGATTTTTACGACGGTTTCTCGTCGTTGAGCCGGCTCGCTGTCGCGTGGCAAAAGGACGCACGGAACGAGGGGAGCAACGAAGCGTTATCCCCGCGGTTTTTCCGCGTTCACATCGCCGGCCAATTATTCTGGGTCCGGATGTATATCGATGCTCGCGTCGGATTGCTCGAACGGATTCGAAAACGGTGAGCTCCGTTTGACGCGGCTGTAATTTCTCCGTGCAGAGCCCTTTTTTAAAATACGAGCCAAGTCAGCCGGAAACTCGAATACAGGGATCACGTAGAAATATAAATTCGGGATAATCCGAGCGAGTGGAATTTTTCATGCCGAGAGACGAGAACGTGTCGTGCACGTTGCGCGTGCAAATTTCACCGGCCGACTCATATTTTCCAATATTTCCGAAATATGGAAGACGTTCGCACGTCGTCCCGTGGCAGCACACATTTCACGTGTCCGCCCGTGGCGAACGACGACGTCGTAAAGAACTACGGGAAGCCGCTTCTTTCGTTAAATTTTAAATCGTGGTCGGGAGACGCGTGTCGCTCGCGAAAACAGGGATCACCGAACACGCCAAAATTGTTCGCCTGGATGACTGTCGAAACGTGGCTCAGCAGAGGGTTGCCGAAGCGATGTACAACTTGCTTATGGAGTAGATATTGACTGGCGGGTGCGACGTTCTACGTCTACCTTAGGGTCGGGATGTAACGGGGGCGACGATAACCCCTAATTATTAATTACGTTCTATTGCTTCTTGCTCCTGTGTAACTCGATTACGTCTATCATCCTCTCAGAGCGATGATTGAAGGATAAATTGAATCATTACGTTCCATTTAGCACTTATCGCTCACCATTTTTCTTCCATTTTAGCATTTAAACTACGTACACACTTTACCAATCGTACTTTTTCATTTTATCGAATATTTTAGGAACATCGCAGCGACAAAAAGTGGAAAATAAAAATGTTATCTTTACCGATACAATCTCTTGTTACGTCGAACGTTCGTGACAGAAAGATTGTAAGTTTCGTTTATCGTCGAGGTGTCCCAGTCTCAAAATTGGCTTTCCTCTCATTGAAATCACCATTTACCACTTGCCAAGTTCACTATTAGCCATTCACGATTCACAGACTCCACAGAGAATACTTCAAATATCATGTTCATTCTGTGGCGCGTTCTCTGTCAAAGAAAGCGACTTTAGATTCTTCGAATTCGAGTCCCTGGTGCACATCCTATTTTTCATGCCAAGCTACTTTTGCCTGGAAGCTCCGCGTATCTAGTTCGAAAAAAGCCAGCTCGTCTGTCTAGGTGGTCGTTGTGGAAGCCCCATGGCACCACCGTCGAACCATCCTCGCCGAGCTACCAAATATAGTACTTTGATGGAAATGCACAGGGAATCGTCGGAGGGAAAATCTCCGGAGGGATGGAGAGACGGTTCGAAAAGGGGTTTGCGCGGAGTCAAGGCCAGGAAGGGGACGGAATTTGAATAATTGAATCGAGCCCGAGTTGGACGTACGTTAAATAAAATAACGTGGCAAAATGGTGGAATGAAGTCGAGGACGGAAATGTTCAGAACCGGTGTTGCGATCTAATTTTCTCGTCTTCGCCCGCGCAACACCCTTGCTCCGGAGGGTCGAGACCTTATTAAGCGATGGCACTGGCCAATTGCGCTCAAGGAAGCGTATTAGGAAACCGATTTACACGTCGATCAATTTATTTCGCGTGCCGTATCTATAAACTTCTAAGTTCGAAATATAAACGAAACGTATGCTCGATCGGTCGAGTAGAACCCCTCGTTGCTTCGAACGAGAATTACACGTTTTACATCGCCACGACTTTTATCTTCCCAGACGCGAGTAAAGTATCTGCTCCGTTGAATTTTACGACATAAAGATATGCTTTAAAGATAGCGAGCGTTCCGAAAAGACGAAACGAACTTACGACGCTAAGCTCGAAGTGGATTGTAAATTCCGAACGTTTCTCCATCACCGACAAGAGAACAGAGCAAACATAAGACATTTTTATTGCACACACGAGAATCCAATTTCCAGTACTGGATCTTTCAGCAATCTCGCCTTATGAACACTCGGTATCGTTCGAGTAATTAACCGTTGCTGTTCTCTCGGCTATTCGACGATTTTTCATCGTTCCTGCCTCGAGTCCGATCGAGTAGGTACGCTTCGAGGAAGTTCGTCCGACTTGCTCGATTGTTTTCCGTTCATCAAGGAGAAACTTTTCCGCGCGAGAACATTTCGGGGGAAAAAAAATTCTGCCGTTGGTGGTGCTCCACGATCGAGAGTTCCCGTATAAACGCGAGAACGTTGTAATAAAGCAGGCTGAATTAATCTAGCGTCGTGGACCGAATAGTTTCGCCCGGTGGCCGGCTGTACTTATTACTTGTCTACGAGCGGGCAGAAAAAGCTAGCTAGGAGGGAACGAGAGGGACGAAAAGTAATGTTGCCGGGTGAGAACAAAGTTTTCCACGGTAGTAAATTGAACACGGAGTCCTGCAGTGACACAAAATTACACGGAGTCGCTTTTATCGGTGACCACTCAGCGTGAATCGTACCGGTATCCCCGTTCGTCGTTCGTTCGTCTTTCAAAGGGATTACTTTGGCAGCGGCGTGGTTTCAGAGCCAAGTAATCGTGACTGGGGCCGCGGTGGCTAAATATCCGTCTAATGGCCGCCGGCTTTTCAGCTACTTTTGCTTTTGAACGGGAGCCAGCCACGAACTAGGCCGACACCGTGTACCAGCTTCTCGACGCCCTTATATGCCTGTCCGTCTACGTCCTAGTCGTCGTATTCGTCCTCGTCGTCGTCGCGAGGACCAGTCCGAAATATTAACGTCGCGTGTCCTCGTCGCTTTAATATATCAGACCAAAGACCGACCGGGCAAATTTCCCTGATTAAAACGGCGACCGTCGCTGAAATAAAACGTTCTGCACCGCGATGTACAGTCTCGAGGGAAAATTGACCGTGCCTGGGCGATAACCGCCACCTGCTACTTCCACCTCGTATTTCTCACGAGGGAAACATGTGGTTTGATCGATTTCCAGATTCAGCTGTTCGAGATGCTACCTAACGATATACGAACGAGGCGTAATTAACGATCTTTGTTTCCTATACACCTCTTTTAATATTTTTTGCCGAATCGGCTGGTTAATTAGATGAACCCTTGCACTATTTTCACGAGTCTCGTGACTCATTCGTACTTCGTGATCAATTTTACTCGAATTTTTAATACGCTTTTGGAGTTCAAGTCCAATAATTTGCATAGTCAACGATTGATACCAAACTGACATAACATTTCAACTTTGTCTGTTTTAATATCGTAGCTGTGATTAGTATTTGATTGACGCACCTGACATCCTTACGTCTCCATTTAATTTAATTTTACCGAGTGGTTAAGTATTAATGTTTGAACGTTTTAAAATTTTAATTATATTTGATTAAGTTGTATCAGAGGTTATATCTAAAGATAGAAATTTCTGTCAGACGGAATTCGAAATAATTCATGGAATTTGTTATACGTTCGTTAAAATTCGATTCAGTTCGCGGACCTGTATTCGCATATCGTCGGGATCGTGAAATAACTAATGTCGATGACACGGCAGTCCGAACATATAATGAAACTGATGCGACGCATGTTTGTTGCCCGTCGATCTTTGTATTTCATCCGCGAATAAACAATTCGACGCAGCCGGTCGTCGATCGAAACAAAAAATGCTGAACTTCCGATTCGTTCTGGCATCGATACACGGGGCTCGCTTTTAAATATTTAATATGGCAAATATTTGCTTGGCCAAATAAATTCCGTTCCTTCGTACGTTGCGACCGTAATTTTATTGCGTGGCCGGCAATAAAACGATTTGTATCGTTGATTTTTAAATGCGCGCGATACCGAGAGCCGGCAGGCAGGTCCGTTTCGATATTCAAAAACCGTCGCTCGGAATTTAATTCTTACGAAACGAAGCTTCATCGATGCACCTGTTCGGCGTCATACAAATTTTTCCCTTGTGCGGAAAATCTTTGAAATTCGGGAAAGCGTGGAAAACGAAATTGCTCGTGATTTGGAGCTAAATTTTATATCGCTGATCCAATATACCTGACAAAAACGACACATTAGATTCCACTTTTTTCATTTTTATGAAACTTCCTGCACGAATCGAGCAAATAAAAAATTAATGACGAGCACTGCTTTTTAATTGGAGAGGTACGATTTTAAGGGATGATATCGCTTTTGCAAGAATTTTCAAAAATATAAAACGCTTTAGAGAAATGTTTCATACGAAGATTTCATCGAGTATCGTATGTTCCAAATTACTTATTATAAATAACATATTATTTACAAAATTTTCAAATACATTTTTGTCTTTCTTCACGTGAAGTAATATATGAATTTGTGACATGCGGAATATTTAGTTGGAGATTGAAATAGGTGAAAATAATTGGGAGCGTGAGAGCAACCTTATCCAATAACCGAATGGTTTGGCATCGAATTCGAGTACATTCCAGAGTTCTGTGACCAACAGCAACATGCCATCTAATTCACAAAAGAAAGCCCTGTGCCGTTAATCAAACGGCACCCCTTTGCGAGCACACGTGCGCGCGAATACGCGCGAACAAACGGACGCGCGTGCAGCGGGCCAGAAACGGAAAAAGACAGACGGAACGCGCGCTGGCTGCCCATTATTCGAGCGAACGAACGACAGGCGCGCGTTCGAAGCCAGTCAACGTTAATTACCACGGAATCGCTCGCGAAAGGGAATGATTCATGGCCGGGGAAAGGCTTTGAAAACGGAACGGGGACAGAGGAACGATGCAAACGAGCCTACGCTGTCCGACCAGTTTCTTTCTGGCGAAATGTTCGGTTCGACGATTTAGGACGGTGCCGCTCGTTTGCTCTTACGATCGTTAAACGTACCTTTGTATTCGATAGCGTATGTTAAACTAGATTTCTAGGTTACCAGTAAGCAGAACATTTCCCAATGACCCATCAATCGAGAGCGCTGTGTGTGGTCCACGTGTTGCTCGATATTGTCTACTTATACAAATGTTAATTCTATAAAAGAAAGGATGAAATAAGAATATTTTTTGTATAAAACAAAGGATTTGCACTCGTGTGCTCCGAATTGTTAATTACGATTTGAAACCGTACTTACCTAGGAAAGAAAGCACAACGTAAGGCAGCAAAGATCGTCGCGGACTCGGTTAAGAAAAAGAAAATCCCTACAAATCCTTGAAAAGCTGGAAGTTGTCTCGACCATGGTGAGGTCGAAGCTCGTCGAGCTTAAGATATCCGAATACCCGCGACGTTACAACCTTTCCAGCCAATTTCCGCGGACGTTGAAGCGGTTCCTTCGCTTAGCGCGCATGAAACATTTAAAAGAGGAAATCCGTGGAGCCGAGGCAAGCGTATCGGGCGGACCAGCCCACGGTTGCCATCCACGCCGCGGAACGTGAATAAATAACGACCGTCGTGGTTTTATCTCGTTGGTTACGTTTGGTCTTTAACATTTTCCAGTCGCATTAACGTTTGCGGATGACAGTTGCGTGTAACAATGCGGCCGGTATTTCGCGCGTCGTCGAGCGGAATGGCTGCCACCATTGTTGACCGGACAAAGAGCTTTTCTGCAAAATTGAAAATAAGAAAGGTGAAGCGTTGCCTGCTTCAACGTTTCGTCCGTTCAATTATGTTTGTTATACAATCTTTGTTGCGCTTTAAGAGTAATAAAATAGCGTCAGTGTGAAAGTCGAATACCAAATCCAAAGTGTATATCAAATCTGAAACGTATAAAGTTTAAGTCGATACGGATAAATCTGTGGGAAGTTGGGAACATTCAGCGAGATACAAAGTTACAGATCTGTGTTTCGAATGGCTTGTTTCGTATCGAGATGAGATGAATTCAAGAGCAGACGGTTGAAAAATTCGTGTTGAAATGGAAGGCTGAATAAATAATGTCTGCCTTTTAAATGGAATCTGAACACAGAACGCGAAGCTTACAGAGGAAAGCTATTCTATATTATTAATTGAATACAGAGAGTTCTTGAGGAGTCTACAGAATGAATGACTTATACGCCAGGAGATTGAAGTATTTTCCGCTTACACTGTCAATTCGAATATGGAAAGAATTATCTTTTAATTAATACTATTAGTCCGGTATTTAACTGCTACAGAAAAAAGTAGAACTATATGATCAGACATAGTTACGCATCATCTCATAAACAGTGTATCGTTTAAAAGTTTCAGTCCAACGTGTTAAAAGCCAAGGTTTTACGATAACATGGTAAATGTTAATGTTCCGCATTTCGAAAGCATCCACTCTTTTTTCCCAAAAATACTTGCGCTCTGGTAGTTGGCGTTTGGAAGGTAGCTGCTCGTCCATAAACCGACACGGTATTTCTTTCAGCCCCGAAATTTACGCGGTTCCGGTGCGTCGTTCGGTCGCGAAACGCTCTAATAATTTAAAGCGATACGGTAACGACGCCAGTTAGAATAGCGAAACGATGCAGCGCGGTGCGGCGGGACGATGCGACGCGCGTAATTCTACGCGAGTCCATCGAGCGGAGCGACAACGTGGCGGAACGGGATGAGGACATCTTTACATCCGTGTACCGACATCGTTCGAAGCACCATCAGCGTTGCCGCGTAATACGAACAATTACACTCGAAGGCATTACATTCGTAACGCGTGACGGCGCTCGTTTCTCGCCGCCGTTCACGCGCCTCGTGAAACGGCTTTTAAACGTCCCATCGGCCATAAGCCGCTGGCTGGCTGGCTGGCCGGATTTGTCCGGCGAGCGGACAAACAAACAAACAAACGAACAGGCCGGCAAACAGACAAGCAACGCGAGTAAAATAATCAAACGGGCCCGTGTAAACAGCGGTTTCCCACCGAAACTGACGTTAAAACGGCAAAGACGACCGGGTTGGCTCCTTCGTCGTGGACCTTGGTCGCGGCTGCTAGAAATGCGGCTTACGTCTTCCACGCCGCAAACAAATTGGCCAATTAGGCGCCTCGTGACTTACTCTAATTCCCAGGCTCCTAATTATCATCGTTAGATACGCTTCTCTTAGATGGTGATTAGCCTAATGTTGCGGGTGGAAGCGCTGGTGCTTAGGGCTAGATAGATGTCTTTAGTTAGTTCTAATCTGCGACAATAATGGACGCAAATATTATCGAGACATTGTATTTGCTATGTGTTGTTCTTAGACTGCCATATTTGCATAATATCGTATTTGTCTGTTTCTACCTGGCCCCCAAATCTATACTACTTGTCTGACTACTTACCGTCAAGGCAAGGTTACCTACATATCTGAATACGTACTATCCTTACAAATCTAACCATCTAATTCTAACAAATAAAAATTATTATCATGCTCTGAAAGAGAATAAATTCGAGCATTAAAATGTTCCTTGTGCAATAAATTCTAAATAATGTCCTTTGAGCGGAGAACAACGAAGGGTAGAACAATGCGGGCAGCGATCAACGAGATCGATTCAAGATTTTTCAGAGAATCATCCAGCATCCAACAGCGATTACGGATGATCGAATAAGCGGCGGATTATGGGGTACATTTTATGCCGGATTTGTCACGTTCTCTCGCTTATCTGCGGTAATATAAACATTTCTATGCGATCGTACGGCACGCGCGAAAAACTATGCCGTCATACGGGTCAGAGATACGCGGTTCGATGTCACTCGCATACGATCGTTGATTTCTCGTTTTAATTCACGGTTCCTCGACACGTGAACACCGGCATCGTTTTCATTTCGAATAATTCTCATCGTCTCACGCACGGTAGTTCCGTCGAATCGATCGGTCACGCGATCCCCGTTAGACAATGCGGTACTTTCTGCCGTCTTCCGGTCGGCCAGCGACTTTCGGAAATGCGCATTTCAACGTAAAATAAAGCGACACTCGTTCGAACGCATAAATATCTCCACCGAAATCGAACAAATTGGTTTGCTCGACTACTCACGAGGAATATTTAACCCTTTGAGAATTTACCGGAATCCAATTCTGCTGCCGGGGAACTTTGGATTTACGCTGTTTCTTCGGTAACTTCGCTGTTGTTAGACGTCGAGGCGCTTAAATCAGCTTCTTTGATCGTTTATCTTTCGTAATTCGTTCGTACGAGTCGGTTGTCAAGAGTTTACAGAAAGTATCGGGTACTACAGCAAATATTTGACCACTGTTACCTTTTCGTTGGACGATAAAGATCTTCAGAAGGTGTTCAAAATTTCCGTGCCCAAGATCGTAAAAGTTTTATTAAAAAATTGTCAAGTATTTAATTAATTTTATTTGCTTTCAAAAAATTAATTTCAATCCTTAACTTTAATCCTTCCAAATTAACATGCGACACGTTCTTGTAACTCGTGTGTCTACCCGTACGACTAAACGTTAAAATTTGTTTCCACTCGCAAATTGAATTCACGGTTTAACAGCATTGAATGTAAAGTGTGCATCTCTTACTTCTAGTAGTTACAGCGATGGCCGAGTGGTACTAACCTCGTAAAATGGTTTAGGTTGGATACAGTAGTTAATGGTCAGCCTGTATGCGCAACATTTCTCTAGCCAGCACTAACAGGTGGCAGTACAATTAAACCGCGTTACGGTTATGTCAGTTGGGTTATTTCTGCTCGGTAGCCTCGTCGCGTTACGTCTGCGTTGGTCATTCGCGTATTTCACGGGAAGAACGTTTTGGATTTTACGCTCGGACCGTATAAAGTGAAAAACGATTCAACTTTTCTGCCACGGAAGTTATCGTTCAAGCTTTCGTTTCAAGGTTTATCCCTCCTCCTGCCAGGAACGTAACAGCCGCTCGAATGTCTATAAACGTCCTTTCAGTAGACACTTTTTCGTTTTACGACATCGTCTTTCACCAAACAAGCTGGCTAACCACGATCGTTAATCGTGTATCCAAATTGTCGAAGCATATACTCTTACCGACCAATCGAATTGAGACAGTAGTTATTTTTAATGGTTAAAGAAGGAACGGTTCGATTAAAGGTTATGCACGAGAAAATAGTACTATGACACTTCCATGGTGCTTATCTGATCACCTATAGCTTCGCCGTTGTCTGACCAGTTACGATTTCCTGAACCTATTCCGCTTGTCGCGTCATTTAACGATCTGTACTACTTGTATGACCACGTACGATCTCCTATCGTACAGTTGTGTGACCACATTGTGGTTTCATGGCCTCATGTAGTCTTCAATTGTAAATACCGCCTTCCTTAATTATTTATGGCCCCTTCAAGCTATAGGTACCATCTATACTGCTTTTCTGATCATCAACAACATTCGACGTGTAGTCATTTACGATAATGTAATTTCTCAAATGTTCACCCGTTTAAAATACATGTCCTTTGGTATACATTGTAATTACAGATTAGGATCTCTAGAAATTGTAAATACAGTCGCGGCTCGTATCAAATATTAACCCTCTAATATTTCCCGAATTCGAAAGTATTTTTATGAATCGTTTCCGCCGACCAATAATCGCGAAACAATTCACCCCTATGAAACATTCCACGGGCTATCGACGAACATTCCGGAACAAAAGCGAAAAATTTCAATCGCAATCGCGCGAATGACTCTTAATCACGCGGCTTTGTTCCGGCGACGCGGCAATGGTTTTCGATTAAGCGAAATATCATTGAATTACAGCGGTGATCGTGCGCCATTGCGTCAACCAATGAGCCGTCACGATAATTTTCCGCGTACGAAAGCGATCCGCAGACCATCGCGAAAGAGACGACGTTGACCCGACAGGACCCCAGATCAGGATAAGGCCAGACACTTGGAAACTTTTCCACTATGTCACGCGTGTGGACGTACACGTGGCGGCGCGGCGCAGTTGCGCCAAGTGACGCCGTTTTACGCCTTTCGAACTGTCTGGCAAGTTCCTTTTTATGCTCCTCTTCTATCCCCAGCCGTTACGCCAGACAGACTTTTAGTGGAGTGTCTCGGTGGCAACGTTTGACCACGGAACATGCACAATAATTCTCCGTGGTGCCGGAAGAATGGCAGTTTGGCTACAGTTCCGCGACAGCATGGCAGGAAAATCGCTCGACGGTTTTTATGTCTATCGTCTTCGACGTGACGCTCGTGCAAACGGTTCTTGAACTCCATGATCGCGGAATGCTGAGAAGGCATTTCGTGTCTGATCATCGTGGAGAACGAGTAACGGCTTCGGTGATTCGGTGGTCAGACAAGTAGAATAAGTAGTACAGAGTCGTGAAGCGTTTCAAGTGGTCGGACAAACAGGTTTAATAGACCAGCGATAATGCAGACTATTACATGATTAGATTAAACGTGTCAGTGTGTAAGTAGTACAAGTTGATACGTGGTCAAACAAGTAATAAAAGATATATCGCTATATAGAACTTGTGCAAGTTTCTCGAAACGATGCTCCAACGAAACGAAGTGATACGACAATCCAAAGTAAAATAAATGCGTTATCGACCCAAGCAGGGTCTTCCAGCTCGACTTCGTGGTTCTTCGTGGAACTTGGTGGCAAACGTTGGAGGGCCATCCTCTAAGGTGATCCGCGTGCAGGGAAATTAGTGTTCGGTCCGGTCATCTGCGGTCGAACGGGAAAACGTACGAGAGCGCGAGAAAGGGGGCACGGGAACAGGTGCTCGAGCACGGTAGCCGCCGTAGGGACGTTCCAATTAAATTGCAAATTAAAACGCATATTTTATTCGAACATCGCCGGTACCGCGGGGACGTTCCGCGACGGGAAAGAAAGTAGCGAGATGGACGAGAACGGCGCTTCGGTACGAATTAAGTTCGCTACTTCGGCGAGACGCGATTTTTTTGCTCCTCCTCTCTTCCGACTCCGCTCATTTCGACTCCTCTTCCGTCTCCTTGGACCGCTGCAATCTCCGTCCTCGCCGGCCTTACGTAATCTCGTCAATGATTTCGCAAACTTCGGCCTGCCGAGGGCAAATCGAATTTTCTCCTCGCGATGCTGGCCGCCCTGTCACGATGCACGGGTCCAGACGCCTAACCCCAACCCCTGTCTCCTCGCGAAAACTCCCTTGGAAACCACCCCTTCAACGCCGGCTCGACTCCTTCAAACTCGACGAGCGTTCTCTCCTCTCTGACTCGCTCGCTTTTCTTCCCACGGATTCTCCCTATTCCTCCGCATCGATCCTCTCCCCCTTCTCCGTTCACCTCTTCACAGTTTTTCCGCCATTCTCGTCGTTTCGCTCATTATTTTACACGAATTACCATTTTCCTGAAAAGTTTCCTCGCGATTGAAACTGCTCGAAACGTGCCACTATTCTATGGCTGTTTTCGCGGACCGTCTAGCCGCGCGGATCGCGCTCTTGCGCGTGCGAATCACGTTTTCTGAAATTGTCGAATAAACGACGCTGAGCAATGTTTGCTTCGCGAGAAACTCGCTCCCGCAACTGCTGCGAATATTATAGAATGTTTACTTCGTTAAGAGCGCGAAATAAAAATTATGATACGAGCTTGCCCCAGAAAATTTTATTTTCCAACGGTTAATTTCTTCGAACCTGTGAAAATATGAATATTTTTATGACCGACGCCTTAACATTTTCTCCTTTATCCTCTAAAAGGATTCTTGGTAAAACATTGTTACATTTTACAATCTCTTTAGAAATCGCTACTTGTTACTATTTTGAATGACGAGTTCTTACAGTTCACAGTCGTGTTTGTCATTTGGCGACAAACAATCGTTAAGAAGAAAAAGAAGGGTCGGTTGTTCTTTACCGAAGACAGCAAGTTACCTCGACGAGAAATGTGTTTCTTACGAGTTGGGAACGATATCTCGTTACCGGAGTGCAGCCGTCTTGTTTGAAAGCCACGAACCCCGAAAAGCCATCTCACGGCCGGAACATCCGGCCAAAGAATCTTCTTGTTCCGTGTGGCAGAAACTTTTTCGACGCGACGCGAAAGAAAACACGTCCAAGGAGGTGTCCGCGTTGCCGAAACTTTTCGCCACGACACCCGGATGGAAACTGATTCCTTGAGGTCGGAATCCTGACCCGGACGTATCGCCTCGACTTCCGGTGGTCCATTTCGGTCCTAGCGGATCTTTGTTTGCGACGCGACACGTGCCTCGCGGAAATGGAAACACGCGTCTACCGGATGCGGTCAAACTTTCTTTGACGCGCCAATTCGCTTCGCGAACTTTCAACTTGATTTTTACAGGCGAGAAAAGTCGACGGCACAAAAGGTGCGCTTCGAATGCTTTTTACGAAACTGAACGAAAGCTTTCGCTAATTTAGGGACATTAAAAATGCCGACTATCGCATATTGCTTCGGGAAAGGATTAATGTCGGAACGGAATATTTAACCATTATGTCGCGATATTTAATTATCGGTGAAATTTATTCGCTTTGAGAACGAACTGCGATATTACCTTGCGAAACAATCGTAGCTCGAAGCTTTGTTAGCAAAAAGATAATTAAATTTTCTGAAATTCACTGTTTACCGTCAATCGTTTCCTTCGTTGTTTCAAACATCTCATTTACAATATGAAACTATAAAACTGTCAATTGAAAAGCGATATTAAATCGGTATGTATTTACTGAAATATGCAAAAAGCATTTTTAATCCCATTTTGTAAGTGGATATTTTTTACCTTTCCCTTACAGAGAAAACCACAATATTATGTTTACTGAAATGGACTGCTGCGAGAAATTTCATAAGAGATTATAAAAGTATTGCACGTTTACGCTTTTGAAACGCGCTACAGAGAAGAAGCTGGTGGTTAATTACCCCAGTGAAATCCTCCATATATCCAGATAACGCAATTATAAAATAGTCGGGAACATTTCCACGATTAACGCAAGGGTTGAAATAATATTAAACACGATGTTGTACTGCATAGTACTAACCGGCCAAAAGTAGCCACGTATTTAAACGATTATCAAAACCGAAATTAAATTCGGTAGTGGCGCGGATGATGAATTTTGTCAAAATCCACAGCGCAAATATATCGGATAGCATTAATTCGTGGAACAAAGCCGAGTCGCAAAAGATCGTACGCCTATCAAGAGCTTACCGGAGAATGATAATGACGGTCCAATAAAATATTACAAACTCGGTCCGACTGATAAACGAACACAGAGCATACGGTATGCTCGAGCGTGATGCAATATGAAAATCGTGACCGCTTTGTCCGGCGCGAGCGTGTCTCACAAAGAGGACGCGTATCTACGCGCAAGTGTAAGCGTACGTTAATCCGGTTTACCGGCGCGCTGGATAACAGGCTTTTCTCGTACGCGTGCACCTGTAACTCTGAAATGTGGCCCGTCGATTCATTAGCGGATACGCGGACCAACTTCCATCGTGTTCCGTAACTCGTGCATAATTTTTAATCCGTTTTCAGGACAATGGCTATTCGTACGCACGATTCGATTTTCAATCGTACAACAAACATTACCGGTCTATCTTTTCCATTTCGACTCGCGAATTCCTCCACTTTACATCGATGTTACACTGTAATTCTCGCTGAAAATCAATTCAACATGATCATTATCGAGTTTGCAAAGAGAAAATATAACCAATTAAATACATATTTATTTGTCACAAGAAATTAAAACGTACTTTCATATAATACTAAATTACGAACGAGCGCATCGCACAAATTGACGCAGTTTGCAAAAGAGAAAACGTAAAAAGCGAGTAAAATTCGAGAAGCGTATACATCGTTCGCATCGAAAAAGGAGTCTCGTGCGCCGGCGAACGAGTGATTACCGGTTCGAATAATTCGACAAAGCGGTCGGGCGTGCTATAACTTCCGTAGACAGCCTCTATTGAAGGCTAAAAAATAAACGCGATTCCGCGTGGGTGGTTTAGGGTTCGCGAAAAAAGCGCGCGAGATGCGTCGACGAGCAAGAGGAAAAGAAACTGTATGGATGAAAAATGCCGCGGATAGAAAAACACGGCCAGACGAGACCGTTTCGTGGCAGACTGGATAACCGTGTTTCGTATCGCGAGACGTTAATGTATTGAAATGCATGTACATTTGGGAGGCGACGCTGGTGTCCGTGCACCGGGATGCTCGGCGTCGAGCGACACCGCTGAAAGCAAGAAAGCTCTGCCTGCCTCCTCCACTTCGGGGAATTATTCATCCCGCTGCTCTTGAATATTTTTCATAAATATTCCGCCCTTTCGCGATTGCGCGCCCACCGTGTCCACTTTTAATAACCTTTATGCGGGGGCGTCAACTCTGCCTCGAGTACCGAATTTCGTGTGCTCGCGACTTTCTATGCTCGATCTGGTTATTGGGAAAATATCGATTCACTGCCGTGTATGGTTCGGTAGAAAATTACGATACGCGGATATAACGCTAACGATTTGAACATTTGGCGGATTCACGCATTCTGAAAATGTTGAAACGTTTAGAAAATTCTACACTCCCATCGAAATTCGATTAACAACGTAAAAATCAATTCACACAATTAATGTTCACATCCCCATTCGATGTCAGACCCATCAAACCGAATTACCACTCTAAAAGACAATAAAGAAGTGAAGTTGGCAAATTTGAGGGAAGAGTAATTTCGTCCAGAAAATTCAATTTCCAAGTTCACTTTCGGTGTGCCAATTTTTTCGTCGTATCTCGAATATTTGAATAAACTGCAAGCAGTCGCGATTTTATGACGCACATTCCTGAGGTGGGAAGGAGGTGAATGCTCGTCGATCGACGCGGCAATAAAATGAACGAGAATTACGTTTCGACTCGCGTTCGAAGTGTAAAATGGAACGACAGATACGTTTGACGAGAGACGTAGTCTGTCTACTGATTTTACCGATGTCGCCCCGGCTTTATGACGTTCATCTACTGGCAGGCAGTGCTTTATAGCGCACGGATGTCCTTTTTCTAGAAAAGAACATTTTCCATGAAGAAACGGGAGATATCCTCTGTTTTCCTGCTTGAGCGTTCGCTTCAGAATGCATGGAATTTTTCGTTCACCTACGCGCCACGATCATCCATGTTTATCGAATCTTTCGAAGATAATTTCAGTTCGATATCGATAACAAATTTTACGACGGTTATTGTTGAACCTCGGTAAAGAATTTTGTAATCGTTGAAAATAGGCGACTGTTGTTAAAAGTGTTATTTTACTTATCAAGCAAAATTAGCAGGTGCCTTTAGATTTTTGTACGCGTTGATTACGGTCTCGAATGTTTGAAATTATATCCTAAATATCACAATATTCTAGCTAACGTGTTTTAGAATTGTTTGCTCGGAATTTATGCGGTTTAGCGATGTTATCCGTACCTACTTCAGTAGTACAATCACGGATTCGAGTGGGAGATGCCTGATTTGTACGAGTACTTTCTACTCGAATTGTTCATTCTTCACTAGCTATCGATTTCTAGCTTGTTTCCAGAATGTTGCACGCGATACGCGTTGAATCCTTAATGGGAAATTCATCCATCTCTCGCATTCATGTTTATTAATCCTTTCGTTGCGGTCGACGTAATACATGCCTTGTCAGAAATTGATTGTTAATTGCAAAGTACATATATGCGGCATTATTAATCCGCATATTGAAATAATATAGAGCTACAATGGAGCGTAGGAAATCCGCAATAGATCAAAGCAAATTCAGCTTGTCCCGTTCCGACTGTCGCGTAACGCGAACCGCAACAGCAGGATTAATTTCCATAGAAAATTTATCATATTTTTTAATCTTTGTCTCCCAACTCTTCGAACACCATGTATGTTATCCTAATCTTTCATAGATACTCAAATTTCTCGATCCCGAAATATCCAGTTTCTACCCACGATAGAAAAATAAAACACAAGTTTGACCCGTACAACGACGAACGTAGTTTACTACGTGTATTTGTTTCGAGTGAAATTTGTTCGAGCCTGGCTCTGTACACGTCCGCGACTCTTTATTCGAAGTAAAATTTGTTTCGAAGAATTCAATGATTTAACATCCTGCGCATCAAACACAGCTTTCCAACGGTGCACCGGTCCCACAATATCCGTTCTCTCGGATCGAAACGTTCCCTTTAACACACATCGAACCGTCGCTGCAACACTCGAATCATTCGGTATTTCCGAAGCCCACGGTACCGTATCGCGCTTTCAGAACATCCCTCCCCTGGTCACTGCCGATGTCCCTTGATTTTCCGAGCAACGAAAAAACGGGGGACAAGAGAAAAAGAAACGGTCCATCGACCCGTGCACCGTGTACGCGAATACGACGATGGTACGGAACGAGTAACAGAAGCTGCTGTCGGTCGACATTTTTACCTTTTGGCCGTGTTCCCGGCGTGCTTTCACGCTTATTGTTCTCGCCGCTCCGAGCTCGTCCGCCCTGTTATCGTCCTTACCTTCGTCTGCCTGTTTCCTTCCTTCCTTCCTTCCTTCCTTCCTTTCGCGGCACCACGTGCCACCGACTCGCGTCAGCTTTGCGGATTTCACGCTGTCTGTTCTGCTACCTTCAATTTTCATCTTACCTTCCTCGAGGAAAAAATGACCGAGCTTTTCTCTCTTTCCGCCGGAATGTTCCGTCGAGTATGTTTCTTGCGTGTCACTGCGTGATATTACTAAAATTTCCTATAACGACTCCGTTTCTGTCCATCACTGTCACCCATTTGTTTCTTCTCCTCCGGTTCGTCTCGTTTGCACGGGGCGAATACCCTCGTGAATATTCATAAAGATGACCTCATCTCGGTTCGTAAACCGACACGGTGGCTGAGAGATCGACCCGTGACGAGATTGTCGCTGGTGTATCGAGAGAGAACGTGTGCCCGCTCGATGAACACCGCTCGAGATTAGGTTTGACCTTCGCTCTGAAAGCCGCTCCGAGAGCTTCTCGGAAGTTACTCTGCCGGAAAGTTTGGTCCGGAGACGTTGCCTCCGAAGGATCCCGATCGAGTTAGCGCAACACAATTTCGAGTCGATCATTTCGATTCGTTTCAGTACGTTTTCTACGTCCGCGTTTGGCAGTGAGTATCGATGCATATTGGCGGATTTTCGAATGAATTTTTACATTTTATTGCTTTTTTCGACAAAGTCAATATTGAAATCGATTAGTTGGGAGTTTATTTTGAAAAGTACCAATATTGTAGGATATTGAAAAACTCCGATGGATTCGCGTTGGTTTTTGAATCTGGAATGTTTTTTTTACGCCGGAAAGGTTTCACGTGATTTTGTATAATTAAAAGGGAAGAGTAACGATAGCTGTTAGCTTTTCCAATTCTGCTGATCGATCGGAAATGAAAATTACGTATCTTCTCGGAATTTATCATCGAAATACCCGGCGTTCCCGTTTCCCTTTCCGCTTCGAAACGAAAAGATCCAACCGTGCCGACGATGGGGGATCTCCCGAGATCTGAAATCTGGGTTAAACAGGTGTCAGGATAAATTCACGACGATAACGTCAACGAGAAATTGCATTTCATTGCGGTCGTGTAGCGACTGCTCGTGTTATTATCATTTATCGATCGAAACGGTCATTGCTGTCGCGTTGAAAAATTCTGTGCCATCGAATCCGATGATGGCGATTTTGCGAATTCTTGATTTTTAATACCTGCAGGAAACAGCATTCGTTTCCGCCGGATCTCGTCGACACGGAAACTTTTACCGCGATTGTAACTTTTCACTTTATCTTCAAATTAGTATCTATTAACTGGTAGTACGAAACTTCCCTAACTCGTTAATCACCGCGGATAAAAGTCGCAAATGGATATCTACGGTACCGAGTGCCAATTATTTAAAGTTGAAAATTTGCAACTTTTCGTTCCATAAAATTTGTCAAAAACCGGAGACTATGTGGCGAACGAACAACTATTCTTGTACGCAGAAGATTCATTTATCGAACAATTTTATTAATATAATATTCGTAACGTTCGGAGTCGTACGTCGATGTGACGATAACGGACGCTACCGAACAGCACGCGTAATCGCTTCTGGTCCGAATGTTTTTCCCGGGAAGTCGAGAGTAACGAATTGGAACCGGAAGCGATATTAAAATTCGCAGGATACCGAGTGGCCGTCGGTGCTTAACCGGAAGATGCACGGCGCGATGCTGGAATTACCATAATACGATTAGAGAGAGAGACAGATTCAAGCGAATGTGCATCCAATCACGAGTTACCGTCGCGCAGACCGAGAGAAAGCAAGAGGAACGTAACGTGTCTGGGACAAGAGAGAGCATCGCGGCAATAAAATATCCCATGTTGGATGCAAAGAGCGGCCGTAAAATGCAGGATGTGCCGTGAACGGTTCACGAGTTTAGTTTCTCTGTTTCTTTCTATTCGTTTTGTAACCCTCTTTCGATCCTCTGCCCTGTTCTTCTCCCACCCTCCGATCCCTAAAGTAAAGCACTTGGTGGATCGTGCCGGGTTTCGTTGAATTAAAAGTGCCCCTCGATAGTCAACAAATCTACGGGATGGAATTCGTTCGGTTTTAGTTTCTCGAAACTGATTTGCATTCGTTCGGTTTTACAGTCGCCCGCTTCCCTTCGCTCAGTAGTATTATCAACGAATTCCTCGTCGGTCCCGATCGGATTTCAATACGGATTAACGGGTTGAACAGCAGTTAAAGCGTTTCGGGGTTGCGGCTTTTCGGTAAGATAACGAATTCCTTGTTATCGACATTTCCGATTACGAACGATTTTTAAAACGCTCGGTTCGCCTTTGTACGCTATCGATTCGTTGCCGCGAGCTTAGTCCTTTCGTTAACGATGCACGCGATACTAAATGAAACTCTAATGCAGGCTTGACCAACAGATGACTTACGAGCCACATTTGTCTCCCGTTTATACTTACTCGTTCCAGTAAGCCGCATTTAATCCTATTAGAACATTTCAAAATAGCTCTTGGCCTCCGTTTAGAACGCTCAGGGTATTTGAGATTCTCCTTGTTTTAAACAGTCCTGACCATTTTGATGATTAACGCGGACTCCGCCAGAAGTTTCGGTGTACCGGAATTTTGATTCTGTAGATACAGTTTATTCCGTTTTTTTTTTTGCAATTACGCGGTAAACAATTGCGTGGTAAGTGAGATGAAATCGGAGCACAGAATATTCCATTTTTGTTCGAGGATTTTTTCATTTGTGGATGCAAACTTGCCAGCGACCGCAACTGCCTCTATATCGGTTTTCGGTAGCCCGGATGCGAGAGTATCGTTCAATTCCACTATTTTTTCCACTGTTTTTTCCTCCTTCCTTTCTGTTGTAACCATAGCGGCGAGTATTTGCGTTGCTGTTATCGAGGAACGATGCTTTCGAAAAAATTTATTTTCCGGAATTGTTCGCTAGCGAGATAATCATGCTTTCACTCGCGAAGATACTTGTAAATGTCAATGACCTCGAAAACACTGTCGATTATCTCTAATACGTGGATCAATTGTACAAGAACGCGTCACCGTCTGATCATAGACGGATTATTACCACTTACGAGTTCTGTATCTTTATTTATTTCTACTTCGAAGCAGCCGGTTCGATCCATTTTACGAAATACGCGTATTCTCCGATGCCGTATGTTGTTCTGAATCGACGTTAATAAAAAACTGAATATTTGATACGTGGCCGGTTTTCATCGATAGCACGGTAACGGCTCGCGGTGTATCGCACCGGCCCGCCATTATTCTTCGACGCGTGCCGGCCGCTATTTTCCTCGATCCATTCTATAGGGCACATTTTTCAAATATGCAGGCAACTGGAAAGCCGAGGAGGTACGAATAGATAAGTCACCGATAGACCTGAAAAATCGGTCGTTTCTTAAACATTCGTTACACGGAACAGCAGGTATACCTCGCCATTATCGTTCCCGAAGATTGATGGCTTAATAATTGTGACGGTTAAGCGAGAAGAAAATATAGAGGGTCTTGATTTGTTGAACCGTTTCTCGCGCCTTTATTACCGATGAATCGAAAATGTAGAGAAATGGTGAATAATGAAAGACTGAATTCTCCCATTTGATTTATCATCGTGATCATAAGTTACTCCCTAGGGTAACAAGTTTTAAGAATTTATATTGGCTATCAAATTCGTTCCGTTACAATTTTAATTGACTTTCAAGTCAATTCTAAATAACGATTCTATGTAGGGAAAGATGTAAACCATCATAAATAATTGCGAATAAAATATATTTTACCTTGCTAGAACCACGGGTAAAATCTTTCTTACGAATAAAATATCTTACGCAATCGATGAAATCGTCGGAAGTCTGTCGATACGATATATTTTATAACAAATTGATAAAATTCTTGAATATATTCTGTACAACAAACTCGTGACATCTTTCTACAGTTTCGCTCGCGACTCCAGCAACCAGCCCGAAGTGACTCTTTTTTTATTCATATTTTAAGCATCAAGCTTTGCAGGACAGTGCATTATTTGTACAGCAAAAAAGTCCAACATTTCCTCCGGATCAGTTCGCTTTTCCGGCGCAGGGGTTGAAGCTTGCTCTTCCAGGAAAGAGAGTTTCCCGAGGCTGTTTGAAGGGAGGAGCAAATCTGTCCAGCTGGAGACGCTAGCAAAAATTGCAAATACACCAGCAGGATACTGGCATGTTGGCGGAGAAGAATAAATACGGACCGAATGGGAAAGAAGGTTTTCACGATGCACGTCATCATCCCTTGGGGTAGTCACCTTCCTGATTCGCGTTCTCGTTGCAATACATGCGGAGGATGCAATTTTAAAATTCTCTACAACATTTTCCCCTCTATCTATTACGTGGTATCTCCCGGGTTATCAAAATCTGTTCATAGAGTATAAAATTTACCGGGAATCGAGCGTCTCGTACGCTCTGAAAATTATTGCCGATTCAAGATCTTATCTCGGGAAGGATACAGAGAGGTTAAGTATGCGAGTTTGCGACTTCGTGAGGAAAATTTTGAAATTCGTAGCGCCAAAAACACGTCGCTGCACTGATTTCAACGTAATAGTTTTAGTATTAACGACAGGAGGATCAAGGTTAAGCAGTAACTATTACAAGTTAGACATTCTTGTTACCATAATTATTAAGATGTTTCGCGACCTACAAACCAATTGAATCTCTTAGCAATGTTCACGGAAGTTCCAGCAAAGCCCCCGCTCTATCCGCAATTCTAGTCACTCGTCTTGCCGTCACGGTATCGAGCTGACTGTTGTCCAAACGGCGCGCATCGCTCGATGCTGTCGTAATTAGCCAGAGTGAATTTCTCGAAACAGAATTATGTGTGAGGCAACCGACTCCACGGAGAGTATTAACGTCAGTAGGGGTGAGTTCGTTCACCCGGGAATTAATTAACGAGACGGTACGCGGTGTAATGAAGACTCGACGAAGAGAGCGGCGTAAATAGTGGTGCAATTAACGAAACGCTTATCTCTGGGTCCTAAGAAGACGAGCAGAAGGAAGAAAATGGAAAAGGGAGATGGTAAAACGTGCGTGGCTCTTTCATTCATCTTCGCGAGCTACTTTTCTCGGTTTCCTCGGTTCTCTTAAACGCATCACGAGAGAACAACTCCGCTTTCTTCGCTTCGAATTCGCCTCTATCTCTGTCCGTCCTTCATCGTGGTTGGACGATCATCCGTTAACGCAACGTTGCACCACCCTTCCACAAAAGGAGCCCCTGATTTTACGCGAAGATCGTAATCCACCTGTACAAAGAGCTTTCTGCTTCTCGGATGGATGAACCGTTATCGCTGGTTTCTTCTCGTTAGCCTGGGATTTTTAGCGTGATTCGTTTGATTCTTTCTCATTTTTGCACGACGATGGTTGAAATCGTTAATAATCGAAATGCTGCTTCTATGTTTAGAATAGAAATAGAATAGAAATAGAAATTAAATTTATGACGATTTAATGTCTAAATAATTGCTGGGTTGTAAATCCTCTGTACTTCAACACGAGTTTAAGGTTCGTGAACATGTTTTCTGCAGCACTTTTCAACAACCGTGTTTCGTGACGATTGTAACGTTGCTTTGCTCGTAAAGTTCCTTCCCATACGCTTTCGTGGTATGATTTAGGGTGCTGGTAATTCTTCCGAAATGCTTGGTAAAATTCTTTCCTTTTTTTCCCCGCGACAACGAAATTTATCGCCCTGTAACTTACGGAAAGTAATGCGCGTTAAAGACGCTCTTGGCGAGAAGAACGCTCGTATGTTCCGCGTTAATTTTCCTCGATCTTTCTTTTTTTCGAGGGTAGTTACTGCTCGAATTTATTATTGGATTATAGCACATTTTTATTAATAGCTCTTACGTCTGTAATCGCTTCGAAACACTCCTTGGGTCCTCGACTTTCACTCACTGCAATTTTGTTTTTACCCAAAGGCAAATTTATTGTTAAGTCGATAATAAAATTTTTATGGTTACACAGGTTACACTTTAACGCTTTAAACATCTTTTTCATACGTTATAAAAATTATAAGCTTCATATCACTTTCCTTCTTCAATTAAGTTTCGAATATGTTGATCCTATCGTCCGTCTAAATGTCTTCCTTTATTCCTGGAACAACAAAACATAACAAGCTTGCTCGTTATCGTATCCTATAATTCTTTCTTGCATGCGCGTTCATTCACAGATAAGATCACTGTTCTACACGTGTTGTTGGCGTTCCGCATAAAACTCGAATCACTTTTCCCATTACTCACGATTAGTTAAGAGCGGAGTGGCTTTATACCCACAGACATTTCCGAGTGCTGTTCCAGGACCCTCGAACCTCGTGCAACAAAGAATCCGCCAAACCCACTGAATTCTCGTAACGCCGCAAAAGAACAAAGTTCCCAATAATTGCGCGAAATTCCCTGGGAAGCCGATGCTCCTAGAGCTGCTCGCGAAGCCAACAAACACGCTGCTACGATAAATCAACCCTCGCTTTATCGTTCTCGAATAACGCCCTTTCGGTTCCTCCTTCAGTCTCAACGTCTTCTAGCCGCCTTTTGTTTTCCATCCCTCCGGGAGCAGGGTTTGAAGTTCGAAAGTTGCCGCCAATTTCACTCCCTCACCCTCTTGTCGAGAACGATGCACCGCCGTCTGCACGCATACTCTACGGGGTGTCCCGTATATTTCCTGGCCAAGTATAAAATATACGTCGATCAACTGTTAAATCGTTAGATTATTGGTGGCAAAGTATAAACTGTCACATTTTGTATTTTATCGACGTACGTGGATTTAGTTCAAGAATACGCACGCGTTTAATACGGTATTACACATTATTTACCGTTTATAATAACAACGCTTTGCTTTCATACAGTGATGCAAAATTGCAATGTCATATCATGTTTCTTTACATAAATGATCGAATTTGAAGAAATATTGCTTTCTTGTCGAAATCGAGTAAGACACCCGGTGTACGTGTCTGAATATCGGCGTCGTCTGAAACCGCCCTCACGCACTCGTAGGTTTCTTCGAGCTCCCTGTCGAACGCCCCTTTCGGGGGTTGTTGCCAAGTTGTACGTCCTGGCCGCCACAACAATGCGGCCAAAAGTTGTCTGAACTCCTGTTTGGAATACCCTGGCCTGTGCTGTCCTCCCCTATGGATAAGAGGGTCGAAGATGGAGATCGGCAGGAGGGTGGAAGAAGAAACGGCGAAGTTGGCTGCGATCGAACCACCTCCTTCCTGCGTTCGGTGACGGGGAACACGGCGTCGTAAATCGACGGGTAAAGTTCCTTACTGGCTCGCTCCACCTCCACCTTTTATCCCGCGGCCGGAAAACTGTGAAAGTTAAATTAATTAGAGGAATCTATCGCGGCCGCGTTCGGAGAACGGTTGCGCGGTGTTTTCGAGCGCGAGTTTGATCGATGCCCGCATCCTCTCGCTCGTGAAATTAATTTTGCAACCAACACCTTCGGGATATTAATAAGCAGATGAATGGATTCGGGGGTTTTTATATCGATGGGAGATGATATTCTGCAGTGTAACTGATTTATGTAATGTTTATATTTTCAATATTTTCTCGATATTTTGATGTGTGCACTCGGTCGAGTGACCTTTATTTTTCGACCCAAGATATGTCAATACCATGCTGCAATGTTGTATTCTCGGAGACATATTTATTATTGCTACAAGTTATTTCAAAGTATCATGAGTTTGCGAAGAACATTTTTCACGAATCAGAAAGTTTACTTGTTCGATCTTTAAAACATGCGTAGAAAAATAATAGTATCAGTGTGAAAAAAAGTTGCCGTCTGGTGCAAGTGGAAACGTAATATATAACCAAGGAATAAAACGCCGCTTTGGGAAGCATTTCCACAATAGACCGCAACATTCCAAAGCGCCTTCTGCTTTTTACTTCTCCGCGAAGCTCTTTCGTGCATCGTTCCTTATAATTTCCCGGAACGGATGTCGAATACGTGCGGAACGGAGGGCATCAGACGCCGGACGAAAATGTCCCGATACAACGGCTCTGATTTACTCCGTCCGGGACAGGAAGGATGCATCGCGGCGAGACCGGAAGCGACCCTTTTTCACTCGAAAAGCGACGTAAGCGGCGTCCTTCTTACGTGCTCGCCAACCAGTGTAATGGGCAAAAAATTGTACTTCATGGCGCTGCGGTCTAATGAGATTTTGAATTATGTTGTAGTTACCGCCCCCGTCTCTCTCGATTCATCACCTCTTTGCTCGTGCAACCCCTGCTGGCTCGCGTAGTTATACGCGACCAGATTACAGCCAGCCACGTACAAGTTGCTTGAATTTCGAACGGGATTTCCGCTGCCTAGGGTCACCACGCGATTCCGAAGTCGATCACGAAACTCTTGTAAATCTTCTTGGAAAGGCCATTAGTCAAAAAGAGCAGAAAAATTTCCGAGACCTTCTTTGACGAACTATCGAAAGCACGGAAAGTATAAGTAGCCGGGTTATTTCGACGCAAAGTCATTCACTCGACGTTAGTACCATCCCTTGGAACGATTTCAAAACTATAAATGTCTGACAGTCGCGTTACAGGGCTCGGTAAACGCCGACAAGCTCTTCTCCCGAACGAAGATCATCGAGAAAATGTCAGGCAGAATTTCCGCGATATCCAGTGGCTCGAAACATCCCACTCGATTCGTCCTTTCCGCATGTTTTCCCGACTCGTGACGCGTTACATCGGCTCGGTCGAAGATGCGCTGGAATCGAATTCGAAATTCAGGCTGACGCGACGAGAGAAAGCTGGCGAGGCCCGGTGACACGTGGGAAATCACGGTAACCAGTTCCATATATTCGCTCGGTGATCGCTCGCAAATTTCTCGGTCCCTTCTTCTTCGCGTGCATCGGGGTCACGCGACGCTCGTCGATACGATTTCTAGGTCGACAAAATTTCCCACGAGTAATCGAATCGTCGGTACACACGGACGCGTTAACGATAATGGCCGTCGATAGTTCGCAGTCCAATGACGCGTTATTCCTTCGCACGGTGTCGGTTGCTTTATTAAAAATTGCGACCGTGTGCTCTACTTTGTGTACTTCGCGCACATGGCTGCAATGTAGAAATGTATATATTTAACAGAAAACATGCAGAAATGTGAAATGATATCGTTAATTCGTGTTCGTATTCGAAAATAGTTTGCAACGTTCGTTACCGAACACATTCGCTGCCTTTAAAACACTACCGGTATTTCTTGAGGGATTCCGCGAATGCAAACTCGACGTGATCGAACGTATAAAAACGGAAAGGCATAATTTTGAAAATTTTACGATTTTATCGTATACATAGATTGTTATAACGTGCCATGCTACATGTAGCAATTTTCACAATGTCCTGGTCTAGATGGTGGTTCTAGATGAAACTCTGTTTTATTATGTCTTATAGTGACAGGGAGAAGTTTAATGAATAATTTTGTACCGTGCCTATTCTAAGATCCTATCGATTTGAAAACCCTTAAGATCTCGGATCAACACGTAAGCTGAAACAGAAACGTACTCGCGCTAATTCCTGGCAATTACTTTGTTCGAAAGAAGCATATTTCACTTTTTATTACGGCGAACACTATACTATTTATTAGAGTGTCATAGCATTCTATAATGGCTCAATTCTTGAATACCATTATTACGACACGACAATTTATTATCGAATTGTAGATATGAATTTTTGAAGATCATAAATGTTTTACATATTCTATTATGTTAAAAATTCAAAAGATTTTGCGAACATGGGGATCAGTATATAACGGAATGTGCCTACAGCACTGGAATCGAAACGCCGTCCTTCCATTAACCAAAAACGGAAACAAAATATAGAAAACTTTTAACACGATTAAATCGATACGTGGCCAGTAATGCCGAATATCTTCGAAAGTAGTTCAAAAACTTCCCCATCGAATTCCGATACTTCGCAGACTCGATATGCACGAAATTCTCGGAGCGGGGTGCTTTTACATTTTTTGCGGGAGATTTCGCGAACGAATAAAAGGAAATCAGTTCACCGCGAAGTGGAACGCGTGTACGCGTAAACGGGATGAAATTTTCCGTAGGGCGGAAATGAGGAATGTCTAAATGAAAATCGACGTACCCCGTTCGAGACGGCATAAAAATAGATAGGGTAATTTCGATGACATAGTGGAAATCAGGGTCGTCGTTTCCAATACATATCGCCGTGAAATCCCCTCCAGCGAGCGGTGATCACTCACACATTCCTGGAAATCCTTTCCACCGAGGCATATGGGTCATGCGAGTCGCGTTGAATTCTGGGTCGTCGGAATTTCCTACGAGCAATCGAATAGACGCCTCGCGGCCAAACGTGACACGATAATGGACCGTCGAAGACGCTCGAAAATTCCGGGCTACGTCGCTGAGTGCATCGATAACGTTCGCGATGTCGTCGGATGTCCGACGGCGATAAACGTTTATGCACGCTGTTCACGCTAATTTATCGCGCTTTCGTTATTTCTTTGAATATCGAAAATTCGAGGAAAGTGAGTCAACCACTGACGCGGCGCGCGTACCTGGAAATGGCGTGCACTCGCGAGCATCGATCGGAAATTATGAAGTTATCATTTCTTTTCGCTCACGATTCTATCGTCTGCATAACGATCGGTTGTACGAAAGGCGTATGTATTGTTGGAAGCGAATCTTTTATACGTATGAAAACGTTAAATTATCTAAAGCTAACGAAATTGGTGTAGCTATTAGGGAGGCATAATCGTAATGTCTAGTGCAGCGAGGGTTTCAGGTCGGGTGCGAAAATGGAAAACTGTTTTCAAGGCGGGCTTTCTGCGAAAGAATGATTATTAGAGTCCGTTGTTTGTGAAGCTGTTTTCTAGTGAAGCAAGGAAGTTGCTATATTGCCTCGTTTCAGCAAATGAGAGGAATAACTCAGGAGGAGCTTTGTTTTCTACGAAATGAAAATAGGTATTGCCCGAACTGAGTATTGAAATTCGTAAACTTATTTCGCCTCGACGTTAATGACGTCGTTTCTTCTCATTCCATTTTTGCGTAACACGATCTAGTCTCATATTTATACTCCATAATATAATCACCCAAACATGATCTTTAATCTGGCTTAAAATACCGAATGCAAATAGTAATAAATAATAGGATATAAAGTTTTTACATCTTCACATTTTGTATCACCTTTAACGATTTGTTATAATTGCGGCACTATAAAGTATCGCGTTAGTCACGAACCCACGTAGTGCAGCTCACCCGCAGCCATTCTCCAAAAACGAATATAACAAAGCTTACAAGCAAAGTTGTCGGAGTCTGCAGGACCATACACTCGTTCTCAAATGACAATTACCGCATACAGACAGGCCGAAACATCCGAATGTCTGAAGCCGGAGGGTTGGTAACCGCGTAGAGGGTATGGGAGTTGGAAATATCGAGGAAGTCTTGAAGCAACCCGAGCCAGTTCGTGATTAGGCAGCATCCGCATTTCCATGCACATTGTCGCGGCCTGTGGGCGGGAAATTTGGCCGCAGTTGGCACGACCGACTCTTATATACAAGCCAGAGCCAAGTGGGCCGAGAATTTAAGGTCGAATAAAGTTGCTAACCCGCGTACTCGAAAGGCTTTATCCTTTGCGTCTCGCAGCCGTGCATACGATAACAGACGTTGCGCTCTCCTCTAGCCACTGGTTCTATGGCGTGCAATTTTTGGCCCCCGGTGTTGGCCGTCTTCGCCGCAAATAATTTTCGAAAATCGTTGCGCCGCCTCCACTCGAGCCACGCTGCCACGGAAAAGCGTGATACTCGAGCTACGTCGCACGGCCAAATGCAGCAGCTTCCGCGCTCGAAACCGCGAATATCGATGCCATGAATTTTCACCGATCCTTCCGAAGATCATTTACCTCCACGCGTAAATTTTCAATGAGAGACCCTGGCTGCCCTGGAATTGCAGCTTCGATGTCTGACCAACTATTGCATACTGTATGTCCTCTAAAATATTGCAACTTTTCAAAGAATAACCCCAAAGAGAAAAGTTAACGTTCCGTCGAGCGATGTCGATAACGGGAAAGTGTAATTGTCACGTATCGAATTCTGAATAGACTCTTTCCTGAACACTCGTGTCACAATAGCAAACAAGCTGAAAGAGCTATAAACTTAAAGGAACAAGTATGCCACGAATCCATGCATTTCGGCGTCGAAAATCAGAAAATACGCGATGCATCGAGAATATCGAGTCTCGTATCGGAGCAAAGTTTCTGCGTCGTATTTGAGCACCGGCTGAATCGCAGACAATGGTAGTTGAATAATAGAACGCGAGGAGAAGGTACGTAAAACGCGTATCGACCGACGGGGTCTCGTCGAAAGAGTCTTACGGCCTCGGGAAAAGCGAAACGCCGCGCTGCGAGCATCGAACATCCAATTTCAACGGTTCCCGGCACGATCGCTCGATTATTTTCGCCGTGTCTCGTCCCGTGTTTCTTGTTAACGCGCGAGGTGCTTGCCGCCGAAAGCGAGTGCTTTCGAGACTCTCTCGGCCGACGAAATCGCGTCATCGAGCGCACAAAGCAGAAGTAACAGGTCAAAACACGCTAGCGCCGCCCATATCTTTTACGATTCCTTCGTGGCTACGTCGACATGCGCGTTTAAGAAATCATCCCCTACGTGCTTGAATTATTGCTTGGCCTGTTGCTTCTCTCCTCTTCCGAAACTACGAGCTGTAACTACGAAACGATTCGTTTCCGTATAAATCTGCCGCTGGAACCAGTTCACGAATTTATCGCAACATTTGGCGTACCTAGCAGAGATCGTATTATACTACCAAATACGCAATCTGTAGATTACGCGCACTGGCCTGTATTTAATTTAGCATCTTTGAAACTGCCAAGTTGTTTAATACGAATTAATCATTTTAATCTCCTCAACGATGCAGTAATTTAATCGACGAGCAACAGGTTTATCTTACAAGAACTATGGCAAGATAAGTCAGACAAGGTAGCGTAACTGGTCAAGTAAATAGTATGGATAGATAAATGGCCAGATAGAATACATACCAGCGCTTCGCATAGAGTATGTTTTGTCAATCAAGTAGTATAAGTAGACACACGATCAGACAAGTAGTGTACACATAGCGGAATAATGTCAGTCAGTGGTCAGACAAGTAGAATAGTACGGTAGACGGTTGGACAAGTAAAAAAGCTGCATTTGGTCTCGCGATTGCAAGCATGTTGCATTATATCGAATTTCTGTTGGCGGAGAAAGGCAGAAAACGACGCTTTCAACAAATAAACGTACATCTTCTCTTTGCGTTTCAATCTTATTTCTCTGAAGACGAAGTACAAGTCGAGAATTTTATGCAACGCGTGTTCACAGAATATCGTTCCTCGCTCCTTTGAATGCCACGGGTTAGTGTTAGTTTTCGCGAATTGATACTGCAATGAATTTTCTTGTAATATCTTAAAGATTTTCGATGTTTGCATTTCAGTATTCCGAAAGGGACTTGCACGGAACACGATCTTTTTCTTTATCGTTGCATTTATACAGCTTCGTGCCTTTTTCTCTCGCGTGTTTTCTATTGTACTTTCTGTTCTCATACAAGAAACTTCGACTCGGCGCGGAATACTATTCTTAAGTGTCCGTATCTCTTGTCCGTATTATTCCACGGTATTGGATTCTCTGTGCAAGCCCCGCTGTCAACCTTTACCCTCTGCACGGAAATTCGATTGTCGACTAGAAATTGCAAACAAATAGAGTCGCGCCCGTTCTGCCCGTAGAATCTTAACAGCCCCAATTTGTGCACCCTTTTCGCAACGGTTCATCCCCTTCTTTCGGCAAACACGCGAAAAGTCCACGGGCAACTGAAATAACGGGGCGGCAAGGGTGTTCCGCTCCTTTCCTCGAGAGGAATCCCGACGACCGGCATTTCCGAGTGTTTGATTTTATTATTCATCGATTTCAGACGCGGCTGCGACGTCGGACGAGGGCGATATCCTCCCCCGGGGCTATTTAGCCGCGCGGCCCACGAACAGGGGATGAAAGTCGACGATACCACCCCTCTGTGCACACACACACAGCGAACAGGTGAGTTTAATATCTTCGCGTAGTAAAGCGTGGTAACGCTGCGCGACGAGAAAGAGGAAGGAAGCCAAGATTATTGCTTCAATATTGCTCCGGTGTCAGACGTCGTAGGAAGGTCTATGTATCCTAGTCTCGCTCGATCTCACCCTTATTCTCCAGCGAGTCCTGCCCACTGCAACCTACAACTTCCTCCTGGAAACGTGCACCCATCTAGCGACGGAGACTTCATGGGCCAAGTTCTCGAACAATTTCGGCAAGTTTCGCGACTAAAACCGTTTCGAAGCAAAGAGGACCGCCTTTTTCGCTCTTCCTGACGAATTCTAACGAATTCAACGGGATTCGAGAGCTTCTCCACTTTCGGGAGTTTGTTAATTTAATTGCTCACTTCGAATGCCCGGATTATGGTAATTCCGAAAATGATTTCTTGTAGGCTTTAACCCACCAAAGCCTGCGGGATATTGCGGGATAAAGTAGACAATTTTTCTTGCTGCCATCTACTCCGAAGGAATGATAGCCGTTAAATTTCCGCTTGCAAATATTTTGTTAGATGTCTCGGAAACTATTTGTTATCGAGATATCTGCAGCCATTACTATTTACCGAACCATCGCAGATTCACGTGTGCACACGTGCACGGGGGTTGCGGCGTTATTAAACCATCTCTTAGCAGTTATATCGTCCCCCATGAGCTGTTCCGCTCTCGTCGCCACCCCTTGCAACGAGTTTCCTACCCCCGGTCGAATCGAGAGTCACTATTCGAGTGCCTCGGTCAGAACACGTTCGTATTTTGTTAGGGTTTCAGAAGCTGGTGCGAGCGACCGAAAGTCAGATCCTGACTGAAGGATTACTGGAACCCGCTCGGGAATTGCTGTTCGCGCTGAGACACGCTCTTCCACGAAACCTCGAGAGGGTTACCGTGTGCACTCTCACAGCGTTCTGCGATTTTTCCTGCTATTTGATTCTTGGCGGAAGCTACAAATTCTAACGTATTTGCATCGTTTAACCAGAGACGACTCGTCAATCGCGCTCACCGATGTATTTATCAAAAAGTATTTCCCCTTAATTGGATCGTTCCGCCTGGAAAGAAGTTTAAGAAGCAGTTTTTTTTTAGATATCGGCAGCTTTAAAAATGCCATTACGTAGGGAGACGGAATTAATTTTCAGATAGATTGAAGAGCTTCCTACTACGGATACTGCAAACTTCTATTTCGTCGTTTCGCCCGAAGATCCCATTGCCGTCAGCAATCTCATTTGCTTGATGGTACGGAACAAAGTGACTCCTTGGCGCGGTGTGCCGTGTTCTAGCGCGAAAATGCTTCATATTTAGGAGCACTCTCGAGCGTTCGAGGCATATTGAAGACACCTTGCATCTTTGTCCCCGTAATCTTCCGCTAGACGTACATGATTAATCAGACCCATCAAACGTACCCATTGTTTCTCACACCCGTTACAGCTGAACATCTTAATTTTGAAAGATTCTCGATCTGTAGACGGTAGCGTTTGTTTCCAATTTAATGAACAGTAATTCGGAATACTAATGTCTCGAGTTAAATGATCGCTGATTTAATCACGTCCTTCGTCGCTCGTAACTATTAGAAAGCTTACAAACGCCCGAAATAAAATTCTGGTATTCTGAAATTGTTGTATAAGAGAAAAATTTGAATTTTGTGGGGGACAATAAAGGAGAGATCGATAAAGCTTTACAGTTCCTAATGCGTGGCTAATTTCCGATAGCAGCCATCGTCTCGCGAAACCTTTTTCCATTGAAAAGAAGCTAGAAGCAACGTGAATCGTCGAATCGAGAAGTCGGGAAGAAAAATATTGACCGTGGAGCCGTGGGTGAATTAGCGGTGCTCGACGAGAACCAACAGCCCCCAATGGTCCAAAGTCGCTGAGCATCGAACTCTGTTTGCAGCGGGTCGGCCTCTCCATCGCGGCACAAAGAAAATTCTGCAAAAAGACCGCGCTCGATTGGTGCTCGGCTCTTTTCGAGTCGTTCCAATCGGCATCGAGACCCGCGAGGAGGGCGAGAGCGGAGCGGATCAATCGTGGTCGCGGAAGTGCGTTGATTTAGCAATCAGAGCAATGAGAATGGGACGAATGGCGGTGATGGCTATGGCGGTGGGTGGGTGGCAGAGGGCCAGTGTAAACGCGGATGGAAAGATGAACAAGCGACACGAAAGAGAGGAACGAAGGGTACACAGAGCCGATGCGGTGGACGGAGAAAGAGGGAAAAAGGGACCGTGTGTGCCTCTAGTAATTACGCTCGGTACAGTGGAATCATTTGTTTGCGCATTGTTGCCGCAAAGCATTGTTGCGCAGCGAAACGTTCCACCACCATCGGGCATCATCCCCCACCGAGAGGGTTCGTTGCCATTCCCTTGGACTGCTCGGCCCTCTAACGGGGTTCAAACGCATTGTACCTTTGCGGGCCGCCTTCCAGCAGCGCGAACACGTGCATCGCACACCAACTCGCTCTCGAAACGCAGTCACGCGGTCAGCTTCCTACAATTCGCGTCCTGGTTACCGTTCAACTTTGCCTATTCTGCCCGAACAGAATTCGTTGTTTCTCTTCTATGACAAATTAAGCGGACTGAGCCGGAGCTAACTAGTCGGCTAACTAGCTCGAACTACGTTGCTGGACCGAAAAAATACTACGAATCGGACAGACGAGCTGCCAGGAAGTTGCTAGTATCGGGTTGTTTTAATTGGAAGAGAGAGCTCGCGATAGATGTAGCGAATAAAGGAAACAGTTGTCTTCTTCAAAAAAAAATCTATTTTGTCCAATGAAACGCTACGAACTTACGTTGGAACTCGACGTTCGTAACTCGATTAAAAATTCGAGATTTTAGGAAAATTAAGTCGCGGAACGAACGTAATGGATAGAAACATTAGTTTCGTAAAAAGTGGACCGCGTTCCCATTGGATCAACGAGAAACGTATATTCAGTACATGGAAAGCCCATGTGCTCGACGAGAGCTGGCTCCTCTTCATCATCCGCTTCTTTCTGCTCGTGGGATCGAGTACCCTCGAGGCAGAGTCAGCTCGATAGTTTGCACCCCTTTTGCGGCACATATTTGACGAAGTTCGTTCGCGAATTTTTACCCTCTTCCCAAAAGAGCTTGCGGCGGTGCTCTTTGCTGACTGCATTCGTTTGTCCACTGTCGTAAATATTGAATATCCATTACGAAATATTGCACCGGTATCGAATATTCGGCATGTGATCGATATACGGCGCGACCAGGATAGGCGTTTACCCAGGGACGCCAGTTCCCGGAGAAAATTGCTTCGCCGGCTTCGGCTAACATCTTCGATAATTAATTCGGCCGTGGCAAGTCGAACTCGACGTGAAAATAATGGAGCGAGAGACAATTCACCCATGAAGCGTATTGTCGGCTACTGCTTTACTATTTCGCTATGCTACTATTTTATAAACTTATACACATATATGAATGCTTAGTTTATTAATAGCTTACTCGATAACAATTATCTTATTATTGTCTCAAATAGAAATGAATCCTCGAACAAGAACGTCATTTCCGATATTGATTAAAGCGACGTCTCTTCAGTTTTGTCATACGATAAAGAACTTATCCGATAACACGTTAATAGATTAATTCGCGATGAATTCCCATAATAGTTCAAGTATCGGAGATGAAGCGAGTTAAATACTTATGAAGCGAATCTGCATTCTCTATCGTAAATGAAGGTACTTTGGATGATAAAAATAAGTTATTAGCAACTTGATTCGATTGTCAGAGCGTCCCCTATGCCTCCTATATTGTTTGGTTGTTCTACACAATTTGTGCCGTTTGCGCTGCGGAAATCGATCCTGTCCGATTGCAAAATTAAATTTGCAGATCAGCGGTGAACCCGAAACCTTTCATCCCTTGCAATTTGTACAGCTGTCGATTTTCGAATCAAACATCGCCGCCATTCCTCGCGAAGTTTTCAACTGAATTGTAGATTCTAACTTGAACGAAGTTCATCCAGCCGGCGAACGAATCGCGCGAAGTTTCGCCCGTTTAATTTCTTGCCTTCGGGAATGAGCCTAGAACGGTACTCATTATACTTTTCTTCTAATACCTTAAGGTACATTGTCTTTTCCACTTTTCCTTCGCCTTCGTGTCGCTGAATTTTTAAGTACCTTTTTCTCCACGACACCGACGATAATTGAAAGTAAAAATTCACTTTACAAAGAAGCGACAAGTTGAACATTTTTGCCGTGTTTTAAACGTCTTTAAAAGCTGGTTAAAAGAGTATGTAAAATGTCTCGGTACGCTGTTGGGCGATAAAACTGAAACGCGTTTCTTCCCCGAGGTTTCTCGTGAATTTTTCGATAATAGGAATCGAACGATAGAAACGTCGAAATACCCTATCGCGTAGCCACGAGATCTCTCGTGCGGTCTAAGTACGCCATTACGGTAGCGGAAGGACGTTTAATCTCCGCGGCTCAAGCGTTTCAGCGTTTCCTGCTGGCCGACAAGAAGCGTACTTCGAGAGGATTCGAGGATTCTTCGCCTGCATTTACCGTGATTTCTTCCTCGTACCTTGAGAACGTACAGCTTGATCCCTCTTGATCGTTACCCTTCGTTGTCCTCGAACTCGTTGTTCCTGATCCTGACACCTGTTAATAGTTACAGCTCCGAAAATCTAACAGAAACTAAATTGATTCCTTTTTCGAATTATCCAGCAAGATATTCAAGACGATTAAAGTTGATATTTTAACTAGACCACCGTATAATTAAGATATTCTTCTTCGAGACAATGAATTTTAACGACCGCTCACGCAATCAATACTGTCGGAGTTAGTATTAATCGTGTCCATTGGTTGCTTCGCTCACTAATTGCACGTTCGCGGCAAGAAAGGAGAAAACCGACGAGACAAGAATAGAATTTCCGAAAGAAGAAAACGAACAAAAGGGGAAGAAGAAGTAGAAGAAAGTGGAAGGACGAGACTTAAGCTCATCGACATTCGCGAGTCGAACGAAACATTCGATTCGACCGACAAAAAGTGAGCTACACGAATAAAACGGGACTCCGTGGAGTCTGGCTGATTCGAAATTAGAATGAAAGACAAAGTTTGGCCGTGGTCACGTCCTCGGTGAGGATTTCTTGTGCTCGTTCAGGAATCTAATGAGCTATCGACTTCACGACGCTGTTTGTTGTCGCGCGAACTCGTGCACGAACGAACCACGAGTTTCCTGAAAGAACAACGACGACGAGATTATTCTTCCGGAATCTGGAATCGCTTTTCTCCATTCTCCAATTGTTTGCCGATCGACTGTAATTCTCGATCACGTCGCGAACCTTTGTCATCGACCAAATCATTTGTTTCCTTTTGTTTCAACCAATTACTCCGCAGCGAAACTTCTATGACTGAAACCCATTTTTTTCGAAATGCATCGCTTTATCGTGACCCACATGTTCCCAACGGATATTTCCGAAAGAATAGAGGTCGGATAAAAAGTGTCGCTTCGCTGTTTTTAAACATTGTATCTCGAGCGAATACGCGAGGCAAAAGTTGATCTTCTGTTTCGTAATTGTACTTCGATAAAGGATCCTCCGAATAATAATAATCTCGAAAGTTGGAGATCCAGCCTCGCGAACAAGGATCATTTTAAAAAGACCGAGGATTCTCCAGCGTTCGTTAAATCGTCTGCCGCGAGACGCTTTAAAAACCTTACCATTTGTAACGTCACGACGAAAATGGTGTTCCCGGTAACGAGAAAAGACGCCCGGTAAGAAAGACATTCGAGATGTCTCGCGATTAATCCGAAAGGTTCACGTAAAAAGAAACGCGCTGAATTCTTCGCCTCTCTATTCTTCTTCTCCTCTTAATGCCCCCTTTAAAGCGACGCTGCTCGTGTCGCGACGATACACCGAAATAACGATTACCGAGAACGAGCTGTTTATCGAAATTCTGCTCGTCGATGGAAAGCATAATTGCCGCTCCCAATGGTTCATTTCACGCTGAATTGAAAGCAAACGATCGTTAAAAGGGAACGAGCTTGTTAATCAACTTTTACAACTTGTTTAATATACTTCGAGACGGTTACAAGTTCGAATTGAACTAAAAACCTATTTTAATGCGCGAACGATGCTATACAGAGGGAAAATAAGACTCGCTCATCGATGAAAGAACGCTAGCGAAAAAGTGTAAAAAGAAGAAAACTTTAAACTACTTGTGTAGATTTGTGAAGTGTTCGCAACGTTCTCCGTTTCTTCATCGTATCAAGCATCAATTAGACACAACATCAGCCGCAATTCACACTCGAATCGTTTGAAAACGATGAATCCAGTGTTCGGAGCAGCGAGATCGATATCCGTTTTCATTAAAGAAACACAAGGAGCCGGAAATGGCCGCGCGTTCCATTCAAGCACTCGCACCTGTAGCGCGTCGGTGCAAAGTGCTGCGAGCTTGAGCTAAAAAAAAAGAGCCTCGTGAAAGTTTAACGTCGTCGCGGCGTTCGAGCGATGAAAACGGCGCGCGGAAAAAAAATAATTAAATGCACGGTGATCGTGCGACGACGGGAGTATAATTGGACGGTACAGCGAGGAAAATCGAGCCTGCGATTGGAACAATGGCGAATTGAAATTTTTACGAACCGAACGGAGGCCGCGGTCGACACCTGTTAAAGTAGTCGGAAACGATGATCGCCGCACGAATTTTCCACGACTTCGACTTCGATTATCGAGCAAGTTTCCCATGGCTTTCGGAACAGCCGGTTCCGCCTCGTTTCCGGTCCTCGCTCGCTCTCGAAATCGATCTTTATCCCTCCGTAGCGCGACGCGAGGACAATGTTACCGGAAGCAGATGAATCTCGCAGTCTTCCAGCTAACTCGCCCCGAGCCGATTTCTTCATCTTGATCCCGAAACCAGCAATCGAGAATTCAAACAGTCGTACTCGACGTCTTTTCATTCTCGAGCCTCTCTCCCTCTTTCCGATCTCCCGCTTTGACCCGTTGTTCCCTTTGTTCCTCGTTTTTCTGCTTTCGAGGATTTTGCGAATGATTACGGTTATTCCGGTACTCGATCCGTTTCTTCATAGAAGATTTCAACGCTATACTGGAAAAACTGAATTCCAGGAATTTTGATTAAGGTTCCTCTCTAGGCCATAAACTGATAATCTGCTTGAAGCTTACTATCCTCAAAAATAGCATCGTAAACCTGCTTCTACTCGACGTGCTCGACGTAGCTCTTTATTCTGCAAACGGCTTCAATGTTCCTTCATATCCTTTTCATTGTAACCAACGTAAACTTAACGTCCTTGAAAAGGAGCCTAATCCTAGCCGGAAGTATCATGCTGTTTCAACATTCTTGTGCGAGGAAAATATTAAATAGTGTCATTTACCTTTTACCCACTTTTTGTCGTCGACTTGAAACATGACCATTTAAGTTATAAATTTTAAATACTAAAATCTGTACTCGGAGTCTCGACTCTCAAAACGGATCCTTGATATCTATAGGAAGTCATAAGAACCGAATTGATGGGAAGAAAAACTACTAAATATCTGTTTCGCTAATTTGGCGAGAGGGGTAGAAGTTAAACGAACGGATCGGAGTTCATAACGAACGAGCAAAGTGGGTCGCAGTATTTCGCTACGTTACTTCGCATTGCGGCACATAATTTCCGTTTATACACTGTAATATAACACAGGGAGCGGCCTCGCACGGTCCAATTACGCGGGCCGTCTGCGCGACTTCTGATTGCGCGCGTATTTCATCGCGTTTTACACGAAGACGAGCGGAACCGTGCCGCGGGCCGAAAGTTTCGTCGAACGACGTGCTTGAAAACGCGTGCAACCGGACGAACAAAGCGTCCTATGATTAACGGGGTTTTACGTCGACCGACAACAATTCCACCAACAGTTTTCTCGACGCATAATTTCCCTCGTCCACCGAACTTTCTTCCTGTTCCGCGCGTAATAGTGCCTCATTTGCTAATGCGTGCATAATTTCGTTCGAGACGGTGACTCGCGAACGAAATCGCCCCGCTCGCAGTCCATTAATTCGATCGACGTAATTCACCGTGGAACATGCGCTGCGTTCCGGGAACGTTGTCAAAATTTTACATTCGCTCGAAATAGTGCGGCTCTTCGACCTTTTACGAGAGATCACGTTGGAACGGGGATTCGTCGTGCGTGTGCAGCCGGTCAGATGGAAAGTAATTGCGAAATGTAGATGCCTTTTTACTTTGTCATTTTTATCGCGTATTAACAGTGATTTATTTTATTACAACGAATTCGGTCAAATTTAAGAATGTTAACCAACCCTACGATCTTATCGAAATTTTGATATAACGTGCACTCGAGCAGATGTAGGCCTCTCTGCATAATGTGTTCGATTTTGAGAGATGCACCTGTTGTCCCAAAATTTAACGCGTTAATAGCAAACCTTAATCAAGGTTGAAGATCATATTTGATCGAACACCTCGAAAAGAAGGGTTTATGCTTCTAAAGTTCGTTATACAGAAACACGGACTAGAACGCAATGGCCACATTAAATCTACGTTACGACTTGAACGTTGATCGTTTCGGACGTTCATATTCCACGCACCGCGATCGCGGTCGTAAAATTCGCGAAACAGTAGCAGCATATCTCCTGAATGATTTGCAGATTGAATTTCAAGCGAGTGGTTGGCAACGGAATAATTTCGACTAGTAACCGCCGGTGTCCTCCTTAATTCCGTGAATTATTAAAACCCGATGCGAAGCTTCTTTCACGAGCGTCGTTTTGTATTTTAATCGGTCGAGATCCTTTTTATAATGACCGTGGCACCGACGAGCGTCTGCTATGTAAATAGTGGCCTGAGGGGAAAAATAGCCCCCGGAGGAAAATGCAGGAGAATATCAACGAGATTCCTGTATAGCGGGACGAGCTTTTTGCTTTTGACGGGACACGACCAGCTTGAATACCAAAAGGGCCAGCTCTTCTTCTTTCGCGAATCCTACACGATGATTACGGGGAGGTAAGATTCGCGGAAAAAACACGCTCGGTGGCTGTTGTCGTCCTTTGTCCTCGTACAACCAACGAATCGAGACTTTTCGAGCTATTCTCTGCCTTTGTACTTGCTCGTGGAATGTAATTTTTTCAACTTGTTTATGAAAGAAGAGCCGCGGTGACTTTTTACCGAAGAAAGAGGTAACAGGATTGTCCTTTGTGTTTCACGCCTCCGGACTTTACTATTTTTAACATTCATTAGAATGCACGTGCAATGTACGTAAGAGATTGTTTACGGTAGCGTCGTATCAACAGAGAATATCTTATGAAGTAGACGTGCACGTATAGTGAACATGCAATCCTGATTTATCTTTCTTTTCGAACTTAAACTTGGAAATTTATTATATACAAATTTACAAATTTTCAATGGCTATTGGATATCCTATATTCACGCCTGTGAAAAAGATCCATCGGAAGTTCTACCTTTTGAAATGCGAACGCGTCAAAAAACGAAATCGCGAAGCGACGTAGGAGTTTGATTACGATCTTTCGAAGATACCCAGTGCAGTTATACGCTAAAGGGTTAACGATCTTGGAGGTCGAGTCCTCGAGGATCGATCGACAAGTTCCGACGATGGCGTAGAAAGGGTTTCCGGGTACGTGTTGGTGAAAGGACGAGTGGCGGAGGAGAAGGCCGCGTCCAAGTGGACACGCGGTCGTTATGACGGCGAACGACGTTAACGAGCTCCTTTTAAGGACTTCTGCTGGGAAAAGTTCCGGAGCAGGACTTTATTGGATTGCGAATTTCCACGGAATCGCTGGGGCAAATAGCAATTCCGAGCGAACAGGGCGGAACGTATATTCTGTCCTGTACTTGTGAAGCGTGTCCCTCGAAAATATCCTCCTTTCTATGGGGCGAGAGGTGTTGATGCAGCCTACTCCTTCGACGAACGATGTTTTATGTCGCGCAATTTTCTCCTTATTCTACACTGCGTCGTATGAGATTAGAGATCTAACTTGTACCGAACGACAAATTTAAACTACTCGCTTCTATTCTGGCTAATCTAAATCGGCAAACTTCAAAAACGTCGAAATTGTGAAGCTCGAAGTGTCCGTAAGCAAATTGAGCGCATTCTCTCGAACGAACGAGGTGTTAACAATTGACAAACTACGAAGTACGACGAAAATTACTACTGTTCGCCTCTGAAGCTTCTGACCGGCTGTATCAGTCACTTGGCTGAAACTTTGTACTCTCTATTTGCTGTCTGCCTTGAAACTTCGACAGGAGTTTCGTACGGCTCCATAACAAGTTAATCGACCGTTAACAAAAGTCGCATGAACTACTGGAATTCAACATTCCATTCGTCTCGCTGGCAATTACCAAATTGACACTATCCTGTCTTATACCAGAATTCGAGAATTACCAGTTCATGAAGCGAGGAACGTCGAGCAAGATAGTACGAAGCGATTCATCTTTAATACGATGTCTATTACCATAATCGAAATGGTTCTTGTAATCTGTATCAATGGCGGTGATTAAAATTGAAAAACTAAATCACCTTTGATAGTTGCTATGATATTTATAACATCATTATGTACATTTTAAATTGTAATACGGTCTTAAAATTTTCCCGAATAAGATGGTGTTTACGTCAATAATAAGCAGCGGAAAGCCTTTTAGCGCGTGGTAAACGGGCGGCGAACTGTCGTTTTCTTCGTCGCAGTTTCATAGGAGACCACAATGTCTCCTAAATATGCAGTAAAGCCCAAAGCTTGCCATAACAGCGGAGCATAGAAATTTCCGTCGTTCGAAGGGAAGGCGATCTGACCAGAGCGTCGAGGCGGCTTCCTCTGCAGAATATTTTATTCCCTGTGGTCTCCGCTCGTAAAACGACCGGTCCGATTTCTACGGCCCCATAGACGCACGATATAACAACGAGGTATATTGCGTTTACGGGATGGGAACGGTGGTGGTTTTCCAGAGGAGCTCGAGGTAGGAGAATCGATCGTATCGCGGCCCATAGGAACCGGCATGCAACGAGTTTACCGACAGTAGTTTCCGGTGGGCGTTCGTTCGAAACTACCCCGTCGACAGCGGTGCTGGTTGGCCTACAACTTCTCGCAGATGCAGGACCCCGTGGGCGGTAGTAGACTACCACCGATGTTATAAGTAATAGCTAAATTAACATCTTAGTGTATCCCAGGAGCGTCATCTGCTATCTACGGCCAGTTAGTGTACCAGCAGTCGTAAGATGCGAGGGTACCTACACGCGAACGTTATGAGAAAATGTCTCCCCTGTTGGCGCTGGCCTATTCGTTGCTCGTTTACCGATACGTTGCGTACACGTTACGTCTCTATCGAGACCGATTCTCGGTTTATTCGTTATACGTCGTCCCGCGCTCTGCCGATGATCGACAGCTCGTATCACTGTCATTCGATCGAACTTACGGAAAGAGGTTAAGCTTTATCGAGATTCGCACTTGAACGACCATTGTTACTACCGCGTTACGATTCCCGGAGTCGTGCTACAAGGAACACTCGTGCGGTGTGGATATTTAGAGCAAAAAGGTTTCTATCGTAGACTATGAATTTCGTGAAATCTGCGACTTTTTTCATTTAGTTTCCTATTTCTATTTGACGGCAAAGTATCGGGAATATTTCGGTGACAAGTAGATAAGCATTTGCTGGGGATCTCGGTCATGTAGTTCACAAATGACTGATTACAAAATTATGAAGTGTTATTTCTTTGACTGAAACGTTTCTTCGATTTTAAATTGGAATTTCATTATTCAACAAGCTCATGAAGGTTCGAATTGCACTTACTAAGTTTAAATGAAGTTCCCGAAAGTTTATGTTAAAATTTCAATTTCGGTTAAAATTCGGAATTTGTAAAATTATTTCCGTAACTTTTTAGTCAGAAAAAAGACACAACTGAACCGAACAGTCGAAATTTGAATAGCAGTCAATCGAACGGATCGAGTCGCTTCTAACCACAATGTCCACGCAACACCGGAACCACTTTCAAGCGAATACCGGATGCTTTTGTTCGAACTTTGTCGAACTGATATTTCGACAGTGTTTCGTGGGATTTCGCGAAATTACCCTGCGGATACGGTTGTGCGCGCTTGGCTGAACATGACAGCCGCTTTCAGATGCGAAATATGAAAAGCATATGGTTGGTCCCGAGACGAGTGGGTCGTGACGTTTCAACTGCGCGAATGAAAGTCGTTTAAAATTAACGCACGAGTTTGCGGAAGACATTTTTCACTGAATAAATTACACATTTTGTACGTCGATATCGACTGAGGGTGTAGGATAATATAGGGATACGTGTCAATTAAGGGCTGTAGAGAAATTCCCAAGTTCCCAAATCATAAATTCCCTAATTTCGACATTTCCTAAAAATAAAAATAATTTCTTAAAAGCTTCCGTGTCAGACAAACCGCATTCAGAATAAGGTAAAGAAGTCGTAAGAGCTGTCCATCTAGAGCCAAGCGCGTCCAACACGTATCATGAAAACATCTGTCCATATCGAGTTTTACAACTCGCAAACCGGATGTAATTTCCCTTCCGCGATGTAATACTACTTGAAAACTGGCATGCTGGCCGGCGCGTTACACGTACGGGTTATCACGGCACAAAAGGGCAATGCACCGTCGCGAAATGTCGACGTTCGACGACTTATCGATTCTGCTGGTGTGTTCCGCGCCTGGGTCCGTTGGTCGTTTAATAAAATACGAGGACGGGGGATTGAACGATGCACCTTTATGTCTATCCTCGGTGACGATCAACCGCGTTCATGGTATGGTATCAAACATTGGCCGAGGAAGCGAGCGACCGCTTTATTCGTGGCGCGAAGACATCAACAGGGGATCGTTTGATCGGACAATTTCTTCTATAACAATCGAGCTTTATGCATACATCGTTTGCTCGCGTATTGTTGTATATTACCCCGTGAATCATAGACAGGCTCTTGAGATCTTCAAATAACTCGATTTGAAGAATTCTTATATTGCCAGACGTACGTACATATGATATTGTCCTTCTTGACTACTTCTCAAAATCCCAAACGCTCATATACCGCATACACGTTTACCATTATACGTTCCATATCACGGTCCTACATTATTACTGCAATAATAGAAACGAATCAGTAAGAAGCATCAACGTTAATTTCTATTATGAAGCATTCTTATCGGGGTAGTGAAACTGTAGTAAGTTAAGGAAATTGAATGTACATATAAGGGTCTGTATCGAAGTGGGATGTAAGATTGCGCTTAAAGCGGTGGTAAAATCGTTCAACTACCGAAGGAAGTGCGACGTCAAAATTGTAGACCGTTCGCGAACGGGGCGAAGTATAAACTTTATGGACACGCTATTCCGGATTCATGTAACCCGTGTAACCCGGCAGTTTCTCGCGTGATTGCCCGCCAGAGAGGAACTAAACGTCCAAGAGGATCGACAAGGAGTCGATTATGCAGGGCGAATCAGACAACTGGGTCAAGTTGCGCCTCCCTCTGCCGTTATCGGCACGGTGAAGTGTCTGTGACGTAAGTGACGTTGGCGTAATGATGTCGCCTGGTTGACGATCGTTCTTCGAAAACTGCGCAATCGACTTCATCGGAAGCAACCAACGTTTACTTTTAATTGCTCGGCTTTTTAATTGTCGATTCTGCCGATACTGTTAGACAAATGAATATGGACAAATTTTTCAACGCGGTGGTCGCCACAGAGTAAAACTGCTGCATTTCATCTTTTGATCCGTTAGTGCATTTCGTTAAGGAGCCCGCAAAAGTTCCTTTCGTCTTTCCTGTAAATAATTAATTTAACTGAAGTGCAACGCTGGCCAACACCGTGCCGGTCAACGTGTTAATTGCTCAGAATTTCTGATTTTTGTAAACGAGAAAAAATTCGTTGAATAAAACAGCGAACCGAGCAAATTGCATTAGAAAAAGTAAATTGAAGAGCGTAATAATGGTCTACCCTGGTTTTTTTCCATCCCTGCAACGATGACAACTCCATCGTCGGACGAGGGGATGGTCGAAATTATGAGGATCTCGCAAAAAGGCGACGCCGCCCGTTCCGATTGCCCAGTGCCCGGAAAAACAAGCGTACCAACCAGCCAAAAACAATTTGCTTAATGCTCCACGCCGCTACACTCCCTGATAAGACGACTGATATACGTCGTGCTCGATCCAACCCCCTACCAAACAGAGAGGGATGATCGTGCCAGCGTAATCTCGTCGGATTTGCATTTAGAAGGGAACGTTTAGGCGCGGTAGGCTCAGACAAGCACCGCTCGACGATTCTTATCTCTTATTCCATGAATCTCGAGCCTTTGAATAGCAGAAAGTTGCGAGTCGACAGATGGATCGCTGCTCGATGGCGGGAACAACATTTTTCTATCGCTTTCAATTTAGTGGATAATGTTCTGTGCTCCGGAAAACACTGCATCTGTTGCATTTCACGATTTTATGTATTTCAGGATTTGGAGCTTCGAAGATTTAAATGTATAAATTTGCAGATTAGAAAGTAAGGGATTTTAAAATCGTCGTGCTCTAACACTTTGAGACTTTAGGATTAAAAATGTCAAAGGTTCGGTGTTTCAAAAAAACGAGCGACGATTGCAATTTCTAGCGGCACGAATTCCCGCATTTATAGTTTTCACTGTGGCAAAAATCGTTGATAGAAAATAATGTGGGTGATCCGGCATCATACGTTGAAAGCGTTCATACATCCGAGAAGCACAGTATTCCCTTTAATCTTCAGCAAGCCGCGCGACCATGCTACATTCGGATTCCCACATAGGTGTCCTAGATTCGCGAATCATCCCTCGTATTACGAGGCTCGTGATCAACGCCACTTTCGAAGAGAACAGGATCGTTCGAGTATCCTGTGGATAGCTGGAAGGATCGCTTGTTCGACGTCGCGATTACGGAATCGCGACAGATCGCTTCTAATTACCAGCTTGTCAATGCTCGTTCCCCCGGGAAAATCGTTCTGGCTGGTACGTCTGGCCCGTTAAAAAGCGCCGCTCGGAATTTCCTACCCTTTCGCTCGTTGCCAGCGTTCCCGTTGCTCCAATCGGGGGATGTTTCATCCCCCTCGTCGCCGTTCCTCCGCCCCACGTCCAGGCCAGTTCACATCGGCCTCTGCTCCTCTTTCCCCCTGTATTTTCCGGGGAAATGCAAATTCCGGGTCACTGACATCGACTCGATTCGAACGATATATCGCAGCGACGACGTGGAAGGGAAGTGGGTGTACGTGTGCGGAAAGATAGAGGCTACGTCGAGAATATATATTTCCAACGAATTTTTCCCTATCCTCCCCGGAGGGTCTTCCAGGTTGCTCGATGACGAACCTGAAACTGCCGGTAGGTCGTCCCGTTTTTTCCCCGTCCTCTTATCGTTCGTTTCTCTCTTCTGCACGGGCTATTAGAGGATTTAAACGGAATTAGTGATAGAGTGAGTCGTAGAGGGCTAGTAATCTGTCCTTTGGCGGGACGTTCTGGTTAATTCGAGTGGGTGACGATGGGTACTGCGCTTTTTACAGCACCAGTTGCTCACAACTACGTTTTTGCTTACAAGCGTAAAGTACCAATCAATGCTATTATGTGATTACGAATAAAAATCGTGTACGTAGTAATATATCGTTACGATGCGTATAAAGGAACGAGATAAATTACCAGCGCAGAAAATTTCCAAAATTGTATAAAGAGTATCAATTTCTCTTTCCACTGTCCCTTTCTGGCAGTCCATACGCTTCTATTTAGGGCGCATAGCACGGCGTTCGTCTGGATGGTCGGTTTATCATTCGATCAATTGTCGAAAATGCCGTTCGAGCACCGTGGCCGAGTATGAAAGGGATTCGTGATTCGTGCCAACCCTGTGGCGATCTGGCACGAACTTTGCTGGCTCGCTGAAGGGATACAAGACGGTGCGCTGCGGAATTCTTTCGGTTAACCGCAACGATAATCCTCGAATCGATCCGTTTCGCGAAAAGGCTTCTTCTCTAATTCGACCCAATACGGCTTCCGTGCCATTTAATAAATAACTGTATCCGATTTCGAACCTTGGGACTTACGAACGAGAAATTCCGAAATTTCCAAATTTCCAAATTCTTCGTTCTATACAGCTAGGAATTAGTCAGCCGAGTCAGTCTAGACGAAGCTCAAAGTTGCAACGAACACAAGTTATTTTGATTCCCTGTATTCCTTTAATCGCGTAACAAGATCTTTCACACCGTTCATTATGTACTCGCTCCATCGAAATGGTGGAGTTCAAGAACCTCGCTTCCCTTCATCGCTCGAATAACTTTGTTCCAATTGCTAAAACTATACCGGGCTCGCTTCACTTCCCTTCCGTCGGCCATTTCTTGGAAAACTTTCATTAGCTACCCGGTAATACAGTCTCGGTGCACGTAACAGTTGTACACGAGTTCTGCAGAATTTCGTCCACGCCCCGGTGCATAAATTAATCGTGTTCCCAGGTTACACGACTTCGAACGAAGTGTCGTGAAATATTCCGCGAGTTTCGTGATCCAGGTTCGGCTCTACCCTATGATGGATTCGTACCGAAATTGGAGCTGCCGTGTCGTTTGAGGGTTTTCGTGGTGTCGTGTTGCGGCTTGGTAGCCTTTGATGCACGCGATGCGTACCGCAAACGAGACGAAGTCTTATCAAGCTGCTAGAGAGAGAACCAAGCCTGCATCGCTATTGCGAAAGTACGTTTTGTTAACGCGAAACCATCGATACCTACTGCTGGTGCGTGGATCGTTTTACACCCTGTGAAAGGGGTTGTTATTTCGCTAACGGTCATTTAGTTCTCCTAAATAACTTGTCTAAATTCAACTTCACCTCGCTCTGTTTCTGCACAACATTATCGCTCGTTCAAAATTTATATTATACTCCAGTGAAATCGACAGAGAAAATAAACTAATTAAGCACCGATATTTCTGAAGAAAAATTACGAATAGGGTGCAAAATGCTCTTTTGTTATTTTTTGCGATACACGGGCCCGAGGTGTGTGTACGTAATCAATATGCAGGTATTCAAATCAGAAGACTGGTGAATGATGCAAAGATTGATAAATTCGATAGCTGAATAGCGAATGACTCCCGGTAGAGCTTCTCGGACAGAAAATATCGCCATAGCACAAAACCTGGTCGAACAAGGGTGAAAGTGCGTCTTCTTTTCCCTCGCCTCTGTTGAGCTTTTGTTTGACTTTCAAATGGAGGCCCGAGGCTTCGACGCCACCCTTCGAACCTCTCCAAGTTATTAGGATTTTCTTTGAAACAGTGACCTTCTTTTTGGCAGAGGACGCTGCTCGTCGAGATGAATCGATTCCACACAAACTTCTCGAAAATACATTAAACGTTCGTTCGTTCTCATCTCGAGAATACATTAATACGTTCCAAAAATAATATTTTGGGACAGCATGTTTTTTCGGCGATCGTAAATCCATCCTTTATCGGGACGAAATGTATTCGGTTTTAGTAGTTTGATAATGTTGCGAAGTTTATGACTGGAGATGAGGGTTGGTATCGAAATAAAGGAGCAGGGGTTTGTCAGAATAGCTTCGAGAAAGCTGAGCGGATTCATTTATGGCGAAAGTTAAGGGTACGCTGGCAGCAACTTTTTAGAGTCAATAAATTTCGTAGAAACTGTAAGGGATGAAAGGAAAACGAGAAAACTTAAAAGGTTGAAAATTGAGGATCATCGTGCTAATCAACGTTTTTAGTATATTTCTGATCCTTTTTGAATACAGCGAGAAACTTGACAGAACGTTACATCGTTCATCATTCATCCTTTTGTTTCACCCTAATTCTACATGAACGCTAACCGATGGAAGCACTTCATTCGCATCGATAAAAGCGTTTTCCGTGAATCCCCCGAGTTACCCTTAACCCCCATCGCGGGAAATCCATCAGAAACAACGTGGCTCGTTTCGCAGAGTATTCTCGTCCCTCCTCCATGCAATAAATCGTCCGTTCCGGTTCTGTTCTCTTCGCTGTCATATTTGACAAATTTCCTCGAAGCAGTCCCCGCCCAATCGATAATCCAATCTCTTTCCGTCCCGTAATGCGATGCTAATCTCTCGTCACCGATGGTGTCGCGATCGTTTAAGGGAATAATTCGAGCCGGGTCTGCGACTTGGCTCGTTCGCGAGAGTCGATATCGCGGCCAATTAATCCCTGGACACGGGAATAAAAATAAACAGACACGACGGATGGTGTGGTCGGTGCAACGCGACGGTCGGGAATGTAAATGGAAGACTTATGTACGGGCTAAATGAAGGGTAGAAGTCGAGATGAAGCGCCATTTACTCCCTTCCGAAAGTTCACCCTCTCGGGTCGTTCGCGCGACTTCCTTCTAAGGAGAAGCGACTTTCGTCCACGCGGTCGATCCGCTAAGAGGAAAGTTCCTTGCATGGAGAAAAATCACCTTGGGGACCCCGCAATTACTTGATCCCATTTTCTTCTTTTTTACATTAACGCGTACACCTTCGATAGTACATACGTCGCTTTAAAATCCACTGCATTGGTTGATCAAATTATTAAATTATTACATTATTCATCAAAAACCAGTATTTTCAATGATAAAATAATGTTGATATAACTTTTAATGCGTAAATAACGAATACTTTAATGACTGTGTTCAGATTAAATTTATTTGTTCAAATACGCGTGTCGGGTAAACTGTAAATACGGTCTTCAGTAGTTCAATTTTTTGGTTTGTTAGTGGTCGAAGCTTTACCGCGAAATATTTGTTCAAAAATGGTCGATTGATTTTATCGCTACTGCGTTATATACTTGCGGTTTATCGGGACGAGCGAAGCATACAGAAAACGCATGTACAAACTGAGTTAATAATAACTGACATACGAAATAACATTCCTTTTATTGGCTTTTTGGAAAAATGTTTTATCTAAAATGTGTTGTATTCGAAGGGATTCGTGTTCTCTCTATTGTACACGCTAGAAAGGCCAATTAAACGATTCACGATTTATGTGCAGCGATGCGAAATTGATTATTTTGTGAACTTTTATGCCAGCGTGAACGGCCGATGATTCAACGTCCACTTGAAAATGAAAATTCACTGCGAAATTATTTGGGGGAAAGAGAAGATAAATAGCGGTATAACGTGCATAATGTATCGCGGAAAGGCAAATTTTGAGAACAATAGCGTTCCTCTAGTTTCATCTATGTTTGAATATTTAAGAAACTTGTAACAATTTTGTACGGTGTGTTTCGAGGTAGAGATTACCAGGGAATAAAGACACGTTTACTCGACTGGAACAAATGTTGAGTTCTGATATAACCAATTTGTTTCGATAAATCAAAGTATTAAAACAATAATTCTCCGATAGAGCATGACGGAAAAATTGGAGCGAATTTCGTAGCCGAGTTGAAACGGATTAAATTCGTAAGCGAAATAGATGGAAATGTATTTTTCATCGAGAATTTCAGTGAAAATTAGCGTAAAGCTATGACCATCGTCGGGTTCGTTAACGAGCCGGAATTATCAAGACTGGACACTGACGAAAAAGCATGGTAATTAGTGTCGCCAGAGCGGATTGAACTTGGCAATTTCGCGGCAATTTAACGAGAGATATACGCGGCAGCGAATGCAAAAGTGGTCGCCCCAGAGAAACGTTCTCTGTGCACAATGTAAATCATTTTGTCCGTTTCTGACAGCAAGCGCCGATGGCACTTGCAACGAGGCCATAAATGTCCCTGATATTGCCGTAATATACTCCCGTCTAAAGTATCGCGGAACCGTTGCACATTTCACGACGAATTAAACTCGTTTTTATTACTTTGATATATTCTGATAACACAGGAATAAAATCGTTCAACTATATCTTTGATTCGATACAAAAATTATAGCTCTTCGTTACAATGATTAAAATAATTATGAAATTCAAAAGACAAATTTTCAAATTTCGAACTACTAATATTTCTCTCAACTTTCCAAATCTTCAATCTCCCAAATTTCCCAAAAAGATCGCAGATGAAAATCAGAATTGTTTGGTCTAATCGCAGTTACGCGAGTGTTTCGAGGGGATTTCGAAAAACACGACCGAACAAAATGATAGGTGACAATTACGGTGGTTCGGCAGAGAACGGAGAAATGTCAGCCACGCGCCGTTGCACCAGATACAGGAATCGAAAGCAGCGGCAAACGAGCCGATTCATTTATTTTCCGGCACGCGCAAATGCATATTGATTTCTCTGCTTGCGTTGCCCTGAATTTGTTTTGTCTCCCGTATGTTGCGTTTCACAGTCCTTTTCTTTCGTCGAACTTTTGAAACAGACCGCGAAAATCACGCGGTGCAATCACATTTGTGACACGTACTCTTCTACGAACTGACAACGCGAGATATTATGTCTCTCTTCGGTTTCAAATTACCGTAGAATAAATAAAAAATAAAATCAGACTTTTGATGTCTCGAAGTAGTCAGCCAACCATTTTATAGCAAAGACGCTAGTAAATAATTCAGGTAGTAATTTTCGTTAAAATACGAGCTTCGAAGCGATATGCTTCTTGCGCTGTTTACGTTACTTTTATGTCATGAAATCATATCGGTCTCGATACTTCGAACTCCGTGAGTTCGATGTACACATAAACAACAGCGTAATAATAAAAGCAAACTCGTTCATCAATATTTATTTATCATTAAACGTTGTTCGATCCGCAAACGAAGAAATTCCGAGTCGAACGAGACACGAAAAGCTTTCAAACGCTTCTTCCACTTCAAAGACAGCAATATACATAAATTTCAAACGTATCAGCCAACCATTAAAGGGATCCGTGCACGGTTTTCCACAACGTCCGCCTCGTTTTTGCGCTTTTTCTTCGCCATCAAGCTCCGTGGTCAGCGTAGAACGAGCACTCACCCTTCTCCACCCCGTTCGTGTTTGCTTTCTCTTCTCGAGACGCCAGCCAACCCCCGGAAGCACACAAAGCGCATCCCCGTGACGTCGTACCGGTTCCTTGCCTTTCAGGAAAAACCTTGAATTCGTTGCTGGTATTCTTGTTCTCGCCGCGATCGCGTTTCTAAAGTTTTGTTACACCGACCGCCACGAATACCTTGGCCGTTTCCGCTGACGGAGGCGATAGTCGTTTCCGTTTCAATAAAGAAACGCTCCTCTTCGTCTTATCGAGACTCGCCGAATTTTCATTCCCTTTTCTTCGGAATATCGCTCAGATGAAATTTCAACTATAAACAGCGGATTTTGCAGCTTTCGAAAATACATAGTTTATTTCTGTGCATTTGAAACTGTGTTCTGGAACGCCATTAGGTAGTTCTATATTTTCGTTTCACGCGCAAGTTTCTAAATTGAACATTCGTATATTCAGGAACTGCAAATACTTTTCAAAAATAATTCTACATTTCCTCGGGTGCAATAAACTCTTCGCCAGGAACGGTGATAAAAATACGGTAAATATAGGTTGTCTGATACATGAAATTTCCTTGGTTGAAAATAGACGAAATTTTAGTTGGAACGCTCACACAGAAGGTGCCATATTCCTTATCGAAGTGGAACAGAGGTGCTCCGACAATCGATACGATGCTCGTAAAATTTCTCATCAGACAGCAAGGAAGTAACCGCGTGTCTGACAAACAAGGTATTTTCGTAACAAGGTGAAATATCTTCCGGTGGTTATTTACAATTCAATTCAGTGTCTCCAATTTTCTCCGCCGAATAAAACACCGTGACCACAAAAAATAAAATGATCGAAAGGCGATAGTGTAGCTGCAAATCTACCGTGTGAAATAAAATATTTCCGAGCGTACCGACTGAAATAAAATATCCACCGTCTGCAAAATTTTATTCGCCGCCTCGTTGTTGTGAAACGCTGTTTTGTAACTTCTTCGATACTTCCCTTCAAACTTCGTGTTACGTGTTCGTTTTACTGTTCGAGCCCGCCATGGATTTGGTAACATGAACGATTAATTTGGATCGAATCCAATGACAGCGATTTACGGGGATTTCGTTCTCACGCGGTAGGCACACACGATGCCCTTTTATCCGCGGACTTCCTCGCGGATCGATAGATATTATTTCCGGCCTATACGCGACACATGCTGAATCCACAATACGCTTCCGCGTGCATGCGATACGCGACTCATAGCAATGCGAATGCGTTTCGCGTCCGGTCACTCGATGACGCCTTAATAAAGCTATCGTATTGGACTCGTGAGATTGAATTACTTTCAACTACTATTTCGCTGTAATGCAATAGCAAAAATGTTCAAATATTTCCTCTTCATCATGAATGAGATTCCCGAATCTCGAAATTCCCATATTCTTAGATCTTCAAATCCCAAAGTTTCCTGATCTCCGTATTTTCAAATCCCAAAGTTATCTCATCTCAAGATCGCCAAATCCCGAAGTTTCCTAATCTCAAGATCCCCGAATACCCATGTTCCCAAATTCGTACATCTCTAAATCTCTGGATCCTCGAATTCTTACACCGCCAAATCCCTAGATTCCTATATCCTGCAGAACCCCAAATCCCAACAATTCCAAATTCCAAATCGACCTCTTGTCTTTCGGTTGCCATATTTTTCCTAATGAAACTTAAATTACTGGACCTTGGAGTGGATGCGAAGACGAAGAAATCTTGTCAGGGACTTATCCAAAAAATAATTTTCCGATCAGAACCGTGTAGTCAGAAGTACATTTTACCACACGATACGATTAGAAAGGAGAAATAACAGAATTCGCGGTTAGTTTTTAGCATTCGCAAGTGAACACATGCGGAAAAACAGGGTAGCAACGCGTAAAACCACGGTTCAAAAGTACTCGGATTTCCTTAAAATTCGTTGAAAACGTTTGCCTGAAATATTCAACCGTTCAGGTTGCATTCAACATTCTCGCGAACGAGGAAAAAACACACGGGGGGAAAGTAGAAACGAAATGCGACGAGAGAAACGGTGGATCGTCGTAAATTTACGTCCGGGAACAACGTTCTCGAGCGAATAACGCGACATCCGAAAACGTTTTCCGGGAAAGCCTGACGTTCCCGAAAACTCAACTGTGGGAAACAAGGAGGGAAAAAAAATACTTATATTTTAGAGGAACAGGAAAACGTTACCCGCGTTCGATGGAAACACCGCTCTATTCCGGATACGTAGCTTTCTCGTTTAATAGACTTCCAACTTCGTCTGAAACAGTTTTTCTCCTGTTTCCCGAGCGATCCCGGTAAACTGCCGGATAAAAGAAAATCACGAACATCGCGGAAAAATTGTCTCTCCCAAAGTCAAAGTTCCTATTTTGCAAACTCGTACATTTAGAGGTGGTTTACATTCTGTCTTAACAGTTAATTAATTATGCCAATTATATTTTATAAATATTTAATATCATAAGATATCTTTAAGGTTAATGAGAGCAACTAAGGTAGAATCTAATGCATAATTCTGCTATTTGCATCTATTTATTCTGAACAAAATTTCAATCTTACGTACGTTTAGTTAAATTAAATGAAGCTAGCTTAGGAGTATGACTACATAAAGGTTTAAAGATTTATCGACGAAGAGATATTTACCGGTAATCGAAGTGTTAAAGCATCATTAAACGATAATAAATCGCGTTCTTTCAGAAAAGCCACTACACCTGCAAAGAATTTCCCACTGACGGTAAACGCCAGGTAGGAAATAAATTGTCGAAACAAGTCTCGCGGAAAAATGCTCATCAATCCTCGCAGGAGTTGCTCATCAACGATGCCATCGGGAACGATTAAGTTTCCAGAACAAGCGAAATGTTCGCGAATTGCCTCCGCCATCGCTGCAACTCCATCTGCTTGGCAGAAACGCGAGTAGGGTGGGAACGGGCGTAGCAAAGCGCTTAAATTTAATCGAGCTGGAAATTCGGGACCGTAGTCGGCCCGGGAATAGACGGCTAACACTGGCGTACGTAAAATTTATTATCGCGTCAATTAGAAATTGATGGAACGACGAACTAATCGATTTAGGATCGAATCGGGCCCGAGTTCGAAAACGAGCGTACCTTCCCGGTTTTCCCGCGGGTCGCTTCTCTCCGTCGTTCGAATCCCGTTCGTTTCACGCTCGAATCTCACCCTCTTTTATTGCTTACCGGCTGCTAATTATGTGTGGATGGACTGGAATCGGCCTCGTTCAGTGGTTTTCGTGGCCTTCGCTTCCGTTAAGGGATTTCGCTCCATTGTCCATCGGATAAATTAATTTCTAACCATTTGCAGACTCAACGAATCGAATTTGTAACACTATTTTGGAAATCGAGAAGTCTATGCGCGAATATGCAGTTGGGCGCGATGTTTCTTTTACGTGAACTTGAAAATATTCAAATCCCTAAATTTCTATATTCTTAAACTTGAATGAGGAGGCAAATATTTGCATCGCAGTCTCCGATATTCCGAACAGCCCGTGTCCCTTCCTTTCCAGCACCGCCATTCTATTCCTCTTTTTCCCGATCGTTCCCATAGTTCGGTAGACTTCACAAGTTTTCTAATTAGTATGGTGCCTCCGGCTAAGCGAAGTCGGTCGCCCGACAGTTTAAAACGGGGGAAAGGAACGCCTTTGAGTCCTGCCAGGAACTTCAGGCACCCTCTAGTTCGCCCTCTTCTCCGTTTTTCTCTCGAGACAGGTCGTAAAGTCGGTCCATCGACTTTGAGATTTCTTCGACACCGTCTTTCCACCTTATTATTCGTCCCTGTGTCTGTCGGCCGAACCGCGAACTTCGCCGATACGGGGCTGGTCAAAGGGACATGGGTCGTCGCTGAAATCACCCCCCGCAAAGTTGACGACGTTCGCGTATGCAATTAAAGTCAACAGGTCCTCGTCTCGGAAAATAATGGGACGTGGAGTCGGTTGAAATTGAAGCGACGCCGAGGATCAGAGCTACGCGCAGCGGGGATGACAGCGAGGGGTGGCTCCGCGAAATCTCATTTAGAAATTTAAATAATGAAGTACTAGACTTTACACCCGAATCCCTGAATTTTAAATTTTCAAATTTTATAACTGTCAAGCCGTTGAATTGTCAAACTCTATTTTTCAACTTCACCCAAAGTTCCAAGTTCTCACTTCCTCAAATTTCTACATCCACAAACCCCTAAATTTCCAATTTCTCCAATTCCCAAATTTCTACATTTTCAAATTCTCGAGCCCCGAATTTCGAAACACGCAGATGCTCACGTTGCGAAAGGTCGCGGTTTTCCCCGGCGTTTAATCGCGAAGAATTCGCGGGAAAGTGGGCGCGTAATTCGTATAACAGGAGCCTTTCCGCCTTATTACCGTCGTCGTTAACCGTCTGGGTCTGGTTCGCGCTGCTTTTGAAGCAGCGAGTGGCGGTGTTTAGGCGCGGGCACGTAAGACCACTCGACTCGCCTCGTTCACGCCTCGCTCCTTTCGGGGGAGCCACGGGGTTGTTTCCGCTCTTTCGCGGGCAGGACAAAAGGGCCAGGTCGAGGGCAGATTGTTTACGCCTCCTCGATCGTTTATTTGAATATCAATGTTGAGCACGGTCGCGTGGATGGAGCAAGAGTTTCCTTCTTTTTGTTGCACGGGATGAATTCAGAGTACGGGGGTGAGCGAAAGATGCACAAACGAAAGTGTGCTACAAATTACGTGTTGTAATTTTAATGCATTTCATTCTATGCATAAACTCACGCTTTGTCGATGAAACATACCTGCACTGTTATACCTCTATAACGTTAAACGTTACGCGAGTCTTTGTGAATTCACCGATGAAAGAATAAAACAGTTTGTTGTTCTCTCTGGCTTTATTGTACATTATGCAGTTTCACAATAACTTCTGTAAATAATGCATAAAAGAAAGAAAGTAAAATGATTTTACTGTGAATTCAAGTGTTTGTAATGAAATATTCAGAAATATTCAAAGTGTTCTTTGCATATGCATCCAGGAAACTATTTGTAACGTCGAAGCTCAAGCGGGAACACTCCCATCCAAGTATCTGCATTCTCTTACAGACGGTTCTAAGATTATTGTTAAATTGAACCGATGCATCGTATCGATTTCACCTGACACGAAACAACGCTGAATATTCGAAGAATCTTTCTGGTGAATCTCCAAGGCATAGAAAATGCACCGGGGAAAGTAGTAAGCATACACCTGTGTGCAAATGAAAGAAGAAAACCGGGTAAAAGTTCGCTGCAGGACCGAGCGAACACAAATTGAAGGAACTTTCTTTCGGTAACCGCGCACCACTGTTTTTACAATATTAAATCGATACCATCTCTTTTTAAACTGCGAAAACAACGGAAGAAATTGAAAAGAAAGTACAAAACTCGTAGAGTTCCGTCTTTTAATTACAATACCGTGAATATTTATTAAATTGCTCGAATGTTATCCCTACCCATGCGCAATTTTGAAAGAGAAACTTAATAGAATTGCTCGAGACAAGAAATGTAATCGTACACCCGTCGCTTAAAATGTTTAAATCGAATTGTTGCAAGGTGTACAAATGGTTTGAAAGCAGTTTGAAATCGTAGAAAAGGTAACCATCCATTAAGATCCGCTCGACCGGATGACGAAGTTTAAATAACTCGTCCTCGCGTCTATTTTTCAGTCGTATCTGGCGTGGGCCAACCGTCATAGAAACGTTATTTCATGCACCATGGCTCGAGAGGGATTCTCGATGATGAAAATCGCGAATTCTATACCGGACCTCCATTTCCGTACGAAAGTCTTGCGCAATTTCAATCCTCTTTTTACGGCCACGGGAGAGTCTCTCTCTCTTTCCCTGGTGCCTCGAAGCTTTTCTTTTTTTCGCGAAACCTGTTCGCCCCGTCCGCTTTCCATTCCCGAAAAAAAAAGAAAAATAGAAACGGACCGAGAGAGAGAGAAAGAGACGGCGGATAGAAACGCTGCTAGCTCGATTTCTTTTCAGTTTATAAAGAGATAGAAACCCTGGACGGTTCTGAATCTCGATAGAATGTGCCGTGCCCACTACCCTCTTTTTCTCGCCCCGTTTTCTCCGCTTTGGTTCGGCCTCGTTTCACGGGTCGGCTTTTATCCGCGTATCATTAGTCCCTCCCGTACTTCATTACGAAAATTTCCCGTTCCCTGTTCTCCCTGCCATCGCCCTCCTCGTTCTCCCTCGAACACACGCGATGGAAATTAATTTCAACCAATACACCGTGACACGATGTGTCGCGCGAAAGGGGCCGACGTTGAATTACTCGTCAGCGAAATCCATTGACGTTCGTTTAGCGGTCTCCCTTAATGGAGCCCGACGTTTTCTGCCAAGACGAACCGCGAATCTTTTTCTCCTTTCCTGAGATTGGATTCGACGCTCGATTTCGGGGTAAATTGTACCCATTACTTTAATAAATATGTTACGAATAGTATAAACAAGAGTAGTACACGTATAGAAAATTGAACCAGTTCATTGAAGCACCTCGTATATTCAGACATTGAGGTATTACTGTAATCCCGCAAATTGAATGGTGAGCGAAAGGTGTAATTTCGGTTCCACGCCCTATGTCCCATTTGACAAGGGATCTAACAGCAAGTACCGTAATGCGTTAGTTCGCCGACCCCTCGTCGTTGCGTATTAATAATAAAACCCAGCGGGCCAATTAATGGTCGATATTAACCCCGATACACGAGGGATGGAGCAGGAAGCTTGGAATGCTAACTACGCGATCGGTATCCGAGGTGAACTATGCCCGACACCCGGCTCCGCGGTTCCGGAAACTCGCTGTGCCACGGCGGATGTGCTGCATGCTCTTCTCCGGTATCGTAATATTAAAAAGCTGTGCCGGGAAGGCTTTCAGGGAACGGTTCGCGGAGAAATTGTAGGCCAGGAAGAAGCGGTATCCCGTGTAAATTTATGAAACTATGCATATGTAATGTACGACCGGAAACGAGCATCGTGCGCGCCAATGGAAACCGTAAGAAGCCGTGGATTATGGCGTGAAATGGCTATTGTATTCAGGAAGGGTACGGTTTTCCATTGAAACTGGCAATTTCCGAATCGAAAGCTTATTTCTTCCGCGATCGGTGGCCAAACGTCCTTTGGCTGAGTACCCTCTTGCTTCTATCCACAGTTTCCGTGTTTTCCGAATGGCGCTGTTCGACTGCGGAGAGATAACTTGCTCCTTATCGATACAGTCTATTCTCTTTAACGTAGATCTATTTTTCGAAATATTCTGCATAAATGGTAGGGTGTGTTAGGATACTATAAAAGTGGACTTTACGTGGGAGACAGGAAAGAGATTGGTAAATTGACAAATTTGTAACGTTTTGATTTCGCGTATTCGATCGAGGAGGTAGAAAATTTATCGCCAAGGTGGTCGGCCACACACCACGTGGAGCAGACGGTGTTAATTTGTCCGGATGCAGTGTGTTGAAAGTGAACCCAATAAATATTCAAGTGGCGTGCTTTCTAGGGGTCCAAAGTCGTGGCCCGTGTGTTTCCTTGCCACGTGACCGTACGTCGATCCACGTTTTCCCATGTTTCCCAATAGCAAATGTGTCGACAAATTGTGTACTCGGAGTCGTCTTGATTTTCCTACGAGCTGGCCAGAATATCAAAGAACGAGTGCCTCGAATATAATTAAAACTTTCATACGCCGGAACTTTAATTAGAACGTGGAAACTCTGTTTAGAACGGAACACTTATACGCAATCAATATCCAACTTTCGAACGTTAATATCTAATATCTGCGACGTTAATTAACGCGAACTGGATTAATAAGAGATTAGGCGATATTTTATAAAAGTTCCGAGCAAAATTACTGGTATTCAGCATTAAGTGCTACGGTTCACAAGAAACACCGCGTTTTACGAAGCCAACCGAACGCAAATTACAAGCAAGAAAGTGTATTTTCTAAAATTAACATGCAACGCATCGGCCCTATAAGTCTATTAAGCGGCGTGATTATAAAGTTCACGTTAGACGCCGTTTAATTAATTACTTTCATCAGCAGCGTTACTGCGAAAGCCGACCGGAATTAATTTCCTCGACTTAACGGCGGTGAATGAAAATCTTGTTAACAATGTACTCGCCACGTTGCACGCCGAATAATAAGATCACGGATCTATTTAGGGTAACCCCATAATTCGGTAAAATACTGATCAACCTCTTCTTGAAATTTCATTTACTTTTTTTCTCGATAAATAAAGTTTCGCGATACGCGCGCTAATTCTGATCTTCTTTAACATAAAATTGAACTTCACGGATTCAAGAGGATTCAGGGAACAGTAATTTTTATGAATTCCGATGATCGTAATAGATTATATAGCCACAGTATTTTCACGCGTTGCACTGGAACTCGTAGTATTCCAAGAATGTTCGCTCGATAGTCCGTTCATTGAACCTACACGATCAGAAGATTAATTCGATCATTGTTTCGGACGAGTAATAAATTTCCTGGAAGCTGTATTTAATGCGTAATCGATGGAAATTGAATATCTCGATGAAAATGATGTAGTCGACGTGTCGTATATTCTCGAGCACGATATGTTAAAACGGCATTTTAATGCTTGCGTAAAATTCGTTGGAAGTTAAAATGACTTTGGGGATTCTGCGTGGAGAAAAGTAAGCTATATCCATGGATCAATTAGCAGAGGGCAGCAGACTATCCCAGGTCGTAAGCAGGGTGCACGATGAACGTTAGCGTGACGTTATTGGAGGGGTTGGTCGTTACTTTTATCGTCCATCGAAGTCTGGAACACGGAAATCGCCGGTGGATTACGAGGGACAGGAATCTCCTTCCCTTAACTCGCCGGAAAACTTTTTCCCTCGGCTCTTCGAGGGTATCCGATAATCGTGGCTTTCTCTCGAAATATCCGAGACGAGGTAGGAAAATTTCGTCCATGAAATCGGTTTGCGATGTCGTTGCGGCTCCGTTCACGGCCATCCTGACGCGTTTCACATTTTCGCGCGTTCGAACTGACGTTTATTTTAATAAATCGAAAAAGACGCGTAAAAGGCGATTACCAGAATATCGCAGCAGTTTTCACAGGAAGAAGATACAATGGACCAGTTAATGAGAATTAAATGATATCGAATTACTGCCGTTTAAATAACGTCGCGATTTTATCTCAGCTGGTAATTCATCCCTCGTTTTTATTAAAACGTTACTTTGAAATATCGGCTGACATTCTATCGGATTATATTCGCTTCGGAGTTTCGTACTTTTTCATTTTTATCTATTACGCTGAAATCGTGAATCGTTAATATTCGCCAGGAAATTGACTCGTCCCTCTTGATTTTCTCAATTAACGTAATTAAACAACTCCAATTACGAATCACTCTTCGAACAATTTCGCAAATCCCCGGATCAGTTTTCGATAAACACAACGATTCCACCAGTCTGTATCGCATAATAACGATATATCGCGACGAAAACGAATCGTGATTTCTGCATAATATTTTCAAGATAGAATTTCTACCTTATCGTCGCTGTTCCAGAAGATCGTCTTCCACCGACCATCGAGCAAATGGTTCTCCAGTTATATCACCGTAGAGTAAAGGGCGTGACCGAGACATCAGGGTGATTTTGGAAAGAGCCAGGTCGCATAATTCTCTAGTTAGTCGCCTGCCGGCTGTCCTTTATAACCCACTCGGCGTAATAAACATTTGTAATTCGCGAGCACCGCTTGCTAGCGCGAATGCGGCGCTAGCTCAAGGATAGGGGCTGAATAGCCGGCGCTAAAAGCTTAGTGGAAAAAATATCAGTAAATCTCGCCGCCTTGTTCCGTCGACGTAGAAATTAACGACGTTTCTCCTCTCGTTACCACCTCTCCGTGGCAATGTTTCCTCTGCTCATGTGCGTTACCTTCCGTCCGCTTCGAACACGTTCGTACCGTGTACATATGTCGCTACTGCATACGTATACCAGCCTAGAGGTTACCGTGGTTGCATGGGGTGTTCTGTTTTGACTTGACCATCCCTCGGTATCGAGGGTGGCCGTGATACGCTGCACGACAATGTGGAGAGTATGTATCAATGAAGGGAATATTATGTGAATGAAGTTATATAGCACTGGGTGTGCGAGGCAGGTTCACGGGGATCCACCCTCGATAAGTTATTTGTTTCGCTAGGGGGAGTAGGAATAATAATCCGAATAGATAAATCGAACATTATTCTTTCATTATGCGATATCATAGCTTGTAGATGCTCGTAATTGGATACCAGTTTGATGTTGCTAGTAGGTATTTCATTATTACCATTTTATATATATCCACGATCAACGAGAAAATAATTAATTTTCGATCAAATTTTCCCCCGCGGGGACACGCTAGCCAGTTTGCAATAATCGTCTTCCGCATCAGCAAAACCCGGTATTAAAATTGAAGAATATTAACAAAAATTCGTCATTAACAGGCCTGCGCCGAAACGAAATTGTATCAAGCATCTGAAAATTTCCATATTAAAACGTCATAAACGCAACGACGAGGTAAACACCGAGGACAGGCAGGGTGGAGAGGTTTTCCAGCCAGCTAAAAAGCGTGGAAAGCGTCGAATCCCGCGCCAGTGAACTCGGACGCGAAACTGTCCCGAGAGGATAGGCGCGTGCAGGTTATCGTGGGGACGCGTTTAAGGATTAAAGTCGAGCTTACGAAAGCCACTCGGCGACTCGCGCGTTACGCCAGCGCGTAGATTCGAGAGCAGATGTTCGTAATTGCTCCCCGACGGCCGTGCAGCCGTCGTCATAAGTGGTGCACGACGAGCAAAGTCCTTCTGAGGAGGGGTGCACCCTGTGTGCACCGACGGTGTACCGTGTATACGTCCGCGGGCTGTGTATGTACGCCGTGTTTGACTTGGCCGTGTGCGAGCGCTCGGTGCCTGGAGGTGTAAACAATTATTGCAGCAACGATGCAAAATGAAAATTGCAAACAGCCCCCGACCATGGGAACCCGCTACTCGTCTCTGCCTTGCGTGCCATCGATTATGAATAGGTTCGCGGTATTACCGTGGTAAGAAGTCATTTGAATAGTCTCGCTTCCGCCAACACAAATATCACGTTATATTTGTGGCTTTAGGAAAATACAGGTCAAAAGAAGTGAAAATTGTGAACCAGATCTATAGCTCGACCATCAGTTACATTTTTATATCATAAAAATGAGTAATATTTGAAAACAGTACGTGGAAGTGCTCTCGTAGGAGAGAAAGATGTAGCGGAACGAGACGGAACGTACTTGAAACCATCTTCGTCGGATATCTTCGATTAAACACCAACACTCGAGCATTCTTAACTAAACACAGCTTTGGAGAGTGTTTTCGTGGATCGAAAGGGGTAGCTCGAGAACTTTCCTTTCCGCGGGCCATTATTCGTCGCGAAAGTTTGTCGACGCTGTTAACACGGCGATTAATTAATTCATAGTAGCGTTACACGAGGTATTTATGCGACGAATTTATCTTCGCTGTGTCGTGGAACGACGGGAAAGCGGTGTTCGCGAGAAGGTCGCCCATCGAAATTCTTCGCAAGAAATTTAACGCTTTGTGGCCGGTTCTCAAAGGATTCGATTCGCCGCGGGGTGAACATAACTCGCATAATAGTGAGCTCGATGATTGAACGACATCATTTCGTTAGGACAATTGGCCGAATAAGCAGCTCGAAACCGTTTAATGGAACCATTTGTATTCAAACTTGTGCGACTGGGCTGAACACTGCGGGAAATATGACGCGTCATTCATTGCAAACGGCAATTAATATAACAATTATACTGCCAGCAAGCTACGTTGTACTTACCTACCATTACACGATAGGTCCGCTTATAATTCCGTGTTACGTCGTTCTTAACTTCCTCTATTTAATCGAGCCATCAAGAATTCATTGCTGCCTTCGTTTTAATTTTTAATCAGTAGTTATACTACAACGAGTAATAACTCGAATAACTCTCTAACTTTTGTATCTCGCATCGAATAGATTATTCTACGCTTCTATTCGAATGTTTTTTAGAAAGCGAAAACGTCGTTGGGAGAAGAGCAATTTTTTAATCGGCATTACCGAGCCCCTTTTGACGCGTTTTGTTAACTTCCATCCTGGGATTCGAATTTTCTGCCCTCTAACCTCTTGAAGAAACGCTTTCGTGTTCGCAAGAGTGTGAAATGTTCGCCGGGCAGTCAAGAAGTCATTGTAAGCAGCGCCTTTGTTCTTGCAGCTGCTTGAGAACTTTCTCAGAGATTGTAATTGAGAGCAAAATTCAGTACGCTCTTCGAATGATTTAATACTTTTCATCAGTTATTCATCTCATATGTATTCATTGACGTATGCATTAATAATAAACAATTTTTCACTCCACTTTTAATTGGACTGTAATTCACCTTCTACTTTTTTATTCCATACTTCTATCGTTAATGTAAAGCTGAAACGTTTAAGCAACAAGTCCACGTGTTAAAAATAAAATAACCCCCAACGACAAATTTTTGCCTTAATTATTCGAATAATACCTAATTGGATACCCATTCACCGCGCTACTACGAATGCAGTTGCATAAAGTTATTCGAGTGGCTAAAAGAAGCATCAAATCTTCGACGGTTGGGGAAGATAAGCCTTATTTAGTGTATTCGTTTACGTAGAATTCGCAATCCGTGATGGTTGAACACCTCAGCAGGAGTATTCCTGTCGTACACGGGGTAGTCGCGTTTATTCCCGGATCAACGTCCCTCATATTGCTCGTATTATACGTGGAAAACGTCCGGCTTGCAGTTCCTCGCCCGCTCGTCGGTTTGCACACATAAACGTGGCTTTTGTCCTGCTATGGTTGGTCGAGTGTACTGTGGAAATGGGCTTATTTCACGTCCACGTGTGTACATACGCCCGGTACGTATACTTACCGTGTCGCTCTACTAAATAAGTAGCGAGAGGTTCATTTACGCGCTCGTTCTTGGCAAATGGTTCAATTCGAACCGCGTGCTGAACCGAGCCACGAAACGCAAGCCGTGTTTTCTCGATGGGTCGTCTTCGTCCGCGTAAATTTCACGATATTTCGTAACAACGTTACTTAGCAACCGGTGCCACCATTGGACGACGAGTGAATTTTATTAACGACTGCCAGCAACCCCGAGACGAAGAAAAGTTTGCTCTTCGATTGGCCTCGGTATCGACTGTGTCGGTTAAGCGAGTTACCCGACTCTGAAAAGCCCGTCGATCGTTCGTGGTCACGATTCGCGAGTTAATTGACGAAACGCAGACTTTCGGACCAAATAGGACTAGAGTTTCGTATTTCTTTTTTTATTGAAACAGTGCGAAGGGTAGAATGGTAAGTAGAAGTTGGTACATCGTTTGACAAACTTCGACAATTTACTTCAACATTCACAAAACTTAAAATTATTCAGGGTCTCTGACCATGATAATGACGATACTTGAAAGTCCATGTCAGTTGAAAGACTTCGACTAAATTTCAACTAAGTCAGTTTGAATTGTAAGAAAAAAGTTAGTCGGTGAACGATGGAAAGTAAACTAATATAGTAGATTTACAGACAGATTTCGTTATCGTCACCTCGTTGTTAATAGATCAATCAGCAGAATGTCTATTTAACAAACTAAACACGTGTCGTTCAGCTAATACACCGAAACCAATAATTCTTAGCTGTAGCAATTTCGTTCCCCTATATTGCCACGGGGATACCTAAAAGCTTGTCCGAACATTAGGGTGGGATGCGATAGCACACCCATCCTATTCTCTTAATCTCTCTCCCTTCAATTATTGGTTGTTCCTTCGCAACTGGTCCCTCCACGGAAAAAGTTTCTGAATAGAACGAGTTCCCTCCGGGGCAACCCTGAAGTCACTCGAGAAATACTCGAGGAAGTTGGAATAAATCTTTATTGCACCCTCGAATTCGTTTCCTAACCCAACTTTCCGTACTGTATGAATAGAAATACAAGATAGATTACACGATTTCGCAAAGTTGGATATATGACGAGCGCGTGAACCTCCCTCTGTCTCCCAACGGTTACGACGTCTGGTTTCGTTAACGAACGAGGACGGAAGAACACGCGTTCACGAGGAAAATGTCGTCCACGTCGTGTCGCGGCGATTTCCTGGCTCGACGGACAACGATAACGGACGGGAAAAGTAACGAGGTCGCGCGATGGAGGACAGAAATCGCGGTGTCGTGGAAATGAAAGTCCGCATCGCGCGTCAGATTTTTCTTTCCAATTCCGCACGATCTGTCACGGGATGACGGTGGACGGAGAAGGCGGAGAACGCACGGAAAAGAAACAGCGGATCATTACGCGGCGAGAAGACGCGCGACGACAAAACATTCCCGGTTCCGAGCATCGAGGCGAACCGGTGGAAAGCAACCAGCTCGGTGAACGCGATGATTTGAATTTTCCTTGCGTATCGCGAATGAACCGATAAGACGCAGAGAAATAAATGGCACGGTCGCGAATGCAGCTTTGGTCGTCTGGAGAGCTGGAAACTCTATTTTATGGTAAATAGACGTTGCTGCGAGGGTCCGCCGCCTTCCACGCCGCGTGTATAGGGGATCGAAATCGGAGGAAGGGTGAGATATAGCGAAGGAACGGGGGTTAAGAACGATATGCCGTTACCGAGACCCGCAGACGACGCGACGTTTTCGCCTTCGGTTTATCGGTTTTCAAACTGGCTGCTAGCTTTACCTGTTCTTCCACCCGCTGCCGCTTCCATTTCCGTTTCAGGATATCAATTTTACAGTCTTTTAATTAACGCTGCATTCTACACCGGCGGTGTACTTAAGCTTCCTTAGGAGGGTAATTCTGAGAGAGACAATTACGGTATTTCTCGAATTATTCGCTATCGTTTCGTTATATCGAAAGTAACTGAGTTTGTCTACAGATATAATTTTACCTTCTTGTAGAACATACACAAGTGATCAATTTCGATGATCAACCTATTTTCCAGATCGGTTTGCACGAAACTTCTGTCCTCTGTTCCAGCGTAGAAGGACAAACCGTAACTAAGGATGTATCTCGCTTTATAAGGGATGTTCTGTGGGCACGTACGAGGAGTTAGCGTCACTTTCATCGGCTCCGAGACACGGTACACCAAGAATCGTGCAAACCGGATCCTCCAACATGTTACCGGAAACTAGCCGAAACTTGGCCATGTCGATGACTTCCCGATCCGACTTTCTTTTCCGGTGGTTTCGGTTCGGAAGAGGGTCGCGGTTTTAGTATCGCGTCGAACGGCCCAATTTTCGGGAAGTTCCCGCGGGAGTTGGTGAGAATTCGATGCCGAAGTTTTCGGAATCGTCGCTTTGTTTGACTGAGATGAACTTCAAGACGCGGCGTGCACGTAATTGCGGTGACACGTGTGTGACACAAATTGTCTTGGAGTCGTGCAGACTCGGTTGTGAACATGACGCCACCATCCTTAGAATTTATCGCTCACCATTATGGGAGTTTGCGAATCGTTGTTCTCAAACGGGGAATTCCATTGTTGACGAATCGGAACATCAAACGAAGGATCCCGTTGTTGCCCAGAATAGATTCCAATATTCGTTGCTTCATCGTTTATTTATCGAGTAATCAATAAGTACTTTATATAAGTGACCTATGCAGAATTTAACAATTCCGAGTAATATTAGTAGAAGCATTAATAATGTAACACATGTAGAAACTACTTCAAGGATCAAACATCCATGAGATCAATATATCAAAGATTCATGATACTTTGAATGATGAGCCATTCAATCATTTATGTATAACTACATTTAAAGTGTCAGTTAGTTCAAGCTGTCGTGTCAGCCAAGCTATTAATTGCGACAGTCAAATTAATAATTTTCAATATGTTGTAATATCACGTTAAAGAAAATGTACGCTAATTAGAATTTAATGTACCGTTCCGAAGGAATTTATATTCCTATCGAGCCTGTATAATTCATTGATTTTTATGACTTTAATGAATTACTGCCCTATCAAATAGCGATAAAATTAAAAGAGTTCTGAGGTTATTGCGAAGAGTCCATAAAATGCACCGGCCATTTCATCGTCAAGACGAAACTTCATAGTAGCCGAATCGATCGAAAGGAACTCGAAGTTATCGATAGCAGGCGATTGTTCGATAGCGCCGCCTCCACTTTCTGTAACCACTAAGGGCTGCTAACCCCTTAATGGAGCGAAACGAGTGAACCTTGCCTTGACACGTATTTCGCGACAAATATTTGTCAAGAAAAATTCATCTCCTTTCTGTGCCGGTTATTTCGTTGACTCACCATTGTTTGCTGTGGTTGGTGCAAATTTTTTCCGTGCCGGAAAATTCTGGAAAATAATTCAACGAACGAGCACGGCGAAAACGTCACGTTCCGGGTTGAAAATAAGCACGGGGTTAGCAGGGCTATCGCTGATATGGCAACTCAGGAAACTGGATTGCGGTAACGTTGCAACTTTTGCTAACCGAATTGCTGTGACACCGTAACTTCCGGAACCAGATTACTTCGATACGACGAATTTCGTGCAGTTATAGTAGAAAAAATACATTAGCAATTTGAAACGGTGACAACATGGCAAACACGTTGAAGCGAATTTGGGTAGGTTTTAGTGAATGAGAAAAAATCTCTTGTTACTTAATAAAATCTACTGTTCTCTCTTCGAAACCGGAAAAGCCAGTTGGTGGCGAGGACATCGCGACGCGTTTAATTTTCGCCAGAAACGAACGGAAGCGGAAACGGATCCTCGATATACATTGTCGTTGTACGTGAATCGGGGCGCGTTGTTTCTTTCGAGCAAGGTGTTCGACAACGAAGAAGAATATATTCGGTCACGTAGCCCTGGATACGAGGTAAAGGATCGAAGAGGGTTGCTACGAAATTCACGATCGACTCGGAAACACGTTGTTGTTTATTCGAGCAAAGTGTCTCGGCTATTCGACGGATAAACAGCGGCAGGAGCGACGAAACGAGCAGCGAACAAAAGTCACGGACACATCGATCTGCGAGCCGGTCGTTGAAAGTTAATCTTCTGGTAACAGGAGGACGAGGGGCGAGGAATTGGAGAGGAATTATAAAAAGTCGCCGCTCGTATGTCTTTCCCTATGTCCTATGCCATAATGGAGCACCGGGGACTCTGTTTTAATGTTGAAAAACGAGAATCGTGCTGTTTGTCTTCTCAAAATTACTGGAATATGGACAAATGTGTAGGTTACTTTATTGCCGGTGAAAATTCATGATGTACAGGCTGGGTCAAAATTCGCGGGCAGATTTATAATTCTCGCGTAATTTTAATGGCTCGTTGCTTTTTTCGTTTTTACCGCAGATATTTACAATTTACGTCCGAAAATTTGAATATGGAAATTCATGTATTTATGTGTACATATACATACCGGTGTACAATGTACGAGTTTCTAGCCCACCTTGTGTTTCATGCGGGGCCAGATAAAATGATACGGTTGGATACAATTGGAAAATAAACGTTTCAGGTTCAGAGCGTTTATTTTAGCGGAAATTGGTTCGGAAAAATGAGACGATTTCGCCAGGAGCATTTTGCGAATATATTTTCTTGTGATCTAACAAAGTGGATCGAAAAATGAGATGTAAATGCGAATCCCCGTAAGTGTAGATTGAAAGGTTCGTTCGGCATATCTTTGCTAAGGTTTCTGCAGACGAAGGATTCGTCGTAGCCTCGGTTCGCCCTGTATCGACCCTCAGGAGGGTTGTTCCATATCCGTTTAGTCAAGGTCTGACCCTTCTCATAATACCGTTCCCAAGAAGAAAGGGCTCCCGTTTATATATTGCCGAACCTGAAGGAATTCGCTGAAAATGGTACGCGCGATTTCCTTTAAATGAAAAATGAGGATAGACAATTCGATACTTCTTTGAAAAGGTGGCCGCTGAAAGAAATGATCTATCGATACAGTTACTTAATTTTTGTTCTTATTAAATATCAATGGACTAAAATATTTTACGAATAAATACATTCGCAGTTTCTCCACAAACCGTGTTCTATCGGGAACTCCCGTCGAAATAACGCACAGTTACGCAATCATTTCAACGATTCTACGAATAGATACGGCTAAGAGTGGTTTAGCCTTCGTCAGGCAAACCACGTCCACGTAGAGTGTTCATTGCGAACACCTTAACAAGGTTGAACCAGGCTAACAGGGAACTAGCAACAACTTCAATTGCGAAAACATTCCATAACACGGGAAAGTTCAGCGATAGATGCTCAAGGGTAAACCGTTTTACTTTCCACTGGAAGCGTAACTGCAGTTGAATTCATAGTCGTAAGTAGCTTAGTCCTGTTTACGCTTCCGATTCAACTTTATCCGGCATCCGCGCGTGTATTTAACTCGCGTACATAATGCTATCGCCTCGAATTCAAGCATCGTGCGAGCGAAATTCTGGCTGTGTTCCTAGCTGAACGTATCACGCGCCGCGTAAACGCAATCCGCCCGGCGGAAATTTAGTTTTACATAATAGCAGGATAGCGCGGTTATGACATGTCGTGCTGTTGAACGCGCTAATCAGGGACAGAACGTCGAAACGTTTCGAGATGCTTGTTCTCTGAACACGCGGGATGTTCAAAACGTTGTAGGAATTCGTTGATTTTCGACGGATCGATAACAGATGTAATCGAGCGTAATTTGAATAGGAATCGAACTTTCTGGTATACCTTGGTCAACGCTATCTCAATTAATCCTGATTAACGCGGCTTTCCGTAAATAAATTCTTCCGCGCAACTTTTTCTGTATATTCGTATTATATATTTTAAGAAGTTCATGTAACTTAACATTAAGATGGATCTTCCGTGTACTAAGTTGCGTGTTTCCTTATCCCTGTTTATTATATTCTTAGTCAGATGACCTCATTTAACGCTGGTCCGTTTAACGTTTTGCTAGAAAACTATCTTGAGCGTCAACCGGAGTGTTACTGTGAAATGATAAGCAGCAGGGTTAGATACCTTTACTCGAGATTAGATAACGGACAATCTGAAATAATTTATTATCCCTATTCCGCGAACTAGACAAGAATCTCTTCGTGTTTAATTAAAATAGATTTCGAATAATTTTTCATTTTGGTTATTTTACCCGATAAAAAAGAGAGGAAAGATAATCCTTCTCAAACGACATTCCCCGATAAATCAAATTATCGGCAGACCACTGTGACTTTCCGTTCTTCGGCAGAACAAACATCGTTTCGCGAGTAATATAAAATATTGGAAGTGGGAGGATTATAAGCGAAATAACGAACGAAACACAAGAGAGGAGGGTAAATTTTCGTCGGGACAGATGAGAAAGAAATTAGAAAAACGTTTCGTTGGTTGTAGGCGAACAAAGCGGATCGATATTCGTGACAAGGAATAATCCGATAGCGATGGATCGACGATCGCTGGCGCGAGTGTATACATCCAATAAAAGAGGTTACTCGTTCTCGCATCGAGTCGCATCAGCCACTTCGATATCGGGAAAATGCCACTCTTCGTAGGAGCGGTCGCACGCGCTCCGCGCGAAACAACACGAGCTGCTTGCGATTCAACCCGCGAGCACGTATTGCCATCGTGCTTGTCTGTGGAAAGGGCAACGCGTGTATGCATCAGATGCATCGTACATTCACCCTTTTCTTCGGTATCGGACTCGCTTTCGAACACCTCTCTATACCATTCTTTCATCGACCAAGAAATGAACTTACCGTCGAGTCCTTGTGTAACTCTTTGAACAGATGAAACGCTCGTTCGCTTAATTGAATTAAACTTTTGTTAAACCACGGTTGATTGCAATCGGTAATACGTACAGATCAACTTTTGTTATTTCAATTTCACGAAAGGTACATATGGTGACCCAGTCTCGATGTATTGTAGGTACACATGTTGCTATTGTATATTGTAGCAAATTCCACTGTTGTAATGTGTAGAAATGCAAGGTACTGTAACGTGTGCAACTACCATAGGTAGAAATATCTAGGTTGAAAATGTCAAGCGTGGAAGTATAACGTTGCGCGAATATCGCACGTGGAGATACGGGACGTGGATATGCAACGCATGGGAATACGGAGTATGAAAATATAATGCGTAGAATTACGGTACATGGACAAACATCGCGTGAAAATATAATGCGTGGAGATACAACGCGTGAATACAACGCGTAAAAATATACCAAATGTATAGAAATCCAAAGTGTGGAAAATCCACACGTGGAAATACAACGTGTAAAAGTATAACGCGCCAAAGTACATGTGAAAATACAACTCGTGAAAAGTTCACACTTACAAATATGCGTAAAAATATCAACCGTGGAAATAGTACGCGCGACGGTATAACAATCGGTCGACTAAATTTATAATAATAAAATGATAAAAACTGGGCAGTTTAAAAATAGCGAAGAAACGGTAATGAAATATTTATTTTTCCGTAGAACAGTCCCGTAGGGAATTTTCGTCGGATTAGCGGAAGGATTTTGTCAGCTTTAATTTGCCCAGATTAAACTTGTCCTGCAGTCAAATTTAATTTGACTAGATTAAATCCGCGAGTATATTCTTGATCCTTTCCAGTAGCCAGGGTTGAAATATAAAAATGTACAACTGAACTGTTTTAATTGAACTGTTGCGGTCGGAGTTTCCTCTGGAAACAGTGAATAGAATTCGTCGGTTTTAATTCAACGTTGAACGCTATCGTTGGGTAAAGAATGTTTCAGTCTGCATACTTTTTGCTCTCTTATTTGAATAGAGTTCCTTCGAAGCGACGCTAAATGGGAACAGCAACGTTTATTCAATAGACAATGAAACGAGTGTAATAAGAATACAAGAAGTGGAGCTTGAAAACATTTCTATTCTCGCAATTACAATACACGGGTCAGTTTTGTCTCGCTGTTTACCTGTATAAATGACTGTATAACTGCACTTACTCCTTAATTAAGTAATGTAATCAGAATAAAAGGTTAAGGGCACAATAAGAGCATTTAGAAACTTTTACTACTACAGTGGAAACGGACAAACGGAACCAGACATATACCATCGATTAGTTTTCAAATTCAAACTTTCGCTTTGATCTCGTAACATAGCAGTTTAATATTCACGCCAATCAAACTTTTCTTTCTACTTTACCATTACTCGATAATACAAAGTTCGTAATATGGGCTACTCGTGACCACCATTGTACTTAACGTATATTAAAAGGCAACTAGGCAGAAATCAAACGTACCCTCATTCTTTACTTGGACCACTTCTATCCCGTACCCTCATAGTCTTTTCATAAAGGAGTAATCAGGTTCGATAAAAAATATAATTAGTTTATTTTGAACATACACTTTCAAAAATATGTAACTCTTTAGAAAGATATTTACTCAACTGCAAAGGTATTTATACACTTATAGTCCGTGATTAAATGAATGAGAGCATTCGACCGAGCTTAAGCCGATAAGGGTTAATTCCTGAAAGCTTCATTCCAGAAAGTAGGTTCTGTTATCGCCAAAAGGGTCGAAACTAAGAAATAATAAATAAAAGCCCGCGTTGACTTTCACGCAACATGTCCCAGTTACACGAGCCTAAATCTCCAATAGGAACGAATCCGTCTAAATCCAGCGGCAACCCAGTTCCAATCCGTTCTATCAGCCATTACAACACACGAGACGTCTACATCCTGAATTTCAAGCGGATTACGACACACGCCAAGCGTAATATACCAGGCGTACCGGGGTATCGATCGAGCAGCAAAAATTCCTCGGCCGATCCCAGCTCTCGAAGAGCTGCAACGCCAACGCGGTTGCAACTATCGTGATTCTTCCGAGGAATAAATTTTCTTCCGTGCACCGCCCACGCGTCCTTAGGAAATAATAGCAGACCGGCACCGTTTTCGTTCTATCCGTGGCCTTGATCGGTCAAGTCTCTCTCCGTGGCTCGACCGTTCGCTCGGTAGCTAAAACAAGGCATGTGGGCGTGCAGTTGCAGCTGCATCCAGTTAATTCGCGCCAGCATTCGAGACCGTGTAAGCGTTCGTACACCCGCAGTTATAGTTCTCCTCCGCCTCCTCCCTCGGCTCCTCCTCGTGCACCCTCGTCCAGCCTCCGATCCCTTTGTCGCGCTGCGACTCTCTCTCTTGCTTGTTGTTTCTACTCGATAAAACGGCCGGCTACATAGGTAGTTTCGCTATTATATCGTTCAGTGGCTCGAAGGCCCCGGCAAATCTCGCGTAAACGGCACGAACGATGGAAAGAGACGGAACGCGGACACTCGACGATACGTTCAGAAATAGCGGATCGAGCTAACAACGGAATCGATGCTTTTCAATCCTGGTTAATTATCGAGATTGATGGACTCCGAGCATTGCCTGGAATTTCAGCGCTTGAACTTTCGCTAATTTGGACACTCGAAAACTTAGATATTTCAGAGCTTTGGAAATTCGGGATTTGAGGATTCAGGCTTCGAGTAATTTGCGAATTCGGAGATTTTGAAGTCTGGAGAGCACTTGGACTGTCGATTCAGGAATTTGGAAGTTTGTAGTTTCGAGAACTAACGTATTTAAAAGTTTCGGAAATTTTCGAATTGGATTTGGAAATTTGAAGGTTCTGGTTGTTGAAAATTCGATAACTTCGATTTCGAATATCTTAAAAGTCGATGACCTATTGACCGATAATTTATGGTTAGTTTAGACCGCACGTAGCAGCAGTAACCCTGGTAATTGGAGGAAATTATAAGCCACTGGTCTGGAGAACCGTTTAGACCTGCTTGGACAGAAATTCGACGAGTAAGTTATCGACTCATAGATAATCGCGCGTACACAGCTCGCATACCAAATCGCATCCATAGGTTCGCCTCGGACATTTCTTATCGCCCTCACGTTCGTTGCGAATTTTGCTGCTCCAAAAAGGGAAAACAACCTTGATTTCCCAAATTTATTTTCTTATCTACTTCTGTTTTTTCAACGATAAACATATACAATAAATTACCACATGATAATTGATAAATGTTCAAATTTCTGTCAACGACCCGTTTTATCCTAAACGTTCTCTATTACATTGTTCGTCGACCCAACGTATATTTTTCAACCCTATTTCCCGAATCATCGAAGAAACTGCATCGAGAGACGGACCGCTACACCTGTTAGCCTGGAAGCGTCCCGAGAAACGTGTCTCGCAAAATTCCAGTTCTGTTCCCGCTAGACGCAGCTACCCTTCGGGATATCGATTCTCCTGGAGGGGTATCGAAGCGTTCTCGAGTTCGCTGGCCCGCGGGGAGTTGTCGAAAAGCTTTTGAAAGTCTGAAGACGTCCAAAACGCGCGAGGCGAACTCGCCGTAGTCTGGAGCGTACACTCGCAATCAGGCTGAACGTTTTCCGTAACGCTTTTCCGGATTTCCGGGCGAATATCGGTCGATAAAGAGGAGCAAGTCTAGGACGAACCGAGTTTCCGGATAGTGTTTTTGTCAGACTTAAACGGGGAGGATCGTTCTCGTGGCGACAATGAGAGAAGCGAGAGAGGCTCGTTAGAAAAGTAGAGCTCTAATTACCGGTGAAATTGGTATCGATGGCGCCGGTTACGACGGAGGACAAAGAGACCGCGAAGTGGCGTTCTTTGTCCGCGTTGCCTCCATTCAACACATTCAGCCAACGTCGAACTCCACGATTCGTCTTCCCATTAGGGGTAGAGCTGTTGTAATATTGAATAAACGGCATGAATGGAGTCCGCCTTCGGTGTTCCCGGGGAAATAAACCGTTCGTTTTGTGACGATGCCCCGCTCGGGGTGGAAAAGAAGAGAAAAAATATCGAGGCCGCAGGGAAATTTCTATTGGGCCGATATCGTTCGGAATCTTCTTCGATTCAGCCGGTGTTTCCGTTGATTAGGGACGATTCACCGCGATCGAAGATCTTCTAAAATGATCAAGAGAGGCGAATTCTTCTTTGACGCGGAATAAAAGGGCAGACCGATGTTCGATGGGCTTCGCGGGAAAGACTGATCTTTGCCAAACGAGTTCTGCGGAATTGGAAGCTTTTTCTCGGTTACCGTTCGGAGTAATTTAAAGGACAGTACCCGTGTTCGAAAAAAATTTGCCAATTTCGGAACTCGCGAATTCAGGATTTTTCAAACTTTCGAACGCCGACGTTTCGAAATTACCATCATATGATTGTAAAGATTGCGTTAATTTAATAGGAATGCGTGAGCTAGATACGTGTTCCGGGAAGCTTTAGTCATGGAGGAAAACTTTTCCGACTAGCTGAATGACTCAATTGATCAGAGAACGCAACCATTTACAGGCACGTTGCAGTTTATCTAATTATGATGCGACATTTATATCGGAACGTTGATGACAAAATCGGAGGAGTCATTTACAAGTATAAAACAATAGCTTTATTGAATATTTACTTGCGTCTCTTTATTCCACGACGTCCTTTGTAGTTGTGCAATGTACTCGAACACGCCAGAATATCGATACGCAGTAATTGTTCGAAATATTTTTTCAAGCACAATATCATCGAAATCAACCCGATTCACTCGTGTAACAATTATCGTAGATAAAGTTTTCGAAGTGAACGTAATTGCGAATTACGGCGTCGTTAGTAGATCGGTCTCGATCTCGGACGAAAACATGGTTTCCGAATCCCGTCGACGCTAAGGGTCGTTGTAATTTAATATATCGAGAATCGACGAGTATTCACGGCACGATTTGAAATCGACGGACGGGTTTGAGAGAAATTACGACGACATGGCACGTCGCGACGGACTCGCACGTCCACCGTTTATACGTTGCTCCGTGTCCGGATTAATTTAATGAACCGCGATGTTTGCATGCGTATCTACGTGCGTTTAATACCGATCCTGGTCAACGTGGAAGCAACCGTATCGATAATACTCGACGAATCTGACCGTATCGTGGTTGCAATTGCGACTGTCTTACCCCCGCAAGCATAACTGACCCTCCTATTATTCGATTTTCAAATTATTCGGGATAGTTACGATTCTATTATATCCCCATATCTGAACAAAGACAGAGTGCGTCAAATTCACTTTTAATTAAAGCATTACATTTTATATGTTCTCTGTATCAAATTTTCCACCCCTATTTTGTTCCGAATCGTTATTTTTTCATTATTATATTGTAAAAACGTTATTAAATCCATATCCTGTTTCAATATTTTAATTATTTTTTATTTCGACAAATATAAATATGCAAAAATATATCGCTCGATTTTTACATTCAATATTTTCGTTCGTGTAAATTATCGTGAAAAATAATCGTAATTTACGAACAAAAAAGAAACGTATTTTTCGGCGAGTGCATTTTTTTCATTGTTTCTCGATGCCGAATAAATCGTACGCGCCCACGGTGATTTATAAAATATAGATATCCAATGGTCGATCGCACGTGCGTTGATTCAATGAATCATCTCGCAGGTGCCTCGATGGGCTATAATATCGATCCGAACTCGTTTATAATGAATTTCAAACACGATGCAATGTAAATTTATCGGTTTAACGAACTTCAATTTTTAACTGAAATTCTACTCGACGAAAAATACTCCTGAAACTGCGAAGCACCGCGGAAGTTGTTAAACTTCGATTCTCGATAAGCAGTTCTATATTTATTTCCGAACAATGCGGCAGATCTTCGTGCTGCACCTGTTTTAACAACTGTACTATGTTTAACTTCGCCCTTCCTCGAATAAGTATTTATATCTTCACTGGCGGAAGTCTTATAATTGGTCTATTTAGATGCGTCTCACGATTAGATGCATGGAATCGGTAAGTTGTCGGATCATTCTGAATCGTTGATCGAGTCTCTATATCTTTACACCTTCGAGAACGTTTAAACGAAAGGTAGTAATTTAGCTGTACACGATAACGTCGCGATTCAACGAATTGGTGAAACAGTTCTGTACCGGACAGCTAGTAATTATGTACGTAGCAAAGTACCGTTTACCTGAAAGTCGATTATTCACACAGCAATTTCGCGTTCAACTTCCGTGGAAAGGTATCAATTATATTACGTTTATGATACCTCCAGTGTCAAGCAGAACTATTTGCTCTTTGAGATTTCAATATCCCCATTAATCATGCTATCAATTCCCTTGTAATGAAACTGAAATTGATATTGCTCAGAAAAAGTACTCTACGCTTTTTATTAACAGGGACAAAATTCCAAGGTACGATGAACATTTTTATTTGCTGGTTCGTTTACTTTTTATTAGCCTTATCTCTTCGTGTGGAGCGAAATGATTTTTTAGTTTCTTCTTTCGGACGAATACATCGACTCTGGTAGCGATTAAAAGTGATGTAATAAGCAGGATAATTTTCTATGAGTTGAACAGCGGTATTTTGAAATACGATCAAGTACGTATAACGAATGACGAATTGCGTAAAATTGACAGCGTAGAATACGAATAGTCCGTGAAGGAAACAGTGGAAACGAACCGAGAAAGTGCATTCGCAGCAGGGTTCGAGCCAAAAGCGCATTCAATGAAATATTCACGGTGCAGCAATAATTCCTTATTCGGTCGTTATTTGCGAGAGCAACATCTCGGGAGAAAGGTCCACCGAGAAGCCGAGTTTTTCCTGGGCCTGTCAACAGAATTTGCGTCTTACAAGCAATTCCGCGAGTCGACGAAAGGTTCGCTTTCCGGCAGATTGCACGCGACGATCATGATGAGTTTGCTTTCGCGTCCTAGACGACTGGGAGACGTCGACGGATATCAGAGGCGACTGTTCAGCAGGTAAACACGAACGCGTGCAGGGAAGAGGACGAAACAGGGTGGAAATTCTGGGGATAAAAAACGTTTATGCCCCATTCGAGTCGTGTAGAAGGTTAAGTTGTCTGAACGTCTGAATACGGCGTCGCTGAACAAACCCGCGTTAACTTTATCGAAACTCGTTTCGGCGAACTGCTAGGAGACGCCGCGCGCCGTTAACCGGGCTCGCTATTCCGGAAATTGGACCAGAATTAGGCTTTGTTTGTTTCGAGTTTGATTGCCAAACTGAAGGAGATGCGTTTCACGCGCTTTGCAAACGGATGGATCGTTCTTTGAATGTGTTTACTTCTCGAGCGTATAATTACTGTTTCCGAAGGAAATTTAAATCGATCTAAATTAAGCTAACTTACCTATTTCGACCATTAACTACCTACGTAATGACTTTCGGAACATTGAGCGTATGAATTCCAAGATTTGTAGCGAGCGTTTCCTGACCACACGAGAATTGCAATTATATTACGTATTTAGTTCGCTTCCGTTTTACTTTTACCTCCCTTTAACGTTATTATCCAAACTATAGTACTATTTAATTAAAGTTGCACGTTTGTGGAGACGCTGGAATATCTAGTTGTGTTTGATTACAGTGATACGGCAATGAAGAATTAGATTAATTAATAAAATCATATCGTCAAAGGAACTAGTTCTCAGAAACGCTCCATACAACTACGTTTGGTATGAACCGAATATAATTACACGACTAGTCAAAGTATTAATTAACGCGCTAACAAACTACTTGAAGCGTTAAAACATTTCGTGATACAAATACAACCAAAGCACCGTCAATTGTCCTCCGATGTTATTCTTTCGAAGATAAACTCGAAGACTCGTTTCTTCGAGGACGATTTGAGGAGGAAGCCACGAGTGTGATTCGGTTACGAGAAATTAGCAGCCAGCGTCGATTCGAGATCGCCGGTTAAAAGGTGCAATAAGGAGCGAGGTAATGGACTTTTCTTGTTCGCCGTTGCTTGCTCGGCCTTTGCTTCGCTCGCAACAACGGGGACGCTGTCTCGCGATGAAACAACGCGAGTTACTGTCTGCCAACGACCAACTAACGCACTCAATTTCCTCGTTGAATCTCACCTTGTGCCTCGAACTTTGTCCTTACACAGAGGACACACGAGCGTGGAAAATGACGTCCGTTGTGGAAATATTTGTGTTTGTACTATTCAATCTACGGCTCGCGTATTGTTCATTTGTACACTCGGATGTAATGTAAGCTTCCTTTGACAACAAACAAGGGGGCCCAACTTTCGGTTAGATGGTTTTGCGAGGTTACACGAGAATTTGGAAAATTAGAAGTGTAGTGACATGGAAACATTGAAATTAAAAAAAAAAAAAAAATGTGCAGCAACGATTTTAATCTGCTGCGGAGTAAATGCCCTCCGGAAGAATTTCGTATCGGAAAGTGCATCGTTCTGCAACGGACGTTGCTTGAAAAAAAAATTATGAACACGCAGCAACGTCAAGGTTTCCCGTAGAAAATTAACAAGTAAAAGAGAGAAACTTCCGTAGCGTACGTACGAATCGGAAGTAATTGAAATATAACGAGTCTGGCCGGTCGTGCAACCCCTTGGGCTCCCTGAATCTTACAAAATTTCCAACGAACGGTTCATCAATCTCCCCTGCCGTTCGTAACCCGACTTCCGTCGGCTCCTTCCTGTTTTGAGTGCGCGAAGATTCGATTCGTCGTTCGTACGAGCGATTCGTGCCCTTCAGCGTACTCGTTACACCCTTGTCGTCGAATTAACCCTTCAACCACGAGCAAAATCGTAATTAACGCGATGAAAAAAAATTTCGTCCTTTTACGACCGATCTCGCTCAACTTCGTTACTCAATTAGAGTTTAAGTAATTAACTGTTTGATTGGAAATGGTGGAAGACTAACTTACCGAAGATGTGAGCAATTAAGAAAGATTTCATGGCATGTTTCGGTGAAATTAATTGCAGAAACGAGGTTAACATTGCCCAATCTTCGCTCTGAAAGCTCCAGTGTTTGAGTTACAAATTGTATAATGCAATTAGACATACAGAAATGTAGAAATATAAGGATCTAAGTGTTTAACAGATATAAGGATTTATATAGACATTTCTCTCTCAAAAAATGAACAAATACTCCATTTGCTTTCATTTCGTTGAACAGGTACCGTGACTCCTCTCATTTTACTGCAGGTAACAAATTGCAAGCTCCGTACCCTGTCATCCACTGTACTCCCGTCGGAACATAGTTTTTTACGATTTATGAAATGAACTCCACGGCCAATTAAGCGTGAAGCACATTCGTCCGGGCCGGTTTTACGAAATTTTTCAGTCAGTCTGGCATACCGTCTGCGTGGTCAATGTCGTGTGTCAAAAGCAAGAACTCCGGGCTATGGCGATTCGCGAAAGAAAGTTGGCGACAAAGTCTGGAAGCTAGCCGGCCAAAATTAACGGGCCATTACGAAATGGCCTGGCTGCGAGACTGATCGCGAGACCGGCTCGCCGCACCGCGAGGGCTCAATTAGCTTGATGAATTACGTGTACCCGCTCAAATCTCGGAGCCAGACAATGAATTCATCTTCATCGTAGTTTCGTCTAGCGACGCTTATTACCGACCTAATCCGAGATATAACTCGAACACGCGTCATTGTTCAAAATTTTCTGGGAAATTGAGGGGCTACCTAGAAATACGATTGCGATCCAGTTATAACATTCGGTATCGGACCAGTCCAATTTCATTGATTCAATATTCAAAAGTCCTAAAGTACCAAACCCCAAAGCTATAGAGTCGCATTAAAATGTTTATGATTGCAACATGTTTTGTTTTTGTTAGTCGCAACCCCGGGCTTTAAACGTGTACGAATAATGTTGATATTGATTCAATATACCATGAAACGATACAGAACTGTTGAGTGTGTTTTAGTAACAATTTCAACCCGTTTGTTTTATTACTTCTCCCGTTTTTTAATAAAATTGTATTGTTTCCCGGCTGCTGTTTGCGTGGTCCATCAAACATAAATATGAGCAGCCAACGGTGAATTATTTGCCGGAGAAGTCAATTGTAATTTTTGTATTACAAATAAATTGCTGTTCGTAAAAATGTAAAATTTAAAACTTTTGTAATCGAATTAATAAAGCGGGGCAAAAAATTTGTATCGAGTTAAAAATGAGTTACGAAATTATTTAAAATGTTCAAATGTATCCGGCCTACATGGGTTCCTAAATCATCTCGCGATACTTTGGATTTTCTCCTTTCCGATCCATTTACCGACAGAATTTCCGAAGAATTATTTCATGGGCTTTCCATTTTTATCCGTGAAACGCGGGGGATCGGTGGAAATGGTCACGCATCCGGTTCGAAATTCTCGCGCGACGTATCACGAGTTTTCCGCGTGGCATCTCCGTGGCGAGGATTCGATACACGGAAGGTAGATCGTAGACGGCTGGGACGGCATCAAAGCGGATATTGGGTATCGTCAGCGTAGCTGCGAGCTCTAAACTCTTTCTCCGTTTCGCTTTGCGCCGCTTTTATTTCCAAGCCTCGGCACAGAACGAGGACTTCTCCTCGCGAAGTCGATCGTTTCCATTCCGGAATTTCTCATCAAGCTCTAGCCAGTGTGTAGCTAGCGGCTGCGCGGCACTACGCTCCGCTCCGCTCGGCGCTGCTCGTAATGAGTTCCGTGCTTTGTGACTTCGCCGGCTCGCGCCTTTTGTTCGCGATAATAAAAGGACTCGGGCTCTGCCGGCTTCAATTAGGCAGTCGGTCGAAAGTCGCGCGCGGAAATATCGGCAGGGCGTGAAGAACATCGACAGTTGCATTCACCTTTACTGCTGACGAGACAGTGCCTCCGTCACGATTTTGATCGCCGGATCCTTGCCGCCACTCGCTGCGAGCAGTTTCCTTCCTCAAAATGGCAGCCGGCGTCGCGAAATGGCGTCCAACTTCACAGCTATCGTTACGAGAGAATAACCAGATCTAAACGCCATGTTAGTCCTTTGGATTCATTTGGGTGCACGCCTTTATTACATGATCATTTGAAAATGAACTTCATTACAAATTATTATTAATAAATATGTACAGTAAAGTTAATTCTTTCATCGTAATATAAAGCTCATCCAGAAATTACGTGTTAACGCGATGCGTTTCTTTAGTCGATACATTGATTCGTACCACTTAGGTTATCATCGATCGTTCTGAAATTAAGAATACAGTAGGAATTTGTTTGCTTTTCAGGCTTCTCGTGTACGAAAAATTTCATCGCGAATTTCTGGTTTAATATGAAACATTTCAGTCGGAGGTTCTTTTTGAAATAAATCTACTTGAAACAGATTATAATCTTTACAGGAGAACCAACGCCGCTAATTAAGAGAGATAATTAAAGTTAGATGTTCCATTGCGATATCCAAGATAGATGTATTCGTATAAATTAGAAGTTAAACGGGACGTTATAAAAATGTAAATCAGTCGTACCAAATGAAGATGAAGAAATTTTATCCAACGCCAATCTAAATATAGGAAGTTTTTCTCGTTATCTCTTTCGTATCGATACAAGCTATTACATATTGTGTTACTAGTGTTAGTAGTCTGAAATTCTGTAATTTTAGAGTCCATCGCTGTTTGTAAAGAAAATATGTTTTCGTTTCGTTCGATCGTATTACTGAAACAGGTGACGGCCAGTGAAATTTCACCCCTAGATGGAAGCATCCCCTAGCACACTTGAACAATAACAAGTCCCTTGAAGTTATCGTAGGCGAAGAATCTTCATTCTTTCGAGTCGAGCCGCTTTTGTTTACGAACGTCTCGACTGTTTCTCGCGCCATGAGAGAGGGTAACTACCCCTCGAATTGCGCTCGAAACCGGCCGTTCTCCACCCTCGTGGCCTCTGCATTATTTACGCCTCGCGCTTTTGCTCGAGAGGGACCAGCGGATATACTACTTTCGGAACTTCAAGGAACTTCTGACGGAAGCTAGCTTGGCCAGGCAGAACCGGAAATTTATGGACTTTGTTCCGCGTTACTCGCTTCATTCCGTCTGGCGTTTTGATTTATAATTCGATACGTCGAAAACGAAACGTCCACTCGCGAAGCGAAAAATCGTTATTTTTCCTTCCCATTTAAATAACGCAAAAATAAATTTAGTTTTTAATAGCAACGATGACACAGTTTTCACCAAGTTTTAAGACGAACTTTCGTGTTTACTCGAGTACCAAATCTGCTTCCGGTAAATTTTAATGTTTCAAGCCGCTAAGCTATTGTATATTAATAGACTTGCGCGAACTCTTGCGGTTAAAGGGTGATGTTTAGCAAATGATAATTTTAACGAACCAAAGCACTATTCGAATTTATAGTCCTGTCATATGTGTGATACGTAATTGAAATTTTCTGTACGATAGAAGTCACGACTTTAGTTGGCGCGCTAATAGAGAAATTGTTAACGTGGCGTATCGTCATATTCACTTTGCGCGACACAGATTGGTGCATCTTCTTGTTTCAGGAATACCGAACCATCGATGCGTTACAAGAGAGTGCTATCCACCCGAGAACACGGTGGAGCCAATTTTGTATCGGAGACAAGCGAGACACGAGATACACGTGAGTTGTTTCCTCGAGAATGTCTTGATCGTGCAAAGAACGAAGTAGATGAAGAGCCTGTCTTATAAAATACGATGCAATATTCGAAGCCATTGATATTCAATTTTACTCCCAATGCCGTTATCTTGTATTTCCTTAATGTTCGAAATCGTCGGCAAAATTAATTTACCAAATATATAGGAATATAACTGGTATACGATCCGTAATTCATACTTCCCTAAACATCACAGTGAAATGTCATGATCGTAATTGATCGTTCAGTGATGGTATGTCACCGAATTCGCAGGAAATCTCGCTGTTTACCAAACCCCGTTCGGTTCGGTGGCTCGATTGGTCTCTATTTCTCTGAAACATCTCCGCTAAATATCTCATTAACGAGCATAACTTTACGCTTGATCGTGGATGAACCGTCTGAAGGGATAAAATCAATGATCCGCAGAGTTTCTATCGGGAATGGTTCAGCGTCTGTCGATGATTTTGTTGGTACCCGTTCCTGTAACGAGTTCTCCCTCCGTCTGTCCGCGTTCCGGCTTACCCCGCAACCGATCCTAGCCGGCCACGTCACAGGAACTTAATTAAACCGCCTGCTAACTAACATAATCCGCGTCTAGCTACCGATAACCGAACGACGGCCGTCAGTTTCGACGAGCTAAGGGGATGCCGAAGTAATTAGTTAATGTACCATTGGTCGACGAACTCGCCGCGATCATCTGAACGCAACCGTTACCAGCTAGACGGGGTTAATTTCCAGCACGGATATCCCGAGTTCGTTGATAAATCAGACACGAGCGTTAGATACCACATATACCTATGCTGTACACGACCAGACACTCGGCTGATGGCGTTTAATCAATCGCCGGTTAATGACTGCGTCGCGTTTAGGCGCCGCGACGCGAATCGAAGGAGGCGACGTTTTAATAGCAAATGCTGATCAATCGCCCGCTTAAGGAGTCCTGATTCCTCGTCGATTTACTGCCTCGTTTGCGACCTTCTACCATAATAGCTACGTGTGAATTTACTGTCTGTGGTTATCGAATTGTAATACTCGTGAAGACTATCGACAATTTTTTATTTTCTTAATAAACGTCACAGACTTACTTCCATGTTATAAGAGTAATACCAAATGAAATAAACAAATAAACGTTGGTGATTTCATACACGGTACGTGTTGTAATCCTGTGATCAGTTATTTCTGTGCATTCTGTTCTGTAACAGTAAGGTGATATTTATCGTTCTAAACTGTAATATTTGGTACAAGCTGCGTAAAGCAGAAATTTGATTTACCGTAACGTTTGTGCCGCAATGTAATAGAACGCAGTGAGGATGGTTATGTAAGTAAAGCGATATTAAAAGCATAATTCATTGTGTAATATTGCCCCCGATTGGTTAAACGCCAACGTACTCCCAGCAGTATACTTTTACTAACGACGCTCTCAGTGCAGACTCTAGACTTTAGTTTCCAACTTGTTAAGATAAATAAGTAAATCGCGCATTCTGTACGCCTACCTACAAAGTCTCGATAGAATCCTGTATATCTTACCTACTATTCTAGGGGGGTGAATCATGTAAACTCGAAAAGTATGAAATTTCTATATTTCTAAATTCCCAAACTTTGAAATGCGCAAATATCCTAAATCACCGGAATCTAAACTCGGAAATTCCCAGATTGCGAAATTCCCAAACGTATTCAGCAATGTTCTTGGCTTTAAGGTGTAGTGGAAAACAGAGAGCGTTAATATCGTAGCAGAAGAAACAGGTGTTTAATCATGTACAGTTGACAGGTAATTTATTCTGTTTGTACGATTGGTTGCACCGTCAATCGTGTCACGTAACAGTCAGAACTGTCGTCGTTTCACCGCGATACGCCACGGCGCCATGGATCAATATTACAAAGGGTATGTCCATTGTTAGACCTTCTATCGGTCTTGTATCGAGTCAAAGGACGCATTTAATTAATAGCTATTGCGCCCTTCGATGCGTTAGATACCGTTACGGTTGTTTAATTACGCGTCCGTTGGTCGCATCGAGTGAAAAGGTAATTGCTAACGAAATGCTTAAATTATCGTAAAAATATTCGTGAAATTTAAATTTCGTGAAATATAAAATTTTGGTCGAGTTTTATCGATTCGCGATATTTAATTGTTCCAGCCGAGAGGGAATATTGTACGAACATCGTCAGACCTCGTCAGATATTCAAAATACCCATGATTGCTTTGAAATACACTAATATACTTTTGCAAATATGGGAATTGTTTCTAAACCCTACAGATCGGTAGTTATATTTACAAAAGATATTATGGGAATTTTGAAATTAACTTCCAGATCAATCAACGCTATAAAATTACTTGAGGAAATACGAAATTTCCATCCGGTCTCGTCAGTTCATAAACCAAGGTTGCAAGTAGCAGAAATGACTATGTAAATCAGTAGATACGAGTGTACGATATATTTGAGAATATTCAATTTATTTATTCGCACGATAACGATGTTAAGTTTCAACGTACAAGTGGTGCGCATACATGTCTATACTTGCTACATGTTGGTAGCGAAGGCGGTAACGTTCTTCCAGTTGGTAAATCATGAAATGTCTGCAATCAAGTTCTATTTTTCGCAAAGAAGAGTGTTCGGATTTACGATCGAAAGCAATTGCGAGGAAAGAAATCGAGGGCGGAAATGTCCGCAGATCAGACGGTAACGCTTTCGGAGCATCGCATCTTTACGCTTATGCTTTTCGCGTTCGAGAGAGAGACGCAGCGTCTAAGAACGTGGGACGTCGAGTTTAAAGAGAAAAGACAAATAAGAGGAACAAGTCGGCCGGTGACAAAGGCGCGATGGAGGCAGTATATGTACACGGTCGACACGGAGGACGCGATCCGACCGGTTTGACGCTACCCAGGAATACGTGGTTGAATTTCATTCTGCTACGTGACGTTTCCAGTTTCCGCCTATTGTGAGACACGTTAGTTGGTGTCGCGTTAACGGAAAGAACGAACGAAGGTGGAGTCGCGCCAACGTCTACGTGGATTCTTATTATCGTCGCGGGTAAAACGGAATTCACGGTCGTTCCATTACGTCGAATCGACCGACATCGACGAGGAATTTCGCGCGGAAGAATGCGCTCCGGTATCTCTTCTTAAACGAGAACCGCGGTCGTTCAGCGATTTAGAATTTCTTATCTCGATAATGTTTCTATTTGCGCAAATATGGTAAAACGGGACGGGGAGGCGCGCGGAAAACGTTCATTTCCTCCGACGCCGTGGCCAAGGAGAAATACGATTGTATCTTTGAGTAGCGAGTAAAAAAGAATTTCATTTCCTCCCGTAAAACATCCCCGGACAAGGAACGCCGTGATGTATGCCGGTGTGTACCCGAAACAAGTTTCTTTGAATCTGGGACACTCGGTGTATCGCGTACAGCAAGAATTTAAGGAAAATATTGTACTCTCGAGCACCGATGACGCTACTTTTAAAACATTTTTATTCGCCATTTTGCCGGATTGTTCTTACGCGTTTAAGGCGACGAACCTCCGCGAGATTTATTAAAATTCTCGAGACCGTTCCTCGGCGCTGTTCACACGCCTATTCGAGGCGTTGAATTAAAAAAATAAGTATTCCTCTATTTGAAGTTATCGCGACGGAAGATAGGCATCGTTTGCTGAAGGCGTAACGCGCCCAGACACGTCGAACAACCGTATCATTCTATCATTTTTGCAACTCGAATCGAGATAAGCCAAGCAGATATTCACCGACGAATAAAATAGCGTATCGATCCGCGCGTATCTTTTCCGCGACAGTTAGGTGGCGTAGGGTTTTCAGTTTCCGTCACGGACAATTGATTACAGTTTTCAAAAGCATCGACGCAAGACACGAAGAACCCCTACGGATTCCGTGGCTTCCCCGAAGAACGCGACAGCCTCCCTCTCGGGTCCTTAGAAAACATTTTCCCTGTTCAATTCGAGCGAGCAAACCCTCCGTCCCGTTCCGTTCAATTCTTCGACGATACAATTCCTCGGGCAACACAGTAGCTCGCGAGCTACGTCGCGAAATGGCGATTGCTGCTTGGCGCGGGGTTAACTAATGAATTCCGACGCGGTTATACTCGGGTCGGCTGCGTTTCGAGGTCTTATCGTTGGCTGGAAATCAGACTACTTGGCAGATGTTCGCTGAAACCTCAACCTATCTTCTTCCTCTTTCTCTATTTCTCCTTTGTGGAGACGTTTCTAGCCGCGTACGACCCTCTCCGTCAGCAGCCCTGTCGACTCTTACGTTTCGCGGACGGAGAAACGCAAGATGCAACACGCTAAGACTCCAACGCCATCGTCGTCGTCTTTCACCGTCGGATGGGATGGATATGAGTTACCGCAGCGCGAAATGGACTCCTCGGATTATTTTCCTGAATACCGAGCCCCAGTATCGGTATCGCGATCACGGCACCGTAGTCGTCGCCGCAGGAGAAACGATATTAAAATTGAAATGAACTCGAACGTAATACGAGCTCTCGATGTTTCCGACGACGTTTTCGATGCTTTAAACGCTACCCTTGAATAAATATATTCGCGGTTACCGGGAATATTGTCTAGAACAGATCCGTCGTTTCGAGTCCGCGAGACCCGAGGCGAAATCGACATTATTTTCAACGGTATTGAACGCTGCGTTAAATCAGTAATGGGCAGCGACGAGTACAGTTCACTCTCGTTATATCGTTATGCACGGAACTATTGGCAATACCGTATAAAAGGTCTTTCCACGCGCTGCTTGAAAATTTAAAGATTTCTACACTCCTTCGTTCGAATATTTGCCAATTTAAAAATTTGTTTAATGCGCAGATTAAACGCGGCGATCGTGGAAAATGCAGCACTATCCTCGTACTAACGGCGGAACTAGTCGAGGTCATCGCTATAATGGTACTTTTAAACTTCCGCCGTTGTGGAATAAGCGATGAAATTACTTCTTTGTGGAAATTGATGACAAGTAGATACAAAATCGGCAGATGTTTAAGAGAAGTGGATAGAAATAAAGTTTCAGTCATGGAAAGGCTGTAAAATCTCGATACGTTTAACGTTTCGCATTTAGCATAATTCGTGATTTTGTCGGGTTAATCCTTACGCGATCAACTCGATACTGGTATATATTCTGCAACAATACGATTATAAACTAGTAACTATGGTTATGTAGATTTTAACCGCGAGCAAACGTAACTTTGTCCCCAAGGCAAAAAAGTAGCAACGAGGTAATTTAGCAATCTGCAGAGCATAAGTAAGATGACTAATGATCGATGTTCTAGCTTCGAGCGTTACGCTAATCCGATCAAAGTTAGCCCAACGTACGACACTCGAGTCGTAGATAAAAGTTTATAACTTAATATCCGAAGAACGAGGACCCGTAGGCAAGTAGTCGCTATAAAAGTCAGAACATTCTATAAAAGTCGATAAACGCGATGCGCATTTATTCGTTAGGGAAAATGATAAAGTTCTGTTTGATCTAAGGTGGCTTTATCATTGGCGCCTCGAGCCTGGAGGCATCAAACGGCCTTTTGCCTCGCATTAGTTGCATAGCGCGTTCTCGGTGCACGCAGGCACCTATCTAGTAGCTGGCAGCGATTTCTTAACGAGCTGCTTCGTTCATCTCTCACGTAGTCGGTCGGTCGGTATTCGCGAGGGTCGCAATCGGTTCGCCGCGAGTGCAAGCGCGTAGTACATCAATATGAGGATCGCGAGACGATGCGTTTGGGCGCGACCGCGTGCCGCGACTGATAGTCTGCGCATGCGTCGCATTCCCGTTTCGTCGCTCTCTCTCTGTCGCCTCGCGCACGGTCGCTGTTCTTCCTCGCTCTGGCTCTCTTTCACTGCCAGCAGACGCGTTGGCGGGGATGGACGCGTCGGCCGAAGTTTGCCGAGGGACGCGAAGGGGCCTTCGGACGCGGAAGTGGAGGGGCGAAAAGGGTCGAAGGGGCGCGAGGAGAACCGTGGGCAAGACGGAAGGGGGGAGCATTCGGTCGGGGTGATCCACGAAGGGGGGAGCCCCGCTTGTCGGGCGATGCCACTCAACTGAATCCCCGCTCTGTCCTCGCGGCAGTCTGACGCCGGTCGCGCAGTCAGCATGGTTGGATTTTCTCGTAGTTTTTCGCCGGTTTTGCCATGCTAGTCTGTCGGTTCGCTGGATAGTGCGTGGTAGCAGTGTACAACCGTCACTCGTTCGAGACCATTCGTGACGGGGTGTCGAGACGCGCGCTTGGGAAACGAGAACGAACGAGCGAACGAGACGCCAGATGCTCGAACCTAACCTCCAAAGACAGAGATGAGTCGGGACGTTACTCTCGTTCGGTCGTGGCAGCGGTGACGCGGGATTCGTTTCTTCTGCCGTATCGTTTTCTCTCCGTTCGCGCGAAACCTTTCGTTTCGGAGCGTGTGTTGGCTGTGTCGTGGTTCCTTCGTGATCGCGCCTAAAGTGCGTCGCGTGACAGTCGTGGTGGATGCTCGCGCGTCTCCGTGCCGGAACAAAGACGGAAAGCGTGCGAGGAACAAAAGAGAACGGAAAGCTACTATGCGTCCCGTCGAACGACAAAGGATGAGTGACGTTCTTGTGGAGAAGTGAAAGAGAGAGGCCCGATTGAGTGAATGGTGAAAAGGTACGAGAAAGAGAGAGCGAGAGGGGTCACGAAGGGGACCTGGTTGTCAACAAATCTTAACCGGAGAATTCTTGGAACGTCGTTTCCTCGAAGCTGACCGGTGTATTCGACCTGGACCAGCTCCGTTAACCAACTTCCCCGAATCGTCTCTGTTACGTTCGTCGTCGGTGAGTTGAATTCGTTTTCATATTGTTTACGCGCGTTTCGAAAATCGAATGAAAACTCGAAGCGCGCGAACCGCGTGTCCGAGATGTCTGTATACTCGGCGTGTCTGGCCGTCGGCGTAATTCTCCTAGCCTGGCAAAAAAAGAGTCGGCCAGAGCCATGTGTACGTCGGTGGAGCCGGGTCGAGTGTAAACAAGCGCGGTCCTTTTAAATGCCTACATATCGCGCTCCGTTGTTATCTGTCTGACGCAATTTCGTCCCCGCTTCCTCGTTGAAATTTATTCGCGGAATTATGAACGCGGGTCGAATCGAGGTCTCCCCGCTCGTTTCGAACAGTAACGCCGCTAGCGCCGGGCTGATAGGACATTTGCTATGGGCCCTGCTCTCTTCTTTACCTATCAAATCGAGCTAATTTTTATTGCTACATTAGGTCATACCGATCCGTCTATAAAACAAATACGGTGGTTGAGATTACTCTCTTTAGATACGACGATTGTAAATAATGGTAATTACATGGAAGAGGGTATCACCTATTTCAATGACCTTGGAATATGTTATCAACGTTCCGAATAACTTTACTTATGTATGTAATCTGCTCTCGACCTTAGTTTCTAACATATATGTAAAATACTGTTAAATTTACGATATATGATAGCGTACTATATTTCAACATATCACCGTTCTCACTTAACCATATCACTTATGGTAGAGTGCACATATATTAGCAAAAATGTCGGGTTGAAATATAGTGTACTTGAATACATTGTACGAATATTCTTTAAAAAAAAATTCACTATAACGATAATATAGTGAATATACATATAATAGCAGAACGTCCTAATCAAAATGTAAATTTAATTAGAACCTTATGTTTTTAAATTAAATTTATTCCTGGTAGGTTAGGTAAAAGTTAGCTGAGATTAGGTTTGGTTTAAGTTTGGAAAATCTATCGTACTAGTACTTTTTCCGAGGGCACCGCACAACGTATCAGCGGTAATGCTTTCGAACGTTTATGAAGTCCACGTAAAGAAATAACCGTGTGGAAAAATGTGGCGCGTCATTAGTATTCGCGTTCAGCAGGTAAACCGATAGACCTTGATGACAGACAGGATGTTTATACGCAGTGGCGTTGCAACTTTGATATTCAGCATCGTTAGACGATGTCACGTGTTGACCCGACGAGCGGGAAGATTAATTGCACCGCTGCGATCGTTTTTCGAAATCCTGTATGGCAACAAGGAAAATCGATGGTATAAATAATGATTTCGCGAGCAAAGAAAATCGTGTAAAAACTGGTAATATTATTCCTCGTCCAGTTACGCGTACACGTGATTATCGCTGTCTCTGTGTAGATAGAAGTTATCGGTTGGATTACGGAGTAACGCGCAATTTTCATGGTCATTGGAATACGATTTAACTCGACGAGAAATAAAACTGAACACGGACAGTAAATTGGAGCGCAGAAATATTCAGCGTGCGTTAATTAATATTGACGCGTACATTTTGTTTTGTAGACGTAAAGTTACGTGTTTAACTCTCCGAGTAAGGTAACAGATGTTAATAACAGCGAAAAATGATCGAAAAGTGTAATTCGTTACTTGATCGAATTCGGAGATTTGTAAACTTAAAGATTTCAAAGATGAAACACGGGGCTTGTTCGACGCTGTCGACTGTACTGCACGTTACCATTCGAATTCAATGAAAAAGTCACGTTTTTACGTTCGTTAAACGTATAATTACGTTAGCTCGTTTACGATGCAACGTTCGAGATTATGCGTCGTAACTTTGCATCGATCGACGCTGAATTATAAAATCTTGGAATGGGTATCTCATAATATAACACCGACCGTTCGTGCCACCGAGTTTCATTACGAAAAAGTAAAAGAAAAATCGTAGCTCGAGGCATGCTGTTTCATTTTTATTTCCCTGTTCAATTGAACGTAATAACGTGATACTCGACGCATTATCCGCGAAAACGCGGATATTAATTTCGTTATTACATCCTTGCCTCGTTCCGGTTCTCCCGTTTGTTGTGTTACGTTTTTAAGGGAGGCTTTCGCCTAACGAAAGACCCGCTCATTAAGGGGTACAGTTTTACGGTAGCCGTTTTGTATTTTGCATAGAACCGGTGCTTTGAACACCGTGATTAAAGACTTTCGCTGCACTTGGCTCGCGGCTCCTACTTTCGGAGCTTCTTTTACGAACAACCCGAGACACCGTTGCAACGAGAAAATGACAATCTTAATGCGAAATTAGACGCGCGCCGCTCTAACGTAGACGCACGTTAATCGTGGCTACGTGAAACGTGCATTACATGCGATGGAAACGTGTGAAAATTCACGAAGGTATCGAGGACGACTAAACTTTTTGCAACAGGTCATCTCTTTCTGGACTTTTGTTAAAATTTTTTAATACTCTAAATGAGTTAAATGACTATTTAAATCCTTACGTTTTCGTGACTATCGTTATTTCATCGTTCAGAAATAATGTTCAGCTCGGAAAGCAAGTTCACGCGTGTGAAAACTATATTGAAAGATCGTGATATCGCAGTGTGTAGTAGTCGGTGTGTACACAGGTGCTAATATCATCGGTATTGCGATACATTTGCGATAACAGCGCAGCTAAAGTTGTAAAGAGAACTGTAATATGTCCTTATTTAAGCATTCGTAACCAAGATCACTTGATTGGTAAGTGAAACTTTGATAAATGAATCGGATGAAATTGCTCGTGTAGATTGCATATGTTATGTCGTAATATATCAACCCTTGCTGATTAGTGATTCAATTTATTCTTCAGAAACTTCTAACACATAAGTTTATGATAGATGAGTTTGAAAAGGTCTAACAGCAATGCGATGACATAATAATTGTTCAAAATAATACTTATCGTAAGTAAATTTAAAAATTTACACAAAAGACCGCAAAAACGGTTCATTAGTATCATTAATTCAGGGTGGCTGGTTGTTAATTAACGTCGACAATGGTTCAAAGCACAATTCATGTATTGTTTTATAGATTTTACACAGGATAATTTTCCACGAAAGTTACCGGAAATGTAATACAATATTCAAATGATAAAAGGGGTATATTAAATCATTAATTTGAAAAATCCCTTACAAAGGGTCTAAATCTGCAAGGTGAACCGGAAGTTCAATTCAAAGCAACCGAATGAAGCATATAATTTTATATAATTCGTTTGAAGTAATTAAAAAAATCCAATTCATGTCAAATTTTAGCAACTCGGATTATTTCATAGTTACAGAATCTCCCAATGATCAAATAATGGATGCACAGCGTTTTAAACAAAAGAGACCGAGGTCGGGCTTAAAAAGGGCGGTTTTCTTGTCAGTGCAACAATATTTCCGCAAAAAGAGAACTAATGGAAGCGGAGTGGCAGAAAATTCTCAAGCCCAGATATTTTAGCCTAGAACATTGTTTCAGAGTGGTCCATCATTTTTTGCCTAAAACTTGCCCTCCTTTCCAGCGTCGTTCGAAACGTATTGAATCTTTGATGCCACTCTACGTTGTTACCCCGAAACAGGGGAAAGTAGATTTAATACCGTGCCTCTCTCCCCGACTACAAACGGTGTCTTAAACTTCCCTCCCCTTCCTCGCTATTAGCATTCTCTCTTTTCAACCAGTATTTCCTTCCTCTTCGTCTTTCCCTCTGTGGAGTACCCCGCAGATGTGGAATTTTTACTACATCCCCGCAGTCTAGATCCCGGTGAGGGTTCGTACGGGGTTGCATTAAAGCCGAGCGTCGTTTAAAGCTGACCTCACCAGCGGGCATGCTCTCAGAAACCGGGTATCGAAGTCACGTATCGATTTACGATATCACCTTCGTATTTTGGTGTGTACACACAATTTTTCTGTCCCATCAATTTTACCTCCAAAATTATTTAAGTGCCAAGTTTTTCATTCGGTGTTTGTTTTAAGGATTTCTTGTTAGAAAACGTATATTTTACACGGTTTTTACGTAACATAACGATACAGCAGATGATTATATAAGTAGCGGTACCTCTTAGATATAATGAAGGTTTCCGGGATTATATATTCTGCAAAATGTTTAACCATCATAATCTTGTGATATGAAAACATCGGTGTTTAACTTGGCAGAAAGAAACGACGGTTTAAAAATTATCGAATATTCCTGTTGTGCCATTAAAAAATTTCACTATCCTATTACGATGTTGTGGAAAATAATATGAAACGTAACGACGAAACGAGTTCTATCTCGTCTAGCAAAGCATTTACTTAATAAAATCCATCGTTAACGTCGCGTAAAAACACAGCAGTAATCGATATCGTTTCCGTAGGAAAATAAAGTAAATATTCATCGTATCGAACTTTTAATTAACGCGAGGACGAGGACAGTAGCTCGTAAATATTTAATTATGAACGTTCATAGTTCCGGGCAAAAAAGGCCGAAGGTCCTTATTAGTACGCGTGTTTTTCTAGCACCGTTTCAGTTATCAACACCAGCTCCGTCGTGACATATTCCAGCAACGATTTCAACTTTTTCCACGATACTCTGCGCGTTTCCCGTCTTGTTTGTTTGCCGTTCTCGTTAATGAACCAACAAGCTGGTCGTCTGCCTCCAAGATCCTCGCGTGGTTACGGAAATTCGCGCTCGAATTGACGCTGTTCAGCTGTTTTTGCAGCTCGTCCTCTCCACACGCAACAAAAACAGCGAAACTGTTACGCGTAGTCTGTTGCTAGAATTTACGGTATAATTACAGGGTTGACGGTTCGGTTTTATCGACGAATTTTTGTTAAAATTGGAACGAAAAATTTGGGGATTGGAAGCTTGGCAAGTTGTATAACGTGGGAATTCAATTTGAGAATTGAAAGATTTAGAAATTTGAGAGTTACTAAATTTCTAAGATCGAGCAAACATATCCTACATCCGACATAACTTACCCTAGAGGAACTCCAGATGTAGCCTGAACCTTTCCTACTTACTAGATTAAAATAACCCCTACTAGCACTCGAGCATCTGCCTTCCAACGATTTACCGAATAACAGGAAAACCCACCGGTTATCTGATTTATTATTAATTTCGAAGTGATCACTCGGTAAGGAAAAATAACAGCGAAAAAATGGAACATCGATATGCTATGTCTGCGAACATTTATAATATTTGTCCCAGTGACCAATAAGCGAGTCCCAGACGTCGGCCTTCCAAATGCGATATTCATGCGAGCGTTACCATGAATTACATTTGACCCCGATAACCTCGTCCGATCGCGGGTTCTCAATGAAACGACGGGCGAGAACGGTCGCGATAACCGACTGCGGGCGACGTTCATAACCCTGGTGGATGGCACGCAGTAACTAAGCGATCGATCCCAAAGTCTTTCGACCGTTTCGAAGATCTTCATAATCGCATTCCTGGATCGTTCGGTTGTCGCCGTATATTCGCCTCTCTCTCGCTATTGAACAACTTGCTGAATTTCGTTATCGATGCACTCAAAAGGCACGCGCGCTCCTTTATGGCAAATTATCCCTATTCAATGCAGGAACTTGGACTCGCAGACTCGCGTGCCATCGACTCGAGCGTGTTTCAAGTTTCCTCGAGTTCCCTCGAGTTCCGGAAACGGCGACTGTACCGCCGTTCTTTGAAACCCCGCATAAAGGCTGTGTCTTTGATACCTCCTAGGGCGCAGCGTTTGCGGGGAATTTGAAAAGATCGCGTTACGATTATTCCGATACACGAATGGTCTACGCGATTTAATCGTTATTCGCTGCTTCAACGTGCAGACCTATTGATCGAAAGGAGTTTCTTTTAGCGAGCAAGGTACGTTGAAGGTGTAGCTGTTGATATCTGTAACATATCGTCAAGGTTGCGACAGTAGATGGTATCTTACGTTTGAACAAGAACAGATTCGAACCTGGTTCTTAAAATAAGAGTTATGACCACTGTGAAGCAAAAGTAATGATCGGGTTATTTCGTTCAACACCTCGTAACCTGTAGATTCAATTTATCGGAACATCCTGCGCATAACCGACTAATTATACTTGAGAAAGTAGCAATCTCGCGTTCTCGGAGGCGTTAATGCAGTTTACAGTATCTAATTTCGAAATAGACCGAAGATAACAAGCTAGTTTTTGAAGTTCAAAGGAAGTTTGAGCCAGTTCTTTGGTCCATATCCAGACCATAACCTACCCTTTTTACCTCCGGTAACCCACTTTTCCGGCTGGAACATTCGTGTCTTCGTGTTCCATTATCCCTCTCGAGTTCCCTCCGTTTTTTCCCCTTGGCGAGTTAAGCGTGCATCTGCGAACGAAGATTCTTCCTTTCACGGTCATCTTCGACTCGAAACTTGCCGACGGCGTGATGCGAAAAGTTTGAATGGTTTCCTCGAAGCGGCTCTTCCCCGACGACGATTTTATCCCGTTGCATGCAAATTCGCTGCCAGCGTTCATCGAGTTTGCCAGCCACTTTGACCGGAGGGCGCAGGATTTCGTCAAGGAGTAATCGAGTCCTGTTCTATCTTGTTAAACGATTCTACGTTCTTTCGACCCTAGCGTGTACCGAGCGCACCGTTTTCCATGCTATTCGATTCGTTTCACCGTGCCAGAAAGATGGGTTTATGTAAATGCAGTCTGGATATGAGACGTCCACCTCGTATCGAGAGATAAAACTTATTTTCTAATTGGTTCCTCTATACTGCTACGCTTTGATGCAGCTTTCAGACTGTTCCGAGCTTGATCGTTGATACACTTGTAAGAGTATCGGGGAAAGTATTAACATTGCGACTTTGATGTGTCAAAGCAGAAACCACTACGTCTCTGTGCGGTGTTGCAGTTATCAACTGCAATTTGCGAAATTAGTAATTTTATGGAGCACATTAATGGATCCTCTTATATGCAATTTCATCCGGGCTATATTACATCGCGTGTTTCTTCAATTTTTGATATTACTCCTTATTAACTGCAATGCGAACACGTGCAATTTTACGACGTACATTAACCTCTCAAATGCAGCCTTAAGATTATATTAAATTATAATGTTTCTAACGTTTGTAGCGTTCCTATACCATGTACCATCGACTGCAATTTGAAATTTAATTTTGTAGTAAATATTAATGTATGATTCGTAATATACTCGTAATAATAATAATCAAAGCTTAAAGATAGTGTCTATTTCTATACGACGCTTATGAACAACAAATTTCACTCATTCTTTTCGCAGAACCCTTTGATCTCTATTCTCTGATCAATTAAAATTCAACTACGTATCTCGAGGTGATCAGCAGAGGCATCAAAGATCCAAAGACAATACCGGTTTAACCACAACAGTAATCTTGACGCTAGATTTATCTTTCCTGTTGCCTTCGTTTCCACGACTTTGATCGACCACGCGTTTCGAACGATGCATTGGATAATGAATGTAATCCTTTTAATACGAACGTTGCGAGACTCGAAGCTACATTTACCGATATAATCGCGTGAGCTAACGAACAACTGCAAAAAATATTGGAGGGCAGCCGTTCCGATTTGTTGCAGCTCGTGTTTTCCTTTAATGTTCTCCGCTTCGAGATCATTGCCGCTATGGCGCGGGTTAATGTCCCTGTCACCGAACATAATTTTCGAACTGTTCCCGCGAAACGTGTCCCCGTAACAAAAAGGAAGCGGAGGAATAACCGTAGGTTCCGAAAGTTTCCCGGAAACGACGGCAAACTTTTGCTTTGAAATCTTTGCGAACTCGAGCGTTTCCTTTGCTGTTAATCCTCGTTTCATGTTGTTTCACGGACCTTTCGAATTTTTACTGGATACAGCTGTTGGAAACAGTTCTTTCCTGTTTCTTTAGTCGCAAATTTGCAATCCTTTTTATCCGAGTTTTCGACTTTGAGAATTTATTATGGATATCCAAAATTTTCTAACTTCTTAAATTTCCCGAATTTCGCTCTTTCGTCATGTGTGACTGGAAACAATGTTTTATCTGTTCGATAGATTCATTTGGGGTTTCATAGTCTTTCGGGAATATAAAGGATGTCCCGAAGTTACCGTGGTTAAACTCCCCTTGTAGCTCGTTATCTAAAATTTCAGTTTGAACCTGTTAAGCTTACTTTGAGATCGTTTCGCGCTCCCCGAGCACCGTGCTTAATCTTAAACCAATTTCTAAACATAATTATCATAATTTTCCTCGGTAAAGCTTATGATACGTAATAATAGGAAACGCGTGATGTGCCGTAAAACGGAAACAAAGATTCGCGTTGACGAGAGGAGTCCGTTAGAGACCACGGAGACGCGTTCATGCATTAGCATTTCCCTAATTAAATTCCTCAAGATTTCCACGTGAAATTTAATACCCCTGAGAATTCAAACAATTCCTTGGCCCCTCACCCTCTACGCTCCAGAGAAAAAAGAACGAATGGTATTTCTAGCCACGGGAGAATAATTCCCCTACCGGTGGCATAATTATCATAAAGAGGAGCCATGGAGTTCTTAAGTAACGACGCCAATTAAACAGCGCCACGTGCGCTTCGCATTCGTGGAACGTTCGGCAATAACAATCATCGCGTTTATAATGCGCGTACACACCGTACGTATCGACGATTATAACATTATATACGTGTGTACGCTGCTGAAGACAATACGTGCTACTATAATAAACGACTCGTTTAAATAGTTAATGTTTTATACATTAGTTACATCGAAAACCTCTGGCACTTCGTATGCAGCGTGCTTTGTGCAAGGGGAATTAAGTTAAACGTTTCTATTTCGATTGCGATAAAAAAAGTATATTATAGGAAAAAAGACGAAAAGTTTAAAGGTGACTACATACATTCAAAAGCATAGTATTCTTATGAATTTCCTACAATCCTCTAGAATGCATTAGAATTTCCTTCTGCTTTATTCAGAATTTCCCTAGCTCCCTGCGCTTAGAATTTGTCTAGAACTTAGCTGGTATCTCAGAACTTTCCTAGGGTCTTAGAATTTTCCCAAGATTACCTAAGAAGCGTCTTAAAGCGCCTTTAGACTTGCCCTAAATTCTCCGAAGACCGTAAGGGAATTATGGGAGACGCAAGGAAGTCTCGAGTGTACACACTGAAAGTTCCTAGGACAATATTCGTACAGTACAGGTTTTCGAAAATCACGACGGATCTCATAATGATCGTAGACCTTGGAAATATCGAATTTTTCTTAAGCAAACGTTGACAAGTTGCTGACGAAATTTCGTAAGACGAAAGCAAACGACCGGACCGAGCTTAGTCAGCGAATTCTTCGATTCGACCCTTCGCAAGGGCCATCGACCCAGAACACATAACGCTCACCGATGGAGGAGATGGAGTTAACCCAGGGCAGGTAGTCGATGCACGCCAGGTATGCGTGTTTGCCCCTGAGTTCCTCTCGCAGCCTCTTCTTCCCTCTCCGTCCTTTCTTTTTCATCACCTGCCCTCCTTTCCCGCCCATTTTCCGCGTTGCTGGCCCTGGATTCCTTCATTTACGAACCCAGATTATCAAACCTACAATGACTGTTTCGAAACGAAGGCTCGATATTTTCATCGAATGTCCTTAAATTAAAACGATCTGTCGTCTCGTGAACGAACTATATTTGAGACGAGAAACGATTAACCACGAAGGTTATAAAGTGACTCTGCATAAATTGCGGATCGTAGGAATTTTAGATCTGCCCGAGGTTTTTTGCGGGATTAGAATATTTGAATCCACGAAAATCGTTTTTCGCTGCATGCTCCATGAGATATCTCGAGAATTTGATAGTCTATAAAAAGAGTTACAATTTGAGGAATCTAATTTAAGACGCGTATGACCGAAGGAGGAAGAAAATAGCTTGAGAGGTAGTTGGCATTGATGCAATTATGAACGTAATGCCACGAGGCGACGTGTTTGCTATTTTAACTTGATGTAATACGAGTAAATCTCCTTCGAACCTGTCAGTCCGAGTCATCCACACCAGCAAGAGGCAAAAATTTCCCCGTGCAATTAATATTTCAAATCCTCTCGACGAGGTACAGACGTTAAAAATTTCACTGCTTCAAATTTGATCAAGTCCTTAGAGCAAAATCGAGTAGATCCTCGTGGAGTTTCTGAAATTCCACGCGAGAAATGGTCGAAAACAGAGGGAAACGTGGTCAAAGTCTCGATGCGCACCGAGGAGGCGAACGTAAACGACAAGATTGCAGCGCGCGGTTATTTATAGGTCGAATCAAAGCGCGCGGATCAGTCGTGACGTCGATTTTCTCGAATTAAATAATCATAGATTGTGCTTGCCGTGCGCAAGCTTTGGATTGTTGGCCGGCCGAGGATTCCTCGTCGAAATTGCACGTTCCTCGCGTATTTTTAGAACTCGTTGCTGGTTGGGAATTCGCACGGAACCGGACAGAGGGGCCGGAATTTTCCATCCGTTTTCGCTGCATTCTGATTTCGCTTTAAAACCCGCCCCCGCCCCTCCTTCTGCTCACGATTATTCCCGTGATGGATGGAAACGAGTTGCTTGGTCCAGCTTCGGTGCCGTCGCAATTTCGCGGAAAATTTCGCGTTTTTCACCCCGGAACACCCGTTTTCTATGTTTCAAACGAAATTGTAGTCGAGCACGCTCGGAATAGACGGACGATTAAAAAGTATTTAGCGATCGGTTGAAAGGATCGGCTTTACGCCGGCTTTGCGATGCAAGCTCGACGCGAAAACCGGCGAGCAGACTGCGATGATTAATTACGGAACGGTTGCGATTATTAAGGCCCTAACGGGAAAACAGAAAAGACCACCCGCAATTAACTGTAAGAACTCGAATAGATCTTGGTCGGTTCTCGATGTGTTCTGTCATAAATCAGCTGATACAACCACTTCAGCGGCACCTGGCTTCGTTCCTAGCAGTTTTATGTCGTTGATCAATATTTAACAGCAATCTCTCGCTCCTCGTCCCATTAGTTTCGCGCGGGCCGCTCCTAAATTTTTTCCTCGCGTCTGCCTTTGTGAAAATATCGAATCAATAATGTATACCGTAGTCCTTAATTGCTCCTTCTGCTTTTTCCATTAGTTTCTGGCGTTTCAACGTAACATTGTATGACTTACTCTTTCGAACTCGCGGTATAAATCGTCGACGAATCACAATCGTGTTGCTGTACCGAGTATAGAATTTAAAAATAACTTTGAATCACTCGAAAGATTCATTCTTTCCTGCTTCGTACAGCCATAATAATACATTGCTCGGCGCAGAACAGCGTTCACGGGAGTTATTACCAATCAAAACTGGACGTCTACAGACGCCGTTGGCGATCAAAGTGTTAAATCTTGCGAAAGAAAAAGCTCGTTATTCGAACACGCGATTTAATAAAAATTCTGCCGTTCGTGGCCGGTCCGGCGAGGAGCAGAACGTTAACAGGAGGTTCCGTGGGAACGCGTGTTGCCGTTTCGCGACAAAAGCTGTCGGGTTGGCGTGCAGTTGCAACGTTCCGGAAAGAAAAACGACCGATGCGTTTCTCGACCGAAAACGCAAAAAAAAGAAAGGGAGAGAAACGACAAGAATCAAACGGGGGCGAAAATAGATCTGGTGAAAAATTGACTTTCGCGCCTGACTCGACGCTTTCCGTTTCGTCGTAACAGAGATAGAAAAGCTGGCAAGCCGCAGGGGTTGAAGAGGGGGTGGAAATGTTCGATAACCCTCGACGAGTTTCGATTCTTTCGCATACTGTCTGTTTGTCTCATTACGTTGACAGGGCTACGCGGATGCGACCGAAACGAGAGAGAAACAATGGAACCCGGATAAAGGCTTGGATATCGTTCCGTGTCATAAATCATTTCTATTGTAAAATTTAATTACGCTCCGTGGCGAAACGGTGGACAGCACCGCGATCGATTGTAATTTGCGAAGCTGGTGTAATTTGCAAACCTAATCGCCTGTTGCGGTTCGCGTGTAAGGCATAATACAGGTTTGTCAATCGCATTACCGTATTTGATAAAGTTCGTATTAACGTGTCCATTAGCGTGTTGCTCGGCTAGAATTGTTTGGGATCGTTGTTTCTAAATGAAAGCATTCAATCGACCATCGATGATACTTCGATAATAGATTGAATCGGCTAATGTCGCAAAGTATATTTTATATTTACGGTTAATTAATTATCGAAACGAGTTATTGGTTGGCCGATTATACGTCCTTTTCGTAGGTAATCTCCATAAATATGGATAAAAGAATACTCGACTATTATTCGAGGCATAACATCGTAAAGATAAAGTGTATCATTTTCCCGTTCATTTTATGACGTTACGATGACCCACTATCCTTTCGATCGTAACTTCGTATCTTTTTTCTCGATAAACTGTTTCTCGAACGAAAAAAGGAGGGAAACGATTCTTTATTCTCATGAATTTTTATCCGTATCGACGGGAAAACACGGCTTTCTATCTCGTGGCTGATCGCAGCAGTGGGGCAAGTTCGCGAGCAAAGACTTTGCAACGAAATCGAATGATTCGCGCGTTTGCCCGAACTCAATGGAGCTAAATTAACGCGATTCAATCGGCGGATAAATCGTGGCTAGATGCGCCTTAATGAAGTCGCGAAGCGAAAAATCGATGTTTCCTTTGTCGAAACAGTTCGCTCGGAAACGGGTCAGGATATTCGAATCGGGGTAATCGTTGCTCTTTTAAACCGTGAGTCGATACACGAGCGTGCCGAAATTACCAATCTCGAGGGATCGATAAGCGAATTTCATTGGAGAACGGCCAAAATCTATTACATCGCAACCGTGTTCCAGGTAAATCGTTCTGACTGGTCGGGCGTACCTAATAGGCCAACGATGTAATCGTCTTAACTTCGATTTTCCAATTGGCTCTTCTCCCGCAAACAATGCGAAGAGAAAAGACCGTCTCCGAGAGAAAATCGCTTCCGTGCAGTCATCGATCAACCGATGTATCCGGTTGCTTTCCGTGTGATTAGCTCCCTAAGAATAATCACCGAACGATCGTATTCATTTTTACGATTTTCTATTGATTTCTGTGTTTGGATTTATTATCCTGACCGTTCCTTTATACCTGACAAAGGAATTACACCACTTTCAGAAATAGCTAGTTTTGCACAGCTTTTAAATCTTGTACACTCGAACATCTGAATTGTATTAATTCAGTGGACACGTGTCACGCTAATTGATCGAAATGATCGGTGCTTGAACCGACGAGTTTAGTTCAGCGCGTGTATTACAGAAATGACAGGATAAGTAATTGATATTAATTTATATACAATTTGTATGACAAGCGACGAGTTTAAAATCGTGTCAATTTTGGAGCTTTTTTCGCGTATACGTGTCGCTGTGCACAATATTATAACTGTATAAAGTAGTTTTCCAATCTGAAACAATCGACATTAATTTCCATCTGTCAGTTAGGGTGACAAGAAACGATGACGTTTGTAGAATTGCTCGACCTTCGATCAGACTGTCGTTGCCAACCGATGGCACACAATGTCCCCAAGTCACGTGTACACGTTGCACCGCTGCAACATTGTGTACTCACAGGATGACACTTGCAATTAAGTCCGCTCTCTGCTCGGTCACGAATACATCACGCCTCTCGGATGCACGAAGTAATGGAGTAAAGTGTCCGACATTTGGCACCGCATCAATGGTCGCTCGGTTTTTGAACTTGATCGAAAAAGATATTTATACGGATGTTATTAACCCTGTCGTTACGATCGTACTCCCCAAGCATATACCTCGAAATGTTTCTGTATTAAATTAGCCCATGCATGGTAGCGAAATCATTTTATTTACGAACCGCTTTCTCTGACTCAAAATTAATTTCGGAAACATAGAGACGCACTTCGGCTTATCTCGCCGCGGTCGGAATGAAGTACGATCTCTTGTGATGCATTGCGTGTACAAACTTTCTCTCCATAATTTAACGTTGGGACTCACGATTACGAGGAAAAACGCGCATCACGATGCTGGGAGTATGAATAGACGCGGGCGAGTGTTGCTACATTTTAGCCTTGCTTAGAGAGACGCCTCGAATAAACACGTTCCGTTTTCACAGCTGTCTAGTGAATAGCTTTATTAGCTACTCAGAGAGCTACAACTTATCGGAGATTCTGAAGCTTTTAGATTTTCAAATCCGTATTTCAAGTTCTTAAATTTTCACAAATTTATAAATCTCCCTAATTTAAAGATTCCAAAGTGCACAGATTTTTCAAATTCCTAAATTTCCAACTCGCTAAATGTCAAAGCCGAATTTTCCGAACGATTCTTCGAACGTTTTCAACGCAGCAGTTTGAGCGTGAAATCCGGAAACTCGGTAAACAAGAAGCAGAGAACGTCGGGCAAGCTCGCTTTCCCTCGTATGTTCCGGACGTGAAAAAAGCGTCTCCCGTTTCAAGAAATCGAGACCCGCGTGGGCGTATTAGCGAGCCGGATATCCGGCTAGAAGGTATCTCGGGCTCACGGTCAGACGAGAAAGTAGTCGTGAAACTACGTGTACATAGCTGAAAGGAAAAACATTTTCTCTATCGGACAGCGTCGATAGCGTTGACAAAAGAGGTGACGGAGAGAAATAGGAGCGAAAGGAGGACTTTCTGGCTGGCTGGTCTATTTAAAAGCATTACGATGCCGACGGTCGGGTTACTGTGTCCACGGTTAAGTAACCGGTGATGTAACGATGCAATTCAACCTCTTTCCCCGTTCCCTTTGTTCTCGCGGTCGAAGGAGAAAGACGAGCGAGAGGAAGCGAACGATCCGACGCGATGGACAGCTCTCGGTTGTCCATTGGACGAAACTGTCGAGGGAGCTGTTTCTAACGCGTCCTATGTTGGTGCAACAGAGCACAGCTGCCCACCGATAATCTGCACTCGACGAGGTGAACCGTGCGAAGACATTCACGTTGCTCGAGTATCTCTCCCTCCTTTATCCAGTTTTGCCGATTGGATTTGCGGCAGCCACTCTCGACGCTCCCTACAGTTCCCTGCAGCCGACGATGTTAAACGACACTCGGCCACTTAAGCGATCGACACTCTCGCTACCGATACAACCATCGATCCACCACCCATCCTCGACACTGCGATCCATTGGCGTAGATACAATACTGCGATAGAACAGAACTACTACAAATATGGCGATATGATGCTTCTATATGCGTCTGTACATGTATGGCAGATGTTCGTCAGACTGAGTCTCCGGCGCTTTTTATTTTCGGTGAGACTATTTTCTTATTATCGTGCCGATACAGCGAATGATCATACAAGACGATATTATAACATGGACCTATACAACGCATGGACATCGTGATATCACGTGCCAATACATAACATACAGTATTACGGATGCACGATGTAACGAGGGATCATACAATGTATCACGTGCTGATTTCCACGGATAAAAATTCCAGTTACGCCAATGATGGCGCCCTGCAAGGAATCGTGGGGTGCCCAGATTTCGTATACGGTTAACGCTTCGTTTGGATCGATTTGATTGAGGACACTCGTATCGTGAATTGGTACCGGGTATGCTAATTAGTAGGGTGGCTCTTCGCTTTCAAAATCTGGGTCAGTGACTCGCAAGGGCTACTTTATGATCGGAATAGGATATTAAAGGATGGTGCATGAGGCTTGATTTACTGCGTAGCCACGTAATGGGGGATAACTGGAAGTTTATGAACCTTCAGGATGCGTGTCGTTAGACTTTCATGTAGTACTTAAGGGTCAATAGTCTCATTTCGGTTTCAATTACTCAGGGACAATATATTTCATGGCGATACGACATTTGATGGCTTCGCAGAAACAGTAAAACGCTATAAAAAGTGAATTCGTTTGATTTCGTGTTTAAAATTTAATATGGTTTGATCGTCACTTGTTTAGAAACGTGTGAAATATAGGATTAAAATTTGATGTGGTTCTAAAAGAACCACTCCGAATGTAGAATCGAAATCGAACGATTTATCTTATCAATCATAATTAGAGGAAAGATATTTTTGCACTTCCAAACTGTTCTTAAATTTCAATTCGTTTCAAAACATGTTTTCATATTTTCCGCAGTAACCGATCGGTTTCCTTCCTACACACCTATCAAAATATCCTAGATTTATTTATTACTCCAACGTTGACCCACTTACGAGCAAAGTACACTTCGAATTTGATCATATTTCAAGCCTCCAATTAGTTGCGGGGTTTTTGCAACAAGCAATTCCGATTCAGCTGCAAGATCCAATCAAACAGCTTTCTTCTTACCTAGAATAACCAATCAGGGTAGCATAACTCGATTTATCGTTTCGAGAGTAGCTGACTGGCGTTGGAAACCGGGTACGGATAAAATTCGTAGGTGTTCGCAGAGTCCAATTAAGCCGAGAAGAACACAGTTTCGTCGGGTGTTACAGCGAAAAATGGTCGGCAAGGTAGAGGTTCAGTTCGATACGAAGAAATACGAGGCGACACGAGGTTCGACACGCGCGAAAAAGCGATCACGGCCGTAGTTAAAACCATCGATCTTTCGTTCTGCCTTCGCGGTTGATTGATTAACGGACTATTCATAGCGCGTTTTATGCCTTCTATTTCTCGCGCGCGCGTTACGAAGCACATCCATCAAAGCGGTTCATTTCGAGGGAGATGCGTGAAGAGCGAGAGGGGCATTCATGAACTCCTACGCGAACAGTCTTTGTGCTCGTAAAACGAGCGTTATCTTTGGTTATTGATTCGCAGCTTGCCATGCCTGTTACACCAAATCCAACACTCTTCTTTCCGCTCGGTATTTAATAAAACGCGTGACGCGCGTTGTAACCTATTGGTACATTCTATTCAACCGTGACGGAGTTTATTGGAAGTTCCATCGCGAAATTCGAAACCAGTCCACGTCACTCTTCCTGCAATGGAGAGGAGTTCTATTACGCGCTCAAATTCGACGATTCAATTTTCACAAGTATTTCAAATAATTTACGGTATCCTTCGTCCGCGCACGCGTCCGTAAAATGGTGAACGAGCTGTGCATCGAATTCTAGCTTCAAGGTTACTTGTTGCGATAGCCGTTTAAGATTTACAATGGCCCGTCTAACGACTGTAATTCTACAGGGAAAAGCTGCTTAGTAAACTCGCGTCTTAGACGCGGAGACGCATTCAACGTTAGCCTTAAACTACTATCCTAATTATTTACTAACGTTACATCGCTTGTCTGATTCCGCTAATATCCCCTCGCTTTGTATTCGTAATCTGTGCCAATTCTTACTCTGTATCTGTGCGTATTGTCTCTGTATAGCTTTCTACTATAAAGTTACATCCACCAGCAAACATCAAACTCTGCGTTTCTTGCAAAGGATATTTCACTGCAGCGAATCTTTTTAATGGCCCGTTAATGGTATCAGTTTGGTCGGGACTGTATTTAACGATACAATAAATTCACGTAACTAGTCCGTATTGCTAACGATCTATATCGAAAAATATCGTAATTTATAAGCAACTCGAGGAGCTCGCGTTCCAAACGATCGAGAGTAACGAATGTCGGTCCAATCAGGATTCATAAGTCATCGAAGAAAAAGGGTGGTATCCTTCTGTTGACCGAGCTAAACGAAATGAAAAAGTCGTCGGTTAGGTGGGCGTAAAGGGAGCCAGAGAGTCGAGATATTGGATTATTACCGGGACGATCGCGAAAGGAATATTACGACGGGACTCGTGCTCGCAGATTAGCGTCGTAAATCTCCGGAGGTTACGGCGTGACTGTGCGCGCGTTCTCTGGATAGAAAAATTTACCTTAAGGATGGGACATTTATTTATTACGGGTCGGTGATACGGGCGAAGCCGAGCTAGTTATCCTAATACCCTCGTAAATCCAGCGCGGTAACGCTCGATGCGACCGCGCCTCTCGCTTCGTGAAACTTTTCGGAGGCTGCGTGCGTGTAAATAATCGTACGAAATATCCTCTCGATCCTTTAATCGAGTTACAAAGAAATTACATCTCCCTGTTCATTAAAAGGATAACGCCTTTGATATACCGATCCTATGGAATACTTGCTAAAGCCTTGGACTGACGATAGAGCGAATAGAGTATCGGTACTGTACTGATTTTTTATTTCTAGTTTACTGATGTACGCGTGTGTGTTTAGCCTTTCGTTCAATATTATCACATATGCTCACGTGTGTACATTCTTTTCTCTTGTACATTATCGATAGTCTTGGAGCTGTTTTCATTTAGCTGCTATCCATTTAAAATGCGTACAACTTTCCATCTGTCAAATATCATCTAAATTACTGGAAGTCCCTAGCTGTAGTTTCGTACACGTAACAATAACACAATAGATAAAAGCAAAAGTACGAAGCTTTTACCGTACCATTTTCCCGGGTCATATTTCTAAAAAGAGTTGCATGGCCAACCAGGGTGTTCCTGCACGGGATCCACGGTACATACTTCGCATCGGTGTATCGTGGTTCGCAGGTCGGTCGTTACAGGGGTATCCGAGGGCGCTGGGACGCTTAGGGGCGCATGCATTTTCGACGGAAATTCGCGAGAGAATAAGGAACGAGTCGCGGAACAAGAGGAAGACGTAACGAGGTTTGTCGAGGCAGATGTCGAAACGCTAGTCACCCTGTGTGAACTTCCGAACTAGAGTGTCCGGGACAATAGTTTCGCGGGCACGAAATGCAAATAGCGAAGCTGCTTTCGAAACGTTCTCGTCGGCCGTGTCAGTCTCATAATTCGCTGGAACTTTGACTTCGGGCTGGCACACAGAGAGGGAGAATCTTGGCGGAAGCGACAGTTTCGCGTAGACTTCTCGCTAGTCGAGAGCTTCCCCTCAACCAGCCAACACCTTTGTGCAGCGGTACCTCGCGGACAAATTTAACCCCGCCTAGGCAGCAAGTTTTAATTGCACGCGTAGGAACGTTTGAATTCTTAGGTGGATGGATGATCGCTCTCTCAAGCCCGCCTCCGACACCGCAAATTACCACACGGACAACTGTGTTTCTCCTTTCCAACATCTCCCTTCCTCTCGTTTTCCTTCCTTCTCCAAAGATTCTCGTAATTCCTTGGAAATTCTGACCAACCCCTATAATTGATTCGCTACTTTTCTTTTCGAGGATGGACCCCTTTTTCTTCGATGTTTGTTCCGAGTAATTATAGCGATGGAAATTGGTGCTCGTTTAACCCACTCAATTTCCTCTACAGCGGCAAATTTCTTCGGTCTACGGACTTGGGAAAGAATTATGGGTCGTCCTACTTTTCAGAACCCACCCCTGTAAAGGCTGGCCTCCATTCACGCACGGTGTTTTGTTTAGAATAAAGAGGCCGACGTATTTATAGGCTACCGCGCCTCTAAACACGCATTTTAAATAACCTGCTTGCTTCCATGATTTTTTTCTCCTCTGCCTTAATCGAGGAAAATCGAAATTCGTGACGCATCGCGCGTGCTTCGTAAAAAATAACCTCTCCCTGTAATAATCATGAGTGTTTCTGCCAACGTCATATTGTTCAAAATGGTATACCACATAAAAGAAACTTATAATGCTCCTTTATAATTTATCTCATCTTTAAGAATCAACATAAGAGACATTTCTAGCAGTTTCTACTGTTCAATATACTGTATAATACTTTGAACAGTAGACACAGCATAATTCTGTAGATACTGTATAATTCTCTTACTTGACCTCTCTTTACAATAACAAAAACTTCGAATGAAGAATTGATACAAGTACCTAAAGTTCTCTGGTCGTCGCAATTAGCAGCTCGGTAAATCTAGCCTGAAGATAGCACCAGTTTCGTACGTCTGAATAGAGCCAAGCGAAGAGTTTATCGTTCGAAGTAGGCGAAATTCGTATACGAGGAAGAGCTTAAAAAGTTGTCGAGTAGGCGAAGGAACGTCGGCTGTTTCCAACGCGAAATCGAGGCATTCTTGTGCCGACCCTTGACCGACGAGCAGAAGCGTCGAAAGAACGGGACAAAGTCGAGGACGTCTACTACCGTTTCGGCCCGCTTTCTGGACCGTGTCAGTGGGTCACTTTTCCGCGTTACTTTTGCTCGAAGCCCGCAGCTAGATAGCACGTGACCCGTTTTCCCGCGGCGCGTATTCGCCTCATCTCCCGCGATCGTTGGCAGTCGTCCAGCTCGATTAACGCGTAACTCACGGACTCGATACGTCCCTGGCGTCGAGACGTACCGTTTCCCTGGGGAACGTTTCGATCTGGGGGAATCTGATTTACCATGCCGTATGTCCGACGGATTCAACGTATGGTGTATCGTGTCTGTCGATGCCTACGATTTCTTTACGATTTGTACCTAACGAAGATGTTTCGTACAGATTCGAAATCTTAAATCTGGCAACGTTCTTCTATCGTGCAGCCTTATCTACTGTAATATTTTATCGAGTTACGATCATGATATGTAGTAGCACGATACGAGATCGATTCCATTTTTTATGCTTTCAATATTCGCTAATTCTATTGGGACTTTGGCACTCGGCAACTTTAAGATCTTGAGACTTTGGAACTTGGGAAAATTGGGATCTTAGGACTTTGAGACTTAGGAACTCCGGGATGTTGAAACTTTGGAATTTTGGGTATTCAGGTGTTCGAAATTTTGAAACCTCGGGAGCTCGGGATTTGGATATTCCACGTCGAAATTTATATCGAATGTCGTAAGTTTTTCATGTTTAAAAGGGGTTGAATCTAGGCATATAAAATGTACTCGAGGTGAAGAATAGTCAAAGATAAATTGGAGATATTCTCGCGCTATCTAGGAAAACAAACATTTGAGTTGTTTATTTTGTGTATCCAACAATTGCGGTGTTTGATAACTGTTAGATAACACTCCATAGTTTTTGTTCGTGGAATTTCCGATACGTACACGTATAGTATTGTCCAATAATTTTGTCGGAAAGATCGAAAGCGATGACCCCAATAATTCGATTATAACTTTCGTTGCTTTCTACGATCGAAATTTACCAAGATCTATCCGCAGACGGTACACTTCGTTTGAAACTTCTTTTCGAGCTTCTTTTCTGTCGCTTTGCCACGGCGAACAGTCCTATTGCGAAACGAAAGACTACCTTTATCTCTCGTCATGCGTCGTTTCATTCATTTCCCCCGTTATCTGCGGTGAATATCTCTAGCTATCAACGTCCGATCGTTTTATACCCGACGACAATTTACCGGCACGAGGTCTAAAATTTACAGGTAGTTTTACCGCGTAGCTCGTTTAAAAACGGCCACAACGAATCGGGACGTTAACAAGAGATAGCATCGGCGCTCGCGTAATAACCCGTCGATCGATCAGACCGATACATAAGTCACACACAATTGGTAGCAGCGCCGTTGTTGTAATCCTACGAGGATGGACTAAAGTCATGGGGACGTGATTCACGCGGTGTGACGTGATCGGATTAAAGCTAACGGTTCGGTACACAGCCTCTGCCAATAGCACCGCTTCGCACAGAGCAGAAGTTACACGGTGTGGCCGGCTCTAGAAACGTTATCTTCCTCGAATCCGTAGACGTCGTCGATATCTTGGCTCTCTATGCCCGTTGCCAGGGATTTGCGGTCTCCTATCGATAATCAGACCGAATTTCTACGGACGAGGTAAACACGATACTTGCGGACATCCTCGATTTCACGACTCGCTTGATACGCATCTCGTATGCGATCGATCACCGGCCCTTTATGCGGAAACCCAAGTCAGTATACCTGTTTCGCGTTCACTTGCTTTCAAATTAATCTCGCTGTTCATCTGCCAAATATATCATTCGAATATCACGAGTTTCGATTCGGAAAGTAGCAAGTTTTAACCACACCGACGAGCACACTTTTCCAGGGGAAAATTTCATAGTTTCTAAAATCTAAAATTTGTAAATCCCAAATTCCTAGATTTCGAGCACGTTTGAACAGTCCATCGCTGAAGCAGAGTGCCGAACGTTTTCCTATCACGATCGCATCGCAGAAATGAACACGAGGAATAATGAAAAGTACAAATAGAACAGTCGCAGATTAGTTTCCACGTATTTCTGAACACGTTTCTGGTAATCAAAAGGCTATTGAACTCGACAACGTACACGAAAGAACACTGTCCTCGATTCTCTTTTTTCCAACCCTATTCGATGCGATCACAAAGCGGACGCATAGCGGATGCAACGCGACAACCGTTCGGCTACGTACAAACAAGAAATTCATACAAATCGACGCTAGGATTTTGATTGATCGTATTAACTCGTCAAAACGCGACAACAGTTGAAAGCGTCCGGGCAAATGTACCTAACGATGCACGCGACCGAACAGATTAATCTGCGCGTCACGTGTCCCCGGCAAAGCTATAACGTTCATGCGTGAAAGAGATCAAAGCGTGGTTCCGCGCGATTTCGATACCGATTTCGCTACTGGGCCCACGCCGAATCGACCTTACCTGTTCCCGCAATCACGCCTCTGCTCGCGGTAATCAATTTACCTGGCTGAAATACGCCACCCGTTGCGCCGTTTGTTCTTTGTCGTAAACGGATCTGGCGATTTTAGGACAAAATATTTTAGACCCCATTCTATTGTTACCTCTTCTTTATTCGTATTCAAAATGTTAAGAGTATTAACCTCTTGCCCCACGATTTATTTGTGTGGTCAGTGTCTACGATTGGTCAAAGTCGAAGTATTCCTTGTTTCGCACGTATTTTTTGCACGAGCGAACAATTAGTCACAGCAGTCTCACATACCAGTCGAAGCGAAATTCAAATAGACTTGCTTCCTCGAATTCTTAGAACTCACATGTGGTACTGTGCTCTCGTCGATCGGCTCGTGACAGCAGCGGGGATGTTCCGTGCTAAGGAGAAAAGAAAATCCGCGGTATCGCAATGTCTTCGCGGGCGATCTCGATTAATGAGGATCGTAGGAAGTTGACTAGACGCGAAATTACGGGACAGACACGCGGTCTCCAAGTTTTAATAGAGGAGCCGCGAAAATCGATCCCCTGGGCATGCAGGCGTGCACGCCATTAACGGGACGCCGCGAACTCGAGTGCTCGGCACGGAGAACGTGTGCCGGTGTTAAAGTGACATCGATAGCGACCGACTACGGCAGCCGTTAATGCGTAATTAAAACGACAGAGCGGAGAACAAACTCGGTAAAATCCGAGACGCGTTGATGGCGTAGCTGAATTACGCGAGAATTACTCGGCTATGATGTCTGGTTGGCGTTTGATTGCACGTGAATCGTGTTCTCGAATGGCTGCCATTGTATGCGATACACGTACGCTAATTACGATTGATTAAAGCGTTTGATTACCCCGTGGATGATGACTAGCGTTCATTCGATGGTAATTGGCGTGCCTTGTTTCGTCGTCATTCAGACTTTTGTTCCCGTGTATGTACGATTCAAGTTTCATCCGCGTTAGGAGACTTCGACTTGATCAGAATCGATTCTATCCTGCTTTCAAATTTACCATTTCGATATTAATTACCGACCAAATTATGGATCGAAAGTTTTGGAACGCTCGACGCTGTAGTAAACGGGTCGATGCTTCATTGTCCAGCATGATGCTCTCGGTTTATGATGTAACGACGTTCTTTTTAAATATTTGGGAAAATTTGTGAATCTCAAAAGAATCTCCTAAAATCGGAAGCAATCCTGCCCCATCGAAAGAAAGCCCACTTTACGGCGTAATGTACATAAAACAAGAATCTTAAGAAACCGTGTCGCAGAAGTGGACTTGGAAGAATTTGAAAAGAAGCTCTCGATTTTCCATTTCTCAGAGGCAGCAGGATTGATCGAGCCACTCGACTTCTTCCACCCGCGTTTACCGGCACATCGAAATCATTACGCTATCGTTCTTGACCCATTCGACGAACTTCCGACGGTCATTTCTCCGGGTTCTCGATCGATAACCGATCGAGATACGTCTTCGACCGTCGAGCAACCCGTTCCGTTTTTCCATCTATTTCCTAGCTCTCTTTCTCGTTTCTACTCGTAGCTCTTTTTTCACTTGGAAACGAACCCGGTCTCCCTTGTTCCCGCGTCCCCGTCGATATATTTCCGGCGTTGGCATCGATCAGTCACCGCTTTATCACGCTGAAAACCTGCACAGCACGCTTTATCGCCAAGCCACATTATGGCGATACGTCAGCGCCGCGGTTCTGCCGGCATCAATTGCCATTCAAATCAACCTGGATGCGGATGACTGTCGCCGATGACGCTGAAAAGGTTGATGATACAGGGATATGTAACTTTGATCTGGCGTGGATCGATTTGGCAGAAAACGGTGCAGCATAGATAGAACCCTTTCTTTGGTCACCTGCCGATACGATCGTCGTCGTGATCGTTGTTGCGGGTAGATAGCAAAAATCTTTTTGTAAAGTCCGTGCAGAATTCTGCGTTTTTATTTGGTAAAAATAAGGGAATCGATGGGTCATAGATTGTTCGAGGATCTCCTTCGACCGGCAACTATTTCCCGATGTAATATTTGAACCGAAATAACTGAAATACTTCGACGTTTCTAAAAATGTTTGATCGAATTCCGTTGTCCGGTATCAAAGTTTGCAACTTTTGTGCTACCGCGTTCTCGTTTTTACCGTTTATAAAATTGCTTCGCCGTTCCATTTTGCCGGACCGCGTTACAAAGGCTGACGAGTACAAAAGCGACATTGCCGACAAAGGTAACTGATTGTTTCAAGGCCATGAAGACGCGCGAATGAGTCGAAAGATCGAGAAACATGAAAGTCCTTTGGTCCAGTCTCACAGAGACAATGGAAAATGCAGCTTTTATTTGCGATGTCGTGTATGTCAAGGCTACCCGGTACACGTTTCTGTGTACCCTCGCGAGAAAAGAGGAGCTACATACATATGTTATAGTTTGACCTCCCGAATGAGAGAAAGGGAAGCGTTTCTCTTTCAAAGTCTTAATTAGACGTGATGAAATCTCTCGAGGTACGTGTTATCTAATCGCCATTGAAGACGATCCATTAGAAAGTAGCCTGCGAAGCATCTTGCCTACGACAAACTGCTCTTAAATGAAGATTAATGAATAAAGTTCGTACTTGAAGCTTGAATTGCAATATCTTCGCAATTTGGCGGAGAACCTTTCACGTATTTAACCTTCGTATGGTCTTTAGAAATGGCTGTGTAAAAGATCTTCGCCGGCGATATTTGCTCGGGTTCACTTTATCGTTTAATTAATGTTGGTTGTTTATTAGGTAAACGTCTGGCGTTATACAGCCACGCGTTGCATAACACACCGTATTATTGTACGATACCACGCGGTAGTTCACCTGCTGTATTTCTAATCGAACAATTATCATGCGTTGCACTATCACACGATGCATCTCGACGCGTTGCACTATTATGTCTCTCACTTCGATGCGTTGGACTTCGTCGCGTTGTACTAGCATGCGTTGAAATTCCACGCGTTGTATTTCCACGCTTTTCATATCCACGCGTTGTACTACCACACGTTGCAATCCTACAAGTTGCAGTCCTACGCATTGCAATCCTACGCGTTGCAATTCCACATATTACACTGTTACGCGTTTTCTTTCCTCGCATTGCAGAGGTTACACTACTACGCATTGCATTATCAGTCGCTGAATTTCGATCGAAAAATCCATAAATTCGTATACCCAAAGTCCGACGAATATCCGAGAAATTCCCCATCTTGAAATATCCAATGTTAGCATTAAGTCACTCCGTAGAACGTTTTGCGTTGGATAGCAGTTTGCAAACGCAGGGGCATAAAACGCTTATAAATAGCCGTTCTTGTTCCGTTGTTTAAAGTGGCACGTGGAACGTTGTTAAACGCTCCGTGTTTTACCTCCTTCTCCAATTTGAACTCTTTATTTTGTTGTCGGATAATCGGTGAATCGATCGGCGGTGCGATAGGCGAGAAAACAGCCGCGTCGTTGAAAAAGGTGGTTCGAACTGGAACATTTCGCGTTTCGCGCTGGTCCACGCGCAACGATACGTGTTTCGACTTAATATTCGATCGAGCCCCGGCTAATTACCTTAATCGAAATTCACTGGTGCGGACGATTCCGAGCGTAGCCCGGCGTGTTTAAACTTTTATTTCGTATAAATGCGTTCGAAATGGCTACATTGTCCCGGTCTGCGGTGGCAGCTCTACGCTCGATCGTAATTACTGTTCACCGAACGAATTTCCGCGATCCGTCCCCTAATAGGATTTTATTGAATCGGAACGTTTTTGCGTCCGTTTCAATTTTTTCCGCTCCTCCCTCTTTCTCCGTTTCGCCTTTTTTTCTCTCTGACCTGCTTTTCATTGTTCCTTCAACATTTTTTTATTTTCACGCCCGTTATACTGGAACGGAAACTGGCAAATATTTGCACGACTCGCTGAACCAGCGCGGGGAAAATCAAAGTGGTCGACGTTTTAATAATGCCACGTGATGCACGAGGTCATAACGGACAGCTTCGATAGGTGTATATCATGTCTTCCTCGTTAAATGGACACACTTTATGCCCTAACCCTTTCATGTTTTTTCGATGCACCATTTTTCAAACTTTCAAATAATTGTTTGCGTTTTTCATCCAACTGAGCGTAGATCATTAAAAAGTAAAAACGGACACAAAAGTTTATGATCAGGTTGAAGCTTTCAAAGTTTTACGAAAAACGATCAATCCTTCGTTAATAATTTTAATATAAAATGATTACCAATTACGGTAATTAGTTAAAATTATAATTACCGATTAAAATTGATTTTTAATTGCACAAGATGGAACTGCAATTTTCGATCGAAAAGTCATTTAATTAACAAGTGTAATTCTCTATTAAAAGCTACCGAATTATGCACTGCAATTTAAACATTCGATCGTTAATGGGTTAATTAAAAATTTCGAGATCCTGCTGTTTCTGCTCGGTTTATAAAATGTATGTAACCGGGACAATTACCTGCAGACAAATTTTATTTGAAACAAATCAGAGGAGAATCTTGCGAATCGTACCGATAAATATGATTCGATCTCGTTTACTCGTTAAAAATTGAAAGACAAAGTTCCGGAATTTCGTTGGTCCGCTCGATCGAGAAACGCGTGGAGTTATTTCTGCGTGAAGCAATTTCCGTTTCTGATAGAATTGCATCGTAAATCGTGATTAAATATTCATCGTTAAATTGGCTCCGGTCTCGTAATCATTTCACCGTATGTCCGCTGAAACACGTTGCGTCCAAAAATAAGCGTATGGTCCCGAGACGTGTATTATTAGCATGCCGTGAATTTATCATATTTTGCATTATAGAATGACTTGAACTCGACGTTTCTACAATCCGCATACCGTGCAATATATAACGATAAATGTTAACCAACATCGACGTAACCACAGTTTTTGAAATTCGAGCGTTTGAAAGATTGGGAATTTCCGAAGTTGGATTTGAGAAATTGGAAATAAATCCAAAAATATATAGTAAGATATCATGAACAACGTCATACATTTTTAACGATCTCCGTTTCCCTCGAAGCAAAACTCGAGCGAAGTATCTCGGTTTTTCTTAGGCAGCGTCGAAGAAATTGAAGGAAGCTCGCGGAACACGCGGCACACCGACCATTATATTTTTAATCTGGCGACGATACGGATTTACGACGAGTCACGATCTGTGACGTTGGAAAAACGCGGAGACCGATCGTGGAAAAAACGTGGAGGATATCGGCGATGCACGCTGACCGATCGTAAAGCTCGTTTATTATAACGTTTGCCCTGTGCTGTCCAGCGAATCGACTGACTTCACCGAAGGGCATTTTCTTTTACAAACGTCCATGTATAATCCGTACGAGCACGCGATCGATCCTCCTCGATGGCTCGGTCGAAGGTTCGATGACTTGCACCGTTATCATACCTTGTATTTTTAGACCGTTTACCGAAAGAATCGAGGGAAAATTTTGATAAATCGCCGGCTGTCTCACGATTTTACAACCGGGCGATGAAGAAACACGATGATCGATTAACCCCTTGAGCACAGTTCAAATTTTATGTTTTGCACAGGAAATTTCATTACGGTAGCCATTCGATAGTTCCCTGAATTCGGAGCTCTAAAGATGATACATTCTCAGAAATAGAGAGAATGAATTTTGAAAAGTTGAAAATCATTTTTGAAAGGTCAGAGAAAAAATAGGTATCGAAGTTACTAGCTTAGAAGGGGTAGGTTGATTGAAACGCGTTCATAATTTGATAAAAAATGCATAGAATCTTGGTGAGTCGACAGTTTGAAATTTAATTAGCGATCGTTAATAATTAATTAAAAGCACCACGAGGAAAGATGAAACTTTGCTTTTTGAACGTGACGTGGTACGATACCCAGAAGCCGAAGTTGAAACACGCTTTCATAATTCGCCGAACGATACCGGTGCGGTGACGGGTGTGTCACACTGTGTAACACTGTAATACCGCTGCGATACTAAATATAGAGCGAAAGGCAATAAATATAAAATAACCGCGACATCGGATTTCTACATTTCCACGTCGCCACGTCGCTAAATATTAAAATAAATTTATAACATCTATAAAATACAATAAATCGCTTAAAAGACCCGAACAGGTTTCGTGGATCAACCTGTATCTCTATATATAAATATAGCGCGGTTTGGATAAAAATAAGCTCGTCTGAATACGAGGTAATTGAAGTTTTAATAAGGATCTGTACAGTTTTGCTATTACGAGAGCATAAATCGTTCTCTCGGCGTGCATTTGATCGCGAACGTTGATAGTAAAGCGTTGATTAATCGGATCACGCGCGGCTTAAAGAAGTGGCGAGATAGACGACAGTAAGTTTGGATTTGAAGCGACGGCTTCGTAATTAGCGGCGCTCTTCCCTTCGAGCAGGAAATTAATTAGTTCGGACACGTGTAGCGGCTACCCGAGGGAAAATCGATTCTTTTCCTGCAAGCGAATCGCGTGACCAGTCTCTCCAGCAAACCGAGTGCAATGCTTGTCCAAAGCTTCTCGGGGAATATCACAATTGGATGGAATGGACGTCGTTGGAGAGATTTGTTCCTCTTCTGCGGGAATTTGTTTTTGTTCCCGGGACCTTTCATCGCGTTAATAGCTCGGGATGCGTATCACGCGAGGCACGAGTTAATTAATTAAACTTCGACGAACGCGATTAGACAGTTAATTAAATAAATCACGGCGCAAACGACAGGACTCACGAGATGATGGTCGCGTCGGCAGATTATCGAAAAAGAAACTCGTTTGTTTATAACAGTCCCGAATTAATATCGTTGAAAATCGATGAGGTCTTGCAAATTTAGAGTACCTACCCGTTGGTATAAAAAGTTTCCTCTTTAAAGGAACATGACATGTCCAATAAATCAATAAATATAATTCCTCGTGTATAATATTTACCTTGTATAAAATAGCAAAGTTGTCTCATGAAATTTTCACGTTTCCATTAAAAACAACGCCGCAGGTTGAAGGATCGATATTCAGCTTTCAGGTTCGAGGTTTCCGTACGCCCCGCTAAAATCCATCCATCCGTTCGTGTTTTGGTGGCATTAATTAAACATCGGTCCAGGAAACAGCAGACTCCCTTCCTTCCTGGTCTTGAAATTTCCTGCCAGCGGAATAGTCGACGACTCGCGGAAGACACTCGAAAAGGAAGCTAAGCACGAGACACACCGTCTCTCCCTTAAACGCTCCTCGACAGTTTTTTCCACGAGTGTTATCCGCAATTACGGTCTCGCGACCAGTTACACGCGTGGATACGCCGCGACTCGCGGCCAACCGTTTCAAAGACGTCGTTCACGTCATCATTAAGCCGAGTGCTCGGCGTGCCCTAACTACCCGCGTGTACGCTCTTCACTGCGCGCCGTTAATCGCTCGAATGCGTGCGAACACGCGCGGAAAACCGACACTATTTCACGCTATCTGTCGTCTCGAGTTTTCGCCTACGCGTACCCACCGTGCTTGTCCTCGTCTCCGCGAGACGATGAAATTTTAGTAACATTTCATTTTTCACCAATTATTTTCTCCATTTTGTTTTCATTCCATTTTATTGTCGAATAAAACCGATTATACGGTGGATAAGCTGTATTAAATGAATATAACGCAGGAAAGTTTGAACGGTACTGCGATGTTTTACGCGATGTATTAAATATGTGTTACGAGATTGCAACTCGTAATGTTCAAATAATTCGAATACGAGATGAAGGTATTAGTTTTTAATTCGAAGAACCAAAAGCTTCTTTATTAATTAAACTTATTTATTTTATGTTCGTCTTGTTCGGCATACGTTATAACTTCCATGGTGTTTCGCTCGTTTCGTTGAGAATTCCGCAGCGGAATTTAAACGTGCACGCCGCCTATAAATTATTAATCAATCCGATCGACGCCCGGCCAATTATCGTCCAGGGATTGCGTAACACGCTTCTCTCCGTTTAAAATATTACTATTTAATGGTCGAACGAATCTGCAATCAGTGGCCGATCGGATCGAATCGTGCCTCCGTGTTATCGTTTACAAATCAAATAATCGCGCGATTCGATTAGTTTTGCGGCGAGAAAACAAGCTCGTACACAATTCTTTCGTACTCTGACGCGAACGAGATAGAGTAGCAATACATTTAATGCAAGCGACACACAAATTTTTACTTAAATATTACTTCGCAACGAACATTCGTTTAAATCCCTATTACACATTTGTATTTTAAATTATGTAGCTTCAATCTAATCAATCTTTAAACTCAATTCCAACATCCACTGCTGAGGCACTTTGTCCGATATCTCGCTTAACTTTTAAATAAAAGACGTAATTACGCTCGAGCGGTTCCATTAATAAATTAATCGAACTATCTGACTTCTACGTTTATAGCGAACACGAGTCTGGTGAAGTTACCCACATTGAGATATAGTCTAACTTGAACGTGAACTGTAAGGAAATTAACCGGATTAACTAACAGAGATGACTATCTTTTCTTACCTACTAAAGTCATGAATTTATTGCTCCGTTATCACCGTTGACCGTTATCTAGACACAAAATTATCTAAGTAATGATTCGGATGAGAGATTAACCGTTAGTTAACTCAGTCCTTGAGTAACCACAGTTCTGTTAGCTATACTACCCATATTTGCTGATTTCTGTAAGTGTAAATTTGAATACAACGCAATCATAATTTATTAACGTGAAACTTAGACTTGTATCATATGTCCGTGAAATAGTGAAACAAGGTTTGTCACTCGATCATCTCGATGTCCGTGAAAACAACATATAACCGATCGTCCCTGTCGACATCTCCTATGACGAACGCTCGAACATTATCGAGACATTCGTCTGAGGGCACCCTATTCGTGCGGCAGAGCACCGTAGGACGTGCAATACGATCCAAATCCAGCTCGTAAAAAAGGACCGTCTTTGTGAGGGGTCCTGGAAGCCATCCTAGGTCGTAGAGCAAAGTTCGATTCTCGGATGACGGACAGTTCTCTTGTTCGGTACCCTAGTTCACCATCAACCCTTTTTTCCGCCACCCTGCATGGGCGTATGCTTTACCGCTTGGAATAGCTATAGCCATCTTTCATCCGTTCTTCGTCATCTAATACGGAGACCACAAGTTCGTCGCGCACATTTTCGAACTTCCACGACGTGGATTTACTGCGTCTCGTCCGCGATGTCGTCGCTTGAAATATGATGCCCGTTCGTGGCACTCTGCTTTCGCGGATTAAGCGAAATGCGTGCATCGCGGACCAAGTTTCTCATTCGAACGAAAGAAATCGCGCGAATCACGATTCGTTCTAGCGTTGTTGCAGAGCAGCGTTGTTGTCAAGGTTTTAGTTGCTTGGTATTAAACTCGCTGTATTTCGCAGAGTTGAATTTGAAATTGAAGTAAGGGTCCTTTTGAAGGATTACATTTATATGAAAACCATTACGTTATTACTTTCGCCACTGTACTTTCGTAAAAGTTAAGAATCTCTGATCCGGTGTAGGAACTATAAAAACACGAATCAGACATTGTACGAATGCATTAAGCATTGATTTAGGACTAATGGAATGCCAAGATTGAACACTGACGCGAAACGAGAAAAACTAAATTGAATCGACGAGAGCCAGGATAAGATTCGTTTGAAACACGAATAAATTGCTCTGGCAAGAGAAGTTGAAGGGTTCGATCGATTTGTTGCATATATTTATTTGTTGGAATTTTAACTAAGGGAAAGGGGATTGGTCGAGCAAAAGCCAGTGCTTCATTACCTCCCCTTTTCTCGATCGATCTTCAGATGCGAAACATTATTTGGCTTTGTAACGATTCTTTATTTAAATAGAAGGATACTCGGACTAAACACTTTTAAAATGATAAAAAAACCTGTATTACAGTGCGGTTCGTAAAAGATTTATGATTCTGTCTTTGGTTATAATAATTTGCTCCCTTTTAAGGGGTGACATTTATGGAGACAAGTTTTCTTTTTATTATTCTGCGACGGAATAAGGGGTGAAATTTATCGGGGTAGATTATTCCCTAGTTTCATAACCATATTCAGAAACAAATTTCCTGAAAGGTATCGTTTCGTGTCTAAAAAATAACGTAATGCTCTTATCCTGGTAAAACGACTTAAAAAACGATGTTTCGTTCGATAAATCTGAAGAAACCAGCATCTTGTTTATTTTCTCCTTTTCCCTGTCCCTTAAAATCATGGAAAAACTATCTGCACGTTTATTTACAATCCTCCCTCAAAGTTGCCCTCGTTCCCATCGCAGAAGCAGCCCTCGCTAGTTTGTACATGGTTATCAAATGGATTTTCGTACTATTACTAACCCACCCTGGCAGCCACTTGGGATACGAGTTTATTTGCACGAGTTTTTCCACCACAATTTCTCTTTCCTCTCTCCATCGTATATTCTCTCTTTTTTAAATTATCTTCTCTCCTGTGGCAATTGAAGGAAACTGACTGTAGGATTGCATTCTCTTGGTTTTGTCTTTTTTTCTCAAAACACGTCTGTTTTTTATTGTTTTATTTACTGAAGGTTCAGGATAAAAACACAACAGACCTTTCAGAGGAGATTTAATATTTAGGGAAGATTATTCCGTGATATAGTATCTACACTTTTACTAAATTGCCGTAAATGAGACTGCGGAAAATGTAATTTAGTAATGTAACGCGTAGCCATTCAACGTGTAGTAATATAACGCGCCATCAATGCACAGCAATATAATAAGATCTCGTCGTTTCGATCGCACTCTTCATTCTAAAATTAATAACACCCTAACATATTTTTTATCGGTGAAATTGAACGAAGGAGTATATACGCAGCGCAGCGAAATAATCGTGGATAGTTAGGAACGTTATGAAGTCTGGAATCGTAGGTTATAGTACATCAGTTGAAAGACGAGTGTAACGCGGAAATTTGAATGCAGTTAGAACGACCTCAACGAGACTGTTATGAAAATGGAGCTCCGCCGACGTTGGGGATTCAATTTCTTCTCGCTGGGAAGTTGCTTTCTGAAATTTGAGAGAACGAGACCCTCTTGTCAAGCTTGTTACGCAAGTAAATTACGAACGTTGAATTAGGAGTCCCTTTTGTAAATATGAAGTTTAGTCGATTCTTTTGTAATTCGTGTCGGTTTAATTTGATGACGATGCCGCGTTTCCTCTTTGCAGTTTCGTGCTCAGTCATTGTCGGATTAATTGAACGAAGTTATTAATTTAGACAGTTGAAGTCCCTTCCGACTGTGTGTAGATTTTATACGTACATTCTGTCTCGTAACTTCTTCCAGTTTCTATCGTTTTATTTCGAAATAACTGATAGCAAATGAATAATTAGTGTTCATTTTGAATATAGCTTTAGTCTGTGAGATTGCGTATCGATGAAAATAGAACACAGCTTTCATATAAATCTCCTGTTTGCATCTTCAGATATGCAATGTAGACATATGATATTGCATCGTAGACTAAAATACCGGGCACTTCAGACTCAATAATAATAGCGGGAATAAAGGTGTTAGTGATAGCATAGTGGACACGATAGCCTACGGAAGATCCATAGCTCGATTCCCGGTGCCGGAAGTACCCTATTTTTCACGAGTTCCTCCATTACTGCAAGAAAACCTGATATTTTATAATACAGACTGTCTCACCAAACTCGAGCACCTAAATATCTCACTCGTTCTTGATGAGAGAATAAAAGACGAAAAGAAAGTCCTTTAATAGATCTTCATCCCTACACACATAAATCAAAATAATTAAAACAGAGTTTAAGAGGATTGATATGCAATAAACAGCAAGTGAAGGGATTCGCAAACGGTAAGTGAATAAAGAACCACCCTCGCAATCGTTGTTATAAGACCAAAGGAGTCGAGACGAGTCACGGCGTTTATTTAAAAGTGTTGCATAGGAATCGTTAACGGGGTTGCTCGTAAAGTGACACGTTTGTGCGCGAACGAGTAGCAGGGTGGCGTTGAATTGAACGGGACACGGGGTGGCCGTAAAGAGGCGTCACCGCGCTGCCAATAAAACGTTGTGCCTATCTGTCTCCGAGTGTCGGGTCGTGTCGGGCCGTTCGCGTGTGCAACCGTGTCGAAATGACAGTGGCCAGTGACAGATCAGGTCCGTTTCCAAAAATATGGCGGTGAAATTCTGGGCGACCACAAATGCGCCAATCCCGAAATTGCGATGTAAACCGGCGCGGTTCAGCGAGAGGGTGGTTCGCTCCACGGTTCGAATAAACGGGAATAATGAAAGTGTTGCGCGTTCTGTTCACCGGTTTATTAAAAAAGTTCATCGTCGTGTCGCCGGTGTCGCGAATATCGTTGGCCGCAAACGGCACTTTTTAATAACCCCCCTTTTTATTTCGGTCGAACCGATGAAAATGCCCTCGCTTTTCTCGTTACGAGACGATGGATGGGACCGAGTTTTGCGTACGGCCGTGTACCGTTACTATCAACGTGATTGAAATTTGAACCGCTTCATGGCGGTCGGATGTGTCGAGTTTCTGAAATGCAAATTGTAATTAAAGCGGATGAAATGCGGCAACTTGTTGATTTATTAGCGATACGTGGTTTGGAACGGGGGCGTTGTCGCCGAATGAGTGTTTTGCCCTGGCTAATTTGCTTTGCAGATCATTTTGTTTCTGCATCTGTCTTAGGACCGCTTTTTCGTCCTTTACTTAAGTGAACCATGAACACTTATATTTTACCCGTGGAAGTATAATTTCGTTACGTTTCATTGATCAACGAACACCGGAATCTCGAAATATTCTTAAATTTCAACTAAAAAGTTTGGTCCGTTTAATTTCGTACTGCCACTGTCTGTTCATGGCGAAATGAAACGTTATATGAATTTGTTCCGCAAACGGAACTAATATTCCTCCGTGAAATCTAATGAAAAATACGAATCCCGTACTTCGCGCTACGCAATTTTATTTTCTGATTAAATTTCGCGAAACTGTTTCTCGGAAGAACGAACGGTATCGCGTTTCACGTTTTTCGCGGAGATACGAGTTTTTGCTAATTTTTCAATATTTTTCCGCCGACGTTTCTCCAAAAATTGGGTCAATTCAAATCGGTGATGGGTATATCAAGCGCAGCGATTACGTGTCAGAGATACTTCAAATTATTAAATTTTAAATCCGAATTAAAATTAAAATCGTGGCCAAGTTACGGCTGAATCGTTGCGACGGTTCGCGATTCTTGCACGGCTCTTGGTTCGTTCGAAACGGGTTTGTTGAATTATCAGGAAGAGAGGACTTTTCTATCCAGAAAATAGTTCGGTTAATTTTGCAGTTCCTCGATCGTCGTGAATATCTTCGTTCGTCGGTTTACTTTCAAGGGGAGAAGTTTCTCGGTTCGAAGTTCAGAAGATTGATTTCTTCTTGTGCTGGCAAAGTAGGGAAAGTTGAGGGCAAATACATAGAACGGTTTTAGCGACTGGTTTCCGCTCTGAATACGAGATGGAAGTTCGCGGAGTTTGGCTATTTATTAATATTACGGGGCAGCTTTAATGAATTCCTTTTTTATGAAAGTTCGACGGTACAGCAAATCGTAGGACCAGCATATTCGTAAATAGATAGAAAGTAAACGATTCCGAACGTCTGCCTGATAAGTGAAATTAATTGTTGAAAAAGTTTTCGCAATCAGAAAATTGCATTTTTGTTACTAATCTCTAAAATGTTTCTGCAACGACTGTGTAAGATTAATTTTTGGTATTATAAATGTTGAAAGTTATACATTACGGAATCGCGTAAATTACACACGCGTCGCGACTTAATTACATTATAACGGGCAGATATGATAGCATGGTCAACTACGAACAGAGTTACCGTAACGGAAGCTCGCATCTCGGATTTAATTTCACGCGTGTATCGCACACCGCGTGCCTTGCAAACGAATCGTCTCGCAACGATGTTTTCCGCCGTTGTTTCATCCCACTCTGCCTCCTCTAGGGGCTCATAATCCGGAGATCATCCCTTGTTCGACATACGCAGCGTAAGAGGAAAAAGTTGCCGGTGAAACCGGCTGAGAAGGAAGTATTAGCGAATACGTTGTCTATACGTTAGGAATTACATTTCCGCAATCTCCGAGCTTCGAAAATCTTTTCCTTAGGGAATTGTCGGCGTACAAAGAGTTAAAAATTTGACTTGACCGATCGTAAAGCGAGCAGTAAAAAGTTGGCGAACAGTTGATATCGAATCGGTTCGATGTCGCCTGGTTCGCGAAAAGAGAAAGAAAAAAATGTTCTCGAGCAAATATATGATTCGTTGTTTGAATTATTCATCGCGTCGCGGTAATTCCGCGATCCTCCCTTTCGGAACGTACTGCACCGAGGCCGGTGCTTAATTCAAGAGACACGTTTTGGCTCCCCGAGTGGGTCGTTAGTCGGATGCATCACGTGCGCGGATTTAAAGGGCGGATCCGCACGTAGTTGCAGTACCGGTTAGATTGCAGCGGCAGGGAAAGAGAGAGAGAAAGGGGACTGCTCGATCGCCGCGAAATGATTACGCGAGCTTTCCTGATTATTCCTCCGAATGGAGCCATCTTTCTTCCGGTGCTCGCTCGCTCCCTCTCGCGGAGAGGAGTCTTGGCGAAAACGTTTGTCTGGGGCTGGCGAGGGCTCCGGCAGAATCGCGAATCCAATTTCATTCGAGGGAGACCCCGTTCGCCACGTCGAGTTATTCGTCCTTCCACAAGCATATTTAGAGGCACTTCGATGCACTCCAATGGCGTTTTAATCTAGCAAATGCATTCCGCACGTTGGCCCGAGGCTCCTTTCTCTCTTTTTCTATCCCTCCCTCTCTCTTTCTCTCCTGTCCCAGCGCCCGCTGGTTTACGCGGCGCGAGAACTTTTTCCATCGAATTTCCGTTGCACCGTCAATGTTTGATTCATCTTGAGGATGAAATATCGCTATTTCTGCCGACGAAGCGTTTTCATACAATCCTCAGGTATTTTTGATCCCTCGAGGTTTATTAACATCATTTTCGGTCAGTGTATTGGTCCGTCATTACCAGCCGCTTCAAAATTTCAGTCTGGTTTATTTCGTTCGAACTTTCAGGAATTTGAGTCGAGATTAGTACGGTACATTTTTATATTTCTTACAAAAATTCTTATATAATAAGACTTTAAACACCGAAGTATTGTAATGAACTCGTACAGTAACCACAAATCATAGGATATCCAACCAATACGTGTCAACTTCGATCAGACTTATATTCATGAATGGACTGTGGATATTTATGCAGCTATGATACATCGAATTTTACAAAATACTCGTAAATCATGCCCGTAAATCCCACAGATTATACTTTGCAGACCTCGATATATCATAAGCATCCGGTCTTTTTATCAAAATGTAAATTTCTCTCAACGATGAAAATATTTCCTTCTTAAAAACCACGAACTGGACCGCTGGTGTATTGATTTGGATCGAAAGATCAGTAACTAATCTTCTTTCTTTAGCAAACTGTCTTCTATCTTCGGAACAATTGAACCCGTTCTATCGGTGGATCGTTTACGAATATCAGCAAACTATCTCCGGGAGAGCGCCTCTCGGACGGGAAGTTGTTCGAGAGGGTGAGATCACCCTACCTATCGGAGATCTCGTAATTAAATTCTGCATGAGCCAGTTGCGAACAACCCCGATTGTCTCGTTCGCGCAGCTTCCTGTTCGTGTGTCCTCCTCGCTGGCGTCTGTGTCTTTTCTTAGAAAAATGTTAGGTCAGCTCCTTGGGGACGCGCGAAAGCGAACCGGGGGAGATATTCTTCTCGAGAACCTTCTTGGCGTCGATTCTGCTTGTTCTCCATCCATTTCTCCGTCTTCGTTGGATCATTTTCAATTTATTTCCCTGAGCTTTTTTGCGCGAATTTCTCTCTCTCTCTCTCTTCACCCGTTTCTCCGGGAAAAAAAAGTGGAGGGAGCACCGTTTGAAACGATGTAGACAGACGCACGCAGCACGGGACAATAGGTTGGTATCGCAGCCAGGGCGCGCGGGGGTTGATTAATGGACTTCTTGCTACGAGCGATGTACGAGCGACGGGAAAAAAATTAGAGGGAGGCGGAATTGCAACGGTGCCGCGGAACTACGATCGATTAATTGGAGTTGTCGACCGTCCTGATCGTCCGCTGTTGCTGTTGCCGTTGTTTAATCGTTTTTTGATGGGGCTTCCGGGCTGCTCGATCGGACGATTATGTCGAACCGCCTGATCTTTGCATCTCCGTCCCTCGGTTTATTATTCGGACCAGAAGACAGTTATCGGAGGTCATTTAATCGGAGTTCCGAGGATGCACTAAATTTGCACTCGGAGCTTTCATCGCATTTCCTTACAAAGATGATCACTGATCTCGATGGTCAGAATATTCTGGGGATATAGTTTAACTCGAAATGTTGCAATTTACGAATTCATAGCTTAAGTGAAACGCGTCTGACATCATCGCGGAGTAACTGCGTATTCTCCGACAGAATGATGTACAAATTTTTGCAAACACGATACTAGAATTAAGGAAGCAAAGACAAAGGATCCTAAATAACGTCCCAGATTTCCTTGGTCCCTCCTCCAACGAGCGATATTCAATCGACATTCCTTATTCTCTGTTGCAGGCTCGTAAAACAGGGGTTCCAGCGACACCGCGCGGACAAGATCGATACAGGCGATAGGATAACGTTCGAAAATCGTTCCGGCCAGGAAGCATCGTAGCTTTCCATCGTCCCTAATTGACAGGTGGAAGGGGGGGAAACCTGTACAGAGAAGGCCAGGAAAAGAAAGCACGTACATCGTGGAGAGGAGAGAGAGGGCAACGTGGGCAAAACTGGAGGGATGAGGGCAAGAGGGGGAGAGTTCGAAATTTACGAGTGAGCAGGTTTGCTTGCACGTATCCGCGGGGCAGTCGTGCACCGTAACAAACGGTCCAGCCGTAAAAGCAGCTTACGGTGGAGAACGACACCGGAAGCGGACGACGGATATCCGCGATGCATCGAGTCAGCCGAGTCACCGAAAAATACTGAACAAGTTTTCGTCTTCCCTCTCGAGATCTCGACGACGGTCTTTGCATCGCGAAAATCGCGACATGGTCTCGAACGAGCGTGGTCGACCGGCTCGACGGAGCTTCCAGTGAAGCCGGGAAGAATGTGGAAGATCGGAGGCACGTATCCATGAAGGATCGAGGGTGGATCCATCGGAATCTGGCCAAATGGGTTAAAAGGAAGCGCGATGGACGGCGCGACCCCGTGCTGCTCGCAAAATGGTGATCGTGCTGCCCTCGTGGAAACGCAACAAGTGGCGATCTGTTCCTTATTCCTGAACTGTCGTCCTCGATATTATCCGAAACAGAGAATTCGATCCAGGACTCGTTGCTTTCGATCCGAAGATCCGTCGAACGAAAGTCTCCGACGAGTTATCTTCTTCTGACGGAATTCCGCGTGTTCCGACGACGAGGACAAACACTCGGACCGATCTCGAATTCGTCGAACCGAGTCAAAGAGATAGTCGTATTCGATCGATCGGGAAATTATTCGGTTTTACGGCCGAGCCCGAGGGAGTACTAAATTCAATTCCTCGCGTTAATCTCCGGCAAAGAAAACGAACGATCGAGCTACGGAGTGGCTCTCGGAGTCAATTTCCATCCTCTCGAGCCGAAATTATTCGCGACGAGAGCCCGCGAGCATGAGCGGACCCGAGAACGGGCATACCATCTTTCGGGAGCGAGGAAAAAGATCGTGGACGTGGCTGCGAGCGGAGTTTCGCGTTCCCATGGACTGAAAGGGTAAATCTGTAGAGATTAATCTGAGAGGCATCGGTCGTCGTCGAATGAGACGATGGTGATGAAGATTTCCGCGGTCGAGGCTGGCGTTCCGTTGCTAAGCGCCGTCGGTCCGCGTTGCGTCGTCAAGCAGGCCACGGTCAAACGATGCGTCGCGGCGCTGCTGCTCGTCTCCGTCGCCAGCATATTCTACTACACGCACTACATCATCAGCAGTCCGCTGTCCAGGTAAGTTCCACTTTCTTCACCCTTTTCGAAAGTCTACAAGAATATAGAAATTTCATCTTAGTCATAAATGTTTCAGTTTATAATACGAATTCTCTTGCTCTAAGTTCTTGCACGTCCAACGAACCGCATTTCCAATTAATTCTATGTTGTTCATTTACGATACGTTGTGTGGTCCGAACGTGGACCAAAAAATTCGAACACGAAACATAGTTATTTCGGTCGATAAAGCGACACCAGCTATTAAACAAGTTTTTTTCTTGTTACGGTTCATCTTCTAAATGATTTCTATATGCAAATACTGGAGCAACTTACGGTATCTGGTACGATTACGTACGACTAATTTGCGAATCGATGCGATTTTATAGCGACCGCCTTCCGTTAATAACAACTTCCTGCAGATTGCAATAATCAGTTCGTTCGTGGAATAAAAACCGTTCTCTTCAGGATTTAATTCCAAGTTTGCGTGCCACTATTCCGAGCGACTGTCGCATACCAGATTCGGTCGATCGCTTACGGAGATTTTCGAGGCGGTATCGCGTTAATAAATTTTTCTCGTGCAATTAGCAAAAGTCTTTGTTGCGTACAAGTCGCTCATTCATTAAGCGTAATGGGTTGCTCGACTCGTGGCAAAGACGGCATTTTATTGCCCGAGGACACGAAATCCAACCGTCTTTATGTTTACGAATGTGGTGAGCAACGAGTAACTCGCGAGCACGAACTGTTGATCGATATAATTATTGCGAGCAGAAGAATTTGGCGATTTCTCGTTTTCGAGGCACATTATCGACGCGTCCGACGCGAGCACCGATCGATTCGAATTTTACGGAAACACGGTCGTTTGAACAACTTCAATCGAAATTGCGACCACGCCTCGCAATCGTACGCGCTAATTTCTCCGATCGTTTCAAGAGGACGGGCATGACGAGGGTAAAATCATACGTCACATCCGCAAACGAGTAATTTGCTTGCAGATAAGTGAAAGGCAGCCTCGCGTTTATGGGTTTGCCGGTTACCTCTCAACGGATCAATTAGACGACCATTTCGCTGGAATTCTTGTAATTAAATTTGCTTGCCGCTTTGACTCGGAAATCGCACTAATTCCGAATTGCAATCAATCCTTTTGATGCGCTCAAACGGCTGCTCTACCTACCAATCAAATAGCGTTTTCTTTCTGCCTTGCAAATTTCATCGGACGATGTTCCTCTCTTTGAAATTCGAAATCAATCCCATTTGATGGATTTCGAACAATTGCTCGCGATACGATACTATTTTTAATAGCACCGTCCGTTTTTGTCGTCGTCAAAAGAAAATCGAAAACCATGGTCCATGCTTCGACCATATTTTCGGCAGTAACGAATAATTGTGTACATCAGTCATTCGCAAAATTCAATTCGAAGAAGAAGAAAGGTAAAGTTGCATCTCGCAATTCGTGGAGCTCACCTCGCATGGCCCGTGGAAGTTAATGGAAAGAACGTGGTTTCGAACGAGTTAATTCGGGAAGCGAACGCAAGCATCGGGGACTAAAACGCGAAGGCGTTCGTCTCGATTCGATACAGACCTAATCTCGTTCGGGCGGATAACCCCCCAAGGCAGTGACCTCGTGAACACCGATTGCAACCCCCGAGTACACTCGTCTCTCCCTTGAAACTAGACGTTATTTCGTGGTGGCGTAATTACGTAACGGCAAATTGTTGCTGGCAGTTGCTTGACTGCGCGGTTTCCTCAGGGACCTATATCTTAATTGCACGGTAATATAGCGGACCTGCTGGACGGGCTTTGATGTTAATTACTCGTTGGACAATATTTGCAAACGCTCGCATCATACCGCTGTTTCGTTCTGTCCCTACGATGCATCGTTCGATCTCGATTCGTATCGATCTGGAATATCAACTTCGATAACACACGTTCTTGGGCTCTTAGAAAATAATTATAAATCTGTGCTACAAAAGCAGGGTTCTATATTTTAAATTTATAATCTGTGACTTTCAATTTCATTTGCCATGATTCAAAGTGTAAATTTCTAAATAGATGAACACATCTGTACCTGTTTGTCTTATATCGGTTAATCGAAGAACGTTCTGTGCAAACACGAAATGGTAGCGAGCTGTGCAGGTTGTTCAAGATGGAGACGTCGTTTGTGAAAGATTCATTCAGTTTCAATTTCCATGGATCCAAAAAGCTGTTAATTCAATTGGCTGGCAGATGGATCGCGTTAACCGATATCTTCGAATTCCGATAATTGGCCTCCTTCGCTCCGTCCAAGCCGTAGATGCACGCGCTTTCCTGTTAATTGATATACTGCTTTGCTTCGGCACGGATCAATCTTAATAGATAACCTATGACCGTTCTACAAGCAATTGTAGGTTCGCAGTAAACCATCGTCAATCACGAAACCTAATACTCTCGCGTGGACATTGACATGTAATTTCGCATCGACGTTGCCAGACCACGAATCTGCCCATATTGCCTTCGTGCCAAAGCCTCGAGAAACGATGCAATATTCTGTATACCACTGTTCGAGTTTCGATTTAGCCAAGCAGAAAATCGACGGAACTTTGTCTTATTAATCTGAAACCATCGAGAATGTTTACTACCAACAAACCTCGTGCTTTAACCAAGTTTGGCAATGTAATTGTAAAATAAAATGATTTGGAGATGAAGGGGTTAATGATGAGCGCGCGACGGTGTCCACGTTACGAGCACGCCTTATATCGAGAAGAGCGAAGCGCATCGCGGCCGTGGGAGGCGAAATGTGGCCGGATGTTTGTCGCACGCCCAATCAGCGCCAATTCAGCCTTCTCCTCTCTTTTGCTGGCCTTACATCGGCGCTAAGCTGTGGTTGCAGACTCATGTCGTCTTCCCTTCCTCTTTTGCCTGCCACGCGTCTTTCGCATGACGCATCCTTCTTGAAATCTGGTTTGCTCGACAGTCGCTGCAAAAAGAAAGCTTCCCAACTAACTAACCAAATTTGGCACGACATCTTCATCGACGTTTCATTTCGGGTAGATAAACATTTCGATGCTCATTTGTTTAGAGAAACTGAACAGCAAAAAAGTTCATAAATAAATTTGTGAAAAAAAATTCTTTCCACGTTGCAACGCAATACTTTGCTGATTTTTTATTTCCGAGTGTTGCGTTAGAGAGTACAAGTTCTGGTGCTTGAGTCCACCCTACTTCGGAGCAAACATGACCCCTGCTTGTTTGGTCTCGGGCGTGTTCTAACTTTTGTCGTATACTCGTGACAGAATTATGGATGAGCACTTTCAAACTTCTAAGCATATCTATCCCTATCGTGCAATTTTTGTTCTCTTTACCGCGAGTTTTCTCTTTTTCGTCCTTCCTTTTAGTTTCAGTCCCTCGTATATTTCCTGTTTGTCGGTTCGCTGATTACGTTTACCGATTATAGAAAAACTCGAATATGTGCTTTCGCAGAAATTAACTTTTAAGATCCGCTGCACGCAAGCAATTTTTTCCACGCGATTCCGCTGTGATCATACATCTTTCTTTTCTCAAAAGCAACGAAGACGTATGATCGCAAAGATATTACTCGGAAAAAAGTTGCTTCTGTGCATCAGATAATACTCTAACAATAAGACAGCATCGCGGTCAGAATGTAATATAGCCGTCCCAGTGTTAACAGTGACATTGAATGTTCCGCTTCGTCAGAATCTTGAATCGTCTCCGAAAATGTAGAAAGATTCGAATTAGAAGTTTCAGCGAGGCGACAGGTGCAACGTCGGTCGCAAATTTGCACGGCGAAGATCACGCGTTAATTTCATTCGACGAGGTTGCGACGACAGTTTTATAACGAGCGCGGTACGCGAACGAGCGACGGCGTGCACGAGAAACCCGCTCGGGGCGCGGGAAACTTGGAAAAGTTGAAAATTTCGGGAAGCTCGGTCTTACCAGCCGCAAGTTTACATAACTCGATATTACCTTGACAAGACGGATGTTCGGAATAATCAAACTTCTGCCGGCGAACAAACGCGATGAATAATGTATCGTGGATGCACGCGTGTGCGCGTGCTCGCCCAATTTCTAATATGCTTTCGATGACGAGTATTGCCACGAACTGTCGAGCCATTTTCTATGCATTTCCGGCTACGTTGAAATCGTTATAAATTTCAAGGTACATGAATTATAATACTTACAGACACTTTAGGAGAAGCTTTGAATACTTAAATTTAAAAGCGAGCTCTTTAATGCTGGAGTTGCATTCAAATAAATTTCTTATGCACTATACTGTTTTTCAATAAATATAATCTTGATTAAAAGATAACAATTGCAGCAAAAATACTCGATGATATTGTTGAAAAATTTCTTCAATTTGTAATTTTAAGATTTCGCATGTAGCGTCGGCTCACTCTGCATATTTCATTCGTTCAATTTTATGATAATAAAGTGTGCATATATCTGCTGATATATGACTGTAGCTTTATTACAGGATAAAGTATCGCGTCTAAAATAATAGAGGCGGGTAGAATTCCCATGTGTACCTCCGCCCACGTAAAACACGCGTGCACGAACGTCACAAGAAGGTAATAAAAAGCAACAGGACCGAATATTGCGCGCCAAACTGCGCAGACACGTTTTTCCCCGGGGTGTAATTGCGAGTCGATTCCGTCTGCGAAACGCGCGCTGGAATGTCGGTCTAGGATCGCGAGGAACTCGTCTTTCGAGAAGCAGAACACGGAAAAACGCACTGATTTCGAACTGGATGGATTCCTTACGTGGAACATGTTCATCGGAAGAAATGTGTGCAGCGTATTTTACCCCTCGAAGGGTGACTATTCGCCTTCCTCTTTCTGCACATGATTCGAAGTACTTGCAAGATACACCATTTCGATTCCACCTTTCTGTCTGCAAATTTGTTATAAAATTACTTTCCGTCTGCGTGGAATTAATTAACAACGTGTCAGTGTACAGAAATTACGCAGGGATTATTTCCGGTTTCGTTTTGCAATAATATTCTGTTGAAGTAATCAAAGCTGAACATATTGCGCCAGTGAAACTTGATAGATTTAGTCAGACACGCTATAGTACACGTTATTAACAGTACATGAGTTTTTCGTTCGATATTTTAATTAGAAAAGACCACCTCTGGTGCCGTTGCAATATACGAAACTTTCATACAGCGGACTACAGGAAATTATTATGAGTGTTATCGCCCAATGGCGATGTATCGATCCGTTTTTCCTATCCCGTACAATCATTCTTAGCACGAGAGATACACAATAGGTACACTCCTTCGCAGGATATTAGATTGCTGCAAGAGCAAACACCGAATTCGTGGAACTTCCAGAAATTATGTTTGTACTGAAAGACAAATCTTGTGCATTTCGATATTGGTTCTCGCGAACAGGAATTCATAATTTTTCATTGCAACCGCTCTTCTAATATTAGATAATTCGATACGAAGAAAACCAGACTTTTAATACCAGATAATGTGGTACTTTTTTAAAAGAGGAGGTATTCCAACGAATATCAGTTTATCGACAAAGTTAGGAAGCGATCTCCCGGTTTAAGTAGATTAGAATTACAGTAAAATGGTTGAAAGAAGTCGCACCGCAAAAATTCCAACTTTTCCAGCTTCCATTTCTGTTTTCGATCCGGTCGCGTCAGAACTGTAATTACAGAGTAACTTCGGGTCACTTTTCAAACTCGGATTTTGAATCGAGCGAACTTGTTCGACTCGGAATCTTGTAACAGGGTGTCTGAAAACTCTCGAACTCGTGATTCTTTGTGCTCTTCGATTGAATGAAACCGTTTTCGATCTCGCGCCACATCTCACGAGTTGCTCGAGCGATTTCTTATGACCGACTCGATCAAAGTTTCCCACTCGGTCAAACACCGAGGTGTTTGTCCGTTGAATAAAGGATATCGGTCGTGCAAGTATAATTTGACGGTAGGACGCATTCTATTTCGTTGCTTTGACGACACATGCGGGACACGAGGCTAATTTCGTCGATCCTGAAGTCTCTTCGGACCGGCAACGCTGCCTGGCCAATGTTAACTCGTAACTCTCATCGATTCCGGTGTAAATATACCCGGGCCATGTATACCAGCGTGCAGGATTTCCGTTACGTTAGGTATACCGCGTGTAACACGAATCGCCACGAGAAACAACCGTACAAAGGGAATGCCAGTAGATACAGGACCCGTTGATCCTAGAATAGGCGAAACGCAGTTTCAAACGGGAAGGAGATAACCCTCTCGAAGAATTAATAGCCGCGTTGCCAAAGCGTTCGAATGATAAAACACTATTAATATCCGCTGTAAATTCTCCCATTTTCGATTTTCTACCCTTTTGATTTTACGAAGATACAGCGAATCCTCCAAGTTCGAAGTGTTCTAAATTCGGGAGAGTCACATATTGTATTTCACGATAACTTTCGATTATTGTACTACTTTTTTATTATCTACTAATATGAAAATATTAATTCGTACATGTATGAATGCAACTATGAGCAGAAACATCGCTAAATTGGAGTATTAACATCCGAAGCTATCAAGTTATCAAACTGACACACTTTCGCATAACAGAATGGTATGTAACATTGAACTTTGATGAACTTGATGAATTATCCGAATGGACGCGAAACACGGTCAAAGGTGTCACGCTTGATCTTTGCGGAATTAGATGTTTGGCGACTGTGGAGCGATGGAATCTGATGAATTCCATCGACCCGACAAAGAAGCATTCATCATGCACCGATGCACGAACAGATGGTGTGTCGTTCTAACTGGAGCAGGGTATTTTGCTTGGAACGATGGACACATCGCTGATAACGTGCCACGACTAGCAGCGGATGAATCGCCGGAAAAATTGTCCGGTCACCGAGTCCGGCAGATAGAGGATCCCAGTGTCTGTTAATAAAGCTCTTGATAACGCTGCTCCAAGGGAAAAAGGACGGGAAAATTGTCCGGTCAGGCGATTGAAGAAAATTCGACATCCACTAAAAGGAGACTCGGGGAACTGAAAGGGTTTCCATCGATCGGTTCGAAGAAGAATTCGCGAGAAAGCGAACAATTCGTATCGATAATGATTGTGAAAGGACGGACATTGTGTAGAGAAGATACGAAATGATAGAGATGGTCTTATGCCATTTTATTTTATTTCTTTATAGATATATCGAGCTCGCTGGGTTTCTCTGCGGAAAATGGCGATTAGGGCAAAATCTGTCCGTAGATTGGGAACATTTACCACGTGAATGGAATAAATTTTCAAATTAACGAAGGGTCACGTACAATTTCAAGTATTGTAATCGTTATTATTTTAATACGAGCCGAACGCGTTTTGAAATTTTTATCGACTAATCGTTTAGATTCCTGTATCGTATCGCAGAAAAATTGTTATTATATACGAATGAGTAAGGAGTCCTTGAAACATTGCAGACTCAGTGAATTTAATATACGCGCTATCTGACACCATTCGCGTTGCAACACGAGAGTTGATAGCAAAACTGCAGCAGTCGTATCCGCCGGATCTTCGAGGTTCACAATGATCATAATATATATTTGTGCAACTACAATTCTGATACGTTGCGTGCGTGATACTTCTATCTTCTAGCAGTCGTATGACATTGCTCTAAAAACTGCACGCTCGTAACTTAAAACTTATGCGAGTCGTAACTCGTCCGGCGTTCGAAACGATCCCAGAAATTTCAATTTCTAAATTTGACATTGCATTTCCAATGCACCGTATCATTTTACTTCGGTTACATCTACGATCCTAAATTTCAGAAATGCGTATAAAATTTTAAAGGCTCGACCGTAACAGGTCGAAGGCCTCTAAATATACCAAAGAATGGTACTAAACTCTTAAATAACGCTCCATAAAAGCTATCATCGCGTTATCGCTCCCAGACATCAAAACCTTTTATATCTCTAGAAATACTATCCCCAATCGTACCCGCAATACCGATCGATCATAAAAAAAAAAACTATCTCCGATGATCCCGTTCGATGATGGCCGGTAAAAGTTCAACTGTTATAAATTTCTGGCGAAATCGGCGCATCCTTGGATCGGTATAACTCGTTTACGAGAAACGCGACATCCCTTGCACAATGCTCGTTTCTTAACAATAGAGGAAGCTCGCGATCGAGAGGTTTCTTTCTTGGAAAATCCACGATGGTGTAATCCGAGCGGGTAGCGGCGTATCTGCCGGTCATAAATATTTCGTACAATAGTAACGATGTATCCCGCTGGCTTCGACCACGGATTTTTCCCCTTTCAAAATCCCAGATCGGCTGGCTTTTCGACGGACGTCGCTGATGAATCGGCAAACGAGTTATCCGAATCGCCCAAGAGACCAGACATCATAACGCGAAGCTTAAAAGTTATCAAAGAAATTTCAAACAAACATTGGGACAAACTAAATTAAAACTTAATAAATTCATTAACTAATTTTGGATCGGTGCTATAAATTGATCATTCTTTTGAAATAACGAAGAAATAGGCGCAGTTAAGAACACGTATCGATACAGAATGTGGAAGGAAACTGAAGGGACAGATTCAGATGGCAAAGAGCAGAATGGAAGCCAATAATTCTTTGTGCTCGAGTGGAGAGGAGCCGGTAGAAGGTTGCGCGTGCTGGATAAGGGAGCGTGTGGGTGCAGATAGCAGAGACGCGCGTATAAATTGCATCGTTTCCCTTGAACGGTTCATCATGGTCGAACGATCGCGTTCTATTGATTACGAGTCCAATTATTGGTCGACGGATGCTTTTATTTTATTTTCGTCCTGCTCTTTTCGACTCTCTTCGACCGCGACAGCTTGACGCAATCGGGTTCGTTCCCGAAAACCGATTTCTTTTCACCGGAAAACTGGAGATACGTTTATCTTTGGGTTCGTTGACTCGTCGAGGTGATAGGAAATTCTGACCTACGGTTTTTCCTCCTCTCTCTCTCTCTCGATTTTCTTTTCCCTCCATTTGAATCCCCGCTCTTATTCCGTATTTCTGATCATTTTTCATCTCCGCGATGGAATTCAGCCAGCGTCGGGCATTAGTTCAAATAATCTCAAGATAAAAGTTTCGAATAAAATAAAGATGTTTCAGAATCAAAAATAACCTTGACTTCGAACGAAAGTTTATTCATAGATCTTGGAATAAAGATGTCGAAACGAAATTTTTGAAGACAAATCAGTTTTAGCTCAAAGATATTTTTAGTCGAAACGAAGTTCAAATATCTCTGTCGTACTTGAAATAATGTTTAACTTTGAATTCGGGTGAAATTCGAGCGTTCATGGACGTAGTTAGTTGTTCAAAGACTAACCTGTTCGGCGAAGTGAATTCGAAGGACAAGGAGTGCCGATTGAAAAGAACGATACCGGCCAACGTGGATGGAAAAATCGTACACGTATGCTCGGCGGTTAGGTACGCTTAGGTATTCAAACAGCGCGCCGATTGCAACTGCTACGATCGAGTTGAAGTACTTATCGATGTAAGCGTGGCCGATATGCAACGTCGAGGGTGCTTTCCGCCGATAAGCCGTCCTCTTTCGCGTTTCGAGCGCAACTTTGCATTATCGGCACGTTGGTGGAATCCCGCTTATCGAGCAGCCGCTCGTGCCCCGACGATACACAGTAATTTCGCGTTCACCGGCTCGATTCGCGCCAGGATTCAAGGGCTTTTAAACGTCGAACGTGCAATAAAAGGATAAAGAAGTACGGATTTATGCGGCATAAGATTAAAATGTTGTCCGTTCGGATGAATCACGGATAAGGATATTGATCCGCATATGCATTTTGTTGCATCCATGCAGTTTTTTATCTACATGATCAGCGATTATTTTGATATTCATACGGAAATAAATGGAAGTAGAGCATATGTGCTATATCGGAAATTAAAATTATTTAACACTTTATTTAAAGTATTATTTAAAATTGATTTAAGAAATTCCTTCCGTTGTTAGAGACTGCAATTTGTCAGAAGACTGTGACAAATATTGCAATCATCGATGGAGACAAAATCGTGTGCATATGTGTATCCTTCACCTTTGCCCTATAATATCGTATCATACTCGTGACATGCATAACAGTTCGAATATGACAAATTGTACACATTCAGTGGATCGCTAAATGCAAACTGTGACCTGACTTAACTTTCTTAGTAACAATAGTTGCAACTTCGACTGCCTAGAGCATTGTAGGTCAAGGGGTTGAAGTTACGAAAGTTCTTAGAATGTAAGAGAAAATATAATTTCGCTAACCTATCATTTCCAAAATTATCGTCCGAGATAAATGTTTGAAACCGCATTATCTAATCTTTCGCGATCTGTTGTGCATAATTTGCGAAGAAATTATGGATCGATGTAGCTTATTGTTAGAGATTATCCCTGGAGGGTTTAGTCCCGCTGAGGCAACGAAGTAAAGGTCGTTGATAAAACGGTACGTATCGAAGCGAGTGCAGCGATGCTTTATCTCGTTAATGTATCTCGGTGTTTACCGATCCGCGAGTCGCTCGGAGATTACGCAATGAAAAAGCCATGGACGTCGCGACGTGTAGGAGATGGTCGCGGGCGGTGTGCAAGGTTTCACGGAGATCAGCCGGGTAATTCTTTCGGACGTTAATCCGCTCGCAGCGTCGCGGAAAAGAAGCTTAGAGCAACATCTCGCGCATCGAAAACGTCTCGCTCTTTAAACGACGGATTAAGAGAGTCATCGAGATTCGAACAATTCCGCTTCGTCCGTGCAGATTATAATCTAATCGAACGCGACAATGTACCGTGAATTTCGCGTTCGGAAAGCTCGCTGAACGATTTCGCGTTGCGGTATTAACTCGTTGCGTTTTTCGATTTTCCTCGTCAATCAACCTCTATGCCATCGGAATATTATGCAGGGAAATTGAAAACGCGGTTGTATTCAATATACCGCTTTTAATTGCTCCGCGTGTATGGAAAAAACAATAGATAAAGAAAGAAAGCAATGGTATGGAATAAATTTGAATCCGTAATTCATTGAATCACACAACATCACGCGATAATTCCATTCTATTGCACGCATACGCCTGGCCCCGTAAGCTCCCATTCGAAATACAAATGCGGAAATTAATCGATTCGATGACACGGAGATGTGCTGCGGTTATTAGAAATAACAATTAATTTTTATCGTTTCGGTATTCATTATTTTTGGAATTGGAATTATTTTATTATCGCTGTTTTTATTATTTCGAGGATTTTTGTTACGAGCGTTAGATTACCAGGTATTACACGGCTAAACGGCGTACACAGTGTGTCGTTTCGATATCTCAAAATTTGCAAACTTTCATATTAGCGCGAGAATTTCGAGTTCAGAACGAATTCCCCTTATTACCAGTCGTACTACGAGTTATAGCAACCCCGTTTATGTACGGTAAAACCACTACTGTATATCAATTTCGCAAAGCACCAAACGTAAAGTTTAAAGTAGGAAATGAATCGGGAATAGTTTGAATGGGTTGCCTCTTACGCATGACCGCTTAAACTGCGGCATTTAACGTGTTAATTTTTCAATATTAAATTACGTAAGGAAGTTTGCAAGTTGTCTTTATGAATATCCGTGGGGAAACTTGTCGTGACGCCGTTGCACGTAGCCAGAACGTTAACGGGAAACACGAGGAGGAATTTTGCTAGCCAAATTTGAGCAGCCGGCTACGTCATTAGAGGCGTTTCTGCCTAATTGTTTCAGCGCGTCGAGCATTTGGATCTCTCTGTTGCTCGGGTTTTGGTGGCTCGTAACGTCCCGCGTCTTCGAGGGTTCAGAAATTGCACGCGTTCCAACATGCCGGCCTCTTTGATGACGTATTAATTGCCTCGACTTTGATACATCTCGCGCTACCACCGCGCCGTGATAATAACGTTTCTCGCGTTGGATCCCTCTCGGGTCAACGCGCAACCTCGCACGATTTTCGCGACAATTGTTACGTTTTCTACATTTACAACTTTCGGACGTTTCGGTGCGTTTTGGTAGAAAGCGTTGACGCAATTAGCAGAGCTATGAAACGAAATTTCGCTCCGACGAAAAATCCGATTACAGAAACGAAGATATAATTACTTTGCATCGAGCGAATATAATCACCTACGGTACTATAGACTCTCGTTATATCGCCATCTATAGAGGAAGTTGCACGTGTACCGGTAGTACTCTTCCAGCATAAATTTCCATTACGAGTTCCCGTTTTGTTTCCTACCAACCACGTAGAGTATCGTGAAAAATTCAAATTCTAATTCATCCGACCGTCCCCTGTTGGTCCATTTTCTACCACTTTTTTTCCCCGTTCGCATGCGACCATGTGTATCCCCAATGGTCGATATCACTTTAATTAACGCCGAACGAATTAAAAGCGTCCAGACACGAGGGGATCGTCGGCCGGTAAAAACGATAATCCTAGGTCAGTTTTAGTGACGAATTCGCTACAAAAACGCGGCCTTTTTTTCGTTCGCTTTTCCTCTCCGAGATAAATTTTCACGATACGAATAAAACCGCGTTCGATAGTTGGATCTTTTCTAGCCGTTTCGCTTTGGAGGTTATTCGATCGCGAAGTTTGCCAAATTTGTATAATTCGTTTCTCGAAAAGCGCAATTGAACCGCGATGGAAAAATTGTGCGCGAAATATCTGTTCATGATGGTAGAACGTGGAACAGGGTGGAACGAAGTGAAAGCATTTTGCTGCAACGTTTATTTCGTCCAATTACATTTGGCAGCTGTACCGAGACTCACCGGCAACCGGCCGGATCCTATTGGGCTTGTTTATGGACTTCCATATATCAGCCTTACGAGCACTTAACAGAAAGAAATGGCCGCAATCTTTCGTCTCTAATTCAGTCACTTAACCGCTGGTTAGATCCACTTTGCAGGGACACTCTTTTCCTTCTGCCCAGGATTTTCCTGGTTCGTTGATCGAGTTTGGAAAAATCGCTAAAATATATTGGACGCTCTTATCGAGTTTCATTCATACAGAAAAGACCGGTAAACTTCGGTGCAATTTCAAAGGGTGAACTTTGATGTGCACTTTAGAAGTTAAAGATTACAAATTGTATTATTTTAGTTTATCGTAGCACCACATGTTCTCAAGTACCTCTATCAGACTCTGTAAATCTGAAAATTTCCAAATCGTCAGATTCTCAACTTTCTACAATCCTAAACCTAACAATTGTCAAATTTTTAAACATAAAATTTCGAGACTTTGTAAACATGAAAATGTAGCAACTAGAAATCGGCGAACGTCGCTTTTCTCGCAAATTTTTGCTAGGAAAGCGTAGGATGCTCGACAGTGTACAGCACCCTGGAGGTGGTCGTGAATGAACCGAGGGAAAAAGAGGGGGTGCTCGAAGGAAACGAGAAACCCGATGCCAGGGGGGCGGCGAAAAGGAGACAGAGGATGATCGAAGCCGCCACGACTTCCTGAAGAAGTAATTTCTGTCGCCTCAAAATCAGTTTCGCCGGACGTCCGTAAATTGCCGGATGCCGGCCACCCTCTCTGATGGGCTTCCACCCTCTCGCCACTCAGCCAGGCTCGACTGACTCCTGGCTACGAGGGGTTTGATCTTTCTTCGACGTTTTTTCTCCCTTCTTGCCTTCTCCTCGAGGAGCATCGTCGATTTTCACCTCCGGCGGCTGCTAAAACGAGTCGAGCGAGGGGCGAGAACAGGGGTTGCTCGCTCGCGAAGAAAAGGCGTCGGTGCAATTTGTTGGCGTGTGTCGGCGCCGGCGTCGGTCACGTTTCTCTGATGGGGAAACGATGCGGCCGTTTTCCGTCGCGCGAATTGTGGACAACCCTGAGGGGAACGCAACGAAACGTGGTTACGTGGCGAGAAAAATGAACAACGTGTTCCATCCACGCGACACCGTTTACGACTCGGAGAATTCGAGCGCGAACATCGATCAATTTACCCTGTCTCCACCGCTGATCGATCGATTTATTCGCCAAGAAGTGGACGAACGGTTATTAAATAGCAGGGGTAAGGGATTGAATGCTTCACTTTTATCGTCCAGATGCAATCGTTCTTGCTCGGAATTCGAACATAACGCAACCTAATCTGATACACAATTTTCAAATGTACTTGACGATATCCAATAATTCTAATTATTTGAATGGATGTGAGTATTTAAAGTTCATATAAGAAGAAATAAATTTGAATCATTAAATCGAACGTTAAATTCTTTAGCTAGATATATCATTTAAAGTTCCTACAACAAATTTCAATAATACAATTCTACGTTATATTATAATTACGTTCTAAGCCGAATGTCTCTCCTCAAGAACTTTAGCGGCGAGTATCAATAAGATATCGATGATCAATCGATAATCGATAGCAGCACCTGTACAGATGGCGTTGCGACGGAATGTTGCGTCGCGTAGGTGACACGGGAATTGAACTCCCTATTCGTTCTCGAACGTAGAACGGTTTTCGCGAAGGGTTGCTAGAACTCCGCTCGAGAATCGCTGGGCGTTGGAGCGAAATGCATCTTCGTACGCCTGCGAGGGTATATTTCGATCCGGTATGCGAGGCAATTCTGAAGAGACGCGCTTTGTTTCAACTCGGAGTATATTAAATTCGCTTGCGGAAGCGTATTGCGTTATCGAGATTTTTCTGTGGAGGGAACTCTGTATTGGAGAGATTGAATTTATCAGACATAGTGGTTATCGGAACACGTTTGATTTTTATAACTTCGGGACATGTGCTGGGGCAGCAGTGAACGCGATATTTCTTCTTTTACCTTATTTTTTAGGAAAGTTCATTCTGACTTTTGTGGTTCGTTAATCCTTTCGGACATGATGAGTAATGATGAACATGATAAACAGGATCGTAATTTCAATGTAAATATATACGATCAATCTACTCGTGTTAATTTACCTTTCGTTAGAATTACAAAAGAGAAAAGTATCATCAATTTAAGAGGTTAACCAACAATTGTACGCTTCGAAGTATTCCAAAAATGTGATTGCAACAGCGAGGATCCCGAACGTCATAATAACGTTGCTTCATCAGGCCAACAAGAGTCTTCATTACCAAGCTTTATCGCTAGCAGAGTGTGAACATATTTCAACAGCAGTCTCGCGACACGAGTACATACACAAAACGAAGTGATACTCGTACAGCGTGTGCCGAGTCCCTTTTGTTCGACGACATTTAACGCAACGCACGGCGCCGGGGGTCGACAAATTCTACAGGGTCATTATCGATTAAGCCTGTGCAAATAGTCAAGTAATTCGACTAGCCGATCAAATGCCGTAATCCAATAACTCGAGCCACTCGTGTATACGAAAATGCGTCGGCCGATCGTGGAGTTGCCAACTAAATTATCGGTCGTTGCACGACTGCAATTGCTGTTGACCAGGACAGAGTAACGGCGAAAGAGAGAGTGGGCGAGAGTGAATTAGAGCGAGATCCTACCTTCGACAAAAGATCGAATTAACCTGGTGTACCTAAATTGTCGACTAGTTTGAATTACCGTACGCTAGGGAGTCGCTGGGCAAGTCTCATTTTCGGGTTGGATAGTACCGCAAGTTAAACCCTATTTCCTTTTCGAACAGGACATTATACAGTGCTTTGTATTGCCATTGACTTACCGGTAGATCATGACGTATAGTATAATGCGATATAGTGTGCTATAGTTTAGAAAATAAACCCTCAAATTCTCAAGTAATCAAATCACTAAATTGCCAAGTCCTTCAATTTTCAAATCCTCAATTTCCTAAACTTTCGAATTCCTATATTCAATGTCCCAAATTTCTGAACTCAGATTTAATACTAAATTTTCACATCCGAAATTTTGGTACTCAATTCGTAACTTTCCAAATATCGAATTTCTATAACTCCGAAATAACGAGCGATCAGCGAATGGTTTCCGATAGTTTCTAAAAGCGAAGCTCGATGCATCAGATCGGTCCAATTCGGCTAACGACGCGTACCGGAGTAGCAAACAACGCATCCATCAGAACCGACATTTTCCACCCACGGTTCTTCCCATGGGCAAAGGGTTAAACGTCGCAGAAAACGGTCGAAAGCCAAACGGGATGAATATCGTGTGTCGCGAGTGTAACACTATATCTTGTCCGGGAAGGTTCGTTCACCCTCGGCGTTCCGTGCATGCATCAGCCTCTTTCAAACGTAGAAACAACGCGTGCCCAGTCAGTGTGATCTGGCTGACAGCGGTGGGAGAAAGCAGGAATTCGCATATGGGACACTCGTGAAAGAAACATCGCGTTCGATGCGACAATTTCTGATACGTTGTCGGGGTCAACAACGATCGACGGAACAGGGACAGGTTTTATGCGGCGCCAGTGTTCTATGTTGCCCGTTGATTATCGTGCCAAGTAACGGACTCTGGAGTCTCCCATAGAATACACTCCACTTGGAATATCTTCCGTGTTTGTTTTTTATTATTAAATTAAGTACTCGGATCTTGCCTGGATCTTGGAAGAAAGAAACGAATGCGGGTAAGAGATTAATTGCATCGCGAATTTTCTTCTTGTTTGTTCGAGTAGAATTTTCTGTATCGTGGGAAGATTGAACAGAAGTTTCTACTTTATTTTCCTGGAGCTTTCCGTTCTCTTGTTACAATTAAACTTTCCGTTGGTAAACTGGGTTGTTTCGCTGTTTTCAAGTTTCATATCATTTCATTTTCTAGTTCTCTTTTCACATTCCTGTATTCCTAATTTTCTACATCCTCAGGTTTCCAAATTCCCAAATCTCTTACGTCCCTATATCCCAAAGTTCAAAAATCGTATAAACTCGAAGTTTTTTAAAATTTGGAACGAAAGGTACAAAACGAGTCGACACTGGCAGATTTTTTTTGGCAGCCAGAAGCTGCGACGCGCGCATCTGCTCGAGCGAGCAGCTTTCGCCGGTTGCACGCTGACAACATCCTCTCGGGTTACACGAGGCAGAACGTTCCGCGCGGAAAGTACCGATTAGGATCCATTAGCATCGTCGTGTCCCGCTTGAGAAATTCTCGCGTCTCTAACGAGAAAGCATACACGGGGAAAGTATGCCTGCCACGCCGGTACACGTGCGGGATGATTCGCTCAGATAGTTTTAAATGATTAATCGTCGAGGGATGCGCTGGTTCACGGTTAAATCTTTCCACGAACTTTATGAATACGCGCGAACGCGACTTTTTAATAGCGGCCAGAAAACCGTAGACCTGGAGGTTCAAATGGGGGTAAAAATGATGTCAACAATTTATTTCATTGCAATTTCATTAATAAAAAAATTCAGGAAGTTCTATAAAAGAAAAATCACGGATGTAATTCCTGTCCAAATATCATAAATTAATCGTTCCATGTTCCAATGGTTATAAAATTGTGGACGTATGTTCTCAGCAACCTTCCTTTTGCTGTAACGCAATTTTCTCGCGAATTCCAAGGTGTTCAATAGTGCGGAGCAGGTTTTCACCAGCGTGTTGGTTCTCGTTTCGAGTCACTAATGTATTGATCAAACACATTCTTCTGATTGATGGACACTTTCTAGCTGTGGCACGTGTGCTCCTTTCCTCTGAAAGCTGGAAACGAACTGGAGGATCCTAGGTATCCATATATTCGGAATGAAATAAAACTCGATAACACTGGACAATGCGATCTCTTAGATTCAATCGGGCACTTGACTGCGAACTCGGCGAAACGGGAGTTTCGTGAAAAGGATTCGCTTGCTCATCGCACGTTCCATGATTTCCCGGACGAGCGTAAAATCGACGCGTTTTCAGGAGAACGAAGCCGGAACGGTTCGCTTCATGCAGGCAGGCTGATCGGTGGAAGAATAGGAAAAGAAAAGGGAGATCAGGGAAAACGCCTGGGGTGTAATTCGATTATCCGCACGAAAGGTGCGAGCCGCTGTTATATGAGGCGGTAATTCGAAGCGATCCCACCCTCTCTCTATGACACGTTGCAGCCAATTCTCGCTGTAATTTAATCGGCTGTCGATACGCGACAATGACGGCCGTAATCTAAAATTGCCTTTCAAGAAGGCGCCTCCTTAGTCCCTGCAACATCCTTTATTGCCGTTCTATCCTTTTCAACGCGTTCGCGTTACAAATTCGACCCTCTGCACCGTAAAGCTTAATTCACCGAACGATGTCAATTTTTTAACCGTGTCAATATCCTCGAGCAGTTCGCAGCCTACAAGCTTGCTCAGACGCGTGTTCAAGTTACCACTACGCAGGACTTCTCAAACTTGGGAGCTTAAAAAGTTAACCGAAGAACACTCTTATCAGAGATTTATAAAAATATCGATGCAAGTTGTGTAGGTCGAAGTACCGCCTTAAGTAATCGCACTGCTTAGGGTCGATGTTGTTGGTTAAAGCGTCGAATCTCGTCAACTACGTCCTGAATAATTCTCGCCATCCATTAGACCGAGCACGCTACTTAAACAGCGTGTAAGTCCATGAGCTAGGCTAACGCTTTTTTCGTGGAAGAGGTTTTAACGAAGTTGTCGATAAGTCACGCAGATTCTGCAAACAGTTTACTATTTTCCTTCGACCGTCCTGTTGAAAGATTGCGCAAACACCGTCGCGCGAAAGAGAATTAACGTGTCCGAAGATGACACTTCAGGACCACACTATGAATAGGACGATTCCTCGAAGCTGCCCTCTTATCGCAACAAAACTTAGAAAAATGATTTTCGTATATTACTATGCGCAGTTGCCTAATATTTACGCAGACCTTTGGTCTTAATCGATCAAAGAGTTGCCTGTTAAGCGTGTCTCCTGTTCTTACCCTTTGTAGCAAGTGTTTCCGACATCAGGATCACTCGAATCGCGTAAGCTGCGTCACGAAGCGATTCATTAAGTGGGACACGCGCCCGTTCGCTTTTCAGCAAGCGTTTTGCCCTGGCGGAAGCTCTTTATTATCACCGATGATCGATCGCTCCTGCTTTCTACCTTAATTGATATTTCCTCGAGTCGAACGTCCTTCGCATTTTCTCATTCGTTATTTTCAGCCTCGGCTGATTCTCTAGCCGTATATTCTTTAACGAAGAACCCTTTTACAATTTCGACCACCTCGAGATCCGTCTCGGAAAGCTTGATTGATGGTACATCTGATCCCGTCGTTCTCTTCGGGGACGACGAAAATAGTTTTGATTGCGGAAGATTAACGATGCGATAGGTACTGATTTCGATGCAGAAGTGCGAACTATAACCCTTAACCTGGGCATTACGTATTCGCTTTCGGAAACAGCTATGGTCAGTTGCAGTTTTATTTATTTATTTTGTTAAATATTGTTGGGCTTGTCATTTTAACTGCTGTGGAGAGTAACATTTTAGGACGTAATTCGTTATGTTCGATGTTAAATTTCCCTCAGTTTATTTCATTTGAGATAAGATTATTTTTTATGGTAATTTAAATTTATATAGCGTAAAATGTTAATGAGATTATTTGAATATCAGTATTCTGTTATCTGGCTTTTAGCACGAAGGTGCGAACGAAGGTAGACTATTATTCGGCGTGATGCTTTTGGCACCGGTTTCGCTTCCTACCATTTTGACGTCACGTTATTTCCAGAAATCATGAATAAAATTATATTTACAAAAACGGCAGATATAGCGAGTGGTTTCTGGCGTGTAATAAAGCAATTTTAGCCGACCCACGCGGTCGATTCGAATGATCAAGGTGAATCATCGTTCGCGTGCATGCTGACCATTTGAAGGGAAGCGTCTTGAACGTCTCCGGGCAGAGCGGTGATAACCGGAAACGCAGAAATCGTCCGTGCTTCCAAACGACCGACTCGAATCGAATCGAATGGAATCGAATAGTCATGCCATCGCACGAAAATCTACATCCATAATCGTCGGTATGAAATTCAAATCGGATCTTTGGTGCGGCTCGGCTTTGGCGCGAACTTTGGACGAAAGTTTCCCTTTGAAAGGAAACGCCCGGGAAAAGTATGCGGCGTACACTTCGCGGCTGGCATTCAACGCGACGAACTTCAAATACTTGAAATACTTGAGGCACTTCGCTTGCAAAAGAGGAAATTATAGAACGCTCGTCCGACCTAGCCCGATAGACGAGCTTCTTTCGATCAGCGTCGTTCTTCTCTGAACTCGTGTCGGATAAAGGAATTGCTTCTTCGGAAAGTACGATGCCGAGGAAATTTTTTATCCCTCTTACGGATTTTCAGATGGGCGAAATACGATTAAAAGAAATTCGTTGCTACTTGTCTGTGATGCGAACGTTTCGTTAACGAAAGGGTTAACGATGCAATTAAATGTCGAATTGCGGACAAAAATTCTCAGAAGATGTCGAGTTTTATATTTCATTTGGAGTTACCAAAAAGTCTAATTATGAACATCGAATGATTTATAAAAATCATCGTTCGGAAACCTTTATCCAGGACTGTATTTTTCTGACGTGCATGCTCGTACTTTAATAAGTACTTTTCTTTGATCTAGTCGTGCGAACAAACAATTAATCTTTTTGATCGAAGCATTACTGTAATTACAATCGAAGTACCACTACACGTGTTTCATAGATTAGAGGCACAATAGACCGTTGCACTCTCATTCTATAATTAAGATAATATGTCTACGTTTACTTTAAACAGTCAGTGCTACAAAACTGGTTGTACATTTTGTACCTGTGACAAGTTACACAGGATTATTCCGAACTAATCTACCCTTTATGAGGGTCATTCCAAGTTAACCTACCACATATGAGGATCATTTCCAGTTAATCTACTACATGTCAGGATCACTTTGAGTTAACCTGTCACACATTAGGATCATTTTCACTTAATCTGGTCTGTCAGAATCATTTCGATGACAGTAGAACTTAAAATATAAATGAGTTGAACGTTGGATTGTTGAAAGTTGGAATTTGAAGGAAAAATAGGATCGTGGATTCTAAACGTACGAGGTCTGTCGATGAAAGCCAGGGACGAGATGCACCTTAAACTCGATTACGGAGGATCAACTGGTCCGTAAAGACGGGGCTGGCTTCATATCCGGAAAGATCCATGTGCGTGTTCGCGTATAAGCTTTCGAGTACGCTGGTAATCTGGTCCGAGAGATACGGGACGTCATCCTATCGTGCATCACGACGTGGCTGCATGCCCGAAGTAAGCCTATTAGCGCGCGGGCTTATTAGAGGATGCCATCTGACCCAAATTCCACGTTCCTATTGGCCAGAGGCGTAGCGAACCGCGGATACGCCTGATATGAATTTATGATTACGTTTTCCTACTAATTCTACGAAAATTGATGTGTTCGTTTGTACCGCTTTTTCGTTTCCCGCTTATCTCCGTCGAATGAGGATTCTGGTGGGTTCGGTGTATAATGGTAGATGGAAGCTTATATTGGCGTGATAGACTTTCGCAGAGGAAATTGCGAAGTTTCATTCCAGTGTAGAAATTGGAGAACGAAGGATTTGGAAATTTGAGGATTATTTTTTCCTCCTAATTTGCTATGAGCCTGGTTCCCCAGATGGGCTGTAAACTTTAGAAATGAAAGTTCTTACCGAAATCAATTTTATTCTATTCTTAACGCTGTGAGGTATTAAAGTGTCGACGTAGCAAATCTCAGAACTGTCTTATCTTCTTAATGGAAGAACGACATCCTCAACGAAGAGTGACATAAATCAAATGTTTCCCATGAGCGTATCAATGCTCTTATTCCCAGAGGGTCGCGATGCATTATGCTTGACGAAATTAACGCGTCGTCGCCGAAACTTTGGCTGATAAACCGTTGACCGTCGACCCTTTTGCCAGCAAGTCGTTGTGATCGATAAACCGGGTTTCGCTATTGTGGCAAAACAACGCGATATTGCCCGAACGGTCACGTACCTATATCAAGACGAGTTTTGTCAGGCAAAATTGCGAGCGGAAACACCGGCTCGAACTCGTCGTGTCGGCGTATATACTCGTTGCACCGTTAAGCCGAAAATGCGCGAGAGCTTTCGTTTCGCCACCTCGTTCGTCTCGATTCGAAGCGTTCGGACGTACACGGGAAATTTGTTACGTTCGTCCGTTTCATTTCATCGTCACGCTCGCATTAATGTGAAAACGTTGTAGAACAAAAGCTCTTGTAACGATGCGTTTACCATCGTGTCCGAACGGTAATTCCGTGTGCCTACGTTTTAACTAAAAAAATCGGGACCTTGTTGCACGAATTTTTCCTTCGGTTTTCCACCCGGACAAGGTACAATACATAGTTTCATTTTTATAGAGGGGAAATATTAGTACACGTTTAAAATTCAAGTGTCTTCTGCGGGTACATAAAATTTTACTTCTGAAACGCGTTACAGAAATAATATTGCTATTTTCAAAATAAGTTATTTTACCTTTTTCGAAAAGTACATTTTACATGTTAAAACTGTACAGTTTTAATTCGAGCAAATTATGTAAGCTCTGCTTGCTTTCCAATTTAAAAATATGTATTTAACGACGGTACTTTTAACCCTCTACGCTCCTTCATTTTTTTTATTTACCAACTATTTAATTTACAAAATAGATCAAGACAGGGGTTCTCGATCAAATTGTATTAGTGCGGAGTATGTGACGAATACATTTTTCATTTATTATAAGCACTATTTACAAGTGCAAGGGGTTAACATTAAAATCTGTAAACGCCTTAATAAAAAAATTGCATTTACTTTCAACCAGAATATTATAAGACGGAATAAAAAAGTCAATCGCTAATGGAGACATGGTAGCTAATAGATACACTTATCTTGTTCCTTTTTAAATTCGTCTGAAGAGTACATCAAAACCGTTAATTTCGTGTGCGCAATAGGATTAAAGTTGAAAGAAGTAGTTTAAAGGCGAGTTGAAAGGGCGCATTCCTGAAGCGCTTCCAGTTACACGGTACTCGGTAACGACGGCGAGATTCTTTCGTCGTTCTTGAAACGAATCTCGTTGGCTCTGTAAGACACTCGGATTATCGGTAATCGTAAAAATGCCGTCAGATTCGTGCCAAACGGAGCAATCCGACGCTTTGCGCGACTATCTCGTTTAAACGGAGACGTTGATTCTCGTTACGTGAAAAAATGTCCATCTCGAAAAGAAGGAAAATAAAAAAAAGGAGAAGGAAATGCCGCGATGAAGCTCGCTGTAACGAAGCTGCAAATGAGGCCGTTCAACGCGGCGAAATTCCGCGAGGAAAATTAGCGTAGAATGTAAAATTATTAACGGGAGTTTGAGTAACGATGTATTGTAGAGGACAAATTTGCCGGTTCAAATTGTTAATATTCGATCTTACGAAGAAATTTCGTACGTAAGAGAAACGTAATTATTTTACAAAAAAATCTCGTCTGAAAAGTTGGATACTTCGTCCAGTGATTACTACGGTCATTATGTTCTTCGGGCTATTAAGGAATTTCTTTTCTGCAAGGATTTTAAAGTCAAATGACTACCGTTCGCAGAAGTTCCTTTGAGACTTTGTTTTCGTGAGAAGTCAGTTTCGCGAATTAAAACTTAGCTTGTTACATTGACGGTGTTAAACGTGTAACTTTTAGATAGGCTTTTCCTCAACTTTCTGTCATTATACGTTTGTCGAAGCGACCCGTTAAAAGGATCCGCTAAAGAATTTCCTTTGTAATATTTCTTCGTATCGTCGGCTAAATCTCGAATTTAAGCGAAATTCAAACTCAGGGTTGAAAGGGTTAATAGGCGATATGACGGAGCAGTTAACAAGCCTGATACTCAATTTCCTGTTTATCGATTATGTTACAGCCTCATTCACCGAGATACTAGACCAGAACCAGCAATAAGGTGTTCCACGTTAAGAGGAGCCACAAGATTGCCATCGGCACCGGATCATCGCAGCGAGGCTCGTCTCCGGACGGACCCGAAAGTGTTGGTTTTCGTGGAAACGTTATACTCGATGCTAGGAAAGAATATTGCGGAGCTGCTCGTCTCTAATCGAATCAAGTAAGTATAATCGCCCCAACATTGCTAACCTGGATTTTTATCGACTGAAATACGGCTTCCAGCTTTGATACATGTGACAGATTCGAAATTAATGGAGTGTCACATAACTGGGCATCAAGCTCACTTGCTGTATATTTTATGAAATAATCTTTTTAAAATACACTACATGAATCCATGTTGTAGAAACATGTCGGGTAATTAAATGTCTGAAGGCACTCTTAAATTAATTCAAACGGGCACGTTATCGTTCACTCGTGCAGAAACAGGTCGAACGAGCGATAAAGTAGGCGGTCAACGTTTAAAGACAAAAATGAAACGTCTAATAAATCACAATCGTCGAGGTCGATTGTTATCGCCGCGGTTCTTGAACGACCGATCGATCTTCAGACTCCTCTCCCTGGTCGGTGAAAAAATGCAAATAGCAAAAATCTTAACTAAATGCATATTTACAGTGATATTTTTTTCTCGCGATATTTCGATCAATTTTATTCTCCGTGTCTTAAGGTTCATTAACTTATAAACAGAACGTAGAACAGAACAGAAGAATCGACTCTGGTAACACTCGAGCTAGTTAGTCTGGGAAATTAGGACCAATTGCTGTTAGAAAGAGGAATTACATCTCCTCAAACTTGGAATTAGAAACAATTAGCATTCGAGTAAGCTGAGTTAATCCCATGACTCGAATTTATTAAGGTGTTTGTAAAAATAACTTCACTGAATGAGCTAATGGTACATCTTATGTCAGTTGCTGTTGTTCTATTACTCTCTCTACAACATGTAAATAGTAAATTGGTCGATGTAATTGATTTTTCAACTTGTTATTTCTTCTTTCGTTTCGAGTTAAATGTTCCCCAGTTTGTTCTATAGCTCATATCTGTTAACAAAGAGATAATTCAGTTTTCAATTACGTCTATGGTATCGTTCGAATCTCATAATAGATGGTAGAGCTTTGAATAGACTGCATTCAAGCAAATGAGCATTCTAATATGCAGAATAGTTAGCAGTTTCGCGAAAACTAGGCCGTTCTCGTTCAGCTTCGAACGAGGCTGCTTCGAGTCGTTCCAGCTAATCGTAGAACGAAATTTAAGTATCCACGGGTCTAAATACTCTCGATTTCAACTGAATCGAGTTCGCTCGATCGAGATCATTCGACAACTTCTTTGTTCCGCGGTTCGCGTGATATCGCGCGATTACTGCATCTTGCAAACTGCGCAAGTACATGATAAAGCGGAGAAAATATCTTGGAAGAAAAGTCGACGGGAAAGAATTTTTTCATAGCCTGCAATATTGAAAAGAGTAGAAGGGATAGAAGGTAGAAATACAGAGAATATTTGTATTGCGTCTTGTACCTTACAATTCGCGTATTTTCTCTTCTTTCTCTTGCAAATACTGAAATATTCAATTCAAAAGATTAAATGCAGTTGCTGCGTTTGTTGCTGCAGTTTTGCATATTTTGAAATATATCGCTTGAGCTTTGCCTTTAGCTACTGTACTATAATTTAGAAATTATTGTAACTAGTATAGAACGTGCTTGGATTATATGTTCGTTTAATTCTTGTCTCTGTGGTAGATAAACTGGAGCGTGCATAAAACATACAGTATCTAACATTAGATGTAGAATTTTCATTTTTATAAATCAACGCAATCATGAACACGAATCAACAGACACAAATCTAGACAAAAATTATTAACCGAATAAAGTCTCATTAAATAGTAGTATCTTACTGAATAATATCTTAATGTTTGTTAAGTGGTAGTAACGTAGCAGAGTAGAGAAAGAAAAAAGGTCGCGATGTAAATCCCAAGGAGAAAGTTTCCCGAGCCAATAAATATTGTCCGAAAGTTAGTTCTGTTAACCCTTAGTGACGTGACAGATAAAACTCGGGGAAACATCCCATTCCTAAAGGGATTCGTGAGAAAAAAATGCCTCTCCATTTACCCCCCGATTCGAGCCGGTTTTTCATCGCTGAAAATTACTTTTGTTCAACGTACTGAATTTTAAACGACACTCTCGACCCGCCTTAGTGGATCGACGAGGAAAAACGAATCTCTAAATCACCGAAGGATTTAAATCTCGATCAGCCGGTGTGCGCAGCCAGAGAAGACTTCTCTGGCCATAAAGAAGAATCGATCTATTAACGGTACACGCATATATCCATTAAAAGAAAGCCTTCTAAAAAGAGGCGTGACAGGGCCGGATTTAACGACGAAGAGAAGCTTTCGAAACCCAATTCGAGCTGAATTAACGGAGATTTTCCGTCGTTCGACACGAATCGATTTCCATCGCTTCTGTATTTAAACGAAAATACTATCTACTTCCAATTTAACGCTTCACGATCGTTGGTAGGATGTCAACGTTGTTTACAATTAGGATTACCATTGCTTTATTTGATCGATGATCTAAATGATTGATTAATATTGATGAGTTGACTTTCCATTTAAACTTTTTAATCTAAGGGTGTGCTCTGTTGAAAATTTATAGATTCGAAGATTTAAGGACTTAATAAATCGAACAATGTCTTGATCCGACTACCCTAATTATCCACTGAAACACGATACATTCGGCTGAAATTCCCATTTGATCGTCGGAAGTACCTATAACACGTGCCAAGCGGATTTCTGGACCAGCAGGCATCTTCGACTAAAGGGTTAATCATCAGATAGGGTTATGTACGTAACGCGTGGCCAGAGTTACGTATTCGCGATCGTACGCAGGGTTGTAAGTCTAAGCCCGTTGAACCGATTCTTGGATAATCACGTAGTAATGACCAACTAATGCAACGTGATGGGAGTCCAAGCCTCGGTGACTAGGAGGAATTACTCTGTATGCAGCAGCTCACCGCGAAGTTGGATAGACAGGAGCGAATAACGGGTAGAAACAGACAGGGACAACGATATAACCTTCCCAGGCCGAGGGAGATCCGGATGAAGCGTCATAGGTGGATAAAGTGGCGGGAGCAGAGTATGACAGAGAGCATGCAAGTTACGTGGCTCTGTATACGGTGGTTCTCTCGGTGTGTTCCATCAGGGTGGATCGTAACGCGAGCCGGTGGTGTGACAAAGGGGTGTGTAAGTCGGTCGGCGCGTTCGCGTGTTTTGTGTGTGCGCGCGTGTGTGTCTGTCATCCGATAATCGGAAAGCCAACCGGCGCACCTGTACGCGTCTAACCAACACGTGAGCCAGAGACCGACATAGTAGGCTGTGGACGAGCCTCTCGTTTGCTTTATCCGGTGCAATTTCATAATCGATAATCGAGACCGGGACACGGGGTGGCAGCGCTGGACACTCGCCGGACAACATCCAGCTGCGTTGCGGGATACATCGGCAAATTTTGTTTTCAGAGATTGCTAACAGCTGCGAACGGATCCGCGATATCTGTGTTTCGCTAACAAAGACTCGGTCTTTGCTTCGTCGATTTAAACGCGACTTTCAATATTGACGAAATTCGTCTTAATTGCCAAAATTGACAAGTGCATGTCTTTGAAATCTACTTAAATATCGCATGTGTTATGCACATTATATATAAAAAGCATGAAAAGTGTAGAATATAAAATATACAAACCATTTGCATGTAGGGAACTCCATCGTGTAAGGAAATCGTATGCAAAGTAACCCTTCAGCCTCGCTCGACATAATCTTTAAACCACCCACTTGTCCAAAGCATCGCACAAAGCCCTCGAACGTGCACGAGACAAAAACACGCAGGAGATATATCATTTATGCAGTTCCTCCCTCGTTTAAACAGCCGTTTGTCCTGCGATATGTTAAAAGTGTCGTGGACAGGCACGCACGCACTATTTCATCGATATGCGGGAGACAAGGCTGATCGTTCCTTATCCGAAAACAATGTATCAGGTGATATCGATCAAGTTCATCCCCCTGCAGGGTGGTTCGCGCCCTTCCTCTCCGTTTTCGCCGGTTTTGTTATTTTTTAGCGTGTCCCCGGGTACTAATGCAGTGTGCACCACGACACTCGTTACTCGTGACATCGACATGGAGCGAGGGTGGGTCGGCTACAGGGTAAGCGTTCCATGCCACGTCGCCGGGGGTTGAAACACCGATCGACCCTTTGTTACGTGTATTTTTTCACCGCACGCACGTTACCGTTTCATTCGCGCGTCTGGCTCTCTTCGATCTTTTTATGCTGCGCCCCTAACCCTTGCGGAGGGGTGCCGTCGTTTGTGTCTGAATGAACGAAGACTGTTCCGTGAAGAGTACTTGAACTTTCGATGAAAGGGTCTTCGATCGAGCGATGCTGCGAACATCAGGGTCGACGGTGGAAATTTTTCTGCCGGATGGAGTCAAGAAACTTCGGAGTTTAATAATTTCGCGATGCAAGAGTTTGGATATTTGGCAACTTCAGAATGTAGAATTTGGAAACGTACAAATTTCAGAGATTTAAAAATTGGAGAAATTACCGTCCAAAGACATTCCTACAGTAGAAAGCTTATCTTTCACGATTGAAAAAGTATCACCTACTATTACCCTATCAGCTATCGACTGTTACCGTAAGTGTTCCTAATAAGAGTGGTCGATTCTCATAAAAATTCGAGAATTACCAGAATAACACGGCAGCGAACGATAATCATCGACGACCCTATATTACACGAATTTGCGCTGCATGTATCGTTTTCTGATCATTAAACACCAGGAGCTGGGAGCTTTGAAAGATTTGCGATTTGGCCAGCGGCGCGTGCATCACCCTCGATCTACCCTGAAACATCATTAACAAGGGTGGAGCTACTGTTTCAACCCCTGTGCAGAACCGACACGGAATACAGCTTCATAAATACGCGACATTTCATACGTACTGTCTGCTCGCCGTGACGCTTGCTTCGGGACATGACGTACGAGCGACAGCCACCGGACTTCGCGGATTTCCGTTTGAAATAAATATGTATCTGCCTGCACGGTTTCCGACGTCGCTGCCCCTGTGTATGTGCGTCTGCGTTTATACGCGTTTTTCCCTTTTTTTCATTCACGTGGTTACGCGCGCGAAAAACAGGGAAATTATGAACGCCGACGGGCAGAGAATTATTGCACCGTTCTACGGCTGGACCGTTGCCAGCAGATCGAAGAATAGCTCGCTCGCGTTCCCTCGAATAATATTTACCAACAGGAAGTGGGATTCGCGGGAAAGGATTAAGGAGTTCGAATGAAAATCGAGAAGGTAATACGATGCTGAGTGGACGAGGATGAATCGTTTTACGATAATATCTGACTGCGGAAAAGATGTTTTGTCTCAAATTTTGTGAAAGACGGATTATTAATATTTAATATTTTAAAACATTTTAATATTTATAAGCTGAAATTTTCTGTTATACTTGTTAATAACATGTTTCGACAATGAGGTAATTTAATAAGCATGAGATGCGCTGTACTTCAGTAAGAAAACTAAAATGACCAAAATTCATTAAATTCTGTATTACATCGAAAAACCGTAACGGAGTTAATACATGCTACGGTGTTCTAAGAAATCTTGGAGCAAACAAAGCATAATTGGCCCTAAATTACCTCGTACTTAATCCGCTGCGGGTAATGAAATTTATATGCAGCTTTTTCCAGCAACCTGCTATCGACGCATATACAGTTTGCTACTTTCGCATGAAACTCAAATATTAATTCAACGAGCATCCGATAATATTATAATCAATGACTGTTTAAACGGACATTGTGCATTATAATTACGGCATTAAAAATGTATTAATATTATACAGCTTGAAAGCATAATCGAGGCGGAACGATCCGAAAATCCATTCGGGAAAGGGATTTTCTGCGTCTCTGCCGCTCGATTTTTTCTTTTATCAACAAAATCGAATCACACGGAGCCGGTTCGGTGGCCGCGGTCGATTAAATCAGAAACCAGAAACGGATCCAGCGACGGGGTAATCAGGATCGAAACAAATTACGGCCGAATGTCGAGCAGATCGAGGCTCCAGCCTTGCCAATTAGAGGCCGTATTTTAAACTAATTCCGAGGCCAACGGTTTGGCTAAATGCCCTCCGTGGTTTTCACCTAATTATCTCGACGAGCTGGCAATCGGCTCGAACAGCTGGAAAAGTCACGAGCCCGGTTATCCGCGTTTTTGTCGCGATTCGACGGTTCCTGCTGCAATTCGAGCAAACGATTATTGCGGAAGTTGATACACGATCGAGGAACAATCGACGCTGGATAAAAGAAAAGAGATCCATTTGTTCTTGCCAGGACTGGACGTAATTGATCGAATCCACTCGACAAGACCGAGCACCGTAATAATGATCACTATGCTCAATTACCTTCTCGATGCTTCGCTATTCGTTCGTGAAATCCTTCCGAACCCTCGCTATCTACTTCTGTTCCACAGCTTTTTATCCGATGTCTTCTCCTATCGAGTAATCTTGTTTACCTCTCGATACGTTGATGCGATTAGTATGCTGCGTCGATGGGATAAAACGAATGCTTCGATTTGTTCAACTTCGATATTTAAGGGGCTGTTTCAGTCGGGTGTGTTAAAAATTTAGTGCTGAAATTTTCAATTTCTCAAACCTCGAATTCAAATACGCTCTGAATCGAAACGCGCAAACCGCAGATCCTTTAACCCCATCCTCGCTGAAGATTCACTGCGGCAACTCCGGTTGTTTAAGATATCGGCTCTATTATAGTTCACCGTTTTCCCCGTTCCCGAATTCACGCCATCGGCCGTTGTTTTGTAGGTGTAAAACTCGCGTTGCCTTCTCCGGAGCGAATTCTGCGACAGAAGGATGCCTCGGTCGTCTCGCACGGCAAGACGGCTTAATTGTCTAGGCGTCTCGCGAAATTTACTCGCGGTTACGCGCCCCCTGTCTCGCCCGCGATCCCATGCAAGGAAATCGTGTAATTAATACGCCTCGAAAACGTCGTGCCACGAATCCGGCTTCCTTCTCTGTATACGAACCGTCTCCTCTCTCTATGCATTCTCTAGAAACGCGGAAGGCAGATAATTCCGAATTGCTTCGGCTCCTATTGTGTGCTTCGGTACTCTTTCAACAGCTAATGGTGGCTCGTTGCGCGAGGATGCTTCGCTGCTCCTTCAAAATACTTTGCTTCTATGCATACACCGTTTCTTTCTTTTCCTTTTAATCATTTACTCTTTCGTTCGTGCTTCGGGGAACGCAATCAAACGGGGATTTTACGTCTTAAATTTTCTGCGAGAATAAAAGTTTCCGGTTCAAACTTTTGCCCTCGAAATTGATTGGAAACGGTACAAACGTGGGCCATTTTTATTTCATATTGCAAATCCTGTTAAATATTTTTATGTTGCACCGCTTCAGTCTACACTCTCGTGCATAAACATGAGGACACTTACTATCTTCAGCCTAATAATTTTTATGTTTGCTTGATAATATTAAATACTCCCAAAATTAGATTGATTCATTTTTAATTTCGTCTACCTTTAAAATCCGATAAATGTGATCATTTTCCGTAAAACAAATCTTACGAGTCTTTGTGCTAATGAACGTGGATGTACGCTAAAAATATGTTTGCTTTGTGATGTAGAATTAAAGCAAGTTAAATAAAATGTTTGCTACAAGTTATGTATGCAAAAAGGAAGTAAAAATATTCGTTTTTAAAAACGTAGCCTGAACACGAGCTACAAAAATAGCATAAAAGCACCGTGAAAATGTACATTTTCATATTGAGGTATTTAAAAATATGTTTAAAGTGCTTATACAAGTTATAAAAATGAGCACTTTTAACTTATATTTAGATGTTATCTTAAATTTTAAATTAAATTTGAATTTGAATATCGATTAATTTATATTAGCCAGAAATGTATAGAAATTGAGAGAATTTAGGAATATCTGGATGTAACGTATGCATGAGAATTTGGGTATGCATGAATTCAGCACTTCGGGAATTTGAGGTATTTGAAAATTTGGGAATTAATATTATTATGGGCATCAATCTGCACCATGCGCGTTGATTGAATAGCTTGGAGCGTTTTCGCGGCAAGGCTTCTCCGTCAAATAATTATTTCATTGGAAAATAATGCGTAAATATTCCGTACCGAATGTGTACAAGTCCGACCATGTTGTACGCGATGTATTAATTTCATTTTGATAACAAAATGTTATCTGCTCCGAGGCGAACACGATGGTAAATGGAGAAATAAAATGACCATATTTCGCGCTAATATTATAAATCTTGTCAGAGGCAAGCGCTAACAGGTACCTTATTCTTCGTTCCCCTCTTTTTTTCGCCGAGGAAAAACGTAGACAATTTGTTTCATAAATCATGGACAGAAGGATAATAAAAGAAAATGCAGATTCGTGGGTGGCCGTAATAAAAGAGGAACAAGTAGAGCGGAATTTCGAAGGGAAGGACCAGCGGCGTGCTCGAAAATAATTGTTCTACCGCGAGACGGGCCATTTTAAAGGATTTTTCGCTCGTAAAATGCTGCTGAAACAGGGTCTCGAATGGCTGACGGTATCGCGAAACAAAAGAGTTACGCGAAACACCAAGTACTCTGTAAAACCCTGCTTGCCTCTTCCCTCTTTGCTCGTCTTAGCTGCCAAATTAGAAACTTATTTCGTTCGTGAATATTTTAACAAAAATTGTGTAACGAGCTTTAAAAATTGTAAGCCACACAGATGTTTCCCGAGCGTTCGTTATTATCGTTACTTTTTTTTAAATGCTACACAAGTGGTACACGCTAGTTTCGATACCATTTAGCATGTACTTGACAAAATATTTGATACATATATTTTTTTTTTCATTCGCAGTCATACACTTTGAAGGGGTGAAAACAACTCTTGACGTTGGGATTGCAAAACCCTCTGCAAATATTTTGCGAAATATGTCAAATACCGATATACGATTTGTGCGCTGTTGAATTGCAGCTTCGCCTACGTGCGAAGTGATTTGAGGAACATTAAAACGTAACATCTTCGCAAAATATTTTGCTAAAATATTATTAAATAAAACCGGCTCAGGAAATACGAATAAATTCAAATATTTAATTTCAATTTATAGATAAATATTCATCCGGTTGAAAATTTGTAAATTTATTCAGGATATGAAAAGAGTGTATAAATGACTGTTTATCGGTTATATATTTGCATGAACTGTAAACAAGTTGATCTCGTATACCGACGACTGACAGGTCTGAATTGAAAACATCAATTACTGCATTACAGAATACTAATGACCTCTTTTACATTATAAAGCAGAAGAAACGTAATTCCGAGAATTCTCAGTTCAATCTACTGTAGGTCGCTAAAACATGCTGATCGCTGAACAGAATCTCTGCAACGAGCTCTAACGACGGGATAGTCGAAGCAAAACACGGCACAATTTATCACTGTACATCACCGTATCATACCTCAACGGGTTACCAAAGCTTCATGAAACGCGACGAGATACCATCGTGCTCAGTCATTAAAGTGCTACCGTCGGTTACAATGCCTCAAAGAAACCAGCGTCTCTCGTTTACGGTAGATTCGCGGGAAAGTCACTGGAAGAAGAATCAAAATTAGAAGTTGTAAGTGGAGATTTTCGGGTACCCGATATTTCGAACCTGGTTCTGCTCAGACATGGTTAGGATTCGGATGAGAACCCGAGATTATGGTATGAATGCTCGTGGAGTCCAATTGCGTCGGGTAACTAGATTACATTTGGGTGAAGTTGGAGAAAATCGAGTGCACCCGAGGGAATCGTCGGGATACTCGGCTTGTAAGCATGGAATATGTACATAAGGTGAATTTAGGTACAGTAGACTGTTGTTATAATACCGGTTATCCGTGTTTTCGAATTTCGACTGTAGAAGAAGTTGGAAATTTGGGGAGTTGAGATTGAATTTATAATATTATGTATCTGTTGTGCAAACATAGTGTAGCAGACAATAGTGAAATGAATTCAGCAAATTTTTTAATTAAAACGTTTTAGGGTTGACATATGACATATAATATTTTAGGGTTGATCCGAAAACTTAGGAAGTTAAAGCAACTTTAAAATTAAATTTGAAATTTTCAAGGATTAACAAATTTGACAGTTCAAGAGTTCACGTGCTACCTCGGCTCCCAAGTTTCTAAACTTCCAATACGTAAATTTGCCTGCTCGGAAATCTGAAAACTTACAAGTTTAGTCCGTACACGTGTCCAGACTTTTCGCAGGTCGTCGCATCTGGAACAGTCGTCCCATTCTATTACCCACACATGTCTGTCCGTAATCCACTTGTTCGTCGTATAATCCCGCGGAAGATCGAGGCTGTGGCACAAAGTCATCGCACACAGTTCGATCCTGATGATCCTGTGTGCGCGGCTAAAGGCGGCAGTCGTCGATCGGGTTCTGAAAGCCCATTTGCAACGAAGAGGAACCGGAAGGAAGGAAGTCTCACGAGAATCGAAAGGCAAGCGTGTAAAGGGGATGAAGGCGATGGGAAGCAGGAGAAATTCATAAAGCCGTTCTTAAGCCGGCACGATGGAACGTCAGTCAGTGACCTTTTCGCATCGAAACGATCCTGGCCGCCTTCGCCTCGAGAGGATTCCGCTTGGAGTTCGTCCGTTGTCGGCTGATGGCGCGACTGTCGGTTCAAAACTCTCCTCCTCGTCCCTCGCCCATCCGCCACGAATATTATCCTCTTTTTGTCCGGCTATCCCGCTTCCATCCGAGACCTCGCCACTTCCGAGTGGCCCTCTTATCGACCTCCATTCAATAGTCGGACAGAACTCACCCCACGTAGACGTCTCGCCAAGATCCACGGCTCTTTGTCTTTCGCTAAAGACCAGCCAGCTCGCGCGGCAGTCGAGATAACACCGATTGTCCGTACCAACAATCGACGGGAATATAAATCGAACGTTAGAGACCCGGCTGTTCGCCTCGACGGAGATGCTACAGCGTTCTCGATCCCGCCACGCGGATTCTTCGAACCACGTGGATCGAAAAGAGGGATTAAAGGCTGCCGGGATTAAACCGGTACAGATGTTAGCTAAGGCTAAGCTCCTTTGTTACGTTGTCCGTTGATTTTCGGAACAAAAAAGGGTTGCACCGTGGGGTGGCTGTGCTTCGAGACTCGTGGGGATTGTGGTGTCAGGTTACGTTTTTCGACAATTCATTTTTTAATGTCGCATCTTTATTTTCTTCTGATGTTATAACTTCAAGTTTCCGCCGGATAATATGCGGATCCTTTAACAGTTCATAATCAAGTTGTCATTTTAGAAGAGATAATGCATGTCGCTTAATAGAGTTGTCATTTTAGAAGAGATAACGTATGCCACTTAAGTTGTCGTTTTACAAGAGATAATGTACCTCTGTCATCTTTAATAAAGATATAATCCTACAGCTATGTAACTGTACATACTAACGCAAGACTATGTGACATACGTCCATGCAACGAATAACGACATTTAATACCGAACTGAAAATCTTGTTACGATGATCTAGTTACGACTGAAACAGTGAACAATTTATAAACCAAAAAAAATAGAAGAAAAAGAAATCTGGTTGGGAGTTTACGAGCCGACGTTTCACAAAGCGAAATTACGTATTCCCACAAAAGTTGCTTTCCACGAAAAGTTTGAGTCGCTCACCCGGGGCAATTCGAGATCTTGATGGACAGTCGTAAACCTTTCCACGTCGAGGAAATAATGACGGTCTCTTCGTTTCTCGTTGCTAGACCGGTGCATCTTCGAGCGAGCTTTCTCAGCATTTAAACAAACGACGTCCGTAAAAATTTCGAACACCTAGATAGAAACTCGTTAATACGCCATTCGAATGCGAAGCGAGACGATTATTCGCAATTTCGATGCGTCCGAATAACGTGGGCGAAGATGCTGGAAAGAAAATCTCGAGAGGTGACTCGGTTTGGATCTGAACTTTGATCGTAAACGCCCGAACGAGGACGAGCTGCCTTAAAGACGCCAATTGACCTTGCAATTGAAGCTTAAGGCTGATAACGCCGGAATAAATTTGGAAATTCAGACGGAAGAAGACTAGCGAGTTTATTCGCGGCATAGGAGTCACGAGATCTCTCGATGTTGCTGCGTTCAATTGCTTTTCCAGACTTTATCTCATGCTAAAATCTACATTCTCTGATTTTACGGCGAACTGGTAGAGATTGATTTACAAAGTACAGCTCGTAACCGCGAAACTTAAACGAACTTCTGACCAAGATTTTTCCGGATTTATGACGAATAAGTATTCGTCACGAATAGGGCAAATTTAGGGACAATAATTCTCAAATATCCAGATTCCACAAATTCTCCTTGCGAATGAGTCAAAGTACATCGTTGGAAATTCAGACAGATTTCGGTTAACTTAAGTTTCGAATCAACAGACTCGCAGTTAAATAGCGAATTCTCTGAAGGAGAACGCGTCGGTCGCGAAATTTACTCTCGGAGATCACAATAGTTGACGTAATTCGAGCTAACGCTAATTTAAGAGCGATATTTCAATTCTGAGGTGACGCGAAGAAATTACTTCACCGGTAGGAGCTGGTTAGATGCAAATTAAGTTTCACGCAAGTGGAATGTAAACTCGAACGAATTTGCTTGCCTGTATTTCGTTTCTGCCTCTTCCTTTCTTCTCCCGTCTTCTTCATTCTCCTCTTGTATTTTCCACCTCTACAAGGGTCCTCGTGCAAGAAGCTGCGAATGCTCTAGCCCAGCAACATTTACGAAAATCAGCGTCGACGTTATCGTTCTTTCTTACTCAGCACTTTTCCGCCCGATCTCGCAGCGGGCCACGAGCTGAGATATTAACTGATATCCTTGCTCCAAGAGCTATCCGTGGAATTTTATTTTTCCGCCGGGGCAAACTACTTTTCCGCTTTAAAAGTATTCCAGTTTAGCGGCGATACCGCTTTCATCCAACGGGCTCTTGTGTTCTACTCGCATTTTTCATGCCTTTCATAAACCGGCGAGAAATGACGATAACGAGATTAAAATGAAATGCTTCCGCAAGATGCAACTACCCCTGGAAATTGTTCGTAATGTTTTTCCAATGTTTTAACGCTGTTGAATACCACCCACGAAATGAACGACCATGCAACGTCGAAATTGAACGATATTTGTCTAAAATATTTTCTACGTTGGCACCTATATACTTGTAAGAATTTAAAAATTAAAAGATTATCGAGTGTGTATACCAGAATCAACAGCCTCGAAACCCCGTTGAAAATCGAAGAGCGGAGGAAGGTTAAGAGAGGACTGGTTAATAAGGTCTCGTTGCGATCACATTCCGGAACAAGAGGGTGGCTTCAACCCTGACCATTCACCGACACATTTAACTGGTCCGTTCGAGTAATTACCCGAGGAGCGTAGATTGTAGATGTCGTTGCGCGCGCAATGGCATACAAGTCGTTGCTAGATTCGGTGTTTTTCTACCTCCTCGGTTTGGACAGAGGGAAAAAATAATGCCGGAGTCGGGGAAATGAACCTTCAACAGGGTCCAAAGACACGCGTCGACCCTTGCGAAACGAGAAACGTGCATGTTCGGAATTTTTCCACGTCCCGAAACGATGTTTTTTTTATTCCGTCCCTTCCCTTTGCTAGTACGATTTCCAGGAAGGTCGGATATTTTCATGGTTTCGCTCGGAATTACGTTCGACCTGCCAACGAGAAAATCGCGCTTCATCGATGATGCGGACATCGAATTCGAAATTTTCTCTGCGACGCTGTTGACGCATTTTTTCCACAAAGTGTGCTTAGGAAAGTTAACGTTTTCGGGAATCTCTAGCCGTTCGATACTCTACGACCAAAGTTTGCTCTTCGCCGGCAAACTTTCGAACAAATGCAATAACGCTGTTCGATAAAGAAATGACGGTTAACGCTTCGACTGCCGCATTGAAAAGAACTGTACAATATGAATATGGAACGTAAGATATCGATTTCGAATTTTTCTGTATGCAGCGTTCCATTACGTTATCGTAATGGTCGTCGGCTGATCGGTCGTGGTTTCGATTGGATTTCTAAAGCTCTCACATTTTCAAGCTTTCAAATTCTTATCTTCCAGTTTTTTATATTTCCGTGTTTATATATTTAAAAATCTCGTAACTTGCAAGTTGGATATTCAGAAATTTAGAACTAGATGTCAATGAGTGCACACCACCTACGCCCACCTACAAAACGTTTCTCTATCTCCAAAAGACAAATATAAAAGCGTAATCAGGTGTCTTACTATAGCGCAAAGTATGCCATAACCGTTTTATTGGAAAGTGAAAAATTCGTGAACCGTAGGAACAATTTGTCCCCCGTGGAAACGTGCATATCTTTGTATCCATTGTACGGTGCAAACAGTAACCATCGACACTAGATTCGATCGTTTCTGTTTGGCCACGTCCGAGCGTATACGAGATTCGCATCCGAGAACCCGGAGCGTTGGCTTCTGAATAAATCACGTCACAGACAGAAAGCATCGCTGCTGGATCCAGATGTTGCGCATTCGAAGGACGTCGCAAGTTTCGTTGCATTTCCGCCACTACGTCGATGGGGCTAGCTGCTATGCTTATCGAGACGATGTCGAGGTAACACGATCGGGAAAACAAAGTTAGCCAGGTAGGGATGATCGCGAGGGAAAAGCTTGCTAGAGGGTGAACGTATACGTAACTAGATCCTGAGTAAAAGACGAATCCGTAGGGATCCACGTGACCTCTGACGAGGTTTCCGGTCAGAATAGGACATCTAGAAACTCTGCCGAAATCTTTAAAAGCTTACTTAGCTTCAAAATATATTCACAAACATCCGACTTCGATTTTTCACAATTGCATCTTTGTTTGAGCGTTTCTTGTCGAGGGTGAGCTACGTATGCGTAGGTAGATCATAAGTAAAAGATGTATCTCTAGAGATCTACGTGTTCTTTGACCTCTGGCAGACGTTTCGGCCGAGGTACAGCTAGAAACTTTAAAAACATCTGTATAATAAGACTACTTAAGTTCAAAAGATATTCACATCCATTCAACTGCGATTTTTCACAATTGTATGGTTTTTATGTATACATATATTCGCTCGGTTTCGGAAAATATTGTTACCAATATTTTCGTATTGTCAATATTGTATTTATGAGATGTATTAACTTACTGTTATTGTTAAGAATATTTACGAGGTTTGATGGAAAAATATTTTTATCGGGAATGGAAATAATATAGACAGTTAATAAAGCACGCTTTTTTTAATTACAGATCGCCAAAGAGCGATTCTACCAGTAAATATTGAACATACGAAACAAACACGGTTAATGAATATCGACAAGACTGGCAATATTGTATTATTCGAGAACCCTTTACAAATTCACAGAAGCGAATTAGATATTTGTCTGCGATCTTGCGAATCGAGATCACAAGAATTAGAAAGATCGCATTATCCGTAACCGGTATTTAGCGTACTACCAGAAGTAAACAAATTACAGAATCACTTACATCCAGCAGCGGATTAGAGGATCTGCCGTTTCGCCATTTGCATGCTTCTTCCATTCTAATTGCGAAGCAACAAGCCCCGCAGTCACACTCCGCGTTAACCTATCGTCCACTATAAAGTTGCTCCCAGATCCGAGTGCAGTTTCGCAAATTTCCTAGATACTCCCGGGTCGCAATTGGCGTTCGCTGAATATTACAGATACACAAATGTCTGGAGATGGTAAGCGGGACACGGCATACGAAGCAGAGCAGCCCCTCGGTCGGGAACCGGCGTGTCTCCCAGGGGTGGCAGAATTTTCCTTCATGAATAATTCTCGATGTCCCTTCGTGCATTCGTTTCCGTGAACAGCCGGAATGCGTTTCAGAAATCTAGAAGACCCGGCTACAGGTACTGTACCTAACCCGGCCGTCGATCATCCATTTCGTTTCTAGTCGGTTCCTCATCGAAATTCGCGCTGCGTACGCAACCCCCGTAGCGGGGCCGCGAGGGTGCAAATGGGCTTTAAGAGGGTTTATATACATCTTCCAACGGGTGAAACATTGAAGCGCTATTGCTTCTCTGCCGGGAATCGGTGCGAAGAGACGCGCGAATTTGCATCGTGTTTTGCTTCTTGGTTTATTGCTGTCTACTGATGGAGTTGCTGGAAATTGACGAGAACATTGCACCCTCGCCGAAGAACGCTGCGAATTGTTATACGCACGGAATGGAATTACGAAATTTTTCGAACATTTTCTCTTCCGTTGAATACGAAAAACACTTTCCACCTAAATGTGTGAGTTCACAACAAATTACACTATAACCATTTGATTATATTTCCTAAAACTGTAGTATTTCAAAATAATTTCTCCGTTAAGAAGTTCGAGTATCTGATTTGAATAGAAGCATCTCTTGCAACCGTATAGGTCATGATTGACCCAGCGAACGCGGTCGGACTATTAATGAGATTCGGAAGCCGATGAAAGGGTCTTGAATGTACAGTGAATTAATGGAATTGTTGCGCGATAAGCTTGGCGAATCGATTACGCGGCCTTTCTCGAAACGATGGCCCGATTTGGTGTGCCATCATGTCGAGTTACGTTCGAATACGTCGATCGATTAGAGTACATCTCGAGATACGAAACGATTCCGCGTTGCCCTACGTGATTTGCATCGGCCTCGATAACCGCTAAACAAGCTACGATAACGTTGATCGATAACGGGACCACCTTGGCCGGTTAATGATGGTCTGTGTTGCTTGACAAGCGGTGACTAACAAACATTGCTGCTCGCCGAAAATGACGATTGGATTAGGGCTTGCTTCGAGTGGATTTCACGAGACCGAGTTTGGTATATTGGGCTATTGACGGATTCGTGGTTAGGCACTACGTTTCAATTAGGGAATTCGAATCATTCTTCTTCTGGTTTATCCTGGATAACGTCAAAATGAAATCGTCGAGTTTTCCTTCGTTAAAGGAAATTGAAACGCACACACGTTAACGCAACGTTAGCTCGTACATTTGTATAAATACGTTCGAAAGAGAATTGTCCGTACTTCTTCGCGGCCTTTGTTTTAAAAAGAATCTATTTAGCTTCGTGAGAATGGCCAGATGCGACCACGTGTACGGCGGGACAGAGGAATTCCCAGTTACATTTACATTCTTATTTAATTCCTGATGAACTTAACCGCTTTACTGTCCCTCTACGTGTCTCGTATTTTTTAAACATTCATGTGTGGCTAGGGAAATCTCTTTCAATGATCTCACGACTGAAAGGACTGGAGGTTCATTTTTAAAATTGAAACAGCCTCAGGACCTCGTAATTGAAGGAAACCATCCAATTATGTTCGCCTTCTTTTTCGACCGACTTCGAAAAAAGAAAGCTCCCCGTGTATGCTCGCGTTCTTCTCGGAACCTGTTAAACAAAATTTGATGCATTTTTCATCATCGTCTAGGGTGGTTCTTCTTAAAAGTTTTAGCGTATCAAACATCGTGCGAGGATTTATAGGGGCTGAGCTATAAGCTAAAGTGTGCCGTCAAGTTAGTAACCCATGATTCATGATTTCGCTTTAATAAAATAGTACTGGTATTTCGTTGCTACTGCCACAACTCGTAACAATTACGTGACTTTTATTTAAAATTGTAGCTTTATAACAAATGTACATAATAACGCTAAAGTATCAGAGGTTCGAAGTATAGCTCGAGAAATAAGAATTTTTTCATAAAAATAAAACCGATTTCAGAGAAGAAAAGGACACAAGTTATATTCGCGATCTAAATTCTGTGAATTACGTTGATAATACAATTACTCTGACGCTTCTTGCAATAATAATGAGAAGTTACATAACGAAGCCGGTTTTATTTAGCATTGAATGCACGGTATAATACCTGGCAATCGAGACTGGAAAAGGATTCGATTGAATACCTCGAGGAACAGCTTATTAGAATCGTGTTATTGTAAAACGTTTTCGAGCGGACCATTCAATCGTTCTCGACTTTTCCAACTTATAAACTGAAAACGAAATTGCAGACACCAATTCGAAGCTTCTTAGAAATTGCGAACTTTAAAGTTCCCAGGATCCATTACGGGTCCGCAATTAATAAACCTTCGGGAATTAACTTTGTCTCAAGAAACGATTTATCGACAATACTATTTAAAAAAAGCAGCAAGATCGTTTCTAGAATCGTTAAAGCCATTAATCTTGAAAGAACGTACATCGTTTGACGTAACGCGATAGATTGTCACGAATCGTTGTTTTCTTATAAAATCGTAATAACGTGAATATCGACACGCGACAAACGAACGCAGACTGAACGGACGCGTATAAATAATACATGATCAGACAATAAATCGTATGCAGATTCTATGAACAACAAATTAATCGTAGCAATTAGTTTGTCACGTAAATAAAACGCTGTGCTCGTATGCAGACGCCGATATTCATCCGGAATATTGCAATTCAAATTACCGGCTATTGCAAAATATCGCGAACAAATATTTCAATTGTGTACATTGTTTAACGCACCGGCGATCTCTGTTGTTACTTTCGGCAAAAAATGATCGTGATATCCTGCAAAATTTTGTTTACAAATTTCATATTTAAACGGGTGGAATGTTTGAACTTTCAGGGATTTGCGAATTTCCAAATTTGCACATTTTCGGATTTGGGGTATGAAACATTTAGGGATTTCAGGATTTGGTTATTTGTAAAGTTGTATATTTAAAATTTTGTGCATTTGATAACTTGAATATACGAATATCATGCGTAAAGTTCTTCCAAACGATTGTTATCTGAAATATCAAAATTATTCGAATAATGGAAGCAAGTATTGCAAGTCCAGCAGCTGAATTCGAAAGTCCGTATCTCGATATCGGAATCAGATGAGATAAAAGATGGAGGAAAACGATCTCGTAAATTTGCTTGTCCCGATTTCGCTCTAAAACGCACAGTTATCGATTAGCTGTCCCCGGTCATCGCTTCCAGCCATTTCTCATAACGTGACCTCGCAGTCGTGTTACGTGATTTGCATCATCGTCGATAAACGCGGCGGCCAGCCTCTCTATATATTGACAGGACGATATAACGTTGCGCGATCCGAAGACTTTCGCGGACCTTGGCCGATTAATCGAATGGCAAACCGTTAGAGAAATTGCTAAACTTCCAAGTCAAACTAAACGTTGTCGGCGCGATCAGACCCTTCGTTGTGCATGAGAACTTTGTCGTTGTTGTTCGCGATTAACCTGGAACGGTCCGTTTAAGGATCTCAAACGGTTGTAAGCTGTTGATCCGAACGAGAACGAAACTGAGTTGCCCGTAAGAAACAACTTCTGACAACCTTGTTACTCCGAGCGATGAATTTTGCCGAGAAAATTGCGTTTGCGACAATGGCTCACGAGTTAATCCTCGTCCACGAAGTGCCGAGTTACATTTCGTCTTTAGTTACAAAATGGAGATTTTATTCGAGTTTAACGCCGCAGTGTAAACGGTTTGCGGGTGACGAGGATGATCTGTTTCGAATTTCAAAAGTTCAGTATCATCTCTTCAACAGAGAATGTAAAAACATTGTGCATATTATTTATCCTTAGCGCATTATCACTCCTCCGGGTAGTATCGCATTAACGTTCATCGTTACAGCACTCTGGCCGGCATAATGCAGTCGTACGGAATACCCGTTGCATTATACATTTCGCGTAAGTTGTTTGATCAAAGGAACAGCGGAATTTGCCAGGTTATTTTGTCGGAATTGAATATCTCGCCGGGTCACGCGTGTCTGGCGAAAAAACCGGAACACGAGCAAAAGCGTGGAAGAGGAGAAAAAATCTGAGCGAAATTGTAAATCTTCCACAAAGTTCTCCTCGTGTGTCGCTTTATAGTCCGGATTCTCATTTTAATCTTTCTTCCATGAAGCCTCCATTTTTTCCGTGTCTGGCAAGGACAAAGAGAGAGCCGGACCAAGGGGAAAAAAGCTAAGAGAATCCGAAAGCATAAGCGAGTGGCTTTATCGGCTTCTCCTTCGTCGTTTATCCCGAAGGAAAAACTACACACGCTCGTCCCGCGGACTTAGCCGGTGTTGTGACGCGAATACGTGCACCGGAGAAAACGAATATCTCCTGGACAGCTTTTTATCCCGTACGTTTTCCAGAGAAATTACGTGGACGCTGGAATAATTAAAGATGACTATCTGGCCGGGTGTGTGGATCCTTTCAGCGTTTCGTAGCGTACTCTGCTCGTGACGCAAAACATTCATAAAAATCCGTGTCATTCTTCGTTATTAATCTTCTAGAAGCGGATGATACGGTTTAGTCCGTGTCCGTTCTCTGGCCGGACAAAAACGCTGCCGGGTATTTCTCCGCGAGCTGCGGAATATTAGTAAAAAGTCTATTTTCTTACGGAGATGAATTATTGCGTTAAAACAATTCTTTCCCAGTTTTATGCTGTAGAAGGGACATTAGAGGACTGGGTAGATCTTGCGGCTATTATGGAAGAGAAGAAATTTTGGAAGTTGGCATTTAGAAATTTGGGAATTTGAAAAGTTTCATGACGCGGAGATTTGAAGATGAACAACTTTGAAACTTTTGTCTTCCAAATTTTGACTTCGTACGAAAACTTTGTAGTCCATGAACCCAACGCGACCTGGGTATATTTTAAACATAAAACAATTGTGCAAACTATACTTTGGTAAAACCGTCTTTCTATTCCGTTGAAGAATGATTTTCCAAATTGTGAAAAGAAGCCTTTCTTCTGGAATAGTAATCTTGGAAAGTTCGTCCTATTCGCTTATTCGAAGCTGACAATGGAACTGTAGCTTCCGTGGATAGAACGGGATTAAAGCGTAATTCAACCTAGTTTTCAAACAAAAATCCTCTTATCGCGACTAAACGCCACTTAACAATAGTAGATTCCACGAACTTTCCACGATATTTGTTCTTTGTGTCGCTGTCAAGCATAGAATGACGCAACGTACGCACACCGAGGCACCGGAAACGCTCGTGCGTACATAGACCGGTCTATCTCATTGGGATGAAATCTAATTCAAAAAGATCGGCCAGGATGGAGCTTATTGTACTCGCGGAGAAGGCTCGCATTCGTATTCGCTTATTGTCGAGATGCCCGCGAATTCCACGCGGCCGGTACTCGTATATTTATTCTTTTGTGCGAGAAAGGATGAACGAGTCGGGAATAAAACGGCTCATGCATGGCTTCGTCGACCATTTTCCGGCAATCTTTGCGTCGCGAACGTTCACGATTCTCGTCGGGATGAAGATCCAATTATGATGCCAAGCGGATCTTAACTCGAGTAAGAACCGCGCAGAACGGAAACGACATTTACGGATTCGTCGATGCATGATCTCCCCGTTTTCTTCTTATTTAATAAGAGTTCTTATCATCTCTGTTTCGAGGAATCGCGTCGAAAAGGTATTTAAACTCCATTGTTAAAGTTTAAAAATAGTGCAAAGTTTTTAATATATTAATGCGAGCGGTTTAAAGAAGCAAGGAATAAATATTTTTTCTGTTGATCATTGCATATAAGCTGTGGAGGAGTATCCTTTATTCCTGAAATTATGTGACAAATCATCTTTATTTTTCTTTTAAACAACTCGCGTATTCTTCTATAATCGTTCACCTTTTTTAAGAAAAGGTGGACATACCTCCAGAGAATGTTTTTCTTATACTCCACATGTCGAGTAGTATGATTTTAACTGAAATTATCTCCGTTTTAATACGATTAACCTTCCTAAAGCACCAACGTGTATAAATCGCTAGTATAAAGAAATTTCCTAATAAAATAAGTTTACAATCAGCTAAATTTTGCCCAGGGTAACATCGTATAATTAACCGATGAACAAGAACAGCATATTTAAAACTGATTGCAAATGCAGTATCGGTACGCCGAAGCCTTAATTATTTCCATAAATCCTATAATCGTATTTAACATATAATTGTATTTAATGCGGCGGCTTTATAAAACAAATTGCGCGCTGCGTCATCGAACCGCAGGGAAGAACGTGAAGAGGAAGCTGTCGAACGCTGACAGTCGAATCCCTGTTGATATCTCGAAACACGGAAAGGTCCCCAGGAATCGTTCGCGACGAAGTTGTTGGATTTTATACGTCAGACTTTTAAAAGGGTCGGACATTTTATTCTTAGAATCGCGGCTGAATTGGTCCGGACCGTATTTTCTTATTCCTCCGCTCATCTCGCGCCATTCTTCTTCATTTCGCTCTAGGCTGTTTGCTCTTCCTGCAAATCCTCTTGACGAGGACTTCGCTCGTTTTACCGTCTGGCTCGTTCCTCGAGCTTCCTTCGCCGCTAGGACACCGACAACCTCAACGATAAGACCCCGCAGAATGTTCGAATAAATCCTGTTTGTCCACCCTGGCTACGACATTGTTTTCCGAACACTCGCTGCTTTTACTATCCTTGGTTCAGCTTGGATCGACGATTGTGCTTCGAGAACTCTAGTCAAACTTCCGGCCATTTTCTTTTACGTTGCTAACTAAAATATACTACTGATTTCCTTCGGAAAATTTCATATTTACAAACAACCCAAAGCTATTTTGCAACTCCCATCTCTTGGACCACTTGGCAGTAATTTCTGCATCCCACAAACGTTTCTTCCGCATCTTAGCATTCCCACATTTATTCTAAACTTTCCTCCGCTATCTCCGAATATTTCTGTTTTCTTTCGCGCGTATCTTGCACCTCGGTCGTGTCTCTCGTGCCGTTTCTTTCTATTTTTCTGCAGTTTTGCCAGTTATATTGGTCTGTTTTGCCCTCCCGCACACTCGCGTATCCGAGTATCTTACTCGGCCTTTGCCAAGCTTTCTTTAACTCTCTATCCTGTTGCCAGTGTATCGTTTTCCGTCTGACGACCATTGTCGGTGCTCCTCTCCACGGCTCGCTATCACTTCAACCCTCTCCGGACTATACAGAGAACGACAATAGCGAGAAGATATCGCTCCGCGAACCGAGTACTTCGTTTCGCTTTTTCTATTTTGCTGCGCCACTCTGAATTCGCGAGTATCGCAACTGGAAAATCGCGGTGCTGCACGATCAGCGGTCGGAAAATGTGCCGGAACTATTTTTCGGTTCGATCGTCGAAAATATCTCTGCCGGGATTTAGGCACGCTCGCGAAATTACCGTTGCAACGATACAACGCTGAATTATTAATCCTTATCCGGCAGAAGTTTGTACAATGCGCTCGCTGAGCGTTTAACAGGCTCAAAAGTTTCGCTTGTCGATATTTTTAAACTGCCAAATTACTGTAGTTTCTGCATTCGCAAATCGCTATATTCTCATATCTCCAGATCTGTATATTTCCTAGATCTATCGATCTCTAGGTTCGTAGTTCACTAGTAGTTAACTATATTTCGAGGTATCTCGTTGCAGACGTTTCTTTCGCTGCCTCATCGCACAAAGACGAAATTCAAATAATGCATATTCTATTTCCGACATTTTCATCAGCATTTTAATTAGTAATTTACATTGGCAGTAATACGTTGCTGCTGGCTATCTGGAATTAATGTTGTTTCGTGCGTTGTAATAACAAGTTAATCAAATATTGACACAGATATAATTGCGAGCTGTATATTTAATTTGTTAAATAATGGATATTGGACGAGAACGAAATTAATGGGGGCGGTCTCTAATTAAAGAGAGAAAAAGATGCGATAATTTGGCACGATTCGAGAACGTTGGTTCGTTAAAAATCGTCGAGTTAAACAGCGCACGGAAGCAGGAGACAAAATGTTTCCTTTTCCTTCGTCGAAAACTTGTCGACGGCGGTCGGGGATCGAGAAGCACGGAACTTCGTTAGCGATGCTACGCTGAAACTGCATCAAACTTGTCTACTTTCACCTGCAGCTAGCTATTAATACGAAAGCATGGTAAATATGCACCGTAACGGGAACAATTCCGAGCGAACAGTAATAATTTCATTTTGGTTCGAGTGTCCCTGCGATCGCATTAATGTTTCTTTCTTCTTCCGTCGCGACTTCTGCCTCGACGTTCCCGCCGATCTTATTTACCATCGACTGCTATTGTTTTACTTCGGATCTCCTGATTTATTACTTGTTCAGATTACGTGTCTTCGAATTAAACTCGATTCTACGTTGCTTTTAATTGCACTTTTTCATTGTATTTTCAACGATTCCTATCCGACGTTCTCTAATAAATCTTGCAATTTTATAACAATTCATAAATCTCGTACTCTTCCTCGTACGATCATTCTTAAAATGTTAATAATTTCCATTTATGCATTGAATTAATAATTTTCTTATACATTCGAATCATTGATTTTTGCCATACATTCCAACAGTTTTGAAACTATACAGAAAATCTCTAGTATCCCTTAGAACACTGGTCTATCAGACGGGCGGTTTAGCAAGAGTATAAATAAGGCATTGTAGACCGAGAACGGGAATCGAAATCCATGCGTGCAGAGCAGAGGGTGTGTATAAAATTTATCCGAACCCTACCAACGATATTGCAGTTATCCAGGAAGCTGTAATCAGTTTCATGAAATCTGTTAATTTACTATTCTGTTTCAATTAAACAAATTAATTGGTATCATGATTATTACGCTGCAATTAATTCTTCGTCGAATATCATTAAAGTAAATTGAATTCAGCTGCATATCGTAATCGTGTTATATCGCTCGAATGTTTAATCGTATTGTGTTTTTAATACCAATACTTTTAGACGAATGTTATCGATCATTCTCTTTCAGAAATTAATCGTTTATCGATTGCTGTGATATTTAAATTCGTCAAAATTTCTAATTTATGAAACGATTATTGTCAATCATTGTAATTGGATATTCGTAGAAAGGAACGGATTCGTAGAAAACGCCAGAGAAGTGGGATGTCGCGTGGGAGGCTTAAGGCCGCCTTTGGAAGCTTTATTTTTACGAGGAACTTTTTCCACGGACGAAGAAACAACACGGGCTTCCCTCATAATACCCGACAGAAACAACACGTGAAATCCTGGACGCTGGAAATTCCGTCGAACAGCATCGACTGCTCTCGTTGGCGCCTCTCGCAAGTCGATTTCGCGTTTAAATTCAGGACGCGTGCGAGAATCGCAGAGCTTCGGCTCGAATCCCTTGCCTCGAATCGCTTGCGAATCGGCTTAACTTCGTGCCGAGTTTTTCCCGCGCTACCCTGTCGATTCTTTCTTAACATCTTCCAGCTGTTTGTTACTTTCGAATTTGCACTCTTTATGGAGCTTTTACCCACGTTCCTTCTTCTTCAGAAATTGATTATTAATCATCCATGTTCGTTAATCAATCTATTTTTGATCGATCTTTTCTTCGCTGGAACCTTTGGGATCCTTGTTATTTTATAATGAAAAAAGTCGAGAATAATATTATTTTTAGCGAGTCAATTATTCATGGTCCTGCTAATTAAGAAAGCTATTCATAGCATGTCTATTAACTTGTTAATTAAGAAAGAAATTATTCATAACACATCTGTTGACCTGTTAAATTAGAAAAGAAATTATTCATGGCACATTATTTTTCTCAAAAATAACGACACACGTTATTTAGTTTTTTAATTCAATAACAGTGACTACATGAACATATGTATCATCCTCGTCGTACATTATTAATTCTAGAACCTATTCTATCTAATAGCTATCCATTTCGAAGAGATAAAACTAAAACAGCGGGGCGCGATTTAAAAAGTATTTTATTTCATGATATATTGCAAAAAGATATCAGAGAAAGGAGCGGTAGCCAATAAAAAACCGAAGTAATTCTCCCCTACCCCGATTTCCAGTGAGTTAAACATGCCAAATCAGAAAGGTCCCTGAAAATTATGAAGTTGTTTTCCCAGGTCGGCCAGGCAAGCGAGCTTTTCAAGCTCGGGGAAAACAGGGTTGGAAGAAGACGGTGTGGTATGCGTCGGGCCGAATTTACGAGGCGAGTACGACTTCTTTGGAACGAACACGCCCCTGGGGTAAATTATTTCTCTTCTGCGCCACCATTGCCACCCGATGTTACTTTTGCGTTCGAGTACGAAACCTTGAAAAAATATTTCTCTACCTCCGGATCGAGGCCAGGCAATTTTTTCGTTACCTATGCAGTGATTTAATTTCCAAATTACCAGTCTGCCAAATCTTGACATTTACTGGTTCCCAAATTCTGGCATTCCTAAATTTCTAAATAATTGCGGTTCTAAATTTTTATCTACCCAAATTTCCAATCCTAAAACTCTCAATTTCAAAATTTACCAGTTCCAAGATTTCCAAATCCCAAAGGTCCAATTTCCAATGCTATCTGAACATCTTACCGTTGCACGTGCCATACACTCCAAGTTCCCAGCTTGCACTTGATCTCACCATTTCACAGCTAGGATAATATCCTTTTAAAATCCCGTAAAAAGTACGTTGGCCAATTCCGTAGAAGAGCGTCGAAACATCGTCGGCGCAACAGTGTTCTAATGGGTCATCGTCCGTGGATCCTTAACGACGAAACTTGTCTCGTAATTTTCGCGTGGACGAGCAAGGGTACTGGCGGTTATCAACAGTTTACAGCGGCTCGCGAGTGTTCGCGTGTCACGGCAGAAAATAGCAGTTAACTAATGAACGAATGAATGCCGGATAATTCAGCGGAGTAATCGGTTCGATAATTGGCAACCGCCCATTAACGGCGGCCCGGCAATTTACGGAGCTAACGAACTGTCATAACGAACTCCGACGTGGCTCTTTTGTTCTCGGCTGGCAATTGCCGCGCCAGCCAATTGCCGGCGTATGCTTGAAAACGCGTGCAACAACCGGCCGGAGGATCCTTCCGAAGAGATTTCAAAGGTATCGATCGATTGGCCATGCTGAAAAACGCGTGGCCGCAATTAGGGATGTTTAGCGACCAACTTGGTCGTTACTTCGTTCTACCGCTCGCTCGAGAGTCTTTCCGCAGGATTATGGCCATCGATAGTTTCCGCTACTCGACTACGAACCAAGTAATTACTTTCACCCTCTCTGTTTCGATGTCTTCTCTACCGAACGATCGTTTGCGGATGAACATCGACTACCGCGAAATTCAACCCTTTCCTCGTTCGTTAAAAGCGATCCGTTTGTTGAGACTTTAACTCCTTGCAAACTCTTTTCTTTGCAATATGAAATATTTCTAATCTTAAAAAGAAGGTATCGTATACAATCTGCAATATTTCGTGGCTCGCATAAATTCGGGTGGGCGAAAAATCTGTGACCCTTCGATCGACAAACTCCGTCGGTTTATTTCGTCGATAAAGTCGTTTTATCGGGCAGAGAAACGAATAAAAAGCACGCGTGCACGAATAAAAATGTTCTGGCATTCGAATAGGCGTCCGTATAGTCGAACGATTCGATAGACCGAATTCAAACGTTATTAAAAATCGAAGAAGAACAACGAACGTGGATAAAGAATCGAGAGAAAGAGGTTGCGGCCGGGTGGCGGAACGGTGTTGGGAATAGGAAAACCGCATAAAATGTAAAAAGCACATTATACGTGTAATTGCTTTATTATTCTCGAAACGTTTCGGATGCCGCGTAAATGGGAGTTCGATAAAAGTATCCTTGTTTTATCGTTTAACAATAACGACCGAGGGAGTTGGTCGCGTCGCTTCTTCCATCGATATTCCATTTTTTCTTATATTTATTACCCCGGCCCCGTTTTAAATAACCGATACGGTGTACCCGGGACGGATTGAAATTGTCGTAACGAGCATCGAGCACTCGTGAGCGCCGCGAATCGTCGTTCTAGTCTAAATATTCGCGACGAAAGATTTGCGCCGGAGTTCGGAGAGGGGTTGAGAGGGTTGCAACCAAAGAAAGAGAACTTTTATTCCATTCCGTGGAACACGTTAACTCCCAGCAATGGCTGCTTTATTGCATAATCTCACGAGGAAAAATAAAAAGCCTTGCCGGAAGAGACATTTAAGGAGGAGTTCTTGTCCCGCTGCTCGTAATCTCCGAGCTAGCGAGCCTTTGGGAATCGTTGACACGCGGATATTGCCCGTGAAAGCTTTGAGAATTTCTTCTTTTTTTTTCTTCCTTTTTGTTTTATCGATTCATTCGAGTTGATCGTTTGTCCCAGAAGTTGCGAGAGTTATTTAATTCGTTCCGTTTTCTTTGCCGCGTCATCGGAATTTAATAAGAGAGACTTTTTCCCCGATTTAGAGATCGGCGGATAAAATCGTCCATGAGAAATTTACGGTGTTCGAACTAGCGAAGATCACCTATACTTTGATGAACAGTAATTTATAAAGTTTAGTTAACATCAAGTTTACGTTCTTAACAACTAACAACGCGATAACGCTAGAGAGTTACTACGCATTTTACCTGGTTCGAGCTTGAAAAATTTGACGATTCGTTCAGAATTTCGAGGAACATCAACATGCGCTAATTCGGTACGTGACAAGACTATTAATTGCGCGATTAATTTGCTTGCAGGTATAAATTGGAAGTGGCTGGCAAGTCTTTACCTGTGCTGACCAACCTGGACAAAGGTCGTTACGGAGTTCTGATCTTCGAGAACCTGAACAAGTACCTGCAGATGGACAAGTGGAATCGGGAATTGCTGGACAAATATTGCAGAGAGTACTCGGTCGGCATCGTTGGTTTCGCGCCCTCTGGCGAAGAAAGTCTAGTCGGTGCACAACTGAAAGGCTTTCCACTTTTTGTACACACTAACCTTCGACTAAAGGTCAGTGACTTCATTCACCAATTGGTACTTTGCTGTTTTAGACTTTAGTTGTGTTACTTTAATCGCGCCCTGCCTGGGTGACGCATTAACTTTCTCATGGAAATATGAATTCTCTGTCAATTTAGTTATATATATTTGAAAGCAAATAGTATAGAAAATAACATATTAGATTTGTTCGAAGGATTTCTGATAGCGCTTCAAATTTTCCTTGCCTTACGTATTTCCAGGAATTATTTAAAGCACTATCTCATTGCGATTCCTCCTCCGTACTTGATCCATAATCAAGTATCTTGACCTACAAATACACCGCGTTTACCTCCTGAATTGTATCGTTCTCGAATTTAAGAGGATATAAATTTTGAATTCCTCCAAATTTGTATACGGACTCTCACAGAAATATCTCAGTTGTTACAAAATTGTATTACAAATACGCCAGGCAGCGGTTTAAAGGTAAGAATTTTTCACGCCTGGAAGAAAAGTTCGAAAAGGAAACGATATATTCGATCGGTGTTAAGGGACGCTCTTCTGGAATATCTTGCGGGATCGCGTGACGAGCGATTCCCTCGAATGAAACTCGTCCGCGATGGCCACAGTTTTTATTGGTCGACGGAAAATAAATTTCATCACGTCGCCATAGAACATTTCGGACGATGGTGGTTGGTGTCGGGCGAAGGGGTGGAAGCTCCGATCGCGAGAAACTTCGAATTGGCAATCTCCGTTCCCGTGACGAAACGGCCCCGACTTTATTTCGCAGAAAAATTGCGACGACGCCGCGAAAGAAAGCTCGTCTGAAACGAGGCAATAAAAGCATCGATCTTAAAGCGTTGTCGTGAACCGCAATACGACCAACGACGCTTAACGATTCACGGAATGCGTTACATCAATCTGCATGCGATTAATTCGTGCTCCTTTCACTTTTCAGCCCTCTTGGAGTCGTACGTGATTCGTTATTTGATAAAAGAGTGAAATTTTTGGTAAATCAAAGACGTTGAAAGAAGTTGTTTCGATGACGAGGTTGTTTTAAGAAGTACATTTGTTGCATACATATATCAGTGGTAATTTGTAATTATTAGACACAGTAGTGAAGTGTTTGTTGAACAACTGAAACAAGTTTTTTCGACAATGAATAAAAAGCTTGTCTTGAAAAGAACATCTGTTGCATATCAAATTTGAAAGCATTAAAAACGTGATCGAAATTTGAAGTATTTTAGTGCCATGTAACTGGCAATCAGCCATTTTGTGCTAAGAATACGAACCAAAGGTTTACACGTTTATTCTGATGAAAGTTGAAGCTTGAAACTGATACGTCAAATTTTATGTTTGAAAATTGGTTATGCGATACGTGAGGAGTAGACGTAGAAGCAATTTTCGATTTTGGCGGGTAAATGAAGGGAAAAAAGACGGCACACGTAGAGCCAGTAGAATGGTAGCGTCGACAACGTCCGAGTTTTCCAACAACGGACGAAATGAGATCGGTTTTTCTCTCCCTCAGGATGCTCAGCTGAATGCAGCGTCCCCTATTCTCCGATTAACCAGATCCGGGGAAACAGCCTGGGGACCACTTCCTGGCGGTGACTGGACCATTTTTCAAGCCAATCACAGCACCTACGAGCCGTTGGCTTGGGCTCATCGGGACAGCCTCGACTATCCAGCCAACAAAAGTCCTCTGGCAACTGTCATTCAGGTGAGTCGCCAATTCACGTCGTGCTTCGAAATCGAGATTAATTACGAATCGATCGACGCTCACGATCGTTCTCTTCTCAAATCGTTAATCATACCTTGCCACTTTTATCGTGCAAAGCGTGTTTCGATTTTATTCCCATAACCTGTTTCTTACTTTTCGAACAGTGCTCACTACCCCTCATTCACGATACAATTCATTACTAATTATAAAACGATCTTTTAATTTTGGTATCATAGTGGTCTAAATTACCGTTAAACGAATATATTTAACCTCTCAGAGATACATCTCTCAAAATTATTTCTTTCAAAATCACAGTTCCGTGCTATTCCCGCTAGGATAAAACCCTTAACGCGAATTTCAACTAGCCCTACATGCAGGACTATGAGAAGTAAATTGAAAATGATATCAGTCGATGAAACACCTTTCCTAATTAGCAAATTAATTAACGCGTCTGGTGTTTATCGCTTTTCTTTTGGCGAGCTGGAAAGCCGTCCCGGTAAATTCATTAGACCGGTCCGCTTTGTCGAAGTGTAGCAGCTAACGTGACTGCGAGGAATATTAATTATGGGTTACAAAAGGACGAGACGAAGGGTGTTTTCCATGGGCGCTGTTGGCGCGTGATAAAAAGTACGCGTCAGAATCTTTCGCGGACCGTTCGCGATGTTGGATCTTTTGTTTGAAGTGGCTCGATCTCCGCGTTACGTTGCGCCGTGAAAATTCAAACAGAAACAGTCGCTTCTTGCTCGGATTATTAATTAATACTTGCATTGTTAACGCACAAAGTGACGTTGGGAGTTCGTTTAATTAAACGCGATTGTATATCGCGTTCTTCCATCCATCCGATGCCCTTCTGTGCTTCGTCCGGGTTTATAAAATTCCGTTAACGAGCAGACCTTTTAAAATTCATCCTCCGAAAAGCATCGATCTCGGCCCGCGTTAATTAATACTTTCGTTGTCATCGACTCCAGAAATTCGGTCACCTGCTGTAGTTATCTGTAGACGTACAGATAATTCTATTACAGCGTAGTCTCGTAGAAGATTTACAAGTTCACAAATTTGTGAATTGGTCACTTTGGAATTTTGGAACCTTGGAATATAGAATTTAGTAATTGCCTATAATCAAGACGTTTTCGTTCGACACGATGAAACACGTGGACTTCGATTTTCAATCCGGAATGCGATTTGTGACCACGTGGTCGCCATGGTGGATGCTGCGGAGACGGAAACACAACCCTCGAACCCGTTCCTATTGACCCGACGGTGGTCAGGCTGTTTGAACCGGTGTTCGTGGTGGAAAGACAGTTTAACCTTTGGTCGATATCAGTGCTGTTTCTTGGTCACAGGGTTTCAATTTGATTATCGTAGGTTGATATCGCTTTGAACATCGAAAGAAGGACCGATTGTCGCCTATAATAGACAACAGGAAACTTTATTCTTAATCAAAGACACTGATATCTTGGTACTAAAAGTGCTAGACAGCACCGATAAAGAAGAACTCTCGTTTATTTTATTTTCGCTCTGTTCTCTCCACCCTTAAAATTCTTATTTTCATCGAGAATTGTCGAGTACGAAAATAAACATAAAGCTTCCGTAACGTGCATATACTGGCCGAGTTTTATTCTACGCGTTAAGAAATACTACCCTGAATCTCCTCTCCAGAAATGAAGATGGAAAAGCAGCGGTAGAATGTGGTAAGGGGATGCACCTGTATACGAACAAGAAAAGGACTGGTGAAGGTAAATGGGATGCAAATAAAAGGTAAAAGATGTGTATAAGTGTAACTGCGAAGAGGATGATTCTACGGAGCGAAAATGGAAACGAATAAATGAAGATAAACTCGAGGAACAACAAGAAATACTGGAGAAATAAGAAAGCCGCGGGAATTAAACGACCTAGGGGATGGAATGGAAATGAAAAGTGAAGAATTTGAAATGCAAAATGTAGAAGAGCTGTCGATATAAAAAAACGGTTTAAAGAGAACGTAAGAGTGAGGGAATGTCAACATTGTCGATTGTCTGAGGATTATTGGGAAGTGACATTATCTTTATATTGTTATTGAAAGTATATAGTATATAAGTATACAGCGCGTGGAATCATCAAGCATGCAAATACCATGCGTGGAAATACCACCCGTGAAAATACAGCGCGTGGAGGTATTGCACGTGATAATACAGGGCATGAAAGTACCACGCGTGGAAATACGGCGCTTAGGGACATTACGCGTGCAAATACAACGACTAACAAACTTCATAGCTGGCCACCGTTAACCCTCGCGCCATTCTCCACATATTAAAGTGTAAGTTTCCAGGTCGGAAAGTCCAGGAAGTAAAGTTACCCGAGGAATGAAAACGGGTGGTTAAGCGGACGGGATAAAGTGACGCAGTCGGGACTAAACAAAGTGAAAGAAGGAACAAGGTGAAATAATGCAAATTAGGCAAAGCGTGGGGGTATGAAATAAAGAGGAGAAAGAACGGGAAGGAATGAATGCAGCGGGAGAAGCGGAATATTAAGAAGAAGAAAAATGGCGGGATTAAAGGAGGGAAGCAAGGGGTGGGGGTGTCTCGAGGGGGACCAAGAAACAGTTCGTAAAGCTGTTCAGCTGGGCGTTTACATTCGTGCAGGAATTCGCGATTACAAGATTCCATGGCACTAAAGGCTGGCCCGGAAGCCAACGTGCACCGGATGAGAGCAAACAGGGTGATCCATAGAATGCGAAAATGCAGACACGAAAGAGATACGTGGCTCTACAATGAATCTTCCTCGACGCGAACTAGCATAACTGGAAATATTTTCGTACTCTAACAAACAAGATGGACGTGATATCGTACGTTCTCAACGTTTGTGAAACCATGAGATTCTTTATTAAGTTATCGCGTCAGCCTCGTTTCCAACGTATCATATTTATGCTTTGAGCACCGTAATTAATAATTTGTCTCCTCGCTCCGTTTAAACTTTCTATGGCATATTTAATATTACTCCGGGCTATGTATTTATGTGCACGGTCCGTTTAAACTTCCTATTTGCATTGTTACCGTTACACATTTTCTATTGTTACCGTTACGTATTCCGTGGTAGGAAAATGAAATTTTGCATACCTTCAGGAAACATTCTGGTATGTCTTGTATCATCCACGTTTGTCTTTACAGCAACGCTGAAGAATTAAGGACGGTGGAGTGCACGAATTGTGTTTGCAATTTAATATTCTTTCGTAAACAAGTGTTGTGTGAGCGATACACTATTTCATTTTACCCCTACAAACGATTGTTACAATTTTGATATAATTATATTTCAATGAAGTACTCGAACGAAAGATTTCCTCCGGCGATTTTCCATTTGATTAATTTTGCGGTTGCGAAGCGATATCGTACCGTTTGCTCGCGTGACACTTGACCACTTAGATTTAGGGATCGTGCAGCCCTACAAGAGAGGGTGTAAGCAGATTTAGGGACGCTACAAACCCTAGAAATGCGTACGCAGTACGTTCAGGAACTTTACAACCGTAGAAGTTTCCGGGCAGTAACGCTACCATGGTGGTTAGAATCACCACAAAGTGATGTAAAAGCGGCTAGCAAAGTTAACAAGGTTTCGATCAGACCCAGTGTCACGAGAATGATATCGAGCTTGTATTAATTGGATCTCATGGCTGAATCTAACAAAGATACAGTCTCTTGCGGCTTCTTTTACATCGTACTTTAAACATAATTCTCGTATCAAGAGTGTCTAATTAAATTATACAGAAGTCGATTAATCTGCTGCGCTCTTCGCGCACGCTCTCATTTATGTTGCACTTTTGACCTAACATTTTACCGTCGCGTAATATTTTTTACTTAAAATTTTGCAGTTATGTCGCAGTTTTGATATAGAATTTTACAGCAGTGTTGCATTTTTTACCTCACATTTCACATGTTACATTTTTAACAATCGCTTTGATTGTCCTCGAAATAATTTTAGAAAATAACACGTCACATTTCTTCTGCATGTTTTTATCGATACTACTTCACGAAATTATATCTAATTTAACGAAATCAGTGATACCGACGTGATTATCGAAGCAACGAACACTTCTGAAGATATCTTCGAAGAAATCTATCGCAGTTTCACCTTCAGAAGCCTATTTCTGGTCTTCAAGTGATTTCCGGTGTAACATATCGTATATTACATCGCTCGGTTCAAGTTTTATATTTATTTCCCTTCATCCTTGATCTTTTTACCTGCGAACTTTCAACGGGCGATAAAAATTGTATACATTTCTAGCTAAATTATAACTATATTCCTATAGCGCAATTACGTTCTGCGGTATCTGTACGCGAAATAAATTATTTGTAACAACTGCATGCAAGATAAAATTGAAAGAAAAATAGTAATGTTCCTAATTCTTCAACTGTGTATACTCGAAGAGGGGTAAGTTTCGTAGTCGCGAATATACCGGTTCCTATTTAGACGAGAAGATGCTCGATGGTGATAGGAGAGATTTATTACTGTTGGCGTAAGAACTTTGCAGGATACTGCTGTTCCAGCTAGTAAAACGCTTTATAACACCGACTGTTAGTTTTAAATTTTGTAATGAGGTAAATTCTACGTGGGTGCGGCAACTGGCCGGTTGAATGTCTGAGAACTGTGATCAATTAGAAAACTCTTATAATACACAACGAGCGCAGCTGTGCATACAGCTAAGACTGGAGGGATTTCATTCTAGCGAACAAACAATGTAGTAGCTAAGTTACACAGGTATTCAGTGAATATTCAATATTGATTTTCTTGAAAACAAAATCTCGTATTCATGCTACCGTCATGGCCCGCTTCCACGCACCTGGTTTGTTTCAAAAGTAACAAGATTCCCTGTTATCAAAATGGGTATGATAACTGCTGAGATACTGTCGTTTCTTAACCTTATTAACTTGTTATCTGACTTTCTTCGATATTTGTCAACTCTTATTTAAGTCAGACTGGTCGAAATGTGGTAAGGATATATGGCACTATCGTCGTCGTATAGATACAATGCTGTAAGAGTACAGGTAAGGCCTGCGGATTTTACAAGAACGAGCTTCCTAAAAGATCGTTCGAAAATCGGTGGAAATAGTCGATAAAGGAAAGGCTGATATAGTAGGAAGTTATCGGGAGCATCAGGTGCTCGAACGGGTGTGTTTCTCCTGTTGAACAGGGTTGGGGTCGTTTCAAGATAATCCCGACCAGGCAATTTGTTAATTGCGTTGTGTCAGCCAGGAAGTGACACGGGGTTGGCCGGTCGCATTTTGAAACGGCCTGCGACGCGAACCGAGCTTGTTAGCAGTAAACAACAATAATAATCTCGCTGATAACCCCGTTACGCGACCACGGACGATAGGCCGAGAGTTTCACGGATCGCAGGTAACCGGGTAATTAAATCAGAAGCCAATCAACCGTTGATTCATTCGATTAATGAGCATCGGCGCAAGCTGCTTCATTTGCCGCCATTCGAGCCGGCAATTTATTTCGTTTTCGAGGACGCCTTTCGGCCGCGAATCGGCATCCTCGACAGAGCCGCGACCGGAACAGGAAACGGAGAATGCATCGAATCGATTAAAACACGAACGGACATCCTTTTCGATAACACGATCCGTCGAACGAATCGTTTCTTTCAACCGCACGATAGCTTCTTTATGCTTGTTCCGGCCGGACGAGATTGAAATTCGATTTCGTTAATCGAGAAAAAACGGAGCGAGGAGAGGTTTTGTTTGAAACGGTCCGGCCTCGAGACTGTCGGTGGAAATGTTCGTCTTTCACCGATCGGGAAAAGAATCGAAGATGGATCTTGTTCGTTTGCCCGGAGAATTCTTGGACCAATCGAACCGTTCGGAAACCCGACGATGCTTAATATTCGAGAGTAGCTGCTGTCTACCCAATTTCTGGTTCAATGAACCTATTCGTTCTTGGCTATGCCCGAAGCTGAACGCTCGAATATAAGATTAACTGCTACCCGTTTGTCTTCTTAATTTAATGGAATAATTTTGAATATGGAACAAGAGCAAGAATCCCTGATAGGGTTATTTTGGGACAATAGTACCTTCCTGCCGGAGATTTTGATCTTTCAACTTTGACAGCTTGGAAATTTAACACTTTAGAAAACGTGGAAAATGTATGAATTTCGAGATTTGACAATTTGGAGATCTCAGGATTTCAGAATTTGAAAAAATAAGGATCTAGAGATTTAAAATATCATGCTTGTAAAAACAACGCGTGATCAAACGCATACAAAATTTGTTATCAAACATCACCATAATTTGTTTTAAACATCCCCATGATTTTCCCTCCCTCATATTTGTGCATTACGTATGCATAAAATTATTATGTTACCCGATCTCAAACAACAAATGGTGCTGTTATTACAAGGTGTTGGTGGAGGCATTAAGTAAAATGCAAAACATCCTTAAAATTATATGCGCCACTGGTTGATCGATAAGCATCAACGTGTTAAACGCGCGAGTCCATTATCGTTGCATGCGATTACTCCCGTTTGATGAAAAAAAGAAAAGCGATAAATTTGCTCGCGGCCAATGAACATTTTCCATTTTTACTCGTCGCGTGAACGATCGCCTGTTCGTGCTATCTTTTTCGAAAACTTCCGTTCTGTCAACACTCCGCGGAACAAGAACGTTTAATGTAACTTGCTTCTTCGCGCGAAGGGATAATTTGATAAAAATTTGTTTGATTAATGAAACGAACTTCGTGCGCAACGCGTAACTTAAATTTTGCAAGAAAATTCAAGCACCGAATTCTCTGTAGCAGAGTAAAGGATAAAACTAACAGTAATCTCATTAACAAACTCTGTTGCTATTTTAAACCTTCTCATTATATCATATTTCGAGTATTTTAAATTGGCAATTATCGTTCAATATGATAAAGGGGTTTACTTTACAGGATCACGGAAGATACGACGGTATTCAGAGGGTGTTCTTCGGCGGTGGTTTACGATTTTGGCTGCACAACTTGCTGCTGCTCGACTCGTTATCGTACCTGTCTCACGGTCAGCTGAGCCTAAGCCTGAATCGCATGATCCTGGTGGACGTCGACGACATTTTTGTCGGCGAAAAAGGCACCAGACTCCGAAAGGACGACGTGATGGCGTTACTGACTACCCAGCAGAGGATCCAGGCGTTAGTTCCAGGATTTAAATTCAACTTGGGGTTTTCCGGGAAGTATTTCCATCACGGCACCGCCGAGGAAAATCTGGGGGACGACATGCTCCTGGAGAACGTCGACAGGTGGGTGTCACTGCATCTCCATTTTCAGCGACTGTTTACGCGCCGTCGCTGGATTTTCCACAGAATGGAAACGATCCGCCATTGAAAAGGGAAATTGGTGGGAGTTATTGCGCGAATGGGAGGGTAAACAGAACGCGAAAAGATTCATTGTCGGGGCAAATTGACGTACCGAGACATGACTGCGAAAGCGTCACGGTTAATTGAACTCCCGGAAGTCGCACCTGCTCGCTAATCGTTGCAGTTTGCTCTTTAGTGCGACTGCTAATTGGTTTACCATGGGTGACGATTGACTGTGTTATCTGTATCTTCTTGTTTCGTCGAACTGTCGACGAAACGTGTCTCGCTCGAAGAGAATCATACTGTTCGTTACGAACAAAAATGTTTCAAGTAAACAAATTTATTTGAAATGCACAAGTTCTACAACTCGTTAGCGATAAAAATTAGAGCGTGCACTCCCGTCGCGAAATAAAATGTTAGAAATTGTGTTTTACCCCCTTCTGTTGACAGTAAGCGGATTAAATTAATTTACGCGAACAAAGTGGCCTGTAACTTGCAGATTCACGTGGTTCTCTCATATGTGGAACCATCAACAACCCCACCTCTACGAGAATGTGACACATCTGCAACTGGACATGGCGCTGAACAAACAGTTCGCGAAAGACCACGGAATCCCGACAGGAAGCGGTTACAGCGTAAGTCCTCATCATTCCGGCGTTTATCCGGTTCACGAGGGGCTGTACGAGGCATGGAAAAGGGTGTGGAATATCAAAGTCACCAGCACAGAGGAGTACCCTCATTTGAGGCCCGCTCGATTGAGGAGAGGCTTCATTCATCGTAACATAATGGTACATATTCAACCAGTATATATTTAACAGAGTAAACGACATTTCGCCGACTCATTTGACAGCGCAGTCATTTTCAAGTTATATTGGATAATTATAAATTTTCTATTTATTTTCAAACGCGAGTAGTAAGACTTCATACAGTGTTGTCGAAAGTAGTTTCCGCGAGCTTTTTTCTGTCGGTGATTGCAGCAGTGAATTCCATTAGTCGGACGAGGTTAAATAATCAAACTCGTGAATCAAGCAATTTTCGTTCTTTGTTTTTCCGTCGCGACCACGCTCCGAGCATGCCAATAAACATTGTTCCGCGCTAACAATTGGCTTCCCGTTCGGAAACTATGCGAAAGCAATAAACGAATCGGCGCTCGAGCAAGCGGCTCGGTAATTGCACGCTGCGCCATTTCTGCGTCGGTCAGTCTTTGCGCGAAGTTGCACGGGTTGCTTTTCGGAGAAGGTTCGTGAACGTGTTACACGGAAATCGTCGATTTGTTCCGAACTAGAGGCACGCGAATTGAAATTACAGAGTGAAACAATTTCGTAAAACACGATTTTTTCCCATTAAACGATCCTCCAGTTGTACAAACGGCACGACATTGACTTTTCCGAGAAATTCGCTTACACGTTCATCGCGAAAAATTAGAAGACGAATACGTGTTTTTTTCTGTTAAAGGTTCTACCGAGGCAAACATGTGGCCTTTTTACACACACGATCTTCATCGATAGATACCCGGGAGGAAGAGACAAGCTAGACAAATCGATACAGGGTGGTGAACTGTTTCAGACCATCGTTCACAATCCTGTAAGTGATCCAACTTTCAATAATCTGTTTCATAAATGTTTCGCATTCGTGACTATATTCTTTTACAGATTAATATTTTTATGACGCACATGTCGAATTACGGAAACGATCGTCTGGCACTGTACACCTTCGAGTCGGTGATCAAGTTCATTCAATGCTGGACGAATTTGAGGTTGTCCAGCTCGCCGCCTCTTCAGCTTGCCGAGAGATATTTTCAACTTTACCCGGAGGAATCCGATCCCGTGTGGGGTGTAAGTTCCTGTCGTATCTATTCTACGAAATAAACTATTTACTCGTGAGAAATGGGCAATGCATCTAGAGAAGAGTCGAGGCTGTAGCGAGGAGAAAAGACTAATAGAAAGTACAAGAGTAAATTTAGAGACTGGTGTATGTAAATACATTCATGAATAATTGAACAGACGAGCTAAGTAATAATCTCATAGAAATATCAGTGAACTATGTTCCGTTAAATTAATAGCGTAAATGAAGATGAGAGAGAAAACGAAAACATGCCATACAACATTTACAAATTACTTAGTTTCTAAATTTAGAAGATATATAGCCCTTAATTGCGTGCATAGATCGATACATAACTGTAATTCTTAAGCGATACATTACGGAAACTTGTTATCGAATTTTCAGAATCCTTGCGACGATCAGAGACATCAAAAGATCTGGTCGAGGAATAAAACCTGTGATCAGCTGCCGAGATTCTTGGTAATCGGTCCCCAAAAAACTGGCACCACGGCTCTTTATACTTTCCTTTCCATTCATCCAGCGATAAGCAGCAATTTACCGAGTCCCGACACGTTCGAGGAGATTCAGTTCTTCAATGGAAAGAATTATTACAAGGGACTCGACTGGTGAGCGATTAAACTGAAAAACTTGTCTCGTTGTTACTCCTTTGAATCCTGTAACTAACCGCGCCATTATTTTTCCAGGTACATGAGCTTCTTTCCAGCGTCGAAAAACGAAAGTTCGCGATATCTGTTCGAAAAATCAGCAACCTATTTCGACGGGGAACTAGTACCACGTAGAGCTCACGCGCTACTACCTAGAGCAAAGCTGATTACTATACTTCTCTCTCCTGCGAGGCGCGCCTACTCCTGGTATCAACACACGCGAGTTCACGGAGATCCTGTAGCGAATAATTATTCCTTTCACTCGGTTATCACTGCGAGCGATACCGCTCCGAAACCCCTACGCGATCTCAGGAACAGGTTAGTTCGAACACGCGAGCGTGTGTAATAATTTTCTATTTGTTACGAACGTATGTCTCTGCAGTCGGAACAAATGCGCCCGTCAGGCGTGGACGAACGGAAATCTATGTAAATTGCTAATTCGCTTCCGCACTAACACATCAGAGTCGACCAAGCAAATTTTGTCCATTGCGGAGTGAAAGAATTTTGAAATTTTATGTTTAGAGATTATAAATTTGCAAATCATAATATTTGAGGATTTGTAAAGAGAGTCTAACCATTTGCAGATTTCACATCTCGTTAAACATGTAAATGTTTACTCGTTTAGTGTACTCGAAAGGTACCTTACTTATCCCAAAAGATTTTGTAAGAAATACATGACAAAGAGTAAAGGATAATCTAGAACATAAAAGCTTCGAAAATCCTACTGCAGAGTATTTCACTCTTTCCGCGCAACTTGTGCCTTTTTGGGTGGCATTAAATCGCCCAGACAATCGACGTGGAATACTAATACTAGGATCGTACAAAATATAATTGTTCGATATCCGTTACAGATGCTTGAACCCCGGCAAATACGCTCAGCATCTGGAGAGGTGGTTGTCCTATTATCCGCCTCAGCAATTACACATCATAGACGGTGAACAGTTGCGTCAGAATCCTGTGGAGACGCTGCACGAGCTTCAAAGGTTCCTGAAGATCACGCCCGCTTTCAATTACTCGTCCCACTTGAGGTACGACCCCAAGAAGGGATTCTTTTGTCAGGTTACCAACGAGGATCGCACGAAATGCCTCGGTAAAAGCAAAGGTCGCCAATATCCGCCGATGGAGGATAAATCGTACAAATTGCTTCAGGTACGTATCAAACGAATAATATGCGAAAAGCGAAAAGTAAGATCTCTGTAACTGGTCCTTTTCTTTGCAGAGATATTACTTGTCCCACAATACGGCTCTAGTTAAATTGTTGAAACGTCTCGGGCTGAGGACGATCCCACAGTGGTTGAAGGAGGACCTCACCGACACGGTGATGACCTAGCAAACGTCGATTACATGAAACGACACCGTTTCCGAGTTGTTTATCTCGACGGTAAACGAGATCCATCGTTTACTAGCGGAAGATCTGTAAAATAATTGTACATTGAATGTTCCACTGGACTCCGTTAATCCTCGATGGAAGGACCATTTACAGGCCTATCCCAGTGGAGTGGCCTAAAAACGATGGGGAGCCTGCGAAACTAGTCACTTAAGCGGTTTCACGGTGTCACGAACCGTGACTGTCGATCGTTGTTAAGTCGATAACGTTATTAATGTTATATTATTGTCACCATCGACGCGTCGTAGAGGATATGATTATTAGGAAACACAGCCCGCTCGCTGGTGCCATCATCCGTCTGTATTAGGACACTTTTCGTTCTAATCATTACTGGTAAGGTGAACGAGGAACGAACGATGATTTCTAGTTTCTATTCGAGTCACGAATTCCGACTCGAACTTGATGCGATATTTTCTTTGAAGGAAATCGAAAATATTTTGGTAAGTCGGAGATCATGATGATCAACGTACATTGGTGAACAAGATTTGTAAATCGGTAATGCTATGGCAACTTGGAATTAGACGGTATAGTGATATTTCGCTATATGGCTTTGGAAATCTGACGTTTCGAAATGTGCAAATTTCTAAATTTGAAAATTTGAATTTTCTAAATTTAAAATTTGATCCTCTATAAACGTGAAGATTTGTAAATTTGAGATTTCTAAGTACCTTTGTGCGTTACAACGGTGAAGGAACACCATTGATACGCGTGAAAGTTGTTGTGGAAGAAAACTAAATTGGCAAGTCATATAACGAGACAGCACTATACGTGAAAGGAAGAAGGAGACCAATCATGTTTGTTGTAAAAAAACGATGCTAAACTTTGGTAAAACGTGATCTGTCCAAATCATGTTGGAATTTTTGAAGATTTATTTCCCCGTGAAGTGATCGATGGATAAACCGATGATCCCTTAATAAGTCCTTATCTCTGTGGTGGTACTAATTGCAGGATCGTTTCTGCGAGCGTGAGATTTTCGGGACTTTGAGCTTTCCTCCCGCCCACTTACCTCTCGGAGACACAATGTACATTAATTCTCGTCGTGTAAGGGTATATAGAAGAAAAAAAAACTATAATGATGATTCTATGTATATTTTGACAATACTATTCTTGGTACCGCCGACGAAAAAGGCCGATGAAAGGTGTGTGATCGCGTCCGTTTGTACATTTATGTATCGTACTATTTTGATGTGATCGTAGGTGTACCATAATGATATAAAGAAAATTAAAACGAAGAAAAAGAAATAACTATTACGGGAATGATCGGTAATCGAGATCATTTCCGACGAACGCTAATCTTAAACGATCAGATGATAACTGCCTATTTGCAATAATTGCTATTGTCGCGTTTAAGGTACACGGAGATTTCTAGTTTACGATAATCCTGAGTTCCGCGATAGAATGAATTTATTCGTTGTTGAAGAAAATCGGTCGATTTTCGGAAACTTTAATACCTGATGTATTATACTTAGCAAATCATGTAAATCGTCGAGCGAGAATGCATTGTTGTGAATGAAGTGATTGTTCGCGACATAGTTTAATCATGACGATCGTTTGTTGAATGCATATCAGTTGCAGTTATATTTGTTGATTCTGTATACGATGTATCGATTACTTATTTTTTTTTTTATGAACACCCACGAAATTCTCCTCGTTATGCTACCTTCTTAGTAACAACTTTTCTAACCCTTATTTGGATTTTGGGGCCCCGTTAAATATTTACATCATTGTTAAGTATTTACACCATTGTTTTAATGAATTTTTATATATTTATTTGAATATTTAAGTAGTTGATCTATTTCATCAAGTTTTAATCGCTGCATAACAAATTCGTTTGCACTTACCAATTTGGTAATATAATGGCACCTTGGATCTATCTGAATTTGGAAATCCAAAAGAGGGTTAATATTAATTTTACTGTTGCTTTATAACTCGTTTTGAGGAATTTTTTTTTTAACTAGATATCTATTTATTTCACAACACAAGTTGATACTTAAACAGAAATGAAATAGCACAATTAATTGTGAAACTCATAGCAACGGATATTGTGAACATTGTAAACTTTGGCTCGTATAGAGCAATTTAGAAACTATGACGTCATTCCCTATGAAGTATATATTTATAAAAGTCTGGTGTCATCGTCAATCAATCATTTGACATTTAGATACTATTTTATTATTAGCATTTTGTTATCCCTTGTATATTTTGTTTTCACTTTTATACTACCCGTTAAATCGTGTCGCGTGACGTTTAACGAATCATGTACAAAGTTTATTGTTAATAATATATGATAGTTAACAATAATGATATTAACATTAAGCGATTGATCTTGTTTCGTCGAATCGTGCCATTTTACCAGTGTTGTACATACGGTTGTATTATTGTACCAATCGCAGAGTTGGATCTCTAGAGTCAATATTATCAATTATGTTCAGTATGGCGGTAGCAACAATTGTCCAAATTGCTACCAGCTGACAATAATGAAACCAGAATCACAAAAATCATAGGGAGATTCATTATACAGGTATGAAGATTTAATGGTCCTTCTAGTAATTAGCACTACTTCATCGTTGGTTTATCAATGTGCGTAATTTAATTTGTAAATTTGAGAATTTGATATTTTAAAATTTCTCTAGATAATTAGATCATTACAATACTTTTAAATTTATAATGATTAGCTTAGTCCTTGATTGTAACAACACCGGAACATTAGAACATGGGTGTCTATTTACTTTTAAATTAAAAATAATTATAAAAACGAGTGAATGAAAGTTGGACGATAAATAAGCGTATACAATTATTTATTATTCCAATAAAAAAGAATTTTGATAATCTCTGTAATTTAAAATAAGAAATCAGAAGTCTGTAATTTTGACAGATTCGATTGTTCTAGTATTAATATAATATTCGATGTAATATTTGTATGAGTTATAAGTTGATAACTGTACCAGCGATGAAATATTGCTAATATTAATTTGCGTGTACATTCGCATTTCAGGTAATATACCGACAAACACGCAGAAAGATAATGAACGTTTTGTAGATGTTCTAACAGACTGTTGTGCAGACACGAAAAAAGAAAAAGAGAAAAAACTATCATTGTACGAATAAAAGGAGACAAGTGTAGAATATGTGTACGACAGTTTAATAGAAATCTTTGATTATTTAACTTAAAATTACTCTATTGTAAAATACTGTAATAACTGTATGAATAGTATGTAAGTTCTAATAAAACAAAAGTTTAAAATCTTCGGTATTACAGCTTTTACTGCTCATTATTCTTTCTATAATACATTTTTATACATTGCAACGAAAAATTTTAGCTTCATCTTTGAATTACAAATCGACCTAGCTTCCTACAGATTTTCTTTATTACTCTATTAAATTAAATTTAATGCGCCAGTCGACGGTGTCACCATGACAATTAATATGTTAACTGCTGCTCAGGACGAGGCGTCGGTCCAGGTTGAAGAAAAACGTCTCGGTTGCCGACACCGAAAAGTCTCTTCAACAAAGATCTCCGCTGGCTCCTGTCCTCGGCAATATTCGCTCTTAAATGATTCAAAAATTCTGTTCTGTTCCTCAATAAACCAAAAAATTCTAACAAAGCAAACGCAATCAACATGAGGATGCCTACAAGAGCCATTATCGTGATTAAACAGATCAGATGCCAAGAAAAATTTAATAAAATGCACTCTAGCTCCTCTGAGCCGTCGACATTGACAAGAGGAGCCAAGAGACTTCCCAGAAGAGAGCTGACGAAATAAATAGCTATAATGTTACAATAATCTTCGAGAGCGCTACGAAATACTGTTCGCGATACTAAAAAAAAGATTATGCTTCCAAATGAAGCCACACCAATTGATCTTAGAGGGCAATAATTATCCACTCCAGCTGATATCATTACTAAGCCGGCTATTGTGGCTTGGACACATCGCATTACAGTCCAGTGATTGAATTCTTCTCCGGTGAATATGAAATGATAAGCTACGACAAGCAAGCTGCACGATGACGCAGCCAGCAAGTTGTTGATGTAGATGTTGTTCAGGTTATTTCCGATTTTATGGGTTTCTGTGTTGGCGTTTGGCATGCTGAGACTCTGAAACGAACAAAAATTAGTATTCACTGGATCAAAGTAAAATGAACGAATTCCAAATTTCTAAATTTACAAATGTCCAAACTTCTAAAGTTATCGATTCAGGATACAAGTAATTGTTTCAATGAAACAGTGTCGCTGTAAAAATGATCTAATATATCTTTGTCAATTGTAATAAACAGACCTAAATGATAACGTTGCGGTAAATTTACCTGCAAGCCAATGAATACCATTACATGACCGGCATAGACGGTTCCTGGCGAACCGGGACCGACACTCGCGTGATCTATGGAGCTCAAAAGAAGAATTCTTCGCCCCAGTACCGCGCACCCCATGAATCCTGATAATCCTCCCACGAGATGAACAATTGCGCATCCAGAATAATCTTGAAACTTGACATCTCTTTCGTTCAATGTATTCTGTGTCATCCATCCCTTGGGTGTCCAAATCCAATGGATCAAGAATGGTTGTATCAAACCGGCTAATAGTAATCCTACTACGAGGTAACCGACGGTATGGGCTCGACCCACGATTCCACAGGTGCAAATCGCTGCTGCGATTACCACAGCCGACCAGCCAATTATGGCTTCGTTCTTATCGACGACCGCGTCACCGACCCAATATCCTTCGCCTACCACTCGGTTTACGTCGCCGTTGTAGGCGATGACAATTCCCACCAGAATATAGACAAACGTCACCCAACAGAAATCAACGATGTTCTGCAGCAGAATTAGATTAACATTGTCCACTGGCACGCTTCCGATGTGTATAAGAACAAATCCAGCGCGCAGCAGGACAACTAGGGCGACGCGAACGAGGCTTGGTCCCCAGGGAATGTGGGAAAATAAGCTGGTGTTATCGTCGACACGACTTTCGCTCGCGTAGTCGTAGTATTGGTAGTCAAAATCGTTAGACATCCCCTTGGTCAGGAGAAATTAATTTCGTGAAGCTTTGGTATTCCTGAGATTACATTATCGATATACTAAACATTTGGAGAGGTTAATATTTACGAGTATGTGACAATCGTTCTAAATTCCACGCGCGCGCATTTCGTTTGTATCATAGTTCATGTTAGACAAACAGTTTAATTATCAATCAAATACTTTATGTCAAAATGGCAAGGGTCATTCGATAAATGAAAGGCCAAATATAATGTTAAGAGACAAATACGAGGAAACTTAGATGTATGCATAGGAACGTATCATTTCTGTTATTTATTTCTGAATCCTCGTATATGTTTAATATCGATAATAAAAGGTATCCATATTATAGAAGTATTTGAAAAGGATTATTTCTGATAAGTAAGAAAGAATACATACGTGGTGACGATTCAAATATTCGAAATATGCCGCGCAGATTGAAAGTCGAGCGCTGATTGGGCGCGATGCCGGCAGCCAATGAGAAGCAGCGTTGCAGGATCCGCGCATGTCATGCCATTGGCCATTGCAAGGTCGGGGTCTCGAGCCGCAGGGACGAGCCGGCAAGCGATGCCGCCCGTCGTCGACGTAGGTAGTCGTTCGAGGACGGTCGTTGGTGTCTCAGTGTTTGGTGTAAGTGACCTGTGACAAAGAAAGGTTGTACGAGGTGCTCGTTCGACCAGTGTCTCGTTTCTGACAGAAGAAACAGGAGAATGGCTACGGTATGCTGTCGCGCTCTTTACGCCGTTAGATGGTACGAGGTGTCGCGCGTGTTGAGTGTTTCGTCCACCTTGGTGACAACAAAAAACTACCGGAACGTGAGTGTTGACATAGTATTTTACAATTCTTATTTGAGAATACAATACATAAAATGAATGTATGCGTCTTGTTTCGCTCGTTCACGCGTTTAAACGGAGCGTTTCGATAAATGAATGCATTCGATGCAGAATTGTTTTTTTGTGCGATGCTCCCTTCTTTTCTTCGAACACGAGCCTTTCTCTCACACTTCATTGCGTTCCCTCCTTTTTTTATATCCTCGTATCTCTCTCGCAGTCAAGTGGGAGCAACAGGCTCCCAAAAATAAACAGACAGCTAACGGGAACCTGTCATTCGTTTTATCAAAGGATACGATTAAAGCGAGCTTGCGAATTCCGCCGGTAGTAGTTGCAGTGCATACGTAAACAAGTGTTCTGCTGTATCGTGATCAAATATGGATACCATGTGGGACGAAACATTCGTTAGCCAGGACTATTTTACGGTTATCCTTCCGACGTTCGTTCCACTTATATTTACTCGAGATATTACCTTCCATTTGACCACGGAATACACGTGCCATAGTTACGTTACCGATACGGTGAATGCATTACGCGGGAACACGTGTAAATTCATTACACTCGTGGTTGTTTACGTTCGCCTTCGTAAAGTAACGATTTCTTGTATATAGGTTGTGCTACTAAATTATCAACGCATACGTGTATGAAAGCAATGTATTTCTTTTAATACACGTATATTTTCATTACGGTACTCACATAAACTCTTCCGAAATTGTATTTACGTATTTAGTTATTCACGCGCCATATTCTTGCGCAGACTGCATGCCTGCAGTATGCCGGCATTCATTACTGTGATGAATCCTAATTACTGCACCATATCAGTTCACTAGATAAGTTATTTATTTTATCAAACATGAAAACACGCATATAGAAATTGGACACGCGACGTTGCGTTTCTTAGGCCCATTCGGTCGTTACATCTCGTTTTAGTTATTATGTATTATTAAGGCGTATATAACTTAATATTTATTATATTGTTGATATATTGATGTTAAATAATATTGTCACTAGCTAGATAGTCATTTCTTCTTATGTCATTTGTTATATCACCATATATTGAATTACCATACATTGTATCACTATGTATTGTTTAGCCTCGTGTTGTATCGCTACGCATGGTATATCACCATGAATGAAATTACTACTCGTTATATTTCCACGTTCAGAATTACATGTACTGCATCTTCACGGTTAAAATTGCTATGCGTTATATCGCCATGCGTGGAGTTGCCACGCGTTATATTGCCGTGCGTTGTATAGCGTACAGCATACCATTACCTATGGTATGTATAGAGACTTTAATATTTAGAATATGTAATTCTACATGAATCACCGTCGATAATATTTCGTATGTCCGATATGAGTCACTATTGGTTCGATGATACAATGACGGAGTTGCAATCGTGCACATGTTTCTCTTTTACAACGAATGTAATGAGAAAACATAGTGTGATGTCCTGAGAAGTTTTAATTGGCTCATTAGAGTAGGATCAGCGTTTAATTTATCGTCACGTTGTCGGTAGTTGACGTCAAAACGGAAAATGAGCTTCCTTCTGACATCGCTTGGCAGCCTCGTGTCTGGAAAAGTATTGAATCATGAACGATAGTAAATCATGTTCCGCGGCCCCGTGATAAGTGGACAGTATTTATTCGGCCTCGAGTACGCTGAAGTTCTCGGTGTAACAACCGAGGCAAATTATTCGTCGTAATACGTCATCGCAATTCACTTGTGCTCCGTGATCGAGATAATTGCAATTGGGGATCGTTCAGGGAAATTTTTCGTAACGAATCATCAAGTAAATGGAGGTATTTCATCGGCAACCGAGGCCACACCCTCCCTATATATTTCTTGTTTGATCCCATTGGATTAGGTTACGTTTTCGATTCATCATTTTACGAGGGTTCAATGGAGGAGTGGTGTCGACGATTATATCTTGCTTGATAAATTACAACATTTTATTCTAGATGAGAAACACGCGAATTATATGTAGAGCATTAAATATTAGCTATTTACGGAAGCATATTTTATCAGATCCGAAAGCTTACTACATCTACTAGATAAATATTAATCGAATTTTCTATCGTTCAAACGCGATATTCTCGTCGTTTGATCGTTATAATTGTATAAATTTTAAACTTAGTTAACCAGAGTTATAAATAAGCGCTCCATATAATTATTCCTACACCTCATCAATTAAGCGATATCCCGCGGTGATTTCCTCACGGCGTAACAATATTATTTATTATCAAAGTTGCATATACTAGATATCAAAATCATAGCCATACCGAATAGTATTCTAAATATAACCATTACATTTCGTAATTATACACTGCTCTATCTTATCAAACCAAACGTGACTCGTTCTCATTTGTATATACTAATTGACTATACACAGCCTTTAATCGAATCAAGTCGCGTGTACCATAGCAGAGATCAATGAAATCGTGACACATGTCACAACGTTATGTATCCTGTTATTACGTAACGTCTGATATACGTCACCAGTTTGTGGATTTACGTTCGCTATTAAACGGTACAGGCTTAAGAATGAGCCAGTATGATCCTAGAACTCATTTAAGCTGATTCACTGGTGATCGATAGTAGACTTTTGTATTCTTAAAACGTAATTCTGTTTGATCGGAATGGCGGTATTGATCGAATGAAGTGAAAATGTGATTGCAATTTCGATCAGTTAATTACCTTCTTAATGAAATGATTTTAAATTCATTTTTTTATTTTACAAGTAGATCTTTCTTTAATGCTAAACTTAGCATATAGTGCACGCTTAATTGGAAATTAAAAATAAACAGACGATGAAATAGAAATAAATGTACACTTTAATTCATTATCTCGACACACGGATTTGACTTAAAAAAGTTCTTTCTCATCTCTTTTATCGTGTTGGATCTGCAACGTTATTACAGGTACCGCAAAAATATCGATGATGTTATTGTCTGTTAGTACGATTTTTAAGAAATAAATTTCTGATAAAGAAGTCTGCACAGCTGAAATTAATTTGTATAATTAGTAACGTATACAGTTTATGCGTATAACTTGTATCAGACACACCAACGATATTTAGCAGTTCCCGTTGCATGTCACTCAGTGGAATATCCTCGTTGTTGATCCCCCTGTCATGCCGCAGAATTTGCTGTTCCGATTCATTCCGTTGAATCTTATTCGTTCAGACCGCATGTACTACGTCTGCCTAGCTGTGGGTAATCCGTAGTCAGTTCCTGTCATTTAACGTGATTCGTATCGCGTTATGACACGTATCTCAAAGTAAATTATCGAATCGTGTGCGAATTCTCGTAGACATACGACAGACACGTATAAAAAGAAAGTATACCCAGTATAAAAGTAGTAAAAGTGGTATTGTTTACGTTATAAATTAACGAGATTGCCGGCTGTTAAACAGTATCTTAATTTTAAAAGTGAGCAATGAATTACACAGCGAAAGACGTTGCAAAATGAGGGTTATTTCCGTCTTAACTCGCATTAATTGCAAGGTGTTAATTTACCGCGGAGCGTAAGAAATTGGACCGATTACACTCGAGGACACACCTCGCTCAAGTCATCGGCTCTTTGTCTCCCAAAATCCGGTTAGCTGTCGAAGCCAGTCTTTGAGGTAGAATAACACCGGTTCGCAGAGGGAGAAATGGTGTCAAGCAGTTGTTTCGCTGCCGAAAGCACGCTCAGAACTGAAGGAAAAGTGTGCTCGTGTAGTCTTTTCATCTACCTATTAAGTCGGCAACAGTTGTTTGGAGGAAAAATTAAGGCCTACTTGAAAGTACTTCCAAGAGCAATTTTCACGCCGTTACTGCCATAACTGTTTTCAACTTTTTTTATGCACTATAAAGAGTACTCGGGGTGCAATAGAATTTTAAATTGTTAGGTATATATCTTTAGGGGTTGCAAAATTGTAATGGGTACGTTAGTCGTAATTTTGCCGGAGAATTTAGGCAAGTTGTTAGCTACTAGAGCTTCGAGCTAGTAGGTGTTTACTCGGAGTTCGTGCAAATGTGCATTGTTTATCTAAACAATGAGAATTTCGGCAACTTGCTGGTTTGTGAAACTTGCTCTTTAAGTATTTCGATCATGAATATACAAGTACATTTTGCACGTAATTAAATTCGTGACAAACAATGCGGTGAATGTAGTTTAAAGTTCCCATTGAAACAGATTCGTTTATTAGGAAAGTTACCGTATTCACGGTATATTTTATGAGAAAATCATGTCAAGTTCTATAATTCAAAATAACAAATTTTATTAGCAGTTATATGAAAAATAAGGTACGAACGGGTTGTGTGAACGTATAAGTCGTAGTGCTAAACCATAAGCACTATGTTGAATGCAACCAACCTTTACTGCCGGAATTAACGAAAGAGGGAGCGAACGAGCCCTCCACTTGGCAACCCATTATTGAAAACACGTTTGCCAACTAGGTCTCCAAACCCTACAGTGATTTATATCACGAGGGGAAGGCAGCGTAATGTTAGACAGCATGCTATCATCAATTACATCGAATCTAACTATAGTTCCACCTACTGGGTACCTACAAAAGACGCCATTTGACAAACAGAGTTCAGACTGATATATGCTTTTTCTGTCAATAATAATTAAGACTCATCCAACAAGAGAACACAGGTTTACTTAACAGAGTACATTGGGTGAATGTTATATTCCCACGCGTTTTGTGGTGAGATGTTCTCTTACTATGAGTGAGTGCAAGAATTATTTCCATGTGCCGTAGTTCCACGCGCGATATCTCCACGCACTGTACTTCCACGCGCCGTATTTCCACACGTGGTACTTCTGCACACTATAGTTCCACCCGTTATATTTCCACGCGCCATATTTTACGCGTGGTACCTCTACGCACTGTACTTCCATACGTGGAATTTGCACACGCTGTACTTCGACGCGTCGTATTTGTACGCGTTGTACTTCAATCCGTGGTATTTGCACGCGCAGTATCTCCACGCGTGGTAGTTCCACATGTGACATTTCTAAGCCTTGTACAATCACGGATTGTACTTCCACTTACCATGCAACCACACATAATATCGTTTCCACGTATTGTATTTCTACGAACATTATACCTACCTCTACTAAGTACTCATCTAGGATTTTTTCTAACTTCTCAGAAAACGTGACGCTTTAATCAAACTATTTCCTGACAAATATTGCGAATTCGTGACTCATTGACTGTAAATCTATTTTAACTTACAGCTACAACGATTATCAGCGCTCGAGGTCATTAACTTCGAACTCTATTCATGGTTTTGCCCTAAGATAATGGAGCGTGCCCACGGCTAGGCAGGGCACGAGTTGTTGAAGCTTGAATTAGGGGATCGTATAGAGGGGTTCAGACTGCGGAGTCTGCGGCAGGCGCCACGGGCATCGATCTGTTCCACTGCACGCATTCTCTCGACCCCGACAAACTCTGTCCCTCTCTCTCATTCCAGAAAGTTGGATAATTCTTATTTGAACAAAGCTCGAAACGAAGCCAGCTCCTAGCATCAGTCTAGATTCGTTTCATCTGGCACGATGCAACTCGCTATCGTTTGTCCTGCGGTACGATTTTATTGTTCATGCAACAAAATTTGGAACTCGAGCATTTAGGTCAATGTCCGCAGACGAAAATCGTTATGCAGGGGCCACTGTAGCGGATTTTAGTTCGCGGAATTAGATATCGAATTACGTACGTTTTGAATTGGACATCAAACAGGAAATCTTGGATGTTTGCTTTGGAAATTGAAGATCTTTGACGTGTTTGACCAGGGAATTTGGGTCGATCGTGTATCGACAGCTTCGGTCGATTTTATTTTGTGTAGTAAACTGTCACAAGCGACGTTGGACTATATACTAACAGAGTATTCTTTATATTTGACATGAAAATTGAAGCGGGTTGTATTGTTTGTTTAAAGTATGTAGGTCAGTGTTCGCATGTCTGAAATTGTTGACGTGCTCCACGTTATACTTTAATATCTTTTTACGGAGAAAATGTTTCGGGATATAAACGGGTAAAAGGATGTGGAATGAAAACAATTTTTAATCCCATTTAAGAAGGAAGATTCGATTACTCCTTTCAGAGACATCCTTGCGTTTATAAGAAAGATGGCTGTGCCTGAGGAGGATAATTGCACGTTAATAAATTAAATTTATCGATACAAATGTTAAACCAACAATGCTACAGTTATTCGATAATTTCTTAAGGGTTTCAAAGCTTCTTCGTTTAATTTATAACTTTAATCGTTCAAAGGAAGTCGTATTTAGAAAGAGTACATGAAAATCGTGACAAGACTGATTTCTTCTCTTTTGAAAATTGTACAAGCTTTCAAGTTGAATTTCCTGTTGTATTTACATACTTTTTAAAATCCGCTCTGTGAACGTCATATCTATTTACGTTTCCCAGATAAAATCCTGCTGCAGTCTGTGGTAAAGATGTTTCGCAAACAAAGTCTCCTTACAGTTGGTAAATTTTTATGTCAAGTTTTAATATTGTATCCAGCCTTCGGCGACACGAAACTAACGCGGAAAATCTGCTTTGAATATCACCTGTCCCATTAACAAAACAAACAACGCCGAAGATAATGAATTCTAGGTGACTGTAAATCTCTCGGATGAAAATTGTCATTCTGTTTAATGGAAAATCCAGTTCCCGACGGAAAAACCTGCGGGAAAAGGTCGTCTTATCTCATCGCTATTTTCACGGATCAGTTTGAAGTCTGCTTGCTTAATAACGTCGGAAACTTCCACAAACTGAGCCACAGTTCCGTTCTTAAACGAACTTCCCTTCATTTAGGCTTCGGTTTCTCAGGTCGGAGACAACTTTTCTATAGAACACTGTCGACTGCTCGTTGCTCGGAAACTTTGTTTAGTATTCTTCCTTCTTCCTTTGAATCAAGGCCGAAATAAGCCAATTTCCAGCTACTGTATTCATGTATTTCAATTCTGAAACAATGTTTTACTGAGACGGAGACGATTTAAATTTAATTCTTTGCCCTTTTTACTTTGCGGAGTCTGTTATTGTTGAAGATATTGGTCTACTGTGGTACACCTTTTATGCTGGCTTTTGTGAACAATTGTGGCGATTGATGTGTACTTAGGTGCACGGATTGTATTTCAGTTCGTGATATTTCCATACGTAATATTTACACGTATGGTATTTCTACGCGTGGTGTCTCTACGCGCCGTATTTCTACGCGTAGTGTCTCTACACCGCGTATTTTCATTTGACATAGTTCCTCTCTCCTTATCTGATTGATTATAATTTCTCCACAAACTGCACACACCAGCGCACTATTGACCAACCCATCCAACTTACCCATTTACAAATCGTTCGCATACGAATTTTAAAAAACCTCAAAATGTTGAAAAACGTAAATGAAAAGCAGCTCGTATTCGAATAAGTACTTGAGCATATTCCTAATTAAATCGAGAGACTGCAAAACATAAATACGTGGAACTTTTTAATTGAAACGAAGTATTTGACATACTTTCTTTTAAATGTCGTCGATTTTTTTCCTTTAAAAGGTACTTTATAACTTTTCGACGTTAATTTGCCTCGTTTTGTCCTCGCTTTTCCCGCATCTGGTATCTGTCGATGATTGAGTGTCCAAAGTTGTTAGGTTGATCGATTTTGTTAGAAATTATGGGGCATTAAAAGCGGCCACTCCATTATCCGCACCCCATAAATTTCGTGAAGTTACGAACATGAATCGTAGGCTTGTCTTGGGTTAATGGTAATGATAACACTGTAGTGTTGCATAAAATGCAGCTCGCTGAGCTTGCTATTTCGTGCACAACATTATTAGGTAAGATGGAGCTTGCATCGCGTGCAATTTACGTTAATCGTTAATAATCGACTTAGCGTCTTTCGTTCTTCTTTATGGACTCCGCAGTTGCGTTTCTATTAAATACAGCTTGCTGGAATTTCCTAAAATATTCGTGGGATTTTATGAACGAGATAAAGTAGGAACGTTACCAGAGACATAGGCGTGTTATCAGTCATGGGGGCAGAATTTATCTGGAAGAAAATTTCTTCGCTTTGCTTTAAACGGGTTTTACATTTTTAAAGTGTTTGTTAACATAATTTGTGACAATTAAAAATCTTTAAATGTACGAATCTAGAAAATACAAAAACTTGTAAATACAGAAATGTGAAACATTCTGAATACAAAAATATGGAGATTTAGCACATTGAAAGCTCAAAAGTATTTGAATCTCTCTATTTGAAATACACTACATCGAAAATTCTACGTTCTGCGACCTACTTTCTAAATTCCAGGCAAGGAAAATATATTCGAAAATATTTTCCGAGCGTTCATGTTTGAGAAATAAAAATGTTTATTCATAAAGGTTGAGTGAACTGAATAATTAGAGAGAGAGTTATGGCGTTATCGTTAAAAGAGATGTTTCATAACGCGAAATGTTAACGTTTTCGCTGTTCCGAGTTATTCTGCGAACGTACGTTTGGAAAATGACTGTTTACTCGTTTACAGAGTCAAATCAGGCTACTTTGCTTTAAACAGCTTCGTTAAACGACTCTTTTAATCAATGAGTGCTTTCACGTCGGTGCGTTCGTTTGAAACTACTCGTTAAAATCGATCCAATTATCTTATTCGCTGAATGCCAGATTTCTGTTACAATGAGGTGAATCCTACACTTCCCATTGATGAACTTAAATTCAGTTTTTGAAACGTACAAGTTTAGTTTCCACAAATTTAGACATTTAGAAATGTGAATTTCCAAGTTAAAAGCTTAATTTGTAAATTAAGAAATTTAGAAGTATTTCATTTTCAAACTGAGAATCTCTGACCGTAACATGATCATCAGCTGCTGATAAACGACTGACATGTAATCCGTATCTAGTTATGTGACCGTCTTGTCCCCTCCACTTCAGATAATTTAGTTTAACCAAGATCCGGTAGGTGGCGCATAGCCTAATGCCTTTCTCGAAACTGAAGCGAGCTCTGTAGCAGCATATAATCGGGCAGGCGAGAGTGTGTAGCATGATCCTTTAGGTTCAAATGGGATATGATGAATCGGTCTATCTTGTCTTATACAAGACGCCTGCACTGTGTTACGACGTAGCAGGTTAAACCTCTCTGATCCCTTTAATTTTTTTAATTTTTTTTAAGTAATTTTTAAATTTAATTTTATTTGTTAATAGGAATTATTACATCTAAATTAGATGTATGAATTATTTAACACCGGAATTCTTTATTTCATAATTTTAAGTTAAAACAACGAAGATGAGGAAGTAAAGTAAAAATTGTTTTAATTCGGGAAACGTTTTGATATTTCTCATCTCTTAAAGTCTTCAAGTTTGTTTCATACTGCAGTTGAGAATTGTATTAAACCAATGTAATTTATATATATTTGTTGTAACTGATCTGATCAATTATTTTATTAAGTTTATTTATTTGTTCTAACTGTCCAATTATTTTAAGTTTCATAAATCTATACATATAAACCTTTCTAATGTGACTTATACATTTGTTACACTTTTCTGACCGGTTATTTTCCTACTTTTTTTAAAACCGTTTATCGCAAAGCACAAATTCAACAGAATTAAAACTGTGAAGATAAAAGTACTTCTCGTCGAATGCACATTTTCCATTCATTCTGTACACAGCGGTGATGGCTCATTGTTAAGGCACAAATATGCACGTCCCATTATTCATATACGTCTAGTTCATCATCGATAAACCGAATTTACCTGTCGAGAACCGTCTCACCGTAACGAATGTTCCCGGACAATAGACAATTTACTTAAAATTGGATTCGCAAAGAAACATTGCCCATTCGTGCGTTCAAAACGAGTTTTCTCCAACGAAATGTAAAAATCACCTGACGCGAATATCGACATCGACACGATCGACGAATTGCTCTTGATAAATCGCTCGGTTTTCCTACCAGATGTCTGTTCCATAATAGAGTGCCCGATGATCACAGTGCCTCGTACTTTTCCACCGCTATTGTTCGAAGAAGAATGTCAAACCGTTTGAGAGGTTTGTCGCCACGTATTTCAACAGCTTCGAAAGAAATTTTTTTATTAAACACCCGAACATTTGTCGTTTAAATGTTGGAAGTTTCGTTTCATTTAACAGCGGTCGTCCTCGAAACACTTTATCCGAGGGAGAATTTCTAGACACCGAAAGACGGAAGCAATTATTTATTGAAGACACTTTAGAGCGAATTGTGGTAGTCTCGAGAGAATGCATTTCATTTTAAATTTAAATTTAACGATTTCAGGTTTAGTGGTCGACTTTGATAATTTAGAAATTTGTGATTGTAGAAGGCAGCAATTTACAAATCAATCGTTATAGAAATACAAAATGTTCAAATTTAAATAAATGTCTACCAATCTTAATCACAGTATTCATAATCAGAAAGACTCAAATGTATCGTACAATAGAAATTAATTTATTTTTACCGATAAAACCTTTGTGCCCAAAAATCGTCCGAGCGCAGAAAAACGCGAAAGGAGTTTGATAAAAACGTAATATAATCACAGATATAATAAACGCGAATCTATAATAAAGACTCGGAAACACAGTTTTCATCAGAATTTTCAGCCGGTTTAAGCGGAACAGTGTGTCGTGCAGAGGAAAATTGCGAATAAGTTCTCCCATTTTGTCCTCCCGTCAGCCCTCTGTTTTTATATCCCCAGCAAAATACTTTGAACGAGTTTCAGCGTTCATAACGGGTCGCTTCCATTCTCTCACTCGATTTTACGAGAAAATTTTAGTCAGCAAACACGTTACAGTCCACTATTAACGTTACAAAATATGCATTGGAAATTCAAATTAAATTTCGAACGTTTAATGATCGTTTCTCTATTCGCTACAAACAGCCTGCTCATTAGAATATTTCCTTTATTCCTCGTCTATATTCATTGCTGTTTTAACTTTCATAAATTTCACTGAACAATCTTTTAACGCGGAGAGACAGTTTGATAACTCGTAATCTCAAACATTACATCAAGTGGGCAATTATTTACGGAATATGAATTCTGCAGATTTAACACTAGAACTAACAATTGAAATGACTCAGTTTTTATATTTTGTTGTAGTACTTCTGTCGAAACGTGAGATAAACAGAGGTTGTATATGTGAGTTGATGCTTCAATCGTGTCACTGTGCTTGTACTATGCGTGTCACTATTGCTCTAGAATATCGTGTCACACTCGTGACACACCCAATAGAGATAAAGAATCGTTGAATACAGAACGTGTCTAACTAACGTGTAACTTTTCAATTTCCTTTATTTTTCTTCACATTATAGCAATAATTAGTATTTGTGCATGACGCAACTACCTGGAAAATTCTAGGTTAAGGAGTTAAAAGTAACGTCAATAGATTTGAAGAAGTGTCCATACACTTCGACTCTATGTATAGTCGAAGAATAACGAGTAAAGATATCAGAAAATGATCGATTCGGAAGAGAATAGCATCGGTAAACTAACAGATCCTTTCGGAAGCTGTTATCGCCCGAGGATAACTTTGGATTCCCTCGGGAGCAGCTTCCGGCGTGAAATTCAATTTAACCATGGCGTGATCCACGAAGGACACGTTCCCAGGTGGAAGGTAGAAAAAGTGGTCGCAAAAGTCTTGCGAACTTGGTGATGGCTCGGTTTGTGACGGAATAATGCCAGAGTACGAGAATTTTCGAAAATAGCCGTGGAACATATTTGTTCGAACAAAACGCTTCTGTTCGTACGGTTTCACCTTGCCGTTCGATACTCGATAAAAAGTGACGTACTTAACTATGCGTGTACTTCACAAAAGAATGAAAAATCTCGCGAAGATGAACGGCATGCAATAATCTTCTCCGAAGCGGGTACGGAAATTGAAAATCGAATACATTTTATGCAAAATTCATTGTTGGATATCAGTGACATGATTTCATGCTTCTCGATTTCGCCGAAAGTTAATCTAGAAATGTGAAATATGGTAGGGACATCGATATCGCTGGAACGTCGCGCGATGCATAATTCATTCGTATATATGAAAAATCCTGACCGTGCTCTTAAACTTTTTATACTCAGAGTTGCATCCTGTAAGATTTTATGAAACTGAAATCGCTTACAAGACTTTATTGTTCTGAAAGCGATATGAATTATTAAGATAGATGGAGTAGTTTCTTTTTTAATGTAGCGTGGAAGCATCTTGAGATTTGGAAATTGAGGAGATTTGAAGATCGAGAATTTTCCATCCACCCTCGCGAGTATTTGTATCTTTCCGACTTATGTCACCCTCTTCTCGTTCGTCAAACATATACGGTATAGATATGTTACATAAGTAGGAAATATAAAGTTGTAGGTGCTTGATATTGTGCTGTCTTGTAACTCGTGTCAGGACTTAAAAAGAAGCGTTACAGCGAGAGACATATAGACGTAAGCTAATCTGCATGGTACGCCAACATCACGTAACACCACGATATCGTGTCCCCGGGAAATATAGAAACAAACGAGAACTCGTGCTCTTTCATTTGCGTGAAAATGTCCCACCTCGATTCAAGCGACGAGTATGCATCTTAATATCGTTCACGATCGTTGCAATATTTCAAACGATTCAAATAACTCGATGACAACGCGTACATCGTATAATCGATAATTAAGCCCTGTTCAATGAGCAGCAGGCGGTATTAAAATTTGTCGAAATTCTCCGAGAGCGTCGAAATCATAAACGGATTATTCTGCAAATTAAAGCGATCAATTAGCAGCTATTCGCGATCCAAGGATTAAACGTAGGATTGTTCCTAATTCACGGTAGCCGGCCCAACGGATGGAACCAGAATCGATTTGATGTCGAAACGAGATAAAGTTATACTCTGCATCTACTGAAAATTGAATCACGTTGCCGCGTTCGCAGTTGCTCGAAACGTAATAATCCAGTTCCAATAATTATACAGAAATATACCGTACACAGCAAACAAAATTTGCACTGTATCTCCGTTAATATCAAACATTGTTTGTTAACAACTCGGAATATATGAATCTTCGGATATAGGAATATCAGGGTTGGAGATCTACGGATTGGTGGTGGAGTCTAAGAATGATCTGGTAATTTAAGGATCTGAGAGTTTCGAGAGTTGGTGATCTAGAGATGCAAATGACTATGTAGCGTAGAGATTTCGTAGAAGACTCACACTCCTTTTTCTAAAATTTATACCGGGGTAAATGGAGCCGCTATTGTTCCTTACATCAACGACTTCGTCGGTGTCGAATAATTTCCTGTCGGACGTCAAGGCGACGCAGCAGAAAATCGCTGGCTCCCGTTGCGTCTGTAAAATGTGTATCCCGAACGAAGGAGGTAACCGGCGGAAAATGATGGAAGACTGTTGCCAGGGAAACTCGTTCTTCCATTAGGAACATGCTCGTTTCCTCCACCCTTCCGTATCGCGTTACGTTTCTCGATTAAACTCGGTATCTTTCCAGCGAGTTCGCAGTCAAGTTTGATCAGGTCGCGCCGTGACTTCCCGTTAAAAAACCGACAACGAATTATTTAGCCGCGGCCGTGTGGGCGGTATTATATTTACGTGGCGACGTAAAGCCGCGCTAGCGTCCCCTCGTCGGGGCGAGTTTAGAATTCGCAGTATTTTGACCCGTCGCCAAAATACCGCGACTCGAAATCTCTCTGATTTACGACCCACGACCGGGTGACAAAATTAGATCGGATTTCTTGAGCCCGGTCCGTGATACAGCGTATGCGACTGCGTTTTTACGGCTCGCATGGGTTTTACTTGCATAAAGAGATTTGGGGGATTTGGGATGTGTAGATATTTAGAGACAAAACAATCTGAGAATATAAAGACACGGAGGACAAGAGATTTTTGGATGCAGGGATTTGGGGATGTAGAAATCTAGAGATTGAAATCCGAGAATATAGGAATATGGGACGTGCGATTACTCTCGGGTGGTCAGGTTTCCACCCTATATCGCCATTCGTCTTTGATAAACCTAGGATTCTCAGTGTACAATAGACTAGCGTGATATAGCTACAATAGATCACGGTATACAAAAAGGACACGAAATAAAATAAAGATACTCCTCTCTGCAAAGAGTGATATTTCATATAGAAGCTTGATTTATCGCGTGTATGTATAATGGAAATTCAGCTATTGCTGAAAAGCGGTCCGGTGTTATCTGGACGCGTGGTTACACCGAGTACAACCATCGAAAGATTATATTGCTGTTAAAAGAAAAGCAAAAGTTGGTCAAAGGATAAAAAAACTTCCACCCGCGTGTGTATCCCTATCGATTGACCTCGATGTGCAAGAAATCCGGTTTAGTCGAGCACCGACTATACAACCGCTTTTTTCTATGTACTTTAAATTTCTATTGAAATCCCAGTGATGGATTGAAAACTTTGAGAACCTTCGAAGTTTTCTGAAGGATATCTTCCCGGGGTTTAAGTAAGGAAAGTTTTAAAGTTTGATTATCTGTAACGTGAAGTAACGTGACATACAATCGTGTCATGGATGTTGAAAAAAAGATTTTTTTTTATGGTCAAATTTAATTTCAAAAGTAGTTTATAAGAAATACGGACGCGATACAACGCGTGACAGTACAAGTAGGTGGCAATTTAACATTGGCCCCATTTGCATAAAGGAATACCAAATAGTACCACCTCCATTAAATAGTAAAAAAAATATATTTACTAAGAACTGGACCTCTCATCTCAGGTTATTAGCGTGAGTAATGATCCATTAGCGAACAGCCATGAAATATTAACTGGTCCAATAATTTTATCTTCGTTAAAATTGAAAGCAGCTGCTACTCCACTTTATCGTACCATCTGTTCTGCTCCCTTCGCTGATTATTTAACGTCAGAGATTAATTATTATGGAAAGGTAACACACGCCTGTTTGCATATATAATTTCATATTTATGCAATTTCTCGCTCGCGGACTTATTTCGTATTCCTCTGATACTGTTTTTATAAAAAATTTCGGAGAAAAGAAGACAAAATCGCGTTCAGGGAATTCTTCTCCGTGTTGCTAGAGCAGTGGATCTCTCTGTTTACATACCTGTACTTTCCATGAATATTTTTCCTTCCATTCAAGTGGAGAGAAAATTGTAATGTTTGCGGAGGATTGCAAACACAATCGATCAGGTCACACAAGGATGCGAATAAAGATTCATGAACCTTTTAATAATACATGCAGCAGTAATTTGCACGGATTTGCATTGCATATGCACGAATCCGAGGACATTGGATCCTTGCTGGCACCATTGAAAGATAAGGAGGTTAGTGCCATTAATTACGTGTCTTTACACACTACACCGTTTACACCCCTTGACATCTTGTTCCTCTTTAATCTAATAATATAATCAAATTCCACACACGTTTTTAAGTGATATTACTGCTTAGAAATATACTTGTATCTTTCATTACAGTGGACACTATCCTCAATCGTTTATCAAATCATATCGATATGTCCTTTGCACCGAGTTTAACGAGCGATGAATTATTTAATTAGCTTGTTAACGGTTCACTCGTTTTCGTGTAAAGTCACTCTAACGACAGATCGTTGAACCCCACGGGACTATTAGCCCGAGAATTATTTACTCTACGATAGCTGAGCACGTGAGAAACTTTTGGACGGCTCAAATACGTTTTTGGCCGGCAACCAAAATTTAAAGGTTCTCGTGTTGGTTCGAGTATATAGACACTGATTAAGAGATTGAATCAGCAATACGTTCTGTTGATCCGCGAACACGTGATAGGATCTTTCGACCATTCTCTTTGGATAAATCACCGTTGAGCCGAGCTACCAACTAATTCATCTAAACGTCGTTTAATTCGCCCGATATGATCTATGATGATGTGATATTCCGCGCAGGTAAGCATTCATAATAGTACTCGGAATCTTTCGTGAGTTCATTTGAACGAATGACGCGTGTTCGTAATTTATTAGACGGAAGAATGATATAAACGTTAAACGTTTTCGACATTTAACAAACCGTGTTTGAAGTTTAATAATTTCAGTCGTTTATGTTTCTTCGAAATTTTTACCTTGCAATTTTGTACTTTGAACCTGTTATAATATTAAATTGTTTTAATACACTTCAACAGCCGATACGACAGGTATTTTTCGTTCTGATTATTAGAACGACGCGTGCATTCAGTGTGCAGCTTCCCATACAATCACGCAAACGGTTTCACTATATTCTCGCAACGATCTGATACTAGAAGTTACGCGAACGTACGCAATATTCCGCGTTTAAATACCGCGTCGAGGTGTCATCGACGGACATTCATTACTCGTTAACGGAACGTCGAAACTCGAACATTTTATCAAATTTCTACCAGTTAAGTTCGTCAAAAAATAACGTTTATGAAACTACGATAATTCCTTGCAGCGCACCGCGTAAATTTGCAATCCATTTCACGGAATTCAATTCCGACAGCAACCGCCTAGTTGAAAATTCGTAGGAATGCTCTTAAACCCTCTGAGTAATTCTAATTTCTGCAGACAATCTTGTTACGCTAGCAATCAAATTTGTGAACGGCGTTCCAAACTTAAATCTCATCTTCGTATCCTGGTATATGGAAACTTGGCAATTTCGATTCGATACATTTGTATAAATCGTATACGCCTTTATATGGCGACATTGGATACAGGAATATTTGGACACTCAGAACTATTACATAACACCTTAAGTATCTTAAAAGTTACGGCATGTTCCACGTAATAAAATTTCAAAGCGTTTGAGCGAGGTGCTCCCTCAAAATTCCGGTCCGCGTTTCGAATTTCACGCTTACTAGCTCCACAGGAATAACTTTGAGAAAAAACCCCGCAGTAAAATCGATTTGTCGGGATACGAACGCAGCAGAGGAGAAGCATAGAACGGCTGGTGCAAAACGACGAAAAATAGAACGGAACGAAAGGATCTTTGACGGCGAATAAACGCGAATGCAACTTTCACGGTTTCTTTGAGGTGTCTAAAATGAAATTAACGAACTAGAATAACGAGTTGCTTTAATTCCGAATTATAAACGAGATACTCCGGGAGATATCTCTCTCGATTTTAGTCGCGAACTTTCCAGTGTACCTCTTCAGAGATGCAATATTCATCAGCGTTTCTCCGTGAAAAAGATAACAATCACGCTTCATCAGAGCGCGAGAATTTTCACAGAATCCTTCGGGACATTTGTTATATTTACAGGATACTCGGTTACCCAGGTAGATAAAACTATAATATATTGTTCAGATAAGAGCGGCGACATGAGACAAACGTTTCACAAACATTTGAACGATCCAAGAGCGAAATAGAACGAACGATTAAATTTTCACGCAAGACCTGAGCTCTTTGGTCTCGGCTCTCGGAAGCCACGCATTTAACAGTGACTGAACCGGGGCTCACAGATTAACGGGAACCGTTTTAATATCGTGGAAAAAGTCGGGAACTGCCAAGAGTTCCAGCTGGAGAAAAAGGCAGCTCTCGAAGAGAATCCTCGAGGTCGCACTCGCTAAACTTCTTTGCCATGAACGCAGCCATTCGCGCGCGATACTCCGCATGGTTGACCCAATTTCGACCAAGTTTCTCCCTGAGATTGGACCGGCAACATGACCGCAATAAAATTCAAACATTATACCTATTAGACACCCTTGCTCGAGGAGACACGTTGGAACCAGTTACCTTTGTTATTCCGCAACGAAAGCTTCACGAGCTTGCCTTGCTCTCTGAAAATTCTAGTGGTCTTCAACTGCTTCCCGTTTTTTAATTTACAAAAATGTGTATCTTTAAATTCTCTCTCAGAAGTGGTCTAAATATAGAAGTTCACTTTCGAGGACCGTCAAAAATTTAAAGGTTAAATTAATATTGAAATCCGTCAGAAGAGGCGCGATTAAAAAGTTATTAAATATGCATGAGCAGTAACAGTTTTATGTTTGATCATTTTTAATTCAGCAACCAGTATTTGCTTCAATGCATATAGTATCTTCCAGCAAAACTTAAAACACGTTCCTTATTCCGGTCGCGGTTTTATGTTTCCGTTTGGATAATATCGCGGAGATACGCACTGCGGCACTATTACTGCTATTTCGTGGAAATAAAATGGATGCAGTTTTTCGTAAGAAAAGTAACTGTGACAGATGCACTCGTTGAGCCACCTTCGCGATTTCCATCGAATGTTTCCTCAAAGGTTATGAAGCAATACGAGAAAACGAACCGAGAAAGCTCGGATCTCGGCAAAGGAAACGTCTCTTTTCTCCGAATTTCTTGTTTCTGCCAGTGTATCGACGATTTTACGATAAATGCCGTTAGACACCGTGAAACGTTCGATTTTATTTTTTTTCCCGTTGGAATTTTGTTCCAGCAGAGTATGCACGTCCAATCGTTGCCAAACTCCGATTCGACGATCCTACGTTGACCCCGTAGTTTGGATGCTGGCCAAACTCGTGATGTCTGGACATGTCGATAACGACGAATTAATTTCTGCAAAACCCTACACCCTCGGCACTTTCCGCTATTTCGAATTATTCGATGGTAATTGACAAAAAATGGGAACAGAATTTTAATATTTTGGGTTTTTCAGAACGTGGATAAAATTATCCTGATGCTTAGAATTTCCAGGTAATACTAGAATCATTCGAATTATACAGAGAGAATTCGTAATTGGAATTTTCCAATTACCATTCCGTATAATCGAATAAGAGAATATTCGATTACAATTTCTCGTTACATGATGCAGCCGGAATCATAATTGACTTGGCAGTCTATAACGCGTGTAATAACGTTCCTAGTGTTTGCAGTTTCAATGTGGAGCTGCTAATTGAACGCAAACAGGCGTGAATACACGTGTCTGCCAAGAAAAACAAGAGAAATGCGACTGTAGTCATATAACCGTGTTTGCTAAAGTTTTTGACACTTGTATTATACGGTGAGAGACACATCGAGGTTACTGATAAAATTATGTTTTCATGCATTTATAAGTTGTGACAGGAATTGAGTAACTTTCGCGCTATCATTATTAACAATAAATGTCAATATCAATTTTGAAACAAATTAGAAAATCCAATATTATTAGTAGAGAAAGGGGACTGATGGTTAGTTTTAACTCTGATGTTTCGGAACGTCAATAACAAATAATTTAAACGTGACGGTTTCCAGTTTAGTCGTGCCACAGCACGTGTGTACTGTATGAAATTTTTATGTGGTCTATAGAGCAATGACGTAGAAATTGGCATGTGTAATACATGACATTACGTAGCTACGAAGGTGTAATGCTCGAATTGCATGAAGACGATAGTAACCGTAAGTTTTCGTGTTGCAGGAGACATGGTGCAAAAGGTGGTGGCACATTTCCCAGAGGAATTTGTTCCTGACGACGAGCTGTTTCGCTCCCGGCTTGAGTCCAATTTTGGCGAAAGAGGTGGAGGGTTCAAAGACTAAAACCGTATCGAAGGATTTGAAACCGTCGAGATTGTGTCAGGACGATAAGGCGCCTAAGAGTTTGGATGCTCAAAACGCAGTGGATACCGGTGAGTGATGGAACGTGATAAAATCTTATATAAAAGGAGCAATGCGTCATGGTGTTATAACAGGAAACATCAGAAAGCTTTTCGTAGCTATTGTCGTAATACAAGTCGCTGGATGGTCTCACTTTATTTTCGTTTTAAGAGAAACGTTCTGAATTCTAGCTTCTCTGAGGGCCTTTGATCCGCGAACCGAAATTGCCCCGTGGACTTTGACTATCTGATCGATCATCCTTTTCGAATACCTCTGTATTGTTAAACTGGAATTAACTCGCGAGTAGTCTCGTTGATTTATCGTATTCGAAATTTCGGCGAAACTCGGGGTAGAAACGTAACTCCGCAATGTTACGATGATTCCGTATAAATAGATTGTTATATTTAAGTTCTTGTAGGTCGTTGAAGTTGCGAAAGCTCGGCCAGCCAGGTGATTAAAGAGTATCGCAGTTTTTAGACGTCATGGAACTCTCATAATGTTCTGAAATATTCATTGTCAGGGAATAAACTTTCATGGTATGAGATCTTTTTTAAGTAATAAAAGTTTTTCGTGCGTTTTGTCCCGTTTAAAAATGTAGCTAACGAATAGTAAGCTTGTGCCGTTATGTTCTATGACTCGTTTACTTTTATCATGTGCTCGTTTTCATTAACATTTTTTAAACGACATTGTGTTTTCATTAGCTCCAAGTGGATTTACATCGTAGGCTGAATTATCTTACGTTCTAGAAATATTCTTTTAAGTTAAACGATATTTATGTGTTTAATTCTGCAGATATTTTTTAAGCAAGTCTTTTCATTAGCTCTGATTTCCTGAGATGTAATTTTAGAACATAGACAATTATTATAATAAAAACAATGAATAATATATGTGTAGAGTATTGAGTTTATTTTCCTTTTTGTCCAATCATCGAATAAATATGAACCCAACGTATCATTATTTCAACATAAATAGCTCATTCAATTTACATATTTGTCCTATACCTCATATTTTTGTGTGTGCAGGCCATTTACGTTGGTATAATTAATGCATTGAAATATTTAAACAGAAATAATTTTATCTGCACTCGAATATTTCCTGCAGATGGCAGCAATGGATATGTAAACCCGTGAGTGGGAAACATCGTTCTGTTTTTAAATAAAAAGTGCGTCTCAGCAATCTTCTTTTAACTTCTTTAACACTCAACACTCTTTGTTTTAACATTTCGTAAAGATATACATATTGCATTGACTTTGTTATTACAAATCTAAATAAAGATGTTCATATAACATCTTTTTTTTTTAAATTCAGGTTACATCACTGCTAAAAATAGCAGAGTGGCTCATGTACAGGATGTTCCAATAAACTGTACACATGCTTTAAGAATTTTTTAAAATATTTTTCGATATAATACACACGTTCCGCATTTATGGTACAGATAGTAAATTTGTATGTATACGTATGCATACATATAGATGCGTGTATATAGTTTATTAATAAACTCAATATATCTTGTACCAACCTGTCCTTTAATGGAAATGAAGCAGTTACCTCGTGCTATTATAGAGCAGTCTATACAGAACCCATTACCTTTCTTTACAATGGAAACATGACGAACTTGAAAGGATTAGGTGGAAGGAAACATTTTTACCGAACGTTTATTATGTAGCCTGTAGGCAACTACTCGTACAAGAATTTAACGAGAATACCGATCAAAAGGTTCATTAACTTCTTTATATACACTCGTATCTGTACCGTGCGCATTCTTCAACGTTGCAGTCATTGTAACCATTATTGGTCGCAACGATCGACGCTTTGATGCATTTACGGCTTAATCAAATATCCAAGTTGCTCGTTGCTAGGAAACCTCCATTGACAATTGTACAGTCCTCCCGTAGTCACCGTTGAAACGCAACTGCTTTCAAAGATGAGTGGGTCCCAACTGAATCCCGTAGGAACAGCTCCAAACGGTTGTGTCCTCGTTCGGGAATAGCCGAAACTTTTACGAGTGTATCGTAAAAATCCTACCGAAACTGTCGGCTTTCCTTTGGCAATGTTCCCTACGTACTATATCACCGAACGAATCCTCCGAACTAGCGCTACAAGAAAGCTCCATCCATTCAGGAACTTTCCGATCGTTGGTTCTCGTTCCCGTTCAAACTGTCCTCGAGCACCTCGAATTCCTCGAACTCCATCTTCCCGAAATCGTCGTGGGTCCTCCAATTATTTTCGTTCACCTGCCACCTAGTTAGGGCGCTGCCGATGAATCGGCTGGGATAAGTCGATTTCGCGTCCTCCATGTTACCCAGTTTGAAGTCAGCCTTGAAGCTCCTGGTATCCTTGTTCTCGTCCTTCTTCGGCTCCAATCCTATCACCACGGGTGGTTCTCTCTTCGTCTCCGATCTTCTTTTACTCTCCTCCTCGCTGGTACCTTGATCCTCTTTCTCCTGTTTGTCCAAAGTGGTGAGCTCGATACTGGGTGTTTCCGCGATGGTGTACTGACTCAGGTCCGCCGTCTTCTCGCGGTTACGATGCCTCAGGTGATTCTCCACCAACCTTCCGGTCAGCTCTAACCTGCTGTCGCAGGAGTTGCTCTTCACCAGTCGGAATTTCACGTAATCGTTCGACCTGTCGATACATTTGAACCTATTGCCGACCAACGGCGAGATCAGCGGACCGTTGCTGGAGTTCACCACCTTGCCCCCGTAGTAGGTGACCGAGGTACCGCACTCGCGGATCTTCTTCAGCACGTCCTGGGACACGTAGTGACTCGAACCACTCGTGTCGTTGCTCTCGTCCTCGTGGCAGTCGATCTCGTCCTCCGAAGAGATGCATTGCACACCGCTGCCTGGGTCGGTGTCGGGATAATCGCTGGACACCCCTGAACTCACGCTACCGGCGTCCCAGTTGTGATGATGATGATGATGGTGATAACGGTGCACTTTGTTCTTCGAAGAAGTCGAGTCACTGGGAGACGTGTGACCACTTCTAGCCTCGAAAGACTGCGCCAGCATCCTCGTTTTTGATTCGCTTCGGGGACTATCTAACTCGTCCTTGCCTCCTACTACCGACGCGTTCGACGACGTGGACTTCTCCATGTTTTCGAACAGTTTGGTCAGATCCTTCGCTCTGCTGGAACACCTGGACCTGCCGATGATTTTTGTCGTTTTTAATAGATGCACCGGTGGGAATTTTACGTTGAACTACGGGGATCTAGGAATAAAGGATTATGGAGGGTCTTAGGTTACGAGTTGAATTTGAAGTTTGAACAAGAATAAATAGATTTGAACGATGAAGTTATGTATTAAATTTAATTAAGTTGAGGTAGTATGTTAAATTCATTTTGAAGTTTGACAAGAATAATTAGATGATGTAAATTCTGTTGAGTTAGTATTTGAAGTTTGATCAGTAGTAGAACGATGAACTTGTACATGACGTCAGGTTACATTAGATTCAAAGTTTAAATAAGTAGATCGACAGAATTACGCGTTACATGAAACCACTATCACTAACGACATCTTAACTGCCATCACCATAGTTAATATTCCACCATAATCGTTAATAACGTACCATCGAGTATTGACAAGCAATCGATGATCGGTTACAATAACAGCGAAATCGGCAGACCCGTACCTAATTACCGATTGATGTTTACCTGGTTCCTTCGTGCACCTTCTGCGATATCTCCTCGAACTGAGCATCATCGATGGTGCTCAAGTCCTTCATACTGACGCTCTTTCTATGCTTGCAGTCCCGCGATAGTTCCGTGCCATTGCTATTTTTCATCTTGAGCGTGGTCTCGAACATCTTTCTGACGTTTCTAACAGTGTCTGGGTCGGGTAGTTCCTCGTCTATCAGCTCACGGTTCACTCGAATGGGATGGTAGAAGAAATGTTTTTTGATGGACGATTGCTTCGGACTTTTGGTGTTATCCGCGCTCTCGCAGTTTCTTTCACAATTCTCCTCGTCCGCTTTCTTCTGTATGATCCCGGCAATTTTGCAACTCGGCTCGGATCTAGCTTTTCCCACAGTGGATGGTTTACGCTCTATGGTCTCGGCTCGCACCGGCTCGATGATGACCACGTTATTGTCCAACAGTAGTTCTTGAAAAGAATACTCTCTCAAATACTGCATCAGTCCTTCGTACGTGACGTCGCCTCGTCCACCGTTGTACATGTTCTTACTGAACATGTTGGACTTGACGATCTTGTAACGCACGTGATCGAACTCCTGCTCATCGTCCTGAGACTCTATCGAATCCACGCAGCTACGAGACCGAGTCAAATTGCTGTGCACCTTTTTGTTCTCCTTCGTCTTCGTCGAGGACGCTTTATTCGTCGCCGAGCGATCCTCGTCGACACCGTCATCGACGGATCTTCTCCTGGTGTCGCTTCCGGATTCTGAACCTAATCCTAGGTCGGAGCTTTCGGATCTCGCCTCGAAACCCAAGCTGCCTTTTACCACGCTGCATGCTTTCCCTAGGATGTTCGACGTCTCCTTAACGATCCTCTCGAATCTTCCTTCGTTCTGCTTACTCCTTCCGTTCGTTTTTTGCGAGTTCTTCTGCTCGAAGAAATTTTTCGCCTCCTCCACGCTCGCGTTTGTCGCGTCCTCTTCTGGAGGCACGTTCTGAAAAAGCGGAAATTGTGACGTCATATTCGAGAGGCTCAAGTGTCTTTCAGTTGACGGATACAGGGTCTTTGCTGTCGAATGAAGAGGTTCTGGTTTGAAAATTTGAGGATTTGGGGATTTGAGGATTTTAGGATTTAAGGATTTAAGGATTTGGAGATTTAGGGATTTGCATGTTCAGGAATTTGGAAATTTTTAGAATTTAGACATTTGAACACTAGTGTTATGAAGAATATGGAACATTCGGGTTCTTGAAAAAGTAGACATTGAAAGATTTGAAAGCTTCACACGACAATACAACGCGTACCTCTAAAACTGCCATAGCACTTCAATCTCACCTCAGCGTTCTTCAAGGTAGCATCGTTTTCCACGATTTTCCCATTCGATTTCGCGATGTCCACGTTACCGTTCGATTCCTTCCGCTCGTTCCGTTTCCCTTCGACTTTATCCTTCGCGTTGAGATCAATTTCCGTGGTGAGACGTCGGTGGCGCCTCTTGGTCACGTCGTTGTCGACAACCTTGAGTACTTGAGGCCTCCTAGACATGTCCTCCTGTTCTTCGGTGTCCGAGATCCAAATCGATTTGTAATCTTCCGCCTCCTCGACCTGTCGATCGATCTGTTTCCCGTAGGAGGCCTTTAGCTCTTCGTTGACGCTGTGCCTGTCCTCATCTGGCTTCAACGACGTATATCGTCGATCCGACTTGTTTTTAAAGCGGCTTATAGAGACTCGTTCGCTGAAGGAATCGTCGCGAAGATTACACTCTTCCTTCGTCTGTTCGGGCGATGAGTTTTCCCTGGATCCTTGCAAGGAATCTGGGTCTTTCGTGTCCTGGTACGATTCTACCCGAATCTCAGGCGAACTGTTATCCTCCTTCGTGCTGCTCTCTTTACATTTCTCCTCGTCCGTGGCGTTGCTCCTCGTCGAATTCTCCTCGGCGAACTGTGATTCCAGATACTCCAGAGACTTTAACTTGTTGCCCTCAGAGTTAGAGTTATTCCTCGTGTGATTGTTGTTCCGTGCGTCCTCCTCGTCAAACTCCAAACGAACGTTCGATAAAGGTAACAGGTTTAACACGTCGAAGTACTCCAATTCACCGTCGTCCTCGAACAGGATGCTGTCCAGACTCCTGTGCTCCTTTCGTTTACGTTTCACCTGAAATGCAAATTCTGGTCAGTCATTGGGTTCTCTTCTGTCATTTATGATCTATAATCATCCATAATTCCTAAATCTGAGAAGTTGGGAACGACGATAAACCGAGAATTTACGGCGTGTTCCACTAATAGACGTACTGTAAAGGTATTGAATTGAAAATAGCACAAACTTTTAGAACTAATCTGCAATTTGCGAATTCACCGCGTCAGGCTTGAAGTTTATACGAGTTTATTTGATTCCGATCAAGCAGCACTGAAAAGTTTTCCCGATTAAACTTGGTACGAGAACTATGACATTGATCCGAAGATATCGGCGGAAGATGAAAGGGCACGTAAAGTTTAAATTAAACGGAATAGCAAATTGAATAAGATTAAAGACGAATCCGGCAGGTATCAGGATTTCAAGGAAATATGAAGACATCGTTTCAAAGCTTGAATACGTTGAATGCATTAACCTTATTCTCGCGCTATTTTAGATTCATAAAATATATCTTATCTCGTGCGAGTGCGAGACAAAACATCTACGTGAGTCATGCTGTTTCTCCAAAAACGGGTGTCTTGTGCTCAGCTATTGTCTTCTTAAAGTTCGGATCGAATTCGGAAGTAAATTACTGATGAACGATAAGGCAGTTGCTTTCTTCATTGAATTTAAAACTTCGGAAGCAGCTCCAGCGTCATTAAAAGTCAATTGAACGTGAATGTATATGCGAGACCATTTCAGATCGCTCTTTTCTTTCAACCGAATTCGAAAGCGTTTTATCTCGAAATTTCCTCAATGCCCTAAGTTTAAGGCCGTAGTTGCTTATGCTGCAGATCTTTTGTGCATATATTCGCTGTTACGTAATCTGGACGTGTGCGCCGAGGACAATACGATAGCGTTTTAAAACCTCTAAAAACACTGCCATAAATTTTTAGGAAGATAAACTGTTTCGTTTAAGGGGAAAACGGAGAAACCCTCATTTTTGATCGCCATAAAGGAGAATAATGGCGACGCAGGTTTCCTGCTGGATTTATTAAATTTTCATTGGTTCTTTAAGTACTCATTTGTATATGAATTGTAAAAATTGCCGTTGCAGGAAGGTAGTGAAAATTGCAAAACATCACTCACTCTTTTTTACAATTTTTACATGTTATTCAAAGTGTTAATTAGTACCAAATAATGGCTTTGTCTGTAAGAACAAAGGGTAACTAGAAGCCGAGAACTTAACCGTATGTACTTTCTACTCCAGAGCTTTTTTGCTGCAAATCAGTCAATTTGTAAGCACAATATTCTTGAAAACTAGTTAACCCTCCAATGCATTATATTACTTTGAGGTGACTTCGTTTAAAGTGGATTTTCTAAAGTGCATTCAAATTTTGCAAGCTTATTTTTACAGGTTTTACAAAACCTGTCGAGTAAACGTATTAAACTTTGCAAATTTTAGTTTTCTTGCACTATGTTATTATCACTACCATTAGACAGTGTTCCTTTACAATCTTTATGTACTTGTTTTATGTACTTTGAAACGGAACTAAAAGATTTTACGGAAAATATCTTTTGAAATGGAATTGAGACCACTATCTTACTGACATTGAAGTTATTTAACTTAACCGCGGTAAAATTTCTATGTTCCCAAACTTTAATTAAAATTTCCTCCTCCCATAAAACTTTAATTAAAACCCTCTAGATGAAAACTAAATTTTAGTGTACATCCAATTACCTAGAATCTATATTTTTATACATATATGAAAGTAGACTCAGAATTAGCTTATGTTTAGTCGGTAGCTTAAATTTAGACCACTAACTCTAGATAGCTAGTACGTGAATCGATAGTCACGTGTACGGTATTTACCTGAGTATAAATGCAATCGATGCTGCGATTGCCTTCGACGGGCCAGCTATCTTCTACGATGTCCACTAAGCCGCTAACGGTGTCCAAAGTCTGCACGCTGCGATAACGTCTCGGTGATTCTGGCCAATCGAGAATGTTCAACCGATCCGGATCAGATCGATTGGTACGAGTGTACGGCAGAGGATCCGGAAACGAAGAGAGTACCGGCGGGATCGAGTGAAGACCGCAAGCCGATCTTGAATGGTACGATTTTGCCTCGTTGAATCGTTCGTAAGAATCCGAAAGGTGTTGTTGACTCTTGTAAAGCCTGAAATGCAAACGAGTTTCTACAGTCTGTCCTATTCTAACATTCGCGAAATTTTAATTGGAACTCTCCTCTCTTTTCCCTGGCTCCTGACACAGAAATACGGTGATTTACATTCTTTAAATAGGGTCGAGATCTTTTATCGATAAATAATTCTTTGGGCTTTTTATATCGAAGGATTTGAAACGAGCTGCGGTTTAACCCTTTCGTGACCAGCGGGACATGCACGGTACATTTATTTCCCTTTTTCTGAGATTGCACTTAAGAGCGTGATAATAATCCAATCCTTGTATGACGTTATCTGATAGAACGTTTATGTACTATGTATTATGTAATTGTTGTAATCCTCTTTGTCACGATATTGCTACGCTATACTGACACACTTTCTGTAATTCATTGTAGTTGCACCTAATATAAATTGGCTAATGCAAGTTCAAAACATATTTATATCTTCGTATGTAAATCCAATATTATTGTAACTGCAACATACAAGAACCTTGTTTTTCCAAAGAAAAAAGGCATCAACCATTCAATCGTCAGTGCACGTCTCACAATTTTTTTGTATGCAAAGTTGATCTATATTTAGCATCCATTAAAGTCGCAATAACCAGTAGATCCGCTACAACTTTGCAATCATTAATTCAGTCACGAAAGGGTTAGAAGTAAGTCCGACATATCAGATCTGCAACATTGATGAAAAACGGAAGCGAGTAATTGAATCAGGCGCCAAAAATCTCACTGATTTCTCGACCAGTTTCTGCGCGTTTATCGTGATTTTTCTAAACCGTTTTAAATTGCCCGTAATTAAAGCTGTCGCACACGGCCGACAGTCTCCGGCGAATTGTCCACTAATTTCTCCAACGCTGCACGACGTGAAATCAAACGGGGCCAAATGTAATTCGACCTGTTTCAAACAACGATGCACACTTAATTGCCGCTCCAGGACACGATATTTGTCCGTGGTTCGATTAAAGTTGCCCCGCAACTGATTCGAATCCCGATTATTGAGAGAGTATTCTCGTAGAACAAAGAATCCGATGATTACATGGAAACATTGCAAATCGAGTTTGCGTTACGAGCAATTAAAAACTTTGCACGAGTTCGTTATACTCGATGCACTGCAGGCTATTATAATTACCGATGTTTAACCAAGATGGGTCTCGTTAATGTTGCTGTTATTTTAAGCCCTGCATAATTTCTTAAATTAGTTTGGTCTTTGGAGAACTTTGATAAATTTATCGTTAAATTTTAATAAACGAAGTCATTCTTTTGTAGACTGTAATTTGTAGATATGAAATTAATAGATTTTAATTTCTGATTTCATTGTTACTTTAAAATGATATTATCTTCTATTATTCATTCGTTAAGGTATTATTCTCTAGTCCTGAATTAAAAAAATTTGTAACGTTTAACCCACTAAAATCCGCTTAAGATTCGTCAGTGTATTAAAACCTAAACTCGATGAATCTCTTAAACCCAATAGACAAAAATCGAAACGACGGAGTTAACGAAGCACGTTTGATACATCAAGGATAGGAGGAAATCATGATAGGACTGAAAATTCTCGAATCGTGGGCAGAACGAAACGGCTCAAGGTTTTTCCTTTGATCGACGTACAAACGCAATCCTGTAAGCTCATTGTCGTGAGTTAAATTCTATCGTAACTAACCTGTCCTTCAGAGAGTTCCGATCGATCAGCTTCGCTCGCGGGATCAATTGATGCCTCCTGGGCAAATCGAAGGTCGATTGTCCCAGTCTGAAGTGATGTGCCTCTCGATCTTGTCGAGATTCGTCCTCGGATATCACCGCAAGGCTCCTTGTTCGTTTCAAGAGCTTCCTGCGGTCCTGTGTGGACTGTGCTGAATTGGCCTCGTGTCGTCCCCCTTCTCTGTAATCAGATGAATTAAATTTGCCTGCTTCGTCGTTCTCTCTACTCTCTCTAGTCAACCGGCAATTTATTGCTCCACGATATCAATTACAGTATTCAAAATATCTTGCGACGTTTAATTAACCGTAATTCGATGAACGAGCTTCGTCGCTACGAAATTGTGTCGAGTCGGTTACATCGCTGTCTTCTTCATAATGTTTGTTCAATTTGTGAGGCAACATTTTCTTTCTCTTCAACAAATATACATACAAGCTTACACTTTAGGATATCTTATTAAAAGACATTACTTCTTTATATGTTTTAAATGATCAAAAATAAGAGATTCAAAGACTGGTTATTCTATTACATCATTTTTGTGAAGGTAGGACTGGAATTCAAAAAGGACATGTACAAGGTTTGCAAGTGTCACTTTCGACTTACGAAATGTTCTCTTGAATATATTCCTATGAACAATCATGCTCTAGAAGAACAAGGACAGTCATAAAAGACTTGCTATGAATAAACGAAAATCTGCATGAATCCTTACACATTGCATAAACGTTGTATAACAAGTTTGTAATTTCTCCATAAAAGCTGACAAATCTTCTTGACCATAATAAACGCAATAATCTCGAAGAATTTTTGGTACTCGTTAATTACTGCAATAGCTATGTGCTCTATTTAAGCAACATAGACGTGTGTGCTCGCGGCTTATATGCGGTAACTCTGGCTCGCACTCATGGTGAATTGCTATTTTAATTGTAACAGTAATTTGTGCAAACTAGGATCATTAATAGCAAAGTATGCATAGTATCATGGGATCGTTAAGAATATTACGCAAGCGATAATTTGGTTCCAGCAAACGTAATTCTTGAGAAAAATATAATTCAAGAATTTAATGGCGTGATTAAATTAATTTTGGAACAATACGTTATCTGTTGCATACCAGCAGCGACGGTATGCTCTGTTTGCATCGAGAATTCGATTACGAACAATGATACTCAACGATGCATGCAGTAAACATTGAAAATTCATTGAACAAATTAACGATAAATTTTATTTTAGATAATGCTGTAAATACGTTCCGTTTTCGTTGTTTTATTATTTATTGATACATGAATTTATATTTTCCAATATCACAACTGGGAAACAAAATTATGCACGTTTAATTAAATTTCTGAATAATTGGTTCGAATATCGAATACTGTACAATTTTATTAAAAATTCCATGACATGAAAGATACTGTTGCACCATGCAACTCTATATTTTCAACTGAAAGTAATTAAACTGCTATATAAATTACAAAAAAATTATTTCTGTTACTCCCTGAAAATTACCCTGCCGCAAAGGGTAAATTAACGGACTGCATGAATGATGTTTGCCTTCTCGACTCATTATTACAAGGAAGTAGAGAATGGCATTAAGCCTCCCGGGAACTTGCCATGTCTACAATGGGCACGTCGATAACGTGTTTCAATTATGAATGGCAAGTATGTCATCGTGTGCCGTACAAAGACATCGATACAGATGCTTGATACAATGCCCCGTGGGGTCTGATAATCCCTTCGCAGAAATCACGATAGGGGAATAAAAAGAGAGTATAAAAGCGTGTACTCGGTGCGTTATTGTCCCAAGGGCGGCGTAAGTATGTTGAGCCCCGTATGTCTATATACCTTACATCGTGTAAAAGCGTAAATCACTACCTTCTTTTTTTCCTGTACAAGACTTCGTTTTCAATAATGTTGACTTTGTCGAGTTACGCGTGCAGTTGACTGAAAATCGATTCCATGTTTTCTCCTGGATTGGCATTATTACACGATTTTCAAATTGAAAATGTTCTTACAATTTGCAAGAGGAAAATGACAGAACTGACAACAGGGAATGATTGATAAAATTGTGTAAAATTGACTGAAGATAGTTGTTTTCAATTTAGTTTTTAATTCGGTTGTGCAGTCAGTTGGTAGGGATTTATAGGTACGGGGATTTAGGGATACGAAGGTATGGGTACACAGATACTTAAAGGTTCAGAGTTTTAGAAATTGAAGGGTTAGAAAATTTCTAAATTGCTGAATTTTCAAACTTAAAAATTTGGTAAATGTCGCTTAAATTTTGCGGCGAACAAAGTCATTAATATGCGAATCGTAACCGCTGAGTTGGTGTATTTCGTCATGAAGCAAACTTGACACGAATCTCGCGATGGCCGTAGCAGTGTCACGTTGATTGGTCTAATTGCTTTGGAAAGTTGCTTTTTCCCGTAGCACCGTCAAGAACGGACTCTAACGAGAACGTTTACTATTTTCGAAAATTAATGAAACCCAAATTGTCCACACGCAGCTATATACACGACAGAAATTTGTATCTATTAATACGTTTCATTGGAATTAGTGCAACCGGTTTCGAGACAATTTCTTAAAGAGTTCATAAAATAACACGAGAACCGATTGCCTTCTAATTTCTGTCAACGTTCGCCGAGCAAGTAGATCCACAGGGGTGTGGTTTCGTCCAGTTTTCAAATAAGTGAACGTTGCGTGACCGCTTTACTGATTATGGCCCGTACAAATGTAAAAGTGTAATAACGTATCAATTATCGATCGCCGAAGGGAAATGATTACGCAGCTGGGTAATTAGTTAGTTGATAGTCGAGTTGACCGAGCGGGAATCGCATGTACCAGCAGGAGACATCAAACAGGAATCATCGTCGCGAAAATTCATTAATAATCTCGCAAATTTGCTACCATTTAGAGCAACTACATCGTTCCAGCTGCAATATTCACCTTGTATGATTATCGTAATGTTATCATGCAACGTAAGTATCGGGTAGACACGACTATTTTTTTCGAAATTAATGCATGCTAATTATGCTAACTCGCTCTGTCAATTACGGGTAGACGTAAATCGTACATGCAACGTGCGTTTACCAAGTTTTTACGATCAATCGAAAGTTGCATCGCGACTCATCGAATACTTGCGACTTTAGGACTTTGCAGATTCAAAACTTTATAAAATTTCAGATTTTCGGAAGTTTAACACTTTGGACCTGAGAATTTAGAAAGTTTAGGATATTAAACTTTTTGAGGTTCCAGGTTAGAAGTTTTAATCTCGAAAATTTTTGCAATCTGCGAGATTATACTTCAATACAAATTCCCACAAGAAAATCTAAAAATACTCGAAGCTACACTTAAAGGCTCAATCAACGCGCTAATTCTAAAACCTATTATATAAATCGCCACATAAACACCGGACTGTTAATAATCCGTTCCAGTCCATTGCAGCAGCAAACGTACAATTTTCCACACCACGGTGTCACGAGATGAAACTTAACGAGCAGAAAAGTACATTATATAATTATCCCCGATCAATTGTAACAAAAACATAATATGTTTCGATGACATAAAAGTACAGTTCGGTAATTGCTTTCCCTATAAAATTAACAAAGACACCGTCGTTAATCAACAAACTGCCCATTGAATAAGATCCTTTGCTCGCAAATGACTGGGCAATCTTTGGAACGGTATTGAAAATTAATGTCGAAACACGGCTATACAGGCAAAAAGTGATTATTTTTTTTTTGTCGGGCTCCGCTAATAGCTGGCTGGTTTTCCGCTCGAACAGCCGGAGATTGCAAGCAAAACGCGTCCTCTCGAACGACTGCCTTTAACAACGCGAATCCTTGAAGTCAGGATGCAAATACTGTATCCTCGTCTCATTGTGTTCGTCTGAGCACGGCGAATTGTTACGTAAGATTTTTGTCGAGCCATCTCGCCCACTTGCACCGACTAAAACGTATGACTGTCTTTATTTTATTTCGCTCGTCTTCCTCGAGGACCATCAGAGAATTATAATGAACGTCCCTCAGCGAAAATGTTTAGTATTTCGTGTCCTCCTTTCAGGAAACATGTTCACCCACCGAGGTTAAAAGGACGTTGTTGTGATTTTTAAACATGCATTGTTTTACCTCTCGTTTCTTAGAAAAAAGATATATTCGACAATTTTTACAGAAATTTTTATTGAACTATTTTAAAATTTGCTTTATCAGCCCAAAAATTTTTGCTAAATTAAGGGATGAAACGATTAAATAATTTGTCCATGTATCTCCATAAAATTGATTCTCTCCGCTACTTAATGAGCCAAGTATATTCTCTGCGAAGGAAAGTAGAATACAGAAAATCGATACACGTATCCTAAAAAGTTATTTTATAATCACGAACAAAATGTGGACTGAAAATTGTTCGCGTGCAGGCTCACCGAATAATTACAACCTTAGCAAGTTTATCGTCATTTTTATCTCAATTTTTACGACGCGAATCACAAAAGAAGGCGAACCGTGAAAATACATATAAAGCCTTTTGTGGTTTCGTTTTGAATCGTTCGTGTACGATCATTAAGACTCAGTTCTGTACCGCGAATGTGTTATTTATCGTTATAAAAGTTATCGGACCAGGTCTTAATCGATTCGATTTCCTCAGGGAAATCGAAGAACAATTTAATTGTTCCGAGAACACTGATACTGCCTTGAGTGAAACGTGACGAACTTTTCTCGCAAGTTTCTCTAAACCATTGTGAAACTTGATAAAGTTTCGGAGCGTGCTCGCGTGGGAGTACATTTTCGTGACTTAATAGTTCAATTTGAGATTCTGTTATCGCGGTGTGCCGTTTAGGTATTATCGTCTTATTAATCGATGCATATTAATTTGTATATACTGGAGTGAAGTACCTATTAACTTCGAAGTTAGATGTTTGATAATTTACAAATTTCCAAGTTCTCGAGTTCTTATATTTACAGAATTACAAATTTACACACTTCAAGATTTAGGACCTTAGCAAATTCACTAGTCGATAAATTTAGAAATTGGAACAACTGAAAATTTCAAATATAAATATCGTAAAATAAAACACCTATGCTATAAAAAAGAAACGCGCGCAGTATAGAAACGTATATTAAAAAATTCGCAATTTCCTGTTCTCTATTTCTTCATATTGTCTCGATCCGTGTGTCTCCAATCACCGTAAAAAACATTTTTCTATTAAAGTTTAATCTCGCTCCAAGCTCCCAGCTGTTAGCTCTCCCCGAACAAGAAGAAATTTAACAATCGAATTCTCGTGAAATAAAACACCGATCAATTAATCGAACAATTTCATTCAATTCAGTGTTCTACTGAAAAAGTGCTTCCACGCGGTTGAATCGATTTCTTTGAATAAAACGAACGCAGTAATTGAAATACGTCAATTAAATTTAGCTGTTCGTACCGTCAGGTCGAAAGTGCCCGATTGAATTCGAAACTAGACGATAAATTTTGTTGATGTCGTTGTATACATTCGTCTAACGTGCTTAGCTGTTCTTCACTGCGACTGTCGGAATCGATATAGGCTTCCGGTTGATCGGACATCGATCATTGCACTCCATATGCAGCCACAAAGGAAAGGTTCGAACCTCTACGGTGAGAGAAACGCGGCGGGAATATCCTATGACACAAACCGGAAGAAGTTCCGCGGTTTGAACAGTCGATGCTTTACCTCTACTTCATTCAAACAATCTCTGTTCTTCGATTGTTCACGGGTCAAAAGAGTTCGAGGACGATCGAGGCTATCTGATCATTCTAGTATCGACCACTGCAAATCTTACTTCAGTATCGTATTCGATATTAGACAGTATGTCTTATCCATATATTTTGTCCATTTCTATTTTGTTGATACAGTTAGTCAATATATTCTGTCAGTATAGTTAGTCAACATATTTTGTCAGTATCGTTAATCGATATATTTTGTCAATCTAATCGACCAAAATATACTTCATCAAAATATTTCACCAGTAAATTTTGCCAGTGAATAACTTTAATAAAGGAAGAATGGTTTTCTTAAAAAGATAATACTGAGATCTGTCCAGTTTCATAATGCAGCTCTCGTACAGTTCTACACGTTCGATTAACTCCAAAGCAAGTATTATGCAAGTCTCGCTTCGAACGCGTGCTCTCGCGAAACACGAAAATCACGGAAACGCGAAGCAATCTAGTTAGCGATTTCTATCGGGTCGGTGGTTCGCGAAGCGTCGAAGAAACGCGAACGAAAAGACGCTGCGTGTTTGCTCTCGTGCCATTTAATGGTTTCCGTTAGCGCGAGTTAACAGAAACCCGCGAAACCACGGATAATTGATTAGCAACCTGCAAGTTTCAACCGGGATAAACAGCCAGTCTTAACGCTGTCTCTGACGTCAATTCTGCCTCTTTTTTGTACGACCGTTCGCCTGACAGGTGACTTACTAACCTTGATTCGGTGTGTGCCGCGTATACGGAACCCGATGGTAAAACGTGAATTATATAATTCCTCGGGCAAAAGGAGTATCACGCGCGAAACGTGGAGTCGTGACTAATGGCTGCATCGGGATAAACAACTTTTGTAAGCGATTAACACCTCTGGGCCGTGCAAAAATTGAACTTTATAGGTGTTTGGAAGAGTCTGTCGACGTGTTTGCTCATAGGCATTTAACCAGTTGAAGGCTATGGAGATCGGAACTAGACCCTTCAATCGTTTCACTTAGAAACGTCTCAAAAGTATTTAACAAATTTTACAACACACCTTTGCACAAAAGTCTGAAATGATTACATGCATCAAGTAGAATATTTTTATAAAAAGAGTAGATCTATAGTAATTCAAAAAATTAGATTTGTACTGTCTTATAATAATATTATTTTATATGGTTTAGTATTATTCGTTCTGAAATACTTGTCGTCGAATAATGCTTATTCTGAACACAACCTAACGTACCCACATATGTCCTATCAGAATGGAGAATACAAATTGGTGATAATACGATGAAAATTTTCATTCAAAGCGTTTCATGATGCAACCAGCCAATAGTCACTCTATATTAATACTTCTCATCAACTCATATATGAAGCATGTGTCGAATATGAAATACATGAAGAATATCTAAAATTGCAAAAAGTGCAATCATTCCCATAAATCATACAACATATAAACATTGCTCTACCATCCTAAGATCGAGTAACAATATTTCTTACCGGTTCGATGTTTCCTAATAATTTTCAGCGCGAAATCTGTCTTCCAAAACACAGTCCGTTCGAGTTAAAGAACGGAACTTGACACTCGCGAAAGATCTCTAAACGCTGAATCGGCTTAGTTAATCCAGCAGATCTTTTATCACGATTCTTGTCTAGAGATTTAAAAGCCGTCGTTGCGAACCGGCTTTTCACTTTCTCGTTCGCGCATCGACTGACGGATATCGTTGTACCTGGTCGACCGATCGCCACCGTGCACCTGTTCCCTCGACAGGACAACCCGTGTAACCGTGTCTCCACTCGGATTGTCCATTCGTAGTGGGAGTACTTCACCTTAGTCAGAAGTTGACGTCATTGATCTCTTCGAGCTTCCCGAGCAGACTTCGCAAACGGTGAACCCTCGAACCCATCGATTCCAAACTTCCCTTTTTATTTCTAAAATTTCTCCGGGGAGCGATGAATGACCGGACGAAAGTAAAATCCATGAATTCAAGTTTTTATCTGTTCCGATCTCCGGTTCCCCTCGGGATTCGCTCGTAATGACTTTCGCGTACAATTCCGTTGGTTCCGTTGGCAAGTTGGTCATTGCGATAATATAGCTACATATCCCTGCGATTAAGGCCGCGAAACTTTAAAGGGCTTTGATATCGGGAAATGTTTTAATACGGAGTTGAAGGAGCTTCGAAACGATCGTTTGAACCTGCGAGTTTAACCGGGTTTTGTCGATTTCAATATCCGATAACCAATTTGAGTTTCAATTCCCGTTATGCTGTACTCACAGAATTCACAGCGAATATGCGGGCTATTATTTTCTGTCGGTTTCAGTTTTTAAGTGATTACATTTCCGACGTTGTAACATTTTGCCTTTGTAACTTTTAATCGATTTTAATGAAGTTAAATAGTCAAGATACAATAGACTCCGTTATATCGGCATTCATGGGTAATAAGCGGAGAAGTTTTTAGATTAGTATCATATTAAAGGGACTGCAGTTTATTTCTTCGATGAATGTACAATGCGAATGAATGTAAGAGGCGATATAACGTTAAGTCGCAGGATTATAACGTAACGACGTAGGGAGGAAGAACATGGTTTTCTTTTGTAACTTCATCTGCATTTCTACAACGGTAGTACTGAATTTCACTCAGCAAAACGTCGTTTAATTGCATCCTCCACGACGCAATTACGAGTGAAGATTTTCTTTGTTTTCGACGGAATTTTACTTTAATACCGGTTCTCGAGAATAACAGTGGCAAAGCAGATTTCCTTCCGTAATCGTTGAAAAGGAAAACAGGCGCCCCCGTGAGACAATGAAGATGGTGGAACGTTATTATTCCGAGCATCGAGGATGACGTGTCAGGGGCGTCTATAGAGTGCTCAATGTCGAAGACCGACGATGAGACTCGAAGGACTCTAAGATAGATAATATCGTAGTCGTAAAACCGAGGGTCAAATGGCAACGACCGTGTGCCATATTCGTCAGGATTTACCGAGGATAATTCATGATTCGTCTTATAAGAGAGCGGGAACGAGGGAGGAATTATTAAAGCAACGAGTACAATGGTCCCTTTTGGTTAGGAGATCGTTACCGACGAAAATTGTACGTCGAAGACGATGAATATTAAACCGGAAGTGGAGGAACGTTGCGTCACGTTTGTTGACGTTCCGGTATAGATACAAGATATGCAAAATTCCGCGAACGAAAACGATTCTGTTTGATGTTGAAACACCGTTGGTCTCTGGCGATTACTTGGATCACCGAAGCTTTTAAAACTGTCATGATCGCGGAAAGATAAAACCGTTTTGTTCTCGGCTGAAACGAAATCGAAAATGCCCAATGGAATTTTTCCGACCCGCACACTGCGGAGCTGTTGAAATATTTAGAGAGTCTAAAAAAAGCGAAAGATGTTTTCTTGGAATTAATTTATGATGATTGTGCTAAATCGTATTGTCAATTGCGGATAGACGTAAATTGAACGCGCGTGATACACATTTACTTTGTACATTTATTTTGTCATGGATAAAAAATGCACATTCACCTGCATGTACGAGAATAGCATCTACAGTGTTATCTGGCGATTTTCATATGACATATTTCCGTTAGCGGAACATTTTCATAAATAGTGATACAGGTGAATTACGTTCAATTAAAGCTAGACCTCGTAATTTTCTGAATCGTTAAATTTCATGTACCTGATTAGAAATCTTAAATACGGGGTTCTTAATGTAGTATAGGAGACAATAAGCACAACTTCCTACAAGTCTATAAATCACCTTATTCTATTTTCGCCCAGGAATAAATTACTATTTCCGCCGTTTCCGCGATCGTTATCCATCATGTCAGCAAGAATTTGTTAGTTTCTCAAAGTTGATCCCGAGAGTAACACCGGTGGCGCACGAACTTCCGAATGAAACCGGAAGTAGGCCGGTGCACGCGTAATTCGTCATCGTGCACCAAGATCTCTCGGTTTTCCTGACGACTCATTCAAGTTTCTTTTCCTTCCTCGTGCTTACCTATGCATCGTGCCATCGCCACCGTGACATCTCTCGGATGTAACGAAACGACATTGTGTCAAGGATAAAATATACCAAGCAGAACCAATCTGTTTTATATCCGTCACGTGCCAGTCGCGAAAAGTAAATTTTTCCGTAGGCGCCGCGACCAGGATTAACAATTTATTCGATCGGTTTTATTTAGCTTTCGCATTGATTCGACCGTGACACGGTCCAGCGTGTCTGAAACGCAGCTGGTATACTTGAATATTTCAATCGCATATTACGACATTCCGTGTGGAAGGTTCGAGGGACACATGAAACTTTCAGAGTTTTAATAGCATCGAAAGGATACGTTCGTCGAAGTTGCTGATACGCTACGTTCGGAGAATTCAGATAGAAGGTCGTATACCTCGCATTATATCGCCACGCGTGGAATTGTAACGATAGATTAACTTCAATTTCTAATCATCGCTACTAAATCCTTGTTACAAAATCGCAGCAGTATAAACTAGAAATCGGGAGATGAATCATCAGTTTCTTAGATTTCTCTTATATAAGATCGTTAACGCGTTGACAATAAGCATCATCGGCGTCAGACATATAACGTTTAATATACTCAAGTAATTATGAAAGCAAATAATAATGTTATATAATGTCCGCATTCTGCTAATAATAGTACCTCGCAAAGATGAATACTTAAATTAATAAATAAAATAGCGATACTTTGATAAAAAATGTGTTACAGCCACATTATAAAACGAGATATTTTGAATACAATAATTCCCTCTGTCTCGTGTTAAATTACCGTAAACGTCTTGATTAATCATGAAAAAGCAGACGGAAATGTACCCACAGGGAATTCATGGTGTTCGATTCCCGTGCGAGCAGTTTCGAGTCACGTTCCCCATAAACCTCGTTTAATCATCCTCGACGTCGTTAATTAACGTATTGAGTGAACGTACTAAGTATAATTAACGAAACTTTAATAACAGTGCCGTCGTGTACACGTTCGCGAACTTCAATTTGATAAACAGCATATAAGTAGTTCGGTGGGCTGTACTTCCGAATAGCACCTGTCGCTAATTTGAGAAGTTATATGAAACTTTATTAAATTGCTTATGCCGGTGTGATATAAGTAATTGGGGTAAACTTCTACTTCGACGTTCACATATTCTTTATATATCTCTACATGTAAGCAGAACGTACGTGTGTATGTATGATAGATGGAGAGGTGTATTTCATATTTCTATATCCATCACTGTACCCTTCTATTACATTAAAGGTACAACACTCGATCCGTACCTAGGTTTATAAATTGCTTGTCATGATTGAGAAGTATCGAATTCGACTAAAAAATATATATCGATCAGATCGATATGGGAGGCTTTTTTATCATTCACGGAGAATTTCGTTTGTTCGTTCCGTGTTCAACCAGTCGCAAACAACAGTGTCACGTCAGACCACGAAGAAGAAAGTGACCATGGCACTTGGCCTAGCTACCACTTACTTAGTCGAGTCACCTGGATACACACGACACTGTACTTTCATAACGATCGACTTGCTGGCTTTTACTTCACCTGTTTCTTTCGGGTTCGTGTTTCACGCGTATCCCCTTTTTCTTTTGGGGGATATTTTTCTTACACCGGCTACGAGTGGTAAGGTAAACGCATAGATTGTTAGGCAGTTTCTGTCGGAAATTTTATGGGAACAAGATCCTCGGTTGTGTTTGCTCTACCGAGTACAATGTATACTTTGTATCGATATTGATATCGGGATACGTGCCTGAAACTAATATCCATCTTTAGATTTTATTCTTCGCGAAAGATGTCTTATATAAATATCGTTGGATTTGCACGTCCTTTATAATCGCCTGTGGGTTTTAGTTCTTTTATCGACGAAGGAAATGTAGGGTAATTTGAAATTCAACGGAAGGCGTTAATAAACGGGATAAACGAATATGAAGTCCCTCGGGTATTTTTCGAAGCGTTCCAGATAAAAGAACAAATGTCGCACTGATTTTTTGTGGCAAACGTTCTAGATAAAGGAGTAAACGTCGCGCTGATTCTTCGCGATAAAAAAAGTGCATTTTACCGATGAATCCGTTCAGTATTCCGTGCAAAATCCCTTGAAATTAACATAGATGCAGGGAAATGAACTAAAAATATGAATGATTGAATGATGTTGGTCATTCAACTGCAAAGATTAATGGAAAAAAACTAGGTTTAATTTCATTTTAAAAATCAGTTCACGCGACGGAAGATCGATGAAAATTAATGGTTGGATATCGTGCAAGAACGCAGAACACGGTCTTTGTCAAAGCAAATTCTGGCGATGCATCGAACGATACGTACAAAAAAATGCTAACTGAAAAAAGTGAAAGAGCAGCGTTAGTTGGCTGCGATTGCAATTAATCATTGAATAAAGCTTGCTCGATTGGAACATCGATCAATTCTATTTCGAATGAACGTCCAAACGAAGCTCGAGAATATTTTTCTCACCTTTCGGAAATGTTTTAACCCATATGATGTAAAGCCACATTCAATTATGTTCAAAGTAATTGAAACCACGAGTGGATAAATGTGTCATGTTACATTTCTCCGATAATCGATTCTTTAGCATACACTGATAAAGTAACAATATTTTTAAAAGATTGTATACTGGAGGTTACCTGATTCAAAGGTACACTTTAAAAGAATCCTCGAAGCACAATTCACTCACGATTTATACTGAAAAATGGTTAAACCGCAACTGAATGGTCAGAAAAATCAGTAGACAAGTTTATCCCCTCTTTTTCACCCCTTTTAACCAATGATTCACAAAGTTACCAGGGAAACCATTTCCTTTTAGTAGCAAAACTAAATCGACCCCTTTGAATTGTTGGCCGGGTAACGTTTGAATCACCTGAAATCCAGCTGCAATGATTCACAACCCCCATCAAATGTTGCATCGAGTTTATTTCAATTTTTATTCTACTGTTGCAATAATAGATCGTTCGAAACTTTATAAAAAGTAGAATAATTAAAAATTGTTTGTTCTCAAAAATAATAAGTGAACACTATTCGCTTCTAAAGTGGACGACATAGTTGTTCATACCGGTGTACATAATATGAAACACCCTAGTGCATTTAGCAAGGTCGATGATACGTGTTCTTCCATCGGGATAAAACACCGGAGAAATTAATTTCGTGAAAGTGAAAAGTAATTCGAGTAGTGCGTGTAATCTAACCCAGGGTCATTGACGTCCGATAGTGTGTCGGAATCGATTGAAATCACTTTCGATTGAGGAATCGAGTACCGGAAGAGATCGAAGAAGCTGCGGTCCGCAGACCGCGGACTAGAAAATTTTCTCGTAACCGCTATTATTGCAGTTTAAACTTTCCATGATTTTGGTATGTCACGACATCTTTCGTTACGTAAAATCACCGATTGCATAGAATTTTCTGGAATTCTGACGAATTCGTCGAACCTTGAATGAATAAAGTTCGAACGCTGTACGTTTCGCTTCATTTTTTCCTAAGGAAGATAAATACCGTCGAACTCCAGGAAGAGAAGGCAAGAGAAATGCTCGGAATAAAAAGCGATCAAAGGAAATTAGAATTCCAGCTCGCTTAAAACATAGCACGAAAGGAGAATAAAATAGTTCTTCAACCGTACCCACCGTGAAGTCGTAAAAAAAAGGCACGTATAAACGATCTGTAAAAAAGAACATGAAACGATCTTGTCGATGTAACTTGGTGATCGCGTTCTGATCTAGGTATCGCTCTTACCTAATATGGACATTAATTTTAATATTTCCACGGTTCGAGCGTCGCTGCCTGGTTTACGTAATCTCGTGCTCGCCATGAAAACCGAAAGAACAAAATACATCCTTGCGTATAACAATACTGTTATTACGTAAACGGAAATCTTCGACGCGAATGACCACAAATTGGTCCTAAGTCGAATACTCGACAGATGTCGAGGTCCATCGATCGTCACGGGTTTGCTTTACGTGTTGAAACTTCGTTTTACCAGTGATATTACGGATATTAATACGCAGGAATACTAGAATCTATTCGGGTCTAGGGATATTTAGGTTTAGAGGTATCGGATGTGGGAGAAATATGGGACTAATCGTCAGATCCCTTAAGGGACCTAGATAATAAATCTAATGATATAAGAATTTAGGAATTTACAATATGTAACACACACCTGCGTGTCTCGCTTCTATAACATAAATTAATTACTGTAACTTTTGTAATACAATGAAGTCTCGTTATATCGCCACGACTCATGTTACCGCATTCATTATCTCGTCGAAAGCAGCATGTACAGTGAAAAGTATGGAAATGCCAGCTGTTAAGGATACGAGTGGATAATTTATATACATTGTGGAAATTGTGTACGGAAGGATAGAAAATAACGTCGCATTTTATGGGGAAGTTTCGCGCTTTATAGGAGTAAAACAAAATGGAAAGTAGCATTAGTTGCTCGTCGTCGCGTGTTTCCCCTCGACTTCGGAAAGGTCAGGAAACAGAGCCATCAAGCGACAGGATGTTGCACAATGGCGGCTATATTCGTGTACCCACAAAAGGAATTTCGTATAAGCCAATAATGGATCGAACCGAGGGCTGCCACTTTGACTAAAACTATTCTCTACCTTCACGCTTCCTAGATCATTTTCATTACGATACGTAGAATGTATTGATCGACGTGTCGATGTTAAAGACAATAGATATTAGAGATGACGAGTGTACCATTAACAATTTAACAAATTCCACACATTCTTTTTTATGACATGCTAATGTAAGCACCAGTTCTGATGAAATTTAAAATAACTTGAAGTTAGAAATTTGAAACATTTTCCAGTGAATATGTAAATAGATATCGGTGTATAAATAGATAGAAGATAGAATTATTCCCCTTGAGATGTCCAGTGAAAAATATGGTACAAGGAGAAACGAAGCTCAATAAAGTTTCCACAGAAAAAAGAAGAGAATACTTTTTACATGGGCTAGAAAGCTTGATAGACTATCAGAATCTCGATTTCAATTTACGATTTCTATCTATCGTGAGGATTTCAGTGATTAATCGATTTTCAAGCCCTCTTCTCTTCTAGTAATCGTTTGATGGATCGCATTTGGAAAGAAAAATATCGGGGAAGATTATATATAACTAAACTGGGTTTTATTTTCTATTTAGAGCAACGTATTTCACCTGCTGCTGGAAATAATTGTTTGACGATCGAAGCGAAACCTTCGTACTACATCAAACAACCTTATCGAAAAAACTTCGTTCGTGAAAATGTTTTTCTCGTTGCTCCACATATTTTCCGTTTTCACTTCGTAGTATTTAATCGACGATTTCCTTCAGCTTAATCGTTTCGACGCAAGAAATTCAACTGTTAAACCGATGAAAGCGTAATCACCTTGAAGAGAAGATCGAAGTAATCATTCGGGATCAGTTGAATTATCCTACGAAGAAATTATAATTTTGTCAATCGAAGTGGATGATCTCTTTGCAATATCCGAAATCGATGGAACACGCTGTTAACGATAATCCTACGTTCTAAACGGACGGAAACAAATCCTTTGAAATCTTCACTTTGCATTACAGGCTAACGTATGCTCAAAGAACTTTACTTCTGTAAAGTACATTAACACAGGCTTTTGAATTTTCTAATTTCAATAATTCGTATAAAATTTCGTATAAAATTAAGGAAGAAAGAGGAAGACTTGAACAATACCTGTGATTGTCGGGATTGTCGACGAACTCCATCGTGACCTGGCAATAAACGATTTTCACGGCGAACATCGCGCACAAGCATCGTATCTCCGTGGACACGTTACACCGGCGTTTCGCGCGCGTTTTCTGAACAGAAATGACTTTCCATACGGGTGGGCGAAGCGAATTTCGATGCACGCTTGCTGTCACGGCCCTTTGTCCTGTACAACACGCAGGTGTGTGTGCATGCCGGTGAAACAGAAAGAGGAGCTCGTCAAAGCGGATATCCGGCGTTCCGCTATGTAGACCTCCTACCCCCGGCATATCTCGTCCTTTCGATTGCGATCGAGTCGCGAATCGACCGCGTTAATTAAGGACACGTCGCGTGTTCGTTGATTTTCGCCAACCTCGATTTTCCTATCGTTTGCGCGGATTCCGTGGTCGTCGTTGCTGAACGGCGAGCAAAAATCGTACAAGACGAGAATACACTTCGTCCGCTGTTGCTTTGAAACCGTCGGAAACAAAGGGTGTTTTCAAACGATATTGAAGTTTTATTGTACTCGTGTGCAGTCGCGGAGTGCAATTGCATTTTCTGCATGGATGATATCGAAGTAGTCGTACGATTAAAACTGTTATTTCTCGGAACGCCTCAAATACAAAAGAATGATATTTTATAAAGTACAACCCTTTGGAGCAGCTAACATTCGTATTGAAGGAGTGAAAGATAGTTGTAAAGCATTACACTTTTTTCTTTAGCTTGTTCTAATTTCTGTGTGTATTATTTTGTGGAAATTATTGTTTGAGGACGGGGCGAGGCTCTCGTTATAATTATGATGGAGATTACTGTGCGGAATAATTTCCGTTTCATTGCACGTGATCGCGGTAATTAATGCTTGAACCAAATATATTTGCAAAATCGTCTAGTTTCGGTGTATGCGCATGCATATCGAATTCGTTGCATTTGATTGACTGAGGATTTACTTTATATAAATTTTCAAAGTGTTGTAGGTGCGAGAATAAAAGCAAGATTCCTGCACAAAACTGGCAAACTCGTTAGCGGTATCGTGAATATGGAGATAGAAATTGCCGAGTTTCTACAAGCGTTTAATTAGCGGAACTCTGCCGTGCGTGCGATGCATCATGGCATCCAGTCAAATAACAAAATATAAAGTGAAATATTTTCTCGTAAATCAATAAATAGAAGTAAAAATCCCGTTGCGCATCGCGTAAACCAAATGAATGAATTCCTTTAGTACGGTACAGTGCGGTTCTTTTCTTCTCTTCGAATAAGAATTATCTAATTCTTGTTGAGTCGAATCTTGAAACAAAAAGGTCCGACTAAAATGAAAATGAAATGCATAAACGCTTAATTAGGACTGTAGAAATTGCGATTTTAATGTATATTTATACGATTTCCAGTTGTTGTGCCGTGCCTGAAAATATTAAACTTTCTAGTAAAAATTTTCTCTGACCTATTTTCAAATTTCGCGCGGCGCTGAACGCGGTAACAGCGCTCAATTTCATCCGTAACGCGCATGCTCTGAAAAATCATTGCAACGTAATCGCACGATACATCGAACGGTAACAGACTCGTGCATTCCCATTTTCTTTTTATATCTTAAAAAAGAGAGAGCAAACAAATTCAAATGACAATTTCCTTTTAGACCCATGCGTGTTGCCGCTCGAAAGTTGGCAACTCATTATTGTATAGTCACTGCACGAAAAGAGCTCTGTCCGATCAAATCTGCAGTAAACAGATAAATAATTCAAAAGAAAACTGTTTACGATTAATACTTTCACGTAATCGTGTATTGCAATCGATCAAACGAGCGCAATTTCTATCAATGTTTAAATTTCGCACGCTATCGAATACGCTGACGACGCATGCGTGGTTCGTTGATCGACACGCATGCGCCGGAAAATTGTCGTCGAGTAAAGGGCGGCAATACGAAAAAGAAACTGCGAAACAAAAACGGCGGGATCTTTTAAAACGAGAAACGAACGCAAGGTCTCGTGAGGTTCGAGTAATTAGACCACGACCGCGTTAATAAGCGCAGCCTGACCGTGTCGAAATCCCACTAATTAATGATTAAACGTCTACTAACCATAAAGCCCCAAGTATTTCGTTCGAACGGTACCGAACGGTGTATCGAACCAAAACACCGTACAGTTTTTACTACACGAAGTATTTCCAAAAGCCCATTTAGTTTGAGAATTGCAAGACCTACGCGATTAAACCCCGCATAATTTTCCGTAACATTCTTGCTGCTTAAGCATCGCGCGATACCTCATCCTGAATAATGAAAGATACTCGGGAATAGATTAAAATAATATCATCTTACGGACATCGCTATAGTATCGTTTCTGCTCTGATATCTATGCACCGTAAAGAAGTTCTAGGCAATTTTTCGAGTTCATTAAAAATCTGGGCCACGACGTATACCTCCTCTCTATCATTCTGCAACGTAATTAACTTACGGCACAATTAATTTCTATTCCCCTCTTCTTTTTTGTCTTTACTCCCTCCCATCCTTCTTTCTTACCGCCATATTACTTATGGTAATTTAACACGTTGACTACGACTTATTTGAAATATTTTATGTTCTATTTTATAGCACTTTGGTAATAACGAAATGGATGTCTATAAATTTTGAATATAATTTTTATACGTGTATTGGAAATTGAAAGACCCTTATATTCAAGATTCCTATATGCCAAGATCTCTATACCCCAGATTCCTATATCTCAAGATCGGTTATCCCCACATTCCTATACCCCGAGGTCTCCAGGTCTCTAGATACCTATATTTCTACATTCCTATGTTCCTACATCTCTATTCCGAGTTTATTTGCAAAATTACTTACCGATGGCATTTTTGTCGTTGTCTCTCATGCACCCATAATGCCTCTCCAAGGGTATGGGATCCACTTTGTACTCCACCCATGGTTGACCCCTGAACGACGAGGCCTGATACAAATTTATAGATATGCAATTAGACGTAACATCAATAATGGATATATAATTACAGTATCGGTCATCGTTATGTAAATATTCTCTGCATGAAATGCATCAATTATACGTTTGCATATACAAATTTGATCGTTTATTTGCGATCTACTAGTTTGTTGGGTATTCAGTTTCAGGTCCAATTTCCCGTAATCGCGTTTTATTACGTTTTTAATTATTTTATGAGCAGTTATAATATATTGTTTAACTGTACCGCACAAAGTACACTTCGTTTCTGTTCAATCGTATAAAATGCCAGTTTAAAAATGGAAAAAGTTATAAGCTTGGAATAAATGAAAGAAAAATATTCAGCGAATGAAAAATCTTCAAAAAATAACAAATGATTAATGTTCGCTAGCCGCAGGTGCAGTTGATTTGCACATATATTTGACGGAATATTTAGTATTCGCGCTTATACCTAGATGGCGTCCACAGCTATTGCTTTCCTGCTGCTGATGTAGGTCGAACTAGAGTATAAGAGTGGAGGAAAACACCGAAGCTTTTATGTTAAGTTGAACCGAGATTGTTCCTTCGTAAATTTTGTCGAGAAAGGGTCTGGACTTACAGTTCTGGCCCAAGAAACTAATCCAAAAGTTACTAAACTAAAACTAGATAAGGTGAGGTAATTAAAAGTACCGTCACAGTTATGTTGAAACTTAGTCAAGTCCTGTGATCGATATTTGCAGTGGCAAAAAGGGGTGAGATGTAGTAAATAAATAATAAATTTTTATTCATTTAAAATTACTTTCAATGAAATATTGTTTTTTTTAAGTTTAAATAAGCATTTATCAATGACGAACAAACATTCGATCAAAATTATCACCAACCTTTATTCGTGTACCAAATTCAGCATGAAAATGGCTGAATCGTTTGTATAAAATTGAAGACCTTAGCCACCGACGAGCCCCATAATGTCCCGAATATAATTCGAATTTCACAAAACACGGTGTCGCACAGAATACACCAGCGATGTCACTGAATATTGTCTACCTGAACATTATCGCAGAAATGTCACCGCAATCTAACCACGAGTGTAAGTTCCCAGCGTAAAGGTCAGAATCTACCCCGGTTACACTTTCGCCGGCAACTAAATGGTACGCGAAGAGATATGTGTATTATTCACGTACCCTTGGGGAGATCCTCGACGATCAGTCGTGCATCCTTGAAGAGGCCACGCCACTTAAACGATCACGATATCGGGCACGACTTAAAAGCACCCCTGTTCAGAAACGGAAAATCGATGTCTCCGCGTTTGTTTAGGTACCTTTTTTTTCTCTATTTTGCACGAAGGAACCCGGTGAATTGTTCACGCGCACGTCACTGCTTATTAGTTGAATAGTATCCGGAGGTAGACTGGCAACGGAGAAAACTTCACCACCGCGAACTTTTCACGGAGCTGGAAGAAGGGAGGACGACACCGGAAAGGTGGTGGTACCATCTCCTGCCACTTCCAATCTTTCTACGTTGCCGAAGAAACACACGAGTCCCTCGGAGCTCCATTAATTGTCCAACGTTGTGACTCCGAGTTATTTACAAGATTGCTGAATTATTTAGGCAACAGTTTTCATAAATATTCTGCTCCTTACTTAGGTAATAATTTAAGCAAATTATTTATTTTATCTATAACGTTATGGATAATTTTGGTGATGAGTAATAATTTGTACATGGTAGTACATCTTTGAACTACTAGAAGATTAAATAATTACTTGTGTAATAGCTTCAGTGATAATTTAAGTAATAATTTATATAACAATATAAATAATAAATTACGTGATCATTCAAACATGAACTTCAGTAATCGCTTAACTGATAATTTATATAACAAATAGATAATTATGGTTATTATTTTCATAATAATTGAGGTAATTTGCATAAAGGTAATAATTGAAGCAATAATTTGGATAATAATTATTTAGATATTTGTCCGAGTAATTTGCAAAATGATGCGGATAATAATCATTTCTCCCCGATATTATAAATATTATAGCAGTGCGTTGATGAATTAAACTTTTACCAGAATAACAAATTAATCGATTTTGTTCGGTATTAAAAATAACGTTCGACGCTGATGCGTACTATAAATATCTATATTATATAAAAAATATTTAAAAAATTCCACTAATTAAAATTTCTCACGATGAAAATCACAAGATAATTCGACGCCATTGAATCACCGAAGTTTCCGCTTCTGATTAAGTTCGCTTTCGGAACTGACAGTGAGGTACAATAGAAACCAGTGTTTTTTCACTAATATGATGATAGCTCATCCAGCATTTCGAAAGTAATCGTGCAAGATTTGGTCCACATTTTATTATTCTAAAATATAACACGCATGCAATAACATCTTGCAATAAGGTGTTTCAGAAGATTCAATTTCATATTCGAGTAATAAAATTCTTGTATCGTAAATTTATAATACAAACGATTCACGTCGGATTAGGTTAGCCACGATTTTTCATGTACTTTCATGTCCCACAGCAGCGATCTGGCGTATCTAACCGATCATAATTTTCGTAACAACTTAATGAAAACACTTGATGGGTGCATGAAATAGAGTATCGGTAATCGGGTCGACTTTCTTCCAGACTAAGTTTCTTTTAAAATTGCGATACTTCACGGAATTGAGTACTAGCTAGATATCTTGCAAATGGCACTTAACTCTGCGGTATCAACGCCCGATATCTCTTACGATTATGAAAGTAATATACCGAAGTATTGATTAAAGTAATTAGAGAGGAGACACTTTACTTCGATGACTCTCGACTTCGTCGAAATCGTGCGAAACTCGCGTGACGCAAACGTCGATCGATTGGCCGGTTGTTGCTCGATTCCAGCGAGCATAATTCCTTCCGGTGTTCGTTTCACGCTATCATACTCTTTTCAAAAGCTACCGTTTGCACAAACCCGACATTCCTTCAACGCTTACCGAACAACAATCCGTTATTGCATTCTCGCGCGGCTCTGGAAAAATTGAAAATTAAACGTTCGTGTTACAGGTATATTTTCACTCGAAACTGGAACTTCTGATCGAACATTACCATCAAAAAGAATAGAATAGTATGCTGATAAAACAATACTATAGTAGAATAGTAAAATAACAAAGTAACAATACAGTAGTTCAAAAAGTTCAGGAGTGAGATAGTAAGATACTAAACTGATGAAAATACTGCGATACCGTAAATCATAATTGCAGTACTCAGAGTTCAACATCCATGACTATTTATTCTCCGATCTCGGTCGTAAAAGTACTAAACCCGAATAATTAGCAATATCGAACACGATATCGCATAAAAAGGTCTAAAATAATTAGGTTCGAACGTGAAATTTAAATTCCAAAACGTTGAGTCATCATCGATAGAAGGTTACCTGATGGTCCCATGTCGGCTGCGCCATGTGTTCCATCCTCGTAGATGCATTTCCAAAGATCGTTGCAGCCGGATCACGGTGCTCGGTTCCGTTCTGCTTACAACGGAAAGATCCACGTACATAGCCGTCCCATTCCGGTCTCCACACTCTAATACCTTCCTCATATCAACGGCTGCTAACCAGGTTAACGCGATCTACCGCTCGATCGTGTGACCATCACGCGAATAAATTCACGGAAACGACCGGTACTCACCCTGATCTCTTTCGCTAAAAAGCGAATATCATTGATATTTCGGTCAGCGTACACCCTGATGATTGCATTCCATGCTATTCTTCCTCGTTCACACGTTTATTCCACTTTATTCGGAAATATGCTCCTCCAAAAATTTCCCTAACTCCGTGAAATACACGTTTATATTCGAACAGCCGGTTTTTACGAACTGGCACACGTAGTACTACGTTATGCGTCGTTTACGCGCGAAAACGATTTTATGACTCCTTGCGAGTCCCACTTTTCAACCTCTGTCAAAGAGGAAGGGTCTAACTCGTCCAACCGAGTAATGAACTCGTTTTTCGTTATCGAAACAAGCGGATCGAATTAATTGAACGCAGTTTCTCTTCTTTTAACTTCATTCACTATGCATTCCTTGCGACCTTTGTAGCTTCAGATTTCTTTCTTTCTGCCTCGTTCTTTTCTGAACCATCGGCTACATTCAACTTTAGTCTCCCGAGCTCCATCAAATTCTTTTCTCGGCTCGTAACGTTTAGGTTTTACTGTTCCTTCGAGCTGCTTTCGTTGACCTTGCCGTAAAATCTCAGAACACTCGCTACTTCGCGTTTCCTTGTGCGATAAAGGCGAAAAAAAGGAAATGGATCCGCGAACCATTCGCTCTGTGGACTTACGAGATTTTTTCAACCTCTTGAGGACTTTTATCTGAACGTAGTCCTCTTAACTTTTTACGTAAAAATTATTTCGGTACAATTATATCGGATAAATTGTTATTTCAGTGGTAATTTAGTCACGAGTACTTTGTTTATTATTTTAATGATTTATTTTATCGAAACACGATACAAATACCAACTGAATCTGAGAAGAGAGCACTCTGCATTTTGAAGATCCCAGTGTGCATTTTAAAGAAGGAGGTCAATTTGCATTTTCATAAAGAGTTACGCTCATAAAACCGGGAATAAAATTAAATGAAGTTTCGGAAGCCAGTTCTTACTTTCGTAGTTTCCAGTTTGGTACATCCAATTCACATTAGTATTAATTTCTGCAGCATGTAATACCTGTAACGAATAATAATTTCATTACGGAACCATTTCATTAATTCAAAGCATAGAATTATCATTATCTCGATAGATCAATTTACCTCGTGTTCTATCCCAATTACCTCCTGAGTATCCCTTGCGGATCACCTACGACCCGTGGGTTATTCGAGACATTAAACTTGGAAACCACCTCAGTTGCAGATGTAACCGTGACCTACCATCGAGGATTACCCAGGATCACGGTACCTCTGCCATCCAGACAGGAGCAATGCGTTTTCACCCTAAAACCGATAACACATACAGTGGGCGACTTCCTCCGGTTACTGAAAAGGGAAGATCGCGGAATCGATCGCGCTATCGTAACGTCCATCGGTGAGTTCATTAACCTAATTTTGGTAACACCTGCACAAACATTTAAATTTGGTTAAACCTTCTACACAAGAATCTCAATCTGGTTAAAGTCCTCTACTCAAGAATCTAAATTTAGTCGAACTTCCACTGCTAAAAATGTCGAATATTTTGGAGTTATAGTGATTTTACGTAATAATTTCAGATGGTGTCAGGATAGGTTCCAATAACACAATCGAGTCGTTACTAGAAGACGACTTTCGACTGATCATTAACAACAACGAATTTCTTGTTCAACCACCATTGCATCAGAAATACACCATGGTAAATTGCTTTGTCTATTTTTGGAAATATGAGAACTTGAAAACTGCAGTCGAAAATATAGCGCCTGATGGAATGTATCTCTTTTAGGATAACATGCAAAAGTTGTCGGAAGTCCAAACGTTAGTCAGCCAGTTGTACGAGGCGTTTCATGTACGAGAACATTATGCTGACATGGAGAAGCAAGTATTAGCCGAATTAGAGGCGGTCAGGTTGGAGCTGGAACCTCTGGAACAGGTGAAACTCAAGCTTTAATATTACAGATGCTGAATTTTGCAGTTTCCAGTATCGTTTTCATAACGTTTAAAGATTTATAGTATTCCTTGCTGAAGTATCGCTTTAGATTTCTATTTCTCCATTTATTATAGAATATTCGACTTATTAACACAAGTTTTATATATATGAAACTTTCGAGCGTGTAATTTTAGTCGAAACACCAACAATAGATGTCTGGGTCACAATTGATCCGTCTTCGCCTTTCGGAGATTAATAAAGCATCACTCATTCGTTTGTATTGAATTGACAGATGTTGAAATGTCAGATTCCGAAAATAGGAAGCCAGACACGATTTAACGACGTAAACGTAGAAGTCAAAAGTAACAACTTGATCTTGAGCTAAGATTAAGAGAAACTTAATTGTGGCAGTGTATCACAATGTGGCAAACAGAATCGATAAATTAATGCAACAGTCTTTTTGTTTTTCGTAGCAATTGCAAGAATTGGAAACCACAGCTACAAGGAAAGCAAACATATTCATCTGGGTGTGTCTAGTCCTGATGTCTGTTCAGTTCAGCGGCCTAGCAAGACTAACCTGGTGGGAATACTCGTGGGACATTATGGAGCCGGTTACATACTTTGTTACATATGGCACAACGATGGCCTGCTTCATTTATTTCCTCTTAACGAAACAAGTTAGTATTTGTGTTGCACGTTTTCAAGTTGCGCCATTTTTTTGTGTTTATTCGAGCGACATCTATAAACAAATGCAGTGTTCGATGTGATCTCAAAGTACTTCTTCATGGATAATTATATTATACTGTCTTTGTACAACTTTGTTTGAATAGGAATACATGCTGCCCGATGTATTAAATAGACGTCGCCTCATCGCCCTCCACAAGAGAGCAAAGCAACTGGGACTCGACTTGAATTATTACAACAGTTTAAAGGATCGGGCTTACGAGCTTGAAACAACTCTGAAAATCATCCGTGGACCTCTGTACGATCATAAAAATAAGATAGAACAAAAGAAGAGAGAAAGGTCGAGTTCGAGCAGTAGCAGTTCTTCGAGATCACCGAGTTCCTCGCCTAGTCCAAGTCCTAGTCCGGAAAGAAGTCTTCCTAAAAAAGGAATCTTTCCGTCCAAGAAGCCGGTTGACGAGGAAACGCGATGTAGCTCAAATAGGACGCACAAAGAAACTAGGGATTATTGATCGCGAAAGCTTTAAGAGAGATATCTTGCTGCGGAAGATCTGAAAGATTCGATTGTATCTTTTTTTTCTTCGTCAAGACTCAGGGCGTTTATCGAATGACATTTGTATGTAGGAAAGTTAAGTAAGGTAACGAGAAGGAGAGGAAACGTTTACTTTCGTTCGCGTGGAATGGGACGCAGATGATTAAATCCTCGATGGAGTCTTCCAAGTAGTACGACGATACTCCTAATCAACGACTATGTGTATAGTAAACGTTTGCCTGATGCTCAATGTTGTTGACCGCTGTGCATTTGGAAGACCTCGATCAAAGACGTGTACATACCACAATTTTCTACACACTATCTTTGACTAACGCGCTAGCGAATTGATGAATTAAGGAACTAAGATGACGTTGCTAGATTGTGTTTCTTCCTGAAATCTCGACGCATACAGGATAATTCACTGGAACTATCTAATCAAAAGGAACTAATTGTAAAACTAACTTCGAATTCTACGAACGCGAGTTCGCATTTTTATTTATTTGACGGCTCATATTGTAAATCTCTTTTAATCTAAATGTAGTACTAAGTTTTTACAGGAATTTGTCAACGATATAAATGTTTCGTGTTTGGTGAGTGATCCTGTACACACTTGGTTGTAAGTCTTGAAGTATTTGTGATAATTTAATGTTTGTTATACTGGCGTAACTAGTTAGGAAAGGTTTCCAAATTTCCTAATTCTCAAATTTGCAAATTCCTATATTTCCAAATCCCTAAATCCTCAAATTCCAAAATTTCCAAATTGTAAAGCTAAGATCGCTCCACTTCGAACGAAAATCACAGTTACGCCAATGGTTCAGTAGTTTTAAATTAACTACCCTCGTAATTCTCGCACAACTACAGTTTTAAAGACACGTGTATTTTAAGATAAATCGACAGTTAAATCTCAAAGGTTTTATTTAGGGAATAATTTTACAGTTCGTCATATTGCGACATTATTTTTTCTACGACAAATCAACAATGCTGTTTCTGTAAATATACATTTTTTTATCTGGCAAGATCAACGAATCGACTTCTTCATCTAAAAGACGAGGTACAATGTACTTAACTTTTATTTCAAGTGACTATTACTGTACATATTCATTGTTTCAAGGAAGAAACGATGTACTTATAAAATAACGTAACAGATTGATGACATTGACCATTTTTAATCATTTAATACAATAATTCTGACCGTACAGTCTACTTTACTCCAACAACTTCCCGTTTCTTGTTCTTCGAATATTCTGTTAGCAACTTTTACGAAAAATAAAACGATGTTACGATAGCTGCATCGCTCGTAAGATCGTACGTTCGGGAAGTTTGCTTCGAGATAAGATTTTAGCAGTCGATACTTACAACAAGAATTCAATCCATTTATCTTGTTCTTGTTAACTAGTGACGATACGATTAAAGTTTGTGCACCGGTACAAATAGATCTCTAGCACTTTCGAATCAAACTATATTACTACTGTTACACTTTAGAATATCATTCACGAAAGTATCTTGCATAGGATTATAAAATAGATTTCTAGGCTCTCTAAGAAATTTTCTCTCGCTTGCATAAAACTCCCTTATCCGTCCGTTCGAAAAATATTGTACGTTTTCTATTCTATTGTAATCTTAAGTCTTTATCGTTTCTTGTCACTGTGACATGACGTAATTCGAGTCCTTTCGTGCTTACAACAGTATTGTAAACTATGACTTTAAAATTTTTCATTGTATTTGTTACACGGTAACGTATGTAACGTAGACATTTTGCCGTATTACGTACTATGAAATGTATCTCGACAAGTCTTACTAGTCGATGGTGAAGTAGAGAAATCGCGTTTAGAGATATACCGATAGTGTATTAAGCTAACAACGAATCAATTAATTCGTTGCGCACGATATTAAACACGATTTCAGGGCACAGAAATTGAAAACGTGTCGCTTCGTCGCATTTAACATTTCCCTTTTCGACAATCGCTTGATTAAAGTAATCTAGTGCCAATATTTTAAATCGTTCTTTCTACGATTCGCTAAAAGTGATTTCAACGTTTATGTAAATCGGCTCGAAATTGAAGACGAAGAAGAAGAATACGCGACGTTATACGTGTATCCTGTGTACATGAAAACATGGAACACGATTGGTGATAATATAATTATAATATCCGCTTCCCCAAAAATGAATTTCTTGTCCTCGCAAAATGCAGTTTCTTCTGAAATATTTTTTACGATCTTTAAAAAAGATTTCGTATACAAGTTTTTTGTACATATACAAAAAGATATATATCGTATACATATAAAGAATACGTGTATGATTATTTTGTGAATGTTCTTGTTGCATCGTTTCCTCGAAGCTTTATGAAGAAACGCCTACCTCCCTCGATCGATGATAGAGAAGATAATCTTATCTGTGTATATACATATTTACTTACGATTTATTTCGATATGCTATAAAAATAATTGATCGAGCGAACGAGACTCGAGACTGTACTTCTTCCTAATTGTACGTGACACTCGCCGAGTTAATGTAAAATATGGTGTATTGTAACTGACGCGATTTTCGATATACTTGCGCACATCGTAGCTTTTTAATGTTTTTATGGACTCGTTTGTTGATTGTCTGAGTTCGAGTCTCGAGATACATACGTTTCGTTCAAAACTCTTCAATGTACATACACGATACCCAATGGATGCATAAATAAATATACAACAATGCGTTGTGCTGTGATTTACGCCCATATATCTTAGTTATACATAAAACAAATTTGAAATAAAGTGAACCGTAGAAAAATATCACATTTCTTTTAGAACCCTTCTAATAGTATTTCGAGAATAGATTTTTAACAAATCGAACGCAGTCAGTTTTTCGACTGAGTTCTAAAGCTGTAGCTTCTAAAAGCTGCATAAGAAAAACAATGGACTAGTCTTATATTCAATGATAATTCCATAGCTTTTCGGTGCATGAAATATATTCTACGTAAGTCTGTACATAACGAGAAAACGAAATTCATTTGGACATGACTTTAAAAATTTATATTTGGATTAGCATTTTTCGAAAAAGGTACTACTAGCGCCGTCTAGCGATGAAAGGTAGGTACTAATCAAACTAAAATTTGGAATACGATTTATTTATTTATACATTCTTAGAATTTGAGGCTTATAAGAGAATTTAGAGCTATTCAGTGCTAATATTTGAAGTATATAATAAATATATACCATATTAATCAATAAAATCAGTATTAATTGCATTTTTACAAAAATGGAACAAGTGGCGCCATCTCTCCGGCGAACAGGGTGAACTACACACTTTTGAAACTGTCGCTTCATTAGTTCCTACATACTACCGCTAGATGGCGCCACGTGTACCGTTTTCGGTTCTACTCAACTATATTGAATTGAATAGAAACGGTACACGTAGCGCCATCTAGCGGCATTATTTGGGAACTAATGAAGCGACAGTTTCAAAAGTGTGTAGTTCACCCTGTTCGCCGGAGAGATGGCGCCACTTGTACCATTTTCGTAAAAACTCAATTAATACTGATTTTATTCATTAATATGCTATATATCTGTCATATATTGATTAATATTGACTTTATGCTCTTCACAGTATATCCCGTAGGTCCGAAAATGCGAATTATGTATTCAGAACAATTCGCACACTATACTGTATCTCGTCGATCATATAGGGAATGACATAAGAATGCCAAGAAATTTTCTTTCGAGTCGCCAAAAACCATTCTCACAGATATCTGCTTTTGCAAAAGGAGCTTATTTGCAAAATTTGGTCGATATCGGAGCATGACGGTTTTCCGAAGTTTCGCCTGGAAATTAGTACCATTAGTTCCCACCTTTCACCGCTAGATGGCTAAGCTTTTTTAGGTCCATAAAATGCTATTTTTTTTATTTTCGAATATAAAGCTTTGAGGTTACTGCAAACCCATTTTTATTACTAATTCGTGATTGTAGATTAATTTTCCGACGTCGAAAAGACGTAAAAGTTCCTCATTTTCTAGAAAAAGCCAATTTTTGGTTTCTGTGTTTCCACTTTTCACCGCTAGATGGCGCTAGTGGTATGATTTTCCGCGAGTGCGCGCGTAAATATGAATTTTTAAAAATATGCACGAATCGAACTATCGAAATGTTCTCAATATTTTAAATTAACTACTTCACTTTGCCTAAGTGATAACAGAACATTAATTCGTACAAGTTTAATGTACAAATGGAGTGATTAGAATACTGATGTAGTTTCTAAAATCATCTTTCATTCAAGTTTAAAAATCTGAGCTATTCATTTCAGACGTTAACAGTGGGAAATTAATTTGATTGCAATTGTATTAATTGAATCATTCGTAATGACCTTGTCGTAATTTTCTAAAAAATGAAACTGTCCAACTTTCAATATAAACAACTTAATTACAAAATAGTCACAAAGAAAACTACCTCCGATGCAGTGGAAACTTTTGCGTACTCCCAATTCCAAATTCGCAGCAGGGTCAATGTATGTTCTACTCTGTTACGTTCAAAAATAGATACAACGTACGAAGTATTTGCTTTTTTCGCATAAAAAGTGGTACAAAAATGAACAAAAAAGTATCCCTTCTTTCGTTTCGAGACAAATGGTCGCCACTTATTTCGCAACATCCTATTATCCTTTCTGGATTAACAATCGATGAAAAAGGGTGAACTGAAACGTGAGAAAACGCGTTCTCTCGTCAGAACCCGGTGACTGAAGCGCTTTAATTAAGAGCATCTCCATTCTCAGGTAAGAGAAGACAATGCAGACCCGCTCTTAGAGTTTATGGGGCCCTGGGCAAAATCGATACTATTTCCAATAATGCTGAATGCTGTGGTCAGTTCTCTGATTAGTATAGTTAACCCTTGTTATACTGCTGTGGATCAGGGTGTAAAATTGACGGTATAGAATGGAGATGTATTTGGCTCCTGACAGTTTGTGGATTTTGATATTTGAAAGAGAACTTGAAAGAGTAAATGTGAACTTTTAAATTAGTAAATTTGCAAATTCTTACATTTACAAATCCCTAAATTTGCAAACTCCCAAGTATCTACATCTTTATATTGCTAAGTCCATAAACCTCTAAATCCCTAAATCTCTAAGTATCTATATCTCTAGATTTTCTAAATTCCCAACGTCCTAAACCCCGATCCCTAAATTTGAATATAGAAAATGTCCAGATTTAGGAACCAAAAGCTGTGAAAATTGAAGGTGGAGATCGAGGGCGATCGGTCCGTTCGGGCGACTCTAAGGGCGGTACTGCGATGGCGGGTCTCCCTTCGCCGTGTTCCTCGAGTGGAGTCGGTACACCGTGGAAAGGAAAGAATACTTAGGAAATCAGCGTTACGAAGTAAAGCCAGCAGAGCGTGAAGGGGGGTCCTACGACACAGGATGTTCTCCTACCTTCCGTGTCGTTCGCGCTCCGAGCCCTCCTACCGTAAAATCGTCTATTCGTGGAAAGATACTGACGGTGCCGCTCGAAACAATGGCATAAACCCGTAAATACGTGCGAACCACCGGACTAGCCGTACTCTCGACGACGAAACGCGTTACAAAAATTAGTTCTATTCTCCTTTGCAGGGCCGGCACTACACGGGTTCCGTACGCTCCCCTAACGTTTCCTGCTCAAAACTTTCCAACTTCTAAGCACTTCGCGACTAAAACGTAGACTTGAATCATTTCAAGCCCAAAATCATTGGAACCTTCAAAATTTCAACCCTTAATCATGCAGCGTTAAAAGTATCTCAAGCTTAGAATATTTGAAGCAATGCTCATTAAAAATTTGAAACATTCCACGTTTGAGATATTAAAATAAGAATGTTCTCAATTTTGAAACGTGGATCTTCCAATGTTCGCGCCATTTCTACGCTAACAGCGCATGAAGCGTGCAGGTGTTAACGACCGCGACTTCTTCCTTCTTTCGCTGTCCGACGTTCGTCGCGTTGTTATAATTAATATTTTTAATAACCAGCCAACTATTATCACGAAGCGTAGACAGAAGAATTACCGGGGTGTTTAACCAGCAACAATATATCGTTAAACCTTCCCGTTTTATCCGCACGGTTCGGTTATATGCGGGTCGTAACGGTACCGTCCAAATTAGCCGTCGGTTGCTTGGCTACACTCAAACAAACGCGGTTTTTGTTAATCGGCCACCTCTTCGTCCTCAAGCGTGACTCTTACACGGACACGGTTTGCTGGTGACCATTACCGGAAACAGTAAATCGTTTCCTCCTAAATTACGAAGGCGAGAAGCCGCGAGCACCTCGATCCCGTGCTATAGATTACTCGCAACAATCCATTTACCGGCCATGCCGAGTTTTCCGCTTGCGGTTCGCCAGGTACGAGAACACCCGGTATTGTCTCTTCGAATCACCTACCCTAACTAGGGATCTGGGGATTTCAAGGGTATAGAGATGTGAGAGATATAGGGATTTGAGGGATATGAGGTTTCGGTATATAGGAATTCGGTACATAGGGATTCGGGACGTAGGGATTTGGGGTCATAGGAATTTCGGTGCAGAAGGATTTTGGGACGTAGAGATTTGGGACATAGGCGTGGGAAATATAGAAATTCGAAGTGTAGGAACACGGAAAGTAAGGGTTCAGTATATAGAGATTTGGAACATATGGATACGGCACATAGGATCCTCCTACAATTTACGAATCTTCTCTATGGACATTCATCCATGTATCTTCCTTAAATTCTCTTTCCTTAGACCCTCCTTACAATCAACTAATACAGAAATCTCGATATACAAAAATAGAAAGAAATTGTGGATTTTCATTCGAAATGACAGGGCCATGGGCAAGTGCCCGGTTTGCGTTAACGGCGGTCCTACAATCCACGTTTCGCTTTTATAGTATAGAAATTCCTCGTTACAATTGCAAATTGCCGGTCTCTCCGCGGCATATCGCGCAGATATGATCGCGCGTGCGTTCCGTGCTCGTCCCCGCTAACGATCGGGGCAAAAAGACAAATAAAAAGAGGGAAACAGACCGATTGCTGCGAGTGTGGATTTCATAAAATTCCTGGCTCGATATTCCGAGAAGGGAACGGAGCGCTGGTGTATGGAAGGCTAGAAAAAATTCGACCCATTACGAGGAAGCCCGTTCCACGGAGAAGTGCATGCCGTGACAAAACCGTGTTCGAGGCACGAGCTATCGGCGAGCCGCTTCGGTGCCCCCGAGTGGATACGCGAGCACCTCGACGAATATAGGCTTTTTCATTAGGGGAGTTAGAAAGTTGCCAATCGATGGATGTATACACATTTCATTAACATTTCGACGAACTTGTTTCTATGACCGTGTTCAAAATATTAACCTGTCGCTGATATCTTGATTTCTCTTTAACTCTACTCGCGTTTAATTTTGAAATTGAAAATACAGTAAAAAAATAAACAAATTACAAGCTTCAAGAAAATCAACGCAGGTTTCAATTTCAAGAAATCGTAGCAAATCTCGTAATTCGAGATAAGAACGTGTGAACCGGTCACTTGACCGGTTTGGTACGCGCAGCGTTTATAACGTGAAATCTTTTATTTATTACTTTTAATAAAGGCTGATGCAATATATGTTTCTTCGCTATATCATCTACCATTTAATTATATTGACAATCGGTGCAAGTGATACGTTAACAAATTTTGACTCGTTAATCATGAAGTAATCAAAATTGGTATCCAAAATGGTGAAATCGAAAGATGGTGATCTCTCTTCCTACAAGAGACGGGGTACCGTAACTTCGAAGATCTACCTGTGTATGAAAGGCGCTATAGGCAGAGGAGAAGTACCGCGGGAAAAAAGGTCGACGGAGAAGGGGAGGAAGGAACACGCATAGACGTGGAAAGGAACAATGACTCGTGGTGGTGGTGGCGTTTATAGGGCCGTATCGGCCAACAGTGGGGTGAGTTGAGCTCGTAATTAGTCATAGTGCGATGCGCTAACAGCGGCACTCCGCAAGACTGATCCTCGCTCGTTCGTTCCTTCGTGCGCTGCTTCTGCCGCTCTAACTCCAGGACTAACCTCGGAAGCGCGGCTAAATCATCCACCTGGTGACTCCAAAGTATATACCTGCCAATCTCCGTACAGTCGACACCAAATCTGCCATAGAAACAGCCTTCGCGTAGGAATAAAGGATTTAGGGATATAGGAGTTCAGAGATCTTAATATCCACGAATATAGAATCTAGGGATTAGGAAGTCTTAGAATTTGGGATCTCGGAATCTTGAGATATAGGTACATAAGAATTTGGGAAACTTGAAATTTGAGAATATAGAGATAGGAGAACCTAAGTATTTGAGTCCCATCGAAATTTTGCGACGTCGAATTTGCCATAGTTCTCATATTCGTAGAGCGTGAATTAGCGTTTCTAGAAATGAGTCTCGGTACGTGGAGCGTCGGAAGTCCTGTTCCATCGAATGGGATATTTACTTCCGCAAATTTCAACGTGCAAGATAATTCAACATTTGCGTTGCAAATTTTTTTGCTATTCGTTTTTACGACTTTGCAACAGATGCTCGCTATAAAACGACGCACCACGATGAAAAGACTCGCGGTGCACTATAACGGGCCACGACAGTTGCATCTGCCGCGGACAGAGTCTTGATTTATACTCATCCTAACTAACGGGTCGTTGGAAATTTCATAATTGTGTATAGTCCAACGAAACTCGCGATTCGTGCTAACTAATTAATTTGTGTAAGCTGATTACTGATTAACTTTATTTAGCCTACGAGTACACGATTAGATTTGCATATTTACTTTACCCTCGCTCGAATTTGTATAATGACTGAAAACCACGCTTAAACGAATTACCAATCAACTCGTAAGGAGTTTCTACACCGTGTACGTAAAACACCGACAATCTTCAGAACAATTTTTACATTTTATACATTCCTTCGTTCAAACTCGTTTAAGATTTAAAATTCCACGTGCAACGTATGAAATAAGGATTTCATAATCTTTTCGTTCCATATTCACTTCTTCGTTTAATCTCCTGCGCATAGGTATTTGTTATTACCTTCTTTCTTAAAAGTTAATACGATTTTACAAATACGCAGTCAAAATATTTTCTCTTTCATACTGAAAGTACAGGAAGTGTAATTAGACTCTAGTACGTGGTTGACGTTGAAATATTTGTGCGCAGAGAGAAGGTTGAAGGATCGCGCGTCCGGAGTACATGCAGCGACTATAGTCATCTCACGAATTTCAAAGGTTAACATCAAGAATGTGACTATCACACATTTTACGAACAGAGTAAAACTAGGAAGGATTGCATTTCTATTCGATAACGAATTAACGATTCGTCAACGTGAGCTTGATCGAAATAAAGTTTCGGATCGACACACATCGAACGCGATTAACTGGATTTATTCGTTACACCTAACCCTTTTGATATTCCACCGCTTTTCTCCGTTTTGGTAGATGCGTAGACGCGCAGCTGCAGCAGCGACGGAGGTGGCGTACGAAGGGTTGCAACGTGGTGGTTCGCGGTAGAATCTGAAAAAGGGAAGGTGGTAATCGCGATGGAAGGAGGGACAGTCACGGATAAGGGAGAAGGAGAGACGAAAAGCGGCAGAGCGAAGCCACAGGCGGCCAGCCGTGTCTCCGGCGAACTCGGTCGGCGGCTCTCTTACCAATCCTGGCATTTCCACTTCTATGTGTGTTTATGCACCTCCAACGTGGCCGTCGTAACCATCGACCGTGGGCTCCACTTACGTCGGACACACATCACGCGCGATGTGTGTTCAAACGACGAACAAACGACGCGACGGTGCGCTGACCTTTTCCTCCTCTTTCGATGGAAAACGCGCGCGGAAAAATCCCTATGCGTCGCGCACGATGTTAAAACGACTGTCTAATCGTGTCAAGACTTTACGTTGGAAAATTTTCAAACTGTGATCGGTTACGAGTACATGTAAAATATCTGTCAAATGACCACCACTCTGTCGGAAGAAAGCCACTGTCTTTTTTCAAAATGCTCGATAAGGTTTGCGCATAATTGCGGTTCCATTCCACGAATAACATTTGCGGATCGGTGATGTACTTTCACGCGGCCGCAAAGGAAATAATTTAACGGCGTCAAATCGAACCATCCTGGAGAACACTAAAGTTCTTTTACTTCTTTCTCATTTGTTGTTAGTTATTAGTCCTCGTACCTATGTAATGAATTATGGATGTAAAAGGATCGTAAACATCTGCGTTAAATTGGAAAATCCAATATAAATTTTAAGATGCCAAAAGAACGATACAGAATTTTTCCGATCTTTAACGAACGATGGAACGCGTTATCGTTTGACGTGGCTGTTAAATCGTACTATGTAGTACGCTTTTGCTGGCATCATCAATCGAAAGCATCGACCGAGAGCCGGTTTACTGACAAGATTAAGATATGCCACGACCACGGCTATTATAATTTCTAAGAATTAGCTACGATACTAAAAGTGAGATACGTATCTCGAATCAAAAAATTACCGCTTCGATCAATAGATTAAGAAACGCGTTGTCTTCAAGCCAGCGTAAACAGGTATTAATTAGAGCTGCACCTCGTTCTGATTGATCGACTTCTTAATTCGAACGACTTCGAAAACGAGGCATTATTTATTAAAAGCGTGATTGATTAATTTTCTAATTTAAATCTTTATGTTTTTACCCTCAGCTAAAGTTCGCTCTGTTACAGTGAAGTCTCGTTATATGGCCGTGAACGAAACTTTGAAGATTCAATAAGTAAAGACTTTCGAAATTCCCCAGAGCTTCAGTAACCGCATTTATACGAAAATAGTGTAAGCTGAGGGCTCCGTTAAACGCGGTGCCCGGGGCGAATGGCCCATTTAAACGAACGGTAGTGGCTCGACCGATATTTGAACGAGTTCGAGGGACTCGGAGGTTGAAACAATTCGTCGAAATCGGCTCAATAAGGCTGACGGAAGGACAGCGTGTCAAATAAAGCGATTTCTTTTCTGCCCCTCTCTGTCTCATTTCGCAGCTGCGGGCTTCACCTGCGAAACGGTTCGTTGCCTGTGAGCCTACACTGCACCTCTTACCTGTTGAAGCGAGCCAAACAGTGCTCGTCGCCCAACACCTGTTACAAAAGAGTCACCGGTGAGTCAGATTTTCATAACACTTGCTGATCGACGAATTATCAATGTTAAATGACTGTGGATATCGTAATCGTACGAATGTTGACATTCGACGAAACGTCTATTATTTGGTCAGGAACTCGTAAACGTTTGCATCGATCAGACGCGTTTAGCCATAAATAAATCGTCACTTTTATCCGGATTACATTCTCGTCCGAGTTACGTGTAGCTGTGTTGTGCAAAACAATTCGAGGAAAGTGTTGTTTAATTTTTATGCTTGTATTCTCTTCTTATTTCGCGTCACGATCATTCGAATACCAATTGGGGCTTGATTGTGAAATACGGGTAACAATGAATAATCATTTTTTGGTGGAACAAAAAAATTGTTTAAATTTTGGCGAGGCCTATTTACGGTGTTTGCCAATTTTCACGAAAACTTTCGAAAATGCTGCAGCTGGACAAATACATCGCACCTTTCGGTAATTTTCAATCGATCAGACGTTTAATTTCACGCGTTACACGCAGACGGTTTGAAACTGTTGGTGCTCGTTCAGGTTGCAAGGGAAAGTACAGCCTTGCTAACAGCAAATTTGACTTCCCTTCGGTAGAACACGGTAATCGAGAGAAAAAGGTGTACGGCAAAAAAGTGTTCCACGCCTTACAGTAGCGAATAATCGGTTACAGTGATCACGCACACCGGTCACATCAAAGTAAGTAAGTAGAACTTGCTACAACGTAAGACTTGTCCGAATTACTGGAGCTCGTCGCGCGGCGATTATTACGCGATCACGGTCGAGATGCGACGATATTTGTCCAAGGATTCGAGGAGCGCGATCGTTGGGTCAGGGTCGAGAACCAGCACGATAGTCGACTTCCGTCAGCCCGTACAAAGAGGAATTTGTAATGCGGCGGAAATGTTGTTCCCAGAGGGGTAACCTGTAAACGTGGCCGTCACGTACGCGCGTACCGCTCGCACAAAGAAAAATTCCCCTGTAAAACTGACAAAATAAAGGAAGAAAGAAAGAAAGAAAACGAAAAAGCACAATGTACAGACGGATCGGTAGGTTGGTACCGATGGAAGGCGTACGCGTCACTTAGAATTCAGAACGTATCGCTTTAAGGTCATAAAGGAATTACAGCGATCGCAGGCATGGCCGATCCAACCAGCGAACCCGACCGGACAGTTCGTTGCTGTGAGAACTGATATTATTTACCAGATACGACACGCACGACTTCGCGTCGAGTGTCTTAAATTAAACGGCAAGATGCGAGAGCAGTTAAGCGTCCAGCTCTGCGTGCTACACTCAATCAGAGCGCGATGAGGCTGGGTGTCAAGGATCCTTATCTGACGCCGTTAAAAGTTGCAGCGAGGAAACTCGCCGTGGTTAGTTCACTGTCGCAGCTTTTCGACCTACTGTTACGACGAAAACGGGAATACCTCGGGGATTTTCGGGGCCGCGACCACGGAATATCAGATGGGAGATAAGTCGTTAGATAAAGTGACCGAGGACACTGGGAAACCAGTTTCTCGTAACGTAACGATTATAGGACGACGAACAAGACGACGCGAACTCGCGAAGATAACTCAACCTCGAACCTCGTTTTCTTCTCTTCTCTTCGTTATTTGAGGTGCCTGAGTGTTGGCTGATATCTTGCTACTTGAAAAAAAGGAAGATCGATCGGTTTATCTCATTGGCGTAAATTGCATTGTTAACACGGTCGTCGCCCGAGTGGAAATTCATGTATATGGTCAGACTGGGTGTATTACAAATTATTCAGGATATATTTATTTCTTACTTAACTGAATATTGCTAATTTGCTAGTTAATCGGTGATCGCTATTCAAAATGATAGTTAATTTATTGGTACATATCCTGCACTCGCTAGTAAGAGCACTCGAAATGTTCTTTCCTGCGTTTTTTCCTTGAATTGATTGACCTTCGGTCTCCAATCACCGGAGATCGCCGTGACAGTCAACGCGTTAAAAGAGGCCACGATTAGATTGTGAGGTATTACGTCAATATCCGTTGCATAGTTATTAAATCACCGCTCGTTCTGTTCTCGAATCGAGAAACCTAGGGTGACATTCTGTGACGGATCGAACCAACCCCGATTCTTGGCTAGTTACGCCACTGATTCATGTACGCGTACACTCGGATGCAACATTGTTTTCCGCTGGATAGCGACTCGTATGTTAGGTCAAAACCTATGGTAAATTTCCATATGTGCAAACCTTTGATATTACAAATGCCAAAACTTCCGATTCTGCAAATCTCTCCCTATATCTCCAAGTTCCTACATATCTATGTCCTTAGATTTTCATATCCACAGATGCCCAAATTCCAAGATTTACGAATCGTACCCGAAAATTTTCCTCGAAAGATTGTCAGATATCACAACAATCAACGACGAGTGAGCGATCTTTTCTCCCTCGGTCGCCATACTTTTTCCAGGAAAGCCAGATTTGCCGTTGACTGTACGCGGTACCGCGACGATCACGAGTTTCTGGTAATCCTTGCCAGTTGACCAATGTCTTTCCCTCCTCCTCGTCGAATTCGTTTAAAGTCGACGGGAAGGACGCGTCTCGTGTTGCATCTTCGAGCATTAAAGCCGCATTACCCGACTCCCGTGAGTACAGCGACCAGGTCCCGAGAACACGAGGCTTTCTTCGGACTCGCGATACCCCGGCTCGAGATCACCGGCACCGGTGGCGCGATGAAAACCAGTTTCTCGTGAAAAGCGACTACGGGGAGCGAGCGGTAGTCTCCCGCTCGAGGATGCGCCGAGTATAGGGCAGAAGGAGACTCGACCAGACATAATATCGCGTCTCGAATTCCCCTCGGCTTTATTTATAACGTCAACTCGAAGCCTCTTTCTGTTCGGTTGTCGGGCATATGGTCTGATCGATCAACGAGCACGCTGGAGAACCGTTTGCTCGGCACCTGTTCGTTTTACGCACGGGCCATAGTCCGCTTTTCCGCCTGCTTCTGACACACGTGTTTACGCGGGTTGGCTCGACGCCACAATTTTCGACGATGCTTCTTCTCCTTCGGGACGATACCGAGGAGTATCGCCGATGGCCGTTTTGGTGCCGCTCCAAACTCTGCTGCGAACGAACGTTGCATCGCGGATTCGCGGATACCGGATACATAGCTGGACCTTGGTCGGTTCGAATTTCCACTAGGGATGGGATCAAGTTCGATACGTGTTTATGATTCTCAGGCAATTTCCATATATCGATTCTCGAGTACCACTCGCTCGAGCCGATGTCTCGTTTTATGTACACCGATAACGTACAATGTTAACTTATTCCGTATAACGGTAGACGTCCATAGTTTTAATTAAGGCACGTAGAATTACAGCGCCTGGGGTTCTGGAGCATAGAATTGTGAGATGGAGTATTACAGCCCGTGGAATTATGGCGCGACGGGCTACGACGCGTAGAATTACACCGCGCGATGTTAGAGTGCGTGGAATTATGGGGCGCGGACATGTGGCTCACGAAATGAGAGCACATTATACCACATTACGTGGAATTAGTTAATTACAAATTTCCCTGCATACTCTGCTCTATAAAGCTTCTCCAATCTTTTAGAGTCTTCTCTCAAAATCGAAAGCGAGGACGATTTACCTTACGGTCGTAACGCGAAGAAAACCTACACCGGCTTATGCTGGAAATACGAGTTCAAACCCGAAGACAAGTACCTGTAGAATTTACGAACGGAGTTATAGGTATCATATTCTATCGTTATGGCAAAGAACATAGCACCGCTAGATTCAACACACTGTACATATCCGAAGGTGATCGCGTTTAATCGGCAGTTCTACTGTCGATGGACGAGGCATCTCGAACGCGGATTCGCAGCAGCGCGTATTTCAAACGATTTTCAGCCCGTTGGCCGCGATGCTCGCGGCCGTGTAAAGCAAGACAAACGACAGCCGAAGCAACAATTCGTAAAGATAGCGAGGTTCTACACCGTACGGTCAGCTGCGGTATGAAGCGCGATGCGTTCGCGGGTATTTTTCGATGTAACCAGCTCGAAGTCGAAAGCGGAGACATTCCTGAGCGGGTAAGCCGCATTCGTTCTGCGCGGCCGACGCAAACGTCCGAGACGAGCTTTGGGCTTAATCCTGTCGCGGTTTAGAAACGGGTGACGAAGGAATTCGAATCCCGACCATCTGCTCTAGCAGCGAAGTCTAGTACTTGCAGACCCGAGTTGGCCCCCTTCTCTCTCCCTGCTTTCTTATACACTTTCTTCCTCCACCCCTCCAGGCCGTTCCCCTTCGTTCCTCTAGCTATCTTCGCGTCTCTAAGGCCAGCGTTACGGTGCTGAATGTCCGGTTAATGCACCTGCGTACTCCGTGGCTCGTGAGCAGAACACCATGAAGCGACGAGAGAGAGAGAGAGAGAATAGAATCGCGGAGGACAATCATGGAATCATGGCGCTACGATGACGAGAAGTGGAAAGGGCGGACGTAAAACGAACAGATAATAACCGACCACGTGGGCCAGACTAGAAATCTGACCACCTATTATCGATGTCCCATCGATACCGCTACGACACTCCGTATTTACACAGGAGACAAATGATTATTTGAAATTGAACATTTATCTGTGTGCTCTCCGACAACTTTGAGCATCATAGATACCGTACCATCGAATATTATAATTTATTCAAGCGTTACATTGTATGCTACCTCGATGCTAATGTTGTTCAATGGACGATAAATTGTTCATACGACGTAGATGTCATAAACATGTAAATATGTGTAAGGTTGTTGCGCATATTTATTGTTTATAATCACCCAGTGCATTTCAGTTTTCAAGGTCACTGTCAAGGTTACTCCAAGGTCATTGGAAGGTTACGAAATTTACGAAAAGGTACATTCGAAAGGCAGGAAATACAGAAATCAGAAAGTGTGGGAACCAGGAGATTTAGGCACGGAGAGATGCGCATAACAGAATCGTATAGGTAAGTTCATCGAAGTAATTTACGCAACCGCGGCTCAGCAAGGTTCAAAGAGGATCGAGGAGAGATAAAATCAACGATGCTGCTGTTAAACGATATCGACTGCTTTTCGCATAACCTTCGCATTTAATGCTACTTGTCTCGTAACATCTCCTGGCCAGCCTGAATACGAACGGATAAAGATTCTCCGGCTGAATTCTCGTCCCTGTTCCTCTTCCTCGCTGTCTCTCGCTCGCGCGAGCCGCCTCGCCGTTCCAGCATGCACCAATTCATAAAATCCCTGGAGCGAGCCTAAGCGCTCCACTAACTCCGTCGACGAGTCGCTGACCTCGGGATTCAGCGGTGCGCATCAGCTGCATTTCTCCATGCGCATAGACCAGTTGCGCTGCGATGCTCATGGTAATCCTCGGAGGAACAAGGAACCTCGGTGTATCTTCGCGAAACGAGGAAATGCCGTGGAACGAGCGAAAAAAATGAATGCTCGAGCAAGATTATGAATCGTAAGAGATCCTGAACAGGCGTCGATGGCTAACAAAAGGCGCGAAGGATTATTAAAAGAGGCTGCCACCGATTCTCTTCCACGACTATCACGCTGCGAAAAGTGTTATTGACCTACCGTGATGATTTTGCACGGCATCGGATGACTGACGATTATGCAAGAATCATTGGCGTAGCTACGTGGGGGCCAACTCCAGTCCGAACGCGTGCCGATCGCATGCTGTGACCATATAACGCGTGGCGACTTAACGTTCGTCCAGCGACGATCCAACGCGCAACTATAAAACGCGTGGCGATATTACGGCGGTAATCGTAGTGCGCGAAATTGCAACTCGCACGTGTACAACGCGCGAAATTGTCGAGGGTAGTACAACATGTGAAATTATATCGTGGGGTTGGAATAGCAACCTGTGGAATTGCGAGGCATGGTACGCCATCTTGTGGAATTAGGAGACGTGGAATTATGGTGCGAGAGGTTACGGCTCGTGCAATTACAGAGCATAGATTTCAACTTATGAAATTGCGGCGCGTGGAATTACAGCTCGTGGAAGTACGACTCGTGAAATTTCAACGCGTACGATTTGAACTTGTGGAATTGTTGCGCATAGAATTGTGTCACGTTGAATTACTGCACGTTGCAGTTCAGCGTGTGAAATTTCAACGCGTAGAATTTTAACTTGTGGAATTGTGCATCGAATTGCGACACGTGAAATTGGAATGCGTGGAATTTCAACTTATAGAATTACAGCTCGTGGCATTTCAGCGGATAGAATTTCAGCTCAGGAATTTCGACGAATATAATTATAGCGCGTGGTACCTCGACACGTAGAACCTCAAGTCGTGCAATTACGATACGTAGAATTTGAACTAGTGCAATTACAGCGTGTGGAATTTCGCGCCATGGATACCAAAGCGTATGACCATATGTGTAACACGTGGATATAGTTGATGGCTGACCTCTCTGGAAAATCCTAGTTACGCCAATGTCACGGATGAATCAGACAACTTTCGTCCAACAACGTTTGTTTGTTGCAAATCGCACGTTCGTGGTGGTCGATTGTCCTCCGTACTCATTACAGATACACGGACGAAGCAACGTTACAACTGGCAATTACGCAGATAATTGCCGTCGTAATTTGCTAAAACGCGTAAACGGAATCTCTTGATTTCAACGGAACGGAGCAATGAAAGAGGCATAGAGAACGGCCGTTTCGGCCGTTTAATGACGAGTCTTTTTAACGTTGAATAATAACGTCGGTTTACCAAAGGGAATAGCGACGGAACACGTGCGACCTGATAAATGGGCCGAGTGGACAGAGGCCAGGGAAAAAATGAAGAATTACCTTGTCGTAATCCGTGGTCATCGCGGTGTTCTCCTTGCAGAGGTTCTTGCCTCTTAGAAGCCACCGTGTAAATTCTATCAAAGTCTGTCTTACTCTGCGCCGGGGTACGATCATGCCCCACTCCGGCACGACTACACGTGAAAAGTCACGCTCTGCTGACTTCAGGTATAGTTAGTCCCCGATATACCGGGTGTCTCTCGCTTCTCGTCGAATCGCGTCCACGTCGATTCGTGTCCTCCTCTGATAATATTACACCGTCACACGGATTTCGTTCGCGACAACGCAACGAAGAGACTTTGTCTTCGAAGCGGAGATTGTTTGTTGTAAGCGCAACTGGCGAGTTGCACAAAGCGTTCCACGAACAACTAAACGGCCCTGGCTTCAATCACGCGATCGACATTTTATTGGGAGTATAAACCCGTGGGGCTAGCGTCGTTAAACAAACCGTGGAAACGCATTCCTACGAGCTACGTGTGGAGTCGGTGGTAATGTCTTATGGTTCGGTGCACGTGAAATTATCGGTACCGCGTAAATTGTTCGCGTTATTAATACCGTGCGTGCTTGATACACCATGAATCCTGTTGCAATTAAGAAGATACGAACAGTTATTTCTTTCTTTGTACGTCGAGTCAACCGATTGTTCCAAGGATATATCTGAACGAATAAAGCCGTCCCCGTGTCGTTGTGTAACGTTGTTTCGTACGAATAGGAAGTAACGTAAGGGTGCGTTTAGAACAGTCTATCAATCTCAGTTGACGCATTCGTTCGTGCTCGCTTAGCGTGGAAAATCATCGAGCAAACTGTTCGGTTATAGATATCAAACAGGTGAATGTTTCACGGTATACCATAGAAATATGCCTACAGACTTCTGCAATTTAAATGATGTATTTCTATAGTTTAAACGTACGTGAATGCTTAGTTCGATAGATTTAATCGCTCTGAACTGAATCACGTCGAATTGAATCACGGGGAAACGAGTTGCATCGAATTGAGTCGCGTCAAGTCAAATCGTGTCGTGTTAAAGCGTGTCAAATTAATTCAACGAGTTCTCATTAGATCATTCGTTCACATAAGCTATTCGATCCAGTAAGCGTAAGCAATCGTCGAGGAACGGAAGAACGTTGTTTCCGGTCAAACTTTGCGAAAGCGGTAAGCAAAATTTGCATTGGCTCGCTTAGTCTAAACGCACCCTAAAGAAACAAAAGCGTACGGTCGGGTCGCGTGTACAGTCGAGAGCAAATCAGGATTCTCTAGTGAAAATATCGCAACTGAGAAGCCTCCCACTTGTTGATCCGTAAAGATCTTTAGAAATTTGAAAATTTGTGAATGGATTAAGGTTAAGGATTTAGAGTTATTGGGACTCGAGGATTTTGAGATTTGCGAATATAGGGACTTATGGGCCCCAAATAAAGGCATTTGGGAATTTGTGTATTTGGAAGTGTGGAAATCTGAAGATGAACAAATTTATAAACTCGAAAATTTTGGATATTTAAAAATTAAGAATTTTGAAATTTGGGAACTAGAATGTTTAGAACTATAAAAGTCCAGTAATCTAAAAATTTGAGAATATCAAAATCACAAAGTATACAAATTTTGAAACTTTGTAATTCGATAATTCATCAAATTTGTAAGCTGGTTTGGAAAGATAAAAATTGTAAAGTTCGTAGATGCGTAGTAATGGCGAAGGAGGTGTAGATTGCATCGGAGTGTACGCTGGTAAAATGCGGTGTCGGGCCGGTGCCACGTGCCCGAAACGTCCAGCGGCATTCGATCATCCGCGGCGGTTCACCGGAAAAGCATGGACAGGGCCCTTATTTTTCGATCGGCGTGTACGCGCGTGTGCGTATCCCGTTCGCATACGGCCCATCATTTTGCTACGGCGTTGGCCTATTCGCCGGTTCGGCCGAGCTGAGTCACACACAACACACCGGCAGGTCTCTCCCCGTCTCTGGCAGCTCTCCTCCTTTTCCCTTTCCCCTTCGGTTCCTTCGGTCCGTGCTCCCTTCCCCGAGTTCTCCCTTCGAAATCCTCCCTTTCCCCTCGGTGTCCCTCACCTGTGGCTCGTTCCTGCGGCCCCTGCGGCCGCAGGCTGACTCCCCAGGTCGACTGACTGAGCCGACTGTCTCTACGGCTGGCTGGCACGGCGTAGCCACCCAGCCGTTCCAACCAGCCAGCCACCTTCCTTCTCTTTCGCGTGTATCGCCAGGTCGGCTGGAGTTTACCTGGCGTTACCTGCCAGCCTGCAGCCTCAGTTCACTCACGTCACTTCGAGCAACCGGTTCGCGGCCTCCTCCGGGCGCAGCTCCTACGACTTTAAAAGCCTCCTTCTCGAGCCTGCCTCCTTTTTTCCTTTGTACCAGCGTAACCGCCGCGCCGCGAGGTTCTTCTTCCTTACCGAAGCTTCGCCGATCTTCTCCTCTTTCCCTCGCGTTACCGACTCCCACAGTATCTCGGTACTTCTTCTCTTCTTCGATCGCTTCTTTGTTTCGTCGCGCGGCGTTTTCATCCCGAGTCGAGAAAAATAGCCTCGTGGTGACTAGCTGGTTCTCCGCGTATCGTGGAAGATGGAGAGCCGGCTGAAAAATCATGTTCCGTGCGAGTACGTTCGGGTCCGGTTCGAGGAAGAACTTGAATGTGGTCGCTGAAACTGGACAACAGTGAAATGTTGATGGGACTCGGTCGAGAAGCTGAAGGTATTGCCGGTCAGTGAGAGAAGGGGACGTATCGGAGAAGAGGTCGTTACCAATGGCGATCGGTACACAGCATCGGGCTTGTTCGACAAGCGAGGTATCAGCAACTCTGTTCGCAAGTATCGCGATCGACCGGATAACGCGTGTATTTCGTATATCTGATTTCGCGTTAGAAACGTGTCGCGATGTTCGAGCGGAAATGTCATCGGAGCGTCACGCTCGAAGAAACGTCGATCGAGAACGCTCGCGAGTACGACGTCACGCGAAATACGAGTATCCGCGTTTCAGCGGTAAAGAGTAGCTTTATGTAACGAATGGGTCAGCACCGGACGACGGTACGTACGTGGATATTTTTCCGTCGAGCCGTTTATTGTTCGAGGACGCAGGTTCCCGCGTGAAATGCCGCGAGACTTTTTGCATCGGTCGCCGGTGAAATCTATTTCCGAGCGCGGTTCTCGACGCGGTTTCTCTTTCTTGTGTACCCGAGATTTTCATCGGGTCACTGTCCTCCTCGCTACGGTCACCGTTATTCCTCCGGCTCCGTCCTCGCCAACGAAAAACATCGCTGCGCCGAAGAAAGGATGATTGCGCAACCACCAGCGAAACCCACAGGACCCCTTCGTTTTTTTTCGTCCTATTACGGCCCATGAAATTACTACGCGTGCAATTAGAGCGCAGAATTATCGGTGCGCGAAATTATGGCGCGTGGAATTTCGGCGGGTAGAACTCGGACGCGTAGAATTATCAGCACGTGGAATATCGGCGCGTGGAATTACAGCGCATGGAAGTTCGGCGTGTAGAATTACGACGCGTGGAGTTACGGCACGTGGAATATCGACGCGTAGAATTACGGCACGTGGACTATCGACGCGTGTAATTACGGCGCGTGGAATTACGACGCGAGAAATTATAGTTCGTGGTTACGTTCTTTGGATTAATCGCAAGCAACCAATGGCTACTAGATCGATAGTTAATCGGTATTTGCATACCGTCGCGCGTTAGCTTTCACGCGAGCATATCCCGGAATGCAAGGAGCGACGATCTATCTATCGATTGATCACCGGGCAAGAATTCACCCACGTAACGACCGAGTTTCTCAAACGGCGAATCTATGTCATGATTTAATAACGGCTTCGAAAGTCGTTGCGGCACGGAGCGCATTCGCGGTTGGTCTCAGGCTTGTTTGGTATTTTATTGTTTCCGATCCTCTCTGCCGGTTTGCCCTTTCTATCGCACGGTTTGGTCACGGTGCAATTCTGTTCTTTCGCCGTCGGTCACGATCGATATCGCTCGATAAGATAAGCTAAAGGGAATTCGGTTTTTCTCGATGTTGACGTTCCAACGGATTACGCGTTGCGCCGTGAAATTAGTCAGAACCCCTGTGGTATGTTCGTACACGAAGGCATTTTGTAAGCATTACGCAATGACCGACGGAAAATCACTAGGAACAAGAAACGCTGCAGTTTGACGAAGGTCAGTACAATGCACGCGGATAACGCGTACAATGCACGCGTGACCACCGCCGGAATATGCACTCTAACGCTTCGCCTGCATATTCCGTAGCCGTTTATTATCGGCCACGGTGCCTCTGGGTTTTTCCTTTTTTTCTTTCCGATTCTGAATCACGTACCTTCGATTCGATTCGATTCGATCCGAGCGTCAATCGGGAAACGTGCAGGAACGTGCGCGGCAAATCGGTAACTCCGCCACGAGCGGAGAGCCGCTGATCGCGACTAGAGAGGAATTCAACGTTTGACCTATTTGAAGCGAACAGAACGATTTAGAGAACGTAGTGTTTCAACTATTGTTCGTGACCATTTTCTTCTCTTTGTACGCATCGTTGCTGAAGAAATGTCTTATTAGACGGAACGTATTCTTCGTTGATATCGGTTGATTGTTCGCCTAACGGAAATGGAAATGGTGAATCCCATTCGCGCAATTAGAATTTTTATCCGGGATTAGCAAGTACTATTGTATCTTCGGGTACCGTAGACTTTGCTAGGGAAAATTGCGATCTAAGATACTTTAAGGAATTAGCTAGCCTAGTCCGCCAAGGAAATAGCGATATAAGGAAGGAAAGTTCCACTACTTGTACAAACCACTGGAACTCCATATACCTATACCCTTATATCCTTCTGCACATAAATCTCGTGATCTCTACATTTCTAATTTTCCTCAGTGACGGAAAAGATGTTAAATATTAAAGTTAACGGGTCTTGAATGGCTGATACGAAGGTTAAACAAAGAGATAACAAGATGGACGAGCAGTCGAAGCTGTCGAAAAATTCAGTTCGATCGAACATCGACGAGGGAGATTCGATTCTCTTGAGAACGGGTTGAAAGATAGGGGTACCGAGTGAAACCGACAGTTTTCTACGCGGCTCTAACGTATCTAACCAGTTTCAAACTAGCGTATTTATTATAGCTTTTCCTTATTTGCTTTCAGTCACGGGAACTGATCTTCGTTATGAACGAAGACGCGCTGTAGCGCAACTATTAGAATCGGTGAAACGATCTTTCCCAATCTAGACAATAAACTAAAGAAGCCTTGTTTCGAACGTCGTATGCAGCGGAGATCGTAAATCTTTGCCTATCTGCGGAATTGCAGCCGCGTGTCGCAGCGATGAGAATTCGCGAAAAATCATGGCACGCTGTCCGTGAAAAATACGCCGATAACCGTAATCTGCTATGACACACTTAACGTTTCTTCGTTTTCGAAACGATAGCGCTTGTCTCCGACGGCCGAGTCGATAAAGATAAATCCCGAAGATTTGCTGTCCGGTCTCGTACAGCGAAATCGTTCGAACATGGACGTAATTGGCAGTCGTAGGCCACGACGAACGAAAAGACACCGATCGGGAGACTGTTATTTTCCGCGGCACGTCCGTGTCCCGATGTTCGAGGCAGGCGTGAGAACCGGAATGATAGCATGACCGGAAGAGCGGCTTGAGAAACTGAGGAGAGACTTGCAGATAGTCGTTGAAGAATCGCTAGGGTATATACATGTATATAGCGGCGGCGCACTGAGAAGATTCGAATCGTGAGAACCAGACGGGAAAACACGGCGACCGGGTTCCCTTGCATACCAGACCTCGCCAACTTTATAACAAATCGCTGGAAACCGTTCGCTGATTGAATTAATGCTTGTAAATTAAAACGTGGAACGAACAGAAAAAAGAAATAAGAACGGACAAAAGAGGAATCGTTCAAACATCTAGCGGTATAATCTGTTACTTAACGCCTTGAACGGCGTGGGGGATACCGGTGACTGGCACCACCAATTTAATACGATTCAATAACCCAAAGAAATTAACGAAAGAACATTTTCTACTGCAAGTATAGCGGACTCTTGTTATATTGCCATATCTAGTTATACTTCGCTTCAACTTTTAGACATGTGGCGCTTTTATGCACTTTCCCAAGGCACGAGAATTCAAGGGCTAAACGGTGTTACCGTTTAGTGTCGTTATTTCAAATATTTCAGTGCAACAGGTTGCAACTCCACAGCGCTAGAATTTGATATATCACTATTTCAGATCTCACACTTCAATAGGTCGCAATTCTATAGCGCTGTAGTTCCTTTACACAATTGCACGCGTTGCAATTTCATGTTCTACAAACTTACAGCATTGCAATTTCACGCGTCGTATTTTTCCAACACCGTTTCCACGCGTTGCAATCTAACGTGTTGCAATTATATACGTTACAATTTCAAGTGTTGAAATTCCACGTGTTATATCACCAGACGTTAGATCGCTACGCATTAGGTCGCTATCGCGGATCTTCACGCATGGTATTACAATAGGTTATACAATGGGTATTATAGGAGGTTTCACATTGCATCACCACTTGTTAAATCACCATGCGTTATATTGCTCTCACCCACCACCAAAGAACCCTTCAATCTACATAGATTGTCGCAATATCAAAAGAAAAAACTTGTTAGCTAACTGAGTGTATTACCGCTGCTAGAGGTTTCCTCCTCGCATTTCTGGCAATATAACGAGAGTCTTCCCTTGAATTACAAAATTTGTTAAGATACTTTTCTCGAAATAAGGAATTCAACCGTTCGTTTCTCTACTTTTCTACTCTATTTTTAATTTCAAAGTATTCCACAATGACAGTGCTCTATGTGTGTTACCGTAAAAATTAATTCTCCGAAGAAAAAGCAAAAAAACGCAGAAAAAGCAGCGAAGGTCCGTGACGGAGAAAAAACACAAAGCCAATCAAAAGTAAATTAAAGACAGGACGATCCGAGGAGAAAATTGTGAAATCCTGGCGGGCGGTTAGAAAATAGAGAGAAGAGAAACGGTGGGAAATGGTCGGGAATCGAAGGACGAGCTCGATGAACGCTCGGAGAACAAATCGTGGCAGCGGTTGGCAGATATGGCGGACGCGGCTTCCGGGAAGGATCGTTGTTCCGTGACGGAAGAGGCAAAGTGGGAGGGAGTAACAGCCGACGATACTTCGACCGTGAATTATCCTCGAGGAATCCGTTTCTTTTCCTCGGTTTCTTGCCCGATGCTATTCGCCGGACACCGCACACTTTTCTGGCCTGTCTAATTCTCTTCGGGCTGTCACGCTTCGCGGTGGATCGAACACCGAAAACATCGGCGTTATACCGACGAGTTGCATAACCGTAGCGGTCGTCGACCTTAGTTAGCGCTCGAAACGCGGATATTTAGTTAACGTTACCGGCGTACGTTCGTGCGGTTTACATTTCGCGCGAGACGGCCCGCGAACAGGATTTTAATGACCGATAAGCGAGAACGCGTGGTCGAGGGGTGAAGTTCGAGCTTGGATTCTGTAAATGGCACTGGAAGAATTCACGGGGGATTTATGAAACGGGCCCGTGGAGCTCCCGTGTCATACACAGCGTCCGGCCGTGCAACGCGATAAGCCCGACGCAGATCGTTCGCCAGGCTGGTTATCGGTTTTTAAACATCGAACGTTTATGCAAAGAAGCTGATCAACCGAACGGGTACGGAACCTACTCGAGCATCTGTAGCTACCACTCGAACACCACGGGATCCCGGAAATCGTGCTACGACTACGCGTTTATGTAACCGGTATCGGCAGAACGACGCGATACGACCCGAGAATCGGGCTACGTACAGATAACAGATCGTTAAGCTTCGCCACGATACGTGGGCCGCTCTTACAACTGACGTCACTGCTGATGAATATTCCGATCATTTTCTTACGTGTCTCTATCCAAATCAAATTAGCTTCACTTTCCAATTCTACTCTTATGTCTAATAACAGCCTTTATACATATAATCCTGATATTGTTGGTAGCCTTGGTAATTTTGATAGTCTTGTTAGTCTTAATGACCCCGATAGTCTAAAGTGATGTAAAACATTAAGTTTTTATAGTCCTCTCGAGAGCCTTACAAGGTTCGATAAACTCGAAACTCTTGACAAATTTAAAGGTTTTTGATAGTCTCCGATAGGTGAGTTAGAAAGGAACGATCGTGAATTAATCAACATCTGAATATTTCTGGTTAGACTTCTCAGGAAATAAGCGGTCGCTGGAAGCCGGTTGAAATCGTGAATCAGCAATGGCGACGACTCGTTCCGCGAGCAGCAAAACGCGTAATGGCACAGGTAAAAACCGAGGAGGTTTTTAGCGATAACATTTATGTCCGTGGTTGATTTTTGCGCGACTGGTGCACGTGGTAAGCAATTGGCCTCGACTTGGCAACAAGCGACGACCTTCTGGCTTAGCGGACGAGCACGCTTCTGCACGGCTGCGAACGTGGACGAAAGACGCGTTTGTCGAGCGAAATGCATCGTCTACGGAAGAGGGGAGAAGAACGGGGGACATCGCCAACCGGAAATGCAGCTCGTCCGAGCAAAAGAAGAAAGTGTCGGCAGGAAAAGATTGCGACAGTGTCTGCGGATCGATTCGCGACGCGACACCTGTCTCGCACCCTGACCAAGTAAGTGCGTTTCTTTCCTCGCGTCGTCGACGAGCAAACGTTTAGGGGATTTCGTTTGAATCCTGTTTCGCACGTCATCCAGTTAGTGGGAACCAGTTTAATAATGCGTTTACGTACCACGCAGTTTAGGTAAGTTTAAGAGGATCGGTCGAATGAAATCTTCCTTGTCAGGGAAACTGCGTCTTGCGCGCTCGTTTAAATTTAACATAAATCAGATCAATGTAAATCGATCACGAGGCACTCGGTAACTGTAGACTCTAGAGCGTTATCGACGTATACAGTAACAAAGGGATTACAATGCTGACGTTTGATTACCTGTTGCATCACACCTGTTGCTATACTTGAACCACGTGACCGACACGGTGGCCATGAAGAGATTTTCTCGATTGTCCTGGTGCAGGTGGTGTATCGATCGTACGGTCAGTCGAACAGTCGGTATCTACCGAAAGCAACCAAACAATACACCACAATAATTCGATACGTCGATGTACACGTGCGTATGAAATCATAGGGGTGACGCACCACGTTCATAAACATAACGTGTTTTCGTATCTCGGAGCAGGTGTTAGGATGTCATGGCTTCCGTTAAACCTGAAATGAGAATCGGTAGTTGATACTTGGATAATTTGAAAGTCGAGCATTACGTAAAAATGTTCAAATTTAATATTTGTGAATTTGAAAATCCCTTGGTTAAAAGTTTGAGTGTTTAGGTCTCCCTAAACGTTATCTCCGAAGCTCTAAAACGTTGAATGAGAACCCAGATACTCGATTACCCACAGGACGGATAACCGAAAGAAGCGGGCAGGGGACAGATATCCAATCTTTGCTCGTCGGTATCTAGTCGATTTTCTAGTTCAAAGTTAGGGTTACTTATCGGCGTATGCAGGCAACGACACGGTCACCGCAGAATTTACAAGCGATATCGCCTTCGTGAACGACAGTTATTCCCGTTCCTTTTTTCCAGGTTGTCACATATGCTGGTATAACTGTCTGTCCAACTGTTGGCCACTTGTCAAGATACCGCGAACGATTTTCAAAGCACACACCCGGAAGAGGGTTCCTCGAACGGGGTCTTGGGACGAAGCTTGGTCGCAGAAAGATGCACGACTCTCCCGAGAGGTCTTTAGCCCCGAAACGAATATTTTCGATCCTCCCTGTCGATAAACCAGCTAGCCGTTTGATCGTGCTTACGTCGTCGCAGGAATCTCCCGATCTCATTGTTCGTGAGCAGCAGGCCAGAAAGCGGTGCTTCCGGTTTCAAGTTGGCTCGTACACGACGGACGGACGGACAGGCCTGGTTGCATCCCGACCAACGTCCAGGTAAACACCTGCGCCATATTTCACGGGTAAAAGGATCAAGGTCGAAAATGAATATACCGTCGCCGGGTGATCCGTTACATCCTTCTTTGATTCCATTGTAACTTTACGATCGCGTGTTTTACAGGCACGTTCCTAGCCATGCTGAAACTGGAGAAGCTCGACCAAAAAGGATCAAAAGAAACAGGTAAAATTACCTTGCAAAATCTCTTCTCGCTGCAGCAAATGTATCTAGCTGTAATACGGCCCGTTCTTTAACATTTTCAGAGACTTCCCTAAATCCTTAGGCTCTTAGGCTTTTCGTAGAATTTCTCTATAGAACTTCTTCGACTCTTCTTAAATGAGGTTTGGGGACGCAAGAATTTTAGGATACAAAGATTTGAGAATATATCAATCTATTGATCTATGTAGGGATCTGAAGATCTAAGGACCTAGGATCCTAATAAAAATATAAAAATTCTGACATTTCCTCCTCGAACCTCATCTATTTTCCTAGAAAAGGAAAAAATGCTCAGCACTTTAAATGCACGCAAGGCGTAACTGTTTCTTGGACGGCGTTATTTTCCATGCGCAATTTACAATACAATAACAAAAAAGAATAAAAGTTTGTAGCAACTAACAACCAGTGTAATTACATTTACAGTCACGGACGACCACGTCGGTATTATCCTCGTCAATGGAAAACTGTCGTGGTACCGGAAACCCGTAGCGCCCCGGGGAACCGGAAGTCGTCGTGGGACCGCTCGGAAACTTGAAAATATCGCATACAGCCTTCACGTTCCATGGGAACCATCGTCTTGACACGCACTTGGATAGATTCTCCTGTATGTTTTCCGCATTGCGTGTAAGAACGTCGAGGTGCTGCTTAGACGGTACACACGAGGTTCACTGTAACGTCATAATTTACTTGCGCGAATCGTGAGAACATGATCTTTTTAGTGGAACCGTTTTCCATTAAACATTCGTGTTTCTATTGTATTATCGATATCGCGTTGCACAATCGTGCAGCATTGTTCTTGCGCGTTTGGTAACGTGTTATATGGCCGTGCGCCAGCTGCCGAACATTTAACCGCACAAGGTCACTTTCCTTTTACGAATTATGGTTGAAATGAGTTTTTAATGAGTTCTTGGCTCGTTGTTGGCGTTTGTTCTTGTCGCGGTTTCTTCTTAAACACGGTGACCTTGCGCAACCTACATTCTTGGCCATGGTTATGTAGCGGGCGTAGAAAGCATTCGAAAATCGATTAGTTTTTAGTGATATTTTGTAATAGTGACCTCAGATGATCAAAAAACGAAGTTAATTGCTTACTGTTGGTATCCACTTTGATTTTCTGTTCGTGTCAATTTCTACGCCCTCTGTAATTGAGCCTAATACAAATCTACGTACCTTGCAAATTGTACTTCTTACACAAATATGCTATTTAGACAAATGTTACTTATATAAATTGTGAAGAAACAGTACGAAAATTATTTTTGGATATGAATCCTAGAATGTCTAAACAGTATTCATTTTCCGTTCAGAGAAGGAAGCTTTATTTTTGATACAAACAAACAAGCGTGTAGGCGTTATCGAACAAATATTTATTTGGCAAACAGTATGTAAATAATCGAGCGTATATAAATTTAAATTGTGCGGTTGAAACGTAGGCTTCCATTAAAAGTAAAAGCTAAATTAGGTGTGTAGATTTTCCCTAGGCTCATCCTACATTCCAAAGCTAAATTCAAGTAGAAACTAAACTGAATAAAAACCGAATAGAAACTAAAGGCTTCTACATTGTACGAAGGAAGCCTAGTTTGCCTCCAAGTGTATATACAAGTGTTACTATTACGGTAACACACCGTGTTACCTATTTACCGATCACCATAGCGGTTTTAGTTAGTACCAGAATATCGATCGTTAATAACTGAAATTAACTATTCAGGAACGCGCCTATCCGCTTCCGAGTACGTGTACAACCTACACGCGATCACGGTTGTGTTATGCCATCGGAGGATGGTTATACCTCTATGATTCATGGAACTTATCTTTATGGTCAGGTGAGTAACGCGTCGGTCCCATAACAATGGGGAAAGGTGGCCAACAGATGAATCCTGCCAGTCTTCTACACAACCATGAACACGCAACGCGTTGTCCCTTTCTCGACAACATTTTGTCACGTATTAAGTTAACGAGTCATTTGCTGGGCCTTTCACCACGATTATGAGCGTCGAAGCGAGAAGTCACTCGAAGAACTCTGCGAAGGTGCGTTTACACGGGACGAACAAAAACACGGGGCACTCGTAGCTGTTCGTCTAAGTATAAATTACTCCGTGACAATTTATCAAACAGTATCGCCCTAAAAGACGAGAATAACTCGTGGATCTTGTGTTTAGATTGTGTTCAAAATTAGATTCGCTGGTATTAATCATTTTAATTTTATCCTTGCGGAGGAAGAATGATCGCCGTTGGTTTAAATGCGACGTGAACGAAACATTTGTCCAGACGAAATGCTCGACGTGCACGTACGCGTATATGTATCTCTAATACGTATCTCTTTAAGCTTCTAGACGTGGCTTGATTCTCGTCCAGAAGTCGTGGGCGAGCACGGACGTCATTAGAGCTTGCAACTTCCTCGACGATACTCGTCCTTGAACGAGCGAACGATATTTCTGCGAGCAGAGAACTAGTTGTTCGCGCTTCCGTCAGTGTCAATGCTCAGTGTCATCGTTGCCTCGAAAATTGTAAAAATAATCGCGAAACGACGTTGCTGCGAGGGAAGAAAACTCTTCTCAGACTGCTAGTCGATTTTATTCGGCGGTTTGTCATATTTCTTGTGGCCGTTGCCTTTGACACTGGAGCTACCGGCGTTGAAGGCATGCTTACTTTCAAATCGTAAATAAGGGGTAAAAATACTGAAGCTTCGACTAAAATATGCAACCATTTTTTATTTCGACAAAATATGTCAGACATTTCACAAAAAACGGTAGAACTACGAAATTTTGTAATATTAAATATGAAACCTGAAGCCAATTATTTTGACTGGCTGGTAGGTCAAGCGTACTCGTCGATTTTATGAGGTCATCGATGACTGACACAAGAAATTTGATATATTGTAGTAAAAAAAAAGGAGCAATGATTAATTTTGAATAATTTGAATAATATGTAGGTGTTGCAAGGTACCAACTTGAAAGGTTAAATTTGGAAATGATGTAATTTATGTAAATTATTATTTGAATAGAAATCAATAGGAATCTTCATTTTCATTGTAGCACTCGTTAAGATAATATTAATATTCAATTTCGTATTCAATTATATTAGTTTTATACATATTATTCACTTCAACCGATAATATGTATAATTCATGGTAAGATACGTACAACGAAATTAATGCTAAAAGATTAGAAAATAACATGCAATTAAAATAGTTGAAGAATCACTTTGAACATGCGATCGCAACAGGAAGAATACAAGTGCGAGATTATAGTACGCGATAATGATACATAACTCGTGAAATATCTTAATTTTAATCAATTTCAATCAATATTTTCTTTATTCGAGCAAGACTGATTGTAAAACGAGCAAAAGTTGTACAAAGATTTGCGGAAGCAATTACATACAGTAGACTCTCGTTATACTGCCACTGTAAGAGCAGAAAATTCTTCATGTTAATATGACATCTTCGTGTCCTAAGATAATGACGGAGAGCAATGTTAAGTATGGCGATATAATGCATAGCACTGTAACGGATGGGGATGAAAAGTGTAATGATACAATCGGTAGCGGTTTAATGTATAATACCACAACGTGAAACGAACCAATGTATTATTATGAAGAAATTATAGTCATCTACTGCATAATAATGCAACATGCGGCGATATAACATGTGCTAATAATGACACGAAACTATCTAACTCAAGATTCAACACGTGGCAATACAATGCATGAAAATGCAGCATATGGAAGTGCAACATGTGGAATTACAACGCATGAACTTGCGATGCATAATAATGCAACGTCTGGAATTGCGACGTGTAGAATCATAATAAACACATAATAGACGTGTAGATCTACTATACACAACATATAATACCATAAGTGGCAATATAACACGAGTATCTTTCGTGGATCAATGTATTATAACAGTGGTCGAGCGCAGTTGGCGCATGTGAAAGTTCATACAATGATGGCAATATAACGAGAATCTGCTGTATTTAGAAAGAAAACAACAACGCTTCAGGAAATACAACGAGTCGTGTGCGTAATTAGAGGCCACCTGATCTTGGCATCGAATGAGTCTGTGAAATAGACTCCCGGAAACTATTATTTTCATTTGAGTTGCTAATGACCGGCTGCACAACAGCGAAAGCCGCGCTGCCACGTAATCTTCTGGACACGATAATTACTATTCATTTAATACCGACAACACGATACACCATGAACTACGGGAGCCATGGGTTAAACGAAAAGAAGAATGTTCGTACGTACGTGGAGAAATTATGTAATCCTAACACGATCGCGTTTCACGAACAGTATATCGAGATAACACGGAACGCGTCGCTACATTATTATTAGCAACGTAAATATTAAAGTATCGAGCATCATCGTTATTTATAGCATGTTGTAGGTTATTCGTAAGAACTACAAATTCGTATCGCATCCACGATGAATTGTACGTACGTGTCCTCAGTCAAGGATGCTTCGCTCGGTCCAATTTCGATACTCGTGCAGTCGCCGCAGAAATTGTACAGATGTGGATGGAAATGGTTTAATTACATTTTCGAAAGTGGCAAAGATTTAGGTTTGGTTTCAGATAGACTGACGATAGTTAGGGTATATGCACTGTTAGATTGTTGACAGTGTAATGGAGATCTCGGACGATCTATTGCCTGTACTTTCTAGTAGTATCAATAAACGTTGGATTATCGTAATCCACAATGTTCCAGATTTTCAAGTTTCCAAATTCCCCAACTCAAATAATCAAATCACCTAAATGTCAAATTCCTCAACTTTGCGTCAGATTATCGGAACTGTCACACAAATGCGTTGCGTTTGAATACTCCGCATACAAAGAACATAGTAAATTTGTGGAAATCAAAGACGCACGAGTATTCCGATACAAGTATTCCATCGTCTGGTCGTTCCACGTCGACGTGCATCTGGACGACGGCCAGGGTCAAAAATAAGCCGAAATTCGATGGATTCGCCGATGATACGCGACCACTTCGCGCCTCCGTGCTTTCCTCAGCGGCCATCCATATTACTGGAATAACAGAGATTAGAAACCGTGTCATCAAGGATACTCGCGTGATTTCCCCGAACCGTCTCTATTTCCGCGATGTCGCGTTCATAAAGCAACGATCCCACGCTCTGTCTCATCCCCCTCGATATAAACAGAATTTCTCGCAACAGTGACAGGGTGTCTATAAAAAATTGCAGCCTCGTTACTCAGACCCCTCTGATGTGACTCACCGAAACCGATTTAAGCAATCATATGCAACGATTTTTATTTCGTTACCATTTAATTAGACTACTATCGATTTAAGTACGAAAATTTTAAGTACAGTGATTATGATCCTAAATGCAATCACCTCCATTTTAATGTACTTACTTTTAGTTTCTCTAGTGTTTAATCTCTAACTTTAACAATAATAAGTTGTATAATTTGGAGTATTTGACACGGGTGTTTGTGATTAGTAGAAGCGTACAAATCAGGTATCCGAGCATCGTTACGGTCCATCAACCCTTATGCAATTCGGTACACGAATAGCCATCGACTTTAAACATAAGTCGACGTAAAAGTTTTACGATATTTACGCGAGAACATAAAAAAGCTGTTAAAAGTGCCGAGCTGCCTACGCAACGATTAACGGAAGGTCCACAAAACGTGTCCGTGATTGTTCGACAAAATTTTAACCAACTTATCTCGCGTTCCGTGGTTGACGCAACCGTCTAACGGGTCCACGAATGACGACACGATCTCATCCTCCACACGGCTCGTATTTTTAAATGCCGCCTTTTTTCCCGCGGCCAGCCGCGAATCTTCCGCGATCGTCGTCTATAAATCACTCACGGATCCTCTGGCTGCTACCAAAGACACGATACTCACCGAGATAGAGATTCTCTCAGCTTCGAACACGAGAGAGAGAAAGATAGAACGAAATGTTCAGTGAGAGTTCCCGGATGATAGGTGGGAGAAGAAACGTGGTGAAAAGGGATGGAGGGGTCAAGGAAAAGAGGGAGGGGGGTAAGAGAAGGATAGAGAGCCTTTTGAAACCCCTCGGTGACCAGTTTAGTTCTGCTTGGCATTCGGACCACACGAGAGATCATGTGACAGAGAAGACACTCCTCGGATCCAGGATCTGACAATCGGAACGGCACAGATCGATGAACGGTCGTCGATCGATCGGAGTCTGAATCGAGGTGTCGGCCAATCTCTCCGATCGCAACGTGTTGCTCGGTCACGTGTTCGACGATTACGCGGTGCTCCCGTTCGCATCGAAGGACAGCGCTCGGTAACTATTGGATGATCCGGTGATCGGATGTTGCTCTCGTTTCGCGGCGGCTTATCGAGGATGGGAAGTTTCGAAGACTCGCGCTGCCGAGTGGATACGTAACGTACACGTGTTACTTCGTCTGAATCAACAAACGCAGCGGCGGTTCTTCGACGCGCGTTAGAACGAGACGGAAACGAGGAAAACGGTGGCTGGTTCGGGCGTGCGTCTACTCGTGGTGCGCGCTCGCGGCCGTAAATGACACTTGTGAAATCGACGCACACATTTTCAGCGCTTCAAGCGAGAGGGTCGTTGACAGCGCACCGTGTACGATAAATATACCGGTACGCGGTGCTGGTGTGTTCCGCCGTTAACTTTCAGGAAGAAGGGCACGCGACTTTACGTACCTATCCGGTGCCAGCACCTGTCGCGCGTCAAACATTTCAGGATTCTCCTTTGTGTCCGCTTCGGAGGAACAACCACGATATTCGAAGGGTCAGCAAAGGCAAATATGAGGTCGACCGTTTGCTGCTACGCGATCTAAGAATACCGCGAGTGGAACGTTGAACCGGGGCTTCCTTTCTTTCCACGTGTCCACACGGACAGATAAATCAAGTAACTTTCTTCGAGGCCTCCGTCGACCAGACAGTTGCCGGTTAAGTATGTCGGGAGACACCACGTCCGACGAGGAGGGATCCCAGGAGGATTCGCAACGATACGACATCGACGATCTAGAAATCATCAAGACCATAGGTGAGCACCGACCGATCTAGCAAACCACCGGCAGAAGCCTTTCACTGGAAACGGGCTTTCTATTCCGTCGCGATTCTACTGTGTTTAGAAACTACACGACCTGTTGAACTTGCGACTTTCACGCGATCGCTTTTATCCCTTTAGGGTTTCCAAAAATTCACTGCCCTCCTGAGTTTATTTCGATCTACCAAGGTACACTTCTTTTAGAACGAGTGTAGAACAACCTGTCGTCGCTTCTCTTTCATTTTGGCAGATGTAACCTGTAAATTTGACGATTGTCTACATTTCGAAATTCTCAAATTGTCGCATCTCTAATTAACGACTCACAAAACCATAACACACTAAGTCATAACTCACACTTTGAAGGTCTACCCCACCAGTGTACATAAAATACGGTTCATAAGATTTGATTTACAAATGAAAAGTTTGCTAACGATCGCCAGCGATGAAAAATTTAGTAACACGAACATTTTGTGTGGAACATTTACAATCGGCACAACACTACTACTGTTATCAAAACAGATACTGAATTTTATCTAAATAAATAAAGATCCGACATGCTAGTTTGTTTCCCGACTTCCACCTATTTATTTCTGCAGTAGATTTATTGGGAAATCAGTACTTTAACAGCGGTTGGTTCGATGCAAATTACTCTGGTTTCGATGAGTGGAATAATTGATGTCGCGAAAACAACAAAGTGACAAGCAACGTAACGTCCACTTGAAAAACGAGGGGAATTAGTCGTTGTCCGTCGAATCATTACGGTTACAGGAAAATATCATGGAATAGACAAACCACCCTCGTAAGCGAGAAAGTGGGCCAGCGAAGAACGAGAGGCTACCGGGTGTATATTTAACTGCTCGTTAAGTTCGAGTTACACGGAAGATCAGTAAAGTGCAGGTGTTTCCTCGGTGATTTTTCAGAATGTCCAATGTACAGGGATAATATGTTGCTCGACGATGGAGTAACAAAAAGAACGATAAACGTTCAAGAGGTGAAGATGGTGGACGGTATTTTCAGAGCATCCTAATTTCCTCGTGAAACTCGATAATACAGAAACAGCATGGCTTCTGGTTATCGCCGGATAATGTGCGATATCACGCAACCGACACGCGCGTAAACACCGCTCGAATAAATCTTGACGAACATCTATCTTTTATCGTTCCGTTTACGTTAAATTCAAACTCTTAGATTCGATTTTGACTATAAAACAGAACGCGCACGAAGATCGATCAGGACAGATGTGCGGACCGTTTGCTGCCGACACGTAGAACAAGTTTTGGACCCTCACCAAAATCCTCGCGATCATTTGTACCGGTAAAACGTCGCCGAGAAACGTCTGGCGCACGAAATTCAAGCGAGATTGTCATTTTCGATGCACGATTAATGACTCGGAAAGATTACACCTTCGCGGATTCTCAAATATTCACATCTTTGGTTTATCTACAAATTTTCGTGTTTTTACATTTTTTAATTTTTTCCATTACAAATCTTTAAATTTATAAACTCACAAATTCAGATTTTCCAACATTTTGAAAAATGTTAAAATCTTCAGATCCACTCTTCACAAATTCTTAAATTCCTAAATCGCCGAGTCTCTAAATCTCTATAAGTCTAAGTCCTCAAATCCCTAAGTCCCCTAAGCCCTAAATTCCCAGTCTGTCACTTCTCAAATTCCCAAACTCCTGAAATTTCTTTGAAAAAGATCCTAGCCGTAGACACATTGGACCCGTAAAATGCGTTCTTTTCGTCCGTCCATGAAATGCTATACATAATTCATGACCTTCGAGTGATTCAGCGGCGCAAATCTCGCTTTGGCCGCGAAATATTGAATGTTCCATCATTGACACCTGTTCTCAGCTGTTGACGCCAATTATCGGCGGTTGTTTCAAGGGTTTCGACACGTTCTCGTCCCTTATTCGCGTGTTCTGCCAATTTTTGCCACATTTATTATGTACTTCTCGCCGAACGCAAAGTGCTGTCACATTTCGCGACCAACACGTGCTCCCGGCCAATTTACCGGTTAATTTCAGAACAAACCGCGAACTGTAACCATTGCCATTTCGTTAATTGGTCGTGGTTCGTTTAGCAGACCAACTTTAGTCACCAATGTTTGTGAGGAAATGTACGAAACGGAGTGTATGCACCGATTATACAGTGCATTGATATTGAACTATTCGCTTAAATGATCGATAATACGCATCTGGTTTTTTTGCGCTTTAACCTTGAATATTTTATGCGACTGTAATTACCGATTGTAGGCGCAAATTGAATTGCGTGCGATTTGTTATTCCAATCATCGATCCCTTGATTGTTTATAGCAGATTTTAAAAGTTCTAGTTCTCGAATTTTCCTGTTTCAAAATTTTCCAAGTTGCGAATCTTCAATTATTATATTATTATGCATATGAATTTTCATATGTTTAAATCGTCAAATGGTCAAATACATTTTTGTTTCATACGAGGAAGTAAAGATCAAAGTAATGATGGAAGGATTATTTTTCAGGTACAGGTACATTCGGTAGAGTTGTACTATGCAGGCATCAAGGTACACCAATGGCCCTAAAAATTCTTTCGATGGTCGACGTGATCAGGCTGAAACAAGTGGAACACGTGCGAAATGAGATCACCGTCCTGAAAGAAGTCAAGCATCCCTTTATTGTAAACATGTAAGCAGCGTTTGCTTTCTCCTTTCTCCTCTTCGATTTCTCGAAAATCCGCAACATTGTTTCGTTAATTACAATTAAGAAAGTCACGAAGTTTATTGGTTGGAAGAAGGAAATTCTCGAAAAGAAAGCGTAACTGAAATCGATTAGAATGATAGTACATACTTTCCTAATCTATTGTGAACGATTTACCTCGATCTCGACTAATTACCAATTGATGGATACCTTTCCTCGACGTATAACCGTGTTCCTTAATGATTCTTTCCTCTATAATTATAGATATACTAACTTCAACGTAGAAAGGTGAAAAGAGAATTTAAAGAAACATAACTCTCAAAGTTATTTAAAGCAGAGTTTAGCGAACAGGAAACTCTTGGCGAAGTGAAGGTGCAGCTTGATAGCAAACATAAAATTTGAGAAAGGCATTTTTTCAGAATTATTTTTTAATTCGCATAAGCGAAGGTAAAATAAATAAGCAAATTTTCAAATGACAAGGTGATCAAATTGCTCAGTTATCAAATTTCTGAATTTCCAAATTTTCAAATGTTAGATGAATATCCTGAGGATATGTTTCAACCATCTGCTCTCTTCCAGGCTCTGGAGTGGAAGGGACGAGGCCAGGGTGTACATGTTACTGGAATTCGTTGCCGGTGGAGAGCTCTTCTCGTATTTAAGGTCAGCTGGCAGATTTTCCGGGCCTACCAGCTGCTTCTACGCAGCCGAAATTGTCTGCGCCTTAGAATACCTGCACAGCAAACACATCGTCTACAGAGACCTGAAGCCTGAGAACCTTTTGTTAGATAGCCAGGGCCACCTGAAAATCACCGACTTTGGTTTCTCCAAGAAACTCACCGACAGGTAAATCAACTCGACAAAAAATAAATGGTTTAACCTCTTGTTTATGAAATTGTTCAATACTTTGAATTACAGAAAATCCTTCTGGTTATCAATTGTATCTTCGCTAAATCTAATTTCATCACTTTTACCGTGCTTAACCGTTAAAACTGAATTTCAAATGAATCATGTATGAAACGTTTACATAAAATCATGTCCGACTTTCTATGTTTTGAAATTTAATACGCAATAACCTACTAATTATACAGATGAGGAAAATGAAGGAGGAGGTAATTATTATAAATAATGTTGTATTTGTAGAACATGGACTCTGTGCGGAACACCCGAGTATTTGGCACCAGAAATAATTCAGAGCAAAGGACACAATAAAGCTGTTGACTGGTGGGCACTGGGCGTACTAATCTACGAAATGTTGGCCGGTTTTCCACCATTTTTCGACGACAATCCTTTTGGCATCTACGAGAAGATACTGAGCGGAAGGATCGAGTGGCCAAAACACATGGATCCGATCGCCAAGGATCTAATTAAGAAGCTTCTGGTCGCCGATAGAACCAAGAGACTAGGAAACATGAGGCAAGGGGCTGATGACGTCAAAAGACATCGTTGGTTCAAATTAGTCGAATGGACAATGGTAATCTTTTCGTTCCATTCAATTCCAATTGAATTCCATACGTGTATATCTCAGTGACTCTCAAGAACTTCTAAACTTCAAAAATCATATATTTCATTGAATTTCAAATATCATGTATTATAATGAATGTCATGAACGTACATTTCATTGTACGTTTCATGTAATTGAACTGCAAAGACGTATATTTAAATGAACTTCAAATATGTACAATATTTCTAATCACGTAAAATTGGAGAGTGGAAATTTTTTATAAAAGAAGTGTCACAACCTGTGGCGATATAGCACTTGACAATACAAAACATAGTTGAATGGCCAGATAACACATATATATTTGGAAGTATGATGCTATCTACAAATCTGATAATTTAAAAACTTAAAAACATGAAAAGTTCTAATCTTGAAAATTAGACAGCTTAAAAATGGAATTAGACAATTTGATATTCTAAAACAGATAATTTGTGTGAGCAGGTACCTCAAAGAGCTTTAAATCCTCCGATACAACCACGAGTGAAGGCACCAGGTGACCCAAGTTGTTTCGACGATTATCCTGAAACGGACTGGCGTTCGCAACCCCCTCTGCCACCGGAACAACTGGCCTTGTTTCAAGATTTTTAGAAGGAAGATATGGTTCAACGATCGTGTCGTACCAGATTCTCGCCGACGTAAACTCGTTTTGAGAAACCTACGAATCCAGATTAGGATAACAAACGATCGTTGAGGAGGTTGTTCGTTGGTTTTAACAACCACCAGACGTGTACAGAAACGTGCTTTGAACATCACCTACTTCTTCCTCCCTTTCTCTCATTTTGTACATAGCTGTCTTTTTGTATTTTGTTGCTCCTCGTTTATTTATTAATACCGATTGCATAGAATAGACGTATTTGTTCGTTGTTTTACGTTGTAAATAGTTAAACGAAAGAAAGAACGAAGCGAAGGATAAAAGCGAGATTTCATCGGGAGACGATTGTGATGAAATGTTTATCGTATGTTCCTTCTTACGTACAAGTGATAAAACGTTGATAGAGACTATTATAATTTTATAAGAAGAAAGCATAATATAAGGTATTGTTGAATTAAAACGTGAACTTTCATTAACCCGTTGAAATTTGCAACGCCGTTGCACATTGGAAGGCTGATAGTAATTCATTGAAGTTTTTAAATATACAAATATCTACAATATTCCTCTTCGATTTTGACAAAATACTTGAGAATATATTTCTGTTCTACCCACTCGTTTGCGATTGATCGTGTAAAGCAACGAGAATCCTGCGTACAACAATGGATCGATGCCATAAATCGCGATAAAATCTTCGTTTCATGAAATTTTCAACAGACCAGTGAATAATTTACACCGGAACTCGACATGCGACGCGATCGAGTTTAGATAAAACGCAATGTTTTGCGTAGGAGAGAATCAGTACGTCTTCGGTGAACAGAATTGAAAGCAAAGAAATTTGAAAAAGAAAACTTGTTCACGATGACCAGACGATTCGACAGCAAGAATCAAGAGTTTTTGTATTTCAATACGAATTACGACACGAAAATACCGAAGCGGCTGATGAGCAAAACTGTTAACGTGAATACGAAATCGGTTGTAGATCAATCGCCAAAGGAAGAGAATAAAATTGCGACGCCTCGAGACGTTCTGAACGATTTCTTGGAGAGCACATCTGTGCACGGCTTACAGTACTTTGGAAAAATTGATATAAAGGTTGGAGTTGTGGGGAAAATCTTGTGGACATGTGCGATGCTTACTGGATTTGTTTGTACGTGACGTTTCTTTTGTAGATCTTTGATACTCATTCATTTGATATTTCATTCTAGATCTGTAGATTTTTAGATTTCTAGGCGCCTATATTTCCAGATGTCTAAGTCTTTAGATTCCTAAGTTTTTAGATTTCTAAAGTTGTAGTTTCTAAATTTCTAAAGATTCTAGATTCCTTAATTTCTAAATTGTCAATTTCCAATTTATAATTAATATAAGTAAATGGACAGGTGCAAATTGCACGCATGACAGCTTCAAACTCAAATTATACAACTCATAGGTCTGAGTCTAATGGTAATGCAATTTCTGAGTCGCTACCGGGAAAATCCAACGAACACGTACATCAAAGATTTCACAGCACCGATATTCAAAGTACCATTTCCGGCCGTAACCATTTGTCCTCTTACGCCGACGCCTTTGAGCAAGCGATTAGCCATTTTGGAGAGCACTATTTTGCCCGCGAACATGAGCAGAGAACTCGCCATGCACTTTTTGAAGTAGGTATACATATCGGAGTAGATAATCGAATAAACACACGAAATGATGATAAATATCGGTACAGATATGGTCATCAAATAACGCTTCCTTATGGGACGAACACATTTAACCACACCGAAGAGCTGGACCTGCTCCTGGAGACGAATAAATGGACTATATTGGATTTTTTGAAGATGTTGCATCCCTGCGAGGATATATACGAATCTTGTTGGTGGAACAACGAACGTGTAGATTGTAATAAGTTCATCAAGTATTCTCACACATCTTACGGTTTATGCTGCTCTTTTAATTACGTTCTGGAGCAGTACGTGGGACGCGATAAGCAAGTATTTTAATTAACACGAAGATTCTGATCGTCAGAACCGTCGATAGGGTTTGTGGGACCCTATGCAAGTGTTGAACGCTCTGTTAGATCAATAATGGTTATGCTTGACTCTCGTTATATTGCCATAAACGAAGTTATAGCAATCGAGAGTGTTGAAGGTCCTTTTGTACAGTGTTTGAAAATTTGCAAGTTTAAGAATATGTCAATTTGAAAATTTAATAGTTTGCAATTTAAAGAATTTGAAAGTAAGCCCCAGGGACTGCTTGCCCAACACTAATGACGGTAATGCTGATCATTAAATTGATAATGATCAATGTCTTTGAAAAATTTGGAATTTATTATTATTCTAATTACATCTAGATCTCAACCAAAGATAATACCGCTAAGTTCGGTTAGTTTTGGTCCATGGAGTGGTTTAAAACTAGTAATAAAAAAAGAAATACTCACCTTTGCTACGGACGATGATAACAGCACTGTGAATCGTGCTTACGGTGTCGGGGTACGAATTTAAATAATTCAGAGACAAACTCTTTTAAATATTTATTCATATATTTTTCTCGGTCGGCAGCTGCTTATACATCACAGCATGGACTATCCAGGACTCAATACTAACATATACTCTCTAGAACGTGGACACAATTTAGACGTAATTATACTAAATTACTATAATTTACACATTGATTATACTACTTGTATTAATTTGAATTACTGTACTTTCCGTTCACTTACTCACTACTACACTCGATTTTTCTTGCTCAGTCCACTTTCAGTTCGCTCGCATTTTTGCTCGGATTTTTTCCTTGCTAATAACAAGAATTTTTAGAAATAGTAAAATTATGTACAGGTCGCCATAAAACCAGTGCTCGTGATGATGACAACCGGAATGTACCATCGCAATGCGGAGAACGAACTTGTTCCCGTCTGCATACCAGACAACGAAAACACATTGGAATACTTACCGATCTATCGATACTCGAACTGTTACGCAAACTGCAGAATCAAGGCCATGCTATATATCTGCGGGTGCATACCGTTCACCTTTGACTACTTAGCGTTGCACCATTCGGTCAATGTAAATAGGCTAAACCACAAATTCAATTTCATTCGCAAGAACAAGAGAAACTTCAAATATTTATCCACAATTTTCAGCGATGCAATGTAAGCGGATTACGCTGTATACAAAATAATATGCAACGAATAAGCATCGTGAAAGACAGTCGAAACGAAAATTTTACCTGTTCGTGCAGAACACCCTGCAATAACGTGGTATACGAAACTTTGCCTAAAGCCATCATTCAGATGAGTGCGAGTAATCTATGGAAGTGAGTGATTCCGAATTTCGCGATACATAATTTAATCATTCGTTCGCTTGATAGCAGATTTCGTTTGTAGAAATATCACGTCGGACTCGAATGCCATTTTGAAAGTCTTCATGGACTTGCAGACGTTTCAGATACTGGAGACGCTACCTGCCGCCGATGAGATTTATCTTTTGGGTAATTAACTAGAATTGTGTACTATTGTGTATAACGGTGATATAACAAGAGTCTACTATATTCGTGTGGAGTAAGCGGATCCAAGGATGTGGGGACTAATGAGCATATTCGATTAAAAATTTTAGAGTTCTCAATTCTATAAAGTTCTATATGTCGAAATTGATTCTCAAATCCCTAGAACCTCGAATCTCTACGTCCTCAAATTCCTAGATCTAAGCAGTCTTAAATCCAAAAATCGTCTCAGCAAACATATATCCGTTTCTGTTATTGCAGCATCGATTGGTGGAATTTTCAGTCTCTTCCTGGGATGCAGCTTCTTGAGCCTGGTGGAAGTAATTTATTTCTTCGGCTTGTTTTGTCGTGCAATTATCCTCAATCGCAGAGTTAAAACTGCCTCGTCGAAAGAAGACGAGGCACGTAATGATTTAGCAAAAAGACGCGGTTATTGAAATTGTCCGTAAATTCTTTCCGGGGTGTGCGAAGATATTTGGAGCACGGTGTTATTTGTGAAAAATTCGGTGAATAATTAGTTGAGGCGATCAATTGTGCAACACCGACCACCAACACAGAACAACCAAGAATCTGGAGCAATTAGATCTATTTCGAGCGATTACTGGAGCGCCCTGACGTCCCGGCTCATCCAACCTCGTAAAAATATTTACTACGTTCTGATTTTGCTTTGATGTTGCTTGTCGTTGCTTCGCGTCGCATGCTCGTTAAACAGGATCGTAATAAATTATTTAAAGTGCGTTAATGGCTTATTGTTGAAAGATTAATGTCTACCTATCGTGATAGTTACACATTTGGGATGACTTTTGGTAATTTGTTTACGACAAAAGTAATAAACGTGAATTTTTGCCTGCTGCTTGATTTTATCGAATCTTGTTGAGTATTGGATACATGGTCGTTGTAAATCATTATACCGATAAAGTTAATAAAAAGTTACAAGATTACAGGAAACTCGCTTGTATTAATTCACTAATAATTTGTCAAGGATGTCAACTAGATCAAACGGCTCACACGTATCTATTAATTACCATACATGATTAATCATGAAGCGAATAAGTTCCAGGAAAAGATCTGAATGAAAAATAACTGATTCTTGGATCTAAGTCGATGATTATATAACGACTGATCACCATCGAATTCTTACATGAAGTCGCTTCGTTTATCGGTAGCTAAACAGATAAGTAATCGATTTTGATAATTGCTTTGTCACGACAAAAATTGACGTCGATATCGAAATGATCGAAGGAGTCGACGGAATGGAAGAATTCATGATATCGGAGAAATCACATTTATTGATAATTATTGGTAAAGATCACAGAAGAGGAAAAGAGGCGAAAGAGTCGCGATACATCGAGACATTCTATTTATAAGTAAAAATATTCCAGGCTCCTCGAAATCGGAGGAACCTGTAATATGATCCACGACGAACACCAAACGATCTCAACACGATTGCGTAATGACCGGGAAATTTGATTTTACCTCGCTCGTTTACCACCAGCCAATATTCAGATAGGTGAGAGAGATATGTTCATAACGCTTCTATTTTCGGAAGTGCTATCAAAAACACCGATTTAGTTTCCCTCTGTACGGATGGTGTGTGCCGTGAAAAGAGCTGCGAAGCATCGCGCGCTATTTTCGACTTTAAAACGCCCACGTGTTTCTTGCCCGTCCAGTACGTGTACCCCGAAATGTTTTGCTCCGTGTCACTCATTGGCGTAATTAGGCAGGGACCTGGGGGCACCTGGCACCCCCAAAATACCAATCGCTACTCTCCACTTAATGCGAGCAACACATGTATCATTTCGTTTTACAGAATTCTTAGTTTGCAGATTCCCAAATTACCGAATTCTCAAATGACCGATTTCTCAAATTACCAAATTCTCATATCCCCAATTTCTCAAGTTCCAAATGACCAAGTCCTCAACTTTTCAAATTTCAAAATCCCTAAATCCCCAAATTTCCAACACCCCAATCCCCAAATTCTCGAGTTTCTCGTACCAGTTCAGAAATTCATAACTCCTAGTTACGCCAATGTACAAATTTTTCCGGTGTAAATAACGCCGAACAAAAACATTTCGCTACATTTACCAGAGCAACACTACACGCGTTTTCTCCGGTATAATTTTTCTAATTTACGAGAACCTCATGCTCCGCGATCTCGTTTCTGCCTCTGTTGAAACTACGTTATTTTTGTTCTCTGTGTTTATTAAAAATAGCACTACATCCTTGTCAATGATCATGATCGCGGTATGTGCGAAGTCGTACGGAAAAACTGGAGGAAATCATGAAGATCGTTCAAAACTGCTGAAACACGGATTATTGTTTCGTTCATTTTGATTTCTTCTTTTGTAACTTGACGTAGAAAATGGGTGTGTGTCCTGGCACATCCTGGGGCTATCTGATGGTTGACGAACGTGTTCCCTTCGTCCTTTTTCTCTCCTGGAATCAGTAAATGAAAATACTTTGCAACAAAGACACACTGGCAACTTTGTTGGAACTTTGCCGTGGAGACTTCAATGATTCTACGACAATAGAAAGCGACAATGCGAATGATCTCTAAGACAGATTTTAATATTTCTCATATTTTGACACATTTATATAAACTTATTGTTCTCTATCGCTAATGAATAAGTAAATTCATACATTTTATTATCCAAATCCAAATCCAAATGTTAAAAAAATTCGCAACAGAGTTAAGGATCAGTATACTTACCATGACGAGGAATGTACTCGTAAGTTAAAACAATCCTGAATACAGCAGCCACAGACAAATCAGCAGAAGAATCAGAATGAAGTAGGTCGTTAGGATGTTTTTTGTCTCGTGAGCTGGCTGAGGCATTTTTTAGCGTTCACACAAAGATCACTGTGACACCGCAGCGAAATGAAAAACGTTAATCTTTATTCACTTTCCAACGATACTGAAACAAGGTAAACGTGAGTCGGTAACACGGCGTGTTTGATTTTATTTGCAATTAAAACGGTAATGCTGCCTCGTTCAATTTTAATCGTTACAATCTTCACACTCATCCGTTTACTCTTTCTGAATCACTCGTTTCATTCATTCTCTGATCCATTATAAATTGCAGTCATTAAATCAGATCTTAAACAGATTTCTATACATAGTATGACTCGATGACCGAGTAATTTGAATAAAAATTGATGTACCCTACCAAAATCAATCGTTGTACTAATACTGTTTCGTCTTCGAATCGATCGAAATGTCCAAATAAACGTTAGAAAAATTCTGGCAAAGAAATTCGTGAACAAAATCGTGTCGATCACCGGAGATGCGAAATCTGACCCGATTCGCTGGATGAACAAGCACCGCAGCACTTTGCGTCCGACCTCTGACTAGATCACTCAACGCAGGATACTCGAAGATCCCGAAATTCCTCCAGGAACCGTGTGAAATCCCCACCAATTCGATCGTGGATACCACCGTTGCACCTTCCGTTGTAACTTCTGGTCCAGGATTGGTAGCTCGGGTCCCACCGCCGACTTACTGCCACGAAACCAACGAGTTCCGACGCCTCGGGTTATATTAAGCATCGTGAATATTAGATACAGTTTCGAAGGAAAAAGCTTCGATTCGATTCATGATCATCGTAACGATAGTAAAGGGTTCAAGGTCGCCTAGATGGCAATACCTTTTAGTAACGTTCGTTGGTCTTCAGGGAAACCATTTTGCATCGTTCAAATTTTTACTATTTCCTTATTGGTTTACGAAGACCTCAAGATGTAACATTTTCCAAAAAATTAATTTTCTGAAATAACTACACTCATAAGATTCATCAAAACATTTTGTCTTTTTGAGATATTCTGTTACAAATCTTACATATCTAACATCTGATTGTACATATTGCTTTTTCAATATACAAGAAGAATTGTTATTGATCAAGATTTTGAACTAAAATATTCGGTTTACAAATAAAAGAAAGAGCAGATCAAAGTGTCATGTGTAACAATATTTTGGTGTAATAATACTTGTAAAATACTGCTGCATTTTTTGCTACATTAATTTTTGGAAATGTGCCACTTAATAATGGAAGTGCGTATCGCGATTTTTTCTACCTGCCAACTTCGTGTATAGTGCGTCGAATTTATTGGAAATGTTTCTGAGAACTCCCACGCGTCCATTTTGAAAACGTGACAGAATTCACGTGTGGCGCCACGATGTTCTCTGCATAACCGGATATAATAAAAATACATTCGTAAGCAGAAAATTTGCTGAATAGCATAATGCTGAAGGCCATCGTTCATTAAAATATTAATTAATCTCTTTCTAGGAATTTGTTTATGATTTGTAGGAATTCCTCATATGAGATAAAGCAGACTAATCAATACTTTTAACAACATTCGATGGAAAGTCCTTCGTTTTGATCAATGACTAGCTATTTTAGACTTGAAGTAAAGCACATTTGGGAAGTTCTAGCTTTTGATTATGCTATGCACAGCAGCTCCTCTTTAACTAATCGCGTTAAACTCGTCCATCATTTCCAGACCTTCGTCTAATTTTAACTCGTTAACCAAACTAACTTTGATAAACAATGCACGGATATGTCCTATTCAAGATTCGTGTTGCCGTTTACGTAAGATTCTTCAAGGATATTGTGCAGCTAATAGATACATTATGTATTTCTGTCACAATATTGATTTTCTAAATATTGATGCATTCATAAATTATAAAAAAGTCCTAGGGCTACAAATAGCATAGTACTCTATTATGTGTGCGTGTTTTATTTGGAAACTCTAAAAGTAGAAATATAAATTAAATGTTAATTCGTTAAATTATTTATTTAACATTTTCATGTTTAATATTATTTATTAAACTTTCGTTCGTTAATAAAACTTCGAATACAAAAATTGTCAGTTAATTCAAGAATTGCTTTTGATCAGATCTGCACGATGTTACGCATATACATATGTAGGTACAGAAGTATGGCATGGATTATACTGTAGCAGTAAACCTAAACTAACTATTAGATTTAAAATTTCCATAAGATCATAAATAAAGGGTAACCATTCAACATCTCTTAAACTCCCTACGCATCTAACTTCTGTAAGATCATATTTCTTAAAAAACAAAGTTATCCACAGACATTGTATTGGCACAAGTGAAACAGCCCATTTCGCTGTATGTATAGAGAGAAACAATCTCCCTGTTGAACTCGAAGATACTTCGCACGAATGTACAATCGATTTATCACGAGCGTCGTGACTCATTGTCAGTTCCTTAATTAATCACTGCACGTGTAAGTACAATAGGTATAGAGCCGTATAAAACGAAGTACGCAAACAATTGTGTACATACTGAGAACAGAAATCGCTTGACTGGTATCGTTGCCGTTGAAAATACTTAAGCCTATTTAACTGTTAACTATTCTACTCGCGATTCGAAGCGTATTCTTCTCATGGTTTCTACCCAGACTTCAATCACGCCAAGGAGAATCCCAGCACATCCTCTAACGAGTAATCGAACAGTCTTAAATCTAGTTTGTACAAGTTTGCTAACTTCCGGAGCTGCTCGTACGTCAACGTTGAATAATATTTCTCCAGTTTCTTCGACGTTGGCTCGCTGTTTGAAGGCTTGGCTGGGAAACTGTTAATTAGATATACGTGAGCATCGACACATAATAAGTATACGCTGTTTTACAGTACGGTGCAGTTTTGGTATATGACCCTCTTTCATGACCCCTTAAACAGTAACAGTCACATGGTCTCTGAGATACGTTAGAGTCATGCATTAATTGGTTTACAAGGATCATGAATTATATTTCAGGGCCATATAGCAAGACTACACACTATTTCTATATCATCAAATTAAAAATTTTAAAGGAGTTATCCAGGTTACCTGACAGATTCAACACCCATCCTCTCCAGAACCTCGGTAGCATCTTCCACCAAGCTCTCGTACTTGCTAACAAGATTATAGTTGACTAAACATGGTTGACACAACTCGTATATCGGCTTCCAGTGCTCGTTTCTCGTTTCGTTGGAAGAATCGTCCGTAACGAACTCGACGAATTCTCGAAACGTAACGTCGTCTCCCTTTCTCAGAGATGCTTCAGTCGCGTTTTGTCTGTATCTCTGCGAAGGAACATTTTAACGTTCTTCAAGAATGATACAGCAGTAGTGCATAATAGAATAATATAATTTTTTAACGTGATAACAATAAAATAATGTAGGGGTACCCTAATTATTTTCTTCCCGAAACGAGTCTGAAAGTACTTGGAGCTTTCGTGCTTCGCCTCCAATTTGTTCCTGTAGGCTGACAACAACCTTTCTAGTGGATGTCTGACGACTATCAATTTGTCGTAGGTCATCAGCATCCGCTCGATCTCGGGCAAGGTGTAGTTGCTCAGCCTTTGAAAGGTAGCTGAAGAATGTGCCTGGTCGGCCGGTATTTCCAACGGATCGCTACCTGGCCATTTTCCTGTGGCCACCATCAAAACTCGTTTCCAATTGGTGCACGCAACCTGCAATGATTTTCAATTCCAATTAAGGTTTATAATTTTTTCCTTAAATTCTGAACTGTCAATCACGGCTTAAAGTACATGAATTACGAAATGCACGACCGTAATCAAAGATCAGAATCAACTTGTGCAAGGGAAAGTTACTTTTGTTAGCTAATACTTGTGATATTCCTAAAAGTCCAGCAAACAGGAAGTCGTACTGTGAAAATATTTACCCATCTTCACACCTTTCGCAGGTTAATTCTGATATTTACACCTACTCGAGAATTCGGAAAGCAATCTATTGGGTTGGTCAAAAAAGTTGTCTTTATCGGTGGTTGACATTTATAGTTTATGTGTCAACGCTCTTTCTCTTCTACAAATACGTTCGCGGCTCTGAAGCCTACATTTTTTATCTCGTTAAAAAGTAGTGTCGAGTCTATTTAATTTTGACAATATTATATTAATTTTCACGAAGTTAAGAATATTGTTTAAACCCGTAAAAGAGTACACAGGAAAATTGCGGTAAATCATTGCAAGTAACAGTTTGTGTTTACGAAACTTTATGATGTAAACATTTTTATAAAAAACAATCTAAACCGGAATCAGTTATATAATAAGATTTTAGTTACATATGTAAGATTTGTAGTCGAGTGTCTCCTTAAAAAACGACAAACCAGTTTGGCCAAACCAATGCAAATAATGTATGAGGTAACATGATCTTCAAAATCAACGTAATAGATTTCTACATTCCTATTGTTAACTTTTCCATGATAGAATTAATTATTTGGAGAAATTTGATGACGTAAATATACAATACGTCCGAAGAAACAGTAGTACCTTCGGTACGTAACAGTAAAGTAATTCATGCTGTTCGTCCACGAGAATATTCCTGAAGGATTCCGGATTCAGGTCATCGTTCCCAAATTCTTTGTTGCCCACGATCTCCTCGCAGTTGTATTGTAATTTCTCTTGACGTTCAACCAACGCTGATCTCGCCAAAGCGTTAGGTCCTGTCCACGAATACAAAGATCCTTCCGACTCAAAGGATCTTCTCTTCTCATCGATCACTGTATTCGCTTTTGTTATCGAACTTAAAACATTGAGCAGAAGCATAACTGCCGCCCAAACACCACATACTGTCATCGTCCTCGTCCACCCGGGGCATTGAGTTAGTTTCAGTGTTAATTGCGTTTTAAACGTATCTGCGAAAAGAGATGGTGCTTAAATATCTTATAGAATATGAAAATTTAGAAGTTTGATAACTAGCAAGCGTCCAGGACGCTTCGTGAACGTAGAATGAACGAACACCGAGCAGATGTTGAGCAGATTATCGAATAGACTAAAAGTATCTCCGAGCGGTAAGCAACTGAACCGAAAACAAACGAGTGTTTCAACGAATCGTAAAAAATTAAATACACCTAATCTTATTAATAAAAGATAGAAAAGAAGCTTGTAAGCTTGACTTGGTCGAGTAATAACCGGCGATGTATCGTATTGTGGTTTATCTGGTTTATCTTTCGGAGCAAAGTTCACTCGATTATCATTCACTTCCCATACACTCGGTGATCTGTCTGTCATCCGTTCGCTTTTTCGTGCAGGGAAGACCGCCCTTTATGCACTTTTGCCAAGCTTACTCATCCAGTGACATTTTTGTCCGGGGAAATCCGCTTCTCCCTTTTGTCGCGCTTACTCATCCGCTTTATTTTCGCCAAGAACTAATAGTTCATCGATGCCGATTCGCTCGGCTCTAGTTACTGTGGCACTGAAACGAATTCGCGATTTCGACGGAAAAGAAAGGAAACCAGGAAAACAGCTGTGCGACACAGAACGAAAAGCGGAAGGTGTAATAACCAGGTCGAGCGTCTCCGTTTCGTGTTCCGTTCCAATTGAAATCTCTTTAAAGCCGGTTGTGTGAACGGCTAGTGCACGGTACATTTGACATGTAGATATGTAGAGCACACTTTTCCTTTGATAAGCATCGGCTGCAAGACGTTTCACTCGGATTTAAGGTCAGCTTGTTTTAATGGAGCAAAAGTTGGACCACAGATTTCACGAAAGAGACAGGATTACGAATAAAGAGTTACCTCGTACGGAAAGGCTACTCGAACGATTTCGTAACTCGGAATCTTTTTGGGACATAGCGTAAGTTTGAATAAAAAGTCTGCAGTATTAGAAAGCAGGGTACAAGAATTTTTGCACGTTTGTTGCAATTAAACATGTTGCAAAAACTAGTAACGTGAGAAGATATCATAAACGCGATAGTTTATCGATTTACTGAAAATGGAAAGTTATATTTTGCAACGAGGACGCAATTTTACCAACGCTCCTTACATTTGTAACATTGTAAAAACTGGAAATACATCAGCGGTAATTTCTGCTCTGAATACTCTTTAAATCCTCGCGAGTCGAAATTGTAGTACCCGTTACACTAAGCGTATAATCTCCGAGTGAAATATGGTGGAAGAGCGCAGGTATGCTAAGTCAACTTATCATAACATGGATATTACTAAAGTCGAACGATCGATTGTCAAAGACTTCCCAGAAGCTGACCTTGTTCAAACGTTAATGAATGAGCAACATCGCGGTACTCGCGGGACAAATTAAATCAAATCTCGACAGCTTTCGATACGATCTTCATTCAGAGTATCAATTATGCGACTTACGCAAGGAACACCAGCATCGCTGTAAATCGAATTAGCAGGTGATTGACGCGTCAGAGAAGTACAATTGCTGAACAATGAACAATGTCACCAATAAAATCCAATATTTCGTTGCGCAACAAGATCGGAATCCGTTCTTGACCGTACCAATACCCCTTCCACTCTTCGCCATTAACGGCACAATATGAAATAACAGTTTATCGGTAATTTTGATATCGATGCGAGTCACGTGCCGATTAAGAATATCGTACACTCGAAATTGTACAATTTGTCGATCGAGAAAACGCACTGACTCGCACGCGAAATAGTCGATCGTTCTGACTCGAATTAGACTACGGTTCTGGTAGATGACTAGAATTTCCTTACGAATACAGTCACGAATCTTTTAGTAATATATACAACTTAACGATATCGTTGGAATTTGTTTATTTGATTATCTCAGGAATTCGTTAGGACAGAAGTTCGCGTGGATCGCGAAAAATTGCCGTGTTTGTAAGTGGAACTTTGGAATCTTTTAATTTGGGACTTTTCGAACCTTGAATTTTGGAACTTGAAATTTTGGAGCTTTTATCGATACGAAATTGGAATTTGGAACTTGGAATCTTTGAGACTTTGCAAGTCTTTTGGAACTTTGATGCTGGAATTTGATTTATTTAGTCGTCCAGCCTTCAGTACATCAAAATTTTTTAATTAGGAGACTGTCAAATTTTATTACCTTAGAATTTGAGAACTCCACGACATTCGAATCTACGGTACTTACAAATTTTTAAATGTGTGATCCTTGATACGTTGGACCGTGACACGTCCCAAGTGTGTGACGAAAACTGTCCATTTTCAAAAATGGATTCCGACTCCAAATTTTACGCAGCCCTTACCCAATGTTACTGGATAGATACTTGAACCGCAATCGCAACCCTATTGACTTCGTGTCATTAACAGATGAAAGAGACTGACCTGTTACGTGAGAGGACCGTGCACAGTAAAAATCTACGTGGCGTAATCCATGAGCTCGTGAACCTCCGAAAACACGTGTTGCGATGCTGGTCGAAAATTCATGAAGATCCGCCGGGCAAAGGGTATCCTGGGTAATATAGGCTCTCCGATCTGAGTTGCTGATGGAATTATTTTTCGATGAATTAACGCTGTTTTTATTCCACGATTGTTGAACGGTATCGAGAAGGATAAACAAGTGACAGAAAAAAAATCACTGGGAGCACCGGGAGGATTCTGAGGCACGCACTGTGGAGGAGTGGAACGATAGTGTGCCGGTGGAAGACTCGGCTATTGCCTCGTCTCGAAAGACCTTCTCTGACATAAGGATGGAACTTGGCGGTCGTTTGTGGAAGTGAAAGAAGCTGTGCGCGCGCGTCAACCACATTTCCATCCTTGTTCCCTCTTTAGCAAGTACGTTTATCATCCTTTTCCACCTGTTCCCACTTTCGACGCGACTCTCCACCAGAAAATTTCGAAGTCCCAAATTACGGTGAATCCATCCGACAGGTACTTTTTTTACATGTATTTTATTTTCCGTTTTTAATACAAACTTTTTGTCCTCGTTTCGTCTTTTTGCGACCGAACGAAATATTTCGTAAATAAGATTCCTACACTTCTCATTGACGTAACTACGCAGATTTCATAAACGGCCTTGGTATCCTTAACTTATAGCGGACACTCAGAATTCAATTAAACATCCTTTTATTGTTTGATTTTGACATCGATGTTTATCACGGATAAAAACTTATTCGGGGAATTTAAGTAATGAAAAATTCTTGTAGTTATTCGAAATTAATTTATGACATTAAATTTTAGTTGATCTGATATATCGTTTCAAGTTAGAATTTCTTTGAATTAAAAATTGTTTGTTATGTGTAAAATTTATTTCGTTCAAATTCTCGATTACGAAAGTAAAACGTTGAAGAAAACTCGTTGAAAGCTGGATGATTTGGAAATTTGAATTTGAAGATTTCCACATTACTTTATTCATGTTATCAAATGAATAAAATATGACGTTACCACACCTGACCTAATCAATTTTAGCCCATCAAATTTGACACAAATCAGAGTTCCGAAGGTCGTGCGTTATCCTTCCAAATAAATGAAAGAGTTATGGCTGATCTTTACGCACGAGTTCTGATTATAGTGACACGGGTCCTGGAACAGGAAAGTTGAACGAAAATAATATTTGTCACTTCGCATATATTATACGCTTATTAGAACTTCATGAAAATCATCGTCATTCGTTGGCTCACAAGTGCCATTACCGCCGGAGAAAGTGCCTAGCCTTCAATCGCCGTTCGGGCTGCAGGCAACTTTAGTCTTGCTCCGGCTTTCGTTACCCAACCATCAATAGGAAATAAGTGATCGAACTTCAAGGAGACGAGAAAATTATCGTACTGAGATAAAATTAATCTCGCGAGAAATAGTAGCAGAAACAAAATCGGGGCGCGAATTGCGACACAATGTCACGTTCGTGAACATAAGCTATTTGTGCTGTATTCGCGAATCAAGAAGCCGCAGATCTACCAAAGGATTTAGGTAACAAACAAATTTTACGAATCAACGAAATATAATTCCGGCATGTGCTGCCGTCGACTTTACACTTGACGAAGTTCTCGTCCGATTAAAAGTAATTCGCATTCTTTCGGCGCGATTTGGTTGCAAACATCTCTGATAGTTTCCTCGTATCGTAATTATTTTGTACGTGTATCGTTCGAACGTGTAATTAAGCACATATCAAAGTAAGAACTGCAAATTGTACTAATTAAAAAATTGTTTTAAATTGACGTGTTTATGAATTAATACGCTCGCGCATAAATATGCAATAAACCGTTCGGTAACGAGAGACGCCTGTTGTTAAATTTTAATTTCGAAACGCTGCGTTTCGAAACATCCGGTATCGTCCAAATATTTAATCGTATCTATTAAAATGTAGTACAACTGAAAGTCACAGCGAGAAAGTGCTGAATTATATTTTACATCACGTAGAAATCTAGAGATATAGGGTTCTAGGAACATAAGAATCAGGAGATATTGTGATCCAAAAATATAAGAATCAGAGTATATAGGAATCTCGTGATTTATGATTATAGTTATTTAGGGAAATTAGAAACTAGGAAATTGGGATCGAATTAAGCATGACAGTAATGTGCATGACTAGAAAAAAAAATCGTTTGACAGATTAAATGACCTGATTTTTATTCTGTTGAAGGAAAATGTTGCTGCAGATAGCGTTATGGCTGGTTATCGGTTTGATTCTCGTTTGGCTGTCATTAAATTACATCAGCAAACTCGTCAATACTTTATGGGAAATCTTTATGCCGTTGATCGGTACAAAACAAGTTGATCTGCGCTCCAAGTTCGGCGAATGGGCAGGTGAGAACTATTTATGTTATTAGCATTTGGCAAATACTTGTACAATGTTGTCTTATGCTCGTACGATGTTGTGTGCTTAATGATTTTTTCTTTTCTTTTCTTCCGTTTTGTTCTGTTTTGTACTAACACTAAAGTTTCAGTGGTAACGGGTTCCACCGATGGAATCGGCAAAGCTTACGCGAAAGAATTGGCTGCAAGGGGGTTAAACTTGGTGTTGATCAGCCGAACACTGGAGAAATTAGAGAAAACCAGAAATGAGATCCTACAGGAGAATCCTGCGATCGAAGTGAAAATTATCGTGGCGGACTTTAGCAAGGGAAAAGAAATCTATGGGAAAATTGCAGAACAATTAAAGGATATTCCTATCGGAATCTTAGGTAATTAAATGATCATATGTGTCTTCTTCATATATTGCTAATTGACTCGGTAACAAAATCTAGAGTAATCCGTAGCTGATGAAATTTAAAGCTCAGAAAACTTAGATCTGATCTTAGATAGAAAAAATCCTTCCCTTATCGTCCGAGTACACTCGCTAGATTCCGTGATTTAATATCTGAATGGTAACAAAAATATTCTTCAGTGAACAACGTGGGCATGCAGTATACCTATCCGATGTACCTTGGAGAAGTTCCAGAGGATCAACTGTGGGACATTATCAATATAAATGTCGGAGCCACCACGTTAATGACACGATTAGTCATCGGTCAAATGAAGGAACGTAGAAAAGGGGCTATCGTGAACGTGTCATCCGGTTCGGAATTGCAACCATTACCGCTTTTAACCGTGTACGCGGCAACAAAAATGTACAACAAAGGCTTCACCGATGCAATCAGAATCGAATACTCTAGATTCGGAATAACTGTACAGCACTTAGCTCCACTCTTCATAAACACGAAAATGAACGCGTTCAGCGATCGACTACAGGTAAAAATGATGGAGCGATATCTAATCAATTTATAAACGAATAATATAACATTTTATCGATGGTTTACAGGTAACTACTTTTCTTGTGCCTAACGCGACGACTTATGCGAAAAATGCGATCACCACACTTGGTATAATGAATTCGGGCGTGGGATATTGGGGACATGCGATTCAACAGATCTTCATATTACTTGTACCAGAATATTTCAGAATGAAAGCTGGAGCACTCATGAATCAAAGTTTAAGACAAGATTATTTTAGACAGAAAAAAGTCAACTAAACGTTCTGAGATATATCGTACATCTTTTTCTGTTGTTTATCAGTAATATTGTTTTATTTTGTTGTTAATTTAATAAAGTTTAACATATAATTTATGTAGGATGATTAAAGCGGAAGAGGACTAGAATGTATAAAAGAACCAAAACAGAAATACTTTGTATTATGTAAATAACACGACCAAATTTGATTTATACCTGTATTTTTTGTGTCAATTGATTAATGACTTTAGAAATAAAAGAAATATTATTAAACCTTAATATCTTTGTATACAGATTTCAAAATAGCCTGTTGTCGTGTTTATATGTATGTATTTTAATACCTAAACTCGTGATCGGTTTGAATATGTTGCTTTAAAACCGTCCAAATTCCATCGCAGAGAAATAAAAATCTTAATACAAGTATCATAAAACCTGCTTGGTATAAATAATATAGGTAATTCGATGCAAAAACAATTTTAATCACTTTTTAAATTCCCGCTTAACGTATTCAATAAATTCATTCAGAAGTAAATACAAATTTTCTTATCATAGAAAAATTATTATTATACTATATAAAATACAATGTAAAACAATAACAAATGAAAAAATGATCTCAAGACATAATAATTATTATATAAAGTAGACATTAAATAAGATATTAAATGGTGAGACATGGATCTGCGCAGAAAATCCATAAAAACGATTCAAACGGAGCATCCCTGCGTACGCATTCTTGGATCACGTGACCTCGACGGTCAAATTCGTGGTAGAAGGGGACGTTCATTCTTTACCCATGCTTCGTAAAGGGAACACGTTTGAATTTTCTATACGCTTCACATCATGGGCAAGATGAGTCAGTAGTTCACGGAGCAGCTTGCACACGCAAGTGTGCCGACACAACTAACTAATCATGGAGTAAGTAATACATATCATTTTAAAAAGTCCCATAAATTTATATTCAATACCGAAGCTCTTGCACAGCACGTCAGCCATTTTGTACATTATATGTCATGACCGAGTCCTACATACTGAAAGAATGCTTTCACCGAACAATTTATTTATTTTTTTTAATATTACAAGAATACACTCATTTAATGTTTATAATACGTTGAAACATATATAAATTGCCAACTTTCAAGCTATAACATTTTACTAAGTGATAGTCACAATGTTGCATCATATAATGTTATTAGTTATTTAATTCAAATTATATAACTATAATGTTTTTGAATAATGAATTGCTTTTAAATTATACAATTGACAAATAATTTAGAAATATCTGTTAATATTTCTGAGTCTTAATAACTGACTTCTTATGTAATAAGATGTGCCATAAAAATATTTATTTTTAAATAAAATCAACTCCGTTAATTTATCTATATATTGTATTTATTCATATTAAATATAATATATGTGTTCAAAATTTTCAGAGCCAACATGGCGCTCATTTCGAGCTTTGTCGCACAGACGACACAAATTTCTTTTCATCGTTTTTTAATTCATCTTGATTGGGATCGCATCAATAATGACATCCAATCAGGACCAGGAGATGTGGCTTTGGAAGTTGGAACCAGTGTCCCCTAGTGGGACAGTGTCCAATGAAGTCGAGGATGATTGGGTTTTATTTAACGATAAATCTGTAGATCCTATTAAAAATGCTGTTGAACCTGTTATGTACGATGACCATCCTACTCGTGCACAAGTGGCTACAAAACTATTAGAAGAACTAGATGAATGGATTAAAGAGGGTAAGTATATGCGTGAAGATCTTGTTGATAAAAATAATATTATTTTCATCCTGTTCTTGATGAAAAGATATGTAGTTTGTTTCTTTGTGGTATTTCAAGTGTTATCTAAACTAAAGACATTTCAGATTGTTATACTTTATACTGTTAGATTTGATATTCATACATCTAACACTAGACACAGCAGCCTTAATACTCTCAGGAACAAAAAAATTATTAGAAGGATCTTTTAAACACTATATTACTGTGTTTATATATACATAAATGCATGCATTTTACATTAGGTATATAAAGCTACAGGTCAACTTGTACAAATCAAAATGTATAGATGCATTCTTAACTATCCTGATGCTTAAGGAATGAGTCAGTGCAATATTAAAGATATCATAGCACATGTAGTCCAAAAAAATATACTTTTAAATGTCAAATTATACATAGAAGTAAATGGATGCTTATAATTTCGTTGTTTGTGTATATGCATCTATTAAATCAATGTTCTCTAGTTTTCAAAAGTCTGCATATTAAAAGGGTACAAACTAATGTTAACATTTTGTTCGACTGCATTCTCAATACTCCTATCGCTTTCATTCTTCTCACTTCTTCTACCGTGTATTTCAGTTTCCTTTCTTTTTTTCTGGAAAGGAGAGTGGGACAAACTGGTTAACCTCTATATAAACGGCTTTGGTTGAAGGCCGATAGGGGAGTGACGTACGTTCAGTAGGATTGGAGTAGGGGCGTTAGAGGGGAAAGTCCAAAGATAAGCAGGAGTGGTCTCTCGCAGTATTGCAAACTGGTCGTACGATTCCGTCGATTACTGTTCATTAGGAGTGAACTTTCTGTTGATGTTTAATCATTCTATAAACTTAATACAGTTTATCAACATTTTAAATTTACAAATACTTCGATTAGTTATACGAGTGGGAAAATTCTATCCCAGATAAAACCCGTCTTATCCAGAACTTCAGTGTTGATCGTGTCAGTGCTATTAAACGAAGTAACGAAGTTTAAATTTTTTGTCGTGAATGCATGTAACGCTCCGAATTTTTATTTCTAATACATCGTAGACACTTTCCATTAATGGAAAGTTAACCAATTTGGTCCAGAACGTGATTTTTTCGTAACATACGTTACCGCGATACACGTGTTCCCGATATCTATTTTGGTTACCAGCAAGACTCATAAACTTTATCGACTGCAAGTAGCATGTTAAGTTACTTCGAGAATAGAGACGATCGTAAACGGTGATCTTTAATTGATCGATAATTGATGAAAAGTGATTGGTGAAGTGCGTAATAGATATATCCATGTGTATAAATTTGATTTAAAGCACAAGAAATACGGTGAAACAAAATAACAGATCGCACACGTGATTAACAATTATTGTATAGATCTATAATATTGGCATCTTTAAAAGTGAACGAAGAAAAAGACCTAGCGTCTCGATGCTGGAGTGTGCTAATGTTGTATAATAGCATGCAGTTCGCATATCGCTACACGTGGAACCGAGAAATAATTGTCAATTCTCAAAAGCTCGTAAAAAGACGTTGAATCAAAGCTTTTATGGTCCTGTAGAAGGGCTTGGCTTTTTCACGTTGAAAAAAATTCGTATTATATATATTTAAGATAACTATTTTTTTTTTAATTTTTATTTAATTATAACGTACGTGTTTACTACCCTGTCTACCTTCTATTAATAAGGGTTCACGCGAAAACAAACGCACGTGATAATGGCTGCTATATGTTACAGTGGTAGGTTTCCTTTCGCTTACTTTAATTCCTCTCTCTTTCTAGCACCCGTTCCGATGGAAAAATATCTTTATTGCGCATATCAGAGCACTGTTGCCACATTCTTCGTATCATCGAACAACACAATTGGATCGAATCGTCTATAAAAATAGTTATAATGAATTTTGTTTCTTTTTTTTATTTTATACAAACACTTTGTTACAAATTACCACTTTTAAAGCTCCAGATTATGTACAATGCATTATTCACGTTTTATCGCAGTGCAGTTTTGTTTATGTGCCTACAGGGTGTTCCGTATAATGGTATCCACCATTTTTGAACTACTTGTCACATAGTCTGTTAAGCATGATTCATATATGAAATTGATTTGTTTATAGTTTACGATAAATTACGATAATTGGAATTCCCAACATTTAGAAGGAAAAGGAAAACAAGTCACTATAATTTTTTTTCTTTAATGGCATATAGTTCAAAATGGGTTAATCGACGTAGCTAATTATTCTTTATAAAAAATAATGTTATGCGTTTTATACAAAAAATATGTAAGATAGGATCAATAATATGACGTTTATTTTCTTGAGAACCGTCACATGGATTTTCACAAATAGTGTATTGCCATCATTATAGCACATATAAAGATTCAGATATTTTCAAATTTGCAAAGTTTCGGCGGCAAACCACTAGCGACAGAACTTTGGAAATCAAACACATAAAAGCACATCTATTTATACAGACTTCTCCACAATTTTTTTCGCTTCTACAGTCCCGTCTAGAACCATATAACGGGACTCTCCTATGATATGCAATTTTGACTAAGTTCGAAAAATATTTGTGTGATATATATATGTAACAGATTATTGAGAGATTTAAAAATTGTGGATACCATTCTGTGAAATACCCTTTTATAATTCAAAAACGTTTTTATATCTTTGTACTTAATATTTGAATTAATTGTTAACATATAATGTATAATAAATACATTACTACTCTTCTTTCAAGTAGCATTTCTATATTTGATATATTATAAATTCCGGTTTTGATTTATACAGTCATGAAAATTAAAAATCAAAAAATTAATAATTGAAATTATTTTCTCATAAGTTCTGAGAGTTATTGATTGGCTTTTACTTCAGCATTTCTAATGAAGAACATATACATAGCTGTACTTATATAGATCTATATAAGTAAAAAGTATTCTTATCTAACCCCATGCCCCTTGTATTTAACTGAAGATAACTTACACATTTCATATTAGACTCTGATAAATTTCACAAAGAAATAGGTTAGGGCTAACTTGTTTAATACAGAATTATATTAAAAATAATGATCTGTAAAAGTAATCTACAAAATATTTTGCTGTTTTACATTTGTAAATTTAATTAATTAATAATAATAATAATTTTCAGTTTTTAATTCAAAAGATTCTAAAACCTTCAATGACGTCAGATTGTGTTCTAAATAACAGATTATAACAATGTTAGTTACAGTAAGTGTATTAGAAGCCAAAGAAATTGCAAATCAAGAACTTGTTTTTCTAGTTAAACTAGTAATGTCCATGAAATTATATATACATCACTGTACCACTCCTACTTATTCTTCATGCAAGACATAAGTAAAAGTACTGCTAGTTTCTGACTATATACACCAGAAAACTGTATGAGCTATTGTATTTGAATTTCTATTTATAATATTGTATATTATAGTTCTATACAAACGAAATTTAACTATAAAAGAGAAAAGAAATATTTTTTGTATACTTTTATTGTAACATTCTTATAAATGTTTTAAAATACATTCATCAACAGGCTTATATGAATGCTATTATTTATCAGGATCTGATAATGTGCTATCAGTGCTTTGATATAAAAATTGTATACCTCAAAACATCAATTAAAATAAAGAGGCAAAGATGCATTTTTATCTCTTCTTATGATTAATAAAAGCAAAAGAGTCATTTCTGACTTCATTTTATAATATAAATTTGTTTTATATTTGCAGAGCCTTTTTCGGATTGGTTGGAGGAAAAAATAGAACTTCCCATTTTTGAGGAGTTGCCAGTTTCTGAAAGTGGACAGATTAAACCAACATCATACACTGAAATTACAAAAATTCCTCAACAAGATAACACGCAAACTTTATTGCAAGAATTTGAAACTGTATTGGGAGACGTTGAGGCTTGCCATCAAATAGTCCCTTCATCAACTTCCACTCTTACACCACCTCAATCACCTCCTCCTCATAAACCGTTAAATGTAAATACCCAATTACTTGTTACTTTACAGCCTGTACAACCATTGTATTCCAACCATGAATCTATATACAGCGTCGTAATTCCTGAAGAAAAATCATGCGAGAACGAAGCGTCATTGCAATGGAATACAAAAAATGTATCATTAGATCCGTTAAATACAGACGTTGCGCATGATTTAGCTGTGGTAGATGAATATGTACGTTTGCATACGGAAGATATTCCACCACCTAGTCCATGTACAAGTTCTGGCGGTAGTTACACTTCATCGGAAGATTCTGTTGATGATCCAGATTGGATTCTAGAATCAGGAAAAAATCACTCGAAACAATCTACGTATACTTCAACTAAAACTCGTCAAAAACCTTATTCTCGTCCATCTGTAGAGGACAAAAAGGTTCGAAAAAAGGAACAAAACAAGAATGCAGCTACGCGTTATAGACAAAAGAAAAAGCAAGAAATCAAAGAAATACTGGGCGAGGAATGCGAACTCGCTGAACATAATGCAAAATTAAAAAATCAAGTAACAGATTTGCAACGAGAAATTGGGTACTTAAAGGGTTTAATGAGAGACTTATTCAAAGCCAAGGGTCTTATCAAATAATCCATTTATCTATCGATCACAGTTATGTTTACCGATTTTTATTGAATTTATTAATCATATTTTTTGACACTAACTTTTTTTATATTAATACTAATAATGTATTGTAGCATATAGACTTAGAGTATCGATTATTTTCTTTTCTTTAACTAGCCACATATGTAAACACTATCTAAAATCTATCACAGCTTCTTAGTAGGACTACAGAACTGTCATCACCTAATGCATAATGTACTTGCCATCTTCGAATTTATTTGTGGTCCGTTAAAGATTAGGAATCAAGATGCATTAAATAATGATGGAATTTGTAAAGTATTCAGCCCTATGAAACTCCGTAGGAGTGGAAATTTGCTGTTACTGAACATTCTATAAATAATTTAATGCATCTTAATGATGCAAATGTTTTCATTCCAATTTTAACCCAATCAAGTTGTTTTCTTACTGAAGATATTGTATTAGAAAATAATAAATGGGTTATTATATAATAAAAATTCATATTGTTAAAAATGTCCTCACTTATATTCCACACAAATGTTGTCCAAAACTGTTATTAGAATTGAATTATTGATAACTACATCGAATTATGGAAATGAAGTACAAAGTTTGAGCCACATACGATTTATTAATAATTTATGTACGCTCCACGGATTTTGTATATTATATATCATATAACATAAAATATTGTTTTTTTATAATGTTATTAACATTTTTATTTGATGGAGTTGGTTAAAACCAATAAACAACATTATTTTATTGCAATAATTTTATTAAAAGGCTAAAGATAAACGAATTATTATTTAACATTTTTCACTGCACATAAGTAGAATTTTATCTTTATTTACATATACTTAGAACAAATATACTATTTAGTACCTTAACTCAGTAGAACAGAAATGTATCGTATAAATACTTTATAAAGTAACAATATCAAATAAAACAAGTTTATCAATTAAAAAATATCAAATAATCTGTACAAAAATAATGTAAAATTTATATACATTACATCTTGGTACAAATTTCAACTATTTTTTCTATTCATACTTTTTTAGTTATCAAATGTAAAAATAAATATATTAAATCATGTACTAAATATTCACGCTCATGAAACAATAAAGAAATATTTTCTATTAAAAAAGTATTACAGAATGAACATAAACGTAATCATAATATAAGAAGATTGTGAAAGAGAAAGAATTTCTTTAACATCAATTACTTATACATCGTTCTATTGTTAATATGGTAATATACAACTAATTGCAAATGACTTTCAATTTAAAATGACTTCTATGCAAAATTGCATCACAAACAAATACAAATATTTACATACACATGGTGTACATCAGTGATGAGCAGATTAAGTGCCCGCCAATAGTTACGAGTACCGACATGTACTGCACATGTGTAATGTGTTGAAGATTTCAAGTTTTCAAAATCAGAAATTTAGGAATTTTTAAGATTTAGAAATACAGAAATATCAAATCTACAAATTTACAAATGTTATATGGAACGACATCTTACCATATTGCCAATTCCAATAATTTCTCGAGCCGCAGCAATATAGCAAGAGTCCACTGTATTCATCGGTACCCGCAAGAATATACCGCTTGCATATTCGTATACCATTCCCTCCCGAGCATAGTTGCCCAGCACTGGTGTACATAGGAATAAAACGAAGATCGTGTATAGATACGGATAAGTATACATATGCAGTATATATATTTACAAATACGTACATATACCCGCATGCATACATATCTGTGCTTTTATACACATGGCTTTAGTTAATAATATTAGTCGTATTGTGTAAATATGTCTATTCAGAAACTTAAATGTTGATGTAGTTTCTGTTATTTTTTGTTATATTAGTTTATTGCAAGTGATAATATATTATGTTCAGCGATATACATCTGTACGTGTGCATCTTTATGCACGCTAAATGAAGAAACAGACTTTATTTACTAAAGCCAATTATAGTACAATTATTTACCTAGAAACAAATATTTTAGCAACCATGATAATTACCATCAGAAATTGAATAATTTATGATACATTTTACAACTGCCTAATTTTTTTTTTTTTTTAATGCATTATAACGTACTGTTTTCATTATTTTGATCTACGTTGTATTATAGATTCAAACGAAGACTAATAATATTTCTTTACATTAAGAAACCGTATTTATGACATATTATTAATAGTAAATATATTATTAAGTATATAGTTTGTAATGGAATTTATAAATCTTCTAAATTTAAATTTTCTATGTGAACAGAATAGAATGAAAGAACTTATGAACCACGTAACTCTTCACATATTTCGATAATAATATATAGAATAAATTCTAGAAAAAAGTACTTACAAATAAAATATTATGCACTATAATCAGTAATTTATATTTCAATGAAGTGTTTCAGTTTTACTAAATTCAGAACAAACGTACATATAGATATACATTGTTTATTGGATGTATATGAATAAAATATTCATTTATGAATTTTTAATGTTAGATATTAAAAAAAGAATATTAAAAATATATGGAAAGAATGTTGAGTATTGTTAAAGAATATCGCATAATTATGCAAGAGATAAATCACGTATACGTACAAGAATCTTGAAGTAAATATTTGGTATATAATTTACAAAAGACATTACAATTTTGGTTACAGTACCAGTTAACCCAATGCAATGTAAGTATAACTTCTTGGAATGTTGCAAACAAAAATCATGAGTATTTATAATTCGGTATGTTATATACGTTTGAATGTAGAAATATTACCAACTTCAAATAACAGAAAATATCTCATTTTTCAAGATCTAGACAACTGTCAAGCAGCAGTTAATTGGGTATTAAGTAGCTTTCATTAAACATTGTAAATTTTTTTACTTTAGAATTATAAATATATACAAATATATGGATATTTTAATTTAAAAATTTTAAATAATGCATTAACACAGTCAAGATATTGTTTGGTTACAAATAACATCTTTAAAAATCATTAAAAACAAAACAAAATATTAAGTTTGTATCATAAAACTATTTTACAAGCGTACTTTATGTTAAGAGATTTTACAGAATTATGTCTGGAATACAGATATTACATCTTTCGCACTATCTGTTGCAATACAACATCTGATGCTCTAAGTTCAATGTATATCTATATAAATCATCAATTACTTTTACATATTGAATACTCTAACTCTGTTTACCATACTGAAGAAAAATCAAAGGAATATTGTAACTCTTAATTTGCTTATGTTGTAGTATCACCTTCCTCTTGTTCAAGTCTAGACGAACCACATACACGACATTTACAGCATACAATACACGGGGCAGCTAGTAAAAGCAACGGCGACGCAACAAGTAAGAGCAAACCAAATCCAGCAAAAATTCCAATAACTTGTGTTCTATGCCAAATAACTGATGCACGTGAATGACCCAATTTATTTTTACATGGTCCTTTGTCATAATGTCTCAATAAAAAGTCATCCTATCAAAACCAGTTTAAAATTAAAAAGTTTTTAAAACAAAATTATTTGTTACTATCAGGAATAATTATACTCACATCTAAAGAAGTCAAGCAGTACCAGCAGAAAATATGTTTACATCTTTTACACATCATTTGAGCACATCCCTCATCTTTCTCTATAGGTACAGAACACATAGGACAACACTTAATGTGATCACCATCTAAGGGTATACCTAATGAAAGATCTGAACAAGGGCCATTATGCCAAGATTCTCTGCATATAGAACAAAAATCTGTAGAGCAATTAGGACAATGAACTGGTCCAATAGGAGTTCCATTCGATCCAGTAGCATTTACTGAACATATCGTTTCACAACCTGCACGTGGACACCAAGCACGTGCTTTGTCCATGGATACATCTATATATCATATAAAATAGTGTTAAAATAAATTACTAAAACTTGTAATATATAAGCTCTACCTACCTCTATTCAAGCGAAATTTATGATGTTTCTCTACAAGTTCAGGACTAACAAGACTTGATATTTCCTTCATGGATAATATTGCTCCTTGTTCACATTGTGCATCGGGACAACTAATTTCGTATGCACCTTCTTCAATTTCAAATTCAACATATGCTTTCATACACTGCAACATTAAAATATATTATTTCTTAAAAATTTCATACATAAAATACATTAAATAGCAATCAATACATACATCTTTACAATAGGAACAACCACAGCCCTCTATTTTAAACGTTTTGGAAATAGAAGTATCAACAAGGCATAATTTACAAAAAAGGCGTCCAAGTGTTTGTTGGGAACCTGCAGGAACAAAATTGCCTGCAGCTAGACTATAACGCGAACTAGATGCCAATGATAACAAACTTGAACAGCGAGAACAAACTCGACTACGATTTATAGGTCGACCTTCTAGAGCAGAAGTACTTAAACCCACAGCAGTTTCACATTTTCTTAATACTCCAGGGCCTAAACTTAACCAGCTGTTACCACGAGCTTCTAAACTTGCACTACTTTCAGGTCTAAGTAAAGGTGCATCCACGCCTTTTCCTAGTGCAGTCCTCTCTGTTAATGAAAGATTCACAACGCTTGCTTCTTTGCGTAGCAAAGGTAATCTGACTCCAGAAAGCTTGTTGGACTTTTCAACTTTTTTCTGATTGGTGGTAATTTTATTAGAAGGGTTGACAGATGTCACAGAACTGGTGGCAGTACCCATATCCATTAGTGGAGTTCGTCGTACGACGAGTGAATGTAAGCTGGGCATCCCCTAATTATCAAGGTAAATTTCACTATCCGTTACAAGCAAGAACTGTGCCTACTGATTTTTTTGAACAGTTTGCAACAGCACTTGCCATACAATAATAAAAGATGTATATAAATCATAAAACTTGAAACTGTCACACCCATAAAAACATTTGCCACTGTGTATTTCAATATGCTCATTCTGACATTATTTCAAAGCACTTCTCATATTGTATCTTTCTCTTCAGATTTTTCAAGCTTGATTTTGTACATTTGCAAAGTGAATAAACAAAATATTGACTTCAGTTAAAAAATGATTACACTATACTTTATTTTTTCAAATATTCCACATTTTAATATAAATCTAATAAACACACTAAATTTTTAATGTGATTTTTATAAAAGTACAAGTTCATGACAGCTACTTAGAAAAATACACTGGTACTCAATTAGCAGGATATAGTAGTAAACTTTTTGATGTATAAAACAACTAGAAGGTATCGCTGGCTTTGAACGTTATTTGTGTTGTACTTGTCAGTTTAAGATATGTATGTCGCAAAAGTAAGAAAATTGCTACGTAATATTTTGCAGATATTCATTATTTGAAAATGTGCATATCTATTCGTACTTTGAATATTAATCTTCGCGAACGTATGCTTAGTCTGTTTAGATATTATTCGATTTTATAGTTTTCTTTCTAGTTTCACGGAGTTTTACGTACTGTGTCACAAAGTACAGCAAACATGTACACATAAATTACTCACTATTTCCGCCCCCACTTGCTTATACTTTTTTTTGGAGAGTAACGAAAGTAAAGATTATCACCACGTATATTTATAAAAAAATTACCGTTATTTTTTTGTAACATAATATTGCATTTCTGCAACTCACTTAACGCTTGACGCAGGGAACAGTGATAAAATATCGTGCAACATGAAATTAGGAACTGTTCAGTATTAAAATTTTGAAAGCTAGTAAATTTGTAATATAACATTTGTGTATCATTATATATAAGAGTGAATTTTCATAGACAACAAAGGAAGTAATAAGTTACTAAAACTTTGTTCTTTGGTTATTTTCTACTCATTATGATTTATATCATCATTATGCATATATGCATGTGTATGTATTGCCGATTCACCGAAAGAACGAGGTCGTTTCGCGCAGCTCGAATGAGCTCAGAAAACTCTCCTACCAGTTGTACCACACTCCTCTATATCTCGCTTTCGACTTCATTACTAATATACATAGTGAACAAATTATACGAACAGTGGGAAAAAATGGTAACTAATGCTACACTTTTAGGCGATCATATTTATTAATAATAAAACTAATCGTGAAAATACTGAAATGTAAAACGTATATATATTATATTAAGACTTATATTACTGAATTCATGGATTTTTGGACCCTATATCAGCATATTCTTCGATCTCAATATTTGTAAATCTCTAAATCGCTATGTTTTTATGTATCTAATACAAAATAAAAGATCGCTATGTATGCACGTTCGACGATAGAACCGTTGCAGGTGCGCCTAGGCACTGCAAGTACTGTTGATTACGAAGCGTAGTCAGCCAATCAGAGCCGACATGCGCAGAATGAACGAAAAACAGTCGTTCGGCGGTACCGTTCTCTTGATTATTCGACAGTAGATACACATATATATGACGATATTAATGTATGTATAGATGAGGAATTTAAAAATGTGGTAAGTTTTTAAATATTTTGATAATATTCCCTTTTATTTTAGTTTAAAGTTATTGTATTACTTGATACATTTACTGATATAAAAGAATCTTTGTCGAGTATATGTCTTCATCGGTTTCTAAATCATAAAACTTTTACATGAACATTATTTAGATGCCAAAAAATAGTTTAAAATTGATTTAAGCTTTCTTACCACTTCATGTTTCATATTCGCTTTGCACATTGTGAGTACTAAGTTAATTGCGCCGTAATCAACAATAGCAAATTTCGATATAAACTTTGTATACTACGAATGTAACTACACATTCATACATAAGCAATATGACATACCTGTCACCTCCTGTAAATTATACATTAAAAAGCGGGAAATTTGATTTGAAACCACGTTACGAGATACTATTTTTATATTTTTATGTTCATAACGTTTCTTGTTTTTATTAAATTACTTACTGTAAATATTGTTTAAATAAGTTATTATGTTATTTAAGAACTTGATAATAAAATTAAAGACGAATTAATATAACGCATTTTCAATGTATTTTATTTCCTAAGAAACTTCATGTTTAAACAAAATTTTAGATGTCTGTGAGCAGGCATTATTTTTCATTACAAACTCATGTAAAAAATGAGCAATCATTTTATTATACAATTTTATGACACAAAGGTGATTAAAACTTAGAAATAAGATATTAGATAATTATACTATACATTTCAGATTCAAGATCTGTATATTTAGACATCAATATATACTAATTCGAAGTGATTCACGATTCGTTTTTTACATCATGAAATTTATGGAGTATTTTATTATTTAATATTCAAGATTTATTACAATAGTATCAAAATTGAGCAAATTATATGTTAGCAAATTTGATAAGTAATAATGAGAATGAAATAAATTCAATAGAATGTTACACTGTATATGTAACATAAGGAAGCAACATTTATGAACACTTTTAGTGAATAATAATATCAACATCAGACTTTTAAACAATTTCATGTTTGTCTTTAATTGTAGCAGTCTTCATAAAAAATGAATATTGAAATAATTGCTAATAAAAGAAACTTTTGTGACTAGAATACCTTGTTTTGTTCATCTTTAAACAAAATTTGATTACTGATACCACGTTACCGTTATAAATCTTTTTACGTATTACTTCAAATACAAAAGAATTATAAATGTTCACTAACTATTTTTTACTATCTAATAACATAAGGAATACGTTACGGAACATGGCACAGATCTACATAAAATTTTTACACCGAAACGTTACCGGTAAAGATAGGATATAAACCATATATTGTTAATAAAAAATTATAAGTTTATATTTTCTGACTTTATAAATTAAGAAATATAAAAAAGTCGACAAGAGAAATATTAACTATAACTGTACCGCGGTTATCAGAAATTGTACGAATAATTACAATCAAAAACAATACTTATTACTATACAACAAATTCATTTGTATACGTCATCTATATAACATACCCCGTAATCAGAAACACTCATATAATTTCAGTAAATATATTTTACATGTAATGGGTTTAATAAATTAAATGATAATTTAGAAGACTGCATGAAATTTCTTTTCATATGTATCGAGACTTATCATAAATGTACGTTTAGAAAATAAAATTAAAATAATTAAAAAAATGATCGTACATTTTATAAAGAAATGTTGCTAGGTATACTATACTGTCCTTTTCGGGAATGTGTGTCAACTGCTCGAACCGCAAAGTAATAATTATTGCCTTCAGAGAACTGAAACGAAATGTTGATACTGAAAATGTTTATAGCATTTACAACTATTAAATAACATTTGTTCAACTTACTTGCGTAAGTGTACACGCCATGGGCAGTGGTAAGGCTCGAACATCGCCAACTTTTTTCCACAACGATGTATTAGGAGGAATACCAGTAATTTCTTGGTATGCATATAGCTGGTAACTAGCAATATCTGCGTACTTATCGGACAGATTCATATTCCACGACAGCACTATACCTATATATTTATAATCAATTCTTTACTTTCATTCTTAACTTAAACTATATATATTATGTATTCGTAATTTTCTAACTTACCATTCGCGACCTTAGATATTTTTAATGATGGTGCAGGTGGTGGAAGTTTCCAAAGAGGATTTGCAACGTAATTTCGCGTATCTGGTAATGGTGCAGGATGCTAAAACAAATAAATAGATAAATAAATAAATAAATAAATAAATATATATATATATACATATAGACTGTGTATATACATACATAAGTCGAAAGTATTTAATACCTTAGGTAATTGTAAATTTGTAGTAGCTGGTGTTGTTAACACCCTCACCGTTCCATTTGCAACTGTTGATATCCCTATAACCAAAATTATTGGTTTAAATTCATAGTTTTTATTGCAGCATTTATTGTACTTGAAATTACGTACCAGTTTTGTAGGTTACAGTTGAAAACGATGCTCTGTTACATGAAGTTACTGGTCGCATCTGTAATTATAAATTTTTATTAAAATACTAGTTTTCAAAATTAATTTTAATAGCAGTATATAAATTCGATAGTCATTTTACCGGGGTAGAATTTGGCGCTATTAATAATTGCCTCGTTGGCCCTACACCACTTTGCATTACATATGTTAATCGTGGAGCGTTCATATTATTCTGAAAAAAAAAGGAAGCTATAAATATGTATATTTATAGTAATTGAAAATATATGAATAATATTTATTTACATACCACTAAGGCAGTAGGTGTTGGTTGGCTAGCTGGTTGTACTACTCTTATACTAGGAGGTTGACTCGCTATAGCTACATTTCCAGGAATAGTTTGAATTACCCTTTGGAAGCAAGGTTGTGGATTTTGTGGTAAATTTATTTGCGATTCGCTTATCGTAGATGTAGAAACTGGTGCATTGACGGCTAGAAATTTTCAATTTTTCTTAACATATGTTAACATTTATTTTATACAAAATTAAATATCTCGTGTAAGACTTAATACCTTTGCTTTTTTCTTCTTCGTCTGTAAGATCAATAAGATCGTTTGTTCGTGTTTGTGCAATGTTCGCTGTAACAGTACTTTGACGATTTGGAATTTGATTTGGAAGTTTACCATTTAAAACTATAGTTTGTTGAGTCGGTTGTGATTGTATCTGCTGCTATACAATTATACACAATTAAGTATTTGTTTATTAAATAAATACAAAAATAATCTTGATGTAGTACTTACATTTGATATCATTTGAACAGTAGACTGAATAGGTAATGTTAAATTATGTTGTATATCTACAGGCTTAGTAACAACTAAAGATGCAGGCGCTATTGGAGGCAAAATGTTTGGAGACTGAGTATGATTTTGCGACACCACTGGTGCCTGTGCGTTTATTGGTTCTGTTCGCCGAGGAGATCTTATTTTAATACCTTTTCTTGGACTGGTTGTATTATTTGTTTCACTGTTAGCTATATTTGATGTATTACTATTATTTGAAATTTGCAAAGCTTTCATATTAGAATTCTGTTGCAATTGTCGCAAATTTTGCATTCCATGATCCTGTACGAAAGTAAGTAAGTTTTATAACACAGTTGTAACACAATTATAACAATTATATATGCATACCGTTACGAAATTAACTTGCAATCCAACTGATCTATTGATTTTAATCGGTGGAACAGGCTTATCATTATTCGCACGCCTATCGGCAGCATTACGACTTAACACCATTTCAAAGTCTTTGATTTGTTTAGCTAATTGTTGACATTTTTGACGCGTCGCTTCTTGATTCCTTTCCGATATACGTGCTTGTTCTCTCAGTTTACCAATCTCACCGCGCATCGTAATTGTTTCAACTATTTTTTGTATTAAAAGTTCCTCTAATTCCTTAAAGAAATTAGGAATATTAGAATATTTAAAACTAGTATTAAATAGTTATGTAATATATTTATATCTTCAACATACTTCCTGCTTCAGTTTAGGTAGTTTTTCCTTCAAATCTCTTTGAAAGAATTTATGAACGTAATTAAGATCCTTAATATTTTGAGAATTATTTTCTCTTGATATTAATTCTTCAGGCTGTTCTTGAGAATTTATTTTAATTTTCTTAACATTACCATTTATAGTTGTACTGTCAACTTCGGAATAGTTACGTTTCAATGAAGGAGGAGATAATGGACGTACATCTTGATTCATTTTATTGTGATTTACAGCTACAAACTTTTCTGAATCGTCACTGGATTCTAAATCACTATCGTGATTAAGAAATTTCTTTCTTATTATTTCTTCAGCATTTTTTGCTGTTTGTCTCTTTTGTCTTCCACTTTCCTTAGCTGTAACAATGAATTGACTAAAAACTGAACAACCTACAGAAACAGAATTATAAAACCATGAACTTGTTTACATTTACCCTGTTTGTCTTCTTCGGTAGCGTCTTCAGCAGCACCAGCTGTCGTTTTTTTTGTTCGTTTCCTTTTTCTTTGTGTAGCTACTGTAACTTCATCAGTTGTTTTGTCATTATCACTATTACCTTTTACATCTGTAGCAAAACCTAATGATTCATTTTGTGATTTTATATTAAATAAATTATCTCTGTCCAATACAGATTCGATAATGTCACTTAATTTTATTGTACTATTTGTGGAATTTGTCTGTGAATCTTCTTTTTCTTTACATTGTGCATTCTCTTCAGCAGTATTCACAGTTTGCTCTTGAAGATCAATTTCAGAATGAGTTAACTGATCTTCAGATGTAACTTCTTTATTTAAATTTGTACTATTATTATTTTTTAATTGGTCATTATCACATACTCCATTTTTAACAACTGATTCAACTGATACTTCACCTTCCACGACTTTAATTTCATTATCATTTTTATCATTAGTTAAATCATTTACTATAATAGAATTCGTGTTAATAACATTTTTATCGTCTTCGTTTGATTTCATATTTTGTACAAAAACATCTTCATCCTGTTTCTTACATATTTCTTCTACTTCATCATTTGTTACTTCTCCATTTATTGTTTTTTCGTTATTTACTATCAATTTTTCTTCTAAGTTATTTAAAACATCTTTATCACGGTTTTCAGATAATTCTACTTGCTTATCTACTGGTTCACTGGTATTAAGTTCGTACTTGTCTGATGCACAGACATTATCAACATGTTGAATTTCTTCTTTATCTATATCAATTGTAGTTGCAGTTGTATTATTTGTATTTATTTTCTCTGTATGTTCATTACTATTATGAGAATTTATCAAGTTTTCCTTGCAAGTATCATTAGATGTACTAGTCTCAGTCATTGAAACATTGGTACATTTATCATCATTAGGTGATGAATTTTCTTCTGTAAGTTTTATTTCCTGTTTTGACTCCAATGAATCATTGATGCAATTAGTATCCTTCTGACTTTCTTCGTGAACACCAGTATCACTGCTAATACAGTCTACCTTTTTATCAAGTAATTCATGTGATTTATCATCATTCTTGTCATTTATAATTAAACACTCATTATCTGATACATTATCTTTTTCATTTATATCATTAGCATTAGCACTTACAACTATGACATCATTATCAACTTCAGTTCTTGAAATATTTGTATTTGAAGAAGATGCAAGATTTGAATAAGATTCAGGTGAACCATTAAAATTTCTTAAGATGATACTCGGTTTAAAACCTCTCTTTTGCTGCCTATTATTATATGGTAACATATTATATGAATTGAATTTCCCACAATTCCTTGCCTGTTCAAAAGGAAGAAAATTATTATGAAATCTACTATTATAATCATATGTCTGAAGCCTGTAATGTCCTCTAGGTGTCAAATAACGATATCTGTTAAAAGAAGGATGGTTGACACCACGAAATGAACGAATATTAGGAGAATTTGTAAATCTCCATTGAGGCTCATAACTTGGCCTACGAGGCATATTGATTGTTGGTGATCTCGCTATTTCAATGTCATTTGTCTTAATATCCTTTGAAAGATCAGTTACCATTTTTTCATCCAAGGAAACATCACCTGAATAATCTTCTTTTTTACTTATTTCTTTCACAATCATACTATTTTTCACTACATTTTTTTCTAAGATAGGAGGGTTCACATCTTCGCTTTTTGCTACGTCTATAATTCAAACAAGATAAATGATTTATTTTTTGGATAATACTAAAATCTTGGTTTATATGAAAATTTAATAAGCTTCTCATCACAATACTTCATTTCATAATGCTTATATATAAACTTACCGATATTACAATCTGGTAATTTATTTTGTTGATTATCTAGAACATCTGCTAAAACATTTTCTGATTCAATTTCATCATCATCCGATAGTCTCAGACGTATACTATCATCGGAAAGTGCATCCTCTTCATCTCCATCATCACCAGCACCATATAAAAGCTCCTCCTCTTTTTCTTTTGATAATTCATTAATATGTGTGTTGATACAAGACAAGGAACTTATGGAATCAGGAGTATGTACAGTATCATTTCTTAAAGTTTCCATTATCAGAAGAATGAAATACTTAAGATAATGTCACAAGTTACTCATTTACTGTTTTTTTAAACCTGTAAATAATGATTATATTTGAAATCTACTTCTTGTTTTAAACAATAATATATCAACTTCCTATATCTATAAAATTTGTTTATAATGTAACAAATATATAAAGAGCAAATACCTTTATATATTCATATTTATTTAATTATGTAGTTAGAGTAATTAAAACGCATTGTATTTATGTATAATTATTTAATATGTAATATTACATGAAAACGAATATAAACAAAACACTATAAAAACTCTCAGTTTTATTGAATGTGTCAAAATGTTGTTTACTTTTATTGTAACAAATTTTTATTATTATAATTTTACAAACATAACTTAACATTAAACATTATTACATAAAATCTTTTCACTGATAAAATAAAACAAATATATTTGTTTAAGTAAAATACCAAATAAAGTTTAAAACACTGTAATGTATGTAATGTTGAACAAGTTTTATTTGAATTTTCATTTTCGATAAAACAATCACAACACGGTTGAGAAATAGATCATAACTTCAAAAAAAAAAAAGAGTATAAAATTAAAAATCCCATAGTTCCTTTAGATTAATGTTTTCCACTTGATATTATTACAGTTAATTATACTATTAATCATACAACACATACATAAAATGAAAAGTAATATTGAATATGGCTTTCATTTCAATACATACAATAAATGATTATAATTTCTTTTTAATAAATATGGGAGGTAGAAGGATATGGGCCCTTCGATGACGCGCTAACATAAGTCGTCCCTGGCCCATAAGTACTCAACTAACAAAAATGGCGGATTGAGATTGTATTTCCAACACCCGTTATATTTCAAATAACCAATATATATCGTATTATTCCAAAAATGTGTTATTATTTAAAAATAATTAAAAGAACCAACATTAATTTTTATATTAATAATAATTAAAAAATTGTTTTATCCAATAAAGTAGTAAACAATTCGTACTTCAACGTCACCGTCAGCATTTTAAAACCGATCAAAATAAAGAATGTTACTTGTGTAATGAAAATGAACAAAAATACACAGCACGAGTAGTTCTAATTGATAACCATGCTAAAATATCTTGTAATAGATGTTATTTAAATTACGAAAAATTTATGTTCAGAAAGGCGGGCTTCTCGACCAACTTGTCTATTGAGCGAAGACTGCTGAACATAGGCCCCGACATGTGTCCTAACGAAATTCAACGATTATACACGAAGTCGTCCAATATGGCGTCAGAATTTGACTCCCAACAAAGCCGATTCGTGACAATATAATAGATACAAAAATCAATAAATAAAATCTCTATGTTAAAAATATCCATATAGAATGTAAAATTTTATTTTAAAGTTTTATTCTTAAGTTTTAAGCTATAAAAATAATGAACACTTAAAAAATGTTAATACTTAATTATCCCCCACTCCGTCCTTGTATTTCTACTACTTAAGGCTACTTAACATTTTCATTATTACTTTTGTATTATTAAAATTAAATTAATTTCCAAAAGAAAGAAACGAAGACAAATTTATAACATTAATGCAAATCAATAAATTTGCATTGATATGCTAATATACTTATATAATAACATATACTAAAATTTAAAAAAATAATTTAACATTTGATTTTTAATTTTTAATTTTAAATGAACTACACATCATGTTTATCAAAATGTTTTTGAAATTTACACAACTTTTAAATGTTACTGTATTGGATCATTGATACATAACCCCACCCCTTCGACTTTTCTGCCCAGTGACGAGGTCAACATGCGTCATACTGGTAATACAACGTTGAATTCATCGAGTGGGAGAACTGTAATACTTTCACAATTCACCAGACGATTGATTTTATGGATCTATGTAGAATTTAAGAAACTGGTTGTTCTAATAGTTATATTTCTATGATTTTCGTTTTTATACACTAATAGAGTCATAAATTAATATTGACAATAAAAATGTTTTTGTTAAAGGCTAAACTACCGAAACTCAATAAAAAAAATTTTATTTTTCAAAATAATTTTTTCAACAATACTACATGGTTTTTCAATTTCGTATGACAAAATTTGACTTCTTGATTTGTTTACATGTGATTGTATTATTTTTGTTTCGAAATTTTTATTATTCATTAAATAAAACAGTTTGTCTAAAAATTAAATTATTTTTTCAATTCATATAACTAATATGTTATTCGGATCAATTATATACATATATTTTTTTAGAAGTATAGTAACTACGTAATATTGGTCAATTCCTAAGTTATTATTAGTACAATACTCTAAAAAAACTCGTTATACAATTGTATAATGTAATTCTCAAGCTTTCTAATATTACTGTTCCAGTGTACATGACACTCTAATAATATTTCGTGTGAAAGAAGTACTACAATTATATATAATGTAATAACAAAATAAACGATATTATTTACGAATAATAGATAAGAAAATATCGTTCCATTTAATAACAGAATGATTTTTTGGAAACAAAAACCAAAAATCACAAGTCTTTGAAAAGTTAATTGTTTTGATAAACTCATAAGTATCAATGCTAAGTTATATTTCAATATAAAGATATAAATTGTTAGCTTTCATTTTGTACATCGGAACAACAAAATGGCGTGCCTACGCTTTATAAAATGGCAGCTACTCGTATTGTATATAGTATGACATCTACAATGTCTTTATGTTTGGGACTTCAGGCCCATATTCTTACACTTGAAGTAAATGATATGAAATTATAAGTTAAATATTACTACTGTTTCATAATAAATCAAAACAGGATGTGTGCAAATTCAATAGGAATACTTTCAGTTTCCCAAAACTAATAAAGTGTCAAATTGTCAATGTGATTCTTGATAGAACTCATTATTATTGTTTTTTGACATCATTCTATCTCCCGATTTTGGGCAAATATATTTCATACTTCCAATCATACAATAATTTAGAACAAAAAATGAAATTAACCCACTCTTAAATTTTGACATGTAAGTGTGCATACCAATGATGAACTTACGTTGTGTTACAATGTTGTTGTCTTCATTCAATGATGTATATGCTTTTTGTGTTACAAAAATACGTTATATTTACAATAAATGCCAGAAACGAAGATACACTGTGATACTCGTTCATCGAGTAGCCGCAACACCGCAACCTAAACAAGCGACAAGCAATGTTGCCACATTTATTCGTAACCGTTAGTATATGCACTGCATTCAAACTTAGAGTTTGGATTACATCTAGTATATTTGCGAATGGTTTATACTTGAAATGTGTATTAAATTGTTAATTTATAAGATATAAGTGTGATTGGGAAAATGTCTCTAAAAAAACTATTGACCTACACAAATAGTGTAATTTACATCTGAAGTTTTTCCGACGCATGCGCTCTGGTGTAAAATACTTCGGGAACGTAGGTATAATGGATCTAAAGTATCCAAAATACTCTTGTATAAAAATCAAAATACAGCAGGAATACACATAGATACATATCTAAAATTGATGACGCGATACTCGTGATATGTGCTTTAAATATTAAGGATTTATTCTGTTTAGAATTATTTATATACTTTCTTTGCATATCATCATAACCATATCATATATCTTAAAAACTATTATTAAGGATCTGAAACTTATCGCTTCTCAACAAACTGCAGGTTAGGATAAACAATTCGTTACATAACGTTTCAGAAAAGATTAAAATACGATAGAATCCAATATACTATCACTACTGAACTGGAGGTTAAGATTCACAATTTTATGGAACTGTATTTAATTGCAAAATAATATATCAATGATATCCACGTTATTAATCATTTTTATTACATTTATTAGGTTAAAACTTATGTATATTACGGATATACTATCGTAAAAGTATATTAACAATATTAAGTTCACGTATACGAAATTACACATTATTTACATTATAAATTTGTATATATACTTAATTTTCATTTGTAAAACCTTACATATTATATGTTTTAATATTATTCAGAAGAAGCTGCAAAAGAGGTACAAAATTAAATTAGAAATATATATAAATATTATTTCTTTCATCTGGATGCAATACTTTTCATAGAAATACTAGCAGTAAACTGTACACTAATAATACATATAGCAATCATTTATTTGGTTAACTTTCTATTAACTTAATTGTGAAAGTTGTACATATACTTTTTTATAGTTAGATCAATGTGTATGAAAGTGGAATGTAATGTATATGTTAAACACGTTTAATTCGTTATAATATATTTATTTCTTTAGTTACATATTGTAGAACGGTAAATCATAAATAAAGAAGTAATAATAAAATCCTAGACTTTCTAATGATGTCAAAAAATATTGGCAAATCCTTTAAAACAAACGTCTTCAATGTTTTGAGTAGATAGGTGTAGTTTACTAGATGACGTGATTTCATTAGTTTGAAAACATCGTGTTACTTAGAGGCATGAAATAGTGAATCATTTATAATATCTATATATTTAAGTACGTTATATATATGCTGAAAATTTCATCGGAATCGGTTAACGCTTAACCGATTAAAAGTTATGGGAATTGCAATGTTTTACGGCTTTCAGCCTATAACTGTAATCATAGCAGCTACTAGGGTCTGTAGGGTCCAGGAAGTAATAGCAATTAACCCTTATCAAAAATTGATTCAACAACAATTCAATCCCAAATAACATTACCTGCCATTACAGTTTTCACTCAGTTAATTAACACATTGTGACCGAAAGCCGTAAATCAAACCCCTATGATGTAAACCGTTGATCCTGATGACGCGTATATGCCTATCCTCAGACTGTATGTTTTTAGAAGCATACTAGAATCACGTCAGATGCCTACAGTAAACCATAAACAGTCGTTCTGAGCTCCGATGTGTTTATTTAATTATACTTGCCCGGGTGTTGGGCCCAGGGCAACTCTTAAGGAGTCAAAGTACATATACATTCAAAATCTGAACACTGAAATAGTAGTTCAAGAATAATAAGGAACTTGAAACTTTGGTCAGGACCGTACAAAGAAAGGTTTCGCAAAGTGTAAACATTAGGCACGTGAAAATTTACACATAAGACATCTTGCTGAAGGAGAGAACTTTCGATCGATAGTGTCGAAATGTTATCGATAAAATATCAAAATGTTATCGATAATTCAATATATCGATTATATCGTTAAAATAACAATAAAACGAATAAATAATAGAAGTGCAATATAACGTTTAATATTCTTATTTAAATTTAATTATTCTCTTTTGAAATTATGTTAAATTATATTTTAAATTTAAGCAACAATAAATGGATTTGAATGATAAAAACCTAACCTAATCTCTAACGTAACTTAACCTAACCTAATACGTTTAAATAATAAAATCACCTATCAGGTTAGGTTAAGTTTGAAATTTCAAAAAGAATAAATAGGTAGAATTAATAAAATTACACATTGCATTTTATATCAGTCACTACCATTAGTCGTAATCGATATGTTGTTAAATACCTATAAGATATCGATAGTGTATCGATAATCGATAGCAGCACTTGTAATTTAACCGACAACATACATCATAGTAATATGTAGCAATCTATAGACATTGTACTTGTATTATTACAAATAATGTGAAGAGAAATTCGGTATTGCTTCCTCTGTTTTACACTAAATCGTTACACGCACCATCGGCACTAGTGCCCGTGAATTGTTCGGCGGGCACTACGGGCACTTGATCTATCCATCACTGTTCTATATGTGTTTTGAAACGAAACCTCAAAACGAAATACAAAATATGGCACTAATATACCACTGCTTTTTTGCAAACCAATTGTATTTTTTCGAACGAAATTAGCTTTCCTGTATAAAAACTAAAAATGATATATCCGTTGTGCAGTATAAAACTTTGTATGTATAATACACAGAGTATGATGCGTACACAGTATGTATGAAGATATTGATTAAGTATGTTATTTATAAACCGGTATTATATTAGCAGTTTTCTCTATTATTTAATATACAATTCTATATAAATTATTATATTCTTAGAATTATTAGATTCACAACTATGACGATTATTGTTACAAAGCTGTGTAAAAATATTTTATATTATCAGATGTAGAAGATAGATTAATACACAGTACTATTATTAAATATTTTTTATGTGTTTTATGTAAATTTTCAATAGAACTCTTAATTGTAACATTCAACATAAAATACAATCAGTATGTTATTCAAAAAGATAATGGAAAAGTACTAGGTAGTGTTCAAATTGAAAAATGTGAACGATAGATTAACAAATTAAAAATACGATCGGTAATCATACACACCCATTATGCGTCATGAAATATACACTTTATTGTACGAGACAACATATATATTTTACGCAATTCGACTAGATTCAAAGCAATCTTTATCGTTACTGTGATATCCCTCTATCGTCTTATTATCACTTTATGGTCATGTATGCGGCAAATAGAAATATATGAATAGCGAAAAATACTAAATAAAGGAACACTGTTTATACGCGATCTCGACACAAGTGCCAAAAAGCGTAGAAACCAGCGTAGAACCAACATGCGCAATATAAACGAAAATTCGCCTCGAAAGTATAATCTTTCACGAAGTGTAGTAAATTTTTATGTATTTTATTGTACGTTTAACGACAAATTATATTGAATTCGTGCAACGTGGCTAACTTCAGTAGACTTCCCACCAGTTGATGCTGCCCCACCTACCATGCGTTTTCCACTCCATCGACCATATACACGGTGGACAAAAGTATATGAATAGACGAATGAAGTAATGATATAGCGATGACTCGCGGTCCACATTTGGGTACCACTAAATTCTCAAATTCTCAAACTCCGAAATTCCTAAATTTTCGAATCCTAAACCTATACAAATGGCAGTAGTAATGCCTAATATATAGAACATACAAAATAAAAAATTACAGGGTATATGCATTTGGCATCATACGCATGCGCATTGTTCTTGATTACGAAGGAAATTTGAACCAGTCCGAGGCAACATGCGCAGTATAAACGAAAAATCATTTGATGATAGGTATGATTTCTCGTTGAACGAATAATATATACTTCATTTACCAAAAGAATAATCTAACTACATGACGCTTTGCGCAACAGGAAAATTCGTAATCATAAAGTGATACCTCTCTAGAAATTGTTTCTGTTTTAATGTTCACATATACGGTGGGAAAAAATAAACGAACATGGAAAATTGGTAATAATATGATAAATTGACAAGATGAAAGAAATATTGCACTCGTTTTGCAATACAATCATAAAATATATAAATATTGTAAAAACCGTATTTTGCTTAATAAACAAAATATACTGCGGTGAACAAGAATTAGGCGTCATTAAACTTTTTGTCCATTGGGTATATACTGTCGTTGTCATAATCATCATCAAGAGCGCGTGCGTATTACCATAGATTATAAAGTAAGTAGAATTGAACACAGGAGATGCGCAGAAAGAACGGAAATTGGTTACCTAGTTCATGCAATTTCTCGTGGAACAGAGTATACAAGAATGGTGGAAGAAAGTATAATTGTAAAGATGTGCGGAGAAGAAGATATTTGTTTGTTATTTCGGAAGAGTTGAATAATTAACGAAATCCTAATAAACACGTGCCGAATTGTACAATTTTCTCTAAAATATATCTCGATTAGATTGAAATCATAACGTGTCCGCATGCGTATTAATTACTTCTTTTTGCAAACTCGATCGAAATACATTATCCGACGGGAGAGCACTCTTTGGGCTCCAGAGGAAAGAAAAGTTGTTGTAATGGCTGCCGTGTCATGAAATGAAGGTACCGAGCCAGTTTTGTGGTTCCACGATGGAGGACAACTCCAGTTCTGCATCTCAAAATCATAATGGACAGTTATCTAGTGGTTCAAATGTTTCATTGACTAATAAACATCAGGGCAATGACAACGGTAGTAATGGCGATGCTAAGGACGAGAGACCACAATACTCTATGCCTGGCGTTCTACATTTTATTCAGCATGAATGGGCTCGCTTTGAACTTGAAAGATCGCAGTGGGAACTCGATAGAGCAGAATTTCAGGTATAAATTTGATTTATTCAAAAAATCTCCAATATTTAGCAATGTATCTTTCTTTAAGGTACCTTCTTCCTATTGTCACTTCATCTGTCATGTGACAAGAACATCATTAAGACATTTAAAGATGTAGAAAATATTATAGTGTAATTTGTAAATATGTTTAATTTGCAAAATTATCTTAATTTAATCTAATGTGTGTTTTATCAGAACATTCTCAGTACTATGATCTTGTATTTTAAACTTCAGAAAATATTCATGTATATTTGTGCCAAAAACTATTATATTTTGATTAAATTAATAGACAAAGATTATATATCCAATATTTATAATCATTATGCACTTCATATTTAAGTTACTAAAGAGTGAAAATTATTTTAATTGTTTACATATTAAGTAGCAACATAAAATGTTACATAGAAGCTTGTGATGTGTACTTTAATTAGTATTATATTCAATAATAGGAATTTTAAGTGCATATATTTAAATTACATTGCAAAGAAACAATTTTTTTTACAATAACGTACTAAAGATGTAAATTTAATTTTTTTTATATAGGCTAGGATAGCTTTTTTACAAGGGGAAAGGAAAGGTCAAGAAAAATTAAAAAATGACTTAGTAAGAAGAATAAAAATGTTAGAATATGCACTTAAACAAGAACGGTAAGCTTTTTGCAACTATATCTACAGAAATAATATAACTACTTTTGTTGAGTATAGGTATATTATTATTGTTATTCTTATAGAGCAAGGTATCATAAATTAAAATATGGCACTGATTTGGTAATACCGGGAGATGTAAAACCTCCTATTTATGAGGAAGGTAGTAGTACTTGTGCTAATTCTGATGTTGGAGGTGGTGGAGATGGTGAAGCTCCATTTACATCTGTTAGCAACATCAGTTGGAGACAAGGGCGTCAAATTTTAAGACAGTATGTAAAATATAATTTATATAAATTTTCATATCATTGTGGAAATGTATATAATATAATAAATATGACTGATAGATGCTGTGTTAATTGTTATTAAGATGATTTACAAATTTTGTCTTAGATATTTACAAGAAATTGGTTATACTGATACAATAATAGATGTACGGTCAAACAGAGTTAGATCATTACTTGGTTTGAACAATAATACAGATTCAGAAGATTTGAATACTCCTGCATTAAATGGCAATGAACCATCAAATAAGCAAACAAATGAAAATAGTGTTCTTAGAATTCCAGGAAAAAAGGTAGAGGTAAATAAGCTTATTTGAGTTTATTTATTTTATTTTATTTTTTTTTTTGGTTTTATTTTTATATATTTATTGTTTTATTTTTATACATTCATTACATAAATATAGTATAACTAAGTAATATTAATTTAGTTAGTATATAGCAACAGTGACATATTCTTTATACCGCAATGTTTTTATACTGGCAGCAACCATCTTCTATAGCTGAAGCAATAATATTAGATACAGAAGCAGCTGTAATGGCAAATTTTGAATTTTTGGCTAATACGGATATGGATATGGAAGAAGAAGAAGGAGATGTAGAAGATGACACTTTTGATACAAATATGGACCTTAAACCAAATAAAGTAACAAACATTTTTTTCTTGTATAATAAATTCAGTTGCTTAATTCTTTCTGGTAAATAATACACCTTTCTTTTTTAATTTTTATTTTTAGCCATCTATTCTTTTAACAGAAGATGTTGATGCAGAAGCTGAAGAAGTATTAAATGAATTAAATCTTCTCACAGAAATAGAAGAATCACCACCAGGACCCATTCATTCAGCTGAATGGAGTTAGTATTAAACATATCGATAATTTCATCAACACATTTTAATCTTGTACATATTTTGATAGTACTTCCAACAATGAATGAATTTGCAGGGATAGTTCGTAAAGGTTCACAATCAGATCCAAAGCGTCCAAATAAAGAAGATTCTGCATTGGAATTGGGTGAACTAGAGCAGTTGTGTGTTAACAATGAGGCAGAAACATCATATGATGTGAGTTCTGTTATTGATTATATCATTACTATTTATATATCTAGAGTAGATATCTGTAAAAAATAAGATTGTACCGATCCTCACGTTTATCAATTTACCTTATCCGTTAAATCATATACGAATGATTTGGTCGGAAAATTCTGAAATCATCTATGTATAAAATAACTTCTACACTTCCAAAATCTGGCTCTAGATAATATTAAAATTTATATAATAAATATTTAAAACATCTATGTTTTTACATAGATGGTAGCTACTGCAAAGGAAACCTTAAGAAAAACATGGGTCGCAAAATATACATTGCGTTCCCATTTTGATGCTGTTCGAGCTCTTGTCTTCCATCCCACTGAACCTGTTTTAATAACTGCAAGTGATGATCATACGCTAAAGTTATGGAATCTTCATAAGACTTTACCAGCAAAAAAGTAGGTTATTTAAGTTCAGAAATTTGTAACCTATTAATTTATTTTATATTAGTATTTATTTATATTATTTTTATAATTTCAGATCAGCTTCATTAGATGTAGAACCATTATATACATTCAGATCTCATAGAAGTCCTGTATTGTGTTTAACTATGTATGGAAGCAGTCACTGCTATAGTGGTGATTTAGATGGTAAGATTTGCTGTTGGGCACTTCCATCAGCTAACGTAGATCCCTATGAAACTTATGAACCAAGTGTCCTTCAGAAAGGATTAAAAGGACACACAAATGCAGTTTGGGGTTTAAGTATGTGTGAATCCCGATCGCAATTGTTATCACTTAGTGCTGATGGAACTGTAAAATTGTGGAGCCCAGAAAGTCAACCACCACTACTTCATACATATGTTTCTGAACAAGGTGTGTGCGTTATACTTAAATTTTGTTTATGTATACACGTATTATATTTTATTGATGGATAATGTTTATTTTATAGAATTAAATATTAACAAAATGTTCTTGTGTAATTGTTTTTACAGATGGCATACCGACGTCGGTAGATTTTATTAGAGACGAGTCGCATAAACTAGTTGTAGCTTACGAAGGAGCTTGTGTGGTATTTGATACAGAAACGGGTGAAAGCGTAGCTCGTCTTGAGGCTAATGAAACGAAGGGAGTAAATCGTGTCGTGGCGCATCCTACATTACCACTTGTTGTCGCAGCACATGAAGATCGACACATTCGATTTTATGACCATCGATCAGCTACACTTGCCCATGCCATGGTTGCTCATTTGGACGCCGTTACTAGTCTTGCAGTAGATCCTCACGGTTTATATTTACTTTCAGGAAGTAAGTAATAATAAAATACTTTAAAGAAACATAAAAAATAAGTATCTATATACTGTAAATCATATAACTACCAATATTTTACTTTCAGGTCATGATTGCAGTATAAGATTATGGAATATGGATAATAAGACTTGTATTCAAGAAATAACAGCACATCGTAAGAAGTTTGACGAAAGTATTTTAGATGTAGCATTTCATCCTTCGCGACCTTTTATAGCAAGTGCGGGAGCTGATGCTCTTGCTAAAGTGTATGTGTGAGATGTAAATTAAGATACGCATTTCTACTATCAACATACATCAGACGGAACAGATTTTGTACTCATTCTTTCTAGATAGTTTTACTTGTACGTGTCACACTTCCAATTTCGTTGTAATTTATATTGCTCTAACATTTGGAATACCATTGTAGAAAAAAAATCAAATCAGACGTATAGATTACCTCTTATACAACCGAAATTTGCACATAACCCTTGTCCGCATCAATTTCTTAAGACAGTGATTTTAAATATAAATACTGCTTATTGATGAGATCTTCATTAAGTAAGTACATTAATTGGGATAGCGGAAGGGGTCTGTCTTGTAGCATATTAGTTGATATAGTTCTGATTATTAGATAAAGAAATACCCCTTATCCAAAATCCAGGAAGCACACTGCCGCAGTAGCATAATATTTATCCCTATGTTAACTATTTATTACCAATATTACAGTTACTGTTGCACAGCTACTGGAGATTAGTACATACTACTCAAGGATAAAGTTGTCCTATATCAATTAGTCTCCCATTATATGATTTTTATGCTACCTTATGTATTTGTCGAGGTTAGCATATAGTAACAAGAAAAGCAACAACAATAATAATAATAATCGTAAGTTAATTATAATGTAAGAGACATAATATTAATAACAGTAAATTATAACTGTGTGTTTCTCTGTAATATATTGTATTTAAAAATAGATGAACTGTGTAACGTACTATAATGAATATGTTTTTATTAAAATTCAATTCCATTTCTATTATTTTTCCTTCATCAAAATTATATATGTATATCTTTCTAAAATATATATGTATATGTGTGTACAGTACCAATCTCGCTATGGTACCCACTTATGAGGCCCAGCGAGCGACTTCTTCACATAGATTCCGCGCATGTAAAGTGCCGCTACCTGTCAACGTGACGTGTGTAGATCCGCGGAAATTGCCGCAATTTCAAAGGTTGATATCACGTTACTCTTAATTGACTAATATAATCGCAAATTCCTTGTTGAAACTTTTGAAATTAAAAATATTAAAATAATCAAATTTATAAATGTTTAGTACTCAAATTTTTTAATTTAGCAATTTATAATTTGTAAGTCACAGCACCGGCAGCAGGACCCTTTGTCAAGAGATGCATGAAAGAACTTCCGCTTATGTGACCCATTTCACCAATTTTCGACACCTACGACCCCGGCTAGGACCATGTACCGAACCTTCATTTATTATCATTACACCTTATTCGAATTTATATTATAAAAGTGAAACATGCGTATTTATGTATTCTGTCGAGACATATATTTCTTAGTTTCTAGATTTCAATATCCCTAGTTATAGTTATCAAATAATGGTAAATCTAAACAATTATTGTATTTCATAAGTAAACTTACAAATAAAATTTATAAAATAAGTAAATTCATAACAATATGTATATATATATATATATATATATATATAAACGCGACTGTATTTTTACAGTCAAACTTCTTATGTAACACAATTAACGGAATAGTATATCTAGAATTTGATATTCTGTTTAACACATTGATATCGCTAATTTATTTCAAATTGATTTTATTTGAGATATCAGTAACTTTGTTTGTATATGTAACGCCCTTTGGATATCCAATCAGAACGAAGCAAAACTATCATTCAGGTTAAAGGAACATCTATAAATTACTATCACGTTGATCAGCTGAGTGGATATTCGCAGTGCAACTGTTCTAACATAGCGAGTATTATTTATCGTGACTAAAATTGAGATTATAAGATATATTTGTTATAAAAAACAATGCATTGTAGTAAAATGCATGTTTTTTTATGATTTTAAATATAATTACAAGTTAAAAATTATTACAATTTGCTAACTAAACTATAGTTCACACCCTATTCATTTCTTACATTTTGATAAAGTGCATGATAATTCTTTACAAAAGAAATAATAAATATTACTTTTGCCAATAACATATTAATAACATGTGAGCCAAGTTTTGTTAAATAGGTTATGTGATTATGTTGTTTAAAGTATAACTACGATTTTTTATTGTAAATATCAAAAGTTTCTAATATGTTTATCGCGCTCCTTGAGCGCCAATATTAGTTTAAAAATTAAGAATGGAACGAAATGGCGCGAGAGAAATGGAAGAACGAATGTGTATAAGAGCTAGTGGAAAAGCATTGAAAAAGTATGGTAGTACAGCCAAGCATGTTACACGAACTGAAAATTTAATAAAACATACTGTATCACCAACTGATACTCTTCAAGGAATTGCTTTAAAATATGGAGTCACAGTATGAATTTATTGTTTTACTTTATATACGTTGTTATTTAATTGATAGACAAAAAACTATGAAAGGTAATAAGTGTTATAAGATTTTTATTTTATGTTTTTTGTAGACTGAACAAATTAGAAGAGTTAACAGATTATGGGCTTCTGATAGTTTATTCTTAAGAGAACATTTACTTATTCCTGTTACACCAGAAAGCCCATTATCATTACCAGTGGACAATACTAATGAAACTGAACATAGTGGAATTCAAAGTGTAATTGTATTTTTTAAAGTAAATAAGTACGGAGTTAGTACTTAACATTATATCATTTTTAAATATAATTTTTAGGTGTCTAGTCCATCTTCAATAGCATCATCTATAGATGACGATAATTCAGTTAATGACTTCTTAGCTAAAATGGATTGTTCTATAGCTAGTGTTAAAAGAGAAGTAAAGCGTACTCAGGGGAATAGTGAGTAAGTTATTTATCACTAATTAATTATATTTCATATTTTTTATTACCATATGTACATGAATTTATTAATAAATTGTACTTTAGATTTTGCACAGATGACAATGACCTTTATATACAGCAACGTAGAGCATCTGCTAAATTGCGTAATTCACTTCCTGTGACTTCAAGTATATACACAGCACCGTCTACATCAGAACCATTAAGATCGTCATCTTCTAATGATATGCATAACTTCCCAACTGCTGTAGTTATGACTCAGGGTAGAAAAGTGAAAACATCATTACAAAGACTTCAAAAAGAACAAGATGAAATATTCCAATTGTAGCAGCTAAATTTTACTAGATCGTAATATATTATGAACTAATGGCATCATTAAGACATTTGAAGAAAAAATATATTAATAATGAACAATGTACTGGAATCGGTAGAAGGCTATTTCATATTTGAAATTTGTTGATCCAGTATTAATGTAAGTTATATTCATTGTTTTTTCATAAACTTTATATTATATTTTCATTACACTAATTGGAAATATTTATAGAGAACAATACTGACCATTTCTATTTGCGTAGCTTCAATACTATGAACAATGAATCAATTAGCTCTCATATTGTCCAAGCATATATTTAAAATATTTCCAAACACATGTCTTAGTAAACCGTATGTGCCTTTGATCCAAATCAATTGTGTTCTAATTTTACTGTTAATTTTTTTGTTCAAAGTTTTGAGTTATCTATATGATATTTTTTTTTATGATTTCTATGAACTTTCTGATTACAATTATGTTGACTAAATAGCTCAGAAATTACAATTTAAAAAGTTAATATAATTTAAAATTGATATTCTATTATACAATTCAGTTCTTTAAATTAATCTTGTCTTCCTTATAAAATGTTCTCAACATTATTTCCTCATATGATTTATTGTAATTTTAAATAGATCAAATGCCAAATTAGGCAGATAAATGCAGCTTTGATAACAAATCCCTTATCTTTATTAATAAAAATTATTAATTTAAATATATGAAATATTTAAAATAACTATAATTTATAATGAAGAATAATGTTAGATTTATTCAGAACGTCAGTGCTCAATTTCTAATTTTAATTTTGTAATAAATAATTTTGTGATCTGTAGCAACGATTATTATTGAAAAATCCAATGCAACAAAAACTACTGCAATTACATTGTTGCACAAATCATTTCGATATAAATTACATACTTTAAAGCAGTGAAAACAGTCTTTGAAACTAATTTCTATAAATTTTTAGTAAGAATTTTTGTTTTTAATATTAGCAATGGATTATAGGAAATACTTCATTTTCAAAAAATAGTAAATATTAAATTACTATAACTTAATTTAATACAAATTGTGTGTAATTATTTTTCAAGTTACCTAAATTTACTGTTGATACAATTAATAAAAATTTTATGAAAGAGAAAATAGTACCTGTTAATATTGTCTATATTTGATATTTTGTTCGATAGTATATTAATAATGTTGTTTGCTGATATTATGTACACAATTTTAGTATTGTTATGTTGTTTACATTATGTTAAATGTAATAATATTATATATTTTATGAAAGGTATATTAAAAATTGAGATATGCATTCAAAACGAACAATAAATTTATTTTAAAACAGAGTATGCTAAATGTAGGAAGTATAAATTTTAACATTTGTATTCAACATTGTTACATGGTCTAACTTTTGTTTTCATTTGTTATGAATTCATAACAATTAACTTAAGTCAGTTTTAATGCTATGCATTAATGATTAATTGTAAATATATTAATGTATTAAATATTTTACGTATATAATTTAATAATTGTAGTATAAAACAACAATTGTTGAGTATATAAAATGTACACAATCAATTTTTATATTGAGTGTGCGCGACTGTGTATATGTACATATTCATTAAAAAATATTTAACTGCTATGTATACATGTAAAATAAATATTACTTGCTGGTAAAGTAACCTACATTTAAACATGCAATAAAAATTATTCTTATTGTTATTACTAGTACTGGTTTATTGTCTAATACAATCTGTTATTGCGTTTACATATATCGTATATATCCCTATTGGTGCTTATTTTAATATCTACACTTACATCTTATCTCACAACATCTTATTTATTTACATGCAATTTATAACTTATTAGTTAATAAGATTTGGTATGTATTTACATATTATATTACATCATAAATATTACAGTAGATATGCTTAGATGCTTATATAAATATTTAATATAGAAGTTTAAAAATACTATTACTGTAATTGTAAATATAAATGTTTCATCCTTAGGTTATATTTAAATAATAAACCTGTTTTATTTAATATTGAATAAAATATCAACTTTGTTGTTAATTATCCTAATAGGATGTGTTACAAACTCATTGCAATCACATTTTAATACATTTATAAAATTGAATGAACCTATACGATTGTTACACTGTGAACAATGGAGTCTACCTTTTGTCCAAGATTCCTGCAAACATTTACGTATTATACTGTATGAAACACATAACATACAATGTTTATAAGTAAAATAATTGCATTACCAAAACGATTATAAATGTTCATAACATATTTACTTTATTTACAGCATCTGCAATCCATTCTGGCATATTGTCCACTGACATAAATGAACATGGTTCTGGATTATTTATTCCACACCCTCCATGAATAGGATCCTTTTTTATTTCGCCATGCGAAGTTAATAATTCTACTGGGACATTGAAAAGATTCTTTCTACAATACTTACACCTCACTTCCATTACCTATGAAAAAAATTTAACTTTTAATATCCTTTTTTTATGACTAATTTGATAAATAGTAATAACAAATATAAAGAAAATTTGTTAAAATATACATTTATACAATTAGTTTAACTAAAAACACAAAATTTGTGTATATAATTTTGAATTTTAAATAAGAACTTAGAGGTTATCGATATTAAGATAAATAAATAAATAAATATATATATATATATAAACAAAGAAAAAGCGTGAATATGTAGAAATTTATAAAATACTTTTTTTGCGTAGCTGAAAATGTGATAAAAAATTAGTCATTGACATATTTGTTTGGTGACAGAAATTCTTACATGAATTTGAATATTTTCCGTTCAACGAGAGAGTATATTGCGTTTAGCGTGTTTTGAACCTCTATAATGCATGCGAGTTATTCTTGTTTACAAACCAATCAAAATCAACGTACTCTGCACAAACGAAAACTTATATTTCGAGGCTCACACTTTCTTGTTGAACAAAGAATACGCATATAGAAGGAATACATAACCTCAAACAATATTTTAAAGAAGTAGTCAAATAGCATCTCCATATATGCAATGTATTTTGAAAAATACATCATTCTGTACAAATTGTTATATACATTTCTTAGTACAAATTAAATATTTTTACTTTATTCAGTAAATACACTGTTATAACTAATAATTATAAAAATAATTAATAAACTAATGTTATTAATAAATAGTGTAATAAAACATAAACATGAGAAATGTCTATGAGAATTATAATTCTATATATTGTATTTTTGTTTCTGAATTATATGTACCTTTAATAAGAAAATTATTTAATCTTCACCTGCTGGAATGGCATCTTCTAATCGTTTAATAAATTTCACACGTAATTCAGTTATATTATCATTTTTGAGTTGGTCCTGTACAAACCAGCAAGCAATTTCCATTTGTACCATTTCACAAGCTCCTCTTAATATTCCAATCAATATGTTACAATACTTTAAATTTAAACAATGGTCTGGTAATTCAACAAATTCTGTTAACGGATTTGCTTCAAAACATAAAGAGAATTCATCGCCAGCTGCACTCCAATTGGAAATTGTTGGTGTTATGCCCAAAAATATTTTAAAACCCGTCTGTATTTTTTCAGCAGTATCTCGGAAATCATAACACCGACCGGATCCAGTACGTGCTAAAAAGTCTTCTATCAAGCGGATTCCCATATTGTAGCCCATCCTTTCCAACTGCTTATTGACATCTTCCACATTTTCATAATCCTTCAGTAATTGGGCTACCAATGCACCATATGTCAATGTAAATAACTCAGAATTCTACAATTTATAATCACATATAAATATGAATAATACACTAAAAAATTGTATAATATATTAAAATATCAAAGTGAATATCAAATTATATCCATAACCTTACTTATAATTTAGTACATATTTTTGATAATTACTTGATAATTTAAAACAATTTAGTAATCTATAATGTAGGTATTTTTTAGAAATTGATTGTACGATTTTAATTTGTACTTACAACTTTTTTTGAATCAAGTTTCGTGCCTGTTCGTGACATGTTTACACGCACGACTACTATATCGCACTGATAATGATTGACACTTCATATACTCGTTATTTAAAATTAACTAGGAATCTAGGGATTTAAGAAACTGCGGTCATGCGAATTTAGAAATTTGAAAATATACAAAAATTTGATAATATATACGAAATATTCTAATGAATTTTGTCTTTATAATAAAATGAACCATAATCCTAATTTAAAACATTACTTGATCTAAATTTTTCTGTCATTTGAGAATACATCTCATTATTGTGTTCTTTAAAAATCTTTAGGAATTATTGTAAGAAGCAGAGATAGTATGAAATTTATAAATATAATTTATTATAAAATGTATCAATTTTGTCATGTTAACAATCTATATTTATAAATGAGTACAACTTATTCCATTACTTGTATACAAGAAGATATAAATTAATTACTTAATATTTTTTTATATTATACATGTTTTATGTAACTTTTATTATAGTTACATATGATATATTTTAGAATGAGAAACTTAATATAGGACGGAGTCCTTAAACTGATTTTTGGGCAATCATGTCAACAATGTGTTATCTTTTTATGAATATCATTATTCAGAAATCTCCCATAGCTGCTATAATATTATATAATGCTGTTCTTGCATCACTTTTTTCAAATACACCTAAAACTTCCATTGCCCTTTGTGAATGTCTCTTTTGCAATTGTTTAGTTAATTCAATTCCAGGTCCCATCATGACAATCTTGTGAACCTATGTATACAGATTACACAAAATCTAAAGTTATGGATTGTATTTTTTTATTTAATATTAATAGTTAACGTACCTTATTATAATCTACATTATTTACAGATTCTAAACCTTTATCGATTTCTGTCAAAATCGATGGGTCATGTTCAATATGAAACATAATTGGTGCAGAACACAAATTGAATGTTACAGCTTGATCTTTTGTAACAAATGGACCTAAATCCAAACAAGCTTGCCAAGCTAATGCTAAATGTTTGCCGAATTTATAGCCTTGTTCTTGTATTTCATTGTTGTGCCCAGCTAATTTTAGTGTACCTTTACAAGATTTTCCTAATAAGGCACCGGCACTTAATACATTTCGGAGAGTCCATTCATTCACAGCATAGTCTGTTCGGTCTTCAGGTGGTATAGAAGGTAAAGGATTGTTCTGATTATCCCTACGTCCTATAAATTCTGCTTCTGCCAAATCTCTTACTGCACTTGACATCAATTCTACAATCTAAACATAAGTATGATAAAATATGAACAAACTTATACCAACATATTAATAATGTGTATACATACATCTTGATTACGTAGATTTGCTAATTCAGCACAAGAATTAGCTAATAAGTAATCTCCACTTAACAATGCAATTTTATTCCCAAAGTTCATATCATTCAATTCTGAAGTTTCTAAATAAACACTAGGTTCTATGTTTACTAATCCTTTATGAACAAGATGACTAGTACGTATCATTTCAGTGACTTCTGCTAAAGCTCGTTGACTAAATAATCATTTATTTAAAAATATCTTCTTTTTATACATTTCAATGCAAATTAAAGTACAATACCTATGTAATACACCAGCAGCTTTATCTTCTTCCATGTCATCTACGCTTAAATGCCCAGCAGCTTTCGAAATTAATAATACGATAAGACCCCATGCTTGCATGTTATTACGTCCATTATATATTACGCTTCTAAAATAATGAACATCAATAAATATACAATTTTGTAATTTATAAAAAAACATATTAATAAAATACTAACTTGGCTGTTTTTAACAGAGGATGGTTAGATCCTACCAATTTTCTAAGATGCAATGCCACATTTGCTATTTCATCACTCAAAAGCCAACGTAAGCTTAAAAATGATGTTGGATATCCAACAATTTTTTCTGCTTCTGAAACAGCTCTATTCCAATCTGGTTTTTGACTTCCTGTAAGCTTGGCTTCAACCTTATTTAAATGATGTAAACGAAATGTATTTTGCATAGAAATATGCACATTTCTTTGCTTTTTACAGTATACATTATATTCACTACACAAAACTGCTTTGGCTAGATTTCCATTTCTTGGCAAAGTAAAAATAACTTTATTCGTTAACATTTTTCTGCTGTATACACCTGTGGAATTTGTTTTCCCTCTACATTAACATTAGTCCCACATTCAACAGGTATAACGCACATGATTGACGTTTCAAGCTTTCACTTTTGACCTTGTTCTTGTAAAATATCATGTGACTTAACTTTTGGTTAATATAGTTATTCATTTTTTGTTATGAACAAAATGTTGTATATTCGCATAAGTAGTCTCATATATGTTTCATTAAATTTATTAACTTTAATATTACCCCATGTGTATGTACTTGTTACGTAAAAAATGAATAACCTTAATAGTCACGAAAATGTTGATACCATTTGTGTTATCGCTTTGGTTCACAAGAGAACCGTAGTAACTCGCGCATCTCAGCTAAATTCAGGAGAATCTTTATGATCAATGTGGTTCTTATCTACGACTTATTTCTTATTGTGTGGTCATATACGCCGTGAACAAAAAATACACGAGAAGTGACACAAAAATGATGATGCAAATTTCATATATAATACTTTATAGATAACTGTGCTTATCTATACAGTGATACCAAGTAACACTTCAAAGTTATATATTATATGTATGCAGTTATACAATTTAGTAGTGTGTAATAAACCTACCCCCTAACATGATAAAATAACCTAATTTCATTCTTACAATTCTATATTTGTGAATAAATATTTGATATAATGTTAAGCATTGTTTTATATCGCCGTTTGCTACAAATTGGATACAATGAAAGAAAACCTTGGATCAGATCATTTACAGTATGTGCAATTAAACCTCGGAGGAAAATAACTTGTTCAGAAGAAGTTTTGTCTAACATATCCATATGTAACCCATTGTATCCTGCCCTTGGAGTTAGGGTAATATTACTAATTTATATTACATTCACAAAGTAACTATAAGAGAATTGTAATGGTGCTTGTTTGAAGTATTAATTACTTATTAATCTTTGATACTTTTATTATAATTGTTTTAGTCGATACTAGATTGCTAAAAGTTTGTAGTCAAATTTTCAACTATAACATCAGTAATAGAAGCTATATGGTTGTTATGTAATTTATCTCTATTATATGAATAACAAAAAAAATGTTCATTAATCAACAATGAAAGTTTTAACACAAATTAGTTATATAACAGCATTAAGCAGTTATCTATTTCAAAACAATTTTTTTTATTGATTCTACAGATATAACATATGAATAATGGGTAGAACATCAAGAAAACGTCTCCGAAAGAAGAAGTTAAATTTGACAGAAATACCTGAAAACAGGGAAGACAGTCTGATGCATCTAAAATCTTGGTTACTAAGAAATAATTGTTTATCAATTTCTCATTTGATCCCATATAATTTTTCTGTTACTGGTAGAGGGTTGAAAACGAGAAAGGAAATTAGAGTCAACGATATATTGATTAAAATACCATACGAAATATTAATAACAACATCTACATTATGTCAAAGCAATGTCAAAGATTTATTTTCAAAAACTGAACAGTATAGTGCCCAATGTTTACTATCTGTGTTTATTGTATATGAATCACATTTAGAAAATACGTCAAAATGGTACCATTACATTAATAGCCTTCCACGAATTTTAACAAATCCAGATTTTTGTACAAACAAAGAGAAAAATTTATTACCACCAGTTATCATGAATTACATGTATGAATGTCATAAAATATATAATGACTATAAGTTATTAATTAAATCTATAAATAATTTAGATTTAAATAATAAAGGTAATTGTTTTCATTGTAATATACATTTAAGAAAAATAATAACATTTGAAAGATACAAGTGGGCATATTATATTGTTAATACAAGAGCTGTATACATAGATACAAGCTACATAGAATCAGAACAAAATATTACTATTAATATTAAACATCCTAATAATTTAGCTTTAGCTCCCTTTCTAGATTTATTTAATCATGATATCTATAGTGCTACACATACATCTATGATTACTGATAAAAATGATAAAAAATTTTATCAAATTACTACATTAAAATCATTTAATAAAGAATCACAGGTTTTTATTAATTATGGCACACATAGTAATCTGAAGTTGTATGTTCATTATGGTTTTTTTATACCAAATAATCCTTTAGATGAAGTTTATTTTGATATTTCTGATGTAAAAACTTGTTTTAATATTCCAAAGTTTAAATTAGATTTTATAATTTCTAATAACTTGCAAAAAGACATGGCATTTATAAGACAGGGATTGAATTATAATGCAATATCTACCTTGTTCATATTAAGTACAAAACTGCAAAAGAAATATTGGGGTATGAAACTATATGGAGATTCTCTTACTAGAGAGGATATAATAGGTACACGTGACATAGCAACACAAATTTTTGATTTAAAAAAGAACCAATTAGTCCATCAGTTGAATAACATGAGAACTGTAAAGAATTATACCCAATGCTTCTCAATTGCAATAAGTTTTATGGAAGAATACATTGAAATATTAAATGAATCATACAGTAATTTTTGTATAAAAATAATGTAGAACTAAAAAAACAAGTTGTAATATATACATATGTTTAAAAGATGTAATATATAACATGATTTATAATTTTATAACATTTTAATAAATTATTAATATTTATTTGCAAATTTTGTTTAATTTTTTACTACTTAAACAGTTCTATTATTAATATTTAATAACATTTATATTTTCCTTATCAACCTGTTAATATATTTAAATAATTAAGACATCGATATATGTTTTAATTCAAGTTTTACTAACAATCAAGTAAACTTATTTAAAAGTTTTGAAACAAATATTTTTATAGTGTTGTAGCGGAAATGTAATTCATCGGAAAAAAAATATATTACAATCAAAATCTGCTACACCAATAAAATTTCCACTGGAAATTCCTTGGTTTACTGGTGGAAAATCAAGTCAACAAAAGAGAGATTGTTTCCATCCTGGTGTATCCAGTTTAAGTCATGAGAGTCTTGATTTGCAAGATAAAAGACCAGTTACTTCATCAGATATGATTAAAGCAATGCTTACATATATTTGGCCCAAAGTAAGTTATTTTTACCATTTAATTAATGTTATGATAATACGTTTGTTTATTTGTAGGATGATTCAGAAATAAGGAACAGAGTTAAACTTGCTGTTAGTTTACTTATTGGTGCAAAAGTTTTAAATGTCTGTGTTCCTTTTATTTTTAAATATGCGATAGATTCTCTTAATGCTCAACATATAGCAACTACTGGTAATGCTATTTTAAGTTTAGATGGTGCACCAGAAGCCATTACAACTGCAGCAACAACATTACTCATAGGATGTATGTACGTTAAATTGTTTTAGAAATAGTATTATGTTTAGAAATTATTAATAATAGTTATTGATAATAATTTTTTGATAAAATAGATGGAGTAGCACGGGCAGGGGCAGCAGGATTTAGTGAATTACGCAATGCAGTATTTGCAAAAGTTGCACAACATTCTATTCGAAAAATTGCTAAAAATGTTTTTTTACATTTGCACAATTTAGACATGGCCTTTCATTTAAATAGACAAACTGGAGCATTGTCAAAAGTAATATAAATTTTGATCTTTGAAAAATGTTTGTTATTATAATCTTCTTGTAACATTTTTGTAGACAATAGATAGAGGCAGCCGTGGTATAAATTTTGTATTAAATGCAATGGTATTTAATGTTGTACCCACTGTCTTTGAACTAGCATTGGTCAGTACAGTACTATATCTAAAATGCGGTGGCGAGTATGCTAGTATCGCTCTTGGTTGTGTTGGAATTTATACCATATTTACATTAGCCATTACCCAATGGCGAACAAAGTTTAGAATTTATATGAATCAAGCAGAGAATGAAGCAAGTAATAAAGCAGTAGATTCTCTTATTAATTATGAAACAGTGAAGGTACTTTAAAGAGAGTATTGTTCTTATAATTAATAATTAAGTTATATAAAATTATATCATATTTATTGGATAAACAACTAAAAGCAAAACTTTTTATGTTAGTATTTTAATAATGAACGATTTGAAGCACAAAGATACGATGAATCTTTGAAAAAGTATGAAGGTGCATCCCTTAAAACAAATACTAGTTTGGCATTTTTAAATTTTGGACAAAATGCCATATTTAGTGGTGCTTTAAGCTTAATAATGGTATTAGCAGCTAACAATATTACACATGGTAAATATTTTTCTTTAGACTGAGAATATATGTAATATAACAATATTATGTAACACAAGAATGTATCTAGGTACTATGACCGTCGGGGACTTAGTAATGGTCAATGGACTTTTGTTTCAACTATCAGTTCCGTTAGGATTTCTGGGATCAGTTTATCGTGAAGTTAGACAAGCTCTTATTGACATGCAAACTATGTTTACACTGATGACAATGGATACATCTATTAAGGTACATATCCCTTATTTTAAAATGATATCGACATAATACTGTTTAAATGATTAACGTATTTTATAATGTCATATCAGTCCAAAGAAAATGCAATAGACTTCAATATAAACTCAACAAATTCAAATATTGAATTCAAAAATGTTAATTTTCAATATGTTGATGGAAAACCTATTTTCAAAGACATTAATTTTACTATTCCAAGTGGTAAAAAAATTGCTATTGTTGGAGGATCTGGTTGTGGGTAAGTTTCAAGTATAATTTAAATAATTGTAAGACATTAGTTGATAATGTATATTTTCAGTAAAACAACATTGGTAAGATTATTGTACCGATTTTTTGAACCACAATCTGGAGATGTTTGCATTAATGGTTACAATATTCGAGACATTGATTTAGATACTTTAAGAAGATCAATAGCAATTGTTCCTCAGGTAAGTGAATAGATAAAGTGAAAAACATTTATGCATTATTAACATCAAAACATGATTTTAGGATACAGTTCTCTTTCATGAAAGTATCTTTTATAATCTTCATTATGGAAATTTAACTAAATCAAAGGAAGAAGTTTATGAAGCTGCCAAAATGGCAAATTTACATGATTGTATTCTTAAATGGCCAAAAGGATATGACACACCCGTTGGAGAACGTGGTTTAAAATTAAGTGGTGGTGAAAAACAGCGAGTCGCAATTGCTAGAGCAATTTTAAAAAACAGTCCGATATTGATCTTTGATGAGGCCACGTCATCCTTAGATTCTATCACAGAACATGTAAGTTTATTAAATACAATTTAAATGCTATTAATACTCATTTAATAATAACATTTTCACAGAATATCCTTGAAGCATTACGCAGAGCAACTGTTGGACGCACGTCCATTGTTATTGCGCATCGTTTATCCACAGTTATGGATTCAGACGAAATTTTAGTACTAGACAAGGGTAGTTTAGTTGAAAGAGGAACACACGATTGTTTATTATCTATGCCAAATTCTTTTTATAGTAAATTATGGAAAACACAGCATATGGGAATGCTTAAATCTAAAGAAAAAAATGAACCTAATTGTAGAACTCCTGGCGTTTAAAACAAACATTGTATGATATGCAGGTAAACATGTTTATACAGTGTTAACTTTAGAAACAAACAATTGAAAGCAATTTGTGATAGAATAACAGTAAAAGAAAAATCCATTTTTTAGAAAGAATCTACTTAAATATTTAGCATATGATATAACAACATGAAAAGAATATACTATGTACAATGCTTTTATTTCATTGTACATTCTCAGTTCATGTAATATTAATTAAGAATATTTAGTATTCCAAACTTATATCCAAACAATAATATATGTGCTGTGCACATATTGTGCTATAGTATAAATACCTAATATTTATAAAAAATTAAATACATGTAACAAACTTGCTTTTCTGTAATATAATTGTATAGAAATTTATAAAAATAAAAGTGTTTCAAATCCATTTGTTACTAATGAATACAGTATTAAATGATAGGCTCTTTTAACATTTTATATAATTTATATGATATAATTAAAGGAAATAAAATAACTGGAATAAAAGGTTTATTGTTAACTATAAATTATTTACACTGCTTCTTAAGTAACATTGTAGTATTACTACAAACGCATATAGTTCCATACATAAACATAAGTGTACATGTATTTCAATATGTTTCATTAATTAGCAGTTAACATTTATCAACATTTTCATCGATTTTAATTACATTAAACTTCTGAAAAATAAATGTAGTTTTAGAACACATTGATTAGTGAAATGTTATGTGTTTGTTACCTTAGCAACTGTTTAAAAACAGTTATGGATGCTGACTAGTCTACAATAAGTTTTGGACAAGGCTACAATAATTTATTCTTTTAAACACAAGTATTACATATATTTGAGATGTTAGCTGTGATGTAGAACTGACAGATATAAAATGCAAACTGAAGTTCCTACACTACCTGTAGTACATTTCAATACCAATAAAAACCTCAATAGGTAATCAAAACAGTATTAAACACTTTACAAGCAATTTGACAGAATTCAAATAAATTTTGCTATATTTAAGTAAAAATTCAGATTAATACTTCATATTATTATAAACGTGTTTAATTATTAAAAAGTGAATAAAATTTACTATTATATTTGTTATAATTAAGTTATTTATCATTAATTATATTATAGGTACATATATTATCTTTTTTTGGCCCTGCAAATTAACTCTTTTTATTTATTTTAATACTTTTTTTTGATCATTTTAATTTTATTGATATTTTGTCATTTTTCAAGAGATATATTATTTAAAAATATTTTAACACAGTATATTCATATGTAATTTACAGAAAACAAAATTCTAATTTAGGGAAATCAGTGGAAGCTAAATGTAGTTTGCCACACAAGTATATAACATGTCTTTCATCTAAGAAGAAGAACTTGCATCCTTTACTTGGTTGGTATTGGAATCATATTAAAAAATAAATACTTGAATATATATATTTTTCATTCATTATTTTACTTTAGTAAATAAAAAATTATTATATATTTTCTAAACACTTAAATCTTTTTATGAATACTTTATTTATTCTTAAATTATGTATAGGTCAGCCATATCAAGTTCACATTCAACAGCACCATTCTTCAGAACACTCAAAGCTTAATAAAAATAGCATTGAACAAAGAGTTTTATCAGCAAAAATGTTGCGCATTAAGGAATTACAAAATCAATTAGCTGATGCACATTATCAATTAAATGTAATAATTTGAATGATCATATTATATAAATAAAATGAGATATGAAATCTTACATAATTACTTACACATTATAATCTTATATTAATTACTGATATACTGAATGAAATTATACCTTTTTATACAGGAATTAAGTAATGAAAATAAATTATTAAAATCATTACAAAAAAGGCAAGATTCTGCATTAAAGCGTTATGAAGGAACAGACGCTGAACTTCCACGGATTATAAATTCACATCATGAGGAATTGAGAGTACTTCAGATTAAATATAAAAAGTTAAAAAATGTACAAAAGGGAACACGTGATTTACTAAAAGAAAAGGAAAATGAACTTCAACAATTGCAGGTGAATATTAATCATAACAATTTGAAATATAAAGTACATGATTCAACATTTATACATTATTTCTACAGTGTCAAAATAAACATTTGTTACAACTAAGTAAAGACCGTAATTTGGAAGAAAGGGAAAAATTACAATTACAAGTTTCAGATTTAAATCATAGAATACAGCAACAGCAAGAAACTATACAGGTAATTTAAAAGTTTAATAATGTACTATATCTTTCATAACATTAATATGTTTCTTTGTTTCATTAGACATTGCATAGAAAATTGATTCTTGAAAGTAAAAGTTTAAAACATCAATTACGTATAGAAGTTACTAAGCGAAAAGAAACACAAAAGAATTTAGATGATACAATAGAAAAATTGAGATCTTTAGAAAATTTACTAGATAATAGAGAACGTAGATTATATTCTAGTGGACAATTAGTACTAAAAAATAAAAATAGAAGGTTTGGTACACAATCTCTTACAAATTTAAGAGATATTAGGTATGTGATAAATATAGTATTAAATTAGTGTTTTCCTTCATTGTTCTTGTATGTATAGTAATGTTTTCAGCTCATCAAATCCATTGAAATTGTCAGATAAATGTGAAAAATGGCAAACAAACGTACAAGATAATATCTTGGTAATAATTAATCTCATAATATAATATTTAAATACTTGTAAATTTTTAAAAATAATAAAAATATTTTTGTCTGCTATTTTTAGCCTACACTTCATACATCCGAAGTAAATGATAAAAATATGAAGACAGATGATGAAGTGAATTCAAATCAAACCTTGAATTCTGTAAGGACTGAAACAATGGCAAATTTGGAACAAGTAAGAAAGTATCGTCTTCAAAAACCATTGCATAAAAGAACTTCATCAGATGATTCAGAAGAGAAATTTAAAGAACTAGATTTCACAATAAGTGAAAGTTTAAAGACTTCGATAAATTTACAAAATTCACAATTAAAAAAGAAAGAGGAAAACATTAATTGGCAATATGACAATTTAAAAAAAATATATAAAAATCAAAAATATCAGAATTCAAATGAGATGTTAAAAAAAGAACTTTCTAATTCATCTAGAGATAGTGGAAGTGGAAGTGACAGTGAAAGTGAAAGTGAAAGTGAAAATTTGAAAAATAATTATGTTACTGCAGCTAACTCCAGACAATTACATAGAAAGTTTGTATAATTTGACACATATGTTTTCTTTTATAGTAACAGGTTGTCACCTCTACTTATAATTATAATATATTATGTTTTAGATTAATTAATGATGTAGATGATACTATAGATGTAAAAGAATTGACATTTTCTGAACATACAAATAAGTTAAAAGCACAGGTCAGAAAAAGTTTTCACAAGAGTTATTCAGAAATAGATACTGCACTTCAAGAAGCAGTTAAACATGATTTTGCAACAAATAAAAGCGATGACCAAATTTGCTATAATTCTGACGAAGAAGTAGAAAAATTGACAACTTCAAAAAGTTTGTTAAATGGATCACCAAAAGTTGATCTAAATCTAACTCATGAAATGCAAATACAAACTAAGAATGTATGTGTCCCCTATGACATAGAATGTGTTGAACAAGAAGATACAAATTCAGAAAATGTAGAAAAGTATATACTTGAACCAACTAAAAGAAAAGACTGTATTGATACAAATATATCACAAAGTGCATTTACATCTGAATCATTGTTACAAACATTGGAATCTAAAGATGAACAATGGAGACAAGATGCTGCATCATTTATAACTTATGATGAGCTAGAATCAACAGATATTCAACCAAAAATGTCTCATATAAATGAAAATCATGTTAAACATTTGCAAAAAACGTCTATAGAGAATCCATTAAATGAAATAAGTAAACTGGAAACAATGAACAAAAACATTTTGAATGACAACTGTGACGTAGAAACAAGAAATAAATTAAATAAACAGGAACCACATATAGAATCAAGAAATGTTGAGACATTATTAAATGATGTAAAATCTCATGATACTGATTCAATTCATGGTACATCTGTTGATGTTGATACTACAAGTAAAATTAGTATTAAACTGAAACCAGCTAATTATATCAAAGAACAGTTATTAGCATCAATGAAAGCTATCGATGACAATGAAAACATTGAATTTTTAAGTCAAGATTATAAAAAACATGACATGACACATAGAAAACAAATTACAGACAATTTATTTCATGGTATACCTACTCATATGAAAAAAAAGCAAGATATCATCAAAGGCATATTTGATACTGATACAATTAAAAAAGAATCGATAGATAGCTGTAATAAATTACACTGATATAAAAATTAGCAAATAAATTCTTCACAAAGTTATAATGAACGATAAACCTTCAAAATAAACTTGGTAGATATGTTATTCTGTCTATAATACACATAGTATTATATATATACATATTATTTATTTTATGAAAAGTTACAAACTTAATACAATAAAATATTTAAGAATTTATAATCCTTGAGTTAATATCTTTTACCCTAATTCTGATTTGTAATATATATATGTAATTAATTTTAGTAAATATTGATTTGATTCGTTTCTAAATTAATGTCAGTTTAGTAATATACATTTTTTATTTGTATGAAATAATTTTATTGCAAGTTGTGTATGTTAACACGCGCGCGCACATGCTATAACACACACATATTATGTAAACACAGTTCACCTTCTACAAATTATTTTTAACCAATTCGAAATGATTAAAAACACCTTTTCAAATCAAATCCATAATTATTAATAATTCATAAAAATACCTACATTTATGCTCCAAACTAAAATATCGTTAAATATGATATTAAAATATCATTTGGCATTAGGAACATCATAAAGAAGCTTGTCCATTTTCTTAGTTACCATGCGCGTAGAATTAGAACTACTGAATGTGTTTCATGCGCAGAATGGATGAAAACCGGTCGTTTGACGATCGTGTTCTCTCACCAAAGTGACTATATAGTGCAATATACACAAAATCTTAATTTTATAGATTGGCAATACTGTTTTCAAGATTGACAAGAAAGAAGACAAACAAGGAAGCAACAAGAAGGAACCTGTTATGTATAATGTATGTGTAGGGAAGACAGTGGAATGAAGACACGCCGCGAATACGAATGCCATAATGAACACCAAAATAAACCATGAATATACTTCTAATTCGTACAACAAAGGTACAATTTCATTCATTTTAAATGATAGAACTTATTGTTACTTTAGTATAGTAATATTAATGACAAAATATATAGCATTTCAAATATTATAGTAAAGGTGAATTGAAAAACCGTCTGCTGGGCGTCCTTATGGCGTCTGCTAGAATGATGCTTGAAAATTAGAACTTGGTTTTTACGTATAAAAGGAATAAAATTTCTTAATCTTTCAAATGAAGTTTAGTATGTTACATATCGAAAATGTATATAATTGTCTATGTATATTTTTTCTTGCTGTCATAAATCATAATATAAACTGAAGAACATATTCACTATTATTCTGTGATTGTTAATAGCCAATATGACAAATAATATAAAGATACGTTATTTACTGTTTTTAATTAAGATTCAAAAATTAAATTCATACTATATAAAATATATAAATGAGAAAATTAGAAACAAAAAACAAAGTTGTTATAATTGTTATATATATTCAGGTTTGTAATTACTTATTTTACTTTTAAATTTCATTTGTTTCAGGTATTGTGGGAAGTGATAGCCCTGCAGCTTTATTAGATATGCTTGCAGAAGTTGCATCACAAACATTACATTCAGAAAAGAAATATAGCAAATCATTATTAACATCACAATGCAAGTCAAAAACGGATCATATAAAAAGAAAGACTTATGAATCACTCTTTACTGTACCACAACTTTTGTCCATGCCTGCATCACAACTAGTAAAACAATTTTCTATTTTTACAAGCGATGAATTAAAAAGGCAGTACTCTTATACGTGTGCTCTAGTTGTTGGGTGTGGACAAAAATATACTAGTTTTGCAAGTGAAGGAAGAGCAAGAATGTCTATTAAAGCACATTTGGCAGAACATTTAGAATATTTAAAAACAAACAAAGATGCTTGTAAGTATACATAATTATGTCCCAAAGTATAAACAAATTATTACATATTACTTGTAATGCAAAAATAATATATCAGTAATATTGTTTTGTAGATAAGAATTTTACAGCAAAATCAGTAAGTTACAAAAATTACAAATCAAGTCCCCAAAATAAAAAAAATAAATTTCAACAAGTAAGAAAACCACAAGAAGCATTGAATAAGGAGAATAAAAATGTTATTGAAAATTCGACAAATTATTTGAGAAATATTTTATTAAATGATTCTACTTTTAAAGAATTAGACAAAAATAAGAACATTGAAAAAGTAGAAAATCTTAAAACATTCAATAATTCTGAACAAAAAGATACAGATAGAGCAGATTTCAAAGTTCTTGGAGATCATAGCTATTCCGAACGTTTAAAAGATGAAATTCCTAATGCAAACGAAGTATCTTTCCATGGTACTTTTGAAAATGCAACAAATGAAAATGTGAGCATCAACATAAAAGGTAAGTACAAATTCATAAGTTCTGAATATAATATTTCTTTTTTATGCAGATTGTACTTATGGTTGTTGGTACTGATAGTGTTCATATGAAAGAGTATCCTCATGTTACCCAAAAATTGTCAGAGAAAGTTAATAGAAAATCTGAAACTGTTTATTTACCAGGTAAATATGTAAAACATTTGTGATATTTGAATATAATTTTAATACTACATTTTAATTTATAGAAATATCATGGTCAAGTGAAAGTGGCAGTAATGCTGTAGAAATTACAACGACTAAACCCAAAGGAAAAGCCAAATTTATAGGCACTAGTAAAGAGGAGAGAGAAATGGCATTAGCTTTTATGGATCGGATAAAGAAAAAAGGAAATCCAACAGGGAGTAATCTCGAGTGTCGAATTTGCAATCCACCACGAAGTTTTACAGCACCTACAACGTTGGTATCGCACTATCGAAGTCATGCCGGAATAAAGCCATATGAATGTCGTATATGCAGAGCAGTCTTTACAAGGAGGCACAGTTTAAAATATCATATGTTAATTCATCAAAATCAAACACGATTCACTTGTGGCGATTGTGGAAAGAAGTTTAGACACCCATCACATTTCAGAGAACACAGACGTAGACACACTGGAGAAGCACCATTTGGGTGTGATGATTGTGGGCAGCGGTATGTAATATTTTATACATTATACTGTAGATATTGAATACGTTAATATGTAAACAGGTTAGAGTAATATAAAATTTGTGTTTACATCATTTAGGTTTAAAACGAGAAATACATATAAACGTCATTTGAAAACAAGACATGGTAAAGTTTTAACAACTACTGGGGAGTTGTTGCATCTTTCTGAAGAAGACTTTCAAAAAGTTCGAACTAATAGAAGAAAAAGAAATGACACAAATAAAGAGCATCTAGTGAATGAAGGTATCATTGCAACAAAAACAATTATGCATTATCAAGACGATAATGGTCAATTGCATGATGCTGAATCCGAAGAATATATTGTAAACGAGGTTGTTACTGATAGTGAAAAAAATTGGGAACCAAATGATACAATCCAAATTATTAAAAATTGTTTTGAAACATATGAGATTTGTCCAGAATCTCATTTGAATAAGACTGAATCCACAGAGACTGAAATAACTGTAAATAATAGTGTTTCTAATAAAAATGACAATTGTCTCACGGAAGAATTCGCAAATAAAATACGAGATAAATCGTTACATTTGCAGAATGCTTCTTGTAATGAGTTGCACGTGGTTCAAGATGAAAACGGTCATATTGTTTATGATGATAACACTGATCAATCGGAATTAATTTATCATAATATAAACGAAATACCATCGTATATTAAAGTAGAATATAATAATTTAGCTAACAATGGAAAAAACAGAAACGATATGGAATTTTACGAAAAATTTGAATTTCCAGAAAATCAGTTTAAGAATTACATACAAATAATAGAAGACACTAAAACAGGTTATTGCAACGAAACATTAAACGAGTCCTTAAACGAACAAAAAATTAAATACATACATGACATAAAAGAATCAGAAACAAAATTAATACAAGTGAACACTCATATTGGAGAAGAAGATGAAAACAGCAAAAAACAAATAACTATTACTCAAGATGATACAAAATACGAAAAAGAAGACAGTAATGTTATTGTGTTTGATTACAAACCTTGTCAAGAAATAAAATTGCACAAGATCGATGTATCAGAAGATATAATAAATTCAAGTACTTCACAAGAACCAAATATTATTGTTAATAGAATGTCATTAAAAGCTAAAGATACTTTATCGACTCAAAGTAAAAATTGTGTATCACAAACAGATAAGAATTTAGATGACTATCAAACTATAGTAAAAAATTTAATTAAAAGTGGAGTGATTACTTCAAAAAGTAATTATATTCTTGAAAAGAATAAAAAATTATTAAATCAAAGCGAACAAGGTTTGTATATTCATAATGAACCTTTAACCAGTATAATAATACAAAATAAGTGCATAAATGTGCTTCCACAACAACTTAAAATTAATAATAATGTAAAAAATAAATCAAAAATTCAAGTGGATAAACATAAAAAATTCACATTTTTGAATAAACATATGCAAACTATTAATATAAAACAAAATGAAAATCAAAATACCATTTTGTTGTTAACAAGTGATGCATTACAAAATAGTATTTTTAAAATTGAGCATAACAATTCTGCTGAAAGTGAAAATAAAACACAAATATTTGAGACAAGTAAGTAACATATAATAATACAAGCTAAATTTTGATTTCTTCATTTCATATTCATTGAATCGAAAATATTTCATACTAAGAGCAATATACTTTTGAAATTACGCGAAAGTTTTATAAAATATAGTTAATGAATATATTAATAGTATGATAATACTGAAATAATACTTTGAGTTTTTGTATATATAAATATTGTTAACAAAAATGTAGGTTTAATATTTTTTACTAGAGAAACAGAGAATATACAAAAATCTTTTTAAAAAGAGTGGATTTAATAAATATTTTTACATGATTTAGATTATATAAAGTACACAGTATTAGTATAGCTTTTATATCAAATAAATGATAAAAATATGAATTTAATTGCATTTATTTTGTTTCATGAGAAATAATATTATTTTTTAAATTGTTTAAGAAGTATCATTATTATATGTTATAAAATTTTTATTTATTAGTCATTCCAAACATTACAACTATAAATCTTAATTAATTTGTTATATTAACTTACATATATATGATAAAAGTAACACAAATTTAATCCACTTAAGTAAATGAATATAAAATATGGTTACTTAATAGCAATAACATTCGTTTATGTGCCAAATAATTGAAAGCATAGTACAAATTTCTAATTTGATTTAAAAAAAAAAAGGAAAAAAAAAACAAAAATCTTACTATTGGTAATCATTTTTCTAAAGTTTTCTACAAGTTCTTCTTCAATTACATTTATTTGTAGCATACTTACTTGTCAAGTTACAAATCATATTTTCTACAAAATATAGCACAGTTTATAAAAATGTATATAATAATTTTCAGTGAATTATTTTCTGTATTTAATTGTTCAAATTCTATTACAGCTACATTATTTTACAATGAAACTAAAATGACCAACTACAAATTATAATGCAGTGTTTTTCCAAACATAGCTCAAGCATGTCTTCCATATAAAAATTATTGTTTATTTGGCATTATATTCTCATGTTTTTTTTTATAGGGATATAAATGTGAATATCTTAATATAACAATATAATGATATAGAAATAATCCGTAGCTATAAATGTATAGTTCTATCAGATCATGCATAAGATATAACATAGAATACACATTATACACAATCATAAACTGTTTTTTATATTAGACAAGAAAATATATTTAATAATTAGTTGTGGATTAATTTTGATATCAATACTAAAATTAAAAGAAAACACTTTAAATAGTAAATAAATCTAAAAACGTAAAAAATCAAACTTTGTATAAAATGATTAAACTATACATATTTAAAGTTTATGAAAATGTAAATATTCAAATTAATTGTAGAAAAATGGACGTATTGTTTATCTGAGTAGTAATTGTAAATATTGGTTAAAAATATCTTTATCACAATCAGCTAAGCACTGAATAGTCAAAGTCAATATCCATTATTAATGCCTTTACACTTTTTGTCATTGGAAATTTTCTGATAAAATTACAATCTAGAAATTCGTATATTTTTCTTAAATCATTACATTAGTTTAGGATATAAATACTCTCCTTAAGTAAGATGTAATTCTATTGAAATGTAAAAAACAACATTTACAAAAGCCAGTTGTTTATTTATTGTATAAAATATAAAATTAATAAGTAAAAGATTATTTTACATTAACGTTTGTACACTGTGAAAGATAATGTGCCTTGTGTATATTATATGGTTAATTAATAATACAAAATCAATTTTTATTATCCATATTATATAATATGAAACAAATGTTGTAATAATTATACAAAAAAATATTTAAGTATAAACTTTCTACTCATTTTTTATTACTATAGTAAACATTAAACGATTATAACGATGTTAATATGAAGAATAATTTTAGTTATACAATGTATTTTTATACTCTTTTTGTACTTAATAAAATATTTAAAAATGATTTTATTATGTAATTGATAATCAAATCCTCTCCCAAATCATATTTTGTAAAATGTAGTTTCAGAATACTCGATATACACTTTTTTCTTTATAATACTATATCTTTAGATATTTTTACAATTTCCAACTTTTTATATCTGTAGATACTTGACAGCAACAATATAAAAAAAAAAGTAGAATAAATGTGATGTACGGAGGATCTGTAACAAAATACATACAAAGTTTTGCTAATTTAAAATTTTATAAAAAATTTGTGTATTGAATTTTGTTATGTTCGTATGAAATATAATAAACTAATACCATGTAATATTCTGTAGATATAAATACTTCCAATTTCTTCTCCAGCAAAAAAGTAAAAATTAGATATTACTGATATAATTAAAAGGGGACTTGCTAAAATACAATCGAGTCGTCTGCCATTAATTTCTGATGTATATGTTGTCTTTATATTTATATAATATTTTTGTCTCCCAAATGATCTCATTATACTTTCAATATTTAATCCAATAAAATTAAGGGCTGCCCAAATAAAAATATTTATTTGCATTCCATGCCACACAAAAACAAATGTAAAACACAAGAAAGAAGCAAACAATTTATTATAATTTGACTTTAACAGAGGCACATAAATATATCTGAAAAATAAATTGTTGAACTTTACCTCTTTATAACTTCTATATTATTTGATATATTTAGTTAGTATAAATCTACGATTCAGTTACAAGAATTATACCTTACTAAAAATTTGTATAAACCTTTATCAAAATACTTCCACATATCAGAGTACAAATGAATCCTTGCTATACATTTAGGCTGAGTCGGTGCTTTTATATTATCTATAGCACATAAAGTATGATTAAGACCGTACACTACAACATACTTCATTAAGAAAAATTGTCCCATACAGTATCCTAATCCATATAAAGCCCATGGATTTAAAGTTTTGACAACCTAGTACAACATACAGATGTTAATTAAGTTTTAATAAAATTATTGCATCTAAAATTATACTTTTACCTCAGGGTGATACTGCATAGCATTGAAATATAAAAAATGCAACCAAAAGTTTGTAAAAAATATCCAAAAAATATATCTGAACAGTCGAAGAAAAAAGTATCCAAAATCTGCTAATTTCCAGATTTGAAATGGTCCTTTTATCTATAAAGATTTGAACATAATTTATATTTAATAGATATAAAGTAAATACCTAATTTTTAAGTAAAGTGAAATACATACAGAATTCATGAATTCATGATATAAAATCAATGGTCCTAAGGATAATGTTGGTAAATATAAACAGTATGCTAATTTGCATAAAAAATTGTTAAAAAAGTAAAACTTGATATCATAGTTACTATCTAAATGTTGTTCAATATTATCTATACTATAACTAATGCTTCTTAACTGTATCCAACACATTACAAGTGTTAAAATATAATGTTCTTCATCGTTAAATTTGAATGTACTTTGAAAAGTACCATCCGGAATTTTCAGAAAATGTATCAGAAATAAAAATAACATATTTATCAGCCATATAATCAATCTACTCTGTCTATACGTTAAGATGTACAACATACTTAGTTGTATGAAAATACATAATGTACCTGATGTTCCAATTAAATAATATAAAAATGAAATAGACAAAAAGATATACCAAGTACATAATACCTGTAAAGATATATAACATAATAAATAAGAAGATAGAATGCAAACATTAAATCATATGTAATACCAAAAAATTCACACCACAATATTTGATAAAGTCTTAATAAAAAGACTAACAAAATGATGAATAAATATCCATGGTATTAATTTAATCAATAATGGTATCCAAATTTTCCATTCTTGATCAGAAACATCTTGTTTCTTTCCAATCCACGTCCATCCTGGTGCAAAATCATTATATACATCATTGTAACCATTAAAATCTGAAATTTATGAATAATATTAAAGTTGTAAAATATTAAAATATTTGTTGCGTGTCTTTGTAAGCAGAATATATTTAAATTCTTACAAGTACTAATTAAAAACACATTATAAATCGAATGTAGAATGGCACTTGTCCACAAAAAAAAATAAATGAAACATTCGCATTTATGTAATCTAATGATGTTTTGTGTTTTCCATGTCATCTTTAATTACATTTAAATTTACCACTTCATTTTTATTTACAATTTCCTCCTCAGTCTTTGAACTTGCAACAATAAAGTGTAATGTGTTTATTTACATTTTGTATTTCCTCAGAAGTTAGTTTACTAAATATCGAGTTAAAATTGTACAGGTTAGAAGAATCATTTAAAGACAATTTAAAAGTTTTTATTATAATTTTCATAAGACTATTACAGTAATAGTAATGTGTAATGGAGTCAAATGAAAACAACATATTCAAGTATTCAAATTCATTATGTGCATATTAAGTTTGATTGGTTCAGCACATTCAGCACACTTCGGTTTGTACAGATAAGATTATGCATATGTGGTTTGTGACATTTCTAACCAAGCATACGTGATGAAATTGATTATTTGAATAATCGTCAGAGTATTTAATTATGCTAAATAAGTATATACAATTTATTTTATATAGTTTATAATAAATATGAAACTGAATACATACATATTAAATTTTAACAAACATTCATTTTGAACAATTAATTTTTTACGTATAGTCAATATAAATAATGAAAAGAAATGTTTAATCAATGAAATTTTATTCTTAAAAGAAAAAATATAATAAATATAAGAATCTCATTAAATTACATACACACAATTACACGTAATTCAGGTATAAAAAGTTCAATCTTATAAGTTAATGAAAAGCACAATTGGACAATGATCACTGCCATATATCTTATCCCTCATAACATTGTCACAAACTTTATTTTTGATTTTCTCTGATACCAAAAAATAGTCCAGTCTCCTATGTCAGGAAGGGTATAATGTATATTTATATATATATATTTTGCAATTAATAGTAACATCTATATCATTCAATTAATTGTAAAATACTCACCATCCTATATTCTTACTACGTGCATTAGCAAAATATGACCAAAATGTATAAGCTCCTGTTTTGTCAGGATATAAAAATCTAAATGTATCCACAAATCCTGCAGTCAAAAAATCTGTCATACCTTCTCGTTCTTCTTTAGTAAATCCAGCATTTTTTGTATTCGTTTTAGGATTTGTAAGATCTACAGTAAAATAAATTTAAAACTTATAAATTCCTGAAATTATTTACTGTACATAATAAAATTATGTACTGTAAGATATCATTACCTATTTCTTGATGAGCAACATTCATATCACCACAAATAATGACTGGTTTTTTTTCATCTAATTGCTTTACATAAGTCTTAAAGGCTTCATTCCATTGTAATCTTTTTGGTAATGTTACTAATTTTTGACCAGCATTAGGTACATCTATTAATATATAATTATTAAATATCGTAAATATCAGTAATAAAGATATTTGTAAAAGATTTTAATACTGAATAACTTACAAACATTAATGAAATAGAAATTTGGATATTCTGCTGTAATTAATCTACCTTCACCATCAAATTCAGAATTCTTTAATCCATACTGTATATCAATTGGTTTCTGTTTTGTATATAATGCAACACCACAATAACCAGCCTTCTTACCTATACATTATATATCAACAATTTAATATTTTACATGTAAATTTATAATACATTATTAAAACTCTTACTATCGAGGAAGTAATGATGATATCCTTTCAATTTAACTTCTTCTGGTAATTTGTTTTTATCACATTTGGTTTCTTGTAATGCAACTATATCTGCATCTTCTTTTATAATATATTCCAATCCATTTTTCTGCATAAATGTAATGACAAAACATTACGAAAAATAATGTAATAAAATGATGCAAATATCATACATACTTTGATAAGTGCCCTTATACCAGAAACATTCCAACTAGAAATTTTTAAATTATATTTATTTCCTTCAGCATTCAACTTGTGACAATCAAAATCAGTTTCATTCAAATCTGTGTCTACTTTATTCATTACTGGTTTTGGCTCTGTTTTGGCACGTTTCGATGCAGGCTCTTCAATATTACTTGCATTACGTTTAGACTTTCTACTAGATGTTTCTTGTGACTTTGTCATTTTTTTCTTCTTTTCATTTTTGTCTTCAGCACCATTTTCCTAATTCAAAATAAAATAAAAGTACATATTTTTGTGTATAAAGCAATGTCAACATTATATTAAAATGTTATATGTATATTTAAGTAAAGGTGCTAAAATTGTATATTTATAAAATTGAATATTTTAATAGTACATAGTCGTATTAAATTAACAATAACTTTCTGTAAATAAATAATATAATTATCTAACCTTTGGAGCTCGATTTCGCTTTGGCGGCATGTTACTCACGATCGTGTATCTAAACAAACGCTAAAAAGATTGTATTAATATCAGCACTATAATGAAAAGATAAAACTAGTTTTCTTAAGTGTTTTCTTATTATGTTTTATACGACTAAATTATTGCAATCATAGGGTCATTTCCTTATTTGAAATATTTACATATGTAACAAAGAATAATTCATTACCGGTACAATTTTCAACGCAGTTTGAATACTGCGCGATACCATACAACTAGAGAGAATGACCGATGCATAGATAAGTTAGAGAGTAAAAACTTAATGCACAAATAAATATCATATGTATAGTACCTGTCAGCAGAAATTATACTTCATTCGAACAATTTGGCTGAGTTCAGGCGGATCTTTACCACCGATCTCATTTTATTCTACAGCTTCCTCGTTATTTCACGATAGTGCACACAGTGAACAAAAATATATGAATAACTGGAAGAACTGAGGATATAAAGTATATACTATTACTAAAAGATCACTGGATATACAGGCTTGACATTACAATTATTTGAATATGAAGATAAATGTGTACTTTACGTGATGTTTGGATTTTTTATCAGTTATGCATAAATATGAGAATTAATTAAAGTGAAATAAGTGTCGTATTATTAAATTAAGTATGTTTAGTAATAAAAAAAATAATTTACCGCCAAGGCCACCCATCCCTAATTCTGAACATGTATTGGAAGATCTTAATAATGCTGCTATAGATGATGTAGCATTCAAAATAATAAATAAAGGTTTTATTATTTATATATTTATTGTCAACACAATCATTAAAGTAATATTAAGAAAATATTATAAGAACATAATTTTATTTTGAATTATGATTTTCAATTATTTTTATGTAGTTAAGAATATACATTTACATACTATGTTTCATTGTTAAATGAATAAAACTTTACTTTTAGATGAAATCATTGGGGAAAACCAAACAAATGCAAACATTTCTGATACGTATCAGAAAATGAAAGTGTACTTAAATACAAAACAACGATTACAACATTTAGAAACTATGCTTGAAAGCAAAGAACAACAATTGCAAACAGACAATACTGAAATAAGAAGACTCGCAGATGACATTAGAAAACAAGCACAGGCTGCTCTGATAACATAAATTTGTTATATTTGTTGATTATTTCTCGCAAAGGAAACATAAATACATACAAAGTATTTATTTCTAATTTAGTACTAATTTAATCATTAGTATAACAAAATACAACTTATTTGTTTATACAGAATGATTATAGTTATTTTTTAACGTTTTAATATATATGTGCAAATAATATATTCTTTTATATAAAATATCTATAACATTACAACATGTATAATTAATACTGTATAAAAATAAATGCTACATATAATAGTTGCCATTTTACATTATATATATCTGCATATGCATGTCAGTTTAATATGTTATGTGTGCATAATATATGGACTTGATGCATAAAATTTGAACTAACATACAATCTTACAATTAGAAAAATGTCTTAATTGCAAATTCTGAAACTTTTAATAGTAGCAAAGATAATTATAATATTTGTAGATATTTAAAAGGCACTGTAATTACACTAGATGTTTTAGATTCTTATAATAAACTGTGTAATATAAACTCGAATACTAATTCTAATTGAAAGATATTTCTGCATTTTTCTTTCTTACAAGTAGATATATATATCACTTGTGCTTATAAAAAATAAGAAAGTAGATTTTGATATGATTACATTATTTAAAAGTATCTTAATAAATACTGTTGTGCATTAAGTAAATTGTTAACACTGTTAATTAGGGATGCCTAATGTAACATCATACCTAGTTAATGGGTCATTAAGATAAGCACACCATGTAAAGCCAGGTGGGTATCCTGAAAAAAATTGGGCAAATATTTTAAATTAGTATTCTGAATAGCTAGTTTAAAACATTATATAATTAATCATTAATTTCTACAAAGAACTTTTTCTTTGCAGTATTGTTTTGTAATTACAAAACATAAGTAAAGTAATATATACATAAATTAATGCGTATAAAGCAATGTATTTTCGTAAAACGTAATGTGTTCATTTAAACATGTATATGGCGAAAATACAAGTTAAGCTATACTTACACCTGTACCAATTTGTGAATGATTTTCATGTATTCACAATATGTGACTGATTGCGAGATAAAATATCAAAGCATACTGTCTTTTGTCCAGCTGCATGCAAGCAACAGATCCCTGGATTAGTCAGTGGTTAGTAACAAATACCTATGTTTTAGAAAAATACATACTGAACTTTGTAGGTATATTTGGTAACTAAAACTAACAATATATTTTATGTGTAATAACTATTACTTTAATGAAATAGCTTTTTACATGAATACAATCATACCTCCACCAAGGAAACATATATATTGTGTACTTATCTTTATTTATAACATTTTTAACAATGATATAAAAATGCTTTACATTTTTGTTATATAAAAGTAGAATAGCCTTATTCGTAAAAGTATACAATATATTAATTACATTCTTATATAATGTACTGTTACATTCAATTTGGACGGAATTCAGATATGTAAGTTGAACATTGTATGCCTTTTACAACATTATGATGGTTAATCATAGATAATAATTGTAAAATGTATAAACAATTGTATAAAATGTTTATAGCTGCTCTAATATCAAGTCTTTACTTATAATTGTCTTAACTAAGATGTATGCAGGAGTTTCTTTTTAGAAATAAAGATAAAATTTAAAAAAATAAAAATTTTCTAAGTTATATATAATTTATGTATAACTTTCTAATATCAACACTGGAAAGCAATAAACATATATTAAAAAAATATATGTTTTATATATGATATGTATATATCATTTCCATCAAATGGTCATAAAAGCGTTTAACAATTATCTTCTCAAAATTTTGAAATAATTAAATTTATGAATTATAATACAGTAACAATGGAATGATTATACTGTTTCTTTTTTTAAGTATTAACATTATGTATAATTTATTCCTTTAACATTTTTTTATATTTAAAATAATGTGCTACTATATGTTGTAAAATGGTGAATGTCATTAGAAACATTATTCTCTTGTGCGTAAAATACGAAATATGAAAAACAATTTCAAAATAGTTTTTAATTATAACTCTCATAAAAAAAATAATATCTAAATGTAACTTACAATAAAATGTTTTATGTGTATATAATAAAAAGTAGATAGGAACATAATAATCAACTGATCAAATTATCTGTAATTGTAATTGAACTATAATCGTTAAGCAATTTATCCCAGTCATTTGCCATCAAAATTCGGCATTAAAAAAAACGTACGAAATATTAACTTGCCTCTAGGCTTGTATTTGAGATGGTCCTCAATGAATTGACAAGGACAACGGGCGGAGACACAATGTCGTGGAGAAACAGATAGACCGGCGATGTCTCTATTTCGTTCCTGTGAGTCTATAACCAGATCAAGTCTGCGGCGCACAAAGTGGTGTGCCCATCGAGATGCATACCTCAGCAACAGCAACTCCGCCCGTTCCTGTCAACACATACCATCATCATTCAGTACCTAGAGCTAAAGTGATAAATTGATTTTTTATACATTGATAATAAACTCATCTGGAAAGTTTAAATTCTGTTGTATGTAGAAAATAAACTGTTCAAGCATAATGAACTGCAATTATAAATATTTTTAAAACTTAAGTACTTTAGTTCTTGCCACAGGTAAGTTCAGTTTACACCTTTGAATTATTTCACAAATTTCAAGAACTACACTGCTCATTAAAAATAAATTTTCATTTGATTTATGAGACCTAAACAATTTTTAACTACTATTATGTTATTAATCATATCGTCATACCATTCACCATTTTACACATATTCATTAAGTACATGTGTCAAATGTGCACGTTTAGATTATTTTTTGATATTTAAATATTATATACAATTGATTTACTGATATAAAATATTAAAAGCAAACTTGTAATGTACACATATGTGTAAGTGATAAAACGTGCAAGTTTTATATAAATTTAATAAAATAATATAATAAAAAGTAGCATCGAATTATTTAAAATTTAAACAATATTAAATTTTATTTAAAAGAACTTTAAACATTTATCATTCTTACTAATCCAATTTACAATAAAAATATGAATAAAAAATGTTTCTTAATATCAATATGATATATAATTATAACTGTAATTAATAATTGTAAAAACAAAAATCTCATATAATTAAGTACAAAGTAATAGTAAGTAGCTGTAATTTCTAATATGACTTATTTTCGTTAACGTTTACAAATATAAATTTCTATTATTCATTTGATTTTAATAATATTATCTATATTATCTACAAATATAGTTACAAAGCTATTTAAGTTCTATTGCTTTTAAAGTATGATATTTTCTTATTTAAAGTTCTCTTTAAGAAAATATTTGTCATTAAAATGATATTGAAATAATTATAATAAACGATAGCGTAAAATTTTAAAAACTTTTTTTAAATTGCTATGAGCAATACTGTCTTTGCTTTTTATATGCACATTCAACAATTTTTCTTTAAATGCCTCTGTCTTTAAGAAAACTACTCCAGGTAGGACAAAAATCTCTGCCCTGAATACGTGACTTATTACGTAGCCATTCTTCTATATATTGACATGGACATAAAGCTGATGCTAAATGGCGAGGTGAAGAAGGATTTCCTCCTTCCTCATCAACTGTCCAATCCAAACGCCGACGTAAATAATCCTTTGCCCAACGTTGTACATAACGGCAGAATACTTGTTCACTTTTACCCTAATAGTTTGTATTTCATTTTACAAAAAAATAAAAGAAAATATTGTAATATGAAATTGCTAATATAAAAGAAAATATATTGTTTTATTTATAAAATATGGAAAATAAAAAGATTAATTTCAACTATTTACAACAAATGTAAATAAATGAAATGAAACTTGATATAAATTAGTAAGCTTAACTAAAATAAAATTACCTGGTTATAAAGGAGCTTACCTGCTTACGAGAGATTCTAGTGGTTGTGTTGCCCTGTATGACAATGTCGCTATCATCAATATCCATTCGCTGCTGTAATTCCCGTTTCCTACGCATTTCAGAATTTCCATCTTCTCCGATTATTCTTCCCTCGCGTTCTTCACGTTCTATAACTTCTTGTAATTTTTTCTGTCATAAAATAAATTTTCTTTATATTATATAAACTTTAGTAGATAAATGTTTTGTTTGCACCAAAAGTAAACATGTTTATATACTAATAAAATACAATAAATAAAATAAGTTATCACAAAACATTAAGCAGTAACTATTTAAATTAACTGCATATATAATTACACTTACGATGCAATCTGTGGTATCAAAATATATAAAACAGAGATTGACTTTGTGACAAGAAATCTTCCCTCTATCATCCAATCCAAGCAATATTTTATGTCGAAGTAAATGCTTGTTGACTTGAGCCATACATTTCTCAAGATTATGATTTAATTTTATCTTGATAAACATGCAAAAGAATATTGCAGCAGCATTTAGGACTAACCACATAATGCCGAGCCCAAATAAAGTAAGGCCAGTTACTCCAGAAAATAATAAGCCAAGCAATACAATAAATGCAGTAAATATCCAAAGGACAAGGATTCTTTTGTAGCATACATTGTACATATTAAAACGTACATCATTCACAAGCAACTCCATAATATGTACGTAATCTTCTACTGTAAGCTGCAATAGATATATTACGACAAGTTATATATAACTGTAAAATAATGCAAAACATCATATACAAAAAGAAAATATATTTTTTAATTTAATAATAGTTAAACTATTGACTATGTAATAACCAAATATGAAAAGGTATAATTTTATGAGTGATTTACCGTTAAGCCTTGAGCCATTAATTCCTCTGGAACTAATTCTGGTCGAAATTTGGCAGGAGTAATCCATGGCCATCTAGTATTAACTGGTAAAAGAGTAACTATAGTATCCCCATTAGCAAAACCTTGTCTAATATTTCCAATAGGTGTACTTATAATATTATTTATAGCACTTCTGCCATTAGACACATCTCGGAGATCGATTGTTTTCAGAGAAGCACTTTTAGGATCGGAAACTTTTATTTCGGACGGCAAATTAAGATCTGGACTTTCGGACGTGATAGACCGACTTAAACCTGATCTATCTAAATTAATCTGGACGGATTCGGTTGATATCACAGCTCCTTTATACTCATTGTTTTTCGTTTGTTGATTATCTGCTTTCTCAATATTTTTACCAATTTTCTCAACATCTACTGTAACTGATTCAGGTTTTATTATAGCCGCAGCACTTATTTTAGTTTTTTCTTCCAAAGTGCCATTATCTTTAGCAGGTGTTTCATCTTCAAATTGGACCCAATTTTTGGTTCTTGTAGATATGTTAGGTGAATTTATTGTTGAGACATTATCAGTTGTGTCCTGTGAATTCATTTTCACTGAAGAAGTAATAAAAATAGTTAATTAAAATTCAAAAAAAAGTTCAAATATTATTTGTTTTGAAATGGACTATCTCCTGAATCCACAGAATGATAAATTATGCATTTATTTTGACATTCTTGCTTAACTATTTATATAGCTCATATTAATTCAAATATATAGTATATAACGATAACTGTTTACAAATCATAGTTTCAAAAAGAAAAAAAATACGGGGAGTGTCCATGGATGCACAAGTTAGAATATAAACGTATATTGAAGTATAAAATACCTTTCCACAATAATTAATTGCCAAATCATTGTATTAAATATTCTTTTGACTATTTTCATATACTTATAAATATATAATGTCAAGTGTAATAATAAAAAGTACGAATAAAGCTTGAAATATTTATGGAGAACGAACTTCGCTTAAATATTTTGGTATAATTTTTATTATCGAAATATTAAAGTCACTAAAACCACGTCAATCTTGTATTTGTTGTACATGGTACAAATATATGATTAAGTTTATTACCTGTTGTGATATGACCTATCTCATATCCGTGAGGTGCAAAGGTACGTAATACACGAAATCAAGGTGTGCAGCATTACGATACGAAAAAGAAGGGTGGGGCAAGGAAAACCATACGACACAACGATGCAGATACATTTACCTGTTCGATTGTTATGAATGTGTTAATTTGACCTCTTCTTTATGTGTTTGCATAACATTATGTATATGTATTACTATTTCTAGTACTTAATAATGAATGAATATACAATAATAATATATTAGCAGTAATTTTTATTTAAATTACACGTACACATTTTTAGTACAGTTTGATCAAATGTATATCATATATCTACATATATCCATGCATAATATGTATGAGGTAAAATTATTATTAAACATGGGTACATGTTAAAATCTATAAACATGTATAGTTATATTACTTGTACATTTGCTAAATTATATACTTATATATTTTCATACATACATATGTATTTATATATGTACAAGAATAATGCTATTATAAGATGGTTCTTTTTTTATTTAGGATAACATTTATTCAATAATCTTGTTAATAATGATAATCACTAATGCACCTTGCTTGTACAGATAGCAATGTGCAATGTGCAATGAACAGTCCATTTCATGAGAGAACAGGATTATTCTGCACAAATCAACTGAACTTAGGAGCTTCTCCGTCAATTGCGCTTTCCTACCATTACTCGTTTTCCTCTTCATCAGTTATTTATACTAAGAATAAGAGAAATTGAATTTAGGGATTTGAAAATATGAGAATTTTGGGACTTCAGAAGTTTTGAAAACCTGAAAATTTCGAAATTTTACGTGAATGGAGTGAAGGCTAAGTATATAAGTAAATTCAAGTGCAAATCTGGCTTTCCTGGAGAAAATGGAGGCCAAGGGGAAGACTTGATAACCTCCATACCAATCATGCATTGGCACGCATTATACCTATTTCACAGGAATCGATACATAATAAAACTTTTTTCAAACAAAGGCTTACCTTTAAAATCAGTCTAGTTCATTTTATAACAAAATAGGAACAATAGTTTAATGTAAAGTAATGAATTAAAAAAGTTGAAAATATTTTAAAAGCCTTACTTTTGCATAATCTTTTAAATTTATATTCATGCGCGCTCTTTCTTGCAGAAATAGTACCACTATTGCCACCTAGCAGCGAGCGATAATATCAGTAAAATACAAACATTGATATCGAGCTAAGTGCTACGATCGTATTTAAATTGTCCAACATTTTTTCTTACGATAGTATCTCTTGTTTCATACGAGCTTTTGTCTTTCGTTTGCAATCAACTTGTGCGAAGATATTGTTCCATGTAACAATAAATTCTCAAATTTCGAGGTTTCAGATGTCGAAACTTCCAGTGATCGTGCATTAAACCAGCGTGCATTGGAAGGGCATATATTGTGGGTCCATTCTGATCCTCGATCATCGTCCGCGCTAAACTCTAAAACAGCAGCCGGTATTTCAGTTCGTTCGACCGTAGCTCCCATAAGGTGATAGCTCTATCCCATATCTCGTCTGTGTTTTAACATGACGATAATCAGAAGCAACTTCATGATGGTGTGCCGTCGAAGAAATGGCGGATTGTTTTTGCATGGGGGGAGTTGTAAAAATTTAAGCGTGAGGCATGTGGATGTTGTGACGATTCACGAGCAAGTAGTCAATTAAACGCTACTTTCGGTATGAGCGACCACTTTTGGGAACCTTTAGCTGAAGTGTACATCGCGAAGCAGGCCGAGTCCCCTAATCCTGATAGTTACATTTATTGTCTTTGCAGCAGAGTATTTGTTCGGTAAATACATTCGTGAAGCATGGTTCCTTTATTCTATTGAACTTTACAATTTCGTTCGTGTAATTTCTGTTCATGGTAGTTTTATTCTTCCAAATATCAAATAAAGAAATATCGTACGTTTATCGATCAGTGGTGTGACACATGACCTAACCTTGACACCCACTCGAATATGTTAGGTCACAATATTTTTTAGTAACTAAAAAAAACATTTTCTTTGGTTAAAAATATATTCAGTGTATAGTAATATTTTTTCTTTAATCATTCTTTCGTGAAGGATTTGATTATTAAAAGTATTTCTTCGTAATTTTTTCATTTAATTTTACGAAGCATTATAGCGAGTAGAATCATAACAATATGTACCACGTGCAAATGAATAAAGTTAAAAAATAGAAAGTTGTATTTTATTAAATTCCTAGTTTTTATTTAGCTATAATGAAACTATGAAATTTATGAACGTAACAATAAGGAACAAATATGTCAGTATGTTGCAATAATATATGTTTTAATTAATGCTTGTAATATGAACATTTTTATATTTATTTTTAGAAATCCAGAGGTTTATACAGTCCTTGCTTTAGAAGATGCTAGCGACGGTGAAGATGTCGATGCTGACTGTATAGGAGAAATGTTAGACCTTCATAAAAGGTCTATCATAGAAACACAGTCTATTGAAAAACATGATGTAAGAATATCTTTCTCTTGTTTGGGATGTCAATAGACTTATTATAGAATATTTGAACAAGTATATGATTTTGTCTCTTATAATTAGGAAGAACCAGTGAGCTGTTACTGTAGCGCATCACATACAGACAACAATTATTCCACGGATGAACATGACTCTGTTCGTGATTCGGCTCATCGTCCTGCTGCACATTCCCTCACGCAAAAATTGGGTCTGCACCAATCGGACTCTGGTGCAGACCTTTCCGAATACCATGACCAACATGAAGCTAAAAGCATTCAAAACTTGTTGGCATCTTACGGAAAAAATTTTCAAACTACAGACACTGAAGCAGTTGATGGATCTGAGAAAGCGAACGTACTTGTGCAGCATCAGCAAGACAAACGTTTAGAATCTGAATCCAATGCATTGAATATTCGTTCGTTAGATCATGATCTTGCAGATGACGTCGACGTTTTGAGTTATGATCCATCCAGTCTGAATGAGAAGAAATTTCATGTAGAAAGTCCATTGTTTACCTTAGGAGATAAAGATTCTGAGATACATAGCACATTGAAAAATGTCTCATCAAATAATGCACAGACCTATAATGAAGATGTATTTACATATAGCGGTAACCATAGTTCTAATGTTTATCCATATTGTTCTACATATTCTAAAACTAAGAGCGTAATGAGCATAGCATGGGATAGGTATTGGGCTTTAAATGGTGAACATTTAATTTGGGCATCTTGGATTTCAAAATATGCCGATTACATAAATCCAGAATACTTGCAAAATAATGCTCATTTAAGAAATGATGAAAAATCGGTAACAAAAGAACGCGTGGAAAGATTTTCGGAACAAAATACGTGTTTTCCTAATCAAGCGCACATAAATTGTGAACTTGATCGCTCAAATTTTGAAGGAATATTTAGTAAAAATAACTACACAAGTGATACTGAAATAAAAGCAAAAGACACCTGTAATGTTAATTTTTCATTTGACGATATAAATAAACAAGAAATAAATGATACGGATGCATTGGAAAATAGGAAGAAGATGTTAAATCTTGAAACTTCACCCGAGACTGGAGACGGATGGAATCCATTGAGTCCCTTTAGCATGGAAGAAAGCTATAATCAACAATCTCATGCAGAAGATGAACGACTTTTAACAAGATGCGATTCGCTTAATGAGTCAATAGCAAAAACAAATGCAACGTCAGATTCTATGACAAACGTTACAAAAATGACCCTTACTAGTTCTAGTTGCGACTCTATTTCTATACATTCGTCTAGTCTTATCAGTTCTGTGACCAGTTCCATTGAAAGCAATATAACAAGTACCAGTTCTGAACAAGACAATGAATATATTTCAGAAGACAATGACAAATATTGGCAGCATTTATGGAAAGAAAATTTCCAGATAGAGTACCAAAAGAATTATGAATTATTTATAGAGTGGTATAAAAGGGAGCAATCCGAACTTAGCGGTCAAAGTTACAGTCAAGGCTGTAACACAAAAGACGTAAAGGAAGAAGAAAGCGATGAAAGTATAAACCAAAATTTTATACAAAAGGGAACGGATACTTCCAATAGAACTAATGTATCTGAAAATAAAAATGCGTCTAATAAGAGTGTGACTTATTCTAAGAGAGAAAAGACTAAAAAGAAACGATTAATTATCGAATCGGTAGGAATGCTCATGCAAAATTTAACAATGAAATCAGAGGATAATGAATCTGTTGTAGATAAAGAGGAAAATGCTGAAGAAGTTGAACATTCAAGAAACGATAAACACGATGGCCATACTTCGGTTACAGAAAATGAAAGTACTATAATTACTTCTAATAATGTTAGCGGTGGTAGTATTCAACAAAAGTGTTCCGATGAAGGAGATGGAGATAAACCCAATGAAGATAAACCCGTAACGTTAAAACGAAGGTATTGCTTTCTTTTTATTACACTTTGTAAGTAGTAAATAGGTATGCGATGATTGCAGTTACGAAAGCGGGAGCATTTGTATCTTTATTTGCTTGAAGTTGTAATGCTTTCGTGACAGAAATAATGCTACTGCGTCATGTGTCTTGCGACGATTTTTAGCCATTTTAACTTTCATGATATAAATTACGTTTTATAGATAAATTTTTGTTCACTTTATAGTATCTGATTTTTTCACAACACTTTATTTTCGCTACATTAACGTAAATAAGTAATTATATTCTATTTTAGCCATGAAGCTGATTATGACGATACAGGGGAAGGTTTAGAAACGGTAAAAAAGGCATTTTCATTGATGGGTTATACGTTCAACGAAAATGACAAGCAATCGAAATTACAAGGAGAAGTAGTATACAGAAAAAGGAACATTAGATTACAAAATAGACAATTAAAAATGAAACTCTATAAATCTAAATCTATGACCAAACATATTTACTTCGATGACAATGGAGTGGAAATTACTAATACTATAGACAAGGTCAATTAAATTTTGGATACTATTAAATTAGGTATAAAAATATTTTGATAATTGTTTCTATTAGTAATTCTGCTTGTTTGCAGGTAAAACAGTATTTATCGTATTGTCCAGTTTTACCATTGGTGGAAACAGAATTACAACCCTCTGAAAAAGGTTCCTATACAGCACAATTTACATCAAGTTCTGATGACGAATGTGATCCTAGCCTTAAGACAAAGTTGCAAAAACGACTTGTATTTAGTAAACCGAGCACAAGTTCAATAGAATCAGGGATAGACAAAAGGCAAATAGATTATACAAATGATGTTTTAAATATATCCGATAACCAAGATAATGTTTTTAAAAATATCAAAGAAGATAAGGTACAGTTTGACCAAAACAAAGCGAGCAATTCTATAACATATGCATCAGAAGATCAATTTCCTGAAAAGGATGATGAGAACTTTGATGCATTAAATACTGATATGGATGTAGATGAAAAATATAATCACAACGAAATACAAAGTATGAGATTATCTGATGAAGATAGTATAAAGAAGACACAGAAGAAGAAAAAAAGGAAGCAATCTAAAAGAAACATAAGCCTACCAATAGAAATAGACAATGATAAGACTTTATTGAAGTACTGGTTAAAAAGATATCGCCTATTTAGTAAGTTTGATCAAGGCATTAAAATGGATCGAGGTATGTTTCTTCATGCTGTTTATATAACAGTACCAATTTATCATTTAAATATACTTTAAATTCGTATAATAAAATATTTTTTTTTACAGAAAGTTGGTTTTCTGTAACACCTGAAAAAATTGCCGAACATATAGCACAAAGATGCAAATGCGATACCATAATTGATGCATTTTGTGGTGCAGGAGGAAATGCTATCCAGTTTGCTTTTACGTGTGAAAGAGGTACATTTATATACAAATTATACGTATGCAGTCAAATTCATAAAACTTTTTCCCTGCAGTGCTCGCAATAGACATAGATCCAATGAAGATCGAACTTGCTCGAAACAATGCGCGAGTTTATGGTGTCGACGACAGAATAGAATTCATTGTTGGAGATTTCCTTAAACTCGCACCAAAGTTAGTTGCGGATGTTGTATTTCTAAGCCCTCCGTGGGGAGGCCCTGAATATACTAAAAATGAAACTTATGATCTCAATAACATTATGCATCCCATTGGTGGAACAAATATATTTAAAATAGCAAAAGGAATCACAGATCATGTGGCCTACTTTCTACCTAGAAATGTAGATACTATGCAGGTAAAATTTCACGATTTAAAAGAATTCGGAAATATCTCGATTCCAATAGTTAACGTTTACCATAATTCGCTATTTACCTTATATTTTTATACATATATACAAATTTATAGCTCGCCATGTTAGCTGGAGTAGGTGGTGGTGTAGAAGTGGAACAGAACTTCCTTGACAGAAAGTTAATAGCTATAATGGCTTATTACGGTGAACTGACCAGGGATTGTTAGTTGTGATATGATGTGTAATTTGAGAGAAGATCCACAGCAGCTGTTTGAAAAAAGGAACTTCTCACATTTCTTGAATCATTAGCTGTAAATAATAATTCGTATCAATTTGCTTAGGCTATTCTCGAGAAAAGCAGTATTTTTTATTTCATTTAATGTTTTCTTACAAAATGCATATAAAAAGACAACTACTATACTATATCATTTACAGATGTATTTTTAAATTTTTCTATTATTATTACTTTTTTCTTAATATGTTTATGCCTCCAACAGTTACCATTTTCACAAATCTTGCACTTAAGCAAATTGATACCAAAATTTCAATTTGTGAAGACATATTTGTGAAACTCGATAATTAATATGTAAACGTTTAAACAAAAAGATTTTAAATTCATTCTTCCATAGCAATAAGTGTTATTTTTACCTGATGGCTAACTAAGTCAAAAATGCTAGAAAACTTCTCCTTAATCCATCGTGTAAAATATTATTTTAATCTTAATGTGAACCATACGAAGTATTGTAATTTACATTTTACAACAGTTTCCAAACTATTATTTTACAATTTTTATGTACACTTCTACTAATTTCCTATTAATTATCAATAAATACATTTAAAATACTAAACGTGTTCTTCTAATATGATACATGAATTGTGTAATAAAAATAAAATAAAAAGATCTAAAAATTATTTAAATTTTTTTAGCCATGAATTATTTGAGAACGAAATATAACTTTTTTTTTTTTAAATTGATGTGAACGTAAAGCTATTAACTCAATTAAATAATTGAAAATTTTTTATTTTGTTTAAAAATTTTCCCTTTCTTTTTTTTTTTAAATAACATACAAAAATTGTTCAACTTTTTTTAAATAGAACATTTGAAGTATCAAATTTTTTCGTCGTAAACATGATATACAGTCCCAAAAATATTATCACAATTAAGTTTTTTTAAAAATTAGATCATTAATCCTAACTTTCTGTGAAAAAAGAACAAATTGATTCGTATCATCTAAGTAACGCGTGACTAGTATCTTTTCATCATTTGCCTTTTAAAAGTTGTTTACTGGTATTTCTAAATATGCAGAAATATCTTTTTGAGTAACTTAACTTTTTATATTTTCATGTATCAACATTAATTGTTGTTACACCTGATTCCTCGGGTTCTGCTGGTATAGTTATACCGCCCGTATCTATACTTTCTTCTTCTTCCCTTGGAATCTTTAAAAAGCAATGCATCGTTTCTTCGTCTTCTTGTTCAATCGTTGAATCATTTTTAGTTTCGCTTTCTCTCGTTGGCAGTGATCCCTCAAGATGTTTTGATGGTATTTGTATTGTAATTGTTTGTGATGTACCATCTGCAGACGTTGAGGAAGACATTAAGTTTGCTTCTAAAGTATCTCCTACTTTCGAGAAAGCACCCAAACAACTGTAAATTAATTGTGCCGCTGCGATATTACCGGGAAAAACTTCGACATTTTCACCATCTGAGAAATTAATACACCATTTTATGATACACGTAAGTACAAACAAATTAAGCAACATAAAAATTGAAATCTACCTTTTTTCTGCATATTTGCTTTAATCAATCCTTTTTCATGATCTCTTATGTGCTGTATGTAACTTTCATTTTTCACAGTTTTAAATGGACACAAATCACATGTAAATAAACCAGATAATAAAGGATGTCTAGATTTTAAATGATTTTTGTAACTACTACTTTGTATCGCAGTATACGAACAATGTGGGCATTTATAAGGTCTAAATCCTGCAATAATTATTTGTATTTGTACTGTTAAGTACATGCACATATTATTTCTATTTTTTATTTATACATACCCGTATGTTGCATGATGTGACGGCGTAATGTGTTATGATCTCCAGTTTTGTATTCACAAAGTTCACAACTAAAAGGTTTATCGCCGGTATGTTGACGTAAATGCATTTGCAACATAGCTTTTCTAGCACTAGAATGCCCACAAACATTACAAACGTATGGTCGCAACTTTGAATGCACTGCCTGTATATGACTTTTTAAACATTTCGAGTTGGCATAAGTCTTTCCACACATATCACATTTTTTTGAAGTATACCAACGTGTTACTTCCAGTGTCTTACGATCTAAATGCATGACTCTGTGATTACGCAATTGACTCGCTTGTTTAAAGCATTTACCACATTCTGAACATTCATATTCTCGAGTTTCGCTGTGTACTCGCATATGAGTCAAAAGTTTCACCATTGTTGCACTTTTATATGCTTTACATATTTTACAAGTAAACAGACCTATGTCTACGTGAAAGATTTTTATTTAATAGAAAAAATTTTGTAACATTTTATCGTTTAAACATCGATGTAAAATACTAACCAATTTGGTGCTTTTTCCAAAGATGTAAACTACACTGCCTCCATTTGGTAAATTTCATATCACGGCAAACAGTACACTTAAATGCTGTCCCATTTTGTGATTCTGTATGACAAAGTGCATGTTGCTGCATTGTTTCCTCTGAAGAGAATTTGTATGGACATCCTCGATAAGAACACCTTATAAAATGTATTAGTTATACATAACTGAAAGAAATGTTTATACTCTTCAAAATTTAATAATGAATTCACATACTTTATATTCCGTTCCATCAATTCAATCATCTTTTTATTGAGCATGTATTCAGAATTTAAAGGTTTCTGAATTTTTACTTGACGTTTTATATCATTGTTTTCAACACTCTGCCTTATGCATTCATCCAATAAACCAGTGTCTTTTGAGTCATCTGTAATATTTTCTTTTCCACTTTTATTACCTCCTGTAGCTGTCAACTGATGATCCTAAAACCCAAGTTACTGACATAATATCTTCAAATCAAACATATAGGAAATAGTTTTTTTTTTAAAAAGAAATAAAAATGTTACAAATAACTACATTTATCATGTGTTCTTTGCAATCTTCTATAGAAGGAAAACAATTAGAGCATTCTCCACACATATATAACAATTTTACTTCATCTGTATTTTTTGATTCTTCTTTTACCTATAAAATAAAAGAAATCCATTTAATTATTATAATGTAATATTATTATATAAAAGATTAATTTAGAAACTCACTTCTACATCTATTTTTGGGTTCACATGTGTTTTCTGAAAATGTTGTAATAACTGTGTTTTATCTTGAGTGGTATAAGTACATATTTTACATTTGAAGGCTGTTACAACTTCCACAAAATCATTAGCATTTACATTATGCTTTTCCACGATCAAATTCTTTTCATTCTGTCCTGTAACAACCTCAAACTGTTCTTGAGCATGTTCATCGATGTTGTCAATTATTAAATCTTCATTAGTAATATATTGTGTTTCACAATTGTCATTATCTTTAGATAATAAAACTGTTTTTTCTTGCAGTTCATTTTGGTCTATAACTTGACTAAAATCTAATTCTTGTAATTCACCATTTTGAAATGCATAGACTTGACCATCCAAGCAAACTAAAGAAATTGATTCTTCTTCTTTTTCTATCTGTGTTTCACCTATAATATTAAGTGCAGTTTGCTCTTGATTAGTTGATGCAGTTTTTACTATGTCAACAGCAGGATCTGATATTGTTTGCAAAATATATCTAGTACCATTTATTTCATAACTTAAATATGAAGAATCTTCAATGTTTGTTTCTTCATTCATAGTGATAATGTTTAATTAAATCATATCTGTATAAATGCTTGATATTCAAATCAAAGGTAACATCTTGCCTGTAAAGCAAATAGATATGATTATTGTATAAATAAACAACATATTAAATTTATTTTGTTATAAAAGGTCTTGAAATATTACTTTGAAATAAAATTTAACACTATGGAGTCTAAGTGATAGAACTGTTATCAATAATAAACACTGCCATAAATAAAAAGTGCATATAGGACATCATACTGAGCAGAATTTCAATATTCATATTTATTTAGATTATGCATTACTTTTTTTTAAATCAATGTTGTTACAATTATTGCAAATATTGTTACATTTGAAGCCTATAAAATAAAAATATGTAATTATAATATAAAACGTACCCGTATAAATTAGTGAAGAGGTTATTTATGGTTAATTTGTATTATGACTTAAAAGTATAACTTTTTCGATAATATTTGAAATCAAATTATTGAATTTGATTAATGTAAAATTAAACTTTCTATAAGTTGTCATGATTTCTTAGTTAAATATATTTACAGCTGTTCAAATTCGAAAATCATGATTCACAAAAACAACTCGCGCGTTAGATGCGTCTGGTTTAAGATAGGAAACAAAACCTTGAGCATTAAACTAAGATACTCAATATTTGTAGAAGCGAAGATATTTACTTACAAGCGAAGAATTTAAATCAAGTAATGAATAAGAATACTGAAAAAATGATATAAACGTCAAATTTTAATGCATTATCCATGAGATCCGTGATATTCCACCATCTTGCATCACGTGATACCGCAAAATTTAGCAAATCAACTGTGCTTATGCATTTACAAGGTATATCCTTTTAGTTGCATTTAATAGTAAATAAACAATTACTCTTTTCATTTTTATAATTCATATATTATAAACGTAGTATTTTATTGCATTATATAAGCTAAATTTTATGAGTAATCTATTTAATGATAAATAATACAAAATCCTTCAAGTAAATTATTATTTATGCAATAATAATACACACCACTTTTTTAAATATCAACACAGCAGAATATATTGCATGAACATGAAACAGACACTTGCTTGCACTTTGCTATTTCTTTGTTGAATGTACGTTAGGAGTTCTTTCAGCATTTTGTCTAGCAATTTCAGGAAAGAACTGTGAATTATATTTTTGTTTGATAACTGTTTTAGGTGGTGTTTCCGGTTTTACTGTTGGAATAGGATCTCCCCTTAATTTAGCTAATAATGCTTCTGCCTTTAACTTTTCACTCTGTTCTCTTAACAATCTCTCTGCTCTCAATTTTTCTATATCAATGCTTGGTTTCTCTTTATCCTTATATTTTTCTTTCTTACTTTTCTTAGATTTTTTATGTTTATGCCTTTTTGAAGGTCTGCCTTCATTACCTGAATCACTTTCTTCCAAAACATCTCTTTTACGTGTAAGGGAGCCTGATTTAGGTTTTTGAGCTGTTTCTGTAGAACTTGTTTCCATAAGGCTTAAATATTTTCTAATATCATGAATTGGATCATTTAATACCTTCTTTTTTACTTCCACTTCTACATCTTTTTCTGTATCTGTTAATCGTTTGGGTAATTGTTCGTACCAGTTCTTTTTACCAGTTGCTTCATTAGTGTCTTGTCCAAGATAAGTAAGATAGCCAATTTGTTTTTCATATTTTTCTTTTTCTTCCTTTTTCTCCTTTTCATGTTCTATATTAGGTTTATTGTAATCAACTTTTCCTTCTTCAAGTTCAGCAAAAAAATTAACATGATCTAATTTAGAAGTAGTTGCTTCTGTATCAGTTTTTAGTGTCTCTGTTCGTCCATCATATTTTGTTCTTGCTTTTTCTCTCAAAAAATTAATTCTTGCTTCAGTTTCCTAGTGAAAGGTAATAGTTTTTATTATCTGTAATATGATGTGTTATTTATAGTTTTATTTTTGTTAATACTCACAGCTTTTTGAGCTCGTTCTTGTTTGATTCTTTCTTCTTCTGCTGCTTTTGCCTCATCTCGACGTACACGAGCTATGTTTTCCTTTGTACGTACATGCCACCTAAAGCAAACAATTTATATAGTTCATAATATATAAAAACATTGATATTGAATGTCAGCATACAAAAAATATAAAAATACCTTTTCTTTGGTAGAATATTCATATTTGATGAAATATATCTCTTATTAAAAAAACTAAAACTTTAAATATAAGGTATATATTTATAAACTTTTATTAAGTCAAAAGTTACTTTTAATGCCTTTTTAAAAATGTCTTTATTCCATTGTAGTAACAAGTATTTGTACAAGAAATGATTATAAATTTACATAAATTTGTAGTAATAATTTAAGAAATACAATATATTTTTATAGGATGATTACTGATATATATTAATATGTGATTTTGACAGGTTTAAGGTTATTGTGCTATTATACACATAGTATCCAACTATGATTTCATGAGAGAACTGTAATGATTCCGCGCATCTCGGCTGAATTCAGAGCTCTTTGTCATTAGTGTGTTGTTAATCTACTATTTGCTTTTCGTTTCGTGGTCATATACAAGATGACGAAAAATATATTAATAGCGAAAGTAGCACATCGACGGGCACGGTACATATTTCCTCAAAGAACCTAATAACGTAGAGAAAAGAGGGCTCACATTGGTTGGCAAATTTTCACATGTACAAATTTTTGTAATTTGAAGAGTTAGAAATTTGAACATTGGGTTTAAAAAAGTATACGAAACAAAAGATCACTGTATATATGTGTTCGCTGTCGAAAATGTTGTAGAGTCTATGGATGATATGCAGTGTTCTAAACCGAATGGAACCAAAATGCGCAAACTAAACGAAAACTTGTCCTCTAACGATAATATTCTCACGAATTTAACTATGGACTACTTCAGAACAGTGGCATTGTGTTCAGTACGAATTTGCCAGAATTGAATTTGTTTCATTTTTATATTTTCTTGCAAATAAGTAAGTATAAATTTGTTCTTATTGTAAATAAATATTTCCCTAATTATTCCACATATAAAATAATGTTTATTATTCCGATCATATTTTATGTACACAAACTTAACCTCAATTAATTCTGATTTAGTGTTTAGAATATCGTGTTATGTATTATATTACACATTTTTTTACAGGTAATTAATAAATTCGATACAATGGCTGCAACAATGCCAATAAATCCTAAACCATTTTTAAATGGTTTAACCGGTAAACCTGTTATGGTGAAACTAAAGTGGGGTCATGAATATAAAGGTTATCTTGTGTCTGTTGATGGATATATGAATTTGCAATTAGCTAATACAGAAGAACACATTGATGGAAATTGTACTGGAAACCTTGGTGAAGTTTTAATCAGGTGTAATAATGTAATGTACATAAGAGGTGTTGAAGAAGAGGATGAAGAAGGAGAGATGAAGGATTAGTTAGCATAAATATTTATATCCCAATTTAGATTAATATTTTTTACTAATAAGGAAAATAAAACCGGATTTTCAAAATTCATTTAAATTTATTTATTAATAGTGTACATTATGTTCAATTATTTCATTCAAAATTGTATAAATTCAATAGATCATATTATGCTATGTGTATGTAAATTTAACTACACCGTGGAACATTTGTTATAATAGGTTTTGGCCTTGTTTTAAAAATTAATTTCTTTCTTACAATAGCTTGCACATTATATTCAGTTTTTATTTCAGAAGCATGTTCTGTGTGTTTCTTTATTAAAACTGCAAATGGTTTTGGAAGTGGTACTTCTTTTCCATGTAATACATGAATACCAATTATAAATATTGGTGTACCAGTTTTCAAAAAGTGTAAATCTCCAATGTATTTATTTGTAACGTCTGGGGAGTCAAATTTTAAATCACCTTGTAATTCAATAATTGCCCATTCTTCGAGTTCACCATCTCTAAATGATAATGAAATTAGTCGTACATATCATTTAGTTAATTGAAAGATCAGTATAATTGAATTATAATACCTTTTTATGGGTATAATCATACTGATTGTTTTGGCGGCAAATACTATGTTGCATCTATGTGCGTATATCACATGTAAGTACAAATTCATTTAAAGAAAAATCACTAGATTAGGTAAAAGCTTAAATCATATTTTCAATGAATTATTAACATTTTTAGCACAGATAGAAGATTATAAATATTTTATATATAATACCAAAAATTGATTTAAAATGGAATGTTCAAATGTAACGAAAATTTTATAAGAACTACTTTATTTTGAATCAGTTTGGTAATTAAATTGTTCTAGTTACGTGTACGCCATCTATTGCTGGGAAGTAAAACTGTATAGCAACTACTTACGTTATCTGATGGTAGAATACGAAACTAATATTTTGGCGGTTATTAAAAAAATTGTATGTAAAATCCTATTTTCCATTTACAATAATATTTTTACTTCATTATTGATCGAAGGAAGGAAACGATTCAATAGTTTGTATAATAATAAAATAAACAATAACATTTAATATATGTATTTTATATAATTTTACTTGCATGTCAAATAATACATAACACTAGAAGTGTCTTTTAAATGATACTCATTCGTACTTTTCTTTTTTTTTTGTTTGAAACGATATTTGAAGGACAATGCAAGTTCGGAATTAGAAACACAATATACATAGCTGTATATATAGCAACTGGAATAACAATCATGCGAAATTGTTTTATTTGTGTATATATCTATGTGCAGTTTATATGTTTACTGTAGATGTAGAAAGCATATATAGCGTAATTTATTTAAAATATGAAAACAATACATTGGGGATATTTTATTGGTCCTGTGCTTGTATATAAAAGTGCAGAGGAACAATCCTTTATGTTTAAAATGGACACCCCATCACTTCCTAGTATTTCTAGATATATTACCTTACATGAGAAAATGTTATATATCAGATACACGTTCTCTTTGTCCATAACATGTACATCTGTATATGCATATGTAAGAGGGTTTGCTTATTATTAACAATACAAACTCGCATATGCATCTTTAAGAATGTATACATCTACCACGTATTGTCCAAAAAGGACTTGTATGTCATTATTATTACTATAAACATTTGATCTAAATATATTATTATACGACATAGATGTTAGAGGAATCGGTTTTAAAATATTAGCAATTGATTGTCATTTAGGGGACTACATGGGACCTTCTATCATACTAATTTTCATTGTACAATAATAAATGCTGCGTCCAAAGCACAAAAGTGCCAGTAGAAATGCACCTGGAGACAAGAATAACAAAATAGATAGAATTTTAACAGTATTAATTTACTACATATTATAGTAATTGATTTGTACATACATTATAAACAATGAATTAGATAAAACTAATTTTCTACACTTACCAACATAAGCTACATAAATTCCACCACTAGTTTTCACATATTTATGTGTTCCAACCTGTAAATAAATAAAACAAACTTAATTATAATCTTCTAATATGCAGGGTGTTCCTATAATTGTAAATTGTTTGAATCACAATTTCAAAAATACAGTGTTAAAATACATATAATAATAATACTTACAGTCACGGCTATTGCAATTACTAAAGCTATTATTCCGACGATAATGAATGCAATACCTCGACCTCTAGCAAAATCTGGGCCAACTGAAGATATTTTTCGACAATGTGGACATCGAGCCAAAGCATTATTCAAAGTATTGAACTAAAGAAAATAACATAACAAGTATTAATTAACATATACTTATACATAAACAACATTCTCAATGAATTCTTACCAAAAATGTGTCATGACAGTGAGCACAGCATACCCTACACATTCCAGGCATAGAAAGAACAGGTGGTGTAATTGGACTTGGAGCAAGATTAATAATACGTTTACAATTTGGCCTTGGACAAGCAATACGTTGTGAAGAACTCTTACAAATTAATAAACAATTACAGGGACAGCGAACATACTTCTTTCCTGGTGGTGCATTTCGTATAGGCTAAAAAAAAAATAATACTATTATTTTTGATACATTATTATTTGGTTCAACGAATCAGTTCATGAACATACTGTAGCTTCATTGCACTGACAACACTTGACAACATGTTGATCTTTTTTACCAGATATATCTATCATAGCCTGACAAACTCTGCAAGTAACCATAGGCATACCACCTGATTGATTACATGATTCATATGGAGGTGGTAGCTCATCGGGGCCTATTGCAGGTACTGTGCTGACAGTAGATTGTGTCTCATCTAACGTAAAATATGAGACAGGTAAACAAGCAAAAGAATTAAACAAACTTAATCACTCCATTTCCGAGATCAAATATTATTTACCTAAGTCGCTGATCTGTGAATTGTAAATGACATTTTCGTTCTTTAATAACGGCTGCCGTTCGCCTTTCCGCCCGTCACCCATGTTGGTCTATTAATTTACCTTTGACGACAACAATTTGTTTCGATTATTGTTTGACAGTACTCCCGGTGCTCCGATGACAAGGATGACAAAATACAAATTTTTCTAACACCCTCCGCGGTTCTGCCTGTTTGTAGAACAGAAACCGTCCCCTACAATAGATACGTTCCGTACTAATACATTGTCGATCTTCAATAGATTGGTTTAGGAATTCTAAGAGCACTTTGACATTTTCGCACGTTGGCTGCCCTGTTACTCAATAATAGCAATGTTTCCGAGGCGAATGTATTTTGAGGTTATTCTTTTCTCTTTTTTCTAATAACAACAAAAATCGCTATTAGTTAAAACGCTATATTAAGAGTTGAACATTCTTCCGAGAACTGTAATGTAATCTGTTTATGATGCACAATACCACTTTTATCAAACGTTATACTGACACACTTTAACAAGATACGATCACTTCCATTCGCAACTGCATTCTCCAACGTTTACACGGCTTTTCAAAAGTTTGATTACTATTATACATCGTTAAAGCGGAAGTATTCGATCATTGGAGTTGTATTATCTATAAGTTACGTATGTATTATCTATGTGTTGTATATAGATTTACGTAAGCGTCGATAATATATATAAACAACGTGTTACAGTATCTTTTAAACTTGGACTGTTTTATTTTGTGTATACATAAACAACTGATATGGAAAAAATAACCCATTTATGGAACATAAATCAATTCATTACAAAATTGAATTGTTCAGAAAGTACGAACTTGCAAACATTTTACATGTAAGTTTTACATAATTGATTTTTATAACCTTATCCTTTCACAAGTATGCAGTTCTTAGAAATGTGTACGGTTATTTTAGAGTAAGCTTTGTTTAGTAATGTAAAAATATATTTGTTGCATATATAGAATGTTCAAGGTTTAAACGATCAAACTTTACTGATACGTTCCACAAAGTAAGAAACATACATTACATAAATAACATAAATATCACAATGTAATAATCAGCTTGTAGCGTTTAAAGAGTCTGCTTGATACTCGTGAAAGGGTTAAATCTAATGTGGATACAATTAAGCATACATTTAAATAATAAATAATTTTATTATATTTTAGAGGGAAATGTAAAAAATTAAGCAAAGGTGTACTATTACCACCCAAAAATTTTAGTCCATCTGTGATGTGTCGGTATTGTGGATCACTTTGGAATACAGTGAAACATAGTATTCGATTAGTAGAGGGTAAACCTCTTTCTAAATCTATTAAGAAAATTGTACATACTATGAATAATAGCAGTGAAAGAATGCCTATAGTTCGTAGAAATCTAGTAAAAAAATGTTTAAAAAATAAAAGGAACAAATTGGTACTGAAATGTTCAGTATGTTTGCAAAGTACGAAAATACCTTTTGATAAGCCACAGAGGATAAAAGTACAGAAATCCAGTTCAGAGAGTACTAAAATCGAAATAAAAAAACGTAAAAAGAAAAAGACCAAAGATAAAACTGCCGGTTTGAATATTTCTGGAATTTCAAATTTGAGTACAGAGAATGTCAAGGAAGAATTAAATGAAATAAACACGAAAAAAGTAGGAGGTACTTCAAACTTTATTACACCGACTCCAAAGATAAAAAAATTGAACATAAATAAGTTGAAAGATATCGTGAATCATGGTGCAACACCTCCAAAGAGAAAAAGTCTACATAGTTTTTTATCTGAATTTTGTTAGAAATCAATTTATTATCAAAGTATTTTATAAAAATTCTAGAATACTATAAATTATTACTTATTATATAAGGAATATTTGACAAATTTCTTTTATAAAAAAGAAAAAAAAAACGAACATTCTTTTATTGTAATTCCAAAATTCCTATCCTGAATTGACAAAATTGACTGTACATCAAACATCAGACAATTAGTCAATTTTTATTCACTTTAATTATAAACTGTTCTCTACATCGCTATCCATATAATAAAATAAATACACTATACACCATGCATCAAGAGGGAATCGTACAAAGTCGCGCGTTAATTGTTCTTCCATTTACTCCAGTGGAATCTCTTTTCGTACAACCTGTAAGATAATTAAACGTTACATATCAAACAGATTATATCTTATTAAAGATGTAATTTATTCGCGGAACAGCTGTTCGTGCATGTTAATGGAAACAAGACGGACGCAAGCTGGAATTCTAACTTAACAATTCTCAACCCTTCTCGGCGATGTTACACGAATTCACGTTTTTCGACTGTGAAAGTCATGCGTGAAGGTCTACTTTCATGCATTTCGTGTTAATTCGGTCAGTGTGTCGAGCATTGGCGTAACTAAGATTTTTGTCTAGAATGAACTAGCTACTTAAATTTTACCTAGTGTCCACGGTCCATACCAGGTATGATCAAGCGACTTTTGGAAGTTTGAAAATTGAGATTTTTTCGGATTGGAGAATTTGGAAATTTATGGATTTGGGAATTTCAGGTTTCTAAAATTTAGGGATTCGGGAATTTGAAAATTTCTAGTATTAGTTGCACGTCTTAGGAACCTCGGATTACGTGGAGAGGATGAGTCCATGTCTTGGAAGGATCAGATTCATCTTGGTCTGTAGCTAGTTACGCCAATGATGTCGAGGCAAGAGAAGAGAGGAAGAGGAGTTGTTAGTCACCTGAATGCACGCCTCAAGATAATCCCGCTCGGACATTTCCTGGTCCTTTGCAGGGGGAACTTTTCCCCGGCGGCGCAGTTCTTGCTTGGCATCGTTCAAGTCAAAGATCGCCGCGGGATCCAGTTTGCCCTTCAGTACCAGGCCCGCCAAGTATTCAATGTAGTGCTGCCTGCGGGGAAAAGTACCCAGAATTTAGTCGTGCCACGCACGATTCTCTTTCGTTTACCTCGATCAAGTCCCTCCTGTAATGTTCTGGATCACGACCGTACCAATTCGGTGGCAATTTTATTCCTGCACGTCTCACGCAAGTCTCGAGATCGTCTATATTTAGCAACAACAGTGGTTCCAGTTGGATTTTCCGAATCATTCGGACTAGATACTCTATATAGTGGATCCTGAATATCGAAGGACGCGTTAAGAGAACGCTGTGATAGAAAATTATTCTTTTTTAACATCTTCAAGGTTTCTGTTTGCTGTCTCATATTCGATTTTCATACTCTTCATACTTAAATTATAATTACAACCATGATGGTATATTAATCGTACAAGTATCAGTAACGAGCAGAAGCAGAATGATCTTGAAGACGTCGAAAGAATTGTTCTATACAATAACTCTGGAAATAAGGCGATGTTTCATGAAAATATCACGCATGGTAATACTTTTCATAAATCCTCGTATTCAGGCTTTATTTTATTCGCGATCAAATGGTAGCTCAAGGACGTTATAAAGTACACTTACATTACTAATAACTGTATTATTAATTACTCAGTCGTTCTGTTTTTGTTCACAAACCAGTTGAATCATGCTGCGAGTGTACAAAAGAAATTATGTCATTGTCACAATTGCAAAAGTGATCTTTCGAGTGACCGATTCATCTTTCGAATTGGTTGTATCTCCAAACCGTTATCGCATTATCGAGACAAAAGGTATTCGATAACGAAATGAACGTTGATAAGGACACATGCAAAAGTTTCGCAAAACGATTTACCTGCAGAGACCAGCGTGTCCGTCAACCACGTCCGAGTTGCATATCGCGTCCACGACACCGGTTGGAGTTTCTTTCTGTAATTGCACTTTGCACTTGCGTTCTCCAGCCGGACCTTCTGTATCGTACTCGATTCCATTATCTTTCAACAGCTGTTGTAACTGAGCGGGCTCCTTATCGCGAAGATAGAACAGGCAGTTTCGCGGATGATGAGCGTGAAGACCCAGCTTCGCGCAGTACGGACTGACCGAGCATTTCGCTCCCATCATGAATGCCTTACCACAACCACAGCAAAACTCGTACTTGCACTGACTGCACGTGAAATGCATGCAACCTGTGCAAAATTCGTTCGATACGCGTCGTTAACATTGTATTTATTGTCAAATTCACCGATAATTACAGCGAGGTCTCAATATATGGCTCATTCTTGTATCAATAGCGGTGCTTACTCGTTGAAACAGACAGATAGATTTACTAATGTTCAAATTCTCAAATTCATAGATTTTCAAATTTCCCAAATTCTTATATCTTTTGTAATAAGACGAATGTTATCGAGAAACTAATTTAGTTACACCGAAGAAGGAGCCTGTCCCGTAAAGTTTACTCACCTCCTCGGGACAAAGAGTAGCGAAATTTGCATTTAGGACAATCTATCCCATTATCTGCCAGATGCTTGGCTAAGCCTGCGGCTTGATTGTCCGGATCGTTCTCGTCTTTCCAAGCGGCGAATTGCTCGCACGTAATTCCTTGATGCTGTTTCTCCCACTGAAAGTGAAATTGATTATTCGAGAGGATGTAATTTGCGTTTAACCCTTTCGCTTTGGCGCGCTTACGACAAAGTATGCTCGTTGCGAGCGGGACGCGTTGCCGATCACTTCAAATGTTCGTACTTACATTTCTTGTTCTGCAAATTTTCTAACAATGTTAATTACGCTGATTAAAATTATTTCTCGAAAGCAGCGTAATTCGTTTTAATATCTTAAACGTTACATACGCGAACACTTATTTGATCGAACACGTGCGTATATCGTATATACGCGTCCTTCTAAACGAAAGAAATAATTTGCTGGCAATTATCAACGCGTGCACGTACCGGTCTTCGACATTGAGCGCAGGTAACCGATCGACAATCAGGACAAATCAATCGTTTCTGATCTGGGTCCGCGTAAAATCCGCTCGAACACTGAAAGCAACATACATCGGGGTTATTTTCGTCCGATCGAACAGAAAGGATCGATTATCCTGCACAAAGGAAACACCTGAATGCACCACTTGAAATTGGGATCCTGCATCAGCGTTCTATCCCTCAGTTTCCTCTGGAAGAGTTCGTGAATAGGCGGGTCTAAAAGTGTCTTCAGCTGTATGTCCAAATTACTAAAGTACTCCAGGACTTCGTCTTCGTTGGCGTCCTTGAGATTAGGTTCCTTGCAGAACGGACACACAGCGTCCGTGATGTTCCTGTCGCTGATTTGGATGGTGAAGTAGTTTTTCGCGCATTCGTTGCAGCAACGATGCACGCATTTCAGCATCGATACCATCTGAAATTATAAATTTGTCAGAAATATAGGAAAGCTTCCGAGCTTTCGATCGGAGTCGTCATCGGAGTATTAATTGTTACTCGAATCGTTTAAATGTACTTTATTCTACCTGACTCATCGCAAAGCGACCCGTACACAGCTCGCATTCCTGTTGCAAGAAAGCCAACGCCGATTCGACGCTGGAACATTCTTTAGCCGCTTGAAGAGCCTCAACATCTCCGAATTTCAGGGCAAGTAAACTAGCAGCCACTTCCGCTTCATCGTAATTCGATGCTTTACCCTCGGCTAACAAGCGACGCGCTATTCTCTGTGAATGAAACGAAAGGCTTCTGAAATTTTACAAACTCAAATAAACGACTTTGTAAATAAAATATACCGGGTGAATCGGTAACAGCCAACTAAAATAACTCGTTACTTGACAGTTGCATAAAAAAGTATTTTTATATATCTCTTTCTAAATGTTATACTCATTGTAAACGAGAAAAACACTAGTCCATATTACCATGAACACCCTGTATATCCATTATCGATACACCCTGTATGAATCGTACATTGATTCGGTAACAGTTAACTTCTATTCGCGTCGCAGTATGCATACGAACATGGAGTAATTGAAAGTGAACTCGAATAAACGAACATGAAGGACAGAATTCGAGTGTCCTTTAGGCGGACAGATTGATGCGAACAATGATATACGAGGACAGACAGCATGCAAAATAGACGAAGAGACTACACCAACGTCTAGAAACGAGCTCTCGACATGTTGACAATGACATCGTGATCGAAATGTTAATATCGTGGTTGCTTGTTAAACGCACGAGCCGCACGAGCGAGTATTAAACGAACGTTAATACGTTAATGGGATGCACAGCGAAGAATGCAAAGCGAATTCTCAGAGTTGTTCGATGTTTTGTGCGACGTTTCAGATATTCTGAGGAGTCTTCTTCGTCTCGAGGACGAAGTAACTGGATGATGGAAAAGTTGTGTTTCGCGATATTAAATTAAACTCCAGACGCAGTTTCTTCGCGAAAGAAACGTACAAACCACGAATACAGGCTCTTTCATTTTAATTCACTTACGAAATTATCTATCGAATTTACACAAAACTATTTTAGATGCAATTTATTTTGTCCCAAAAAGCAAAGAAATTTTTTTTTATCATGGACTAGTATTTTTTCTACGAATAATCCCCGTATACTTTCGTGGTTTATCTTTTCCAATTGAAGCTTTGCCAAAGCAACGAGCAATCATTAGTCACAATCTCCTTACGAAGAAAAACAAAATGGAAGCACTTACCTCGAAGTATAGGCAATCTCATTCTACTCGGAAAAGAAAAAAAAAAGGTGAGCTTAAAACTACTGTCAAAACAGGGTTATAAAACTGTAAAGGGTGTCAGCCGTTTCTAATCTGTTTTTCTTTCCGTGTCTCGATACGTTTCGAGCTGTTTGTAGACATTGGTCTGTCAGCGGCAAGGAATCGACATAGTCGACAAGTGATTTTCTGACAACTGACGTCTACTGACCTCCCGTTCCGTTTTGGGAGATACTCCCGCCTTCGAGTTGCCGCTTCTACTATCCACGTACTCCCTTTCCGTTTTCTCTTCACCCTCGAACCGATGGATACAACTGGCTACCAGGGAGAATCGTTTCGTCGACGTTTCTCCCTGATCCGACCCCCTGTCGCAGCCCGTACTCGCTCTGCGATTCGTTTTCGTTCGTTTTTCGCTCGTCCGTTTCGCCATTTTTACCTCACCCTTCGTATCAATTCTCTTCTTCTTCCCGATATTGTTACTTCTCGATTTACTTGTTCCGATAGACTTCTCCTTGACTGTGTCATTCGTATCCCTTTTCGATATTAATTGATCTTTGGACTTCACCGAAGGAATCTTCCTGGAAGTAACTTTATTTAACTTGTGAGTCTTTTGTTCGTCCGCTTTCAAAGTTTCATCTTCCTCGGATGTTTCGTCGTTAAAACTCTGCTCATCATTCTCCTCTAATTGTTCCTCCTCATCCAGCGAGGAGTCTTTCACGTCCGCGTAAGTTTCGCTCGAATTAGAGGCATCCTGACTCTCCATATCGCTGACAGACTCGCTCTCGGATCCCTCGAACTCGGAGTCCGATATCTTCGCCTTTATCGCGTTGATGGTTTCCTGCAGGAGGATCTCGGCGTCGGTTAATTCCTCCATGCTGCCTAAAGCGTCGTCGGAAAATTGTTTATCCGTGCTAGATATATCGGACTCTACGATGCTTTCAAAATCCGATACGGTGTCCACATCGGAGTCCTCTTCCGACGAGTATTCTTCGCTAGAATCGCTCTCGCCCGAGTCCAAGTCGCTGGATATCGCTGAATCTTTGCCAGCTACGATTACATCTGGTTCAGCATTCTTCTTCGCCTGAGGTTTCTTCTCGTTTCCGGTTTTCTTACCCGCGGAAATCTGGACAGTTGCATTTTTTACGGCGTCTACATTCCTGTTCCTGGAACCGGCGTCTACTTTCTTCGGGGCAATCTCTCGTCCGGTTCCAATCTTCGGAACACTCTGCGTACCGATTTTTCTGCCAGCTTGCTGACCGTTCGTCGTTTTCTTCGCGGCGTTGTACAAATCGTTAGCTCTCTTGGAAATTTGCTGTGAACTTTTACGAGTTTGTTGCTGAAACCTTGCAGTGAACACGGGGATTTTCGACAAGAACGATTTCGGTTTCGAAATTTCTTTCGTTCTCGAAATCTGCTCTATCTTTTTGTCGGCAGACTGCATGATCGATTTCCTAATTTGCTCGCAGCCCTTCGACAGCGTCCTCAGGATGGTCGATCTCTTTTCAGGGGGCCTCGAGTTGCAGGCCTTTGAAATTTGCTTTTGATTAGTGGACGATGGTTTCGTTTTACTCGCGGTGATACCCGAAGAGACGTTTCCGACCTGGACCTTCGAGCTGCTCTTTGCCAGGTTCTCCCTCGGACTTCTCCTGGATACGGTCGATCTGCGAGTCGGTTCCGTAACCTCTTTTACTTTTGCGACCGTTCTACCTTTCGGGCTAATCTTTCCGAAATTTCGTCGAGGTATACCGGTCGGTTTTTTGACCACTTTCACGGGAGACCTCCTTCTGCCGACCTTCTTCGCCGGAGATTTGGATCTCTCCTTCCGTGGTACCTTCTTGCCAATTTCATTTGCATCAACTTCGTTATTATTTTGGACGTTAACCGCGCTTTCTCTCGAAATCGTAATAGCTTCCGCCATTACGCTCTCTAGTCGCGATTTCATCGATTCCTCATCGGTTGGACTGATTTTATTTTCCGCGCACTCTAGCAGGTTAATTGGAGCGCAGTCGTTCACTGCTATCATCGGAGACTCCGTTATTTTGATCTCTATGATGTCGGCCACTCCTGGAGATACTTCGTTAACATTTTCCATGATAGAATATTTCATTTCTCGAAAATCGGTCAAACTCACGTTCGCCATAGGGCTAACAGATTCTTCCATTTTGAGTTCTGTGATTAAAGGTACTATCGAAGGTGTTCCGTTAACAGTTTCCACGATAGCATGTTCAATTTTTTGGGCATTAACCGAATTCACGGATAGTGTAGGGGTATCAGGTTTTGTTACTTTATTCTTTACGATTTCAGGTACTTCTGGACATAATCCATTAACATTTTCTTGGGTATTAATCGAATTCACGTTCAGTATAGGGGTATCAGGTTTTGTTAGTTCAGTCTCTGTGATTTCAGGTACTTCGGGTGATAATTCATTAACATTTTTCATGATGGGATGTTTAATTTCTTGGACATTAATTGAATTCACACTCACGATAGGAATAACAGATTTCTCTACTGCAAGTTTTGTAATCGCAGGTATTACAGGAAGCGTTTTACTAACAGTTTTTACGACGGGACACTTAATTTCTTGGACAACTGAACTCGTTCCTAATCCAGGAGGATTTTCCACTACATTTAAATTGAAATTGTCGTCAGAAAGAGCCAGTTCAGTCGACACTTCTCCATTCTCTTTACTTTCGCCAGAAAGTGGTAACAAATAGGACGTATTGTTATTCGAATCTGTTGCGATACTCTCACCGTTACAGGAAAGTTCAACGTTATCGTGTGTCTTGGGATCATAGTTATTTTGAACGCCATCAATAGTGTCAGATTCAAGGATGTCGGTTTTGTTCGGGTTCGATTCATTAAGCGGCACATCGGTAACGTTATCGAGAGTAACAGGAGTTTCTAGAATTTTGTCAGTGCTCGCAGAATTCGGCTTGTTAAAGGGAAATTCGGTGTCCAAAGTATGCGAGTTTGACGAGGGATCGGTAATACGAGAGCCACTCGAAATAGTTAAAATTGTCGATCCAGTATTCGCGAGGGCTTTCGAAGCCTCGTTTACGTCGAGGTCGTTCGATATCGAGGATGGAATTGCGGATAGAATCTTCTGATCGTTCCCAAGGAATTTTTCTACCTTTGAATCGTTCGTTTCAATTATTTCCCTCGAATTCTGCTTCGCGATCGTCGAGGCATCGTTATTGGTTCCGTTTTTTGTCAGCTTGTCGATTTTCTCCGCGGACGTTGATGTTGATTGATCATTTACTTCTGCTTTCGACTGAACATTAATTTGCCGAACGTTCGTTTCAGAATCGAGGGACTTACTTCCACAAGTTATTAGACGAGTATCGATTTTATCGTTGGGAATGTGGCATGCGACGGAGATGGGCTGCTCTACTTTTTCGGATACGTGCAACGGAGTTTTCATTTCTTGGACAATTAGTTTGGGTCTGTTGGGAACTTCGGATATTTTCGACTCTTGGAACACGTCATTTTTGCTGGATTTTTTGGGAACTTCGCGTGGGACACTTTTAGAATCCTTTGAGGTTTCAGCGACTATTCTTGGATCTGCAGACAGTTCGTCAGCATTGTTTTTGGAATCTTCTGCCATTTGGAGGACTTTATTCTCAAACGGAATATTTTCAAGATTCTTCGAAACTTCGGAGGAAACGGTTATTAAATCGGTCGTTGCTTTAGAATCTGCGCGAGTTTCTTCCACGAGAGTGCTACAATCTTCAAAGACTTCAGATTCGTCTGAAATTTCGTGAGAATCGTCTTCGAGGGTTTTCGAAACTTCATGGATATTGAAATCTTTGTTCATTTCGGGAACAAGGTTTTCAGAATCTATCGAAATGTCTTCGGCAACTCTAGAACTGTCGAAAATTTCGCGAGAGACGTTCTCAGGTTTTTTGGAAACTTCAACAGGGATTTTGGAATCTTTTATCTCGAGGTCAACGATTCCAGAATCCTTAGAAGTTTCTTGAGCAACTGCTTTCGAATCCTCCGAAATTTCAAAGTCTACAGAAGCGTTGTCAGCAAGCTTTTCAAGATCTCTCAAACCTTCGCTCATAACTGCTCCTCCCTTATTCGAGATCGAAGTCTCTTCGACCCTTTTAGAATCTCTTAAAGTATCGGAAGATTCAAAATCGCATTCTATGACTTTAGAATCGATCGAAAGTTCGCGAGGACCCTGTTCAGAATCTTGAAGATTCTTTTCGACGTTCGACATTTTTTGTTCATCGACAAAAATTTCAGGAAGCGGGGAATGAACTTTGTTGTTTGTATTACAAGGCTCGGTAACCACCGTTGCGGACAAATTAGTCGTATTACTGTCAAGCAATTTGTGCTGTGAAACAAGTACGTAGCGGTCGTTATCAGCAACCAAGCTGGCATCGATTAATTTCACACGCTCGGCGTCGGTCGCCGCGACGCAACGCGTTCGCATGTTAGATGATGATGATTCACCGGCGCAGAAGGATGACGTTTCGTTCGATAATGATTGTGCAGCAATGGTCTCGTTGTGTCTCATCGCGTTATCGGTCGTGAATGATTCGTCGTTGAAAGATGCATTGTTAGCGCGCGAATCTTTGATGTCGTTCACGGAAGAGCTGCCCGCTTCCTTTGACGAGAATGATCGATCGTTCTGCGCACGAATCTCGGAACCTCTCGAATGATCGTCGGATGAATCGTTCTTCGTCAACGATACTTTTGTACCAGTTTGCCGAACGTTCGACGCTCTTTCTTCGTTAACATCCTGGCCGACAATTTCCGGGGAACGTTCTCGCACCAAACTTACTTTCGACGCTTCGGCTTCCTTTATTTCGTCGCTCCGCGATTGCGTTACTTTCGCGTCATTTGGGATCCGGCTGTCGTCAAATGTTGCCTCCGCTATTGTTCCCTTTTCTACGCTACCAGAAACGCCATTGTCTTTCTCTCGTCTACCTACCGTTCCGAGCTCTCGCAGTTTCTCGACGTCTTCTGCGCTCGTTGCGGATTCCGCCGTCATTTCAGCGTCTCCTTTCTTCTCTTCCGTCGCAACTTTTCTCCGGGCTTCCGAGTTGTTATCTGCTTTCCCCTCAATGTTGCCTCCCACCGTTTCGTCGGAAATTTCAACGAGATCCACTTCGGGGTTCGATCTTCTCGGCGACAGCATCTGCATTGCCGATATGAAAGGACCCAGCAATTGTTCCGGCAACGATTTCACTGCCGATATCAGAGCTTCCACGGTGGCCACTTGCGTTTCGTTGCTGTTTCCAGATATTTCCTCGGAATTTTCGGTATTCGATTGCGTCACAGCATCATTTTCGACCGCCGCCGATGCTTCATCGGTTGTCCCTGAACCTGGTTTCTCTTTCGCATTTACGCACGAATCTATTTTACTCGATTCAGTCTCTAATCCACCAATCTTCTCAACAGCCGATGTTTCCGAAGAAGATCCAGATGCAGTAACTGGTTTCACGGAAACTTGGTCCTTGTTCTCTTTCAATTTCCCGTCCTTCGAATCAGACGATTCATTTGCATTAATTTCCTTCGTCAAAACTGTCTGCCCTTGCATAATCTTTCCACTCTGCTCCAACTTCTGGCTCGTCACATCGGACGAACCAGAAGCGCTAATTGGTTTTATCGGGACCGTGTCCTTCGGAGCCTCGTCCTGCTCCATCTTCTGGTTTGTTAAATTAGCTCCTTCGGACCGTAACGAATTTTCTGCCACATGCGCGTCGGATCGCGAAAGAATACTCGATGAAGGATCTTTATCCGCGTCCACTGTCCTTTGTCGAGGATCTGAAACCTTTTGGGACATTTCGTCTTCGTTCGAGCGTGAAGATGCAGCTTTATCCACTGGCGCGCTGCTTTCCGAAGGATCAGAACTCTTTTGGGACACCGTTTCGTTTTCCTTAACGCGCGATTCTTTGTCTTTTCCTTGGTACACTTCTACGTTCACGCTTTCTACCGTTTGATCTAGATTTGATTTCGATACAGCATCGTTTGCTCCGACTGTCTTCGACTTATCTTTTTCGACATTGGAGGAGACGGTTTTTTCTCCTGAATTTTCCTCGCGATCGATATCGCTTGTTTGCTTCGTATCTTTCTTGAGAATGGATAATACTTCCGCTGTTTTGTTTCTCAGATTTTCTTGCAACAATTCTTCTGTCGCACCCGAGGACTGTTTTTCGATAGCGTTCGTCGTGGAAGCATTTTGACTACTGCTTTTAGCCACTTTAGATGTATTTATTTTTTCTACTTTGTCGTTTTTGTTAGAAGTTGAAATTGTTTCGACTGCTTTTAACAAATTTCCTGAGGGTTCTGCATTCTCTTTTTCTTCCGAACTTTTTATGGAATTGTCAGTTGAGGTAGTATTTTTAGTTACAGTGGGTACATCATTTTGTTTAATCGCAACCTCATCTTTCATTGATCGATTATCCTTGTCAGAAGTTGAAATCTCTTTTACGATATTCGAATCCTGTTTCGTCAAGTATTCTGACAGTCTCAATTTCTCTTTCTCGATTAAATTTGTCATAGAATTATTATTTCGAATATTGTCTTTGACTTGAATGGCGTCCGCCTTTCCAATTATGGTATCATCGTTAACTATCGGTGCTTTAATATCGTTTTCGACGAACATCTTCGACTCCTCGTTCTCCAATGTCTTAACGCGAACAGTGTTGGCTACTTCGAGGTCTTGTACGGCCCTTGGGACCAGATTTTTATCGATTAGAACGGTTCGATCGTCAGCGTTATTTCGATACAGATTATCAGGCTTATTACCGAGCGTGTTAAGGGGGTCTTTGTCAAGTTGCCAGTTATCGGTCATTTGTCGGAGGGCTGCCAGTTGCTTTTGAAAGTCGGCCTGCAACGCGACGAAATTTTCAACGATTGGTGATATTACCTGCTTCCTGGCTTCCGAGTCCGACACGTTGGAAACCTGTTCGGAAACACCCTCTCCACCACCGACCGCACCTGCCGCATCTACAACAATCAAACTCGATGACGCTGAATAAAAAATTATCGTTAAACCGTTGAATTGCCTCCAGGGTGCTTTTCCCTCCTAAGTTCGCACCAAGTGACATTTTTCATAGAAACGAATACTTGAAGACTTCTACAAGAATCCTGAGGCAATCCAACATATAAGAGCGAGGATTTATTTTACGTAAGACCATCCAAAAGTAATCGTGTACATCCAAAAGATGATTCAAAAGAAGTTAAAGGTGAAGTAGAAGTTGTAGATGATTCAAAATGAAACTTAATGAAAATCTAATGTCATATCAAGATAAAGAAGAACAAGCATCGATATCCGTCAGATCTAAGTTCCGGCTAAGTTATGAAATTTCATAACACACGTATTCTCCACGAGATGTCTCGTCAGATGAGGGAACATTCGCTGATTACTTTTGTACGATCAAACCAGACGAACGCACAATATTCGCTGACCTTCCCGCGGTGCAGCCTCGTCGTTTTCCACCCCGACCGGAGGACCCCAAATCCTCATCAAGAACGGTTTCAGCTGATTCTTTTGCAGCTCGAACAAAGCCGCGTCCTCCGCGCCAGCATTATTCTCTAACGCCTTCACCACCTCCGCCGTCGTGAAGTTGCCCTTTTTCATGATTTCCTCGCACTGTCCAAAGTTATTCGTTTTCTCATTAACATATCACATTAGGTTCTTATCACTGTTTACAAATTTTCAAATTTTCGAACGCTGCACGAGATCTTTTTCTTAGTGCAACGTCGAATAATGTAAATTTTTAGCTCGAGTCCCACAAGTTCTAACAGTGGCTGTGTCTGTAAAATTACCTTTAACTGTCTCCGTTGAATCGCCATGGTGACAGCGTTCCAAACGTCACCTTTAGTCAGCCTCAATGCTTCTTTGGCCTCGGTCGTCGAAAGCACCCCGATATTGTTCTCCTTCAGCTCCTTTCCTTGAGTGGTTACCAGAACTTGTACAGTTTCCACCAGATGAGGCCACTGTGTCTTTAGCCAGTCGATAGGGTTGCTGGAACCCTGTGACAAGGCCACTTGAACGTCGTCCGTGGAGTAACCGAGTCTTTCAGCGTCTCGTAGCAGCTCCACGATCTCCAGACCCTGACGAGTCAAAGTTGAAACGCCTTGGGAACTGGGACCAGCATCTAGGAATCTTGGCTGACTGGATTCCTGAAACAGTAATTGGTTCGTTGATAATTGACACAAGTAGGTGCTTCGTAAGTTACGTACAATGTAAAATGTGATGCAGGATCGACGAACAAGAAGGATTCGATCGTCGTAAGATGTACCTTCTGTTTGATAATAAAAATGTTACAGGCTTAACGCTATATTAAGGCTACTCTATTAAGACTAATGTACAAATCGGCACGATTAATTTCATCACACTGTTGCAATCGAGTTTTATTAATGATCAATGTTTCGGGGACGTTCGTTGGAACCGTAGGTAGATCGCAGAGTCGCACTAGGTGTAAACGTATCCTTCCTACTTTCACACCGAGGCTACGAAACTTGTCATTACGATAGTGTTAAAAATTATGCTAAGGATTAACTGGGATTGTAAAAATCAACGATTCTCGAGGGATAGCTGTCAAGTTTACCCTGGAACGGTAATAAAGGTGGGTGGAGTCGATGGAATTTCGTCGCGTACGGTCCCTGCTCGGCCCGCCGATCAGTTGCTGAAGATATTGCTCTTGGATCGTGTGCGGGTACAGTTCTGGGCTGTTGACGAACCTGCTTTGCTCCTGGAACAGACGCTCCGGATCCTTCTTTTTAGTAGACTATTTTAAGATGTTTGAAATTTCGAGGAACTTAGAAATTCGAAATCAAGTGGTCCGGAAATTTCAAATTTCTAAATTGGCAATATTTATTATCGAGTAAGGCTACTGTTCATTAACGTGTGACGTTGACTAATTTTTGATTCATGAAATTCGAACTCGAAAACTTCGGCTTTAAATGAAATGTAGTTCACGAATCTACGTATTGATTTTTCGTTATACCTCTGCGTCGCTGTCCTCATAATACAATAATCCCTTCGAGGCGGATGCAGCTCTTACGAAACCTGCGCTTCCTCTGACTGGGAGGTAGTCGTACGTCTGTAAAAGCATATTCCATGTCCAATAACATTTTCGTTCCTTCTTTCCTTTACCCGAAATGACAGATTTTTTTTCGCAAAATAAAATACTCTCGTCTTACTTGAGTGGAAATGCTCTGTGGCGGTGGGGAGGTTCCGGTGGAAACCGAATGGCTCTTTGCAATTTTTCCGAGCATCGGTCGTTTTGTTGGATCTTCGACGCTTACTTTTGTGTTATTCGATGCGTCGGTGTTATCAGTAGACGCTGACACACTTTTTGTCGTTACTGTAGTATTTTGCGTTATCGAGGATTCACCGAGCGAATTTTCTTGCGTATCTGTAAATGTAATCAAATCATTTCTTCGACGCTGAACATTTTTCTCGTTTCAAATACGCTTCGATCTTTCGAAACATTTTGGTTGGGTTCAAGGACAACGAATTTTGGACATAAAAGAACAGCAGCCAAATACACGCTCGTGCTTGAAACTAGCTCCTCTTGAATGAATAATAAGTACGCCAGACATGATTGAACACGGGATGAGAATAAAAAAATAGAAAGAGTGGCTTCATTTCAAATACGACTATGCATTTGGTTTCCACTGAGCGTGTACGAAACAGTTTGCATGTCTCTTTATTATTCATCCAAGGGTATACATCGACAAAGGGCAATCTTTATAAAAAAAAAAAGAGAGACCAGAGGTGGACTAGGAGAAGGAGAAACATTCAAGACAACAGGTACAATAATTGCGATCACTGATTCGATTTGGTACCAAAGGAAAAGCTGATTTTGCGCCTTGCTCTACCTTTGTTCTTTGCGGATCCACTGTCCCCGCTTTCTTCGCTGTTTGAAATTTTTAGCAAGCTCGTTCGTTTCTCCAGATCGGGACTAGGGTTGCTGGGATTGCTGGACGCCGCCGATTCGCTTTTGGCAACTTCGCTCAAAACGCTCGGGACATCTTCCGGATTTTCTGGATTGCTCGGAGGCAGAGCACTGGTCTTGGTCTTGCAGCAAACCACGCAAACACGGTCCTTCATGTTGTTTATGAAAGTACAATGCTCGCAGGCCCATTCTTCTTCGGGTATCTCCATCGCGATCCTCTCGCTGGTATTCTTGGTCCTCGAACGATCCTCTTCGCGTTTTTCTTCCCTCCGCGAAGAGACGGTTTTCTCCTGCTGTTTGATCGTCTCTATCTTCTTCGCTGAACTTTCTTCGTCTCCTCTGGTCTCTTCCTGCGACCTGCTAGCGGGTCTCGACACTTGTCGATCGTCGTCGCGGACTTTTGTAGGAACAGACTCGCGAGAGGGTGTTTTCCTGTTGCTCTGATTATCGGAATCGAAGGACGATCTACCCGAGCTTCGTCTGGCGGGAGATCTTTCGATTTCGTCAACGGGGGTGTCTCTCCTCGCGGAAGACTCCCTCTTCGGGGGTGGTTCTCTATCGTGGGAGGGATCTCGACTCGGTTGATTTCTGGACACAGGACGAGCCACGACCTCGTTAGTTTCCGTTTCTTGGTTTCTTCTGGCTGACACATCTCTCGCAGGAGTCTTCCTGATCTGAGCGTCGCTGTCGATGGAGGATCTTCGAGAATCCCGACGAGACGATCTCTCGAAGTCGTCCAAACGCGCGTCTCTGCGCACGGACGAAGCTCTTTTTACGGGGATGTCGTCTTCTTTTCTTCGAGCAGGTACTTCTGCCTTGTCGAAGTGGTCGTCGGAGGAACTGGTCACTCTAGATCGTGCTGGTAACGTGCCTCGGCGGTCCGACGACTCTTCGTCGGTGCTTCGTCTTCGACGATAATTACCGTTTTGAACGCGATCCAATCGCAAATCAGGTTTCGAGAGCCTGCGTTCGTCCTGATCGTACCGTCGTCGAGAATTCAGTGTGCTTTTCTGGAAGTCGTCGTAACCTCGGGACGATGGCGGGTACCGTTTAGTCGGGTGACTCTCCGACCACTGATCCTCCGTGCTCGTCATCCTCTCTTCCGACATCAGTCGTCTGGAAACACGTTAGTACGTTATTTCGCGTAATCTCCATTCGTTTGCGGGCAATTTATTTCATCTTTTGACGTGCACGTTTCATGCACATGTTCTGGTGTTCTGCATTTTTCTATCGTATCAATTATTAGACCTTATTTTATGGGACAAGCATGAGCAAGTGTCTTTTTACAGATAAATGCACTGTTAGGTATCTTCCTGTCGTTAATAAGTACTTAGGTAAGGTCAAGAATAACACATTTGGTGTCCCTAAAGAATATATGATAATCAAAGGGGCTGAAACTACTTACAGATAATTAAGAATTAGAGTTCTGAGTATTTGGGAATCTGGGGAACTTTAAACCTGTAAATCTGAACAGGATGAATTTGGATGAATTTAAAAGTTAACTTACTCGCGACGATTTCTAGGTAACAAGCCTCTACTGCCTTCGTCTTCGTGGTAGCTTCTCTGTCTGACACTCCTGGACACGCTTCCGCGTCTACTTCTGGAGCTCCGCGAAAGTCTGTCATCGAAATCCGATTCTCCCGAATCCTCTGAGCTAGCATCGGACGGTGATCCCTGGGATCTTCTGGATCGCGATCTGGAGGCTAGCGATTTTCTGGACTTTATACTGGGTGACGGTGAAGCAGCCCTCGATCTTCTGGTGGATTTTAAGCTTCTGGCGGGGCTGTGAGGCCTCGACAGGGAGGTTGGATAGTATGGTGGAAGCATTTGTGACGGAGGATATCCCATAGGGTAGCCCCACATTGCTTGGTTTAGACTCATCGTGGAACCACCCATGGACATGTCCCATGGAGCATTTGGTGGGTACCACATCATGGGCACCCCTCCTGGCCCGAGATGTGCCATCGATTGGGTCTGAAACATGATCCAATTAATCATATAATCTTTATTTTAATATGAAGATCATGTAGTGTTTAAACATCGCAAAGGCTTTAGAAAGCTTCTGGTCCAAGTCCTCGAGACATAAGCACAAATTACCTGATGCATTCCAGGATTCCACATATGAGGCGACGATAAATCGCAAACGCTGGTGGACTGCATCATAGATCTGGGCGGGGGCGGAGGTGGAACCGGAGGCGCCAGTTTCGGGCTGCCTAGGCTCACTGGCCTTGTGTTTAAAGTGTCTCTCGAAATGTCAGAGGAAGCGTGTCTTCTTCTATTCGCATCCTGTGCCCTCATTGCTTCTTGGTACTTTCTGTATCTCTCCTGAACATTCATATCATATTTCTCTCTTAAATATTGTATTTTATGCTCTCGTGTCCGATATAACGATATTACAAAATCTCTATTAATATCTTATACGATACTATCAAATAGAAGATGCATGGCCGCAATTCTAACGTAGTTCTTTCGTTCTCTATCTTTTTTACATTCAGACTAACCTATTTTCAAATTTCACTAACTTTCAACTACTTAAAATTTATCATGATTTGTACGTAAGGTTATAAAATCACTCGAAGAGTTCTTGTAAAAATAAATTTACCTGAAGGGTGGACATCTTGTCAGTGCCTGTTCCGGGCGCGGATCCGTCTGTAGGGGGTGAGTTGACGGAGTGCATGGATTTTGAGACCATTTTCGAGTCTAGGGTAGCAGAGAGCGGCCTGGCGGTATTCGGTAGATTTCGCTTCAAACTGCCGACTCTCTCGATCAAGGAGAGATTCGTGGATCCCTGGTTTTGCGTCGATTTAGCCTAAGCGCGAAACCTGAACTTTATTACACGTTCGGGGTTGTAACCATTATCGGACGTGTTGTCTTTATCGTCTTTGAAAACGTTTTCTTTTTCTGTTTTCTTTCTTAGCACGACGGCGAGAGGAAGGTATTTGAAAGTAAAAGGGTTGGCGCGTCTTCACGGTTGAAGGCAGCAGCGCTAAAATTAAATTTCGTCGACGGGCGAGGCTAAATCGATGATAAACAAAGCGTTAGTGGACAAAATAAAATGAAATAAAATGAAACGACGGTGTTCCTGAGGATTAATCAAGAGCACTAGCAACTTAAACGACACAAAGTATAAATAAACATGGCGGTGGATTTCTAGCTGTTGGTTAATGTAGCTGCTGTAAGGTGTGATGCTGTAAGCTGAAACTGACGTACACTGTGTGCATGTTAAACGAACAGAAAAAAAGTAAATGAAAATAAATAAATGATACGGGATGAACGAGTAGATCGGTTCACCGTGTTCACCGTAATCATTTGTCCTGCCATATTCACCGTCGTGTTAATAATTCCAGCGCAAACTACATGTATTATAAAAAAAGGCAGGAACCTCCGAATAGTCTGATACTTCGTTTTCTGAGGTCATTGCGACAGTGTGAAAGAGTGAACGGGTTCAGTGAATACGGCAGTAGTGTTTTGCGGTAACGTGGTGTATTAAAAAGAAACAACGGCAATATACAATAAAATCTGTCAGCGGAAAACAACTTAAACGACTATATAATGACTGATTTACGCGATAAAATAGACGTGTGCGTTTAATAACAATCATCGTTGCCTCGGTGTGACGTGTTCCCTTTTCCACTAGGAACAAATCAGGCGCCGTTCGAAACGTCTACGCTAAATATACAACTAACAACGATTAACAAATAACATCTCCAAATACATGACGAGTACGACATATCGGATCACCGGAGACAAAGTTGCAACTGCCTGTTATTTACAAAACGTTGGATAAAAGGGATCAGGTGAATACCGTAGAACAGCAATTGGCTTAATTTGTCCATGTGGGTATCACGGTTGATTCTACTGTGGCCTGTCACTAACTCGTGTATGATCTCTAAAGAAAGGAAATGTCTGACACCGTGTCCGTTACTACTCTCCGGCCATAGCTGTTCTAGGAAAAATAGGATTCGCGAGCCTCGCAACGTGGTTTCCGGAGATCTCGATCGAATTTCGTAGCGAGCCCCTGATTCGGCTCGATATCGCCCCGAAGAATCGCACGGTACCTAACGTCGACGCCGCAAGGTCAGCCTGAAAGAAAATTCACGAAAAGGGATGAAAGCCTCAGGCCAGGTTGCATCCTACCTGAGCGTTCTTGCGGTTTCGTCTGGGCGGAGGGATCGGCGGTGGACTCGACAGGTTCTCCCCTTTCGGTGGCAAAGGTGGTCGCGTTTTCATCGCGAAATCCGTCAGGATTCTTCTTCGTACGTGGCCCTTTCTCTTGGGGTGCTTGTGGTTCATGTCGTCGCAGGCCTCGCAATAGTTGCCGTTGCAGGTGTCGCAACGGGCGAACACGTTCTCTGTGCCGCATAGGGCACACTTGCTGGTGGCTGTCGAGGATTTTAGAGGTTGCGGTCGGGTCGGAAATTCGATGATTTCGTAGTCCGGGTCACCACAGTCCCCGGAGAGCGACGGTGGCGGGATCTTCGGTGGGGTCGGTGGTCGTCGTTGCTGCTGTTCCGCTTCCTTCTGTTGCTGCGCCTTTTGGACAAAAGTGCGTATGATTGTGATCGTAAGAAAGAATGACATACACATTGATAACCAACTACTTCTATACTTATCAAATCTAGATAACTGTCGCGTACTTTATTTTCGCTTAACATCGGAAAATATTCAATGCAATAATACTACCGGCATAATACTATCAACATTTAGGTATCGTTAAATATTCTCAATTGTTAATACTATTCTGGATGTCTATAAATTTCTGTCACCTTCAACAACCGTCAACTAGTAGATGATTGTTTTTGATGTTTGCTGATTATGACGTATACATATAAATTCTGTTTATACAGTTACTTAGAACTTGTAGCGTGATTCATACGCACCAGTACCCAGTGAGGCATGGACCTTGCCATGCGCAATCGGGTCGATGGGTTCGAGATGGCCATCGGGCGCCATTTTTCAGCTCCCGGGTTCTGTAACAGATTTCGAATCTTGCACTTTTTCAGTCAGTCGAAGCTTTTATTTTAGTATTTAAAATGTTCTGTCAGGGGTAGGTGCAGAGGGTTGTTTTCTGTCGTTTGGTATCAAATTTTAATTTTGTCGAAGAATTTTTTCAGCGTATTCAATTTTTACAGGTTTGAACGGTTCAACAATGGAACACGCGTCGATTGTTTGGCGCGTCGCGCATTTTTACAGGCAATTTCGTATCGAGGTGACAAGCTGGCAGCATTCGATGACTCGTGTTTGGTTGCCAAGCAATGCGTGAATTCATGTCATCGCACCTTGGACTAAGGTAGAGCAATTTCGCAGACGTACAATCGAGATTTTTCGAGTTGATCCTCGAGAAAGTGTGACGTCACCGGAGCCGGAAGCGGCCAAAATCGCATCTATTTCTGGGGAGAAAAAATCGTGTTCCGCGTCTAGAAATAAAATCGAGCCGAATGGCACGCGACACGAGTATATTTCACGTTGACACGAATACAGGGGAATCCGTAAATATCGTGAGTTTATCAGCGAATGCTCGAATCATTCATTCAACCGTCCGCGATTTCTTCGACAATACGAGTGTTTCGTGTTATGCTTATTTGAACAAGACATCGAGTAAAATTTCATTTATTTAAAGGCGCCGAAAGGATAAACCGATCGTTCATCGTTCAACAGCGATGAAAAACTAATTTTCGCGATTCCAGTCCAGTCGAGTTCCACAGGCATGAATTAGAATCTCGAATTAGAGCCATACGTATCTTTAGAACGTTCGCCCCTTCGGTCTTGCCGCCGGTTCACACTCTTTTGTTCTATGCTGCTGTCCGATCTACTATGCGGGCAACAAACCATCTAATTTCCAAGAATTATAAATTTAGATTGCACCGCGATAGCTGCAGACCTTTATGATGGCTTCCCGCGAATAGCGAAAATTTCAATAATGCAACAGTATCTTTCAATAATTCAACAGCAGCGAATTCCAATGATATCGTTAGTCGGTTAACGAGTTCATTTGGAAACGAGGATTGTTCCGATAGGAAAACATCTATGTACTCCGTTAGACGCTATTTCGCTAAAATTGCTAAAGTCTAGAGAAGTTGGACGGGTTCCAAGATCTAGCTCCTGCCCACCAGACTATCTTCTATAAACATTTTTTCAACCACGTAATAATACCTCCCCGGAAACTTTATCGTCGTGCACGTCTTTTGGATAACGAGCGACGATCAAACTTCGTTAAAAATTGATCTCGAAATTTTAAATTCGCATTAATCATTTTGCTGTCACGTGTCGCGAAAAACGAGCGAAGTATCTAAGGGCATATTCTAAAAGTCGAGAGCTCATAAATATTAGTTGTCACCTATCTTCCGAAACACGATCAGAGTTATTTCAAAATTTGATCATTGATTACAAATCGCCTTGGATTATGAACCTTCATGATCAGTGATCGAATTACCTCGATTATTAAGTGTAAATAACCTTGACTAGATTTTGAAGAATGTGACAACGAGCTCTCAAGTTTTGATAGGAGCTGTAAATGAAATTTCTATGCCTTTCTTCGCAGTTTCATGTAAAACTTTCACCGTGACAAATGACCATATAGTTATACAGAACTTATCGTTGCGTGTCTTCTTCATAAACAAACTGACTCTGGTCCCCATTTCCGGTGTACATTGTGCACAAGATAAAACACGAACTTCGTGTGAAATCCTGGAGAATTACCACCACTTCTCTTCGATACAACCGGAACGACATAAAGATCGTGTATCTTCTAGTTTCGCCTCACAGAATCAGAATGAATGAAAATTTTGAATCTATGGCGGTGACGGCAGATCTAGTGCCCGTCGAATAATTGATGGCCACGAGTGTAGTTAAAGTTCTTTAGTCATTACTTTGTATATTTAACGAGTCTATCATATGCACAATACTTCATGACAATTAAAATTTTTGAACTTTTCTCGTTATATACAGACTGTCTAGGTTAATTTGATCATATTGAGTAACTACTAAATACTTTATAAAAATGTTAATATATTCAAATGTCATACATTGCAATTTTCATAAAGGAATGTGGGGGTTGAGTATGATTTTATAGTAAATTTGTACTAGAAGGTATAAATTTCTGTGTACATATAAGTGTCATTAAACCATCGAAAGACCAAGATTAATTCTTCTTCCGAACTTCTTTAAACTTCGTCGTCAAAAGTACTCGAATACAAGTAAAACACAAAAGAATGGAAAGTAAGTGGCACTGTAGTTCCGCGGTGTTAATCACTTGGGCAAATGAGTGGTCCAACATGGTTGACGCGTCGAAGTAAAATGAAGAATTGCCTCGAAATTGGATAAACGTAAAAAAAGCAGAGAGCACCGTAAGTAGTAATTTGATGACGCGAGAAGCATCTAGCGTGGGATACGAACGAGGAGAACGAAAACGTTATCTTTATGGAATTGTAATGAGACGAAACGCGTGTTTAACGAGCGAATGGAGGCAGGAAATGGAGGAAAGTCGACGGGATGGTTGTGAGATGTTGTCCACGCGGTCGAGCGGTTCCAGAGGCCGATGCACCACGTTATCGAACAGCACGTAGAAAACAAAGGACGCAGTGTGGCACGTATCGTGGCGTTACGATGCGTCGTTAGGTATAATACACTCTCGTGAAAGGAAGATCGCACTCACATTCATGTGGGACCACACGGAGGCGATTTCTCCGATTTTCCTCGGGAACTGGTCGTCACGGTACTGGCTGCCTCGTCTAGAAGGAGAGCTGGTTGCATCGCCACCAGCCGAAATCTATTTCCGTAACGTGGCTGCTGGACCGATGCCACCATTTTACCGAAGTCTCCCCGTTCGCGTAAATATATCAGAGACGACGCGCCACAGCTTGCGGCTGCCACTGCTCGGGATACTGTGCCGCCTTGCCTCTTTTGAACGGCGCTGTACGGGGATCTTGATCTTGTTTTTCGTTCGCTCGAATTCCACGGGAAACCTCGAGGAAATTGGGACGTTCGCGATATTCGTGGAACCTTTGCCCATAGAGACGGGCACGGGTGCCCGGCGCCGGAACCCTTTTGTTTCCCTTAGAGGCTTTATATGGAAGAAGCTTACGAATGTTACAGGAGCCTGACGATCGAGATATCTTTGATTACGTGGACCAAGGAAACAGTAATTTTATAACATTTTTCGCTTTTGGAATATGTTCAAATCTAGATAAAGAGGTTGTTCACATTTGTACAGATAATTGTAAAAGGCATGATTCTTTTAGATTAATATCTGGAAGTGTGTCGTAAAGACATGTATGTAATCTTGCTGACGTGAACGTAGGAGGAGAAAAGCAATGTTTTCTTAAAATTCGTGCAATCGTTTGTAAGACATTGTTAGATTTTAGGTGAAGAGATTGTTCGTATGTGTACAAATATTTCTAGTTCGTACAACCATTATTGCTGATATTGTAGAAGAAATAAATGTTTAACGATTGTGGTAATTGAGATATTCTGATTAGACAGGTGCAGGAGAAGCATTTATTTCTAGGAGACTATAAGTAGAAGTGGTGTTATTTTTATTTAGAAAATTCCCTCTAAGAGAGACACTCCAAGAAACGCACTTTAAGAGTGACTGCAGTCATTCGATACTAATTGTTATTTATAGTTCTGCGGGAGAAAAGTAAATACAAAAAGAATTGATCGCGTGTATCAATAGGATGAAACATATTGTTCGCTCCATAAAGTGTGCACAATGATCGGTTTACGAGAAAGAAACAAACGTTCGGTAACGATACAAATTATAAGCATTCCATTGACTGTAATTCCTTGGCCGGCGAAGAAACCGGGAAAGAAAAAACGCAAAGAATGCTCGAAAGGCGGAACATACGAGCTGGAAGTCGTAAAACTAAATACAGTCAAGTGTAATTACATGCTAACTGTGCCTGTTCTTATATTTGCATCTGTATTATATCGAGGTTGCATCACCGCTTACAACTTACTTCCCACGTGCGTAGAAACGTTCGCGATCGCGTGGGCTTCAAATGCCGGCCAACGATAGAACTTTGACTTCTTTCTTTCTACTCGCTTTTTCAGTTTCGAGATCTTAGATTCAAGTGTATACGCGTCATCGTAATTCTATAAATACTCCCTAATTATTCCATAACAGTTCTATAAATATATTGGAAAATCCCTGAGACTCCATATTTCAAATAGTCTAATCTTCCAAGTTGCCTAACTTCCGTTCCTCAATTTTCCAAATCTTCAAATCCTAAAATTTCTAGTTCCCTTAAGTTCCCTTAACTAATTTCTTGTTTCCTTAAGTTGATAAAAATTTTTGCAGTGTTTTCAATAATTGGAGAAATAAAAGTGTATGCGTAAACCGGACGTGTTGCATACGGAGTCTGATACGTAGGTACAGAAAAAGAGAGGCGGAATATCTTAACAATTCATTTAAGCAATTTATCTACCTGCTTTTCATTCGAATAAAAGAAAAAATTCATTGGTACACCTACGTTACAACGTCTACTCTCTCAGGCAAATGATCTCATTCGAAGATATCGAAGTCCCATATCTCGGCACGTTGGTCGAAAACAACCATAAACAGTGTGATGAAGCCTTAATAGTTCCTTCGGATGGTTTTAAGAGGCTCGTTTAAGCGAAATTTTTATACCGGTTTCGTGCAGAGAAAAATAATTAGCGTTTTGGTCGCGTTTATTGCCGTTAAAAAATTGCATCGAGCCATTTTCATTTCGCTCGCGAAATTGAGCATTGGTTTCTTAACGAGCAACATGTTTCCTTTCTTTTGCTTTTAGAGAGAAACTTGGATACACTGTATCGGATATGTTTATTAAGATTTCTTTAAAAATAAATAATTCATAACCACGATTCGTTAGGGCAAACTTTAAATATTTAGCAGAAAGAGAAGGTTTGTCATCCATTTGCCTTTGGATCATCAACATTTTGGCGCGTTCGATAAACAGTTAACCGGCAAGAGTCACAACATTCCACCGAATTGTGTTCCGAATGCGTCAGTGAAAGTTGCGTATAAAAGAAGTAGGCAAGAAGAAAGAAGGATGGCCAAGCAAACGGAAAACCAGGAGCGTGCACTGGCTACAATTAACCGAAGGAAGTGGCAACGAATCGAAAAAGGTACAGAAGACCGCGTACCAAGAGCGTGGTTCACGCTCTTGAAGATTTAAAAGTGATTGCGTCGAGCATATCCTAAAACGGCGCCCACCAATCTCGGTAAGCAGACCCACGACTCGTTCCCAGCTTTCTTTTTTCCCATCGGGTATCGATCAGACGGCCGAATGAAAGTAGTGAATCGAGACCGCGTTCCAGCAGACTCGAGAAGTTACTAGGGCCTCGAATAATCGGCCGTTATTAAAAGAAGATAAGTAAGGACCACCTGAGGAAAAAAGGAAAGCAAATGCGTTTCTAACAAAACGTTTCTCAACGAACATGTGCGAGCATCGGCACAGGTGACGGAGACAGAATATCGACACCATTGGCGTAACTATCCTGGAACCAGGGTGGACCTATGTGGGCTTAGGTGGGCCTAGCTGGGCCTGATGGGACCGATATAAGGGTTGACTCTTATAGTATTGCTTTGTTAGGTAGGATAGTTAGGGCATGTTGCAGATTAGAAATGTAATCGGATGTTATAGATTTTCGAGTTTGACAGCCTACATTTCTAAATTTCTAAATTTCTAACATCCCAAATTTCAATATTTTTGAATTTCAGCACTCTCCGAAATATAGAGATCCTGAAATGTAAAAGCGATCGTTCCCAGCGGGTGTGGGACCAGGATCGGTAAAATTAGGGTAGCTAAGTGGTCCGAAACAAAGAATCGCGTTACGCCAATGTTCGCCAGGTGAGTTCACGTAAAACAGTGATACCTACACACCGGTTCAGCCACGGTTCTCCAACCATAGCGCCACCTGAGAGCCAGCGCGGTCCCTCAAAATGGCCGTCCCTCTCACCTCAGATCTTCCTGGAACGTCGAAGGAAGCAGGTGGCGATATTCAGGTTCGAGCTGTCGCGTGGCCGCCTCGGTTGGTGGCGAGACCTCATTTCAGGTGGCGGACACACGAAAACGGTGGCAGAAAACGTTGGTACGCGTCGACGCGGAGCTCGTCGATAACCGGAACTCGCGTTGTGCACTCGCGAACAGTAAAACCGGATCGTTTCGCGCAGCGTCGATCATAGTTTTCAGCCTCGTAACACGCCTTCGGCTACCTGGCAGGTGAATCTATTCCCGGAATCTTTCTGTGTTCGTATTCGACACGGTGCACGCGAGCGCACGCGCGCGGACACGAGGTCCTCGCGGCGGTAAATCGTCGGCACCTGGTGACTTCGATGCCCGGAGAGGCCGTAACCGGAACGGGGAAGCGAGTTCGCGGTATTGTGCAGGATTTTTCGCAGTGTCGTGGTTCCTCGGGACGAGAGTAAATCCCGCGTGTCCGGCGAACGAACACGGAAGAAACAACGAGAAACTCGCGGAGAGATGCCCGTGTTACGATCGGACCAGCCTCGAGGTTTCTCCTGGAGCACGCTGTTAGGCATGGAAGCATGAGAACGTGAGTATCGCCGCTACCAACGGGGAAAGAAGGGAATCTGGCCTTGCCTCCGCTTTTTTTCATCCTGCTCCAATTGTCTGCTCGCAAGAATTACCGGCTCGATATTTGCCTGGCGAATTATCTTTCTGGAGCGAGTTTCTCGAAGCTGCGCTTGTCCCGCTACGATTTATTTCGTGTTCCACCGCGGTCGGTACACGTGTTTGACAAATCTGATGCGCCGCAGGGAACTGGTTCTCGAGTTCGCTGGAATAATTCGCTTCTTGGCATTGATACCGCTACCAGGCGAAATATCGACATTCCACGAGAATATCGATCTAATAGAGCTTGCTTGTAATTCTCTCGAGATCTCGTACTCCTGCGAATTAAAGATCACGGACGGATCATGGAAACCGTTTACCTAAGAAAAAAGCAAGGTCGACATTTTTTATGGATCTCTCAATATTTCAAGGTCCTCGCGATCAATGTATCATAAATATTTCTGTATTGTTAACGAATATTGAAAATTCTGAAGTACTGTCAAGTGTCCTTGTTCTACCTTCTTCGAAAAATGTTAAAGATGGACTTGTATCGACTCCTAGATACAGGTACATTAGTCGAAAGTTTCTACGGAGAAATTTTCAAGTGTACGTCGTGTCCAATAGAGAAATAGGTGCAAATATTTCAGCAGGAGAGTAACTAGCTCCATCAGGGTCCCAGTGTACAGTGTCATAAGTCCGAAACGGTAAACTAGGTCGCGAAAGGCTGAAAACTCTGAAATTGTTCTACTCGTGTGCCAGTATCAATGCCAAGAAGAGAATTGAAATCTCAGGAACACGGAGAACCGTGCAAGTAGTACCAGGCACGTTCGATGTGCTCGTTCAATGGAATGCCTGTTATTCACCGGTACTTTCGCGCGTTAAGTAACCAGACAAACTGTCGCAAACACGGGAACACGCCTTTTTTCCAGCGGGACAACGATGCCGTTAACCCGGTAGACTCGTGTACGTCGGATTCGAGACTTGCGTATGTCCACGTACTCTTTGATGCATCGTACACGTCCATTGGATATGAATTAGTGTAGGAGAGGAGCCTATTTTTCGGGATTCCACTGATGATCAAATTTTTATGTCCCCAAATCGTCGGCACGCGAGTTACGCGGTGTTTGTGATCGTATGCGTATTCCTTTTTTATTCGATGCGCGTATCGGTTGTCGCGCGCGCGTGCACGCGAGTGCACGTAGATGTGTGCGCGTGGAGCGTAAATACCTAGGAGAAGGTGGGCCAGAATGGGGACACCGGTGTTCGAGCGAGCATTATCCAGTGATAAACGACGCGAGGAATGCGATAAATAATTTTCACGCGCGTGACGTCGCGGATTTTCGACGGATCGTGTCATCGGGCCGAGATGCATATCATTTTCACCGCGAGGGAATAAGGCCAGATCCATGCTATCGATTCGTTCACGGTGCAATCACGTTCTGCTCTCTGTTCAATCAAGTATCACCTACTATCCCAGTTAGTTTATATCGTGCTCGTAGAATTGACACTCTTGTTATGCGATGGACAAGTACGATAGCCATGTAAAGTTCTATTTGATTAGGGTAGATTTCAGTGGAAAAGACGGTGGGAATTCGAAGACATTTGGAAATTTATGGACTCGGGTATTTAGAAATTTTGAGAACAAAGAGGAAAATTAGGAATTTGAACAATTTGAAAATTTGGGAAGTTAAATATGTAAACGCAGAATGTTAGATATGTTCCCATTATCTAAAATAGATTTACGTACTCCAATAAAAATTGGAAATAACATAAAACGAAGAAAGAGGGCAGCGTGAATGGATCGATAAGGAGGGCCGGACCCCAAAGGACGGAAATAAAAGTGACGAGGGTCGCGGTCACAACGTAGAAAACGAGCATATTGCCTCGACAAAATCTCGCGGAAGATCGCCGCTGCAAGACAAGCATCCGATGAATGAAAATCGACGAGTATCCATAATTGGAAGTGTCGCGTTTTACGGCGATCATTACGATTTCCTCTCGAGATATTGCGTAAGCTGGAGCGATTAAAATACACGCGAGGAATTGCTGATTCAGTCGCGTGTTCAGGAAAAATACGATGTTGGTCGGTTGGAAAAATACGAAGGGAAATGGAGCTACCGATGACGAGGAGGAAATTTATGAGCCTTCATAAGCGTTTACGACTACCGGTATGTCGAGGGACACAAATCGATCATGCCCCGTTCTTCGTTAACCCGACGATACCAATGAACATGATATCGCCCGTACGAAGCGAAGTAATTACTTCCGCCTACGGAACGTTTACCTTAATACTGTTCAACCCGAATTTTTTATCCGAAAGCGAATGATTAAGAAACTTGGGGTATGGGTATATTTGGGTGTTGGATGGAGAACGAGTTATCTTCGATTTTGACAAAATATTCTAGAGATCTTTAAATTGGCAAATTCCTTAATCCTGAAATTTCTAAATTTCTAAATCTTCAAACTCTCGAAATTTTCTCAAAGTCTCAAGATTAAGAACTACCAATAAAATTTAGAGATGGAGTACGCTTTTCTCTCATTAAATAGAAAAGTAATAAAATAGTATAAAGCAGTTTATGAGCAAACTAAATGATTAGCAGAAAAAATGCAGCGTGTACGTCGAGTGTGCACATGAGGGAATCGGTGTTTAATATCCTGTCGCGCAATAAAAAGCTTTCTCCGGGCAGACACTTGTGCCCGTTCTCCGGAAGAAAAGCTATCCAGCGCGTATCCTCGGCAGGGATTTTGTCCCGGGCTGAAAATCATCGCGATCGAGAAGCAACGGCTGAAAAAAAGAATCAGTGCGTGTCGTGGCGAGCGGAAAAGCAGGATTCGTTGATGCGTGAGAGGGACTATCCTGCGTTTATTACGGTATTGTTGTGCACGCTCGCTAACGGTGTGACGTAACGCGCGCCATTGTGACCGTGCAACGACGCAGAATTTGTCTGTTCCCGGAATCAAAGGAAGAGTTGGAGAAAAAAAGGGAAAACCTGGATCGTTTCTCGTAATAGAACCGATTAAACCGGTGAAACCGAGGTAATAATTTTCGAAAAATTAGACACGGTTCATTTAGAAAGTTTTCGCGACGACCACGCTCGGACTTTCGTCTCCGAGCGAACACGCTTTTCTCCTCGATGATGTAATTTCTTTGGACGTTAAAGGAGATCGAAGAGGCGTGCGTGAACGAGAGAAACACGGGAAACTAGTATGAATGAAATACGTTTTTTTTCTGAACGGAGGTCATCGCCGGGAGAACAGTATCGAAGAGTTAACGAGGACGCACGGTCCGTACGCGCGAAAATGTCAATGAGTTATATTAGCGATGAGATTCGATTCATTCTGCACACTCGATTGTGTAGTTTGCTTCTTTTTACTACTCTTCACAGTTAGAAATTTGGAAAGTCAATACATATCAAATTGCCTAGATTACCAGATCTTTGTAAATCCAATTCGGTAAATCCCCATCTCCTTAAATTGTCAGCTCCTTTAACTTTTCAATTTACTAAATAACCAACATTCCAAATCCTCAATTTCCAAATTTCTAAATCCTCAAATCTCGAAATTTCCACTCTCGAGATGCAACTTTCTAAATATCTAAATTAGAAAATTGGAGTCCACTTGCAAACCTAATGTATATACTTAAAGGTATCATAAGCCAGTAATATGGTCTATACGTGTAAACGAGGTCGTGAAATCTGTTGCAATTATCCCCGTCCGCTAGGTCGCCCACTATGAAAAGTATTGGCAACAATTTGTTGCAAAAGCAGCGGCAGGAAAGTGTTGGCGGCACGATTATTTTTTTGCCAACACCGATGCGTTTAGTTGATCCTTTAATCGCTCACGATCACGATGCTATCTATCGTTTGTGGATTTTCTACGAACATGCATCGCCGTTCGTGAACGTTGCTCATCGGTAATTATATGTACGATGTCGTAAAAATCACTGCAGAACTAATCGAGAACATTGTCGTGTGCGTACTTGTTTGAGTAATCTTGGAAATATTCATAAATATCGACGATATATCTTGCGAATACGTAACAGGATAGATGGGCAAATACATTCGACCGGTAGTACATGTGTTTCTTCGTTTCCTTCTGTTTTCTGGACATCCTGGCAAACGTAATTATCGAGAGTTGAGAAACAGCCTCGGTCTGATTCGCGCGAGACTTTTGCATTACGTTAATTACTTCCAATTAAGGCACGCGTTTTGCCAGTATCGTTCAATTTATGAAACGTTTCTACCATATTTCTGCAGCTACGAACGAAAATATCGAACGAAATCGCTCCATATTTTAAACTGATTCAATTTTTATTTGATCCTGTCTGCAGCTATAATCTGGTAGCATTAACCAAATCTCGAAGTCCCATATTCCTGAAAGTTCCGAGCACCCGAAAGTCCTCAAAGTCACTGCTGAAACTCCCGAAAGTGGCAAGCTCCGAAAATTCCGAAATGACATTTGCAACGCACGGAAATTTACGATCCGGTCGAGCGGGTCCGCGGCGTTCCCCGCCGATGACCGATCTCGCTCGGTTTTTCGCCGATATCCTCTATCCGGCTGACTCAAAGTCGTTTTGCTTGGCAAGGTCGCACGTGCTGGCTTCCAGAGCGGACTGAGGGCAGCGATCGACATCCAGCGAGCAGAACGTAGCCGAGGACGAGGATAGCCCGTTCGTGGACCATGTATCGGCCGAACTTCTACGAGAGCACGTGTCTGAGGTGCGCTCAGACCGTGTACCAGGTGGACAGAGTGGGCCCGCTGAAGGACTTCACCTTCTTCCACGCGGGTTGCTTCAAGTGCGCGATCTGCGGCACCAAGTTGACCCTGAAGACCTATTACAACAACCAGCACACGATCAACGACAAAGAGGTGTACTGCAGCAGTCACGTACCGAAACCGGGCCCGGGGACCTTGGATGGATCCTGCGTGGGCATCAGGAGCGCGCTCAACGTGCCCAGGAGCGGTTACGTCAACGAGCAGATCAGAGCCGGTGGCGCGTCACCTCGAGGAGTTTATCCTTGGTGAGAAACCATTTTATTCATTTTATTGCGGTACCGGTACACTTCGTACATTTTGCTCGATTATGTTCAAGAGGAGTTACTGTAATAAAACCATAGAAAGTGCCCATAAACCCTATTGGACTTCCGATACGTCATTTGGTAGCTTTTCAGGAAAGGACAATTCGATTTTGCATATTTGGGGCAGAGGGGTAGCAAAGAGCAAATATTCTCAGATCTTTCACTCGTAAATTTCTGCTGGAAGATAAAAAAAGTGTTTTTGAAAGGCGGAACAAATGTACCGCGTTTAGGATCTGCTAATTGCAAGTAGGAGTCAGTAGAGTGTGTTAATTTGGTCCACTGCGAAATTGGTCGAGTCTGGGTGAATCAATTAACAAGATAATAGATGAATCGACTAACCGGAAGCTGTTCGGTCTTGATACTTATCGAGCCGCTTGTTCGGTTCGACCTCGAAAGCTGTGAAAAAGCTGAACGTTCGAATCATGTTTCTGTCGATCCTCGCAGCCGGATCGCATCGTTGCACACGGAATAAGAAACGAATCGATGTTTTTTGGTTTATCAGGGTATTAGCACAACACGGTGTTCTTTCGATACTGTTCTATCTCGTTATCGTAGCTGCATCACGAACGGGGGCAAAAAATTCCGATCGGTATTCGTGCTGCATTCCCGGTCTACAATTCAGCCTTCTGGCGAGCAATGGGAACTTGATTAAATAACAGTAACCATAATAAGGAAATTAGCAACACGTAACTCGAGGGGGCTGGTGGCGATGTAAACGGGGTCGGTTATTTGCATCGTCGCATTTTCTCTTACTCGATTGTTGTAGGGTCGATAAGTTTTCTACTTCGATGTTACAATGGGCTGCGTAGATCTTCGTGTCGTACGATAACGCAGGTGCGTCGATTGTGTGGGTGAAAGTCCGTGCAGCGATATAACGAGAGTGGTTATTGTTAGCGGAAGTCATGGGCACTTTGACGTCGGGAGTCGTATCAGGAAAAGTGTCGTGACACGTCGAGGGAACGTGTAATTTTCGAACGAGTGGAACGTGATCGGCGCTTAATTAAGCGTTCTTAAATCGCGTTTGATGATTCCAAGGACGTTGCTGATCGCACGTAACCGGTATCGCTATTCAAAAGGTTACAGGTCAAGTTGTGCCAAGATTGGTTTTACCTGCGATCGTAGAAACAATCGTAAAATCGACATAGTAGATCGTTTCCCTTTTATTTCGACGCGATCGAAGGATCTTTTTATGCCTACGTGAATTCGTTGAAAGTAAATTACTACAATCGAACAAAATTAACGGCTCTCTTTTACGTTTTCTGATTTTTAATGCGATCTCAACGAGACTTCGGAAAGTCGATCGACTTACATCGTTCGGTTTCTCCACTTTCCCTTCGGTGTTAAATCGAGATCGTTTATGCGGGGTATAAATCGGTTTTTTATACCGAACGATCGTGTTAATAGCTCTTTTATGGGAGGTTCGTGTAAAAAATTGCAGAACTTCGTTATTAATTTTCCTTTAACGTTAATCGAGTTTGACATGCGTGCCTCTCGAAGTCTCCATAATTTTGATCTTGCAATCACGAGGCACGATAATTTCATCTAATCGAATAATTAAAACCGTGCAAACGAAATAAAAAATTTCAATACCGCAATTTATACACACGCTATAAAATTTATCATGCTCTTTAAATTCTAGATTTCTTTCCGTAACGAAAAAGAGATTGCTATACGTATGAATACCTGGTATATACGATATGAGATTACAGCATTGAATTCACTACAGCTAATTAGCGTTAGTAGATAAATACTATCAGAAAAAGTGACGTGGTAATATATGTAAATACATGTCATAAATATATGGCTGCAGCTATTAAGAGTTAATGTAATTATTATCAAGCGTTGAAATCGCGTCGCATCACAAACGACATTATCTACCGTGACAACTTAATTAAATGTTAAATAATTAAAAAACGAATAACTCGAAAGCTGCAATCTGTTCGCGAAGGTGTCGTCGAACGTTTTACGTATGTTAACAGAAAGGAGCGTGATCAAAACGTCTCCACCCCTTTCACATCGAAATTAACAAATCGCTCACGTATCTCGGACACTTTTCTACAAGTCACTAGCCGTGCTGAATTTTTCTCACGAACGTCTGGCGACAATTATTTCCTACAAACACACTTTGGTCCGCGGTGAAGCTCGAGTACCGTATACGTGTCAGTCGTGCCACTTGGTTCATCTTCGTTACATAACGCATCGCCACATTGGCCTTAATCCGACCAAGCCTCGAACAAAGTCAGAAACCGCGATTGCGAGTAAGAAGTGCACTTGCTTTTCGACCGGAATGTCAATGGCTGACCCGATTTCGCGGAAATAACTAGCCTGTTCTTGGCAGATTCCTCCTTGGCCATAACAAAGAGGATATGGTCAAGTAATTTGTTTTCGTTTTAAACTAAGCTCATTATTATGGCTGTTAGATTCGAGCCTGGTGCTCGTAGCCTTCTTGTATCTTTTTGACGAGATGTTTCTCTCGTAAAAAAAATTTCAATCTTTTCTGTTTACTCGGTGATTAATTTATCAAATATCAATTCGTCGAGACTCGCTGGTAATACTCGAAGGATTCGAGCGCAGCAATTTAGGGAAAGATCCTTAATCCGGATTAATCCAGGAGAGCGACGATTCGAATCGAATTAAAGTTCCTATGAAATTTGACCCAACTCAAACCGCAAACGTTCATTCGGCTCCGGTTAATTCTACGACGAAGGACGTTGCCTCCAAATTAAACGAAGCTCCGTATTAACCAGGTTTTACCGCAATTACGCCTCGCAGCCTTTAAAAAACGAGCCAACCGACGACCTGTTGCAGCGTTCAGGAAATCAGCTATACAAAACCTCCAAATCCTCTGGAAACCCACAATCCTCTATGCGGAAGCAGAATATATCTCGATAATTCGTTTATCGATACTGATAACAATAACTAATTTGGTATTGAAATTTGGAAAACTGAGACATTGAGAATTTATAAATGTAGAAACCCGAAGCTGTATGATTTCTCAATTTAAAAATACAAATCGGTAGCGATATAACGAGTAAAAAATGCGCAAAGCGAACGTGTGAAATACGTTGACACGACGTTAAAGCATGAACGAGTAACAGCACCGTCGGTCGGGCTTTTCGAAAGTCGTTTGTGCACGACTGCCGAAATCGCCGTGCGTTGATTTATCGTTCGGATCGTTTTCTCCGTCGTGCAACGTGCAAGAAACTTGGAAGAATTTCTCGTAGCCGCGTTTCGTGAGCTGCCTCCGGCTTACATAAGGAGCGCGCGTTCACGCGAGACAGAGAGGAGGCGGAGAAGCATCGTCGCGAGTGAATGAACCCCGAAGGAGAGAACGAGCCAGAGGTGTAACACATTCATTTAACCGAGAGACTCTGAATTTTCTCATAACCGATGCGACTCTCGTACACGATACGTCCTCTTATGGCATTTTTACTCTTCCATCGGGTGAATCAGTCGGACCCAAACCTTCCTGCGGTGTCTGTTTCTCATTTTAACTCCTTCTACGATTTTTGCTGTTTTCATAAAAGAATAGCGATATCAAGCGTCAAAGTACCCTTCAATGTTCCACATATAAGAGCGAATTAACATTTACTGTGCGTCAATGACGTAATAATTTCGATTTCGTGTTATCATAAAAGTTGTTTCGATTAATATTTAATTCTGGAGATAGGGGTGATTCACCCTGTGAATACAGAGATTTTTGAGAAAAGATAATTGTAGAAATTGCAACGACACAACCATTAAGGTCTGGAGGCGGTCGTTGCTGAAAACACTGACCCAGTTTTTTTTCCCGCGCATAATCGGTGCATTTGCATGGTAAAGACCGGAAGTGGCAGCAAGTACGCGGAGGAATCACGGTTACCCAGACATTTCTCTGTACTTCTGTAGCGCGGATTAAAAAGCAACTAGAAGCGCACGCGACCGACTTTTATCCAATTATTTTCTCTTTCTTTTTCGGCGAGATGTCACGAGAATCCTTCGCTTAGACGATCCCTAGCCCCCCTGAAGACCCGTTGCATCATTTTGTTGCAGCTACGATAATGTAGACTCGCCTAATTGTGCCAGGCACCTGAACGGACACGGCTCACCACCGGCCACCAATTCTTCCCAACGGGACGTCCATGGGAATTCGGCAGGAGGAGGAGGTGGAGGAGGATCCTCGCCGTACAACCACAATTATTCCGGCGACGGAAGCTACCAGTACGGCAGATTCGACGCGAGCGCCCTTCACATCGCCCATGCCCTTAAGCAGACCGAGCTACAGAAGGGTTACAGCAAGGCACGCGAGAAACCCATCGATTATTATCTGGTGAGTCATTCTCATAGTCGGTGAAATCATTCGTCACGGTCACCGCCATATTAGGAGCGAGTTACCTATTCCGCCGCCGATCCGTGCCAATTAAGCCGCTTCGGGTTAATTATCGACGTTCTTGGGATCGTTTTATCGAAATTATTGCTTCGTTGCTTACCCGCGATACCGACGGACGCGTAAAGCGCGTTCCAACGATCGACACGGATGCGCTAACCTAGAGACGTTCATCGATCTCGGAATATATGTATATGCATCTTCGGTTGTACATGGATTTATGAACACACGTCCAGAAGAAACATTTGGAGATTTAAGAGTATAGAGATCTAAGGATATAGGGGTGTAAAGATCTAGGACTGTAAGAATCTAGAGATGTCTACAAGTGGGAAGTCTTGTTCCAAATGTATCGTAAATCACATGACCCACAAGTATAAACTTTTGGAATTTCCATTGTCCCAATTTTCTTTCGAAACTCAGACAACATCAGGTATTTGATTTTCACAATTTCTGGACTACTTACCTTCGGCAACTTCCTGCTAATTAAGATTATGAACATTCCAGCACTGTTAAATTAATTCGTTTTATTAGAGAGCAAACGAATTCACCTGCAATTAACTACGTACAATGCTACATTATTTATCGAGCTATCAATGACAGCGTTACATGTATACTCCTTATTCCTGCTCACCTTATCAGACGCTAATTAAAATTTTAAAATATGTGATTTCTCTACGTACACGCGCTAAGTGTAACTCTCGAAATCATGTTTTTATTAGGTCGCATTTAAAGAATTTTCGATATAATCTTGAATACATGCTTGCAGTTAACCGTGCATAATAGTTACACGTAGTGAAGTTATCGCGCGTTATCTTATTACATTTATCATATGAGCTTTACTGCACTCTTTTATTACTTTTCGCTATCGACTACGCATGGACTTAATGTTCAAGGTCACAGTCAAGGTCATCAATGAATTTCTTCAAAGTGACCTTCAAACGTTGATTGATCATCACCTTGGATACTAAAGCGATGCACAGTCGATTATTACAGATGATCCTCGAATAATCTATACAAAGTCATTAGACGGAGTTTGGTCCACAAAATCATCGACAAATTCGCTTAATCATTTGGTCCATAGGTAAGGAAGGCGTGTACTACTAGTGAACTCGAACGGAGTCATACGATTCGAGTTGGTAAAACTCGTAGCAGTATTTGAAAAGTCAGTTCCCTGGTCTAGGTAATGAAAGCACACTGTCCCTGTAGTCGTAATCGTAATCGTAATGGTAATCGTCCTTGTACCGATCGATTACCGGTCAAGCAACAAGCTGGCCAAATATCCGGTTCCCGTTCGAGCTCGTTCCCGAGCGTGGCACAATAAAATCAGGTATTTCGCCGGTGTTCAACGACGCGTAGAAATCCTCGCAGTGGCACGTTGGTCACGATCGGTGATTAGTTGGACCGAGCGGACACCGCGAGGTGGACGCATTTTAATGGAAAATCCTGGTTCAGCCGAATTTCCGAACTCTACTTGGTAGGAATGCGAAACCGAAGCGAAGCTAAGCATTCCGTGCCAGTGACTTTCGTGCGCGAAATCGCTCGACAAGCGAGGAATGCGTACCGCGGCGAAAACGGACTCTACATGAAAATGAGATTGCCGTTGCTTTTCCCATCGGGCCGGCATAATATAAGAAGGCCGAGCCGCTAGTCGCTCCACTATCCGCGCGCGTTTTCTCCTCGATCCGCTTTCGCGGATCCCTCGCATCCAGCCAAACGTCTCCCGCTGCTAACGCGTTATTTATAGTAATTCGCGAACGTCGGACCACCTGCGTGCCCGTACGCTCTTACGAAACGAAAACCGCGTGGGTTGTGCACGGCTCCGATACCCGCCAAAACTTTCCGATATATTTCATTCGAGAGACGATGATGCAACGAGAATTTTTCACCCTTTTATGCATCGAGAATTCGCTATCTTCCCACGACATTAGTCGCTTCAGGAATGCGCGAACGTACGAATATATTTTCAACCTTTATTCCGCGGACTTTGATGTATCGTAAACGCGGAAACATTCGTTCTAGTTAGGATAGCCAGCGTAAAAGGTGATTATCTCTTCTCCGGCAGAACGGCCGTCGATTTCTAGGATTCGCGGAACAGGGGAACCACGGATTCCTGCAGGATCGGCGCGAGTCGTTCGAGCGGGCAATTTCGTGTTCGTCGAAAGCTATTCGATCGCAAGAAACGAATAGCGCGGCCCCGTGAAGCGTAAACGATCGCAAAAATCGGTCCGTCGAAGAAGTCGTCGATCCCTCGTTTTCGTTCCTTCCTCGGACTCCGTCAACGACGAGACTTTCTTACGCCTTCCGAGATAGCCGAGAACAATACGATTGAACGCGTTCGCGAACCCAGCTCGAACGGTTACCACGGAAGAACGTGTCTTCGTCTTCTTTACTTTGACACGGCGTGCACGCGAAGGAAAGCTCGCAGAATCGTTTCCGCTTGCGGTACTCTACCGCGCTCGATAGTTAATTAGAGAATCGTAGCTCGTGAAGGAGAGAGAAACGGAGAGACGTACATTTTACCGCGCTCGTATCCTGTTAAGGAACAATTGTGGCTTACCTCTCACGCGTCTTTCGGAACAAACGACTCACGGATGCTAATTGGAATCACTGTCGCGGTCAATGCTACACGAGAATCTATCGGTTTTATTGTTACTTTCTTCTACGATCCTTTTTGCTACCGATTGCGAACGAACCGAATTAATGGCTCGAGATGGAACGTTAACTGGTAACGAGATTAGATTATGCACAAGTCTTGCTATATGGCATCCTTTTGTATGGTTCGTTGACCGAATATTCTTTGTATCACATGGAGAGTAAATTACTTTACAGGAATTTTACATTTAGCGTGCACAGGTGTAGATAAAGCAACAACTAATTCTACTATTTGTTTACTTTCAATCTTAATTTAACAGGCCATGTCGAGCGCTAATCTTCATTCATTTTAATAAGAACGTTCTACCTCGTAGAAAAATTTGGTTAGTTCATGGGTGAAAACAGGAAGCGGATAATCTCGTGGAACAGTGTTTGCATTTAATTAACAAGACTGATACGAATCCGCTGTTTACTAGCGAAAGAATTAACAGGGATTTTTTTGAAAATCGATCGTACACCAGAAAACTTTATCGATTTCGATCAGAACCTGAATAATTTTCCTATTGCAAAATAAACGTAGCTTTTCTACTGGGAAAAACAAACAGAAGCGATGAGATTCGCGATGCAATCTCGATTAACTAGTCACGCAAACAAGCATCGAAGAAAATTACTAGCGACAAGATTAACCGAATTAATCTTGCTGGCGAACTTTCTTATTGTCTTAATAGCGACAGAGTTTCTCTTATTGTTTTAATGATTGCAGAGTTTTAGTGACTCGTTCGTAAAAGTGGTAATAAATAAGTGGCTGTCGACTTGGAGAACTCCGCTATTAGCCACGGTAGGTTTCCCTAGGGGAAATTGCGACGTAGAAGTCTCAGAGAAACAACAGAGAGTTACTTCAGATTATAAAAGTCTAAAAGTTTGTAAATTTAGTATGTGCAAATTTGTAAGTTTCTTTGGAAGTTTCCTTGAAGCCTGTTCACCGATATTACAAGTGATCGCCGAAATGACACTCGAGCATATATTTCTATCTATTCAAACAAACGTTCTTGAAAACAGGAACTATTAGAATTCTGTGGCGTGGAATGTTGATTAACCAGACGGTCCGTGGAAAAAGTCAAAGGAAGTTACTTCTTCAATGACACGAGTAAACAGATTGACCGAATTAATCGTGTAGAGTGCTTTCTCGTCGTCTCGAGGGCATACGAGACTTTTACCAGGCTCGTTCGAGGATCGGCAACTCGAGATTCGCGGAACGAACGACGATCATTGATTTCAAAATAGAAACTTCTCAATTGTTGCGAGGAATCTTGTCTCGCAAAGAAGAAGAAAGAAAGAGTAATTGCACCTGTCGTTGCAACAGCTCGATGATCGTCAAAGCAATTTTACCAAAGTCGACCGCAACATTCCCCTTCGGTACAGGCTGTTTCAAGTTCCAATGAACAACTTCAAAATGTTAAATTTCTACTGATTGTTGCATGTTTTTAAACGTCTCCACTTGTGTTTAATGCCTAGGTCTAGTTGAACATTCGTACTTATGCAACTGAAATTCTTGTCAAAGTAACTTTTGACTTAATCGAATACTTCAAATAAAATTTACAATTGTAGCTCGTAAATTTCTGCTAACAATTTCGTGTGAATTACTTAGTATTAACGAATCACAGATGTTAAAGTAAAAATGAACTTGGATGTTCGAGGACTCGCTAATTTCTCCGAGCAGAATAGCTGTATTACCCTGTAGGTCACGTCAAGATCTCTCCAAACGCAGAGAGCACGCAGAAATGTCAATGCTCTCCAACATTGTCCTTATTTACGGTTATTTCACGCAACAACCCGTACCGTCGTGTCGTAACCATAACGTAAGTTTCTCGTAAGGCTAAAGAAGTCGCTTGAGCAACGATACCAAACTCGAAGAAGCCCTTTTTAACTTTGATTCGCTCGGTTTCGTCATTTCTGCGAGATCGTGGGAACGAATTCGTAGACGAAAGATGTCCACGTTGCTCTTAGTCTTCTCGGAGATCGCGGAGCGCGTGCTTTCCGACACGATTGCCGCTGGAATGAAAGCAGAAACACCGCGTGAAAGTAAATCGGACAAAAACTGGACGAACGACGGTTACGGGACGTTTAGGAACGGCCTAGACCTTTTGATAAACCTGACGTTTCGATTTAATTGTATTTTCTCAAGGTGAAGTTTCACTCTTTTATAGCGTTCTACAGCGCTACATACATTTACAAAATGTAGTACAGTAATGCGTTGCATAGCGATGCGTTGTAATTCTACGAGTTACATCCCCATGCTTTATGTCACCATTTTCAAATTTTGAAATAATCCTAAATATTTAATTTTTTCTCGCAATTGTCAGGATCGAGATGAGCAAACGCGTTTGGAGATGAAGCACCGCAAAGAGGAGGACGATCTCTACCGAAAGTTTGCTCATCACCGCGAAGAAGAGGACAGACGAATCCGCGAGGAATTTAGGGTAAGTACTTTCGAGTATGATAAATATTATTGTGATTACGCGAGATTCGAAAGATGGCGTTTGATCGAGCAGGACGAATGGGAGAAAGAATTGGAACAACTATCGGCCAGATGGGAACGGGAAAAAGGCGGAAGAGTTCGAACCCAACAGTTTCAACAGGAGAAAGAGGACTTGGAGAAGAACATGACTCTGCGCAGGGACAAGAAGAAGGAAAGTCTCACGCGCAAAATGCTGGAGCACGAACGGTACTCATTACCTAATTAAACTGATTCTATGCTGTACTACTTGGAGTACATGTCGGGTTCAAGATGGGGTCAATGCCGTTGCGTCAACTGACCTACTGTTAACCCCTTAATCTAGTGTTTATTTAAACACGTACGTCATTTTTATTTAAACGTCCTCAAATATTTCCTTACATTTTCCGCAGCAAACGTTTCTAACAGCTTGGAATACGATTGTGTACCGCGTTCATAAAGCTATCGACATTAAATAAATCGTTCGAAATTTAAGACCTAGAATGAGTCATCGGGCGCTGGAATTTCGAATATCTTTTTTATCTCTGGTGATATGATCTCATTTAAAAAAATGGCGCTCGTAAAATCTTGAGGAATGTGACCCTTCTAAACGGTATATGACCGACCACGACTGAAATTGCAAAATTTTTGTTTAATTTTATTATCTCTTTATAATTTTGGTCGAAGAATCCTTGGATATGTTTTGTATGTTCTGGGCAGTAATCTTGCCTCTTTTACAGTGTAAACATGCTCGAAATCTTCATACATAAAATTCCGCTTTACAAAGATCTCGAATACGAAACTAACAATGAACCAATGTGACCAAAGAATGAACCACAGCTATTTTGAAATATCCAACAGAAACCTGGATATCCGGTGGAAGCAAGAATTAAATTTTCAGCTGCAAGTAGTTCTCCCGAGCTTTAGCTCTTCAGCTCTGATTCTTTAAAATCAATTTTTCAAGCGACGATATGGAGTTAGACGCAAGATCGTTACAAATTAAGCCATTTCCGATGTTCTTTGTCTTCCGGCCATGTCGTGAGTCGAGCACAATTACCTCAATTAGAGATACCTCGTCGATACCATCCACGAAGTTCAGCTATGTTGGCCCAAGGCTATTTATTTAAACCGTATTCCAAGTTTCAGCTTTGTGCTAGAACTCCAAGATTCGGATTCAGTGGCGTAACAACTGCTTTGGTCAAAGTTTGATATCCCAATTTCCGCATATTTTTGGGGGTCAGCAGTCCTATGTTAACCATAACCGGTGAATTTGCAGGGCTGCGACCGCGGCGCTGGTGGAAAAACAAAGCTCGGAGATGTTGGAGCTGATCAACGAGGCGAGAAGCGAATATATGCGTCAGGAGAGCCTGTATCTCGACGAAGGGGACGGTTATACCCAGGAAGCACCGCCTATGCCTTATCCGTCGCGAGCACCACCTCCGCAACCCCCAGCCCTAGCCAAGTATCACATCTACAATGATCCTCTGGAGTTTGCTGACATGGATCAGATAGCTATTTCGGTAAGCCTGCTGATCTCCCTTTCAGCGGTGAATCCATGCTGTAAATGTAATATCGACGAGCCTAGCCAGGGTTACAACGTCGGAATTTTAAACGATTCCTCGTAGCCGCGACGATATTTTCATATATCCCGTGTCTTTATCCGGTCTGCGTGCACAACGAGGTCGCCGGTAATCGATTTATGACCTCTCTTTCGCTCGGAAGGTATCAACGATCATGCCTGACAACGACTTTGAGTCGTGGCCATTTTTTACGATAGAGGATCAAGCTGTTTAAGGGTGGGATTCGAGTAGGGGGAGGTCGTGCGAACTTTTATCGAATAATTTAGGTCAAAGAACTTGTGAAATTATCGTTAACTGCAACGACGATTTCATTGTTACCAACGCGAATCCAGTTAAACCTTAATTATCGGAGGTTACGGGTCGAGATTGAGTTCGATGGAAACGCGAAGTACCGTATTTTTATCGAATATTTTCAGTTACTCTGTCGGTGAATTTATCGGCAAACGTAGAAAAACAATGACACCCTTTAACGCGTTAAGGGTTGTTCGACTGCCTTCATTCGTTGTTTTCGTTGCAATAAATCAGGTAGCTCAAGAAGACCAGAAAACGTTCACGGATCTGGTGCGACAGTTGGTGAGCAGATGTGGATCCGACATAGAAAAGGCTAGGACAATATTCCGATGGATCACCGTGAAGAATTTGAACACCATGCAATTCGACGAGAATCTGCGAGGAGACACGCCTATGGGTTTGTTGAGGGGGATCAAACACGGAACGGAGAGTTACCATGTTCTGTTCAAGCGATTGTGCAGGTACGAGTTCGATCCTTCTTGCGGCATACCCCCTACAGCTGCTTCTTCCAAAATAAATATTTTATTATCGACTCTACATCGTTGATTTAAATAATCTAAATTGTAACTTAAAGTATTTACATTGCGACTTTAATAATCGGTTTGCAACTCGAAGAATCTAATTGCATCTTGAAGATCTCAACCGAAAGTCGAAGAAGATTATCGTAGAAACTAAAACCGTTGTGTTATGTTCGTTTCACAGTTACGCAGGATTGCATTGCGTGGTCATAAAGGGTTACAGCAAGTCGGCCGGTTATCAACCGGGTGTTTGTTTCGAGGACAACAGATTCCGGAACAGTTGGAACGCAGTTTATGTAGCCGGTGCGTGGAGATTCGTTCAATGCAACTGGGGGGCACGACATCTCGTCAATGCCAAAGAAGTTCCTCGCCCCGGGCAACCAAAGGCCAAGAACGACAGTCTCAGGTGACTCTTTCAACCAGAAATCAGGGCAAGAACCCGACCACGATGCATTTATAACTCTTTCAACGATAAATTTTCTTTTGTTAATAATAACTATTCGATGTTAGATGTTCTTGGTATGATATTTTCAAACTCTCATATTCAATTACTTATAGATACGAGTATGATGATCATTACTTCCTGACGGACCCACGTGAATTCATATACGAGTTCTTCCCACTTCAAGAAGAATGGCAATTGCTCAAACAACCGATTTCGCTCAAGGACTTTGAGGAGTTACCTTTCGTGAGATCGCTGTTTTTCAGGTAAACTTGCTACCTACTTGAAAAACTTGTTTTCTTCTATTATAATTTAATTCGAACCTAACCTTTTCGTCTAACCTTTCTATGCATGTCTACCAAATTTGTAAATACTATGAAGCGAACTCGCAGCGCTTAATTGGGTATTAAAACGAATTAATAGCCTTCTTAAAGCTTTTGAATTTGGAAATTGGAAGAGGGGTGAATTTGGAATGGAAAAGAAAGAGAGAATTTGTGTAAATTCGACAGGTACGGGCTGTACTTTCCGGATACGAACACGAATGCCGTTATGTACACGGATTCAACGGGTGCCGCGACGGTCAGGATAGCCATGCCGGCACACATGCAGTCGTCCCTGATTTTCCACTACAATTTGAAGTTCTACGACAACGACGGCGACGGATACGACGGTGTGTCGTTGAAACGATTCGTCATGCAGGTAGGTAGTCGTACCTCGGTGAAACGCTCGATAGGTCAAACGGAACGAACACTTTTCCTTTTTTTCCACGACATTTCCACGGTTAATTACACGTACAACGTCGTACCAGCGATAAACTAATTAGGGAAATACCGTGAAAGGCAGAGATCCTTGATGGGAGAGTTTTAAGAGCCGGAGCTGCTAATTAATTGCACGAAATTGAAATTAATTGACCAACGACTGAAACTCGCGAAAACACTCGTCAACAGGTCGATCATTGCCGTTTAGTATTTCTAATAATAATAATAATGTTTTCCAATATCGGTTCTCAACGCGATCTTAAACGAAACGTTTGAACGGCAAGTGACTCGCGAAATTTCAGCTTTCTGTCTCCGGTTCTCTTACGTTTTTCATCAAAAATTTTCCTTCCAGAATTTAATAATCGCAGCAAATTTCAGCTATATACTTGACAACGAAATATTTTCTCCCTGTAGAATTATCAATTAAATTGAATAACTAACGATTGTTAATCGAACTAAACGCTAAGTAATTCGGAAAGTGTAACGTTTAAAAAACATCTGTTCACAGTCCGTCGTTGGAAACATAGTCGCGTTTAGGGTGCACGCCCCGTGCTCCGGGGCTTTTCTCCTCGATATATTTGCAAACGCGGTAACGCCCAAAGAATACCTAACAGGCGAACCCATGAAGTTCAAGAGCGTGTGCAAATTTAAGATCGCCTGCGAGGAATTGCAAACAGTTATGGTGCCATTACCAGACTGTGCAAGCGGCGAATGGGGCCCCACGAAAGCTACCAGACTGTTTGGCCTCATACCGGTTACTCATCAGGTACGAAACGCTTAAATCATTCCAATATACTATACAAAAGAAAGTATGCGTGTGCTATATGCTTGTCTGTTCAATTTAATATAAGAAATATCCAAGTGTTCTTGTTTATTTATTTTTTTTTTAAATTAATAAAAATGGACTAGCTCTATAATATTCTCCGTGGTGATTAAATAATTGCAGGAGGCACTGGTGTTCGCCGGTCGAGAGCTGGAGATTCAATTCCGTATGTCGCGACCATTAACCGATTTCATGGCGACGCTGCATAAAAACGGAATCGAAGAAAAACGGCTTTCCAAATACGTAGCTCACTCGATCGCCGACGACGATATGGTGACTTTCTTCATCAACTTCCCCGAGGAGGGACAATACGGTCTAGACATTTATACGAGAGAATCGACCAGCCCTACCAACGTTCCTCACGACATCACCGGTGAAAAACATTTGCTCACCCATTGCTGCAAGTATCTGATCAATTCCAGCAACAGGAATTAGCAAGTTCGAGATTCGTTTACGCGTTCGATAGAAGATACGAAGAAATGTCGTCGTGGAAGATTGTCTCGCGTGATTATGGACTCAAAGGTGCTGCAAGTTCTTTTCTCTCCCGGACTCGGAGATCTAAAGTGACGTGTAAGAACTAATCTGCGAGATTAGCCTCTGCTTGCCGGTAAAACTACGCTAAAGGTGATGATCATAAAAGGTGGTGTTCAAGATGAAAGTCTATGAAGAAAAGGTACAGTTGGTCCTCTTCTTTCTTTCATTATGTAAGGTGCGAAGAACTTTGAAAGAGACGAACTATTCCGAGCTGACGCGCTACCTCCAAGTTCTTTGTAGTTTAATAACGATAAGCCTATTGTGCGAGGATAAATCATCGAGAAGGTACGTTAAGAGAAAGACATCGAGCATAATCGCGATTAAAGAGTAACTTCTATTTAATGAGATCCTTGTTTAATCGCTCGTCGATTTTTCCACGATCGTTCCGTTCGCGTTTGTTCGCGCGAGAAAGTTGGCAATTAAAAGTTAACCAGCTTTGCGGCTCCCTCTGACCGAATTAATCAAACTTTCTCGCCCCGGTTCCAACCATTAATCCCAATTATCCGAGCTCGTTTTAATCCAATCCCGGCGATCCCGTTTTGTCCCGTTCGTTCGAGTGGTCGCACGGAAATCGGATCAACGATTTATTTTATCGTGCGAGGTGCTTTGTGTATATAAATTATGCACGCGATCGTTCCGGTTTTATTATTTCCCCTTTTCGGTTATGTCGCCGCCAAACATTTTCGTTTCGGCGAACACGTGTGCTGTCTTTTCCATTTTATACTGTTTAACAGCGATGAATTAAATCCCAAAGTCTCGAGAAAGTCCTAACGTCTCAACTGGAACCTAATTTGTCCATTGCCGTTCTTCCATGACCATTCACGTGCGTTCCTCCTTTCTTACTGCTAATGACCGTCAACGAAAAGTTAACGTCGTTTCTGGCTGATGGAAACGATCCTGATCGTTTTTAAAAACGACGAGGATACGCGATGTTCCAGGGATCATACTAAGTTCGTTAAGATTTAGAAGGCTTTTAAAAGTGTACAATTTTGCGACTGCGGTGGTTTTCCAAGTTCAGGTGCTATATGTTACTAGCTGCACGATTCTAGTTACTTTCCTACCAGAAAAGCGTGGAAATACTAAATTTTCTGGAAATTTAGTTTATTTTTAAAGAGTAAGAATTATCATGTTTCCTTGTATTTGTACGAACGTTTTGGATTTCCACGTTTTCAATAGCGTAAGGATCGCAAGTTACGGCGAAAGCGAACGAAAATTGTTTCTATCGTTAAAGGCTATATAATTGTTAATTTTTGTAATATTAATATTATTATTTTTCTGTCGTTGTTGTTATTTAAAATTGTAACGACGCTTGCGTAAGAAAGCTTTCCTCGATTCGCATTCCTCTTACCATGGAATAAAGTATAACTCGAGCTTAATATTATTTCTCATTGTTTCTATGTAACAAGTATGTAAATTAATTTTTATACATATTACAGATAATGTAATAACTCGTGTTATTGTAAAAATGCAATTAATAAAATCTAATTTTTGTGGAAATTCTTCTTACAGATGTTTTTTTCGTAAATATGTATACTAACAATTATTAACACATATTCCATAGTTGTAAAGCAAGCGTAACTTACTTTTTCTACCGCCGATTATAGCACACTCGATATTTCCCGCCATCGAGTTCGCGACTTCTTCGTTCGATGGCGCCACCATTTTCAATTCTCGTTCTCGACGAAAGAGCGCAAGTTTACGCGCGATTAAATTCGTTGAATAGATCGTTTATTCCTCGCGAAACATTGACAAATCTGTCCAACTAACAACAAACAGATACTTCTACAAGTTTCAATGAAAATCTTGTGTTTCTGTCTATTATCTGCCACTAATTCCACTAAAGATTGAAGTACCAATCATGGTGCTCAACTGAATTTATTTCCCGCATAACTACAAGAACCCACTCCGACACTAATAAAATACGACCAAAAAGAATAACAAAATTAACACTGATCATTCGATCAAATAAACATCGATACTGTTTAAATTTAACATCGAATCGAAGAGAATATTAAGTTACGTATTATCGTAACTTCTTTTCCCGCTCGCGTTTCCTAACATCAGGATGCAGCGGTTAAAATGCACTCGTAACTGAAATTCCGTTCGTAGCTGGCCGCATTACGATGTTTTCTCATAATTGTGAAAAGTTTCACGACCGTACGTTTATTAAACGTCGTTTCCGGCTTGCCGCGTTTCGTATGCGCATACACGACCCGAATACACATGCATGCGCGAACGTGTTCTACACATTCGCGGATGCTCGCACACATCGTGAAGGGTTTTAAAAAATCAATTTCCAACATTTACGAGCAATTAATAGAGTCGAAAGAGGGCAGACGGTTATCGATTTTCCGGATATCTGATATTAGAAAGGTGTTTGAAAGTTAAACGGCCGCGTGTCACATGACGGCACATACATCACATAGGAGATAGCGCGCTCTGCCGGTATATGCGATGAAATTATACTTTATAAAACACCATCCCTTACACAGAAATGTTCCCTTCAACTACATACAAAATTCTATTCTCCCTCTATGGATTTACGACTACATATTTATCAGTAACTCCAGCGATTTATTCGATCAACTGTACGTTCGTACAGTTTGTATTGTTCAATACAAATCGACGTGTACAATCTTACTTTTCATTTCAAGCGATGCGTGCATTACACGTTAGTACGTTTAGTGTCGATGTTTAAACTATTGGAAATTATGAAACAACGAATGAATTCAAAGTCTTCAGATTTAAAAATTAAAACGAATCTATGGCCGCTTGATATTCGTGCACAGAACGAGTTTGTAAGCGAAGTGGACGAAAACTCGTCTTCTTTCGAAGCCGCTAATTAAATAGCCACCAATTCCGGCTGTCCCTTTAGCGGAGCAGCAACTTCCTGAATACATCCAACCGGAATTGGACGGAAACGAGAAAGAAGTTTTTCTATCCCGAGCACCACTTTGTGATTTATAGGACGATAAATGGGCCATTGTAATTGCAGATGAGGCTATTTACTATCGTCGTTTGTATTATTGTAAACGACAGCGAAGACGGGACACGAGAATCGCATCGCTATTAACAAAAAACAATGGCGCTCCGCAATGTCGCGTATTAACAATTTCAGACAACCGAGGAGACACCAACTTCTTTTAAAATTCAAAGCTGATTTACATTTACGACGTTTCTCTTAGTTTTGAAACTGTTACACGTCTTTTTTCCCACGTTTCGATTTATCGTATATCCTACGAGAATGTTCTCGCCTCTGCAAATGTTTGCTCTACGGCGAAGCATTCCAAAATTTCGTCGCGATTCAACATTTGACCGACCTGTCAACAGTTGAGTTCTTACTCAACTTTCTATGTGTACAGTTATTAAAAAAATTGGTCCAATGAAGAATTTGGAGAACATACATAGGGCACGTGCACGAGTTTTCTTTTCAGATCGATGCAGTATTTTGCATATAATTAAGAAACACCGTGTAGATCACCCGGGTCTCATGGCGAGATTAGAGGAGGCAGAGGCGGTGGGCGTTTGGCGCGCAAAAATGGTGCTCTCTCGAAAAGGCAATAGCTTTTAGGCGTCCGTGTATTTCAAGCGGACGCGTCGTCCGAGAACGACGGCCACTCCTCCGGTCGGGCCTCCGCGAAATTTTAATGCGCCCGGGAAGAAAAAGTTGGCGAAGACGGGAACGCGAATCCCGCCACGACAACAATCGACGATAAATAAGCCTCTATACGAGGTTGGGGGACGCGGTTCGCAATTATTCGGAGGTGTGCCGGGGATGCGTCAACTTTTGCGCGAATCGCACCGTATGGCCGAGGTTGTTACCTTCAACGCTTGATGGAAGATTGAATGCAACGTAAACTTAAACCACTTCCTGTGGGGGTGGAACACTTTCAAAGAATACAGACTGTATCTCGTGATTGGTACAGTACTGGATATTTACAGGGCGGGTCGTAAATGCGTGTTCATCGGCTGCATTTACATACAGAAATAACCGAACAAATAAATTTTCTGCACGTATCTCTTCGTACTCGAGCTGCGCATGATTGACCCCTGTTTGGTTAAAGTATCGACTCATTTTTATTTCATTTCATCACAGGAAATTCAGGTGGTCAATTTCTAATTGTCCACATCGACGTATAGTCCATATCGCGGATCGTAAAATGGCGGAGTGTTTGTCGATTCGTTCGAGTTCGGTTATCGCGATGTAGAAGCATTTAGAGATATTCCGTGAAACGCAAGAGGGTATTTCGAGTCCCCGGCGAGATAGCGAAAGAGGAAAGGGGACGAGTGTCGGAATATCGGGCATCGAAGTGGCGCGATGTTTTCGAGGGTTGCGTGACCACGTAACCGTGAGTCACGCGCGAAACGACTTCCAACCCCCTCGCGAACCTTGCGAATCCGACGCCGACGTCGGCGTCGTTTATTCGTAATACCCGCGGCAACGATACGCCGCGTTCACCCTCCCTTCACGCAGATAAGAACGCGTTTTCACGCTCGACCATCGTCATGGATGTTTCACGACACATACCCACGCAGTCTTCATTCTTGCTCTCCCCCTTTTTATTCGTCCTCAACTTCTGACAGTCGTCGACTAGTCGAAATCGAACGGTGCATTATTTATGCCAGACCATGGTAATCTGGCACGGTTACGAGTCCCGAGATAGGGGATGATAATTAGCGATCGATAGGTTGAAAACGAGGGGTTTCTTCGATTTCACGGGTGTAAATGTATGTTTGTAGCAAACGATGCATATATTTGGTTAAACTACTTCATCGGTTCTAGCAAGTTTACCGAAATTAGTTGAAAAGTGGAGAAATTATGTTTACATTTTTATTTTGTGGCAAGAAATTTAGTCAGAATTGTGCTTTACGATTCAGCTGTCTGTATTGTGTATTCAGAGATGGTTTTACAATCACGTTACACTCGCGAGGTTTTTGATACGGCGACTTTTGTGTACGTCGAAGTAGACGTGTATCGTCGAGTTTGCTTTCAAACTGGCTTGTGGCTAGTATAAACGGATTGAAAAATAAATATTGTTTTATCCGATGTACGCGGTTGGATGTTTCGTCTCTTTTTATTCGACTATGAATCCTAAGGGGAAAAACAGCAGAATTACATTGTGGTCCAGTTCTAGAGGAATTAAAAATTGAAGGTAAATATTTTCGGTGATTCCGTGAAATATTTCCCTGTACTTACCACGCATTTGTCGAGTACAGAACGAGATCAAGTTTCCTTTTAATACGAAATACGGACCCCTTTTATTTCTACGATATTTATGTTTCGATGCATAAACCGACCTCAAAGCTCGGCCGCTTAATAAATAATCGCATCATATAGGATTTCCGTGAACTTCCTTCCCCTTTAATGATCGTTAAACATAAATGCAGGTCATACAGAACCATATTTGAGGTTGCAGAAAGGAGATTCTTTATATTAAGTAAACCCCGAAGAAAAGCGACGTATTTCAACCGTGATGTACGTCAGCCAGTAAATAAATAAAATTTTTCCTCTCTTCTCGACTGAAAAGAATAAAAACTGAAATGGATATTTACATCTCTCCCGTGTAAATCGATGATTAAAAACAGGTTTTGCGAGCTATTGCGGTCCGACAACAAATATAGTGCTTTCCAAATAACTGATAGTTGGTCTATAATTAATAGCTTATCGATCGAACAAACATTTATTCTTAAAATATCGAGTGATTGATATGTCATATAATATGCGGAAATGTGTGCTATATTTAGCTCGTACTGTCTATTTCTAGTAAAAAATGCTGACTGATGGCGAATTCTCAAATCTTTGAACCTTCAACCTTCCGAATTCCAGATTTTCAAGTTTCGACTTTGTCAAATTTCCAAATTATGAAACGAGCAGATTTCAGTATCGAACATTTGCATATTTATCGAGCTTATTCACCATTCCGTAAAACTTTTCATCGACCACCCACGACGAAAAGGGGTGAGCGCGGTTTACCCTCGACTCTATCCACGCGGAAAACCGTCCCTTTTATCTTCGACTGGTTCGAGTATCGAGTTCACCCCGTCGGATGCCAGATCGATGCAATCGATTGTCCGCGGATTCGAACGATTCTCGGGACGATAACGCATCCGCCTCGAGGACGTGGCCACGAATTTCCTTCAGGGTCGGAACACGGCGGAGCTTAGAAAAAGCTGCGACCGCGATTGGACCGCAAGATTGCACCCTCCCGAAACGAAGCGTGCGTGTCTCGGATCGCAGCGACCTTTTCCTCTCCTTCTGGAATCTTTCCACGGCTTTCTTTTCATCGTCTTCCTCCGGACTCTTCTTAGCACCGGCAGATGCTGCCGGATTTCAGCGATCTGCTGATAACGTGGCAAGAGGAAATAGAAAACAAGGAGCCGAGGCCTCTTTGTGTGGGAAAGCAGATGCGCTGCGCCAGCGACTCGATTAACCCTGCTGTTCCTCTTCCTAGCGTTTCTTCCTGTTCTGACACGAAACTTTCATGTACATACATACGTGTGCAAGCCACTCAATCATGATATACATATTGCCTTAACGATGAGAAGATGAGAGTGGGTGGTTGTAATAAAATAAATTATTAAACCGATGCTTCTCCTAAATGAACAACCTAATTATATGAAATTCTGCGTATGCAACGTTTGGTAACATAACTGATCACCATCAACGAAAACAGTTTCACGGTTCACGAAGAATTACATTTGCTCGAGGGACATCGAACGAAGCAAACAGTTGCAATCCAGAGCACAATAGACAGAAAATTGATATACATAGAATAGAGGGAGAGGCTAAGACTACCACCATCGTCGGCAAGAATATTAAATTAATGAACACGTTCGGCGATGCCGGGCGAGGAGGCTGTTAAAAATTCTAAGACGCTCGTTGCTCGGCTACGTGGCTCGGATGAAGTCCATTTGGCTGGTCGTCACGACGGCATTATGCAAAAACGAATCTTATTTTCCGGCTAATAGCAAAGCCACGGGGAAAAACGCCACGCCTTCTTGGTCACTATTATAGCGATATAATGTACAGAGACGGCGGGGAGTTTTTACGACGGTGCGTGCGAAATTTATGTGCAATATGTGGCTCATCGTTTCGACGAAAGGCGAGGATAAGGTAGAGCAACGGAGAGAGAACTGACGAAAAGGGACGAAAAAAAAAAACGAACAAAGGGAGAGGAAGTCACGAAACACACGGTGCATAATGTCGACGACAAGAACATTCCGAAAAAAAAAAGACTGAAATATTACAACTGTCGAGATTTATGCGATTGTAAGTGTGTACAATGGCGTACACGGAAACATTCCTCACGGAAAATGGCGGTGCAGGGAAACTCTTTTATTACCCGCTTCTCACGGATTTGTTGATAGGAGACGTAATTTCAGAAGTTAGAGATTTTGGCACTTACAAATATAGGAAATTTTGGGGTTCAAAAATTGAAAATTTATCAAATTGACCCTTGAAAATGTAATAATTTAAATGTTTAAAAATTTCGAAATTTCCGTATTGGGTGCGCCTAAAGTTCAAACAGCGTATACATTTTTGGTACACATTTAATTAGGTTTCTGGTCTCTCCACTTTACCTGGTTTCGAGCTCTCGAAAGGACCAACGTCGATAGTTCGAACGTTCCCTCGATTGCTTCTCGAATTTCCATAATCGCTCGTATTTATCGCAAAAATTCAGCCGTCTTACCGTTTCTCTCGTTTCCTGGGAACTCTGTCGGGAAGGTCAACAATCTGCATCATTAAAATGCGGCGAACGAGGGAAACCCGGCGAAATTTCGTTTCATCGAGACGCATACTAAGCGCGGAATTTTTGTAACACTTTATTGCAGGTAACGACCTTCCGCAGGAAGTTCTAGACGAGAAAATAAAAATTGGTTGACCGTACGTTTCGTGTTAACGACGTCGCTCGATGAAATGTAATTATTACCCCGAAACGCAAACGTGAAATTTCATTTTTGTTCGCCGAACGTTTCGTAAATTGTTAACGTATCGTCGAAATACTGGCAGAAACTTTGTTGGGCCGTTTTAAAATCGTGTAAAAAACGTTTTGGTCAAAGTATGCTGCGTTTGATCGATCAGTGTACGATCTTGATTGATTTTCGATCGAAATATTGCACTCTTTAGAATAAAACGTCATAGCGTGTTTAACGCTTTAATCACAGTGGTTATTTTCAGCGGTATAAACATATTGATAAGCAGAATATAATGAATATATTTTCAAACATTGAAATTGTACTCCAGTTTTACGATTTTACATTTAATTAATTACAGGTGTTTCGCGCGTTGCCCTAGATTACTGTAAAATTTCACAAAATTTCGTGAATGTTTGCAACCAGGTATTAGTTCTGCATTTAATTAATACGAAACATTTCGAGTGGAGGGTTCGATTCGAAAACTAATCCGCGTGAGTGCAGAATTTCTTTAAATCTTTGTAATCAAAGGTTCGATAATTTTGTGTTTAATCAAACGATTAAGAAACTTCTTATTTCGAAAAGTAACCGATTTAACGTTTCCTCGAAAAATTCTTGCCGAAATAGCGTGTGCGTCGAGACGATTTTGTACATGCAACGATATTCCGTGCGATTTAGCTATCACGAAATGTCCTTATGTAAGTTGGCTAGCCAGGCTACCTCCGAGTGCATTGTTTTCGAAAGTATTCGTCGAGAATGCGAAACGATTCGAACCATCCGATTACTTAGCGAAAACGTGGCTGAGTAAGATGCAGAAAATTCTTGAATATAAATTCTGTCTAAATTCTTCTGGATAGCATATCATTTTCTTCAAGTACCAGCTACGCAAGAATAATGCCTCCGAATCATGAATAAACGAGGCACGTTGCAAACAAAATAACGTAACACGGTATTCCAGCGACTTTTACGATCTGTTTTTGCGGTTGAAGGAAAACTGAAATAAATTATACAGATTTGTCAACATTTTGTGAAGCTGTAACCTCTGAAAAAAATTTCAAATACTCAAATGTTCCACATGTTGAGGTCCCAAAGTTAGGAAATTCCAAAACGGTTTGAAATGCAAACAGACCTGTTTGCGAGTAATAGCAATGAAATAAATCGGCAAACAGTATTCAAGTAAATATAGGTATACATATTGGAAGGGTCTCGAAAACGAAGCATCGGTGAACGAGTTTAGGGGAGGTCATGACGGCCGTGAGGGATGTTTGTTCTGGCTGGGAAATGACAGCTGACCCGCAATCCCGGTGCTTGGAATCGCTTTGCCGAGAGGGAACGAGACGGCTCTAACGAGGGACAGAGACAGAGGAGCGAGGGTGAATCCTTTCTGCACGATATAATGGCTCCAAGAGCCACGGACGGAAATGAATCTTTCGCTCGCTTACAGAGTAATGCACTCTTGATTATCTAATGCCAACCAGATCTCGATCGGCACTTTAAGGATTATTCGGAAAAACCGATTCGTAAATAACGCTGCGACGTTTCACACCCGCTACGCAGCACAATTTATGCAATCTCAACTCCCACATAAGGACTCTGAAAATTTAAGAAGATGCTATCTCCCAACATTGGCAAAATTATCAGGCCTGGAAAGTTTGGAAATCTAACTGCATTTCGAAGTTCGAATCTGTGGTTCGAAAGCTGAGAAAACTCAGAAACTTCAAATGATTTAAAGACGTGGGAAAATCTGAACAGATTTGGAGAAGTAGAAATTTACGTATCCGATAATCTGTTCGGAAACGCCATAATTTAAAATATGAAAATAAAAGTTGACAAATTCGGGAGTTTACTTTGGATAATATTTCGCGAGGAATGCATCGTTATAAATTTATTTCGGAATTTGCGTCGAATCCTCCTGCAGCGAAGGGCTTAACCTCATGGATCGGTTGACGGGTAACGGGCCGCGTGGGTCAACGATGACCCGTGGTCGACCTTTCGTACAGGGCTGATTGATATTTTCGCTGGCGAGGGGGCGTGTTGCGGGCGAAACACTGGGCGTTTCTCTTTTTAATATGCAAATGAACGGGTCGAGGGGTGCTTCCGGCTTTGATGGACACGCTTCGGCAACGTATACAGGGTGACCTCAACGAAAGATGAAAGAATTTCGAAAGCGATTACGTTCGCACCCGTTCCATAAATAGTGTAGCTCCTGTTGTTGGAGTAATTTATAAAAATGAAATGTCAAAATTATTTCTTAGAGAATAATGTATAACGATTTATTTTGGTAATAATAAATTCTGTCGATCCTTAAAATTTAATTCGATTGTGGGGTGTCTCTAAAAGGTAATTTGGCCGAAAAATTTGCTGCTCGCTTTCGGAAATAAATGCAAATTTTATTAACACTCTTCGCGGCGATGTCGTGTCGACAGCGACGCGTGTTATCGTATGAAGATCTCGGCATTTCGATCTTTAACTTTATTCGTCTCGAAAGTAGGCATTCTTTTTTTCAACAGATCGTCAAGAGGTACAATTTGAATCGCGGCTCGTTAAAAGAGCACATTTCCATTTCTGGTCCCTTGCTCTTCGTTTCAGTGTTTTTATTTGCGTCTCTTAATTAGGAAAGAAAGCAGAAAGAAGCGAAGCAACGTCGCCGAATATTCTTCGCGAAATTCGTTTTAAAAATCTTTGACTTGTACGTAGAGTACAAAAACACCAGCGAACAAGATTTATTAATAAGAAAGATTATGGAACAGTAGAATTTTTGTAGCGTTTGAAAAATAATTCTGTCGTGCCTCAATTCTTGACCCGTTTTGTTCGCGTTAATAGCGAAGACGCATCGATTTCGATAAACGAGCCGAACACGATCGCGAAAGTCGAACTCGAGCTTAAATAATATTCCATGCACATGCAAAATACACGAGGGACTGTTAAATTTTTCATACCGGAAACAAGAGAGTTCTCTCTCGTATATTTGATACCAACCTGATCAATAGAATACTTTTACCAGCGATCATCCGGAGTAGGGGCGTTCGTAGGAAATTATTATGCAAGCAACGTTTCAAGATGACTGACGTTGACTCATCGTGTCTAATTGAAACGAGTTTGGAAACTTTGCGCATTATTTTTGCATGACTATTCGGGTGACGAAGCAGCGGGAAAAATCAATTACTTTTAATAGACCCGTTTCGGACATACCGTGTGTCAAACTTTTTGTCCAGGTCTAATTATGCATACGATTTAGATTTAGATACCATTTTAGATACCATAGATACATGTCATCACATCACAAAAAGAACATACATGTACGTGCACACAAAAATAATCATCACAATACCGAGATGCAGCTCGTGGAAATAAAGTGCATATGCGGTGAAAAATGCGTCCCATATAAAACAGGCGATAAAAGACTAACTTTCAAACTCTGTATCTTTTCAACGTATATGTTACGGTTAAAGATGGGTGTTAACATAAACTTAAGATTAGCCGGCTGAACTTAGGTTTATCTTTGAGGACCGGCTAAAGTTCGATAAAATGTTATTTCGCGTGGAATGATTTCATCTTTAGCCGGTTAAACTGCACATTATGGTTATGTTTTTAAAGCTAAAGATGGATGAAACTAACATTAACCGCTTCTGAAAGATAAACCTAAGTTTAGCCGGCTAATCTTAAGTTTATGTTAACATATAAAAAATGACTCCGAAGCTCGAAAATTTGAGTAACCTTTCCAAGTTCGAGTACACGACGCGATAGGGGAAAAAATGTTTTGCACAATGTATCTTAGCAGGTAGAATCGTTTGTAGACCGGTTGATCAGTCTATATACGGCGATTTCAACGTTTGTTCGAGGATCTCTGTTTATCGAGCGCAGCGTGCACGATCGCGTTACTCGCTTAACGTGCATCGAATAAATTACCACAGAAATCCACATGTTATGCGCATAAATATCGTTTCTGTCCGATCCTCCAAGTGTTTACCCGATTATCCGCTACGTGTTCGGTCGAAATTCCACGACGTCTGATCGTTTTTACCAATCGGTCCTTTGTGCTCTTCTAAAAACCGAACTTCCCTTCGTCGTGCTGGCATACCTAGGCGAATTTAAATCGGATGTCCTGGATATTATGGTAAACGTCGGTCCGTTCGACCACGGACCAGATGGATAGCAATTATTCCGTTTTCATAAAAATCTGATCGGATAAAACGTTCTACCGAGATTCCTGTATTCGATCAGCGCGTTCATAGTTTCTTTCGTTCGAGTCCTCTCGATTTCATCGAACGGCTATAGATCTGGTATTTCTAGCCGAGAGTGTACGAGATCTGTGTAGCAAGTTTCAACGGACGGTACAAGAAGCGGATAATGTGATTACGTAGCGACAAAAGAGCTATCGTTTGTATAATCCTTTCAGGTACACCGTGTCATTAGGTGGACCAGAAAGAAACTTTCTTTATACATTTCCAGTATTTGCAATTTGTTTATTCGATACAAAGGAAACGGATGCCGGGGAATCGGGTTATCGGACAACTGTTCGAATAAGTTTCGCGGATTTATTATGGTACGGCTTCTTAAAGTTTCATGTCGAGACCCACTTTCGAAAACAATCATCTATCGCGACCCACTTGCCTGTAATGGATAATTTAATAGAAGGACGTCGTAATAAAGCATTCTGCAAATAACAGTCAGAACCAATTTGGAGATTTTGGAATTTAGAATTCTGAAAACTTGCTAATTCGAAAATTGTGAAATTCATCTGTCATTCCGAAGTTGCAATAGCGTATGCGTGTACATTTTCGGTACATAGCGAAGCTTTTATGCCCGACCCACATTCGAGAACGATAATCTCCGCTACCCACTCGCTCGAATATTCAAAAGGAAAAGAGGGATACTTATCGAATGAAAAGTTTATCGAAATTATATGGACGCTAATGGTAATAAAGCAGTTTCTAAATAATCGTAAGCTGTAATTTCTGATTTTTATTAGGGAAAAAGTAGCGAGGAACTCGATTTCGCCGTACGATATTCATTCGCTATAAATTCCATCGGACCATCGCGCGCATAATCAATCTTCTTTCGATCGATGCTAATATAATCCCAGGCACTGCATCTTATTACGTGTCCATCGGTATCGGGACAAAAAGAAAATTCCCGTTAGCGGGTACACGCGTCGATATTCCTCAACGTTCGCGATAATAAAAATTTCGACAATCCATCGTGCACGCGGCGTCTTATTAGACGGGATAAAGACGTAATATGATCTCATTACGCCATAACGGAAGAGCCATCAGAATCCATCTAATCCCGTTGGTTACACGCCGGGATAAAGATCCCGCGTGAAATAAACCGAAATTGGCGCTGGCGTTAAACACCGGTTAGACGATAATTTACACTCGTCGACGGAGCGTTTTATACCGGTCGCGTCATCGTCGCGAGGATGTCGGCGGGACAGACGCGTGAATAAATTAGACATTTGAAAATGAACAAGCTCTCGATAACCTTTCGCCCGTGTCGAACAGAGGGGCCAGAGGCACGAGGAAAGAAAAAAGAACGAAATATTTACGAGCGCTGGAAGACCTTTCGAAAATTTTCGATCTCCTAAACAGGTTTGAAACTCGCGTCAGATCAGACGCGAGATAAAACAGCGTCGGTCATCGGTTGATTCGCTTTCTGCCGATCAACCGACATCCCGGCGAGTCATTTCACCGTAGCCACCGATGGGAACACGGTGAATAGTTTGATTCGCGCCGGAAACCGGTTTTTATCGAACCGTGTCCTCCTCCTCTTCCTGGTCCGCTATCTTTTTGCTCGACAATTTGCCTGTGCGTCGATGCTTTTCGCGCCGATTGATTTCGCGAGACGTGTGACCAACGGCTTTTCGATTCTGACACCCTCCGATAATTCTTCTCATCTTTATTCGACGCTTCCTTCTTTCACGGACATCTTCCGATTTCAATAATGCATCTACGCTTAAGTGCCATGTACGTTTCTTTGATCAAAGGTAGAGACGCTAAGTAAATTTCTGATTATCAAAAATGCAGCGAAAGACATTATAATTGCACAGAAAGTGTAAAGGAATAAAATAGTATATCGATTCGATTGTCAACGCGTCGTCACGGAATAGATTGAAAAAGAAAGATTTTATCGCGCTTGTTACCTTTCATAAGTTTCCTTTTGCGATATCGACCTAGATGCAAATTGATCGCGAGACAGAGCGCACGTTCAAGATAGTATCATCGATAAAACAGGGAAAAAGGAGCAAGAGAAGAGCGAACACGAGGGGCGAAAGAAATACAAGTGAAATGTTGAACGAAGGAAAAATTGACAGGTACACGGTTCGGTACAAAGCGTATTGTTTTTACACGGACCCTCGTATGTTGCATCTGCTGACTTCTTTCGTGATATAAATCAACGGCATCGAAGTTCTTCGGATTCGTACCATTTTTCCGAGCGCACGTGAAATAAACTTGATCTCCGTGCTTGTTTCGTGTTTTTGTTTCATCGGCAAAACGGTTCCTCGTATAATATTTGTCTCTGGCCGGCAAACAGCAACCGTGGAATCAAATTTAAATGTTGATCTTGGGGGAAAAAAGTAACCCAGATACCGTAATCCTTGTAATTTACGACGATTATAAAAATGTGAAATACAGCGAGGTATTCGTCGTTGTCGAAAGCTGCGAATTTCTTGTATCAGTTTGGGTAACGCGTTGCTCGCAAAAATTCCCTGTTAAATACCGTATTTTCAGTATAATGTCAATAACGACGCACACGCGGAACTAATACGACCGATATCGTGCTTCGGATATTAAGTGAAAATGGAACGCTAATAACCGTGCGTGTACGAGATTATACAATCGTACCTTTTTATATTTATTTCGCGAGCTAGTTTTCGCGATCGGTTTATTTAAATGCGCCCGATAAATCTGCATACTACAGGTACTTTGCCTCGGTTCAATTACTATTAATTACGCTTTATGCTTGCGAGATAAATTCAGAAGGTGTTTCTTGCTTAGAATCTATAAATTCTCCTTTATATTTTAGTTTCGATGCCAGTATACGTTCTTAACGTTCTATCAGGTTTATTAGATAGATCTGTAAATTTCTACATTTGAACCTAATTTCCACGTATCTAATTTCCTGTAATATCTTGTCGGGGCAGTTAAACCGCCATCGCCGCTACAAAAAGTAGATTATTCCTACACCGAAAGGTACAGCAGTTAAATTTATTACGACCGAGCAATCGTAAGCATATTCTTGAAGGCGTTTAATATTAAATTTCCATAATTCGTGAATATCTATTCGTAAAATCAAAATTTCTGAATCTGTTCATCAGAGGTATTGCGTAAGAAGCAATATCTTCTCAAATCCAACGCGAGATTCACTCGAACAGGCAATTCGTTTTTTTTTTCGAGTACGCTTCGCTTCCTGGTGGCAGCGGCTTAAGTAACAAGCTTCTGGTAACCATAGACCTCCGTCAGAGAAACGACTTCGCGTTTATGGTGTACGGGTGCTATAGCCACTTTCGGCCCCTTGGGTGGGCCCACAGATGCGTGAAGAGAAGAATGGAAAGGGAAACATTGTGCGTCACAACAAACTCCGTCGCTCTTCTCCACAGTACCGAACTGTCCCTAACATTTTCCAAAGGCGAATAAATATTTCTGCCGGTAGAAAATCGATGCTGTAACCGTTCAAAGGGAGAAGTCCCACTTTGTGGACTTGCGGGATTGCGAAACGACGTTAAACGAGCCCGAGGGACCGAGCTTCCGGTCTGCCGCAGGAATTAGCGTTGCTACAAACCAAACCGAACAAGACAGTCTTTCAAATTGAAATTTATTACGGTAGCAGCCGATAATTTCATTTAATCTTATCGAATGATAAATAACGGAATACATTTCGTCGAAAGAATTTATAAATTCGCGAATAGAGTTGTTTACCATTCGAAAATATTCTCCTTTAATTCGAATCGGATACCTGTTCTTGCTAATTCGACAAGCTTCTTAATTAATACTTACTGATTCTTTCCCTCGATATCGCCAAGAATGGACAATTAATTTCCTACTGCTTTAACGAGCATTCCATGAGAAACGCTTCGTGTTTGATATTAATGTACACTATATTGTTTTATTAACACTACTTCGTTTAATATTTCCGCGTTCGGTAGAATAATATTCCGTGTGAATCGATGAGAAAGTGCAATGTGAAATTATGCAGTTCCAAACTGTAATTAGCATTTCACAGAATAAATAAACGTTATGCGAAGAATAATATTATCCATTGTGAACAGAAATTTCGGGATTCGGTTTGAAAATTTGGAAATTTCTTCATTCGAAGATCCAACAATTTAGAATGTAGATAACTCGGTGATTCGACGACTGTAAATTTTACAAATCCCACCTAGAAATTTACACGGACGAAAATTCAGTTTTATTTGATTAACATTTCCGTGTCTCTCTTTCGCCATTTTAAAGATCTCTACAGTTTACCTACCCTATATGGGACCGCACGAATAATTTCACCAAAATCGAGGTATCCTTGGACCACAATGTTCCTGCTTACACGCGTCAAGGATTTTGGATGTAAACAGTGTTCTTTGTTCGCCGAGGCTGGCTACAAAGTTTCCCTACATTGCAGGTAGCTGCACCAGGTTCTAGGATGACACCGACACTCGATACTAGCTCGAGAAACGTTCTGACGCTGTCAGTAGCCTTGAAACTTTAAAATATTGAACGACTAAGCTACGTTACCTTAGCTTCGCAGACAAACGCAAGATACCATTCCATGATCCGAGAACGCGTTTCTGTATTCTCTTTTCCCTGCCGTTCTTTCGAAATTCTCTTTCATGAAAGTATCACGACCAAGCTTGCGACTGGACTAGAAAAATGTCCGTGGCAACTGCGTACCTTGTACGATACAGAAATGCACCGAGAATGTTACTTCCAGCTTCTCAGTTTCAGAAATGATAGTTCCATATCAGAGTATCCCTAGAACTTTTATATTCCTTATTTCCCTTTTCAGAATATTTCTAGAATTTTCCGGAGATAACAGAATTTTGTAGAGTTTATTTAAAAAATTGTCTACGATTCTGTAAAATTTTATTAGGATGTTCGGAATTTGTTTAGGATGTTCCTAGAAGACCGGTGAGCTCCCTACGTTTATTGCTAGGAAAGCTGTGCTAGATTGTAGATGTTATCGTACGAATCAGCATTTGAACGCGTAACGTGTAAGAAGAAGAGAACCTGGACCACGCCTGTTTTCTTTTTTCTTTTTGTTAGGAAGGAAGATGAAAGTAGCGTTCCATTCATTACGCTCCAATTTGCCGTACGATCGAGGGTTAGCTCCGGTATCGTCCCCTCGGAACTCATCCGTGTTTCTCGTAACTCACAGTGGGTGCTCCCGGTTTCTACACGCGATCATCTAATAGGAAACATAACCGTTTCCTCTCCGAAACATCCCGAGCTTCGAGACGAACGATTCGTCTCGGACACGGTGCTTCCTTTCACTACGTCGCGTTTCAGCACAGGAAGAAGGGTTACACACCTCTTTTTCTTACGAGACCCTTTTTTTATTCCTCCCGTTCCTTCTGCTTTTATTTACCTCGAGGGCATTTCCATCGCAGTGGGGGTGTCCAGTCTCGAAGTTGCTCACAATGAGAGCTAAATTCGAGGCTCTCTTTCTCTCTCGACGAGGCCTTAACCAAAGAGAAGATAGTCAGATACGGGCGTATAAAGAAGAAAGAATCCGCAACAATGAGCCAACAATGAACCAACGTGCACCCTGCTGCCTGTCAACCGATGGACTTCTGCGTTTTGTGGGAACCCCATTTATATATTTCCCTAACATACCTGACCCCGACTGGACAGAGTTTCTCAAGCTTCCCTGGCCGTCGAACCGTGACAAAAATCTATAATTTAATAGCCGCGCCAGCGAGAGGATCGTTATTAACGCGTGAACGAACATCTTTGGAAACGTAATTATACAGACGAGATGAAAAATTCGTACCGTGCCGATAAATTTATTACTTTCCACGTATTTGCCATCTCTTTCATCCTTCGAATGGAAGCTAACGTGAATTTGAAATTGTTTTGGCCGATGATAATGAAATACCGATTAGTAATTCTCCGTTTCGTGCATCGAACGTAAAACGTGGCCCTAATTACTCCGAAACTTTCCCTCGGAGATTAAACTTAAACTAAAGCGGCGTAAGGTGGATACCTAATCCAAGAAGCTTCTTCGGTGCAACTTCTAATTATTTAAATATCGATCTACTTTGTTAAATCCGTTGAAATTTCGCCTGGAAGGCACGAACAATTTATGTTAATAGAGTTTGTTAGGGAATGGAAAATTTTCTTTTCAAATCGAAAATTGGGGAGTTTTTTCGTTCGAAGAGAAACGTATCGCAGTTCGATCGGGCTGAGGATCGCTGGTTTCGTTTGTTAAAAGGCACAATATGGAATAATAGGATTACATAAACAACGGCAACAAGCCATTGTGGTGGGCAGGCAGGCAAAGTCGCGGAGGTAAAGAGGACGGAAGACGGTGCAGTTGGCTCGGGAGACACATTCGCCAGATTGCGTGTCGGTATTGAGCCCGATACTTTGTGGATTTCGGACAATAAAAGCAGCAGCGCATCACCGGCAACGACATCGGGTGTCGTCGTCGCCTTTAGACGGTTACCCTTCGCCAAGCAGTTTCATTCAAACAGCGACACGCCGGTGCTTTCTATAGGGGCGCCACCGCAGCGTCACCATCACCACCCCACAGGGGACTTCCATGGTTAGATGCATCCTCTCCACCCCTGTGTCCTCGATGGCCGGTGCATTGTCAAAATATTGGCGTCGATCGGATCGCGCTGGCTTTTGTGCCTTCGTCTCATGCCCCGACCTGACTTTTCCCCACGATTCTCTCCGAGAACCTCCTCGAACGTCCTTCTTCGCGTGTCTCCTCTTTTCCATGGGCCTTTCCTTACCCAACATTCCCTCCTGCTTTGTCCGGAACACCGATCGACACGAGCTGCTTCACGGATTCGCGTGGATCCACCGCAGATTTCCAGCTACGAATTTGTGATCTCGCCGGATACCATTGTCCCTGTGACTCGAGGCGGTTTGCGAGGATCGTGAGAAGAAGATAAATGATCCTTCTTTTCTCTTACGGTATTGTACATGCCGTTTCGCTAACTTTCTTATAAATCATTATTCCTGTTATTTCTAACGAAAGTGCCGAAGGGTTTGATCGTTCTCTTTCGAGGGATGAAACATTCAGTAGCGTTTAAACGAACTACAAATAAAAGATGTTAATATAAAAAAAATGATTAGAAATTTAAAGATTAAAAACTTCTCTATGGTGCTTTCGACCTCTACGCTTCAAATTTATTAGCATCTAGTTTATAATACATGTACGTGTATAAGTTACCGTATAGTTCTCGGGTTTTGTTTTAAATAATCGATCAAGCCTGTAGCCAGTGGCCTAGGAGCTCGGATACGCGTATCATATTCACTCGTTTGTACAGTAGCTATTGTTCCTAACACACTTGATGGGGCAGGAACATTGCGTACTCACACTATGATTTTGTTGTTACATACGTGCAGCGTACCAATCATTTTCGCTACATCGGCTGCGTGTATTCGTAACGGTTCACCGATCATTGTCTCCTTACTAACAGACGTTGTTCATGTAAAAAGAGGATTTTAATTCGCGTTATTATGTAATCCGGTGATATACGTAACAGTGCGATAAACAATCGGTTTTTACAAGAGAAATAACACCTGTGACGACCAAACGAATGTATTTTACATTTGTTTTTCGAAGCGGAAAATTTTCAGTGACCAAGTGATCCATAAAACGAGGCCCCTTAACTTCTGTCCACTGCATTCCCGAAACGTCGCATGCTCGTTTCAATAACGATCAGGTGACTGTCGCGCACGAGAAATTTCAAGAACGAAGAAAACAGATTCGCGCGTGATCGAAAAAAAAAGTTGGCACGTGTCTCGAGACGTCGTCCAGATTGTCCCGTAAGGCTTGTGCCTCGTTAAATATCGTTTCTGTGGGCGGAAGGAGACGCGAGCGAGCGAAATCCGATGCGAGGAATGCGAATCGGCTCGCGTGTACGGCCCTGATCTCGCTTTCGTCGCAGGCGGCTCGTGGTGATCCTCGAGAAGGGGATGAGAACGGGGTGAAAAAGGGCGGCAGATGGGGCGGCAATCGTTTCAATCGGCCGTATGTCAGATGGTTCATGCAGATGAGACCCTACGTGGCCGTGTTTAATGCGGCTAATACTCGCGGCAAACAGCGTGAATCGTTTAGCGAAGCCGCTTATGGCAGGGACCAGTTCATGATTGCCCTAAAGAGGTTTCATCGACGCGCAATGGGGCGACGCTGAATACCGCGTACGATACTTGCTTGGCTTTCCGAGCCAATTACGCTCCTGCGAGCTTATTAATAGTCATCGAAGCGCGTACGAGTCGCGTGCGGTATATTAATTCTAATTAATCGTCGAACGTGTGGCCATTTTAACGATCCATTCGTCGACGAATATATACGATTCGAGCTTTTGTTCGGCCCAACAAGGTGTCGATGCACGTTTCGAATACAATGGGACACTCTGATGCAACGTTACGCTTACGTACGATTAAGAAATCTCCGGAAGGAGAACTATTATTTGTCTTCGATTATTCATTGTTACGGTACAACTCCGTAATAAGATGCATTTTGTAGCAGTGACTCGACTCTTGTAAGATGCTTGTCTTAACCTGCCATCTTACCACCTAATAACCGAATTTGAAACATTCTGTTCTGCTAAAAATATAAAAGGTTTATCAGGTTCTGGTGTTAAAGAAAACGAAATCCTTGATAATAGGAGAGGTTATCGTCGCCATATGCCACGATACGCCATTTTCTTTGGCTGTATCAGCGGCAATTACGAAAGTAATTTAAAAGAAAAAGAAAGGTTGTAAAGGAACTCGACAAACACCTCTGGCAACCGAGATGAAGACACGATGCTCGCCGCAGAAGCTCTCCGAACGAGCAGGAGATGCTCGTCCTGGTAATTGATATTTGTTGTTCCCCGCATGACACAAGAAACGTCAACACTAGACGATGTACATACACGGTTAGGTGTATCGTGTGCACGTTTGGCGAAACTGTTTCGACCGCGACGCGGTTATGGCCGGCAGTTTGCGGTCTGCCAGGGGACGTTTGTAAACGATGAACGATAAGCGATTTCTATGGAGCCCCTTTTTAGCGTCGTTCTCGTCTTTTTGAATTCCTACGAGACGATGGAACGCCGGCGAGAGGACAAAAAAATAATGCGCCGCGATAAGGCGTCTTATTGCCTCCGGCTAAGACTTTTCCCGTTCGTCGGCCGGGAAAATTAATTGTTGTTCCACCTTCTTTGAATATCGTTGCCATTTATCTTAGCCGTAACAACGCTGTTTAATCGCGTGTAATAGTTTATAAACGGCAAATCCGAGAACACCGCGGTAAACGGCCAAAGAACCTATAATATTATTAACCTGTGAAATTCACAGGTACTATATTCGAATGGTAGTTAAATTTACGTGGATTTCGCGAACATAATTAAAAATGGATCGACCTATTTAATATCTGATCAAACGAGATAAATATTCTTGAAAAGGACTGTAAGGTCTCGTCGAGAAATGTAAAAGCTAATTGATTTTTTGACGCCTAATTAACGACCCCTTAAGTGACACTATCCTGCTCGTAATTGCCCGTAGTGTTCCTGAAATTCGTAGAAAATTATAATTCGAGCATCGTTTCCAGTAAAAATGACTCACGGGAAGAGATCCCGACCGCCTAATGTTCCCTCGTTTATCGTTAATTCGAAACGTACATACACAGCAGGAAAATGTCTAAGAGATGACTATCTTCGAACATCGTTAACATTTCGAACTAGGATCAATTGTCACGATACACCTCATCGGGGAAGGGAAAAATGAAATGTGGAACGCTCTGGGACGACGTCGCGTTACAAGATGGACAACAAAAGTTTCGTTACGGCGCATTCTTCATCGTCTGTTTAAGAACGTTTCCCACGCGAAACTTCGTAGAGGACGATTCGTCATTTTTAGTACAGTCGGGAGGCAGATCTGCTCTCCCTACGGAAAATATGATAACCAAGACGAAAGACTTCCTGCTTCTGCTGATTTTTAGGAACTTTTGGAGATACGAATATCTGTGCATAGGTTGAGTTTGGGGACTCCGGAATTTGCAGAGGATATGCAAATTTTTGGATTCGATGGGGCTAGAATTTGTGGAGGTAGAAATTTGAAGTTTGAGAGTTGAAAATTTAAGAATCTATGGATTTATAGATCTGGATTTGGAATGTAGGTTTACATGAGGAGATTTGAAAATTGTAACAGTTGAAAATTCGTAAATGCAAAAATAGGAAATGAAAGAGCTTTGCATAAGAGTGTGCATCGAAAGGAAGATTAGATTGCACGGGTGTGTACGGTCCGGTGATTTCCATAGGGGATAGAAAAGTACACACGGTGCCGAGGAGGAAATCGTTCCGAAACGGGTTAAAATATTAGCCGCGACAACGGTGCTCATCGAGCGAAGAGAATACGTGTCCCTTTTCATTATTTGTGCTCTCTCGTCTCGTTTCTTCGTACGTTAGCGGTGTGACGGATGCGGGAGAGTATTTCTTTGGTAAACGTCGCCTCTTCTTGTACAGCCGGTGGCGTATTCCGTCCTTTGTTCCGCGGTATACGTATGAAGCGTGACAAAACGCTACGGACTTAAGAAAGTCCCCGCGTTTTGTCACGCGGCAACATTTGGACGACATTCGTGGCAAACGAGTCGTGACGACACGCCGGGGCCAATTCCCGCTTCAAAAGAATATTCACAATGGCCATTCCGCTGCTCATCCTTTATTTTTAACGTGTCCTCTTCGTTGGGTACCTTGGTCTGCTTAACGCGGACGTAGAACGCCGCGACGCCGCGATAATGAATAACCGCGGGACGAACAAACGCTTTCGTCACCTGGAACCATCAGCTTTTTTCGACTCCGTGCTTCTTGGATCATGCCATTTGGAATTGTTACCTTTGGTCCCGCTCTTTCGAATTCTAAGCATCGCTCTCTAACGTTTATAGAATAGGATTATTGTTCACGCTGAAAGCACGAAAGTTTTTCGTTGCCCATACCGATGAGCCGACTGTCACGTATGACCTTCGGTTACTAATTGATTCTGAGACCAGTTATGCTTATTTCGTCTATTATCTCTTCGAGTATGTCTATTTATTAACGTTGACCGTGACAGTGAAGTTACGTGCTGCGTAATACTTCTTATTGTTCCGACAATATTTCGTTATATCGATAGTTCCTAACTTCGAGCAACTAATAATATTTCGAATTAGACCAATAAAATAATTAAATAGTAATTATGTAGCACGATTTGTAAATAATACGTTCAAGAGCAAAGATTTCGGAATGTGTCGTAATTAATAAACGGTAAATTAATTTGACTTAACGCCTCGTTGATAATTAACCACGCAAGTGAACGCGTTTTTAATAAGTCGCTCGAATTTGCTTACAACGTAATATCGTTAATTAGTATACGGTTATCATGGGGCGTTTCGTTTATCGCATCGTGAGTCATCGATGACCCACGGAGAACTCGTTCCATGCTAATTGATATCTCTCTTCTACGTGCCACGATACGAGACGTTTCTAATATCTCTGAACGGTACATAATTATCATGTGGAGTGCACATGTCATGATTTAGTATACTGATAATTTGTTAATCTCTATAATAAATTTTTACGAGAACTTTTTTTCAAATGCTTTATCAGGATGGTGAAAAAATAAACGCTTTCTTTATGTGTTTTCACTAATGACATAATAATAAATGTACCGGTTAAATAACATTTATCAGCGAGTTCATTATTAATCGAATAACATTTATAGCTTAAGCGAATAACATTCGAGTACGTGTCCCTTTATCTTGGCCAAACATCGAAGACAAAATGGAAGCCTAAAGAAGCGAATAAAGGATTATTGTGAACGGAGCGTGGCGGCTTAATGGTTAAAGTGTTCGCGCGTGAAAGTTTCATCATCGGCAGATAATAATTGTCCGTAATGGTTAAAGCACCGTCACGGTACGCTCCTGGATCGAAAGCGGCGCACACAAATGTTAAACAAGTAACAACTCTTAGCGATGAAGCACGCCCTAGTGTGGTCCCTTTTTTCTCTCATCGACCCTTCAATTTAATCAGCCTCATTCAGTCTACCGCGAAACAACCTGCCACATGGTGGCCATTGTAGTCCGTCGGATATTATTAACGACACACACTCGGCACGGATCGTTTCGTCAATCTCCTCATCTCCTCTTCTCCTCTCTTCCTCTTGTTCTTTCTTCTCGTTTCGCGTGTACAATGCGCTATCACCACCGTGAATAAACATCGAAACCACCATATGCACTCTTGTCCTTCTTTGTTGTTGCATTAGCGTCATTTATCCACCCCGTGGGGTCGCGTGACTAAAATTTCTCAGGGATCTGCCGCCACTTTCAACCCCATCGACACGCGTCCCAAAACCATCAATGTTTATTTTTTCTTACTTGTTCGAACAGATATCGATACATTGTGCCCGGCACGCTGTTTGTAAGTGCTGTTTGGTTATTGCGGTTAATATTTGATACCTGCTCGTTAATTTTAATGAGTTGAATACTACGGCTTGGTTTACGTTAATTGTTCAAGGCTTGTATTTTATTTATGCTCGGGGATTTACGTCATTACATCACGGATTTTCTCGCTGTTTCATCGAAGGGTATAGAATTAACTTGGAAATTTGCAGATCTTTAAATTCTTTAATATCTTTATAATTTCTTGTTACTTTCGTCGTGTAAGAAACAACGGATGATCGATTTCCTTGGACGTGGTACAACGGTTCGGCTCATAAAATATCTCGAATCCACGTGATTTTACATCGATCTATAGATGGGCGGCAGAAACGTGCCGGTTAAAAAATGACCCTCATCCTGGCATCGGTTGTAAACCGTGCTCACATTGTCCGCACAAGATGATATCGATCATTTCTACTAGCAGCCAGTTTCTATTGTGAGTATCAATCAGTCACCGCGCGGACATTTATTGTAACATTAAGACGCGACGGTCGTTAAAAAAACGAGGAAGAGGAAGAAAAAAAGCGACGTAATTTATTTTACAAGTGCCGTGTCCTCTATTGCGGCTATTAAATTTGATGGGACATAGTTCCGGAATGCCGACCACGCTAGTCGAAGTCTTTAAAGGATCGAATATTCTTTGTGACTCTAACGGTGACCAAAATGTCCTGAACAGAAACAACGGGTATGGATCTTGTAGTTTTAGATCTCTCTGTCGCAAGAGAAATTACTCAGGATAGAGTTACGTTTCGAAGCTTAAGTGGACTCTTCTTATATTACAACTTTCATGGATTTTTGCGTCTACGGTAATTATGCATCTTAAATTACCACAAATTCTATCGCTACACGATGTTATATTGCCACCAGTTGCCATCACGACACGTTGCATAACCAAGCGTCACATCGTCGTATTTACAGCTATTTAATCAATATCATAGAAATCGAACGCAGTGTCAAATTGCATTTCTGTATCGGGTAAACCATATTTCAAAGCCAGTATTCTAGGATACACGAGACTGAAAATAATTGAAATGGAAAATTCAATTATCCGGCATCGTTCTGTAACGGTCGATGCAACAACGTGGATCCCCACTAACGAGCACGATTATAAAATCGATTTAATTCCCGATTGAATATTGAATGTGATAGAATGCATCGGTCAAAATCGACGAATCAATCGGCTCAGTCGTGGCAGCCAACAATTATGATAATGATGAAGATGACTGTGGCAGTTGCGATGATTAACGATCATGGTCTGACGCTCGATTCCGTTCGATTTGTCTTCGTAGCAGCCTCCAGTAAACTATCCTTTAATCGTTTCACCACTTTCAGCCTCGGCTAATGAATTTACCATAGCAATCGACAACTTCTCGACAAAGAATCGCCCCTAACTTGATTCTGATCGATGATTTCAGCCTATAAAAACCATTTCAAGGTATGTACGATCGAAAAAAGGCTATTCAGACTTTGTTTGATGCCATTATGTTTCAAACGATTATGGTGTAGTAACATTTTGATGGGCGTACTTTTTCTGGGACGCGTGACCATTGTTCAGATTTCAGATTCCAGAATTCTTAAATCCCTAAATTCCCAAATTTCTAACCATTAAAATTTCGATATATCTAATCTTCAAGAGTGTTCAACCCAAACTCAAGCAGATCATCTGAAAGTGGATGCATCGTTTCGGTATCCGCGGATGAGACAGCGCTATTCCAGGTGGTTTGACTGGAAGAAGGGTGACAGGGTGGGCCAAAACCTCTCGTCAGGGTTGGCTAGCAGGTCAAGAGCAACGGTGCTTGTTCTATAACTACTTTGACACGTTCCCCGTCGTTGTTGTCAGTGAGTTTCGCCTTAAAGAACCGCGGGACGCCGATGTACCGCTGAGAGCTACACGACATCCCGCGGTTCCTTACCTCGAAACGCTTGGAAACTCTCGAAAACGCTCGAAAAGCACCGCGCGATCGAAACGGTGCCGGTCTCGCGACCGTATGATGGATCGTGTTTATACGAATAACCCGACAGCTCCATGACGCACGATTGCCGATCGATCAATGTAAAAAATAGCCATTAAGAAGCATACTTTTGTATTTCGCGAGTTTATGTTGACTTTCAGAGCTTTTCACGCTCGACAATCTTTTTGTGCTTCTGGAACTTGTGTATCTTTTCGAGTGTATTTGATCGATATTTGATGCTCGTCCGGTTGCTGCGAAACTACATAAATAAAGCTTCTAGAATGACATGATTGCCATTTTTAGCATCTGACGATTCGTTCATCGAAACGAGACTTGATAAGTTTTCAAGTATCGGTTTCGAACTCAAAATTAAACGAAAATAACTATCTCGATTGAAAGTCCGTTTCTCGATGTCGAAATTATTTTATTCGAACAACGATCGTAGAGCTTCATTTCAATTAAAATACCGAGTCAAGTTTTCGTGTTTAAAGTCACGGATCATGAAATATCTTTTTAATATCCGTTGCGATATTACCCAGAACGTAGTTTCCAGTCGAAAACGCGGAACCACGTTCGATGAAAAATATTTTCTATTTTTCATGTACCGCTTCTTTAACGAGATGCTCTAAACGTTTTAAATACGAAGTAGATATCGTAACGTTGTGTGCGGGGCCTGAAAATGCATTGTCGCTTTTTGTTCGACGATGCAGATTTTTTCCCACGCAATATCGGAAACAGTTTCACGAGGATGAAGTAATTAGCGATGATATCGCGAAGTTTAACCGTTGGAAACACGTGCACCGCCCGTACAACGATGAATTTACTTTATTAGGGCTCAGATAAACCACTGGGAAATATTACATTGTATTATCGATGTAACCAAGTTCCGAACAGTTTTATCGTTTATTACGCAATGAGCTGCCGGTGAGTAGATTATCGGGGTCATTTAATGAATTTCACCGATATCTCGTTCGGTTGTTATCGTCGATGGCAATATGTTCCTTCGTAGCTCGTTAACTGATCGTTTCTACGGTGAACGTTTCGACTGTGCGATTAATTATTTTATACGAGTCCCGCTTTAACGCATATTCCTCGTGCTCGGTAATTAGCGTTAATGAAATAATAAGAATGTTATCGCGGATAGGGAATCGAAGAGGTACAAGCAATTACGTCGCTATTAACATGTTGATCCCTTACTTTTTACTTTCCTCGCAGAAATATTTTAACCATAGGAACTGCTAAGCATTATTTTTCTTACATATCGTTATTAAAATTCTTATTCTTGAAAAATACTCGACACGAACAAAATCTTCTGTTTCGTGAAAAAATCAATTTGGAGACAGATACACGTCAGTGCAGTAAATACTGCCACCCTCTATCTTGTCTAGGATCCACAATTGCTTCGCTATCGAGCTTCTCGAAAGATAGTCGAAGATCGTAGCAAAGACCCTAGTCCGCTATAACCAAGATACGAATCGGCGATGTTGCATCCGCGTGGATGTCACAGATTGCGAGATGCCGCCGCCGAGAGTGTCGGATTAATGGCATCTCGACGGGGTGCAACAATGCCAGCGCCCCCGAAGTATCGGTTCGCAAATGCTCCATTTTGATTCGTGGACACCGATCCGAAACGCTACACCCCTCGAGAATGCTCCAATGTAAATCCACGCGCGTGTACCTACAAATCTACATCGGAGAGAAGATTTAAGGCGATTCATTGTGCGAGAAGGGATCCCTGGAATCCTCGCCATGAAAACGTCCCTCCACGAGCCCCCTATCTCCTGCAATTTTCTCTCCACGAGCCGTGTAATCGTAAAATGGCCGATTTCCTGACTGCAGGAATTTGCGAGCTTGTTTTTGTCCCATCTTTTAGTCATTCAACAGCTATCGCTACTGCGGTAACTAGACACGGCGTTGGGGTGCGCCCCGCATTCTTTAAAACAAGGTTTAAATTTTGACTATCCGGAATCCGATATTCCTGAATTCACGAGTTACAATTTGCAATTTCTTTAATTTTCAAACTGTCGCATTTTTTAAAGCAAGTTCCTCGGAATCCATACATTCTCCAAATTTCTTAAATTCCTCAGAATCCATAGGCCCTCCAAATTTCCCAAATTTCTCGGAAGCCCCTAATACTCCAAATTCTTTAGATGCCCTGAATTCGTCAATAACCAAATTCTCTCACTTTCCAATCGTTCAATTCCCAAATTTCTTAATTCCCTAATTTCCTTAATTCAAAAATTCCGAAATTCGGCTAAGCAACGCGTGGCAATATAACGGGTATCCCCGAGAGTCCTAGTTACGGTATACGTTTCGATCGAGCTCGAACGTTTCGCGTTTAATAGAAAATTGGCGTTCGATCGAAGACTTGGGGGACGGTCAGTCTCGTATTAAGTACGTCTTCGATAAACCTTTCGGAAGTTGGGTTGGCCGGTGTAGGTTCTCCCGTTGTCGAGCAACTTCTGCATCGAATAGCTTCGAAATAGCCGATAGATATTTACCTCCGGGCGTCCCAAGTATTCTCGAAATTACATGAAACTCCCCGGATATCCGGGGCTTCGCGTGATCCGTGAACGACGCCAGGAATTCGGGCAGCTCGCCGCCAGGGAAACTCAGACCTTCCGCGCGGATTCATCGGTATCCTCGACGCGTCTCAATCCTCTACATAGCAAATATTAATGATTCGATTGTCTCGCAAGCGTTACTCTCTAAATATTCATCCTTTTGTACTCCGATCCCTCGGCTCATTCTTGTCCACTCTAATAGATTAGCTCGCATTACCTGGGCACGATCTATTCGTGCTTACGATGTTTGCTTACCTAAGTCCTGATCGTTAAGTCTATCTTAATTAACCGTAAGTTCGATGACTCCCGATGACTCAGTTTTTACGACGGTGTGTACGCGAATAAGAGGACAATGACGTAGAATAAAATTCGTTCGAGTTTACGACCGGGAGTCTTTAGTAGGTAGTTCAGTTTCAACGAACTCCTAGGTATTCTGCTTATGTCCTAGACACGCAATAGTTCCAGAGATATATCTGAAGTATGACTTAAATACGACAGTATGACAATTTTTATCATCTTTGCCTTATCACCATATTTTTGAAACTACTACATCTTTGAAAATAAACCGAGGAAGGGACCGCACTGAAAGGATTAGATGTAGGATCACATGCCGGTAGCGAACGTGTTGTATGTCGCGATTGACCGGTGCAGAAGGTATCCCGAAGAAGCGAGCCGGTGAACGAGGTACATCTGGGAGGAGTGGAGCGATTTCTCGAGATTGGACGAGTCGAGTGGTACGTCGAAGAGGCACGCGTGTGTACTCGCGTGTAGTCCGGTGCACGCAATGTTGACGCGGCGATGAAACGAAGCATACAGGGGCGGTCTGCAGGCGGTCTTTCCAACACGAAAGCTCCGCCTGCGAACATTGCTACAGTGCATGCACGAGAAACGTCACAAACCATGAACCGGTGTCCGTCGTTCGCTCGAAATGCATCTGCCGGCACGTTTCAGCTATCCGAAGATGCAGTCCACGTGTCGCCAAAGGGTTATTGGTATGTACCGAACGGCTCATTCTATGGCCGCCTTTGGATTAACCACCTGGATGCTAATTTCTCCTCTGTTCTTCCTATCATTCAATTTCACGTGATTTACTACCACGAGATCTCTGCCGACACGATTCAAACGCGTTTCAATTTGCCGCCATTCGATTCGGCGCGAATCGATTCGGACCGGTTCAATTCGACGCGATTCAAGTTAATACGATTCATATGGTACTAATTCGATATCGTGCATTTGACCACCACTCTAGTTGATACTTTTCAAATTGCCGCGTGTCGATTCGAGAAGATTCAATTTGACATCATTCGACATGTTCGACTTATTTTCTCATAGAAATCACTCCAGTCAAACTGATTTATAATCGGCAAACGCTATTATTTAGTAAAAGAACTTTATAACAGAGGTTGAAGTAAAGACGTTTGGGGAACAGAACGATGTTATCGCAGACACGTTATCGTTTCCTGTTTGTTCGCCAGCTTATTGTCTTCACGACGTAATTCCACTAGGATGCCATAGCTTATAGAGAGTTGAAAATTGTGGAGGTAACTGATCTGATTTGTGGAGAACGTGACTCGAGAGTGAATTTCTACTTTCACCTTCGATGTCGATTGTTTGCTTGTTAGCGGAGTACCATGAACGAGATTCGATCGAGATCTTATTGTATTCGATACATGTTTTAGAGAAATGCTATTGTAAAAGGTTGTGCGAGAACAATTAAGAAACTTCGTTCGCGAAAGAAGGTAGCTCTTTTGTTCGAACGTTTCGAAGTAACTCGTTGCACGTTATCGCCATGAGGAATTAGCAACTTCGTGATACAACGAAAAGAATCGAAATATACAATTGTACGATGGTCACAGTCCACGTCGTGACTCTTGCTCGAACTTTCTACCGGATAGCGTTCGGGTAGTCTGTATGCTAATGCACCGGTGCATCATGACACGATACAGTTTTCCCAGATGACCCACGAGTGAAAGTACGAGTACGTTGGCTCGTTCGATCGATCGATTCTACTCTGCACGGAAATCCTTACGTCCCGTGAAATGGCCGATAAACGACTTCCGTCAAACGGGGGACGTACATTACCGATCAAAGGCTTCCTCTCGAAGATCACCCGTGTTACACCCAATTTTGAAAATTTTTCAATTCCGGCACTTGCTAGTTTCCAAACCCCCCGATTTGGAAACTGCGGACCTGGAGATTTAGGAATTTGCCAATTAGGAAATTTGTTAACTAGAGAATGTAGAATTCGTCAAGTTTACATATTCCAAACTACCTAAATTTCTGAACCGCCGAACTTCTAAAATTTGCAAATACTCCAACTAAAATTCAACGAGCGAACGTCCAGCTTGCTTACCGCCATTTTCCCTAGGGAAGCCACCCGTGCTCGCCAGTTCATAGGTAGCCGTTCGAGTGTCCTATCCACGAGATCCCCGCTAACCTTGCTTCGCTAAAGAGGATTTCAGCGGGAACATTTCGTGCTACTTCGACAGGGTTCGCTCGTGGAAGCAAAGGATTAGATTTTCCACAGAAAATTCTGGTGTTTGAGGTAGACGCGGAAGCAGGATATTAAAGAGGATATATCAAGCGTTATTGCGCTAGTTCGCCGTAGTTAGGTTTCTTCCGGAGCACAGGGTATTCGAATAAATTTTCTCGATGAAACGTTGTGGAAAAGGATTTCAGTTTGTTGCGTTAGTACGGAATATTTCAGCGATATTTTCGTTCGTCCTCCATGCGAATCGTTGATATTGTAACGAGTTTGCACGGATAAACCAAATTTGCGTTATCTCAAAATTGTTTACTCTCTTTCCTGTTGTATTATTTCCACTTCTCTTTTACCGTTGGTCAAATTCTGGGGTTTAAAACTTACTCTTTCTCGTGTTGCTGTAAGCGAAACGAATATTTCGATATTTTTCTTCCTCGACTCCTTTCTGAATTCTCTGCATTTTTACACGAATCAGTACGTAAAATAACAGTATTAGAATGCACTAAATTAATATTAAAAACGAAGGAAGAAAGGCATGATTTTAGCGGATCAAGTTTATCGCTTAACAGGTTGGTTTTACCGAACGCGCCACGAGTATATAGAGGAAACACACCGGTTACAGGTGGTCCAGCGAAGTTTACAGTTTCATTAGATTTACAGCGAACGAAGAGGCGGGTTCGTGGCACACTTTCTTGTTCGAACGGCCACGATTTCTAACTTGCGTCGTTACACGAGCTCTATTCTTCGATCGTGCAACAATAAAGCGTTTTCGAGCGGAGAGAGAAAAAAAAAGGGTAGCTTGACCATATAGAGAGAATATATTGACGCATAAATCGTTGCTCGTTATGTGCCGGTGTATTCGAGATGCTCGAGAGTCTTGAACTTCGTTGCTAACAACGAACGAGACAGCTAATATAATAACTCGAAAATAAATTCTTTTCGTTCCTTTGAGAATTCGTTCATTTTTATTGGCCAATCAATTTCGTGTAATAAAGAACTTATATCGTATAATACGAGGTTTCTACCGCGGATAAAGTACTTGTGTACCACAGTGTGTTTATAACGAATAACCTGGTTTCCGGACATTATATTGCTGCTCACCGGTTACGGTCATCTTCTATTAAAAACGTTCACGATTAATGTAATTCGTTTCGTCAAAACTGAATCCGCGTAGCGATAGGCATAGTATATGTAACATTTTGCGACTGTATCATCGAACCACGGCCTCGTTTCGAAATCCAACATTTGGTACGCAACGGTCAAATAGAATCGTTCGATCGAGTTTTGGAATTCAGATTTACTACGGAAACACGGCAAACACTTAAGTCATTGTTATCTCAGACAGGGTATCTTCCATGTTAGTCCAAGCAATTCTCGTTAATGCGTTCCCGATTCTCCACGATTAGCTTAAGCAGCCGAATAACAGAGTACTTACGTCACCGCCGTTTCAAATTTTCCTAAAGCACCTCTTCAGGTACTTTCAGCAACGCGCTACTCCGACTTCAGATAGAATTTTTGAAAATTGAAGAGTTACGTAAGCTGTTACGAGTATTGCTCAAACGTAACCCATTTTAAACTCAGAATCTAAAGGATTCGTATCATTTTCTGAGAATAGACTACGAAGAAATTTTACCGTTATCTTACATTTCACGGAGTGCTGTGTTAAAGCATCGCGATAAAAAAAGAAACGGATGCTTCGACACGCGGTAAATAACGAAAGAAAGTTGAAATGTTCGTGGGATCGTTAAAAGTACTTGATTAAGCGATTGAAGTTTCACGAGTCCGAAAACGTTTGACCAGGTTGATCAAGGATTCCAATTGGCACACGCTAGTCGGTTAATCTTTGACCGGGATCACCAGGAAGTGATATCACCTTGACAACCCGTAAATACGTAATGAAGTGTGGAAACGCCGCATGCTCGGACCCGTGAACGCCTCCATTCGTCATTGTGCTCGCCATGCCGTGCCTTCGAATTTATAATCCCACATGCTCGTCCGGCACACTTCTCCCGTGATTCATCGTCTTACGTACACGCTCCTGACAGATGGACGACCATCGAACTGGATGAAACTGTTACGTTCCTTGCGTCTCTTCTTTATTTTTTTTTACGAATGCATCGGGGACGATCGTATCGGTAACCTCGTCGAATCAAGTTTGCCAAGACGCGATCAACTTGGTTGCAACTTCGAGAGAGTGACACGTTTGCAAACTCTAGCCTTATCTTACCTAATCTGACCTAACGAGACTAACTAAACCTAACCTTAACTTTATCTAACTTCATTATCGAAAGATTAAGTCGGACTACGGTGCAATATGTTAGAATAGATGAATATAGCAGAATTTCATGATAGCATTATGATAGCGGAATATAGGGTACGAGAACAGAATATGAAAATGAAATATGATTCTAACGTAATATTGGAATAGAAGTCCGTAGAATGAATAGTGTATAAAGTTGAACCAAAATAGACAGAAAAATAAGAAACAATCTAATTTCGATCAAGCGATGTCGAAAATTCCTGGTTTCCGTTTTTGTGGGGATTCCTAGTATAGTTCGAGGACCGCAGAATAGATGGCGCCACGTATCTAATGTAATTCTTCGAAACTACCCCTGTTAGAGAAAAAGTTTCAATTATATCCCAACGAACGGTCTTTTCAAGATATTTTTGTTCAGAAAATCGAAGTTTTGTAGCCGAGGATCTTCTTTCTCGCGGTGTTTCCTATTCACTGCCGGTAGAACGAAAATCGGTAAGCGTTTACGTTCGTGACACTGGAAGCCGCGTTATCGAAGCGCTAAAGTTTCTAGATCACACGAAAAGGAAACGAAAAGGTGTTAATCTTTGTGGATCGCGTCGAATGGAAGACGGTAACAGGTGTTAACGCCTTTTGTAAGCATCGATGGACTTTTAAGTATTATCGCCCACGGAACTTGTCTAACGTACAAATAAGGAACGCGTTAACATAGAGGTAGCATTATTACCGAGCGTGTACTCGTTTTTATCAGATCAGAGTCAAAATTTCCTCGACGATAGTTAATCCTTGCTCGGATACAAAAAACCGATCGTTTAAGAATCGTAACGAAACGTCGTATAACATAAGTTTTCCGAAAGTCAGAATTATCGTAAACGCATCTTCGACGCGCAAGGGTCGAAAGGTATGAAATTACGGCTGGAAGAAATATTATAAAATAAAAGTGATTTCAGGTTCTCGGTGCTCGTACATTATCGTGATGAATCTTCCTTCGTCATTCATTAAAATTCTTGATGATAATAGATTACGACCTCACAGGACCTTATCTCGCGGATGATCTCCGAAACCCGAGACGGGAAATTGGGCAATTAAGCGAATAGTTTAGTAAAATGCATCCGTCGAATGCATTTTATTTGGTATTTCTTACGGTCACGCATACTTTCTTCGGTGTTCATTCATAACGCTCGCTGGAGCTTCCAACTTCGATTAATTACACTTTACGTTGTCGTTCCAACGATCTCGTTTGTTCGCGTCCGCGCAATTACAAAGTATGATTAAGCTTTCTTTTGAAACGGAACTTCGTATTTTCCCTAGCAACGATCACCGTTTCTCCGTTCTTTCTCTCGCGAGATGATCTTCTGTTCGTTCCTTCGCGCTCCGTCATGGACGACGTCGCGAGCCGAACGACATGGTGTTCGATCGTTCGATCGCGAAAAAAGTTTGAAAGTCCTGCCTCCGTGGCCCCACTCCGTCGACCGGAAGCGTCGAGGTACAAACGATGTTCCGAAAAGGGACACGGTGGGGGTCAAAGACAACAAATCACGAGGGTTGTCCGTTGGAAAGCGTAAGAACACGAGCACTCGCCACGAGACAACCCCGTTGAAGAGTTGTTCGACGGCGAATAAGCTGGGAGAGGAAGGGGAGAGGCGGTTGATAAATGCGCGCTCGTACTCCTAGGAACCAGTTTGGTGTTTACCTAGTAAGTAGCGTTGTCAGTCAGCTGGTTCGTTGCATCTTCGGCGAGGAAGCCGGCCGTGGCGGCAAAACGTAGTCCGTCTCGTTCGCTCTCGGCGGAGGGGAACCGTGGGGAACGGGTGGGAATAGGAGGGAATAGAGTCGGGAGCGTTGGAGGGATAGATCCTGCGGGTGGTGGAGGTAAAATTGGCCGATGGTGGGGCGAGGAGTGGGGTTAGCTGCATGCCGCCAGTCACACAGGGTGCGTGAGCATCGTCGGGATAGGGATTCGGAGTCGGAGTCAGTTGGTGTCGGACGTTCGTGGTGGAACGTCGACGTCGCGCCTGGATCTCGGTCCGCTCGTTCGTAATTTCTCACGAGGACCAACGCGGTCTCGACGCAGTGTCCGAGTGAACGGGAACGTTGAGTGGTTATGACCGATCGGTGTTCGAACGAGAAACAACAGCGTTGTCGGATCAGCTCGAACAGCGTCCTCGATCGTTAGCGCGTCCGTCGGTGCGAGATCCGACGGCGGAGGACATTTCGGTGGATCGCGTCGCGTTCGCGAAAAGGGCACTCACGGTGAACGGTGTCGTGTCGAGTGACTATGAGTGCGTGACGACGGGACGACGTCGTTAACCGATCGCTGAGCAAGTTCGGTTGTCTGTGCGCGAGGAACGCGACATTGTTCTCGGAATGGAAACGACTCGGCGGTGTTCGTTGGCCCTGTTGGGTATCGTCTGGTGTCTGTTCGCTAGCGGAGGGCTGATACGCGCGAGAAGCATCACCAGTCTGGAGGCACCGAGCGACTGCGAGTGGAAAAAGGACGGAGACGAGGGAGAAAAAGAGCTGGCCTGTAGGGTCAGGACGATCGCAAACGTGCCCGGTCTAATTGGCAATCTCTCGAGCATTCAATTGGACTCGATCAGCTCTCTGGCCTTGGAATGCAGCGACGTGTTGTTCTTCGAGAGCCAGATAGACGGACCTCGCGGCTTCTTCTCGCCGCTGCCGCGTCTGGAGAAGCTCCGCGTGGATTATTGCAAGATTCGCAATCTGCCGGCCGGCGTTTTCTCCTCGGCCCACAATCTGCGTACGTTGGCCGTGCGGACGCACAACGGCGACTGGTCGGCGATGACTTTGGAGCTGCACGGAGACTCCCTTCGAGGATTGTCGAGCTTGCAGCATCTCGATCTGTCGGACAACAATCTGTGGACGCTGCCGTCCGAGTTGTTCTGCCCCGTGCAGAGCCTGACCACCCTGAACCTGACGCGCAACAAGTTACAGGATATCGTCTCCCTGGGCTTCGCCGACTGGGTCGAATCGTGCACGCCTAGCCTGGAAGTGTTGGATCTGAGTAACAACGACCTCGGTGCGTTGCCGGATCGAGTGCTGAGCAATTTGCGCAGCCTAACGGTGCTGAGGTTACAGGAGAACGTGATCGACGCCGTGGGCGACGACGCGCTCGCCGGTCTTCACGCGCTTCGTTCCCTGAACATGTCCAGCAACAAATTGGTCGCGTTGCCGCCGGAATTGTTCTCGAAGACGAAAGAATTGAGGGAGCTGGTCTTGAGCAACAACTCGTTGACGGTGCTGGCCCCCGGACTGTTGGACAATCTCGACGAGCTTCAAGTGCTTGATCTGAGCAGCAACGAGCTGACGAATCACTGGGTGAATCGAGACACGTTCTCGCGGTTGGTGCGTCTGGTGATTCTCGACCTTTCGTTCAACGGACTCTCGCGAATCGACGCCCACGTGTTCAAGGGCCTGTACAGCCTTCAGATTCTGAAGCTCGAGCACAACGACATCGACACGCTGGTGGACGGTTGCTTCGGTTCTTTAACGAATCTCCACTCGCTGACTCTGTCCCACAATCGAATAGCCAGATTCGATCCGGCTCACGCGATCGGCCTGAACACTCTCGGCCAGCTGTTCCTCGACACGAACAAACTGAGAACGTTGCACCGTCACGTGTTCGATAACCTGACCGGCCTGCAAGATCTCTCGCTGAGCGGAAACTATCTGACGGAGATACCGTACGCGGTTCGCGTGCTACGCTCGCTGAAGACCCTCGACCTTGGCAACAACCACGTGTCCAGAATAGACAACGACTCGTTCTCCGGACTGAGCGAACTGTACGGGCTACGGCTGGTGGACAACAAGCTGGAGAACGTGTCGCGGGACGCCTTTTCCACTTTACCGGCTTTGCAAGTGTTGAATCTGGCGAACAATTATATCCGTCACGTGGAGCAGAGCGCGTTCGCGAGCAACACGGTGTTGCGCGCCATCAGGTTGGACGGCAACCAGCTAACCGAGATCCGCGGCGCGTTCACCAGCCTCTCGACCCTGGTCTGGCTGAACGTCTCGGACAATAAGCTGTTGTGGTTCGACTACAGTCATTTGCCGACCAGCATAGAGTGGCTGGACATACACGCGAATCAGATAAGCGAGCTGGGGAATTATTACACGGTGCGGAACACGTTGCGTATAAAGATGCTGGACGCGAGCTACAACCAAATCACCGAGATAGCCGAGGTGAACGTGCCCGACAGCGTGGAAACGCTGTTCCTGAACAACAACAAAATACGCGCGGTGGCCTCCGGTACGTTCCTGCAGAAGAGGAGCCTGCAGAAAGTGGTGTTGTACGGGAACGAGATAAGGAATCTCGAGGTGAGCAGCCTCGCGTTGCAAACCGTGCCGGAGGAGGAGGAGTTGCCTCAATTCTACATCGGGAACAATCCGATCCTCTGCGACTGCACGATGGAATGGTTGCCGCGGATCAACGAGATGGCTCGTCTTCGGCAACATCCCCGCGTGATGGATCTCGACTCGGTCACCTGCGAGATGGTGCACGCTCGAGCGACGCCTCGGCGACCTCTGCTGTCGCTGAAACCGAAGGACTTTCTCTGCCGATACGACGCGCATTGTTTCGCCCTTTGCCATTGTTGCGACTTCGACGCGTGCGACTGCGAGATGACGTGCCCGGACAATTGTTCGTGTTATCACGACCACAGCTGGTCGAGCAACGTGGTGGACTGTTCGAACGCCGGCTACAAGCGTGTCCCGGAACGGATACCCATGGACGCGACCGAGATTTATCTGGACGGGAACGAGCTCGGAGACCTGGGCAGCCACGTGTTCATTGGTAAGCGTCGCTTGGAGGTGTTGTACCTAAACAACAGCGGCATCGCTGCGCTTCACAATTGCACGTTCAACGGCGTGGGCGCTCTGCGCGTCCTTCACCTCGAGGACAATGCCCTGCGCGAGTTGCGGGGCTTCGAGTTCGATCAGCTGGAACGGATGTCCGAGCTGTATCTGGATCACAACGCGATCGCGACCGTGGGCAACACCACCTTCCGCAAGATGAAAAATCTCGAGGTGCTCCGGTTGGACAGCAACCGTATCGTCGACTTTCGACCGTGGGAGGCGTTGCCGAGCGTCGGCGACAGAGCCAAGGTCGCCCTGGAGGGCAACGCTTGGAGCTGCGAGTGCGGCAACGCGGCCAAATTGCGCGGCTGGTTGGCCGAGCATCGCGGCGATCCCGAGAAGATGTACTGCCGCGACGGCGTCGAGACTCTGGCGCAGGCTATGAAGCGTTGCGGCGATCCGTCGACCGAGGCCGTCAGCCGTGGAATTCAGGAGATCCCTCTGCTAGGTGGCAACTTCGTGCCGCTTTTAGCCGGCGCCTTGGTGGCCGTGATCGCGATCTGTCTGTTCGTCGCTCTCGCCTTCGCCTTTCGCCAAGACGTCCGTCTGTGGGCGCACGCGCGATACGGCCTCCGTCTCGGCAAGATGACCCCGCCGCCCGACGAGGAACGCGACCGTCTCTACGACGGTTACATCGTCTACAGCGAACGCGACGAGGACTTTGTCTCCAGGTTCCTGGCCGCCGAGCTCGAGCAATCCGGGCTCGCTCTGTGCCTCCATTGGCGAGATCTGCCCCCGGCGAGGCCGCAGGAAGCGGTTCCGCCGGCCGCCGCGGCCGCCAGACGCATCGTAGTCATCTTCTCGCCGGTGTTCCTGGCGAACGAGTGGCAGCACGCCGAGTTCCGGGCAGCCCTGAGGACCGCGCTCGAGAACATCAGACCCAGCTCGAGGAAGAGGCGAGTGGTGGTGTTGCTGGCCACCGACGCGCCCGCCCGCGATCCGGAACTCCAGCTGTTGCTGCAGACGTGCACGGTCGTGATGTGGGGCGAGAAGAGGTTCTGGGAGAAGCTCCGGTTCGCCATGCCCGACTCTGTGGGCAAACGGCGAGACAGCAAGAAGGTGAACGACCGAAATCGCAAGCCGACTCGCTACACCGCCGCTCCGTCGGCCGGCGACGTGTGGACCAAGCCTAACGGCGTTTTGGTCGCGCCGGTGCACGCGCCCACGCCCACGCCCACGCAATCCACCTATGTCAGCTCCGCGTCCAGCAGGACCGAGGACGAGGACAGCGGCGCGGAACATCAACACCAGCACCAGCTACAGCACGGTGGTTACAGCGCGTTGCACGCCGGAAACGCGCGGCCGGCCAGCCTGTCCTCCAGAGGCAGCCATCTTTACAGCACCATACCGGAACCACCGGTGCCCACCGCACCTCCCGGTGAGGTCTTGACGCATCCGGCGAATCCTCGTACTTATTTCGTCTAGTACGGACGAACGTCGTCGGCCGCGACCCACCGTCGCGGAACATGGACTCTGATCGAGCCTGCGATTGTAAAAAGTTCGTTGGAGGGTCGCGGACGCGGACAGACCGGAAACGTTGTGTAGCTATTTGTACAGTTTCGTTCGTTGCTCGCGATCGACCGATCCGCGTTACGCGAATCGCTCGGTCCGTTTGCTCTTCCACTAGAATCGGTCGGTTCGAAATCTTGTTCGCTGTTTCGATCTTTAATCCCTCGGACTCGACGCTTCTCGTGCTCGATTCAAATTTTACGTTACCTCGACTTTACACGGCTATACGCGTAAGTACTACTTAGTCTGGCAACTGAATTTGCAACCGTTTCGAGCTCGTCAACGTTCTATCGCTAATGAACGAGTAATTTAATACGATATCACGGACGACTGCCGATTCGAACGATTCTAACTTGGATCGGTTGAAAATTGTAATTTAGTATCGAGCGTCGGGTCCGAAGGATTAAAGGGTGTATCGCAACGAGAGTTTGACCTCGCGAGAAAATTTCTCGAATGGTCGCGAGGTTGTGACTCTTTCGAATACCTCGAAGTATGTAAAGGTGATTGACGATCGAAAAGAGACAGTTCGTTTAACCCTGCTGGTCTCTTCATTTATAGGGATATAAAAGACCAGTATATCGCAAACCCCTCGATTACTCAAAATTCAGAGATAAATAACGCAAAAAAAAGTAAATAAAAAGCACACGCGTAAAATGAATTTCTTTTACGTTCGGATAACCTGGATAGAAATAACTGGAAAAATTTAATTTTAATCGTTAGGTAGGCAAAATACGAGTAGTCCTTTAGATCTCGATGCAACTCCAATTACGCGATTCCTCGATACTCGACATAGATATATTTTTTTAGCTGCAACATGCGCACTTATAAAAAGCTTGTCAAATTCCTCCGAAAGTGATCTCTTTTTCAACGAATTTGTTTCTCTTCCAATTTCGAACACATGGTTCTTCGAGAAATACAATTATCAGCCAGCAATTTTTCCTTAGTGCAACGGTACGTTCAAGAACGATCTGTTAAAATGAACAGAACAACAGGGTCAAATACGTTTTCCTTTGTAAAATAAAAGATCGAGTCATTTATTTTTACGTACTAGCCGAGAGGGAAGATCGTATTCCTTCCGCGGAGATCTACTTCTATGAATGTATTGTATATGTGTACGTATACATTGGCGTAACTGGACAGGGACCAGGGTGGGCCTCCTTAAATATGTACCGACCTTCTACGTACAATCGAGGATACATATTGTGGGATACTTTGTATAGGAATTTCGAAATGTATATATTCAAATTTCTAAATTTCTAACTCTCCGGATCTTTAAATCGTCGAATCGTTAAAATTTCAAATGTCCGATTCTGAAATGTTCAGAAACCGATTGGTCGTAAGCGAAGATTATCGCCATCGCGTCTAATAGCAGGCGACATCCGAAAGAAGAATCCTAGTTACGCCAATGTAAACGGTGATAGGCGAAGAGAGTAAGCTTTAGGTGATAACATAATGGCAGTCAATGAGGACATAGATTCCAATTATTCTCGTCGCTGGTTAGGGCCTAACACGGACAAACGCAACCCCGGTTCGAAGTAGATTGTTATAGTTCTTCTTCGTTGTTGTTGTTGTTGCACGATCAATGTCCAGGACACGTCTTCGCGCTGTATATTTTCCGATCCGTACGATACGGAGAAAGAGCGTGGATAAAGTGGTGGATTCGAGGTCGAATTTTTCCGCGTTGTCGAAAGTTTGACGCGACACGAGGAGAGTTTCGATCACCGGCTGAAAAATAACTGTTTCTCGATTCGGCAGTTTCGCCCGTTTCGGCCGCGACCGCACACCTCGATCGATCGATCGCGATGCGACCCGCCAGCTGTTTCGCTTTCTCGTCGACGATGCTGTTATTTATTTTACGTTCAACGAGAATTTCCTCGATTATTCGTGATTTCGTTTTTGTTTCGCGACGATACGTATTAACGCTACGATCGCGTTTGCTTTCGTTCTTTTCCTTTCGTACGCTCGCCTCGATTCGATCCGCGCAGATTTTAGTCGATAAACTCGCCGGAAAACTCTCGGTACATCTTTTATTTATGGACGTTCGTTTTGCTCAAAAAATCGGTATCTTCGAATCGTTTCGAGCGGAGTTGAACGTTCGCAACATTATTTTCCGAACGTTGTATAAACTATTGATTTAGCGCGGAGAACGGTATTTCTTATGTTTCATTTTCTTGGAAGATACTCCGTGAGTTCCAAGTTTCGATTCTTCGACAAGAGAGAAGAAAACGTAGGAACGGTGTGTTTCTTAAATTCTGAAAAAGAATCATGTATTTATGTTTCGAGGTTAATTTTATTTCCAAGACCATCGTTTACCTTAGCGATCAAGCGTTTTCCTCCGGCGATTAAAAGCGTTTCTTTTAACCCTTCCAGCATGGAATGGAACGTTAACGTTGAAACAACCGATCTCGACGATAGCACACGATGTTATTCGAACGAAAGTTAGCTGCATAATCTTTCTAACGAAAGAGTTTCATGCTCGAAACTCTCGAGAAATAATATTCCAAGCTATAGATCCCGTTCGATCCTTTCGAATCATTTTTCTAACTCGAGGGTTGTTCTAACGTTAAGCACCGAATTTTTGCGTCAATCAGAGGCAACAAAATTTCAAACTTTCTATATTATTTGCTGTTCGAAATTACACAGACATTTTTCTAAATATGTTCTTTAAGTTAACGGTGACAATATTGACCGAAAATGTACTATTGTTCATTTTGTTCTAAGGGTGAATGCGTTAAATGGTCCGGTGAATACGAACGCTGGAAATACGATGCGCAATTAATTATAATTATTCGGAATATGATCATTTATTTTCCAATTTAAACGTTCCAGCTGCCGCTTTACGAAATTAATCCGTTAATCCTATTTTTATTAAAACGGCGGCGGTAATTGGTAAACCCCACGGCATTCAACTTGTTAATACACCGTGTTGATTCGTAGCCGACGATTCGATCGAGCTCGCGTTCGCGATTATCGATAATATCATGGTTCGCGTGTCGATCGAAACGGAATTAAGTGAAAAGAAGACGAGAATGATACGCCGTCGCGTGTGCTCCAAATCTCGAAACGACCTCTTCTTCGTACTAATCGTATATATATTTTTTTCTCGACTCGAGAAGCGGAGCAATCGCGACCCTAGTTCTCATTCCTGTCGCTCGTTCGTCAATTTATTAGTTAGAGAAAGGAAGGATTTAATAATTGAATAATCGAAGGAATCGTACGTCGTTTGTCACGTACTTTCACCGATGGATGTAACAATCTTCGTCGATTTTAATCGAACTTCGAACGATTTTCTGCGAGCGTGAGGGATGTTCAGCCATTTTTTAGAAAGATTTTCAAATTTTACTGATTGTCAATTCAAAATCTGGTACATTATGCGATAGTGGAACATTGCGATAGAGGACATTTTAGTAATGGAATACCCGATTCAAGACAAAATTTCAGAAAACGTATAAGTTCGCGTATTCGAGTAATGGAGTTTCATTCGAGAGCTGCAATTTAATTTGGAGAAAAATTTGGAAAAACCAGTGATCAATTACATTAGCGTAGTCGAATGTTCCATTCGGTAGCCGTGGTAAGGGTCAGACTGAAATTTCAAATATTTTCCGTTCTCAAAATGCTTGCCCGATTAACCAAAGCTCCATTCCTGACCATATCTTTCTTTGGTATCTTTCTTAAAATCAGCTGATCATCCTCGACTGAAATTCTGATTAGATATATATATATATGATACAGATGTAGGAAGAAAGTTTTCGATCGAAATCGACGAAGATCGAAGCTGAGATTCTCGTTATGCGATAAAAGTGAAGAGAGAATGAATAAAAGACGTCTAGCGAGACAAAGCACACCTCGTTCCTAAGATTCACGACTGTCTTGGAAAAAGCAACGGTCGCCAAACGCTTATTAGTCTGTAAGTGGATCCTCCTGTAAATACTTGTGTATATCTAAGAGAGAAACGTTGTAAATAATTCACACGCACACTTGTCGAGCACATCAAGGTGGCCAGGCACTTGTACCTACGAATATAGGGCTGGTCTCGTACGAGAGCCGTGTCACGACTATTCGAAAACTTGCGGATTTATCGATTCTGTACTGTATTGTTGTAAATACGCTCATCGGATCACGCATATACTATATATATACATATATATATTGTATTCACGATCTGTTACGTGATTATTAAATTAATTGCCACTTTCCATTTCAGCAAAGAACCATGAGAAAATAAACACGTTTGTTTTGTAAAAAACCGGTCTTATTCTTTCGTTCCTTTCACTGATTTCCTTCGTTACACGATTCAGCATGAAATTTTTCGCATCAAAATTTTCCACCCGCAATAATATTGGAAACACGAGATTTTCAATATTCTTTTCCGAGTGAACTGCATCGCAAGTTTCGTTTGAACACGCATGAGGTCAACGACTCGATAGCTCGTCCAAAAGTTTCCTGCTAGAAGCACGTCAAACTTGAACGTGGTTTTAATTCACACCGACGTTAATAGTTTCCTCTTTAACCTCCTTCGATGTTGATTTCGATCGCTGAACGAATCGAGACTGTGTCCGCGTTAATTCGAAGCGTGCTAGTTTTTCCTCCACGTCGAGCGTAACTCAAACCGGCCAACGTTTTCCCACGCGCGCACTAAATAACGTCGACATTAAGCGAGCTAGACGGGCTGGAAAAAAAAGTATAGGGAAGAAGAAAGGAGAAGACGGTACGGAAGACGAAAAGGAAACACGAGGTAAAGAGAGACGGGTCGAAGATAAGCAAGAACGCGGAATAATTTATCGCATTACCCGTATCGCGGAAAACTGCGACGCTTCTGTGAAATAAAATGTTAAATACGGCGGGTACATGTACCGCCGACAAGAACACCTTTATCACGCTGGTCCACCGACCGAAATAGACCTTTCCACGGTGCTAGCTGTGATAACGCGGGAAAACACCCCCTTACTATCGCGGAAAATTATGGTACCGCGATTCGACAGACCCGCAATCGAGAAAATATTTACCCTTTATTTACCGCGTCTCGCTGTCGCGTGCCAACCTTTCTTTTTGCTTTCGGTTGTAGCTTTTAGATTCAGGTTTCTCTATAAATTTTACGGAATTTCCTAATCCTCAAATATCCGAATTCTTAGATCTTAAAATTCTTGGAATCCCTACTTTGAAAATTTCCACTATTCTGTGATATACATCCACATCCTCCAGCCTTCGGAAGACACCTCTCAAAAATCTCCCAAATCTTACGTCTATAAATTCTCTTCGATCTCCCTACAATTTATCTACTGGTCGAACGTTGGGTAGTCAATGATCGATTCGCGTGGTATAACGGAAAGTAGTCGCAGAAGATAAATATTTTTCAGCGGATAGGTGAAAAATTCATTTCCATCCATTATGCTTGGAACGAGATGGTCACAAATCAGTCTAGGAGCAACGTAGACGCGTATCAATCGACACTGACTCGCACGAAGCGTAAGGGGTTGCAACCCCTAGGTTCACCGTTTCGAACGTGGCCAAGAGGGCAACGAGCTCTCTGCTCGGAGGAATTTCGCGTTACACGGTCAGGTCACGTTCCCGAGCGAGATTCGAGGGCATAAGTTACGGTTCGTTCGTAAGAGGATGCCGTGGATCGGCTTTTTAAAGGGTCGTTTTCCGTGGACCCTCGCAAAGTAATAGTTTTATCGGGAACCGACCACGGAGCCTGGAACTCCCAAAACGGCAGGATTAGCTCCTTCTTTTTCGCCTCTACTCGAGTAATTTTAATTGTAAGAATTATTATCGATCGTACCACGCATTAACGCTGCGACAAAAACTTTCAACGGAAATTAAGGAAAATCCTTTGTGCATATCTAACAGAAAGAAATTCGATTTTGCACCCTCCGAGGAATAAGAGTGAACTTGTGTTTTTCGTTCTTGAATACTTTTACCATAAAAATAAGTTCAAAATCAAAATAGGTAGATAATGTACTCGTTTCATTTCTCTCCTTTATTTATCTTTAATTAGTAGTATCTACAACATTCATAAAGAGACTGTTTATTTTAATGAACTTATGATTAAGCGAAGCACCGAACGATGGCCAGGAATAATTTGCCGATGGAACGTGTTAACTCGTCGGTTAGTCTCGAATCGAAGAACAATGGCGGCACAGAGAATTTTTCAGCCCCCACGAAAGACGAACAGCTTTAAATTATCGATCCACTTGGTACACGGACGGCTTACTTTGATTATTAAACGCGTTCACATGACCCACTATCCCGCTCGGTATCAGTCTGCTCTTATTATTATTCCATTTGCTCGCGGCACAGCTCGGCCGGCAAATGTAATTTGCTCGAGAGCATCCCACCGAAGTCGTAATGTCATTAACCGTGCCGGTGATCGCCACTTTTCTAGCATTCGTGGCCCGTGGTCATTCAAATATTTGACTACCAACCGCGTTTCCGCTCGCTTAACCCTTTCTTTGCGACCTCCATTACGCGATTATCAAGAGCCACTCGCAAAAATTTCATGAATACGCCTGTCGTGCGGCTACGCAATAACCGCGCACCGATTTATTGCCACGCGTTATATTACTCTACACTGACACACGCGATATTGTTACATGCTTTATATTATTGTATGTTGCTTGGCTACGAGTTGTATTATTACATGTTTTATGATCATTATATCATTATATGGGCATGCGTTATATTTACCACTTCGATTAACGAAAGTGACTGTTAGTAAAAGTTCATTTATAACAGTACGACAAGAAATCGGTATAAAAAGAATATTTATCGATAATATAATAATTTCTAAATTGATTTATTTTAATCGACCATGAGGTTTATTTTAAGTTCGTCGAAAGATTTCAGCAATGAATTGTTTCCGGCAACGTCGAATAGATTCGATACATGAATCATGAGATGGAAACTTACTGTGTCGTGTTTCGGAGCAATATTTCGTGCTAGGAACATTTCGTCGTGATTTTAGCAGTATTTCGAGCTTCTAAATTAATCAAGAGTACAATGGCAGAGATTTCAATCGTTTACACACGAGTTTAATGAAAAATCGACCGTTTCGATTCTGGCCGGCCATACACGCCTGAAAGAACTCTAGAACAAATTGAACGGGTATAATTGGAAACTGATACCGTCACTCATTATACTCTCCTTATCGGTTTTAATTTATTCCGATCCTGTCCAGACTACTTAATTGGTAAAATCATCCGATAATTTCTTGCTCGGCGATAAACAGATAATTCGTCTAATTCAGTGGTTCAAAAATTATTTTAACAGAATGTCTTTTTAGATAGCTATAATTCGCGCAAAGTGCTTTATAAAGCTTACAAATCCATATCTATTGCAGAACATTAACACTGTCATTAAAAGTAGACTTAGTTACTCAAATTCCAACGATATCCGAAGGAATTTATCATACATTTCATCGTTGCATTCGATGCCATTTTTATCCGAGTTTACAAAATGTATACAAATAGCAGATATCAGACTTTGCGAAGATTACTTTTGTAAATATAGCATGCGTCAACAGACGCACCCATGAAATGTTACGACACGATCAATATCCAAATTGAAACATCTCTGAAACTATTTATTTTAGAAGGTCATTTGAACCCGAACGACGCAGAATCTTTCATCTTGCAGCAAGTGTATAAAAGAATTGTGCGGACACGATTCTACGTCCAGGGGATACGTGGTATAATACATAGAGGATGTTCGGGATCGGTAGATAAACGCGAAAGAGAGAAACGAAATCAGCTCCTGGTTCGAAAGAGCCGATAGTCGTGTTGTCCACGATAGCCAGGTACAGGTTGGCCTTATCACGAACACCGGTGTACCGTACACCACAATTTCGAGACTCATTTATTTCCCGCATGGTTCGCGCGCGCCTTCATCTATACGTATAGCCGCAGATCCTAAGGTCCGGTGTATACCAACGTTTATCCTTGCGGTTTACTTTAGAGACGTGTACGATTCGACAGCTTTTGAAAGTATACTTTGTTAACTCTATTAATTTATTGCATTTACTGCACTAATTTATTGTATTAACTTAATGTGTTAACGTATTAATGTATCGTGTTTATCGTACTGATCGAATACACTCGAGCATTCGAAAGAAAAAGAAATAAAGAGTAAGACAAGGCAAAAGGAACTCGATGTTAATTAAGATGTAAATGCAGAGAGACGAGTAATAACCTGTACAGTTTGTCTCGTGGCTCTTGTTTCAATGTTTCGTCTGTCATCCGTTATTATTATTCTGGTCAGCAATGAATATTGTATACTATCGCGTTAATTATATTTTTGTAATTAGTTGCTTCCCTGTAGATAATGCATTTTACTCTCGGTTCGAATCGAATTTCCGCACCATCGATTCTACGCGATATCAAGTTTCATCAAGTTTCACAATTTTAACCTCGGAGGTAGAATAATTGAACTACTTAACCGACGTGGCAAAGTTTTTACTATTAACGCCTTGATAGTTCGTCTAATCGAGAGTCTTCAATGTACAAAATACACTTGGCAGGAAATTAAGTGGCCGATAATTGTTCGCGAACGGAAAAAGCGTGATAATTATTTGGGATAAACGATTTGTAAAAAAAGTATAGCAAATAGGGAAGGGAGTAAGAGGAAGAAATAACCGCGCAGGAATGATACATGGTCTCGACAGAAGGTGGCGTGTTCCCCGTGGGCTCGCTAATAGAATCCATCGGAACCGATAAAATTGCTTATCGTCGCGCGAGACGCGTTGCAAATTTATCTTCGAATCGTATTAACTGCAGGGTATAGTCGAGGCAGGCGCCAAACTCGCGACGGGAGGTGCAATTTGTTCGTTTTATCCGGAGGGAGAACGTTTCTTATTTCCGATCCCGAAGAGCACGAGAAAACTGCTCGTTTTGCGATAGGCTATCTGACCGGCCACGGGCAGAAACCTCCTCGCTTCGTCCTGAGACTACATTAGCCCAACATCCTTCCACCGAGCACGTCATCGTTCTAATTAATTCCAACGCCCCACGCTCGATTGATCAAGATATTGTGGCCGGCGCAATTAGCGGCCACTCGTTCGACACTTGATTGATGCAGCGGCGCCTCCGTTCATCCCATCGGCCACGGAAACACCCTCCGACCAATCGAAAATAAACCTCCTGGCATACCGATCTTCCTTATTCTTAGACTGCCGAATTTGGGTTACGGATTTTCTCCTGGCAAGTCTACAAATTTATAATCATACAAAATTCCGAAAATATGTTTGAAATTTAGCAATTTATTCGTCTGAATATTGGCAGCGATATTAAGAAGTCAGATAACCGTGAATACATGAAGCACTGACAATGAGTATCGAGCGATAAATTTGTATATTATATAATCATCGCAGAACGAATTTTCACAGTCTAGATAAATATTCAGAATATTCGTAATCGAACAAGCAAAAAGAAAAACAGACATTCAACATTGCCGATCTATTTACGTGGCAGAGTCTACCCTGATCGAGGCTAATTGGCCTCCCTCGACAATAATAAACCCCGAGCGTCCTTCGACAATAACAAACCCCGTCGAATACTGTAAGATACCGATCGTGCTTCGTCGCGAGGTGAGCTCAAGAAGCGACGGGCATCGAATTCGTAATTGTATCGTGTCGCGTGTTGTCAGTTTGTCGCGGAACGTCGTGGCGAAGGGACACTAAGAACGTTTTCGAGAGTCATCGCGGCAACACGCGGGCTCGTCGACGATTACGAAGTTATTCCGTATTAAGTGGCCATTCCGTCGCCCTCCTCTCGCATACCTTATTAGGACTGATTACGCCATAACGGCCGTCGACTCGATTCAACCCGGGCTCGGTGTTCGTCGTACGGAAACGTTGACGAGTCGAAAAACTGCATCGTAACAGCCTCGTCGAGTGGCTGTGACGTCTTATCGTGGTTTTTTCGACGTGAAAGGTGTGAAATGGCTGCCTCCTCCACCCCCGGCTGTCATTCGTCTTCTGATCCGACTACACTGGAAGCCGGATTATAGAAACTCCGTTTAACCGATTATCCATATATCGCATACATCACTGCATTCCCGCTGAACTTCTTTCTCTCGTCGCGGCGGATGAAGACGGCGGTGCATCGTGACGGTGAGTTTTATTGAAAAAATATATCTTGTGTACAGTAGATTTGTTTCAACGTTTACGCTTGTTTTCTGTAAATATCGGAAGCGTGAGAAAATGGTTCGAGTGAAAATTCTTTTATTCGTTTGATCTCGTAAAGTTCGGTCAAAGTCCAATACGAATTTTTAAAAATTCCATATCCTCCTTCATATTCTTCGAAGCGCTTTGCATACAAATATATCGAGGTGTAATATAAAACAACGGTTCGCGAGAAATGTCATAAATCGAACGAGACGTTTCATAAAAAAATCCAAATATCTCGCGAATTGTTCATTTTCCATTTTGTTGTAGTTTGATGTATCTACCGTCCGGTAAGTTGAAATGCAAACAAATAGAATGTTGCTTCCGACTGCCAACTTATCAAACGCGAATTTTCGCATTTATTATCATTGTTTGTTGGTTTCAAAAACAATACGATGCATCGCGGCATGAAACTCGTTCAATTTATCCGACAAATTGATGTATTGATCGGTACAATTTTACAAACTATCGTATGCACCCTTTCGCTGCTTTTTATCGGTATAATATCGCGTAGCATTATTCCACTCTATTAACACAATTTCGACGCTGAACGGAATACGCGATCGAAAGAAGAGGACTGTTCGATAATTAATACTCCCATACAGCTTTTCGAACGTTTGTCTCGAACATTTATTACGAATAATTCCCCGTGAATAATCGCGGCGAAAGAAAAGTGAAAAATGTACAAGTTGAAGGGTTTAAGAACGTATTCTTTTCGCTTCATCAACGTAATACAATGTAAAATGCTCGTCTTTCATTTCGAAAGCTCCCACCGCGTTCTGGTCCACCGAGACCACATTCATTCTCGGTGAATAACAATGTTTTGCGGCTTAAACGCAACAATTCCCAGAGCGGAGAAAAACTCGAGCAAGAATTTCCCATCGTTGCCGATCAATTCGATCGACAAAGAACGACTGACTCTTCAAATAAGATGGCAAAAACACGATTACACGAAGAAACGATAAAAGGTCTAGGCGAAACGATAACAACGAAAACGGTGGCTCGTATTTAATTTGGAAAAAGCATTTTCATGGTCCCCGCGACCGTTTGCACCATGAAATATTATAAGTGTCACCTCGCAGACACAATGGACCCGAAAGCTTACCATAAAAATGCGGGTTCGTATACCCCCTGGCACTCTAGCGTCCCCTATCGACCCGGCTAAACGCCGGAGAAAATCAATATCGAATATAAACAAGCAACACGTTCGATTCGAGCCAATTCTAATAAGGCAATTTTAATAATAACCGTATTCACCCTTCGCCGTCCATTCTTCCTATTACTTTCGTTAGAGCGAATTCGATCAGTTAAACGGCCGAGTTTAACGTTAACGTTCTACCGGAGTCAATTGGACATCTGTTGATATCTTTCCACCGAACGATTGGCAAAATTTTAATGTTTCATATTAGATTTATTAATATTTCACGAGAGGGTCGTAGTTAAGGGGTAGAAATTTCATTCGACGTTTCTAGTCTGATCATGTATTAAAATATTATTCTTTAGAAACTTTCAAAGTTCCCATATAAATCGTAAAATTTTCAAACTCCCAAGTTTCCAGATTTCCAAATTGTGCGATTCTTAAACTGCAAACATTCCAATTCCCAAATTGCTAAGCACGGTATTCAAACAGCAATAACAGCAACTTCAAATAATCCAGTGTGCCCAGAAAGCAGAGTATAGGAGGGTTCTTAAGGGAAGAAGTAACAATCCCCGGCAGTAGAATCGCTTTTAATAGAAGCACGGTACACAATAAATCATTATTATACTAAAAGATTCCGTTTAATTCGTCGTAACGCAGCGAGCCGGTCACGGTATTGTATAATTACCGGGGCGAAGACTGCGGGGCACAGAACCGGCGAAACAATTCGTTTCATCGACACTCTAATTGGTTTCCGTCAGAGCGAACACGGACGAGCAAAGAACTCCTTTAAAATCCGCGTAGCTGCAAAACGCGAACAGAGAGAACTATGACTGTCGTAACTTACCCTTAAGGCTCTCGAAGTAATTCACCGAGTGTTGCAGATGCACCCTTCGGGTAAATCCTCGCGACATTTCGCTGCTCTCGATTAACGTACTGCTGCGCGAGCAACATCGGCCACCTTCCGCGCTAATACTAATTAAACGAGCTCGCTCATCTTTATTAACGCGTCCCACGCTCGTTTCGCCCCCTTACGCAGCGAAAATCGTCATCTCTCCTAACGCTAACGATACTACTGTGACAATAGCCCAGCCAAGTATTAACGATTCCTAATTTTCAACTATCTACGGTAAATGTACCGGTTATGGCCGCTGCGCCACCTTTACCCTCCGCTACAGTTATCGTACTTTTCTTCCTTCCAACTTCACTCCCCATTCAACTTCTATTAATGTTTTCAAACTGTGACCTCGGGTCAAACATTTTTACGAGTTTCCTTTATATTATCCAAGAAGACGTAACAGAACATTTATTAATTACAACACGAAAGTGCATTAATTTCAAATTGCTTTTACTCGTGTTCCGCTCCGAGTGACTCAATGTCGCTCTCGTACATTAAATACATCATATACTACACTGTCTAAAACATAAGAGGTTTTTATCTATTAAAAATGAGATTCGGATTCTCGTAACCGGAAAGGTGAACTCTGTACACGAATAAGATCTCGCGAACAGTAAATGTTATCGAAGTTAAATTTAATATTTGACCGATCAGTTAAATATTTGGACAATTATTAGAGAAGGAAAAAGTGAAGTTGAGAGCAATAACTTTTGGAGAAAACAGTATTATCGGTCGAGGGTTAGTCTGTAGCTCGAGGAAAAACGGTGACGACGCTTAATTCGCAGAAAGGCCACTTATTAGCCGTAGACGCCTTCTATCCCGAAGAGTACTCGTGAACGTCGCGACTATCGCTCCAATTGTCGAAGACAAAAGGGGCGGCTGGGAAGGTAAAGGGCGTTCGCTCTCGTTGGATGCTCTTCGAATAAAACGGACCATTTGGCAAGGGCTCGGGAAGGAGGGTAAGGGCGAGAGAACGAAGGGTAAATATGCAAGAGCGGCTCGCGTTGCTTCTTGCTTCGAAGAAAGAGGACGGAGAGTCGGAAACTTTACTCGAAACGCTACCCTCTCTCGCAGTTGTGTTATTACGACCAACCCCCTGACTCGCTCTCTCTCTCCCTCTCTCTTTGTCTTTCTCTCTCGCGACGAAATATCAGCGTCAGCGCGTACATTCTTTGAAATTACCGCACGACGCGTTTTCGAGCAGCGACATTAGGAGAAGCCGGGTGTGGAAATTCCACCCCCGAGGAAATTTCCTTTTCCTTCGATTCTCCCTGCACGAAAGTCGACGCTGGCTAATTTATTATCGGCGGATTGCGTGTGCACCGGGCTCCAATTATATGTTTCGACGGCGCGCCGAGAGGAAAATGTGGAAACCCTTATAAATAGGAAATTTCTGAGGGGGTGGTTGCCGAGGACGACGCTGGTGGTGGGACATTGCCGACGGTATTTCGCGAAAATTCCAGCTTAAAATTATCCTGAACCGAGAATTTCGCTTGGTAAGGCCAGCTGATGTAAATATGGCGCAGCCCGGGAACGGGGCAGGCTGCAAATTCTTAACGTGCCGTCGTAAGACACGTATCGTTTCAATATAGCGAATTCGTCCACCATTTTTCGTTCGCTGCTGCGAGATTCGATGCGAACAATAACGTTTCTCGATAATTTAATTTGCTTCGGATTATCGGACATCGACGAAGAAAGCTCGCCGATGGCCGATAAAGCCTTATCGAGAAAACGATGTAGCCCTCGGCCACGGTCAAATATTCTCACTCCTATAAACATTTTGACGCGCGATCGGAGCTTAGAGTTATTTGATATTTCAGAAAGAAGTTTGGACACACGATAATTTCTGCTTTGATTTGACTTTCAGGTAGATAAATAACATATGCAGTTTGAACATTTCATCAAAGATTGAAATTCTCAAATGCTCTGCATTTCCGAATCTTCGAATTCGCAAATTAGTGACATGTTCGAAAACGTTTAATAAATAAATTGAAGGTTTGCAAGAAGTATAATTTGGTCCGGTGATCTTGTTAAGTATAAAGAGGAACTTAAAACGACCAAATCCGAAGGTTCCACGAAACGTGTACCGTGGTCAGAGGGTTAATTACAAAGTGGTCTTTTATCGAGGAGCAACTCGAACTTTTGTTTCCGTTCGAATCCACGGGAAAGGACGAGAACTCGAAAGGCCATACGTCATAATTAAACAGAGTCCTGGGACAGGACCACCCGGATCGTGGGCCACCCCTATCCATTAGGCTCTATTAAATCAAAACGAACGACGACCGAATAGTCGCGGTCGGGCGTGTTCACGAAATCGACCGTTTTCGATCCGTGGATCGGCCGGTGATCTATCCACAAGATCGATACGTCCGGTGAAATAATTGGAAGTTGCAAACTCGCTTGTTTTCTTCGCGCCTGGTGATTTATGGCTGTTGCGCCGCTTCGACGGCCACAAACGAATGAAAGAAACTGACTGTTTCTCGTTTGCATCGAGATTTATGTAATCCGGCGGGTCTGTAATTACCGTGGTCATATTTACGAAAATGGAAATTGACACATTTCGGGAATTTAGGAATTTGAAAATTTGCTAAAGATAAAATGTCCGAAAGATTGATAACATTCATCCATGACGATAGAAAACTCGTTAAAGAACAGTATTATATAAGAATGTCATTGGGGTTAATTGTGAGTTGATTGTAGGGTGACTTTATTGAGCCAGATGACTCGGCAGATTTTGAGTGATTGCTCGAGGTTTGGAGCTCGTTTGCAAAGGAAACGCGTTGCGTGTCGTAGTTAGATCGTTCCCGAATGAAGTCTGCAATCTTTGCAAATGATAAAGTTACGAGCCGAATCTTTGAATGAAACTCGAAGGAAATCGAGCGTAACGTTATTGATTAACTCATTGGATGTTTTGTTAAGTTATGCAAACAGAAAGGGAACTTAGGAGTTTCAGAAAGTTAATTAGATCGGTTGATTAACGGCTTGAGAAAGCAATCAACGCTTTATCGCGCACGTATGACAAGCGGAAACATAGCTCAAGATTTATAGGCTTTCTAAAATTAACATTTCAAAGTGTTCACTTTATTAATACGCGAACATTATCGTGAAACTAGTGAAAACACGCGGTGGAAATACAATGTGCTACAGTATTCACGGTGAAAGTTGTATATGTCAATCATTGTCTTCTTTTAATGGGATGGTTAAGGTATTTGACATTCGTTTTTGAATGTTCATTCGGTACCAACACTTGCAGTTACAGTTGCAGTTAGAGTTAAGTGTATGATAGAGTGCTAGAATATTATAACAAAGCATAGAATATCGAAGCTTGAAATACTGAATACTAAAAATACTAAAGTATGGAGTACCATAGCTTGATCTCGTTTAGTTCTAAAAAGGTAGTCTAGTAAAAGACTACTGAAATCGATAGAGGAATCGTGGAAAGCGCGGTGTTCTTTCTGTGGGAAAAACGAGCAACGATTCGTCAGGGATCGCAGGCAACACGTGTTCCGGTCCGTGACCAATTTAACCGGATACCACGCGGACTACCACGAGTCTCGTTTCTATGAACCACCCTCTACCTCGGCCGCCTAGCGAAAGGAAAGGAACGTCAGTTGCACGCGTGCATCTGGGATCATTGTCGGCGAGATCTGTGAAGGAGGAAATCGCTTCGAAATTCGGCCACCGTGACAACGTTTCGTCGGCCCTCCGGGATCTAGCAAGACGATGACGCATTGAAATCTGTACTTCGACTCGACACGCTAAATAATTCAGAAATGCCCCATTTTTTCCGAACGTTTCCACTTATTGTTACGCTGCCCGTTGCATTTGCCGCATGTGCAACTTTCCGTCGACATACGACTTGAAGGGAATCCTACGTTCTTCAAGGTTTATTAGCTACGTTCATTCTTACAATTTGTTCGAGTTGTTTTATTATTTGTTAAATAATTTTATTACCGTGCTTCATTTTTGTGATTACAATTATGAATATTAAATTATCATATTTAACTAGTATCATTAAATCAGTCATCGTATCGAATTACCATAACTAAATCAATAATATTTAATTATCATTATCAAATGACCAATTCAAATTTGGCAAAATACGCTTTAGTAAATCCTGGTATGTTAAACCTTACGTTAGGTCATTAAATTTTAGAATAGTTAATGAATTACGTCGGTAGATCATCTCGTAGTGTCTGTTCTCGTCAGTGTGCACGGAACGTGGTAAGATCTTGAATTTTTGGTCGGCTTAGGAATCGCGCACAAAGCGGACTCGAGACGGGCAAATATTGCTCGAGTGTCACCGTAAGATGGCAAATATTTTGTTTCTCGTCGCTTGGGAAACACGAGGTTACGCCACTCCGGTTCGCGAGAGTATAGATCGTGGCTCGTGTCAAGGAGGGGATGTTGGAAGCGTTTGTTGTTTGCTCCGAGCTACTTTCCTTCTTTACGCTCGCTTTCTTTCTTTTTCCTCGCTGCCATCGTCGCAGCCGCGCGAATTAAGAAAATTAAAGCGGCGCCGAATCAACAATTTTCTTGTTTCCCTTTAACTTGATCTATCTTACCTTGAACTTACTCAAGTTATTGATCTTAATATTGATAGTCGATTATATTGAACAAAAATGAAAAAAATACATGTATGTTTCAGTACAAATTACAAGAGTAAAGTATAAATACAATTTCCTACATAGTATAAATATGATATAATTGTTAAGATAAATTAAAAGACATAATTTTCAATATCCATCGAGAACAAAAGTTGACACAGAATTTGAAGAAGCATATAATTATAATATAACTACTATGCTGTGTCGAAAGAGGGATAAATTATTACGAGGTCAAAGGGTTAATTATTCGATGGGAACGAGGACACGTGTCAACCGTTAACGAGATGACCCGATAACGCAAATTAAATGGCACGCCGGATCGCTTGTTAAAGGACAAGCTTATTAGAAAACTCGACAGTTTTCTTCTCGGCCGTTCCGCGTTTCCCTTTCCTTTTCCCATCCTATCAGCGGATAGAATACGTGCTGCGGAATACATTTTTTCGAACCCTCGTAACGAAGCTCGTTGCCAGGAAAAGGGACGAAAAAGAGCATCGATACGTAATGAAATCGAGAAGTCGATTAAACATGCTCGACTCAACACCGTTTACCTACGTAGCCACCGATGCGTTCGTTCGACGGGGCTTTCTTCCAGGTGCTTAAAGGAAATTTTACGAGGTTTTCGGAAAATTCCCCGGCTACCGATTTTCTGATAAGTGCCAGAGTTAACGATCGCTTTGTTTGTTGCGCCGCTTTAGTTTGATTAGATTGCTCCTGCTTTCTTCTGCAGAGCTGGAACATTATTCCGAAGATAGGCAATTTTCGAATTTCGACATTTAATCATCTGGGAACTTCAAAATTATAGCTTTTCGAGATTTGAGCTTCTGGAAATATAGAAATTTAAGCGTTTGGAAAAATAAAGCAAGCTCGAACTTTGTCAATTTTAAAGTTTAAACCTTTGAGAGTGCAGAAATCCGAGAGCATATTTGAAAATTCGGGAATTGAATTGGAGAAATCGCTGCGTTAGGAAATAGGAGTTGAATACGTGGTACGAAAGAGCAGCTGCTCGATCATGAGGCAGCCATTCCGTGCAGATTTTGAAGAAAGGTTGAGTTCCGTTGGCTAGAGCCAAGTCCTGATGGAAACTGACTGTGCCAGCGATCTGCGAGTGACTGGAATCTCTTGGACATTGGAATGAACAGGCAAAAGGACAAACTTCATGGGAGATGCCCCGTGAGCGGGCGAGACGAACTCGGATTAGACATGGGTTATGGGGGTCTGTGCGCCACCCGGCTTTTCGGCTTCCATTCGCTTCAGGATCCCTCTCGAGTGGATACACCGACTGCCTTCGGATACCTTTTCTCCGTCCGACTCCCTCAGGAAACCAGCAATCTCGTTACAATTACTCCATCTTTGGATAACTTAACTCCTATTTATATGAATCTTTCAGCGATAAACGTGGATTCGAGTTTTCACGGATCAAAGGCTTGCGATACTTGTTCCGTGTTTTATTTCTGAAAAGTGAATTATGCTCGAAGTATTAGCTGTAGGTCTTAGTTCGAGTACGTGATTTCTTGAGCAAAGTCGAACGTTTGTTTCACGAAGAATCACGTTTGTCCAGTACTTGCTACGTGGTTTATCGTTTAAAAAGATTCTCGCGTAGTTGCAACGATCTAACAAAACACGCGATGAAAAGGTTGGAAGTATTCTTTTTAGCATTTCATATTCGTTTTCGTACTCGCGCGATGATGTCAACGAGCGAAATAGACAATGGTTCTTTCCCAAGCAGGAAGCGCAGGAAAACCCAAGCGACAATGAACGTGCCAAGTTTACCTGACGCACCCGATTACGTGTGAATGACCGTCCTTATACGTGGAAAACGGTAGCTGAGACGTTGATCGGCTTCTAAAAGAGCAACGGAAGAGTCGCAGGTAAAATTAGCGAGAACCTCTGTCGGATATCGATCGGCCCGCGTTTAAACGCACGTTTCGTAAACTCTACGGATTCGTCCGTTGATCGCGATGAATCGATCCTGTTAACAACGCGAATCAGCCTCTCGTTGCATTCATCTTGCACGACATCTCGAGCGAGAACCTCTTTCTTGAACCCGCTATTGAAAGAAACTATTCTACGGGGAGAAAAAGTAGCTTATAAATCAAGATAATTGATTCGGTCTATTCAATTCCTTATCCTTTGACGAGGAGTTTCGCGAAACGTTTCTACAGCTTTAACTGGGTTTATTCGCGAAGTTCACGGACCCTTTGTAACTCTGTATTGCCATGCTTTCTTCTCGAAGGAAATGTAACTCGTTAGCTGAGGAAATGTGGAAATGTACACGAATGCAATCGTAGGAAATTAAAAGTTTAATGGCGGATTCGTGCACGCGTTTTATTCGCGTTATCGTTCTTTATCCTTTGGATATCACGATGAGCTATTAGACGAGTCAATTTAGAGATTAAATTTTATCTTAGATTCGTCTAGATTCGTTTAGAACCGCGCCAATTTTAATCGTAGGTAGTAGAATCGAGGACACCTCGTTAATTTATAAATTTTATAAATAACTTCATTTATTTTCATAGTAGTTAATATCGTTTCTAAACCCCTGTATAACTGGAGTACATTCTACTCTGTGATCTATTTATAACTTAAATTCAAGGTTTTGGTCGATAAATTTTCTGATCTCCAGCGGAATAAAGCGAAGAATTAGTCGGTGGTCGCCGATAAGAAAGTCTTTCGTTTGGAAAATTCTGTGGCCCATTTCCGTCAACGTCATTACACGCGTTTAGATTTAGTCACGATTGCCTTTTCGTGTATGTTAACTTTACGTAACGAATGGATGCTGGTCTCGTGACGATACAAGTTTTCGATCAATCCCACTTTCCCGGAAGGAAACAATCTAACCGGTACCGTATCGAATGAGAAACCAGACCAGTCCGAGTGAATTAGGGAGTCAGACCCAGCATTGTGCGAATCGAGCGAATGATAGATGGAGCGTTACCTAAGAACCGAGACACCGATCGTTTGCTTCATGAGAAAGAATCGTGAAATAGATCGAAGTACCCTTCGATAGCTAGAAAAGACGGTGCACCTAAAATGTTACATCGAAGTATACATATTGTAGACATTCATTCCTATGGAAAATAATGTATAAGTATTTTATCGAGTAATTCAATGAAGTAAATAGTAATAATTTCTTGAGTAAAGATTTCATTCTAATAGCTGGACAGACTTCTCGATTTACATAAGTGGCCTCGTGCTCGTAAATAATCTCACACGGTAACTCCAAATTGAAAAGGCGTATAATTAAGGAATTTTTGGAATTAAAAGCGGGAGAAATAATAGGCGGGCACCCCTGCGAGGGTTGAGCAGAGAAATCGGCGCGATTCCGGGATTTAATTGCAAAGAAACGATGGTTCTTTCGTGGAGGGAAAACCATGGCGGCTATGCGGCGAATAGTAGTAAATCAGAGGATCAAGCAGTGGGTTTCCGCGGTCGCCGCTATTATCTCTTTCCGAGAAATGTTTAACCGAATCGCCGAGGGTAAATCGATGGCGCAGTTAGGCCTTCCAGCGTCGGAGCCATCGGACGTTCGTTTCCGCGGAGAGGGCGAAAAAAGGCTGTCAAATAAAAGCCTATATTTCGAGGCTCGCGTTTCCCGGATCTTTTCACGAAGCAATTACTTTGTCGCCGCGAGCTCGCGCAGATCGTCGTTAACTTTCGAAGCTCGTCGATCGTTCGGTGCGAACGTTTCACGATCCCGTTGCCGAGGAATAAACGGAGCGGGAACCGAGGAGACCGCGAGGAGAGGAAGAGGCTGAAAAACTGGAAGGTCGGCTAACGGCGGATAAGCGAGACGAATCGTGGTCCGGCCACGGGCAACTGGAAAGCGTGACGATTAACGGACGTGGCAACGCGACCCTTCGGGAAGAATCGAACCTTTCGAAGTAAACGCGTCAAGCCTCTCGAATCCGCGGCGAAACGACAAAGGAACCAAAACCTTCGGCTCCGTTATTTCGACGAACTCGGTAACTCGAGAATGACTCGCCGATTTTGCCTTCTTTTTAGCTACGCTCAACGATACTCGAATATCTGCAGAGATTCTACTAATTATTGTGTCCTTTCGAAAGAGATTCGTAAAAATGTGAAATATTATTACAAAAGTTTGTTGTTCAAACCGTGAGACGAAAAATCAGGTCGCACAGTTTTATAGGCTACGATAAATCATCGATTTTCGACGTGATTAATGATGGTAACCGGTTAAACGTGATTTATGCTCGACTATTCTCACATTTACAGACAATATAACCGCATTACAATAACTCGATACATTGAACACGTCGAATAGATAGTTGCTCTAAAAATACTTTTCGTCGCAACGTCACAGTTCTACATTCACGCGGGATAAACTGTTTTATCGAGCAAGAAAATTCTTGATTTACACCAATTAAACTACTTTAGAACTTGAAACAAGAAATGATAAGAAAAATTGTTGGAGCGAATTTTCACGGTAACGAAATCGATCGGCGGAATTTGCAGACGTTTCGATCCCATCTGGTAGTTCCGTTTCCGGTTGGTCGGAAACGTTTGGCCGCACAAAGCGTTTCGCCGGGATCCAATCTAATTTCTCTCGAAAACGTTTAACAGGTTCCTCAAACGTAGCGAGCTGCGGCGTCGCGACGTCTTAATGGAACGTCAGGTTTATTCTGCGCGGTGGGAATGCTCGTTGCACCGGAAGTGGCGTTGCGGAGGAAGCTCGCGTTCCTAATGGGTTGTTCGCGACGACCCGGTTTATCGCGTTCGATTTTTCGCGCGCGTCCGAACGCGACAAAAAGTCCCGGGATCAAAGAAACACAGAGAGAAGCGAGGGAAGAAAGCGTCGAGCAACGAGCAAAATGAAATTGATGGCGAAGACGTCGCGTTTCCGGTTCGCCTTTCGAGGACGTCGCGGAAAGAAGATGGAAGAGGACGCTTTTTCGACGATCGTCCAAAGAATTGGAACACGCAGATACGAACACCAAAAGCGTCTCGAAACATTCGTTTCAATTTAATCCGTGAATCGCGCCAACTCTTCTTCTTTACACGTGTTTTTAAATGCTTCTGCGTTTAAGCACGACGAATTATCTTCTCGCAAAAATTTCTTGCGGTGAGATTCTCGATACTCGAACGAACCGCTGTACCGAATTATGTAACCTTGACAAATCCACGCTACTGTCAATTTTCTGCGACGAAAACCGATCGATAGACCTCGAGTTGTACGCGAACCGTGAAATCCAGAATTCGTATCCCTTTATCGTGGATTTAGGTGGCTCACCGTCCCCCTAATCAACGATCCTCGACATTTTCATTCCGACGGTTCACAGTCGATTTCGTTGATATTCTTTGAAACGAGACGGAAAGTTTGTCGAGACGGTCCTTTGTTAAGATTTACTGGAGGATCGTCCGCGTGATAAATTTCGATTACGTGGGCCGCGGCAACCCCTCGAAGAAAAGGGTTGCGGCTGGTCGTAGCGGGTCGTTGGTGACCGGAATAATTAGGATCAACGGGAAAGAAAATATCTAAGCGTGTCACGTAAGAGCGTTTTCAAAGGAACCAACCCTGGCACAAATGTATTCACAGCGGGGTGGTCCGAGTGTGCGGTAAGAGTCAAAAGACATTAGCACAAAAGACCGCGGAAACGGCCCTTCAAAAGAGGCACCACCATCCTTCCGCTTACAATTAGGAAGCCGGATTAGTATAACGAGTTTTCCTGCCGTTTACGTACGAGATGCGTCGCCTTAAGACTTTTAAATGGCGACCTGAAAACCACGTTACCTCCCAACCAGTTCTCGACACCGACTACCCGAAGGAACGCCTTTTTCTTTCGAGTTCGCTTCGCACGATAGAACAGGTGCACAATGAAATTTCACTTTTCAGCCAACCTTTCTGCAATTTAGACTTTTCTTATTATAATACCGACGTTCGATTTCGAGGACGAAGTATGGAGAGTTCAGAATTTTTAAATTTCCGAATTCTCAAATTCTGAAATCTATCTCTGGTTTCGAATATACTCGTACGGGTCTTGTATGTATTTGCTATTTACTCGAGAGCATCCAGTCCAGAGTCGAATCTATTTGCGATATACTCGTATTCTGTCGCTATCGAGAAGAGTCTCGCAGGGGCGGAGAGCGATCGACGAAGAAGGACCGTAGGTGGAGACGAACTAAAAGAGGTGGAGATGAAGAAGAAGTAAAAAAGGGGGTGGAGAAGGTGGGAGTTAAAGAAAAGAAAGTGACGCCGGTTGCGTGCGGGTGGTCCCCTAAGGCCTAAGGCATAGGTAGATCGCAGGGACGTGACGCGTTTTTACTTGCTTCTTAGAATACTTTCTTCGCCGATTTTCTCCATTTTTATACCGCGATCACGGCCGTGCATGAAACCCTCGAAACTCGATATGCGTTAACCGCGATCAATGGGACTCCGTTGTATCCTTTTCATCCTCTCTTCGCCAAACTTTACGCGATTACGCTTTCGTTATGCCTTTGTAAAATCAATTTAGCCGTTCTCTCTCCTTTAGTCCCCTTTTTATTCGACAAGCCTTTATATAATTCGCTACTGTATTACGTATATTATAAGCTACTTGTGTTCACTTTGCAAACCTCTATTAATTGGGTCTATTAATTGGAATATTATTTCAGACACCGTATTGAATCATCGACTAGCTGTAAATTTATATACTTTAAGCTAGAGCAAAAGTAGGGTTAAATACTTGTTCGGGAGAAGTTTGTATTTTACTGGTTGTTTTTCGTGAGGCATTAGAACGAACTCGAAAACAAGATAACTCAGAGGAAGAGAAAACACTCGGAAATATTTTCAATGCCGATTTCGATCATTCGCCGCCGGCCGGGTTATAATTCCGTGGACTTTCATTTCACGCCCGGCCAACAAATGTCCCGTGGCACAGCTGTTTTTGACAAATCCAGTAATCATATTTCATCCCCCGGCGAAAGTTCGCTGGCTAGCATCGACTGGCCGTATTCAACGTTTTTCAACGACCGACCACGCGTTATCACGCGGCAAGTTTTCACCATTTTTTTTCCCCTCGCCGAGCAGAAAACGAAATAAAAATGCTTGACACCGGATTTGCCAGACGAGTATACCCCAATTAGGTTGCACGAGTTTCGATAACTTTTTATTAAACGCGTATAGGGCGAATATCGTTTCGGGAATTTACAACGGACCTTATTGCTCGATACTGTGCGTCGAAACATCTATTAAGCTCTGCGAACGATGACCGATATACCCTAACTGTTATCCTTTTATTTTCGTCGAAAAAGAAATTTAGATAATTAAAAATGCATAGAGATTAAATAAATTAAAAGGGCAAATATTCTGTATCTTTTGTTCCGGTTATAATTTCATCCAGTGATTTGTGATCACTCGGTCGAGCAGCCATTCAAGATAACGAGAGAGCAACGTTTATGCAGTAACTTCATCCCATATTATTTCTCTGGTGCGCCATTCGCAAATCCTGCGAGAGCGCGCAAAAATAAACGATATTCCAACTTACGGAAAACAGAGGGTCCGTGAACCCTCGTATAATTTAATTAGGAGTTCATTAACGAATTACAGTATAAGTCCGCAGTTAAATCATCCGCGCAGGTGTATCGTGAACTCTAGTTATTCGCTCTTGCTCCGAGCTGATTTACTTCGTAACAAATCTGAAACGAATCCGTGAAACTAGAGAGAACGAAATAACCAAAGAAATAGAGCCACTGTCGTCTACCGCGCTTGATTATGACGACAAATTAGTCTGCGTATACAAATTGTTACTTTTCGTACCGATTCAATGTTGATATTGAAGTTGTATAAGCACGGAATACCATAAAATCTACCAATCAAGCATCTATCGTAAATTATCTAAAAACTTGAACATGTTTATCAAACAATTTCCAACGAATTATTTACCTTTATCCACAGTTACGTTCCTATTCGTTCCACGTTCGAAGACGCGCTCGCTTTTGTAGCACTGATATATCCCCGTCAGCTTTAATGCCGTTTTAAATTATCGTCCGGTTCACGCTACGGCTAAAAAAATAACTAATGAACCAATCAACACGAGCCTTAAACCCGAGAGTAATTTATATCGAAGGAAAAAATTGTTTGGAAGCGACCAGAAGCAGCGAACAAATTGAAACACGAAAGTCGACTGCTTCCATCGAATCCCCGGATTACAGCGCGGAATATACGAGGCAGCCGAGCTCGCGGAGCATCTCCGATGTATCGAGCGTCCGAAAAAGAAAAGGGAGGGAAAAAAAAGTAGAAAGACACAGGGTCCGTTATATTTCATCCTGCTTTACGATGCAATATATTATTACCATTTTCTATTATCTCGTCGGACGTTGCGTCGGCGCGGGTGGCGCTGAACACGCTCGGCACCGAAACACGTCTGCGAACAGGAACCACGTGCGACACGTTGCCCCAGAAAAGGAACAGGGTGTCCATTTGTACAGTCTGGCCGACTCGTAAATCCGCAAAGGGGACCGAGCCGACAAGGATGAGCCGAGAAACCGAAGAGGATGGAGCGGTCGAGAACTCGAGATAGGATCAACTTCAATATGTACTCGCAAATCTGAGACCAGCCCAAAACAACGCTTTCGTTTCGACGGGATTGGATACACTGCTCATAAAATCCCTCCTTTCGTTCTCTGTACTTGTTAAGTACCTGAATCCTACAAGTTGTATCGCGGCCTGACCGATGAATTTCAGGATGATTTTCGACCGCAGTGTCGATGGTAGGCTAAGATAGACAATTTTCGTGGTAACGAAGGTCTATACAATTTGTGAGCACATAGTTAGAGTAAATCTGTCGAGAGGAACCATCGGTAGCGAACTTCAGCAAGGCTTACGAACGAGTTCACCAGGAAATCAAATCATTTACTTTGGTTCTCCTTGTCCGCTCGCAGCCAAAGTTCGGAACGAGCGATGTTCTGAAATATATCGGTCCCCAGTTCCAAAGTGGCACGATTTAATAATTCGTCCATATCCACAAGTTGTTCGGCCATTAAAAGTTCCTATCGTCCGTGTACCCGTTAACCAAGCCATTTCGAGACGGTCGACGGTTGGCAAAGTTCGTCACACTCGATTCTCGTCTCGCATCGATACGATCGACCAGGAGGCAATTCTCTTTGTCGTCGAGACATCGGTTCTCGTCGGAGCGATTCGACGACGTTGGGATCGGAGCAATCGCGAGATTGCCGCGGTTTTTCCGACCCGTCGATACGCGTCGATGAGTCTGCCCGCTTCCGCGACCGAGCGTCCCTTTCTGTCTTTATTCACGGCCGCGTTTTCATGCAACGATCTCTCCTACGGCGAGTACGCCGACCGGAGGGATCGCCGTGGTTGGTCTTTGCGAAAAAAAAAGCCATAGTGGAAATTGCTGTTACGGCTGCACGACCGAAAGCCCTGCACGCTTCCTCCGCGAACGTCGGAAAGAGAGAGAACACGAGCATTCGAGCGATCACCATCTTTCCTCGCAACGTACAACTTGTAGCCATGACCATTATCCCTGCCCGTGGATCCACTATGCTGCTCCACTCACGTTGCCAGGCTATGAATTCGAAAATGAAAGTCCTTCGCTTCGCGGAATCGATCGGGTTCAACGGATCTTCGAGTCTAGGAAAATACCGAGTCTTTTGCGAACTTGTTCAACGAGGAACGCGTTAAGCTTCTCTAAACATTTGGGAATTTAGGAATTCGAAATTGCAAAATTAGGATTTTGAAGTTCGGAAAATTGCTAGCTTAGAAATTTGAAAATTCCAAAGGAAAAAAGTTCGAAATTTGATCGGGTATACTTGGATACAGTGTACCGGAGGGCATGGACGAACAGGCAGATCGTGACGAGGGAACGTACTTGGCAAAAATAGCCAAGAAAAATGGTGTCCGAAGTGACCTTTTAATCTTCCGGGACATCTTGCGGTCCCTTCGTTAGTTATACGATACGAGTTTCGGATGTAATAAACGTTATTGATAGAGATTCACGAGGTAGATGATTACGAGTAACAGACACCTGTCAATTTTACGTTCCTTTGAAAGCATCGGGCAACGTCGTCGAGCACGTATGAATCACCGAACCAGCTGATTTCCAAAAATGGCCAACGATGTGTAATTATTTTGATACGCGATACATGTCGACAAACTTACGTACGGGATCTCTTACGATATTATCGAGAAGCTTCAAATGTAAATTTAGCGTATGTCGTCATTCGTGGTAATACAAGTTTCCTTTGCACTGTCATACAAAACTTATGCTTTACTAATGACATTAATAACGCTAATCATACCGTAAGACTCGAAAATAATAAACTCGATGATGCGATAAGACACGATAATGACCAACTTGATACTATGATAAGACATAGTAACGATAAATCTGATAATACGATAAAAGTTAATAATGGTCGACTTAATATGGTAATACTTGATAATAATAAGCTGGATGATACGATATGATTTAATAACGATAAACTTGACAATATAGTAAGGCTTAATAAAGACAAACTCGATAACACGATAAGACTCAGTAATGCTAGACTTCATAGTATGATAATATTTAATGGTAATAAGCTTGATAACGTGATGAGACTGGATAATGACATAGTTGATACTATGATAATACCGATAAATTTGATAATAGCACCTGTACATGCTGAAAGAACTCGGAACAAAATAATTTTTATCACAGGAAATGCTACAAGATTTCGTACACGCGAAAAATGTTTAAAAAGAAAGGCCTTAAATGCACTCTGGCAGATAATGTCATGTAACGAGAACGTAGAACAAGGTAATTTCGTGTTCCTGTCTTACGATTCGCGCCGTTATCGCGCGATAGGTAATCAAAATCGACACCACGATTATCGAATGAAACCGGAAGGACCTCCCGGTAAACGAGAGTGCACGTTTAAATCGATTACAAAGGAAGAGAAAAAGGAAGAGAGGAACGGAACAAGAGCGGATTCGAAAAGAGAAGGATCGGTGGGCACGGATGGCTGTTAAAAATGGCCGGCGTAAAGTGCACGAAGCGTGCAATGGTAACCGGGTGGAAGATCGCAAATACGTAAGAATGGCAGACAACAGGGGCCTTTGGTAAAAGGGCGAACGCACGAAGAGGAGGGCAGAGAGTCGTTAGGTGCCCCGGGCAACGGCCGCCATATTTTATTACTTAAACGGCATGCCGGGTAGGTTGTTTGTTGGTTAAACAAGGAATTAATGCCGCGGTAATCTGTCATTACGGATACTCGTGCAGAAGGACCCGTGGTTGCATGCTGTTCTCCTTCTGTTCTCTTTCCTCCCAGCCTCTTCTCTTTCTCTTCGATCGCAACATCGCTTTGTCTATCCCTTTTCCTCTCTCGTACAACTTTCCTCCGTGTTCCGCATAATTCCAGATTGGTTCTTGCAAAAACACCGGCGATAAAAAAAGGCAACAACCGAGAATCGACGTTGCACATTGTCCCTCCTCGACGGTTGATACGCACGAAGCGTGTCATTGAAGCGCGACGCCATCGGCGATCCATCATCGAAAATGCCAGGAAATGAATAATGGACGAATCATTGTTGCCGCTCCGAACGGTTCCAACCTGCACGAACCGATCGAAATCATTTACGAATCTTTGGCCATCTTGTATTTTCAAGTTCCTGCATATTATCACCTATAGCCCAGATTTTAAGCTTGAATTTCCTATATTTCAAAACTTCAAAGTGTTCAATCTCCGAGTCCAAAAATTAAAAACACCGAGAATGGAAGGAATATTTTTGAACGATCGTTTCTTAAGATTCATAGTGGAGATGCATGTAGAAAGGAAATTTCCTGTCGATCTTGAACATCGGATGGAAACGCTCAGCGGAACGTTGGTATTTGTCGAAAGCAGTGTTAACGCCGTGATTACGCCTCCTCCTGCCAATTACCAGACTCCTCGTCGGCTGCTATATCTATAGCGATAATAATCGACTATCCGTCCCGAGTATCCGAACCTCTTCGTGTTATTCAATCGCTTCGTTCGACACGCGAACTCGTGTATTCGAATCGAGCACTTTGCTTAGAAAGAACCGGCTCTTTCCGATCATTTCATACCTGCTATTAGATGAACTTTTATGAAACGCGATTGAGTCGTTTTCGTTTAGTACGTTCGTTCACTCTCATGGAACTTAGACTTTTGTCCGCTTCTCTGACCATTCGTTAACGAGAAAAGCGTGATCTTTCTAGAAAACTAGGATAGCGAACTCGTCTTTCCGAATTCCTAGAGCTTATCCCATGGTGGCTGTACATATAATCTGAGCGCTGAAGCTAAATATCCTTGCTCCTTCCGGTATCGCGAAAAGACGATTCGGTTGGTCCCACGATGACAAAGTTTTCTACGATATTACGGTTCGGCGTGGAATATCTGTTAGGTAAATTGGCTGAAACTAGGCTATCTCGTTTCCACGTGTCACGGAAGCGAGAAAATTCTTGAAGTGCCCGGTGGGAGTATGGATGTTTAGAAAGCGGGAACACCGTGAACGTATACCATTATATACGTACACCGTACGCATACACGCTTCGGAACGGCTTGCTGGCTTGCTGTAAGTGTGTTTACGTGTACATGAGGGTGGCTCTTCTTAAGGGCTAACGATGCGTGGTAAGTGAGAGATTTAGGGCGACAGCGTTGGAGGGGAGCCAGAGTTTCGAAAGAGCATTAACGGGAGTGCTTAGAAAGAGCACATTTTCTTCCTAGATTTATCGCTGTTATTTAATCGTAACGCTTCCACGCTATTGTTTCTCACCACTCGAAACAATTCCGATACTTCTGATCTAACGCTGTTTATTACCTTGCTATTTAAAGCGTCCTACAGTCACAATTATTTACGGTAACGATCGCTTCGTTCTTCGATTCGTGCTTCGTTACTTCTCATTCTTTATCTTTGCACTTGTTATCTTACGGAATTGATCTAATATTGCCACGCGATGCCTGGCGACAACGAGTATACTTGTCTATAAATAACTTTAAGTAACTATAATTATAACTAAAGATTATTCACGCGGATAATATTCTTTTGCGTCATGAATTGTAGCATGTTACTGTTCCACTGCGGATGTTTATGTATTTATGATATATTTCGAAGTCTCCAAAACGTGTAATCTACAGACGGATCGCATGGTTTATTCATGCTTTGACCTTAATAAATCGTAAATGCATAAACATTCGCAGTCTATATCATTTTCTATGTATTTCATACGTGAATATACATAAACATTAATTGTCTACGTTGCATACTTGTTGCCTAATAAGTAAATCCACGCGAAAAACGTAAAGATTACGAGTTGAACTATCGACTCAAACATGAAAACGCGTGAATCGTGATCGACGTATCAAAATTGATTAAGACGCTCGTTAACGAGTCCTCAGTCGATGTTTAGAAACGTTTCGACACGACGAACCGTTGTCCATCGAGGTGGAACACGACGTGGCTCGTTGAAAACGTCACCAGAAATAATCGACGTCTAGCCTCGAAGGCGATAGCTATCGGATCGGGAACGACCAGCTAATTGTAGCGAACAAGCTCGCCTGTCTTTAAATGCAGGAAATAATGCATTTCGTGAACCAGTCAATCGGTCATCTTATTATGGGACGCATCGAACGATGAGCAACTATGACTAAGGTGGCCGGATCATCGGGTTCGAACAATTAAATTGTCTCGAGTGGAGAGCAGCTGTGCCTTCTCTTCGACTAACAAGGCGGTAATAACCTACCTCTCCGGGGTTATGCTTCTTTTTCTAACGCTTTCTCGCTCTTTCGGGTTAGTATCTTCGTCGAAGATCGTTTAACTTGATCCATCGGCAATTTAGAATTTTAAAGCTTTTGTCATTTTGGAATGTTATAACTTTTGTTAAAGCTTCAGAATTTTAGGACTTTAAAATATTGAGATGTCGGAATGTCAGAAGAGTTTCGACCTCTTAAAGTTTGAGAAGATCAAATTCAGATCATAATTGATTAGTATATGACTAATTCCAGCAAAGAACATGCCCATATAGCATTCCGTGAAGTAGACAAGTTGAAATATAAACATAAGTGACCTCGAAAGATATAGAATCATTATTATCTGGGGATTATAGAAGGAAGCATGAATGGCCATAACCGTGAAGCTGGGATTTAGAAACGATGGCTGCGCTGTCCGTGAAACAGCAGGTGCTCTCGTCAAAGAAATCGAAGAAAATAACGCTCTCCATCCACGTTTCTCTCTTCCTAATTCCATCTTAATCAGGAGGATCGTTCGCTTTGATCCGACTGAGACTGAAGAGACGTGGGTCCGTTCTCCGCGTCAGGAATCGGTCGTTCACGCGTATAAAAGCCGAAAGAGAGAAGATAATCCTCTCGGATACCTTTGGACACGTCGTTTCGTTGGGAACGAGAACAATTCGACGAGGAAGAGGTTAAAAACTTTACTCTCGGGAATCGAGACCATTTACCTCGGCGCATTCAATCCCGTTAACTTTATTAAATTAACAGTCTACCGTACCTGTTACATTTCCCTTATTTATCTTTCAATTTCTTCACATTTTCGAATATCGAAAATTACAAAATGTCGCAATTGGCAAATATGAACGCTTAGGAGTATAAAGATTCGAGTACCTGGAAATGTAGAAAAATGTGGAATATGTTAAAAATTTGGTAATTTGGAAATTCATCGAGTCCGACGAATAATAAGGAATAATGGTGTTCCGAGAAAGGTAGAAATTGCAATCGTAGTTTGCGTATACGTACGTACTTATCTGAAGGAAGCTCGCAACCGAGTGTACTTAGCCGCATCGATATGCTTTTCTTTATTGACCTACCTTTGCCTATTTCCAATAGCGAAAGAAATAACGTATACTTAATGCGAAGATACCGTACGCGACGTTGATAGCGAACATGTTAAGTGCAAAAAATGGTAGCTATTTGTTGGTAGCAGCGACGCTGGTCCACGGTACGGCGGCATCGGGATCATAAAGCCGCGTACTCGATAGGAAAGAACGAAAGAATCCTTTTTTGGGATGGCGAAGGCGAGGGGGGTTCGAGGGAGACGGGGGGCGAAGAGAAACACCAGGAACAGGCATCGATCTCTCTGTCGGATAATTGCGGGCTTCTTCGACGCGAGCTTTCGGAGTGCAACGGAACGCGATTCGCCGCACGAGATTCTTATCTCAAAGGATGGCAAAGTAAAGTAAAGGGCCATTACCTGTTCGCAAACTTATTTTACATTATTCCCGGACCGATGTATCGGTGCCCCGGCTCCGATTCCATGCCCCTATAATTCGCATTATTCCGCGGAAAGGTATCGCGAGCTCTGATGCTCTCTCGAGAGAGGAGAACCGTGCTTCGGTTCGTGGATTTCTTTCAGCGACCCCTTCGCCGGATCGTTAACGATTATCGATCAGATAGAGCTACACGAGAGGTAATTACACTCGCTATGGAATTTATTAGGATAGCTTACCAACCGGAACTTGTATTCCTCTCTTTCCTCGCTGCGAAAAAACTTTCGAGAGTGACGCGCTACCTTATCGACAAATATTTCAAATATCGCGATACCGCTGTCGCATAATCAGATCTGGACACTCCTACATTAAACACTGGGAAGCATATATTTACATATATTTGAACAAATTGAACAAAGTCGAACGATGGTCCAAGTGTATGAAGGTAGCAAAGAAGTTTGAAAATTTTTGTCGAATTACGAAGAATTCGCGCGACAGAAGTTTGCGCGATCCGCGTGGAAAGCAGCTGGACGTGTGTAGAAGGGCGAGAGAGAAGGATAGAGGCTCGTATATAATAATACAGGTCGTGATCGTTTCCCTGGCCAACATTAATAGTACTTATCTTCCGTACAGCGTACACTATACGTGGTAATTACCGTCCAATCTTGGAAGGACCACCGGGTCTCTACGATATAACTCTTGCCAGTTTGCTACTTGAAGGCGTGCGTGTTCGTTTTTCGACGAATCCCTTTTTGTGCCCAGCTCTTTCTTTTTCTTCCTCCTTTCCATCGTTCTTCTGTTCCATCTCTCTTTCTCTCTCTCCCGCGTTCCCTTCGGACGAGCGAAGATCCTCTATGAGAGCGGCTCGAAACGAGCGTGGATTTAAATTTAATTTAACGCTTTCACGTACCGTCACGATAACGAGCCACTGACAGCCGATTATAATAATCATCGTAGTAGAAAAGTATTTCGTGGGGATGCGTTTCAGGGCCGAACAGAGCTGTAAAGCCGACAGATTAACCCGTCAACGTTGTCCGCTCTCTTCCAACTTGCCACGGTTCTTACATCCTACGGCCCACTCTTCTCATCGACGAATAATTAAGTATGTGTTTATTCGTCGAGGTAATTGATATTTCGTCGAGGTACGCTTTCGGCATCTTTGCTGTCAAACGAACAATCTAATATTTTCTATTAGAAGACGAAACCTAGGAATTGTGAAGCTGAGAAATTTGGAAGTTTAGAGAATTCCGAGATTGAGAATCTGTTTAGAAACCCCAACTTTCACAAATTTGGAACTCCGGTAACTCAGAAGCAAGAAACTCGCAAAAACCTTCTACCTCCATTTGCGCACATAAGACATCTATTACCTGTCAGCCTTGAATACTCCATTTCGAAGGACCTATCGTAACTTTCCACATAGTATTCCGATTACGATTTCTGACAACGTAGGCCTCGAAGCAATTCAGAACTAGCAAATCAAACGAACAAAGGATTTCAAGGCGAAACAATATTTGAGATCCTTTGGTCAAACAACGGGCGCGCAGGTCCTGGAAGTTACAGGTACGAGGAAAAAATTAGTAGGGTCGTAAAGTTTCTTCGTGACGAGATTGTCGAGTGTCTAAGTCACATCCGTGGAAATAAGGGGCAACAATATAAAAGTTACAACGTAGCCTAAAGGTTAGAGTCCAAACCTGGTGGGTGCTTGTTTAGGACGGAAGTCTGTTAGGCGAACTCTCGAGTGGCGACGTTTCCTTAAAGTCGTCGGAAATTACTGACCGATCGTGTGTTTGGACAGTGCAAGGCGTAAACGGGGCCGTTAACGAAAAACGAAGCCTCCATAAAGCGACATAATGGACGGCCTTAAAATCATTTTCCTGCCAGCTACGGCTAAATGTCCTGTTTAACTGTGAAATACGACCGGCCGTGGCAGATGCAACGTAATAAAATGGTAATAAGTAGCTGCGGACGTTCGTTGGCTAAATAATGTCTCGGGGTCGCATTGAATTTTCCAAAACCGTAAATACTTGGTCGTTACAGTGGAAATCGGTAATCGGAGCTTTACACAAATATCATCTTTCTATTATCGGTAGGGATTCGAGGACTTTTCGACTAGGATACTAGTTGGATATGACACAGTGATTCAAGGATAATATTATGAATGAGAAACGTAGAGACTTCTGAAGCAAGATAAAGCATACGAACACAGCTCCTAATTCTCGGCATTCGTCATGTATTCAAAATGGAACTGTAAACACGTATCGAAAGGAACTTAAACGCTATGTAATCTGATAGAGAAGCGTGTATAGAGAGTCGGAAAGAAGCCGGCAACATGTTAATGGAGGGAAGAAATGTAGAGTAAGGAAGGGGAGTTAAGGAAGCGATACGTTCTATCAGCGAGTTGTTGGCAGAGAGGTTCGTTAACGGCCGCGTGAAACACACAACATTCCAAGTATTTATCGGGTTCCCATTAATAGTCGAGCCACGGTGTGTCGTAGAGTTGCTCCGCGCTCGAGTGGAGACCACTTAAGGGGCTGAGAGAAGCGGAGTAGCTAGCAAGGTGCAAGGATACACGAAAGACGATGATCGCCGGCAGCTGTTGTCTCTTCTCCGGATCCAGGGTGAGCCGAAGCGTTAACAACAAGCTAGTAACACGGTAGACGACAGCAAAGACCCCCGAGGAGCTCAGCCAAAGAGGGGCGAGAAGGCCGCGATACCGCTCGAAAACTTTCAGACTGTTCGACGAAAGGTTGATCTCGTTAAATATGAATACCGGAAGACAACGCGGCGTTACCCAGCTTCCTCTTATATTTCCAAAGAAAACTCGATGCTTCCGCCGTTCCTCTAGCTATACGTATACACGCCGAATATACACAGGATCAGGCTGAGAACAGGATGTCCAACAGGGACACCTTTTTCCCGGCGAACGTTGTTTATTGATTCTAATGGAGGTCCAAGCACTCTTGTGAAACGCGGTTCCTCGAATCGAGGAGTATCGATTTTTAATTATCGTACTTGTAGGCAGTTTGTAGGAAAAAGTATTTTATCGATGCTGATTCGTACTTGGCAATTTAAGTAAAGATTGGGGAAAAATTTGTCGAGTTGCGATATTCGTAGGGCGAAAATCGGGTGCAGGTAGGGTGGTGCTGCGTAGACTTGTCCTTATCGAAAGGAAGCGTAGGTTGCATCGGCAGGAGTCGCAAACTATGACTGCTCCGATGAGTAGGCGTACGTGACGTTCGGCGTAACTGTTCCAATTTGGCGGGACAGTAAGGAAATTGGTTCGATCATAGCAACTCACGTATTTACCCACTCGCTGGGATGTTTGATCGCGGATATATTGGCGAAGAGAGGCGAAGGCACGCACGGTGGTCTCGCGGTGTGGTCTTTGGGTCGAGAAGAGTCCGCTGATAGCATTCTCACACACTCTCTTCCTCTCTCCTTCCCGCTTTCGCCATATTCTTCCTCGCTCTCGTCTCTCTCTCTCTCTATCTCTCGACTTGTCTCTTCGTGCTCTTCCTGCTTCCACTTATCTTCTCGTCCTTCCTTCCCCATCATTTTCTTCCTCTTCTTCTTCTCCCGCTTCTTTCTGTTCGTGTTCTTCGAGAAGCACGAGAGAGGCTTGCACCCAGTTCCCGAATGAGCCGTGATTTTTCGCAAGCTCTCGCTAGCCTCCCTCGGCGGTATAACGTACAATTACCCGAAGACCAGATTACACGGGGCATGGGAGAGGCTCTCCACGCTCGTTATGCCATCACAAAGGCCCGTTCACATTGGCCCACTCGAGAATAGCCCCGAAGAGGCACCGCGGAGAAGCCTTATCGTTTCCTTGGTCAGAATCGGTGTACGCGTTGCCTCTTACCTGCCCTCCAGAATTCAACGTGTTCGCGTCTAGATCGATATTTCAGGTACTCGCGGCCCATGGGAGTGGTTCGACTGCCATTAAAACGGAGAACGATCCTGGAAAACTGCTCGATCTTTTCTACCCTTTTCGTCCTTCCTTCCTTCCTTCCTTCCTCTTCTTCCTCCCCTTCCCGCCTTCTTTTTCTTCGCGCCTCCCTGCTCTGTATTCCGTCTGGAGTGTAATTTGTTGTTGAAAACAAGCATGCCGTCGCGTTTGATCTTTCGCTATCGATCGCGCGAAATTGCCTGTAGAAGCTTTCGGCTGGCTGGACCGAAAGTGAATGCAATTGAAAGTTGCCAGTATCGGCTATCCACTGATTTTAATCGCTCGAACGGATCGGTAGTTAGATAAATTAATGGACTCTGGATAAAGTCGGCAATAATCTTCGGTAATTACTCGGACCATTTGATTAACGCTTCGTCTTCATTCTCGAGATGAAATCTTCGGAATCGTACTTTAACTATTGGCTGAAGTCTAATAGACTACTGTTGCTTCGTAACATAAATATTATAATTATAATGGATGACATTTTTATTTTTCAGTTGGGTCGAATACGACGTTGCGCGTGTCGAAGTTGAGAAATGCCGAAGGCAAGACAATCTGGTGACAGATAGAGAGTTTGCAGATAGAGAGATAGAGAGTTTGCAGTTTCCCTTCACGAGATATGCGAGATTCCTTGTAAGTACTTATCTGAAGCTTTCCGAGTACTTTTATCTCTTGTTTTTGTTGTCGGCAGCTTATTTTGCTTTACACCGTTGTAACGTGGTCAAACAAGTCCGTAATTTTCCGCAATTTCACGGTGGTGGAAACTTTTCAATTTTAGAGTTCATGAATTTGTAAATTTCCAAATTCCTACATTCTCGCCTATAGTTTCAAATCTTTTAATTTCTGAGGATCCAAGTTTGTAAATTGAAAGTTTCTGAATGTCGGTATCATATAACTACGGTGTTTTCGAAAATTCTATGAACATCGTACAGCATCGCACTTGACTTTATCTCGATGTTATCGTTAAGTTTCTGCACAAACTTCCCAGACGAGCCTATGCGATGCATTGCTGTACACGATACATAATTATAGGATCACTGATCCAGACTTTGTTGCTCCGAAAGGTGTCTTTTACTTTAGAAACCTTCAGTCTGCAACGCGATCTAAACGTATCCGATGGTTGGGTCATTTTCTTGAATTATCTAGAAACACGAACCCCTTATTGCCGTGAGTACAGTGTAGCATAGCACAGTGCTCGGTTAACACTGCAAACTCAACAGAATGTGGCCTTTTTAGAGAATCCTCTTCGCACGAAATTCGCACGAAATATTTTCTAACTGATCTTCATTTTCTTTAGTTTCTTTCGCTTTTGTTCTTTGTAAAAAAATTTGAAGATCGACGCAACCGTGTGATATTATTTTTTACAATAACATCATGAAAAAGGAGAAACATAAGATCATCGAAGACTTCGTTTCTGTAACTCGCAAAGTAATATAATTTTAAAGGCTGTTGCCTTAGTCGATCGTATGAATACTCGAAAGCGATCGATTGAAGCAGTCGGAGGAAACTTAGACAGTTTGTATTCGTAATTACATGCAATCGAAGTAATTTGATTATTTCAATAGTTGAAAGACATTTGAGTAATTAGAAAATATTAAACCGTCTGCAAGATAAATTATTCGAGTAATCTTGAAACGTAGTAAGTAACTAAATACACTCGAGTAATAACGAAGGAGGTGCTAAATTTAATTACGTTCGTTCTGCTATTACTTCGGTTTGCATATTTTACAAAATTTACAAAATTTACAAAGGACAACTTTATTTTTTACTGGGCATATAGCACACAATTTATATCATTATTGAATAGTTTTCACTGGGAAAAAAATTTGTATTGAGCAGAACTTTATTGAGACAAGTTTAATAATGAAAAATTGACGTGGAATTTTATAAGAAGGAACTCGTACGTCGTTGAATATACATAAGATCTATTGTGTGGATGAGACTTTTTGCAGTTGTGTAGTGAATTGTGCGACAGAACTTTGTATGATTTGTAAAAAAATTTCGCTGCAGTAATATGTTATGAATTTGCGTATTTTCGTAAAGGTCGACACTGTTCGTATTTGACATGGCCCGGAGAGCCGGTAAACGTCGAACAAAGCTCGCCTCGTTAAGAGAGTGGAGGCAATCGATCGGGCAGGTTGCATCGAGCGGACACAAAGCGACAAGATGGGGTTCTCGCTAATAAATACACCGTTAGCAGGAAACATAAACGTCCCTATCCCGTAGTCGCCTCGTGAACAGTTCTCGGGTCTCGACTAGCGACAACGTAATAAGCTAAGCGAGCCTCGGGGCTGCTGGCCGGATGCTCGCTCGCGGACACTCTCGTTTCTCTACGAGAACCGCTCGTCCAATTACTGATTAACGATCTCGCCTCTGTAGAAAATAATTATAAAAGTTCCAAGAATGCCACTTAACCCCGGGGGCGCATAGCGCGACACCGATAGAACAGGGAGAACCTCTCCTTTCGCTTCGTCCTCGCTATCCTTCCGACCTTAGACCCTCCAGCTAAACACTCGCTTCCAATCTACGCTTTCTTTCGATAACAATATCTCTAGCGGACCTACCTTCTGATGTCTTTGATTTAGGGAAAATCGCGGATCGTTAACAGGAACCTGCGTTATTATACGCTACCCCTTTAACTAATTGTAAGGGAAGCTGTTCTCGAGTATTACAAGTTTCGGAGAATTTAAGAACTCTGAATTGCAAAGTTTGAAAATGTCCAGATTCGCACAGGAGAGTTTGAAAATTTCATGCATCCGTAAGAAGGCGTAATGTACCGAGCAGCGTGTATCGGCTTTGATCGAGCAAGCAGCTATAAAGTGATAAATCGCGGCAAAGCCACGTTTCGAGCGTCCGTTTTGATGGTCGTGGTCCTGGTACACGGCGTGGCTGGTTTTAATGATGCGACCAGAGGAGCATCGGAAACGTGTCCTCGGGTTAACCGAATGCATCGATGCCTTACCCTCGTTGGTTTCCGGGTTAGTCCGACGTAGAGGAGCTCGTTGGATTCGAACCGTAGATGGAAACGCGTCGATGATAAATTATTCCGAGGTGCGAGCTATCATATTTTACACGTTGCTCCTTTCGGCTCCTTCGCTTCCAAATGATTCGCGCAAGATGAGGCTGTCCCTTTTACTTTTATTCTCCTTACTTCTTTTTCGGTTATTAATGATAACGGATCGGTCGGTTTCTATTATCCAAACCGCGCTCTGATAAATAAGACGTTGCCGTTGGGTCATCCATAAATAATGTCGTTCGACAATACGAAAATACTTATTCCTCGCTCTTTCGATCGAATACGAAAACTTGATTCGGGAACAGTTAATCTGATCTCTTCAAGATTGTCTATCGAACCGTGCTTTAATTTTAGCCGTGATCGAAAGACACGATTTTTGAAGGTACCGAGTATCATCCGTTTCTTCATCGAGCTTTCGAGAACCGAAATAGAGGACATCTTAACGTAATGCTGTTGAAGTTAATCTCCGGAGTTACGGGTGTTTTTCTTCTTCTTTGTTGCCGTAAAGTTTCCGGATAAAGAGATCGGAAAGACAAACGGTACCGATAGCAACGCGAAGAAGAAGTTCCAGCCTTATCTATGATTTGTGTGCACGCGGGATAAAAGATATAGGTGTCCGTGGGTTAGCAAAGTGAAAATTCTCACTCCATCTTATCTGATATTTCAAACTTAACAGAATTTTAACGTTTCTCTAACGCGATCAACACGAAGTACCGTCACGAACAATTAATGTTTCGATCGATGTTAGTATTTCTACTTATTTCGTTTATCGAACGAACGTCTATGCTCGTCGTAGCGAAATCGACATTTAAGGTGTTCGCGGATCCAACTTCGAAGCGTGAAATTGAAGTATGTATTTGGTATGCGATGCGAGTTAGACATCCTCGATGTTCGATTGCTCGTGTAATTGTTTTGTAACTTCCATGCAGCTCGCGAACATCGACGCGCCCATATTTTTAATTCGATTCGCTTGTTGAAATTCTGAAGCAAGATACCGTACCGGTGAACGGAAATTGTTGTACTTTAAAGGACTATACAATCGCTTAACTAAACAACGCTTTATCTCTCTGCCCAAATTTCATTCCCGATAAGATCTTAAACTTTTAATTGTCTCGACCGAACCCTTGCTTCTTCTCTTTATAAAATTCTTATATCAATTTTATGAAATATTTCATAAAAGAAAACATTAATAATCAGCATCTATTTCTTCGTGTACCTTCTCATCCCTTTTGTGCGTATCGCTAATATATTATAGCGTGTCGCAGAGGTATAAATATCTTACTATATCAAATATGAATCGTTTCTTTCATTCCAGACATTTCATTCATTCCTCGGAAACGATGCGATTCTCTAATCGCTTCTAGCAATACAGGATACGAGACGATTATAACGATTTCCCAGAGAATTGATATTTGTTTGTTGCACGGACACAAACGACCACTGTTCTATAGTTCAGGAAACAACTGTTCATTATTCTCCCATGAAAAATTAATTAACTGCAACGAATTTCAGTCGCACAAACACGCTTCCTAACAACCGTCCGTTGCACGAATTCAAGATTTCGCGAAGCACGTGCAAATTAACTGCGCCCATAAAAACCGGTTCGATAAGCCAATCGAATTTTATCATCCGAAACGTGCCTGTACAGACACGCGGGCAGATTTATTCGGATTTTAGGACTTTGGTGGGGAAACTGTGGGGTATCGAGTCTTTGAGATATCGGAATTTTGGAATTGGCAAGATCGTAAATCTAAAGTAGAAAAATCGGAAATTTCTAAAGGGTTCCGAGAGGAAGGCGGACTCGGCCAATTCGAATCCTGGTCTCGCACGTACGATTACAAATCAGCCGTCTCTCTCTCGCCAGGGTCCGACCAGGTGTTTTCCGTGCACGTACAACACGCGTTTCCTTTTACGTGGCTCGCAGCGCACGCTCACATGCTCGCACGTTACTCGCACCAATCTTAATACCGTCATTTTTCGGACTCGCCGATAATTCCGGCTAGAGATAGTCTCACGAAGATAAGGTTCGCCTCCTCCACGCAGGTGCCTCGCGGGCCGACTCTCGCGAAAGGGGTTGAGGCCAATGGAACACACGATGAGCCGGTTGTATGAGCGGGTATCAACGGGAGAGAGATAGAGCGAGGGGAGAGTAGAAGGGGTATCCGAAGGGAAGACAACAAGCGGGCAACGTAGTCCGTATCCCTTTGTTCGACGCGTGGCAAGATAAATTCAGCTAATAAATGACCGGGGGCTATTTACCGTGGCGGTAGCGCCTCGTTATCCGGCTCAGGGCCGTATATATAGAGGCGCACACAGTCGCACGGTGTTTTGCAGCATTTTGAGCACGACTCGGTATCGGTAAGAGGCCGATAAATCTTGAGGCTCTCGACTCCTCCGGGCTACGGAGTCATCCCGGTCTCCGTGAGATGCTCTCCTCTTCTCTCTTTATCTTTTATTCTGCTCTCTCCTGCGCTTCCCCTTCGAACGCTCGTCGCTGACTGAGAGGTACCCGGCTATAATGGAGAGTATCGGCCCATGCAGCCTCCACGCTCGCATTCGATCTTCCCTTCCCTTAACCGAGCTTCCACGGAAACTCGCTCACGGTTCAATTTCACCGCGCCGTAACTTTTCAGACTCGTGTGTATTCGAAATATGAGAATTCGGAGATTCGTGGACTCGAGAATTTTTCACCTACAAAGTTTAAAAGTATATGTAGGAAAAAATTTGGAAACGTGGCAGTCGAGAAGTTTCAAATGTTTTCACCTTCCAACACGAAATACCGTAATCCTAGTCGCTCGAACGAGCCCGTTCCCCTTTTCGAGGTGTCAAATCCAGCCAGATCCGTATCTAGTCACACCAGCGGGTTTCGTGGTCCCAGCAAACGTTGCACGCGACAAAAGCGGCAGGTAGGAATTAACGTTCCAAAACGAGCAATAGCGGCAATCCATATTCCTCGTCAGCCGAGATTCCGAACCTGTCGTCCATCTATCATCAATTTGCGGAAAGCATTATCATCCGCGAAATAAAGCGAACAGCGGTTATGCAGGCTTCCTATTCCCGTTTGGGACCCGGCACTTTTATCGAGCACAGAAAAAGAGATCAGCGGAGGAAGATACCGTGTCCGTTCGTCGGGACTAACCCCTCTGGAGGCAGTCTCTCGTAGCGTAGTCCTGGCGTTATCTAAAATCCGCTACAACGCGACATGACACCGGTCGGAATCACCTCTCCCTCCGGATGTTTCACGGATTTTTGCGAATTCCATCCGCCTCGCCCTATCACGCTCGGCAACAAGCTGATGTATCGCGGCTCGGTGCTGGAGATATTGTCCTACCGGTAAAGGTGTGTAGCGCAGAGAAGAACACCGTGAGATCGCCACGAAAGACGCGAGAGCGACGGAGAAGGAGCCGTAGCATCTCGGAAGAAACCGAGCCGGGAGAGAGAGAGGGACGGAGAGGGTAGGACACTAAGGGCGATAATTAAGACGGACGCTGATTTCGCGATAGCGGCGAGCGTCCTCACGACGAGGACCCACCCGCCCTCCTAAGTATGGGACATAACTGTACTCTCTTACACGCGCGATATAAACACGTACACGAAGAGGTAGAGCTTCGATGACCACTGCGAGAACGTACAGTCAACGACAAATCTCGCTTCCCTGCTGAAAATCTGACGAGAAAGACACCTTCTGTTCCTACTGTGGAGATTTCGCAATTTGGGGATGGCTCCAGAATGAAAATATCGAATTTTTTTCATTTTCAGATTTATAGATCCTTAAACACCCAATTTATGAAAGTCACATTTCCGTTCTAATGAAAAATCCTGAATTGACTTGAACGAGAACCGAATGAAAATATTGAAACATTTGTAGGTAAACCCTTCTGGTTTCGACAGTAGTATTATTGCCTACCCTACAGTGTAACCTCACTAATTAGTAATGTACATTACGTTACTGTAGTTCGGTGATCAATAAATAGAATCACAAGCAGTGCTTACCATTTGCCTTTGAAATCACTCGAACGGTTTACATTGCTTATTGGAAACCATAAATGACAGAACGCGTGTATTTTGGTACTCGTGATTCGACGAGGGTAATTTTCATTTTGCTATATCGCGATACACGAAATGAAATTTTGATTCGTTTCGCGTGAGAATCTATTTTGAGGCTGGCTGCAGAGGTATTTGTTTCTGAACTCGATAGGTTTCCGTAAAAGAATGTCGAGTTGGCGATTCGGTGGAGGAGAAGGTGATCGTTCGCAGCGAGATCCTCCCGGTCGAAGATCATGCTCCTCCAGCATGGATAATAGATAATTTTCTTCCCTCGTTCTTCGTCATTATCGTGAGCACAATGCACGAGGATGTATTCGTACACGGTGGAAAGAGAAATGGTTAGCAGACAGGAAGCAGCCTGTACACGGTAAAGGAAGGCGAACGAAGAAGCCGCTCCTCTCTGCGCAAACCAGGGGTCCCTCTCTCTTGCCGTTGTTTGGTTGGTGGATCTCGAAGCTTATCGTGATCTACCAAGCAAAAGGGCTTGCTTCCTTCAATTAACGAGGAAAAATGGCCGTCCCGAGCCTACATCTTTATTTTCCGCGGCTCGTATCGGTTCCACCGGTGAATTATTAAAACGACCCCTTTCTCTCTCTCCCTCGCACTCTTTCGCCGAGTGTCCTGTCGATAGAAACGATCGTTTTCGGCCTCGCATGGGCCACATTCCGCCATGGTTCTCGCGTAATTTGGATAAATACTTGCGGCGATTCGCGGTATCGCCATTGACCGCTTTAAACCGCTACGACACAGCATATTTTACCCGCAGAATTCGTTGCACGGCATCGGATTACCTAAAACGCGGTAATTCTCTCGTTCGAACTACGATACGTTTTACTGTTCTAGTATCTCAGGATAGCGATACTTTTATATAAGGGCTGAGCAATTCGTCGGTAAATCACGATTTAAAATGAATTTAAATTATAAATTGTTAAGTTTGTAAATTTGTAGTTCCCATAGATTGCCACGAGCTAATGACAGGATGATACTCGTGAACAGATGTTCCGGTATACTAAAGCTAACTGTCGAGATCGATATAATCCAGAATTCGTACGTTGTATCGCATACTTGAAACGGATTAGACGCACGGTAGAGCCACGTGCAGCCGGTGATCTCCGATGACAAAAGCTCCGTTGCGAATCGAACGTTCGCTCCCGATACCTTCGACACGTGAGAAGCGTCTAATTAACGGGCTCGATCGCTCGCCGGCCTCAATTAGGCCAATTAATTCGTCTCGTTACGGTGCCGCGCGCATTTGCATCCTCCGCATTTTTCACCAGCTTAGGCGAGTCGCGATTATCCTACATTTGCGTTCTTCCATTTAACCTATTCCGCCATTTACTCGAATCTCCTTGTGTTCCAATTTACAAATTCTAATTCGTTTCATAAAAATCCTTTCATAATTATACCAAAAAATATTATTAGTTAAAGAGAAGTACTTTAAATGTACTGTAAATAATTTTGTAGCACGTAACGACTCGATACGATGGAAATGTTATGGACTCCATAGGATATGTACAGGTTCGTGTAGCGTCAGAGCGTACCGTTTTTGATCGGTCCTGTACCGATACATTTACGCCATCGGACGAAACTTTTGTCGTAGCACGTTCATCAACGGATTTCTTTGAACGTGCTCGCGGAGGCACGTAGCTACGGGAACTTTAATTCAATCAGAAAGGATCGGGGAGCGTGTGCGCGAAATCGCGTACCATAATTCCATCCTGGCCGGGCTATCGGCTTTGCTGAAACTGTCTCGAACTCGTCTCTGCCGATTCCCGACAGTCTGGAAAGTTCCGGCATTACGGCCAGCATTTTTCCTTTTAGCCTGTGCCTCTCTGCACCCTCTCCCCCGTCCACCCTGGGATTAAAACCCGTCGAATGACCAGCGAAAATAGCGAAACTGTCCGCTTCCGCTTTGTACGACCCTCTCGGACAAGTGTATCCCGCGACAACAGACGCTCGCCTGGATAATCCTTACTTTTTTCTTTCTTCGCAGCGATACTAATGGCTTTGTTGCTTTCGGAAAACCGATTAACCGACCTTTGACATGGTTTCGGGTTCATTAGGAAACGCTGCGGTGTATGCCACTGACGTAATTAGGAGCAAGTTTTTCAGCTTTTTTACGATTCGCGAAATGTGGCAAATTAGCACTTTGGAAACTTTGGATATTGGATTTGGGGCTTTAGAATTTCAGTTTGCGATTTCGGAGATTTGGGACGACGGGAATATGGAGCTTTGGGAATTTAGAATTTTCGGAATAAGAGACCTCGAGCATTTAGAATGTTGAAACTTTGAAACTTCGGACCTCTGGAAATTTGAGATTTAGGAACTGAAATCTTGGGACCTTGAGAATGTAGGAAATTTGAGAACATGAGACTTTACGAACGTAGAACACTTAGAAGTTCCATTTTCTGATAAATCCAATGAAAACGAAACACCTATTCCCCCTAACATTTCACTTATTTTCTCGATCATATTATCGATTACGGTAACAGTATTTTATAGAAGAAATTCGAGTGATTTCGAGAACTGAAGGGGGCGTGCACCCCGTAAATCGAATAATCGTTCTCGAAGGGGAAAATTCGGGTTTTTTATGGAGCCGAATTACACGAATGTCCTTCGGAAACGGAAATCCCTTGTCGCGAGGTGTTCGATGAAAGGCGTGCGATATCGAATAACTAGAATTTCCCTGGACGAAATACGTTTTACGATTCCGCACCGTGTTATTTGCTGGAAATATCTTTTCCCGAAAGATTCGCCGAAGAGATTGCGCTCACTGCATCGAAAATCATAGCCGCTATCATAAATTTGTCGGAGAATATAATTTATTAAATATCACGGAGCTTCTGTTCCCGCTAAAACTTCCTTGTTGAAATACGAAATATACAACATGAATTTAATTACGGTATTATACCGGGAAATACAGTGACGAGTGTGTACACGGTTCAACACGAACTCAACGAGTCGTTCGCGCAATAATTGCCGGCATATTACATTTTCTGTAGAAATCGATTTTGTTATTATCGTTTACGCTTTGAGCTGCTCGTATTCGGTCGATTGTGCACTTTTAATTTTGCTTACCCGTTTATTGTACCGCTTTATCGTTTGCTCGTTTATTTTTCTACTCTACTTTTAATTTGAAAGTTTATAAACCGTTTCGGTCGCTGTTGAACGCGTATAAATCTCGAAAGAATCGGGGTCATCGAAAGAGATAGATTTCCGTTTATCTCGGAGCACTAATAATCTTCGAGGCTCTTCGAAATAGTCGAACGTAAGCAGGCATATTCGATCGGGAAGGAGCCAGAGAACAGAGGACTATTTCTCGATTGTTGTAAACGCGACAAAGGAATAGAAGTCCGAGGCACGAGTTCCCGAGGAATCGAGAGGTATGCATCCGTGGCCGTGTTTCGATCGGCGATCGTCGACGGGACGTCAAAGATCGGATCTCGGCAGCATAGAACACCGGTTCGAGACGTTTCACAATATTGTCGATCGTCGAAGGGCCGTGATTCGAGGAGGAATCGTCGGAGAAGGTAGGCGCAGAGGGGGTAACCCTCGTCACCGCAAAACTCGACCGAAAATCGAATTCTCAGGGCATCGAATGACAATTTGGCCCTCGAAGCCCGGCTGCTGGAGCAGATAAACCCAACTAGCGTCGGGCCAGAGGGAAAACGGGAAAACAGGACCAACGGGATAGAAAGCGACGACAGGAGAGGACCAGGAAGAAAAAAAGAGGAGATAAACAGGGAGGGAGACGGTCGAGAGAAAAGAGAAACGATGTCGTCTAACGTTGTCCAAGAGATGTTATCATCGCGGAGGAGGTTACGGCACGACAGGGGCGTAAACGATGAAAAGGTGCCCGGGACTAACCAGAGTCTAACAATCGTGTCGCGTATTCTTCTCTTTCTCTCCCTCTCTCTCTCTCTCGTTCCGTCTCTCGATGATCCGCTCGATCCGATAGTTTCGACAGAGTTGCAATTTGCTCGATGCGGTCTGAACCCCCCTTCTTCTTAAAGGATCCTCCACAACGGCTGGCCACGACAATGAGATCCTTATCGGGATCAGAAACGTTTCCTCGAGACCTCTTGCTCGTCTCCTTATGCAGCTGTATACTCGACAATTGTATTTCCAAAGGAATACGTTGCACACCGGCTTCTATGCGAGGACATTGTTTCGCCTGCCTCTTTTTCTCTATAACCAACTTTTAGATAGAACGATCGACTCGGCTAAGAACACCATTTTCGATAGGCTACTGTAGATCGAATTGGATGGAAACGACGGAACTTATGGTTGTTCGGATACCGATCGGAGAGAAGACGGAAATTAATTCGAAATATTCCCAACTTTTTCCTTCGAGAGTTTCCATCATCTATCGCACGATTCACGGTGAATCCTGGTTTATTCGGAAGGACGAAGGTTGCTTCGAAGCGACATCAAGCGTGAAAGAGACTATAGTTGGGGCATTGTAACCAATCTCTTTTCCACGCTGTAAAAGTTTTCCAAGCGGTGGTGGGCTGTCCATGAAAGACAGGAGCAGAGAAACTATCTCTGCCGATAAAAAGAATGGATCTTTAATAAATAATGGGCCGAGTCGGCAGCGAGGAGACAGATCCGGCCCCATTGTAAAGCGTTTCTTTTGGCTCGGTGAAACCAGCCAGAGAAACGAGAAGTTGAAGACGCTTTTGGCGAGACCGCTGGTGCTCTATACGATTCTCTTCCCGTGTTTCCTTTTCTTTTTCCCCTCTTTTTGCGAACAACCGGGGAAAAGTATCGCGTGCCTCGCGACCACGATCGCCGAACAATTTATTCCTCGCGAACGATCCGACCTGGACTAGCTCGTATTTCAGCAATGATATACCGAGTGCTACGCGATTTATATCCACTCGATCCGGTTTTATTTAATTTCACCGTTTTACTATGCCGAATGCAACATTTTCATCCATTAACCAGTCCCGAGACTTTTATGGCCTCGATCCTGACATCTAACGCCGTTACGCTTTCGTAGATCAGAAATACCAATCTTCTAAATTTCTACATTTCGAAATGTCTGATTTCTTGAATCACCGTATTTGAGAATTAACAAATTTGTAAATTAAAAACTATGTAAAATTCGAAAGGAGTGATCGATACGTAACCTTAATACGTCGAAACTCGAGAATTAATTAATAACGAGGTTCGAATGAAGTTTCCGGGAGAAATTGTCTATCAGCAGCCACGTGTATCCACTTTTCGAAATTGCATAGCGTAATAAAATTGTCCGATCTACTTGGAAGAATCTAGCAGAAAGTTGGAGCTCTGCTTCGTCGAAGCAGAAACTTTTCGTTAACAACGTTTAACACTTAACGACGCTCTGTCTTTCGTTAAATTATTCGGCCGTTTATTCGTTCTTGCTTACCCGTCGACATGTCATTTCAATAACAAATCGTCCTAACTAAAGTAATGAAAAAGTATCGGCGCAAATGTTTGCTCCGTTCCCGAGTCACTGTTGTTTTTGCGATTGAATGATTCCCGGCTGCAAATCAAACCGTGTAATTAAATCCATTCGGATATTTACTGTGAAAACAGCCGTGTTTCGTGTATGATTTTAATGACAGTTTATAAACATTTTGTTACGTACAGAGCAAGCGAAAATTCATTCCGACCCGGTTGTTTTCTCCATAACGGAAACGGTCGTTTGATGAAAGCATAATATAATAAACAATTTCTATCGGGGTACAACAAATTAATACGTTCGAGTAAATATACCTACTGTAACGTTGACGCTTATTTTCTTTCATATACGTATTAATTATGCAGCAATTAATAAAAGATTTATATCACCGCGATTCTGATGTTCCAATTCAAAATTGGTAGTTCGAATAGGGAATTAAAAAATTGCCCAAATGGAACGTAAGGGTTAGTTGCAAATAAGGAAGATGGACGTTGTCAACATTTAAGTAGAGACCTTTTACGTAAGTTTTTCAGGACTGTTCGCTGAAAGGACCGAGTATACGTTTCCCTGTAACGTCCACAGCGGTGCAAAAAAAGTTGGCCGATGCTTTCATCGGGCCTCGCCTAAGTGCACCGTAACATCCCCGCTCATTAACCTCTGAATGATTATCCCATAACGCTTTACCTATTGGCTGATGCTCGCCAAGTTAATGCCACGGATACGTTGGATCGATATCGCGACTAAATTAAACGTCGAGTCCGAGTAAACTTCTCGAGCACGTAACCTGCCACGATAATTTCGTTTCGAGAATGCTCGATTTATATTGTCTATCCTCCCGTTGATGAACTGCTCCGATTATCCGATCACGATGAAAATTGAGCGATCGAGTGCCACTATAAAGATCGTTCTATCGCGTGATCACGTATCGAACGGTCGTCAAATTGTTGCGGAACATTAGACTCTTCAAATCGACGTTTGATGAGCAGACATTCATCTAACTATAGATATACGTGCATACATGATCAGATAAATGTACGACTACGTGAACACACTCATATATTATACACACGAACATATCCATATGTACAGATACGTACGCATGCAAATATGGACGTGTGCATACATACATGTACATACACGTACGTACATGGGCATACAAATGCACAATCTTCTCGAACATATACGTACATACGGGTACATGCAATGCATGTAGAAGTAATTGTTACCGGAGACATTTCGATAATACGATTTTATCTTTGAAAACCGAGCAAAGTGAATTCCGAAGTATAATGTCGGAGATACTTCGACACGGTTCGAGACGACGAAACTGTGGGGCATTCGCGAAAGGTTAATTGTACGGAATAAAGGAGGGTACGTAAATAATTTTTCAAGAAACATTGCCATCCTCGTTAACCTTGCAATCCCTGATACTTAGTTCTCTCGTTACTGGTCCGGCGAAACCGACTGTTCGCTCTTTACGACCCCGAGTGCAGTAATGAAACATTCCTTTCTTTCTGAGTCAACTACGCTCAAGTTTAACCTAGTAGTTCATGCGACTTTAATCATTTATGTTAAAAAAAACAGCGAAGCACGGCACCGCTGAAAAAGCACTGGTCTTTTCTTCCAGTTTGTTTATGAAGACTGAAAAATTTACAGCGCTGGCTTTTTCTTTTTATGAAAGTTTGATGAGCGAGGAATTTGGTAATTTAAGGAGTTGGAAGTCTGGGATTTGGAAATGTAGGACAACAAGAATTTAGAGATTTAAAAATGTAGAATTTTAAGGATTTGGAAATGTACTATTGTAGACGCGACCTCTTACACATTTAGATATTAAATATACCATCTTAAAAGTTTTAAACGATATAGAAAGTACAGTATACGAAGCATTTCGATCTGTAAGTTCAAACACCGACCGTGGTTAAAGTTATTCAATTTTCCGTCGTAATGATACTACTGTCATTTACTATCATTGATATTTCGATTATTCGAAGGAGCAACGGTAATATAATACCGCGATAATATTAATAGTGGATACCGGCATGTATTGTAAATGACGTTGCTGATACTGAAAGTATTAATATTATTTCAGTGTGAGTTACGCGAAGCCGTTGCATCTCGTATTAATGTACTGTAATGTAACTTCTGTTGCTTTGCAACTGATGTATGCGCGCAATAAATCATCGTGAATCTTATTTGGACGAGCAGACACTGGCTCGTTCAACAGGTCTAATTTGCGAACCATCGTCCCACGATAACTTCGCGCTCTGAACGTTTCTCTGCACCTCGTCGCTTCTTTTTTATGCCTTTTCTGGACGCTAGATACACTCGAGCCTTTTTTCGGAATAAAGCAAACTCTCCCTACACGCTGTCGACGATTACGCTCGCGAAGCGAGTCTCGAATACCAACTATTGTAGAAAGGTTGCTTTTTCACCGGCGATTTCAAGAATCGCGAATCGATGTAGCCTCTTAATATTTTTCCGCTTTTTATCGATGCCTTTGTTCGCGGCTCCGTCTCGTTAACTTCTTGCAAGACGCGATGAAAAGACTTTGGAATAACAGGATGAGGTAATTAAGCCGTGTAGTCGAAAGAAATGGACAGTTTCCTCCGGCAACTAATCTCTGTCCTCGGTTAATACGTACCTATGATGCTTACATAACGCGTTAACAATTTTCACTTAATTACAATGTCCATTCTCGATTCGCATAAAACAGTTTGACCGCGTTAACTCGGATACTCGCTGGCAGAGTTTTACGCTCGCCATAAGCGGTCTCCGATTAATATTCTTGTCCGGTTGACCGATTGTTTATGGGTATTTCCTGGCACGCAATTTGCAAGACGATTTAATCGGTGAAAAATCGAGAGAGCGCAACTACGGTAGCCGTTACAGTGACTGGTAACAAGAGTTTAACAGCGAATCGCGTGTAATAGTTCTTTTATCTTTTTGGCAACGCGTTTTCATTGCCTCGTTAAAACGCGCCGACCACTCGAAGAAGACATTAAAACGCTGTACCACTCCATAAAGATAAAAAATGTATTTAAGCGTCAGCCAATCCTGCTTGACCTCTTGCGAAACACGCGCTCGTCTACTTAAAATCGTATTACATCCAGGGTATTTCTGCTGAACTTTTATTAATATTTCTCGGCAAAAACGGCTGACCTTCGCTCGACTATTCGATAATTCTACGATGGAATGTATAATCGATCGATCAATTTGTATTTCTAGTCCTCAAAATAACATTGGTCTTTTCTCTTGAAAAGAATTTTATTTTCGTTCACTTTTTCTTTCCATCGAGAACTTGTCAATTTAAAGACCCTTGTAGAGTCAACTTTCATCTTCGAACTGATGTAGTATAAGTACTATTTTACGATACTTTTATATAAAAAAAGTCATTGCTGGTTATAAGTTGAAATGAATTGTTGTTAAGTACACAGCTTCAAAATGACGTAAGCGGAATTTCAGCCGACTTTTATGCGACAAATGGACAAGATGTCGAAACTTGATGTACAACAATACTTGTTTTTTTAATTGAAAACCAGGAGCGCAGAGCGATAATGCAAACGTATGCGAGTCTCGTGCAAAAGATTCGGAGAAAATATTAGTCGGACAACAAATCTGTACGGACGTATCTAACACGAAACACAACGATTCATGGATCGCGATCGTTCCCATTCATCCGCATGATTCGCGTTACCCCTTTGATATCGCTTTGGCATTCACGGCTGCTCCTGTTCAATGGCGAAGATAAATCGGAGCCTTTAAGAAAAATTGCCCCCGGTCCTTTCCAACGAATTTTATCTAGCCGCTAAGCCATCGATACCGATCGACCTATCTTTCTTTACGTACATTAATAACCCCGCGACTTCGTTAGCGGTTCCCTTTTTATCTGCCACGATAACAAGTTGGACCCAACTTTTGGTCAACAGCCTTTGAACATCTGAAACTCCGATATTATTTCTCTCGATACTTTACTGGAATATAGATCGTTTTGGTGAAAGGCAGCTCGTCGAGTGAATAGGAAACTCGAAAATATTCAATCTTTTCAGAATTCTAGTACTCGACGCTGATTGATCAAATATTTTATGTAGTCTCGATTTAGTCCGACATGTAAATGTTTCTATTGCTGTTTTAAATAAAGGTAACTCGTTTTTGAGGGCTTATACGAGTACCTGATACGAGCGATGTGAATGTATGTAATGTATACGAATTACAATGCTGTTCGTATTTTCCTGTCTCTAATAGCGGATGAACTTGAGACACCCTGTATGTATGCATTAGGTCACACGTTATACCTCTATGCGCAATCACATAGTAACACGATGAAAAATAGTAGAACATAGTAATAGTTTGATACAATTGTACAGGGGAATTAGTGAAGTAGTACTATAGCCAGGAACAAAACAATGGTATAATATAACACGGCTCTAATCCGAAACAGCGAAACACCAAAACCGAATATGTAATTAATAATCGGATTAACCTAAATTTCAAGTAACCGATTACACTTGGCGAATGGAAAGCTGATGTCGATATAAGGCCGTCGCGGTCGAATCACCTCGCAACAATAAATATACAGGTATTTTCATTATCGAACACCGACAGCCAACCGCTCGTAAAGCGTTCGCGAAACGAGCCAGGATGATTTACGTGTTTTACTTTTTTTTCTCGTATCTCCGGATGCAACGCGTTCGCGTTCGTCTCGGATCTTTCATGGCCGTTCGGTTGTTTTTTGGCACGGAACGAGGATCTTATAAATTTGCCTAACAATACGAGAACGTCTATATTCGTCTTGATTCCCCGTCCTAGAGGAAGAAATATATGGTCGGGAGGGTGCCACGCCTAGCTTATTCTTCCTAAAACCGCTGTCATTCCTCCAGCTGGCTTAGATGCCTCGTCGACTTCTCCACCCATCGTGGCCTGTATTTCTAATTACAGGCCGCCGCGTTTTTCTTCGACCTCGAGATGCAACGGTCAGGGCCCTCCCGAAACAGAAAGAAAAATTATGGATTCGTACCGGCTGTTTTTCTGGATTTCTGCGCCGCTAATTAGTAAACTGTCTGCTCGTTCGACCGAACGCTGCATTTTTACAGCACACGATCGATCAAAAATACTAATTTTCATCGTTACAAATATACAATTGTCTCCTAATGTTCGATAGCTTGTAAAGTCGAGTTGCAACATTTCACTTCCATTGGCACGGTAATAGAACGTAGGAAGTCTTGCGCAATTATTTTCGGATTTTGTAAAACTTTGTAAAAAATGACACTTGGGACTGGGAAAAATTCAAAGTCCACTCGTTAATATCGGTGACACACTTTTGAATATACGATAGGCTTACCGAAAAAAGTTTGTTCGCAAAATATAGGAACTTGGAATCGAAAATGGAAAGGAATGAGAAGGTAGGCAAGTTGAATGGCCGAGAACGTTTAACGGATCTTTTGTCAACTATATCTGGCGAATGTTATAGCTGTGGGTGTGAGAAGTTGTCGAGTACGATTCAATGGTTTTCAAAAGTTTTTTACGATCCGAGCAGAGTGAAATTCTCGGCTGGCTCGAGCTCGTTTGCATGACTTTATTGCACGAATCGCTGAGCAATATTAAATCGCATGAATATTTAAAGATACGTCTACGTTTGTCAGGAAAACTTCCCTTATATTATTACCCTCTTTTTTAGCTCCATTAAACGTGCTTTTAATCGGTCCGCTAAGCTGTTGCAACTTTCTACCTCGGCTTTTAAACGGACAGCCTCGATTTCTTCATCTTCGCTCGAAACTTTACCCCGGGAAAAAGTTCCGCGTTAATTATTCATCGATTTCGATGCCGTGTTCCGTGAATCTGTATCCGATAATTCGATCGTTTCGCGTTCCAACGAATTGTTATATTCGCCTGATACGCTACCTCGATCACTCGTTTCAGCTTCGATAAAAATTTCGTTCGTTAATTATATCATCGATTTTATCGAATAATAACTTGGCCGAATTGTGGAAATTTTATCGCTACTTAAGAATTTTAGAAGTTAAGAGTTTTGAAATTGTGAAATTTTAGAATTTTGGAACTTTGAAATTTTTGAACTGTAAGGTTTCACTGACGTATACTCTGAACTATAGCTGTAAAAATAAATCGTGCATTTGACCTAACAACAAACGGAACGACGATATCCAAAGTCCAGCAGCAGTGCTCTTCCTGTGGTTGAAAAAACGTGTGGCCGAATAGGAGCGAATGACCGGTGATAAAAGCGTGGTCTGTCAAAAAAGCATGGCAAGTTGCATAAAACATCAGGGCGGTATTAAATCACGTTTTAATCTTCGATCGATGAACTCATTTCGCTTTGGCATTGGCAGACCGAGCGTTAAAAAACGCTGGCGCAGAAAGTGTAGAGGCGAGCAGACGAGGAGCAATTATACAGGGGATTAATGTGCGGCTTCATTTTTGTTTCTTGTTGATGGCGTTGTTGATGTTGTTCCAGGAACGAGTGGTGGCAGGTATTCGAGACGGAAAGCGCTTGGAAATATTGTTGTTGCCCCGCCTAGAGCGTTCCCGTGGTTGCTTTAAACGTCCTACCTTAAATTCGGCCCTCGTTCCCGCTACGGTTAAGGGCGTGGACTAAGTAGCCCGTCGAGCCGTCGTTTATTCCCTGTTTAGTATCCCCGCGCTCTCTCTCTCCCTTTCTTCTGTTTTTCGTTAATTGCGCCAGCGAACCGGCGAACCAGAAGAGCACGCTTCTCACCTGTTGCAAACGTATAAATATTACAGGCCCGTTGCGTTCGTTGCCTACGATTCGCCTACTTCCATAAACCAGCCAAGATAATCATCGTGTCCGTCGCGAGCGGACGCGAATTCAAATCATCCGGCCGTTTGTTTTCCTCGTTAAACGGAACAACCGTTCCAGCCGGAAATTAATACGCCCACGTACACTCGCCAACGAATCTCCCTTCTTTACGGAAAATATACATACGGATTTTTACCTGTTTCCAAATTTACCGCCGCTTTAACGATTTCCAGCTACAGGTATCTCGCGACACGGGTTCTTTGAGTCCTCAAAATTTCAGGATATAGGAATTTCGGAACTTGCGCTTTGGGATCTGAGGAACTCGGAGTTCATAGGTAATTTGTGAAATTTGTATCGACGTTGAAAGCGAGCGTAGGTCGCCGAGCGTGGTTGTGGCTGGAGAGAAAAGGGTTTTACAACGGGGTGAATCGTTCCTCTCTACCTGTGTACGTCGGCTGTTTCGTCTGAAGGTAAGCGGCGATAAAAAAACGGCAAAAAAAGATGCAAGAAAAAAGAGAATCGATTATCCATCGGTGAATTATGATAATTGCACGTTTAGTTCGTGGCCGTTTTATTCGGGGGGACGCACGGTTGAACCGTTGGCGCGTGGTAGAATAACCAAACGGATCTCGGGCTTCTGGAAAGAAGCTTTTTTACACGCGACCATGTTGATTTTAAAAGGATCCTCTGCAAAAGTTATTTCGCTCTTTTTTACCCGTGAACCTTCTGCCAAATTCCTTCGTTGTTTTCTACCCGACGAAACGTAACAGCCAAATAGCGTCTGCACACTTTGCTATTATATCGAAAACTAGGGATATAGACATTTAGCTATGTAAAAATTTAGGATATAGAGATCCAAGAATTTGTGGGTTTGGAATCTAGGAATGTATAGATTTAGGAATCCAAGAATCTATAGACATAGAGATTACATAAGGGATCTATAGACAAAGAAATCTAGGGATCTAGATTTGGGATATAGAAATCTATAAATTTACGAATACACGTCTCGATGTGATGTACACGTCGAGTTTCCTTTTTATAATCCGAATAAATATTTTCGTTACGAAAGAAAGAATATTTCTCCTCGCAACGAATAATGAACGAGGTAAAAGTGTTCATCACGCCAACTTGTATCTAAGAAAAGAAATACCTGCCAGACGAGCTCGGTTGTATTCTATTATGCGACAATAGCGTGAAAAATGAACGGTAAGCAGTAACTAAAATTGTCCTTACCCTATCGAGAGATGGAGAGCATGAGCACAAAGATGGAAGCTGCGTCAGTAGCTCTAAAACTGGAATAGAAACGAAACAGGCAAAGAATTCGTTAATAATAGTTTAGCGGCAATTTTCGCAACGTTATTTCTACAAAGGACTCACGTGTAGCTTCAACGATAGAGTATCCATTGACGTCGATAGACACTTTCCCGAAACAAATACTGACGTCAACGGTATACAATTGACGTTAGCTATCGGACACGATATCAATTTAGAGATAGACCGGAAAGGAACCTAATTAAACTTTCACGATAGGGCCAGGTATCCCCCAAATCGTTTCTAATCTTCCGATCTTCGCGTTCTCGTTCGTCCTGAATCAACTCGAGGGACCTTGTCCGATACCTCTCTTGCTCTTTCTTTCTGTTTCTTCGACTTTTTCCGCTCTGTCTCCATTGCGGTTGTAGATAAACTATCGGAATTAAATACAGATAAACTGTCGGTATTTAAGCGAATGTGTCCGGACGTTGTAAAAGAAAAATGCATTATACGAGCATTTTAGCATCTTATTATTCTACCACTTTGCTAGTCCATTCTACTAATCTTCGTTCCATTACATTACTTATGCTGTTGGAGCAATCTACGCAGCTATTCTATTGTTCTCTATTCTACACCAGCTTGTTACTCCACGGCTACGTCGCAAGCGCAACGTCCCCTCGATTAAAGGACGATACCTAAGTCCTTATCCTCGAACTTCGTACACATATGTCGGACCTCGTCCAGAAGGAAGTCGCAGGTGTGTTCCGAACGATGCTACGAGGTCGCTATATCGCGTCAGGAGCGATTGTTGCAACGATTTCCTATCCATCCGCGGCCGCTTTCAAGCCCCTTACCCTCGAGCCCCGTTCTATTATCAATTTCCGTAGAAAGCCCTGAAATTCGCATTCGCACGCAGCTCCGCGAACAGCCCGGGGACATTTGAACTCATAGCCGATGCCAACAGAGGCGAACCGCACACGGTTACGGCAGTTGGTTGCTGCTACGTCGAGGGCCAATCAAATTCTAACAATTACCAGTCCGTAGTCCTGGTCTGGTTTGCCTCCTCCGGGCGAAAACCGGCTCGTTTTACAGTCGGACCAACCAGTGCAAACCGTGCGCTTCAATCCTCTCTTTCTCTCTCTCTCTCTCTCTCTTTCTCTCTCTCGTCGATCCCTTACTTCCTTCCTTCCTTCCTTCATTCGACTACGTACCGCCGTAAACCCAAATTGCATTATTAAAATCTAATCTACCTTCGGCCGAGTACGTATGCCACGGCCATCGGAAATCTGATACACCGATCCTGACGGCCGAGTGTGCGCTCGCTGCGGAGTCCCAGGAAATAGATGGACAGGATAGAGAGACGAGGAGAACCGGATTGGGTACTTCGACGATACGGAATCGGTGAAAGAGAGAGAGACGAGAGACGGATTAGAGTTGCTTTTCTCCGGGTCTCTTCCCTCGCTTTTGGAAGGGATACCCAGATCGGAAGATTAAAGAAGATTCGAGGATACCTGCCTGCTCTTATTGAGTTCTCTCTTGGTTATGAAGTAGTTAGCCCTTAAATATCGCGAACGTTTCGCCCGGTTCGAGCTAAATCTCGCTCGCTCGAAAGTGCTCTCGCGACCGATGTCACCCTTGACGTACCTCCACATATACCGTTGTCATCGCTGGGATCCTAACTTATTACGATTCATCGTGATAAGATTGTGCTCCGGTTACGACCGCGTGAAAATCTCAGTGACATCGTGCGTGAAAGTCTATACAGTATATCCGGTTATTCGGATACATGGCATAGCGATTTAACATATTGTACAGTAATATCGGTAGAACCAAACAACCGTGATCATTATTCTATTCCACTATTCTATCGTTTCGCTGTTTCGCTACTTTAATGTACCACTACAGTACTGCTATTTTACTGTTCTATTGCTCCGATAATGACTTTACCCTTCGCCACCGAATACGTATCTGTTATATTCTAAAAGAGCTACATCGATCGTTTACTGAAAGATTCGACTTTTGAATATAATTTCCAAGCGAGTTAAAATATGTTAATTTATTGTAACTTAACAATAAGTGGCAGTAAGTAAATTTACAATATCGAGTTTGCAAATAATAAAGGTAGTTTATAGGTTAAGTTGAAAAGCTAACGCGAACAACGAGCTTAATTCGCATCCATGATGTATCGAAACGAGGATCCAGTTAACGAGGCGTATAATGGGATCGGCCGTTATCGAATGATTAAAATATCATCGGTCGTTGAAATAATCTCGGCCGATGGTGGTGATGATTTTAAACGCGTCGTCGAGGGGGATATTAACAGGGTTCGACTCGGAATTAAATTGCGAATTTAGCGACGCACGTTGCACAATCTACTGATGAACCTGATCTCGTTATTATGAACCGTCCCCGCGTAATATGATCGACGGCCGACGGAATCACGACTCGCTTCCGGCGACGGCTGTTTGATTTATGCGACGTGGAGAACCGAAATTTCAAATCCCGGGTTACACGTTCTCGCCCAAGGTAAGGTACATTCGAGTGCAACGTAGCCTTAGGACATCTAAATTCATTTTTACATTTTTCTACTCGCATTTTTCTAAGTTGTCGACCTTTACAATCTTCAAACTCTCGAATCTGCAAATTTTGTTTTCAGATTACCTTTACAACGTTCCAAATTTTTATATTCTCGTATTCGAAGATAGCTAAGCTTCTAGGTCCCCAAATTTCTGAACTTCTAATGTCATAAACTACTGTATCGCCAGATCCCCAAATCCTAGAATAGCTCTATCCCCAAAATGCCAAACTACCAAAGTCCGGATCTTAAGATGCCAAAATTCTTACCCTACGAAACGTTATTATCTCCTAAAGACCATGAAAATGAAAAAGTTTGCCTTTGATGGTTATATTTCCCCTAAGGACTCCAGATTTGTTGTTGACTGTACGGTTAGCAGTTTACGATGATCGCGTGAGTACTCGGTATTTTGCATTTCGTACATCTCCGCTTCCATTTACTTGATTCGGCCCGCTGCATCGAACTGCACCGCCCTTAACGACTTGGGCCCCCGTTAAATTACGCTAAATTATTAAAATATGATAATCTTCGGGCAAATTGCGGCCAGATGAAATCTGCACCTTCGTTAAAAACGTCATCGTGTTCGTTAACGTCGATATTGATGTAGCGCCGATCGGGGACAGCTTACGATATAAATTACCACGCCTGTAGAAATCTGGAAATTAATTGAACCTAGTCATTCTAGGAATCCGCTCTCGTTAACGCTGTCAACGACCCGTTACTTACGCGCGGATAATGCAAGAATTCTTACAAACTGGTTAAACTGTCGCAATCTTGCCGCTATATTAATCATTGATACCGGTCAATTTTAATAACGAGCCGCAAAATTTGATGTCTCTTGTTAAGTAACTTAGATACTCGAAACTTTGTTGTGTACAAACAGTAAAGTATTTATTGACCATAAAATTACTGAATAAGATTTCAACGAGTTTACCTAGTTGCGAACATGTTAGGCCTTCAAAAGCTGTTTTCAACTTTTTGAACCGAGACGCGATAACTATTTTTGTATAACGTGATCAAGGTGTCACCGTTTGTTAACCGAGCTCGTATCAATTTTCTACTCGGTACAGTTTCCGGGTTGAAGAATTTACAGCAACTGCTGATTCACGTACATCTAGGAAGTATCCGCGAAAAAAAAGGTGAACTTTGCTGTAATAATGAGGATTACGTGGCAAAATCGAAGCGTGGCATTCATTAAAAGATAATTAAGGGCAGCCAGGAAATAATGATCAGGGAACGTATACGTGGCAAACATCCGACATATTGTCTCGCGAAAATTCGAGCTGCAAGAATTATTTCGGTGGTGCTCTTAACTTAATCGATAGCTCGGAAAATGTGTAAGTTTGAGGTCAATCTGATAAACGTACTCTAGATTGGACATTTTTACTCTCGAAGAAGGAACCACCTTGACCGTTTCTCCTCGATCGTCCGTGTTTTTTCGTTCCGAACTGCAAATAGATTCGCGGGCTTCGATTCCCGATCGAAGCGAAAATAAATTTTAGAAGCGTAACCGGGAATATCTTCCTGGAATCTCCTCCGATATCGGATCTCGCCGACAAAACACTGCTCGATATAAAGTACCTCATTACTTGTTATTAATAGTCGTGCAATTAGCAAGTAGGTACAACGTACGCTCGTTTATTACGGAATAACTTGCAGGGGGAACTGTTTTATCGAACTTCCGATCGGTAGCGATTCCTAATGATACATAGTAGAAGAGTGGAGTTATAATTAGTAGAAGAGTGGAAGCTGCGAAGCGAGCACACACGCGTGGCGTGACCTATTACCCTATAACCGATCAGATCCAGATTCCTTCTCCGGCGGTGCCCATTCTAGCAGGTAGCCGTACAAATTAGCCAACATCCGAGCGAAGTACGTTGAATGCAATCGAGCGGTGGAATCGAAGAATGGTAGTCGTCCAGATGCGCATCCCGTTTTCGTGCACCGTGTTGGTGGGCGAAGCGGAAAAAAGAGCCACGTAGCGTGGCGTTGCTCGGCGAAAGGGCAACAGGAGGAGAATAAGAAAAAAGAGACGACGGAGAAAACTAAAGAATAAAAAGGCAGGAGCAAGGGCAGAAGCATCGAAGAGGGCGCAGGATAAGGAGACGGAGATAGAGAGGCGCAAGTGCGGTAGCCAGCAACGGTCGGATAATTTATTATGGCATTACTCAGTGGCGGACACCTGAATGGCCAATGGGGAGGCCACGTATGTGTGGCTCGCCGGTGTGTCCGGTGCCTCCTCCTCGCATAGTTGATATTATTTAGCCGGAACGGGCGCGAACGAGGGAGATGCACCCGGACGAGAGATAGAAGCATCGGGTAGGTGGGAGAGAATGCACCTTAGCCGCGGCCTAAGGTCCCGCAACGCATAGATCATCCGGAGAGGAGGCTGTATACCGGTTTCGTGTCACGTGCATCCACCATTCGACTCCGCGAATTTGCGGACACACCGGCAACAGACGACTCCACACAGAACTGCACGCGTTCGTGGAAGACCGCCGCGTCGTGCCATGCCGAGGGATTTCGTTGCTCATTGATATGGACGAAGCCCTGCCTCGACCGAGATTAACCGACACAAGTGTTGCGCCCTGCGCGATACGTCTTGTTAGCGGTGCACGCCTGTTCGCTTCCACGTCCGCTAAATTAACGCGTCTTCCAGCCACCGGATAAACTTATGCCTCCTCCGACCGATTATCTTCCTCCAACCCCACACCGACTCCGAAAAAACTCCCTCCCCATTTTGCCTCCTAATCTACCCTTCGACGTTGTTTGGCAAGTTAAAAATTTGAAACGTTGAGACTGGCTAACCTCGTGAAAAGAGTAATAATGATATTTAATGTCAAGACAATCTTCGAACTTTTACCCGAATACATATTACCGTAATACGTAACAAAAATGTGGGTCAGAAATTTCATTCGTACAAGATTGGGATCAGTCAGGCTTAAAATATCGATGGATTTGAATCAGATATCAAAAATTCAGACACCGGAGTAAGAGCTGCCTTTTATAGATGATATTGGCCTCGAACAATAAGTTTGACGAGTATGAAGATACGAAATCGAATAAAGTATCTATATTTTACGTTCTATAACCGGTGTCACAACATCCTAAAGGAATCTATCAATCGGAAATAACTTTTAATCGAAGTGTATCGACAGCAGGCAATAAGTTCTTCGAATAAACTTCCCGTTGTTTTCAAAATAGTTGCCTTCACCAAATGTAGCAGTCGTCGATATTAGCTATGAAAAGTTGTAAGTCCGAAGGTGACGATAGTAAACGCTGCACGCGCATAACTTGGTAAACATAGTCTGATCTCGGTCGAAAGCAGAAGCAGCCGAGGCGTAACGAGGCTCAAAAGCAGGTACACGTGTTTCTTTTCCGCGGGTGTTTGATCGGGTGCAACGGCGAAGAAAAGCTTGGGATTAATCAGCGTTTTCGCGACGATGACAAACGGCTTGTGGTCGCTTGTCGCGAAAATGAGTCGGTTCGGATGTGCAACACACCGCGACACGTTATGACCAGCTCTTGTGTGCAGCCGTTAGGAGAAAGCCAGTTTATATACGCACGGGCTACCATGCACGTTCTCTCGAGTAACAATGAAGCAACAGGTTGCCGCCCCACCAAACCCTCTATGACAGATTGTGCAACCTTGATGGTCCGTATAACCCCGGCCTGTCAGCCCTTCACACCCACTGGCCATTTTATGGCAACCGACCAACGAACCGGCCAGCCTTTTACGAGTCCCTTTTAAAAACAAATAGAAAACCGCCCGGTTGATCGTAAACTTTTCTTCGAAACGCATCGTGTTCACCCACACTCGTGACTCGCTCCGCTGTTCACGACATCCTCGCTCAGGATATGCATTTCTTCCTTCTCCGCCGTTTTTTACCCGTTGTTTTTTCTCGGTTGGCTGCTTCGTTTACAATCGGACCTCTGTTATAGCTTTTCGAGCCGGAATTGATATTTGACGCGAATGAACAGTTCGAGGAAGGCAATTTGGAAAAAGTGACTAATTGGAATTTATTAGCACGAAAGAATTTTCATCGGTAAATAGCGACGAGAGATATTCTTTATGCATATTACCTTCTTAATTTCGTAAGTGTGGCTCGCATCTACTCTTTGATTACCAATATCATTCGAAAATTCCCAGAGTCACAAAGTAAGTTTCACGATTCAACGTTCATAATTCGTCTCGACCCGTCAGTGTCGATGTAACTTGCTCGCGTACAATGTCCTCGTGTTCGTCAGAAAAAACATTACGTAAAACAGTAGTACGTAATAACGAGATGTAAAGGAAGAAAACATAACGAAGGAAAGATTGGCGGCAACGTATGAATATGTGGGAACCGAGATAGCGACATATGCAATTAACGTGTTTCCCGAGTGCAATCGTAGGATTGTAACGAGCAAAAATGAATACAGAGAAGAATTAAATGCGAACGGACACGACTCGAGTGTACAGGGACAGTCGGCAATCATAGACACGTCCCTGTGCTCGATTTCCTGTTCGATTTCAACATTATTTCCTTTTTCCAGCGTCCGATGTTCTCCAAACAATACTGCTTGTCTACAAAATGCATACTACATTTCACTATAAAATGCGTGCCACGTTCGACTACGAAATACGATTCTGGTCCGACAAGCGTGAGCGTTCTTCGATCAAAAGCACACAACCGTTCGTTCGCGAATCGAAGCAAGTTTACGTTACATTTTTCGAGTTTCATGCTTAATGATCTGGTGTTATCCTGCTTTAGAAGATACTTATAACCCGATCGAATACAGCAATCTGATTTTTCCAGCCGTAGCGTGTATAAATAATGTAAGCAACTCCGTTCCGTCGATTGTACGACGAGAGTGGATGGGTGTAACTGCGATCCCGAGCATTAAAACGCGTGCATGCGATACATAATCAGTGTCCCATATTAAAGTGCTCTGATGCGTGACTAAAGCGCCGCGACGTCGTGCAGGCTGGTGTCTAGGAGGAAATTCCGATGATTCGTACTATAGGATTCGATTAAACATTATACGAGCGAAGGTGAAAGTAGCCAATTTCATGGTGCAGTGAACCCAATAAAGACACGGAATGCGTGTCGGCGATGGCCGCGAAATGCGAGATAGCGTCGGTGTGCGTGCCGCGTTACAAGTCCATTTTTTACCCCGCCCGAATCATTTTATGGCCTGACGATGCTTATCATTTTTATTGACTCGTAAAGCTCGGATCGAACCGAGAATCAACGTCGACGCGGGGTGAAGAAAATTTCTGAAAGCTTACGGAACGAAGGTGGCGAACAAAAATGGACCAACGGAGCTTTTGATCCACGGTGACGTCGTGACTATCGAACCGTGAATCCTTGCCGAATCGACTCCCAGGAGCTCGCCTCGAACGGTTTAATGAAACAGGACGTCGTGCCTCGGCAAACACGCGACGAAAAGCCAATTACTCGCTCCTACCAGACGGACCTACCGCCATCTCTTTTTTTTACCATGCAATTATCGCCTTTATGCAATTTCATCGCCGATCGACCCCTCCTTCGTCCGCGGAATGAAATTTCAATTGTTCCGTGAAACGCGGCGAGGTTAGATCAGCGACGAGATCGACCGCGCACCGATGGGTTCGAGGTCTAATTACAGATTTTGCAATGTTAGAAATTTAGTAATTATCAAATTTAGAAATAGAAAGTTGGGAATTCCAAGCTGTCCGAATAAGTTTGAAAGTAAAATTTCTAGAAAGTAGAATTCCTTTGCGCGAAATCCGTAATATTTTGTAAAATATCTTAAGGCATATTCGGCTGGTATCTGTAAGTCCGAAGGGATTCGCAGCCACCCTCTAATACGTACTCACCGTCGAATCGGGCCAGAGTAGCGCTTATCAAAAGCACAGCTTCCGGCCGGAAACGCTCGAAACTTCTCCCTCGACGCACTTAAGAATCTAATAAACGGTATCGCGACCGAAACGGTCCGTTGCCGGCCGCATGCGTTAAGACTTCTGGCTTATTGGCTCATGCATTCTCGTTTCCACCGCTCCTGGATCACGGAGTTGAACGAGTTTCTCCGTTAATTCGCAGTTGAAGGGTTCTGCGAGGGCGTACGCAGGGTTAAGGGAAAAGGCACTGCTTCCCGAGATACGGATCTAAACGTGCCTTCGCCAAGCAAACGGGTGACCCTTACATTCGACATGGAGCCTTTCTTTTTTTCATTAGCTTCGCCTACAGCTTCCTGCGCCCTTAATTCAAGCTTCTTGCGAAGATTATTTTGTTTACTTTCTTCTTGATCAGGCTATTATTCAAAATGGTATATTAATATTTGAAATTTTGAATCCTCTTAGACCATTGGCTTTTCACCGCATGCAAATTCATACATATTTTTTCATTGGACTATTAATTATCGTCTACTGAATTAAAATAAGCATATCGTATTTAAGAGCATCATATCGATTTTCGTCGTTTCTCCATAGCCCCAAATTACACGTGCTTTTATTTATTTTTCAGAATCGTCCAGCCGAACGTCAGTGGGATCTTCAACCTGTAAATCGCAAAATAAACGAAGCACTCCCGTGCTTCAAAGGTCAACTTCTACCCCGTCGACGTTGGTATAATAAAACTGCAAAAAAATATTTTTTAATATTTCGTGCTGGTGAATATTCCGTTAAATTAGATCGCCGGCCGGTCGGAACGGCTCGTTTCGTACTAATAAGTGCGGGAAACCTGGAGATCCTCAAGAATATGAATCTATCCTACTCGTTATCCGTCTTAGAACTAATTCATCGCGGTATGGAAGCAGTAACCCGAGCCTTGGCCAGCTCGAGAGAGTCTAACCGTGCCATTCCGGCTATATCGCGAACCGCTTGTTTGACTTTGCAATTGCACCGTGCCGCCACCGAAATGCAACTCCTTCAGCCGCGTTTCGCCGGGCAACGCGCTGAAAAAGACCGAGCTGGCCAACTTTTCGCCTGGCGAAAATTTCAAAGGAGCTTTTTTCATGCGGCTACCTGAAAAGGAACCAGTTTTGAGTAACCCTGAAAAAGGATTTGTTTTCGCAAAGGGTAGAGTCGGTACGAGTCGGCGAAAAACTCCGAACATTCGCGGTACTGCTTCGGTATAGGGTTACTGATTATCGGCATTAATAATTCTTGGCTTTTTTTAAACTGAGGGTGCTTTAAGAGAAAATTACGGTTGGACTTTCTTCCGTGCAAAAGATGCTATTTGGTATTTTGGAAATCGAGGAATTTGCAACCGTAGCCTGAACCCTTAAAAAAATCCCAGTTTCGTGAGCGAGCAGAACTGTTCGAAATAATGGACTCGTACTCGGCGCTATCGAACGAGACATTGTACGCAAAGATATTTCGCGGCGATATTCGAAGGTTAAAAGGTAGCTGCAAAGTGTCTCGTTGTGGTTGATGGTTAGGGAAGCGTTATTTATACAGGTACTCGACCCAGAACGCGGAGGAGCGCGTGTTTCCGTTTCAGGTTGCAGGAAGTAGCCGCAATAAAAATCGCGAGTTCGCGGCGACGAAAGCAAACGTCGAATGATAAAAACTTTGCAAACGCGGTGGCAACGCAAAAAGGTCAGTAACGTGGCGGGGAGAGAGAGTATTGATCCGGCTGGCCGCGGCCCAATTACAATATTTTATTGAACTATAACCGTGCTCGCTTGTCGAACGCAGAAAACTGTTACGTCGTTTATCGCCTCGTTCCAGACATTTGACAGGGAAATCGGTAACGACGCTAGCGATTACACGACCAACAGATCGCTGATCGTCATTTTTTCAGCGAATCGCTTTAAAATGCTGCTGTAACCTTTTAAACGTTCGACAAAGGGTAGGTCGAGGTCGATTATCGACGAACCAGAACTTTTCATCTCGCCGATAATTTTCATGAAAAATTTCAACCTCGAGAAAGTAAAAGTAGTAAAAGCTGACAATCGATGTTCTAATACGGATCTTCCCAAACTCTTACAAAATAGAACATTTCGATGAACGGAATTCTTTGGGAATTAAAAGGAATCTTGAACTTGACCCATTTTTGAACGGCCGAAGGCCCCGTAGCGTCCACATCGCATTTTCCCGCAAGCGCGTGTACAGTAACGTTATTAATTACACTGTTCTCGCCACGAACCACAAAATTCGAGTGGTTGCACACACAGCGAAACTGTTTTCAGTGGTTTACGTTGACTTTCCACCTAGGAAATTCTCCGTTTCGAGCCGTTGCTCCGCTGACCTGCTATAACTTATTATTCTCGCGAGTGAGAAGCAACCTCTATTTAACGCAATACGAGGTTTCTTCCTTTCAAACCGCCACCGCTTCTACAATAATTACAATTTTTAAAATACCTTTTTATTTACACGCAAATTAAAAGTTGTTTTCAATTGCGGCTGTTCCAGTTCTAGCGATCGATGTGTAAGCAAAAGAGCTGTAACATTTTTGTCCTCTGAAAATATTGCAACTTCTCGGGTAGAATTCTCTAATCGGACTATGTTCTCAAAAATGTTGGCCCGCAAGGGTGATAAATTAGGCATAGACGCAAATTAAAGAGGTAAACGTCGGAAGGATCCTCGTGTCGAGTTTTAAAGCGACTCACGTTCGGAGAACCGGTTAGATGAGGATGGAGCCGCTTTGGATGCTCTCTTTTCGGGCAGAAAGGGGCTGAAGTATGCCACGCCATTATCATCGATGTTGCAGTTGAATTTTAGCAGCCGGTGGGGGGCTAGTCTGTCCAGCGTAAGCGAGAGGGCTACCCTGTGGTTAGGGTGTGACGAACGAGTGTACGTGTCAGCACTGCAAACCACCCTCATTTAATTTGCTGAGAGCCACTGTATATCAGCCACGATCCTCCGCTGGGATGGAAAGACGGCGGAAAACTTTCCGTCGAGCGTCGTTTATCTCTTCGTTGCTTGATTACAATGAAGAGCTCGCTTCTCTTTCGCTCGTACTCCTCTGTCCTTAGGGACGCAGACAATTCGCGCGTAATCGCGAGACGATGCCCGTCCGATACCGTTACGTTCCTCGCCAACTCTGCACCGTTTATCGGCGCAAACTTTTCAGAAAACCACCTGATTTTTATGACGTACGAGACGCTGTTACCGCCTTCAGAAACTGCTCGTTCAGTCGTAAGAGTCGTAACAACGTTTCCATTATTTCAACTTTTGCGATTGCAAATAGTTCGTGGTCCATAGATGAATTTTACGAAATAAGACGACAGAGTTTATTTCCGGATAACTAAACTTAAATCAAGGTTATTCTCTTTGTGTCTTTCAAAGTTTTTCAGTCTTTCCATGGATGGCGATTATTTGTGTCAGGCTAATCTAAGTTCTTCGATATAGAGATTGTCTAAAGTTTGAAAAGCGTGGTTCGATTTGACTCCGTAACCTAGATGTAGTCGTTCAAAAACGTTCACAATTTACGATCGACTAATTCTGCGATAAAATGTTTTCCTTTCAAAGCAGGCGAATTAAATATCTTAAAGTCGTGCATAATTTATGGGGAATTAAAACATTTACGAATCGCCGTTCGCGTTTCGAAATTTTTCACTTCCTTTTTCTCTCGGCTCCCGTTATTTCGACGACTTTTCATATTCGCGTTGAAAAGTTGATGAGTTTCCGCTGTAACGAACGAAGCCGTCTACTTAATTAACACGGATTCGCGAGCCAAATTGAAGCCATTCATTAATAATAATTGATCGAGCATTAATTATTAACGTCTATCAGTCATCCTAAAGAATTAATTACCTAAACATATATGGCTGTGGAACGTCGATACGAGCCGTTGGAAATCCCTTTTATTCCCTCTGTCTCTCGTATTTTTTTCATTTAATACCCCGCGAAAAACGATATTCGTTTTTCTTTCTCGTATTAATTAACGCGGATTGGATAATCGAGATTCCCGCTGTAATTCCGCTAAAATCGCGGACGATGTTCGTGCGCGAGGAAAAACGGGACGACCGTGTAACATCTGATAGAAACGTTTCCCGCGGCAAATTTCATTTCGGCCGAATATCATTTAGCGCGAAAGTCGCAAACTCTGGATTAAATTTCCGCCACCATTCTCTTTCTCTTCCTCCGTTCGTTTCGTTCTTTCTCCTATCCCGGATATCGCTAGCCGCGCGCGCTCAATCCGAGAAGCGTGCCAAACAGGCAAACTTGTAAAACGCGTTTAGTCACCGCGGCGCGACATTTTAATCTATTAACGCGATTCGATCGCTACTCCAACAATTTCGCTAGTTACGAAATTAGTAACTATCGCCAGTCAAATACAGTATATATTTTCTTTACCATTATTTAAGCTTTGGATATAATCTAACCTGATTGCAAAGGACTATTACTCTTGAATAAGAAAATTTTCTGCCAAGTTACATTAAATCAAATGAAATTATATTAGCTTGGAACAATTTGTTAGATTAGGCTAGATTATAACGCTTGTTTGTACAAGTAGAGTTAACTATCGACATCGCTATCCATACTAGTAGTAATATCTATACGTGTATCAAGAACAGAATATAAAATTTGCAACGATTCCGCCGATATTAAAAATGCAGCAATGAAAGTTAAATAGATAAAAAATGAAGAATGAAATTGTTGCGTGCAACAGCGCAATTATAATCTATCTCCGAGGTTTATTCGGTTCGAATCTGGTTCGATCGCGACAAAAGAGGAATACGCTGCAGGCGACGATTTCCGAAATTGAATTCGAAAAGTAAATCGAATCGAGGGGTTGACGGGCGCGACATATCGAATTAAATAACTCGGTTACCGTCCAACAAAAAAACGAGAGAAAAAAAAACGGAAGGGAAAAAGCGAAAAGGTTACTTTGCGCGTTTCGCGTCCTACCTTTTTGACGAATTTTCCCCTGCCGGTCCGAGTTTCGTAATTTTGAATTCGCCACCACGCTTTTCCGCATAATTTTTACTTGAAATTACACCGGCTAGCGAGCTCGCGGGACCATTCTAATTAAATTTGCGGTGCCGTTTATCAATCCGAATGGAGTACGGTTTTCACGGTGGTGCGTGCCGTGCATTTTCGTCGTTTCGCCAACCGCCTGCACGATTTCCCAAATTTTCATCCTGTTCGTTATTTTGTAACGAGTCGGCTCGCGCGATAACAACGTTAAGATGGATATAGTATCGAAAGAGATTTCGATCGATGTAAGCGCTCGTTCTGCTTCCGGCCAGGAAATTCGTTCGAACCGATACGAGCTTTCGCTGATTTTTTTTTTTTCGCGACGCCCGTGATTTATTTGACATCAAAATTGAATTTCCAGGACCTTCTTTTAAACTACTGCCAAATCGACGAACACGAAAGATACGATCTTATAAATTCCGCGGTGAAAATTACCGATAGAAAGCTGCAAAATGCCGGATTAATACCGCAACGAAGTGTAGCGAAAAATATACGGTGACTCGACTGGTTATTAAACGAAGAGCCTTAAATTAACGGTATAAATAAGCGATTCACGGAATAATTAGTTGTAAAACAGTCGTTACTCGAATGCGCGGGTATTCCTTTCAGAATTTTCGAAGCGAGTAGTCCGGTTGAAAGCTCAATTCATTCGCGGTGCATCAAGATATACGTTGGCATTAATGGTCAGCATAAAATCGCCGATGAAATTAACCGCGATGTTAATCAAATGTCGAAAGAGCGCTAAAAGGGCCAAGAAGCCACGTTAATTTCCCTCCTACCGGCAAACGGTCTTTTATTAAGCGTACGATAAATTAAACTGCTTTACAACAAATTGCGAACGCTAAATGATTATCCTCCGCTATAACGATAATTCTTTTAACCGGGCATCCGCAGGAGTCGGAAAGAACCGGTGAAATAAGATACGTCAGCTCTCCGAACAATCGAAACTGCAGAGATTCGCCCGGCAATGGCGAGGAAGAGAAGTAATTATTAATGATTGTCGGGTCGATGTCGAAAATCAGAGACATCCTCTGAAATTTGCGTCAGGTCGAAAACTGGTAAAACACTAGCGTTTATTGTGCTTCTCGCAAACTAGTTCGTTCCGTATGGGTAATTGGTGACAGGTATAGGTTTAAACCGCAGCGTTGGGACAATCTCGTGCTCGTTAAGAGAGCACGACTACGAATTCGCGTGCAATTCTAATTTTCGTAATTGGCTCGCGAGGCCTGCTTCGAAGTCGGAATCAAGTCGTCACCTTTCTTTTTAATCGTAGCGAGTTTAGAGCGAAGCTCGGGTTACGTGGCCGGTCGCGTTATAAACGTCCCGTGGTCGAGCAATTTCGCGAAATTATGGCGATTCGGCCGGGGCGGTTAGGCCGCGCTGTTGGAAACGGCCGTTAATATCGAGCGTGGTACGTTAAAGTAGCCGCTTTCTCGCGTTTCTGCCGAGCGTGTCGAGCCACGCGGATATGAAGCTATCAGTTTTAAGTTGACCGAACTAACTGTTCAGACACGAACACCAGAAGCCGACGCGCGGCGTCTTTCGGTTCGCGAAACGTCCCGTTTTTACCTTTCCGTCGCGCTCGCCTACGTGTGCGCCCGTGTTTCCTTTTCATTCTTCGTTTTTCTTTTTTTCTTTTTGTTTTGATCGCTGGCAAGAATCCGAGGAGCGACGTACGCGAACCCCCCGGGAAAAAGAAACGCCGAAGCTCGATCAAAGAGAGGAGCTAAAGCTTTTTAATTCACGGTACATCGGGAACCGTTCAATCGGAAGTAATATCGGTGATTTCGTTACGTCCGCGCGTGAATCGCGAGAACGAATCAAAGAACCGGGTTTATCGCTGTTAATCTTCGCTGAAATTGATGAATTTACGGCCTCGATGCTCTCTAATTTCATATTTCCTTCCGAATTTGATGACCATTCAAAATGTTACGTTTCGTGAATTTCTAATGCAGCTTTTGACATTTAATAAATTATTTGATAAATCACCTAGTGTTGTGATGCAGTTATCTGCAAATATTTTGTACACCCATTAAAAGATGACGATTCTGACGAGTTTTTAGTTAACTCAACAATTAATGTAAAATTACATCATTAACCTTTTTTGATATGGTTGTCCATGTTCCTACTTAAGACTTGTCATAAATTAATATATTACGTCTAAAACGATTAAGGAACAATATCTATACTCCCCAGCGATTTTCCACAAATTTTTTCTCTGGATAATCTAAAGTTGTACGATGATCGAATCTTCGTTCGCGAAAAGAACCCTCGGCCTTCTTTTCCCCGTCGCAACAATGGTCTCCCCTGACAGGTAAAACATTCGATGTCGTAATTAAACTGACATTCTTTTTTCGGCCGATCTAGGTTAGAGCCTGAAAACCGTATTCACCAATCCGAAAACTGCGAGTTTTAATCAGTTCTCTTCGTGGACAGTTCTACTTCCAATGAAAGGGATTCGGTCTAACGAGCAGAAACGTATGCTCGATAATTCAAGAAGATCCTCGATTCTACGCTCGCGACTTGTACTTATTCTGCAGCTTGCAAATGAACGTCGCACAGTGGAAATGGACGAACGTGGTCAGACATGATATAACAGAAATTGTCAATTCATAACCGAATGATAATTGAAATTGATCAAACACTTACAACATCACGGTTATAAGTTTAAGGTCGTTGCTAACTTTGGCCTACAATATCGTGTCATTACTCCTGACTCACGGTACAGTTCGAATGTTATAAACCAGATTCGTATTTTCATTGTAATTGAATTTTGGGTTCTGCCTACAAAATTATAGGTTAAATCGAATAATCTCCGAAGTTGGAACGCGTCTTAGCGACAAAGTATCAACGTATCTATTCGAAGTAGCATCTTCTCAGATAATTTGTTAGGTAATATCGCGCGGAAAGGTCGCATTCGGAAAGTTTGCAAGTCGGTAGTCAAAGTTGGTCCGGTCGGATGGTTGTCCGTTCAGCGACACGTTAGGAACACCCTGGCGAGTGTTTTGAAAAGTTTGCCAGCCTGGACCGTTTCGATAAAACTTGAAACAGTTGCGCGCGTGCAGTCACGCGAACGTGTTACGAAATTCCGCTTCGTTTCGAGCACGACGGGCCGTTGCGAATTTCATTATCCAGAGCGAGCGTCCATCGGTTCGATCAGTTGCCACTCTGTTCCTTCGCTGTTTATCATTTTCACGCGTCGAAAATTTTCAACCTACTTTCCTCACTCCCGACCTTTGTTTTTCGCTCTCATCTTTTTCGCCCGCCTTTTGAATCGAGATCCATTCTCGTCGCGACACACAGTCGCAACTTGCGTCGCTTTGTTCGCCGTTGTACACGTAAGCTACATTGTGCCGCACCGATTCAGAAGCAACGAAACGGGAATAGGTTTTTACGAAGAACAGAATGAAGTTATCACGTGCAACGTTAGCAGGGTCTCGTTTAGAATGTGCATCAATTATCTGCTCCCTTATACGCTCTAACAAGTTGAAGTACAAGCTGCTTGCTGGGCCGAGCGTAACGTAAATTCCTTAACAGCGAACGTCTTGGAAGTTTCGCGAAGGCATTGAAAATTCTTGGACGCGTATCTTTTCGTCCTCGTCCTTTCATCCCGCCGTAATTTAATAACTTCCTATACAATTCGTTCCGAGTACTCGCGAAACGCGTACCGAGCTACGAATACGGAGTTACGTTCAAGTGGATAAATGTAATTGCTGGAAGAACTGTTATTTCCTTTATCGCATGAATTAACCGGACACGACGAGTTAACTCGACATTCGTTTGATCGACATGGAATTCAAGTCCAATAATTTGCATAGTCAATTGCATCACTTTCTTTGTCGGTTTTAATATTGTACCTCTGATTAGTTAGTTCTACCTGACGCACCTGACAAATAAATCATAGCGAAAGAAATGAAGAATCAATGTATCGGAATTAACGATGTTACCATTGGGAAAAGAATAGAAAGGAAAGAAGATGATAAGAAAAAATGAAAGTACCCGATTTTCGCAAAGTTGTTCATCGCGAGGTAATAACGTTATTCATAGGCAAAGATTAATGGTTCGAGGTTTGGCAAAAAATATGATCATTTTAAGTTACCCTTCGGGGGCCGGTTGTGGTCGAAACTCTCTTTTAGTACCGCTCTTAACTTTCTAATGCTTTTTACGTGGCCTGTACAGCCACTATCAACGCTAACAGCAAGTTATGAATACAGAGCTAGGTTTCTAAGTGCATTAAATATGCAGCTCTGATAACGGCAAAAGAGATTAAGGAAGGTATATAGGTAGAAGCATACAGGTATGTGGTGGCGGGTTTTATGAGTCGACACTAACAACTTAAAATGAAGCAAAATACAGTGAGACTTCGTAGAAATAACAAGCTTTGCGAACTTGCCGCGATATTGTCTTTTACAACCCTCCGCGCCGAAACCGCGTTAAACAACACGGACCGTTTACGCGTTATCGTTTTACATCAACGATCTTTTAATCGGCCAACGATATCCTTTATTCAATTTTCAATTTTCAATTGACATCTGTTTTCCTTCGTAAATTCTGAAAGTGACAAATTTCCAAAATCTCAGTGTCAGATCTGAAAAGTCCGAAGATCCTGTGAAAATATGAAAAGTACTAATCCTCGAAGCTAACCAAACGAAGATCGTACGTGTTCTATCGGCGTATCTCGGTTTCCCGTGAAAAATTGGAAACAGCACGAGCCATGGTCGATGGTTGAAGGGCTGTCCGGTCGTGATAAGTGTCCAACTCGCTGACGCCGTATCTTTCAGTGTCTGGCGTGGAAAGGACTTTCGTTCGGCGAGCCGTCCGACGGAAAGTTTTCGATGGTATGTAAAACATTGGCTCGTCCTTTTGCCTTCCATTCGCTTCTCATCGGTCGGCGATCGAAAATTAAGGGAGAGGAAGGAAACTCGTGGCTTTCGCAATTTCGCCAACGAGGAGATTGAACGCGAGTGCACGAGCTGCAAGTTTCCCTCGGGGACTTCGTTCAAAGTTATTGCATCGTCGAGCAACATTATCAAATTGAATTTAGCCTGTTCACGAATACGAATAACGAGCTGCTTTCGTAATTCGTTCGCGTTCCAGTACCACGCGAACCATCGTGTTCCTTCCTCTCGTTTTCCTCGTTTAAATATTTAACGAGATATTAGTCGCGGTACCATCCTCGACTTCGTTAAATTGTCCGCGTTTAATTAATTGTTCGACGCTAAAAAAGCCGTTGAACGTTGCGAAATTAACGAAATCGACGCGGCTCTGTCAATATTGTATCGCCAGTTCAATTTTCTTCGAAGACCCTCCGCACGAATCGTCGCTTTGTTTTATACCGTGTGCGCACACTGAACTCCCGATGCTTTCCCGCTAGATAAATTCCAGCTCGAGCCATTCCGCCGGAAAACACAGTAAACTTTGCGTTAGTTATCTGAAATCGTGTCCCGGTTCGTGCCGTAAAGCGTTGACCGTGAGAAGCCTCGGTCGAAATTGCAACGTTCGAAAATCCCACGATGCGTTCAACGGTTAAATATAAATCCGTACATGTTCAAAGATGAATTCGAGGTAATTTCTAAAGAATCTCCAGCGGCGTAAAACTGTTCGTCTTCGTCAATCTCTTAGCGGCTATCGTTACACGAGAGGAGTATCGTGGCGTCTATTGGACCGAGTGGCACGATCATGATTGATGGCGAATCAAGCACCTCGTTCCTCGACTTCTTGTCCCCTGTTTGTTCTTCTTATCGAACTTCTTCCGCGATAGAAAGTTACTTCCTGGGAAAGCTTGTCGGGAGACGAATTTTGGGAAGCAATTTAACGGCCGTCGTTAACGTGGCCCATCCGTTCCTCGACCGCTCAATATCGACGATTAACAGACCGGTTTACGTCGACGATCGCTCGGCTTATCCACCGAACGAGAGTTTCTCTTTCGCTCGGAAACTGTCGGAGGATTCAATTTGACGCGAATTAGCATTTTGTCGGTGTCTGTTTCGCGGCGCGTGACGAGAATGAAGGACTTGCCGCGTCAATTACAGACGAGTACGGCGACTGTTTTTACGACGGATCGACGAAGCACGGAGCTGCCGGTAATTGACATTGTCATCGCCAGGATCCTATCGGTTCGTCGTTTCCACGAAGAAACAGCGAGATAACGCCGAGACATTGTTTCCAGCTAGGGGACGCGTAAAACCTATCACAATTGCGGATAACAGTATTAGAAAAAGGAGGAAAGACTTTTTATAAACGAGTTTTGTTACAGGACCGAAATAAAAATTCCTTTGTTATTTTGTTCCTTGTATATAATTTTTTTAGAGTTTACGTTATTGCTTCGCTAAAAGATGAAGAGTTAATTTGAAGCAGAAGAGCACATTGTGGCGCGTTTGATCGCGCGATCGACTCGAAGAAAAAGACAAGAGAGGCCTCGAAAAAACGAGTAGGAGAGCGAGAGGCCGCGAAAGAAGAAGGAAAGGTAAGTCTCGGTTCGAAAAGCGCGCTTGCCCTCTCGCGACAAGCCCGAAAGATATATTGTCGCTTGTATATTTACGAGGAGCCGGAGTTATAAATCACGGGTTCGTCTGCTTAGCAGGAGTACCGATGGGCATCTCGCTCGCGTACGCGTCGCTCCTCCTCGCTCCTCCTCGCTCTCGATCGGTCGCGCGGCCACCCCGCGTCACCGGCCAATGTCGGCCTAATGGTTTTTCGATAATTGTCTAACTGTTTCGCATTGCTGGCCGCTGAAACACAGCCACCGTAAACGCTTTAGCCCGTTTAACGAGCGTGCGCTCCGACCTCGCCCCTTTGCCCTGCGATACCTCTGCTGTGCACGGATTTCCATTCCGTCTCTCTTCTGACGCATACGCGAAACGTGGACGGAATGAGAATCACCTTGGCACGCTTACCGTCACGCCCATTCCCCCGTGATTTTCCTCGCCGATTATTACCTCGATACGATCGCCCTGCTTTTTGTTTCCTGCCTTACACTCCACCAACTTGCTCGCCGACAACATTCCGCTTTCATTCTAACAGGGTTATCGCCTACGGTATTTCACCAAAATGTGCTTCCACGATTTAGGGGGATGAACGAGATTATTCTTCACAATATAAATTAAAAGGTACGAAAGATTGGAGGGGGTTGAAAAGCTCCGAAAGTAAATTCGAACGGTAGAAAGTCGTCGATTAGAGGAACGAAACGCGTGTGCGCGGCGAACGAGTGGCATAACAGCGAGCGTTGCCACGGTGAAATGTTTAGAGCTCGTCACAAGGTAGTTGGCGAGGAATTATCGTAGCGAACGGTCGTAAATCGTGGCACGTTTGCAACTTGGCGCTGCCACAGAGTAAATAAAGCGTTTTCTGCTCGTTGTATAACTCTTTTCCCCACCGATAAATATTTATGACCGCGACGGGCAAACGAGCTTTATTATGTTCCGACCCGAGTCGAAAAGGATCTCTCCTTAAAATTGTTGTGACCCTAGTTGCAGCGCGTGTTCAGAACGAGCCGAACCAGCTACAATGGTTATACGACTGGTTGTAAATCTTAATTCCTCCCTTGCATTTCTCAAACATACATCATCGACGGGGTTTTCGGCTTATCTTTAGTGGCCCGGTGTAAAGTCCCACTTATAAAGGTGTTTCCGACAGCCTTCGAGCAGCGAACTGTGTCCCTTTTTGTCGTCGCCCTGTCTTCTTTACTCTCGCTCCTCTGTCCTTGCCACCTCTTTCTTTTTTTCCCCGGTTATCTGTGTACACGCTACAAACTTCTTCGTGCACTTCCGACGTTTCTTCGTCCTTTTACGATGTCATAGTTTACCGGCTGGATGACTAAAGTCAAGACGCGAGAAAATAGGGACGGTTGATCAATAATTCATGCGACTCGACGAGCCGCGAGAAGAGCCGTCTTGTTCTCGCAATAAAACATCTTAATAATACATTTATGAAGGCACCAACATTGCGGAAAATAATTGGGGCGATATCGAAACGCGGTGCAATTTGACGCTTCGAGGATCGCAGTAGAATTAGCGGCGTATGGTCAGACATAGAATTAAAAACGTCGACTCGTCGTAATCTTCGATTTTTCGTGAAACAGTTGTTACACGGGTTCGGATCGAAATGTAAGCTCGTTTCCGCAGGTTCGGTCGGCGATGTAGGACGATTCGCGTAAGTAGCACCCACGGCACGCAAGGAGCACTTTCCATCAAGAATACCACAATTCATGTTCGGCAAGCGGATCGGGGCGAACGTTTCTGCCGGATCCACGTTGTATCCGCCTTGGGTTACGGGCTGCCAATAATTTATAATGAAACGCCATATCTTTTGTTGGCCGGAGAAATTGATTATTGCCTGTTGTTTCCTCGCCAGCGAATCAAATTTCACGCTTGTAAATCATGTGGGTTTAATATCGCCTCGGTGGTGTTGCACCGGCATGCAGCAAATAACCCTCTTTTCTTTTTTGCTCCTAATATCTTGCCTGAACTCTCTCATCCTCCGGTTCGCTGTTAGCGCAACCCACGACCACCCTCGCCATTCTTGGTCCACCCTCGCGATCGTACACGATGCATACGCGTTCTCCCATTCGTTCGGAGCTTTTTTGCTCTTCCCGAGCACCGTTCCGTGACCAAAGCCGCTTTCCCGCTATCGGCCTACGGGACAGTTTACGCGTTCTGACCTTCGCGACTAATGGTCCCGCTGAAAAGGTATCGCGTCCTCGATAAATGTCGCTCTCTCGTGGCAGTCGACCATTCGGATAAACAGTTTTTGTCGATGCCCGCGATTTCCACCTGTCCATTCTTGCCGGCCCGATTAAGTCCTCCGGCGAGCGGCTGTCGTGTTCCTTTTTATCGCCGGATAATGGACGCGAGGGTAGATTCGTGCGAAACGAATCGGTACAGTTCCAATGTTTCTCGTTCGCCAGAGAAATCCCACTTCCGCTCGGATATTTCGTTTCTTCCGCCGCTATAAAGAATGTATTACGCTTTTCATCGAACGCTCGCTGAAAGGATTACAACCACCGATATTATACGTTTCATATAAATACTTAGGTACGCGTTAGATGGACCACCCTTGTACAAACGTCACAATCGTGACCCTGAAATTATATTGTGTCTCACGATTAGGTCCTCCGGTCTGTTCGGAGCCATCGATTTATTTCCTCGAAAGTTCATCGTTTTTCCCCCGTAAGATTTATAACGGAAAGTTAGTTTTCAACAAGTATTCGCCCTCTATTTTAAGAAAATATCGATATCGTTCCCGTCCATGTTCTTTCGTTTCATCGTTAACAACAAAAGATGGCAAATTTTTCTCGTTTCGATTCGTTTTTCACCTGAACGGGTCTCGAGTGTCCTTTAACCCCTCTCAAGAATTTCATTTCGGTTGTCCGTGTCCTACTTTTATCCTTTCTCGATTGTTCCGCACATTTTTGAGAAGTTAGCTCGATCTCCTCTGTGCGAGACACTACGCGAATCACGAATATTCTGTTGAAAACGGTATAAAAAATTGTCGTCCGAACGAAAAAAGTAGAATTTGAATGGAAGGGAAGAATCGATCAATTAACGATGAATCAGGCACATTTGTGCGAACGTCCAGTGTGCTTTCGCGTGATCCACGTCGATAACAATAATCTCGGATTATCGCCGACAGAACGGGATCTACGGTAATCGGTTGCGTACACGTGGCGCGAGTTTAAAACGGCCACGCAGAGGATTATGCATAATTTCTGGCTCTGTTCGTCGATTCGATCCCCATTTGGCCCAATTTCGCGCTGTTCCAGGCCAAACGTATCGAACGACACCGGGTCAAGGCCGATCGTGCCTACGATCGTTCGACGAAAAAACTTTCCGTACCGCGATCGTGATTTCGCGGCGATATTCCAGTCGCATCGCGTTCAGCTTTCTCGGACCATCCAAAAACGTACAAAATTGTTTCGTTTAATCGTTTCTGGGTCGGACACGTTCGGCTTTTGAACGCCTCGGCGCTAAAAATTGCACGAATCTATCACGTGACGGTATCTATATTTTAAAATACAGTGGCGGACAAAAGTTTCCGAGCGACATAGATTTTCGTATTTCATCGAAATAAACGTATCTTTTTTTAACGTGACTTTGGTGAACTTTTGTGGACCATTGTATTCTGTGTCGATGCAATTAGATTCTCTTTCTCGATTCCGAACGTATAGCATATTTAAGACATTTGTAACTATACGTCGAGTACTTGCGCTTCAATAGCAGCACAATAGACGATTCTAGAATCAGCCAAAATTGCGTGACACAAAAATGGATTCCGCGAGTGGTTTATTTTACATCCTGTCTGTGCTTCTACGAATCGCGTTCGCTAAACGAACATAACAATGACCACATTCATCGTATCAAATGCACAGTCAGTCCGGATCCCCACCGCGATTCATTGTCGGTGCGCGTGTGTGTCCGTGCGTGATCGGTAGAAAGTGATTCTGACACTCGGTTGAGAGAGCTGTTGAAAATCGTCAACCGTTCATTGAACGTCGAGGCCATTCTTTAACGCGCCGACTCATTCCGCGCCTGTTCACAGTTCGCTCCTACACTTTTACAATTACTGCCACGTTCGCGCTTCGAAGGATTAACGTCCTACGAGGTGCGTAGGCTTCCTTCGAATCGGAACGAACTTGGAAATTTTATACTTCCAAACTCTGTTCTCAGAGTTACTCGGTCACGAATGCTGAAAACCTCGAGTGTGCAAATTTTCCAGGTTCCATACGATGTTATACAGAGTCCACTGCGATATCGAACGCGTTGAAAACGATTTCAGGCAAAGTTTCACCGACTCCTTTCCAGCCCTCGTAGAAAATTGTATAGGGGGAACGATAGCGATGGATGACGATAACGTGTCTCGAATTTCGAGGGGTCGTGCGAGAACAAGTTTAACCGCGTTTGATTGACGGTCGATCGGGAACCGGTTCTCGATAAAGTCGCTAATGAAATTTGCTAGGAACTCGGTTGGCCAATCGAGAGACACGCGTTATGATTTATACGGTGTCCCTGTTTCTGGCCGGTATTTCCTGCGACATTAGTTAGCAAACTGTAGAGGCAACGTTGCACAAGCCTCAATTAAAAGGCTCGATAGTTGGAGTCCGATAAGCGGCGATAGATCGATCGCGCGATTTCTGCACTTGCATGTTCGGCCGGGGCTTATTCGTATTTATAACGGTGGCCGTTGGCCGCCGAGAACAATGGGGTCCTGGCTGGTCCGATGAACGATCGGAAGGATCAAGGCTCGAGACACTTTGCGGTTCACTGAACGTCTCGGTAGCGAGCTACGACGATAAAGAAGAAGGAAATATCATTTCGCCGAGGAAAGTGTACGCGGAACAAATTGCGTTCGCTCGTATCGTACACGGATTTTTCGAGTAATCTCGTTGTAATTGCGTCCACGATCGGTGCAACGGTTCGCTTGTCGGACAGTTAAATGGCTTGGGTAATTTGAAATGAAACGTTTGCCCGCGGAGAAATTACGGAATCGAGTTGCATAATTCTCCCTAGTTAGAAACGATATCGTCAGGTGTTCAGGAAATTGAAGCATTGAACCCAGTTTCAAGATTTTTGTCGACACAGGTAGCTGCAGAATGCGAGCATGCACCTATTCTTACCGTGCTCGCTCCGAACTGGTTAACAATTTTCTATATTCTATCTATAGTTAACGTGAAACGGTCTTTTAACCGAAAATATCGTGCACTCGGTTTTATCACTCGTCCAGGCTTTTTCAATTTCCAATACTGCACTTTTGCTGCAATGGGAACCCCATTACCTTGCATTAACCCATTTCGTTCATCCTCCTCGTCCGATGACATTTATTCTATTAATTTCCGATTTCTCTCTTCGAACTGTACAGTCTATTATTCTTGGATGATTAAGTCGAGATAAAAAGGATATCGGAACAGCTATGTTTGGCTATTCTATTAGCGATACAAATCCTTCAGTTTCTCAATTGCTCCCGATTTCGAAGTCGTCGAATTCTTAATTTCCCAACTATTCCAGACGCCGAAATTTCTACCCACGAAAGCTAAAAGGGTATTGAAATTCCCACGAGACTAACGCTCCGGTGGTTCGCGTAAAGCGCAACTTTACGCGAGAATAAATGGCCCACCAAACGTTACACCGTCGTACAAATACGCTGGAAATGAACTTCGCAGGCCGTTAAAAAATTGTTTCATCGCGTTCCAGCAACGCGTACACCGAGGGTTTTTGATCCTCCGTTGATGCCGTACGTTCCAGTTGCCATAAAAACGATCAGGGAAACGGGGAACTACGGTTCGACTCGCGTAACCGCGTACACTTGCCCGATTAGCATAGATCCCGTTTTCTCGCCCGTAATCGAAGCTTATTGTTATTCGCGGGGATCGCTCGAAGGCCGGTTATATTTACTCGAGACTCCGCTTGATCACCGATTGTCCGCGCGAGCATAAGATAACAACGATCACGGCTCGCCTTCGTTTAACCTCGCGGTTAAATGGAACAGCGGACTTTTATGCATTACGAGTCGACCCCGATCAATCCTGCGACATACCTGCTAACCGAATCCGCGAATCAACTTAAAACACTGTCGTCGAACAAATTTCAATTGCATTCGTGCCGCGATAAGGCGATATCTTTCAACGGTTCTCACAGTAATAGCATATGCAAATGAATATCGCTAATACGCGTGCTTAATAGCAACAGCTTATTGAAGTTTAAAAAACAAGTATGTATATTTTACGTTATTATGTTTATTAAATGATCTCGAGTATGAAGCAACTTCCTATTCGTTAATATTAAGGAATTTTATAAATGCTTCAACCCTATTTATAAATAATCGGCTATGTTCAAGATATATTTGCATATGGAGAAGTTCGAAATAAATAGTTACTTTATCTTTAATACGCAAACATATATACGAATGGAGTTTAACCGAGTAAAATTTCGATCGAACAGAGAAAATTGGAATAATGGTCGAAGCAGAAAGAAGCGATATTTTCCCACGAGATTTAGCGGGTTTGAGTTAGGCCCCGATTGTCGGACTGATTTTGGCCAAAGAACAGACGCACCCCCCGGAATAAATACGAATAAACGAGCCGAGACTTCTGTTATCCGCTTGCATAACGAATACGAGGCCGAACGCGGCAACGATAAAAGCTATCGTGCACACGTTTTGCAAACAATAGCTTCGTCGCCTTCTTCGGCCTCGTATCGCAGAAATTGCAACTGCGCCGAAGCCAACAATATGGAAACTCAGTTTGCGAACTTTGTCTTCGAGTTAACTTCGGACGCGATACAACCTTTCGAAAGCCACCCCTATCGCGACCGGGCGAAATCAAATTGTTCGGGGAACAGCGTCGTCCATTCGCGATACGAGTGCACCTGTTTTTCGACATATGGCGATTTAGGTAACGATCCACCGTGCGAACGATCGCCATTTCAAGCTTTAAATTTTCTGAAAGGTCGGGTTGGCTCATGGCTTCGATGGTAGATCGTTTTTTGCGACTGATCGATTTTAATTTCTGTTATTACGTCTTTATGCTCGAACGCGACGTACGGGTTAAATTGCTCATTCTTCTTATCGTCGAATACCGATATAATCAGGATTTTTGTCCGAGGTCTGCCAGACCCTGTACCTTCGATCATTAACTACATTTAACGTTAATAAATTTTGGAATTTGTAAAAATCATAGTTGCAGAATTTGTGAAATCTTGCAGCTTGAAAGTTTGAACAATGATGACGATAATTGAAGCAGTCTAACGAAATCATAACGTAACAAACGACAGGTATCGTAAAGCGATTAAAGTGCTCCTTACACGTAGATGGAGTAGATTTAATTAGAAATCGGTATCTACCGAACGTCCAGTTCGAAATCTGGTGAACTGAAAAATTCATATCCAGGGTATTAACGTTCCGGAAACTGAATATGTCATATTGGCCTTCTGCATCGCGTGCGAAACGTACGACAGGAAACAAATCGAGCCCAATACAAATACACCGATAAAATAAAAGGGAGATGGAAGGTTGTTGGTCGGTGTATTCGATGTCGATCGTTTTGTATTCCGTATACATCGTGGACCGTGAACATGCATATTACTCGTGAAAATATCGACGATAATAATTGTCACGCACTCGGAACTCGTCGATTTGTTCCGTGCTCGCAGAGAAGAGTCATCGCGCGCTAAAGGTGAAATGTGCCGAACATATCAAGTGGTATGTTAACAGCGTTCGTTGCCACTGTCCGAGTGCTGTCGACGCTCGATGTGTTATTCTACCTGTCGGCTAATCGATATTTCTATATTTTTCACATTACAAATTTCAAAATCTGTAGATTAGAAAATTTAGGAATTTTCAACTCTTGTAGTTTGCACATTTTTTTATTCTTGTTCATTTCCAACTCACGATATTTGAAAACATAAACTTGGGAAGGAGGAGAGCGAAGAACGTACGATGAACATGTCGAGGGTAGTAGGGCAAGAAAGCGTGTGTCCAGTAAGAATCGCGGTATCGAGGCAATCGTGTGGGTTAATTGGGCACAAATTGGCCGTTTTACGATCGATCGATCGGTGCCGATAATCGGTCAGGATCCAGGCCGTAAAACGTCGGTTTTACGAGGGCGATAAATCGCGAATCGTAATTGATAGCGGCGCTTACAATGCGCGGGTAACAATGCTTACAGGAACCGTCGAAAGACCGTGGCCGGCAGGAAGTTGGTATTGGTGCAAGGACGTGGAAACAAGGACACAGTTTCAGGTGGTCCGCGAGCTGTCCTGCATCCAACAATGGCCCGACTACAGGACTGCAACAATGCCTCACCCTCGCTGGGGCCACTTTGGTTAATTAATTGCCGGCCTCTTTGTTGACGAACGTGTGTGCTCCGACACCGATCCCCATATTCCCTGCTTTCTGCCTGAATTAATTAACAACAATTCGCCCTGCCGCGCTAAAAGTGGTTAATTTCGACTCTGTCATGACCCGGACAAGATACCGCGCGCGAGCCTTCCTGTTATCTTCAACGGAGAAATTCGCCAGAGAAATTAGAAAAGTAATTACATTCGTTTGTGTGACCGACATCGCTATTAATTCCTGATTCCTGCCGGACGATGCTGTGCTCGCCTACCAATTCCACGCGATAATTTCCACCAATGAGAAACGAGGGAACTTGGAATTTACTTTGGGGGATTCTCTATCAAGGATATTACTGTAATAACGAAATTGTGATGTCGGATTCGTTCTATGTGGACTTTTGCCGACTCTATTCGAGTGGTAAGATATAATCGCAAAAATTGCCACATTTTCAAACTTCCCAAATTTACAACTTCTCCCCAAAACGCAGAATCCTCGAATCTCTAAATTCCCAAATTCACTTTCCAGCACTCTCCCATAAATTTCTCCAAAATTAAGGGTAGACGGCATTGCCGTTATCTCGTAGGTCATTGTTTATCGTTGTAATTAACGACCACCGTAAACTATTCCCGTATAAAGGTAACCGCGCGTCGTCGACATCGATTCGAGGGTCTAACGAGAACGAAAAGTAAACCACGCTACAGTAACAGAGCGGACCCAAAAGAAACGTATTTCCATCGAGTTCGATTTCCCGCCGTCTCGCCAACGTAACCGTCAACTCGAACGAGCATAAAGGGCCGGGGTGGGTGAAAGAGCTGCTGGAAAATGAAAGGGAAAAAAATGTAATTACAACGGGGAATGATAATGAAGTTTACATTTTAATAACCCGCCGTGTCGCCAGATGGTCTCGAATGCAATATTAATACATTCCCCTCGCCGCGTTCGCAGCTACCGTGTAAAAGTTGGCCGGTGTAGGCGGGCGCGCGCGTGTGCGCACCCCTGAACATCCCCGTTGAACCGCGCACCAACACCGACCAAACACACGGAGCATCCGTGGAGGAAGAAGGCGAAGAGAATGTACGTGAGCCGAGGTGTTATTGCATTTCGCGAAGAATGCAGTCCACGCCGTCATAATATATTTGCACGGACTGGAGCGACCCGGGGCTACACGGCGCGGCGACGCGTCAACGCGAGCTACGACGACGACGACACGAATCTAATTTATAAGTTATGAGTCTGTCCGTGGCCGACGATCGTCCCGTGGCATTTTTTTCACCGCGTCCACGATGGCTGGCCCACGGCCGTCTTTCAATTTGCAACCGTATACTCTCCGCCGCGAAACACCGGCTCCGGTAACGAGACAGATTTACCGAGCGTGCCGCTATCTCGTTGCTTCGCGAATTTCTATGTATACGAGTCACGCGTAATATCGTCACTTGCTCTTTCGACTTCCTTTTAAACGGGACAACCAAAAAATACGGGCTTTTATTCACGACCGAAACGATACCAACTTCTTTTTGTTCGCGAATCTGGACGCTGGAAAAGGTAAATTTTGCAGCTGCTCGGACAGCAACGTGGATTCGTGCTGATGCCTTGCATAATTTTCAACGCAATTCGGTATTATCGAAATTCGAGCCATTTTTAAGTCCCACGCGGTCCATTTGCGATTCTCGTCCAATTTCAACGAATGTTATGTGATAAAGTAAAGAGCAAACGTGGAAGCGAGAGTCGTGGAAAGTTTCAAATTTCCAAATTCACAAACTTGAAATTTCGAAACTTTTCAAATTCTCATATTCCCCTGACACTCGATATCCAAATTGCAAATTCCCAAGTTCTCAAATCGCAAATTTGACATAGAATGTTCTGTAGCGTCCTTGCAGCCAAGTGTTCGGAAACGTGTTGAGGTGATAAATCTGCCGGACGGTCTGATTGCATCGCGATATTACTACTTGGAAGTAGTCACGGGCAAACTGAATTAACGATAATAATTTAACGGCACGGTCCGGCCAAGAGTGAACCGTTCCCGGATTACAAAATTTCAGTAAACGCGGAAGCCGTTCAGAGTTCGGTAAACTCTTGGAGAGGAGTTTAATTAGCATCGAGCCAACTCGGAACAGCACTAAATACGTCGATACAAGTTCACGCGAAAACAGAGGACGGGTCAAACGTGGCGTTGGGACACGCGATAATTTGCTGCTTCAAATTAAACCTTTACAACATTGCCGAACATTTTTTTCTTTGCATCAAAATTCAACATTTTATCATATATCGCGATATTTTAAACATTGGCAGCTTTAACGATTGCTACTCGATCGTTAATCCTTATCCGGATAGGATATTTATGTAACATGAATGTTTAATGAGAATCTGGTGCAATATTATACGAGTATTAACACGTGATCTCGATAAAGGATAGATACAGTTTATTCGTAGAATTTGCGAAAGTTCTTGTCGGATTCAAAAATGATTTGGAAAAATTATTTGCTATATCAAAAATATAAGCAAGCACGAGTAAAATAATATAAGATGAAAGAATAGAGATATTATCGAAACGACCTTGACCTTATGAAATATATAGCAATCCTTGACCGAAGAGAGTGTTCCTTTAATTGCGAAGAAGAATGAGGTCTGAAAGGGTGAAATAAGGAGAACCCTATCGGTAGTCGAAAGGAAGAGTAGCGTGGATGATTCGAGAGGAAAAGGAGATCCTTCTGCCTCCTCTAGGCTCGTTGTAGCTAATGTTACTTTTTACAAAAGCAAGTTGGCAGCCAGTTTGCTTTTGCACGGCCGCCTCGACGAGCCAACCCTCCTCGAGTAGGCGGAGGTTCGACTCTGCAAAATGACTTAATGAACGGTATCTTCTGCTGCTGCTCTCTAATCATTCCGGCCACTTACTTCTTGCCGTCAGCCATTTACTTTCGCAACTGGCGCTTCTTCTTCTTCTTCTCCTTCTTTCGTTCTGGTCTTCTCTTTTTCCCTCCTCTTGACGAGATTCGATAATTACGGGAAAATCTTGTCGGAACGCCTACGTGGATCTAGTTACAGAGCTCATCGCGTGCCGTTGCTGCTCTTTTTCTTCTCTTTTCACCTTTGTATTTTTAGAGTCTATCCCCTTGATCCTCGAACGGAAGATGGTCTCGGATGCTCGTTAATGGTTGCACGGTTTAAATTAGATTAGATTTCGGAATTTGGGTATTGGAAATTTAGAATAGAATAGAATATTTTCTCGAATTCCAAACTCCCATATTATCAAACTTGAAAATTTTCAACTCCCCAAGTCCTTAAATGTTGCAATTTGAAGAGCACCGATCTCGAGTATCCTTGCACGGAAGGTCCATCGACCGATCTCGTCCGACTTTATCCGATCTCGAGCCGAAGCACCGTTACCGGCGCATCCCCGATCGCGGTCGATTACCAGGCGAAGAATTCGAACGAGTATCTTTCCGTCGTGTTTCAGAATCGACCGCGGTATCTCGGAATTATCGAACGATAGTTAACATCGTTGTAACTTCCTTGAAAAGGCCAATCTGCCGCTTGTCAAACGTAAAGGTCGGAGCATCGACGAGAGAAGAAGCGTCTCGTGCGAACCGACCGAACAATTCCGCGCGACCTGATGGCCATTATCATATTCCTCGCGTATCATATCGAATTTATGGCTAATAAAGGCCGATCGAATAACAGGCTTGCTGGGTCTCGAAAGGTTCGAGCGAGCACGGAGGTAGGACCCATGGGCCCGGTTGTTCGTTTTCTCGGGGCTCGGTCCCAGCGTCGTTCGCCGCCATCCCGGCCAGTTGGCTCGCTTTATAGTCATGCCAGTTGGCAATGGTGGCAATTGATATGCACGCCATTGATATATGGGTGCATATTTCACAAGGTTGGCAGAGCCACGAGCTCGCTCTCTCTCTCTCTCTGTCCGTCGCTGGTTTGTTATCTCGCGCGTTTCTATCCGGACCTCGGTTCTCTGTTTCGCTTTTTTCTTTTACGAAGCTAACCCGCCGCTTGTGCCAAGCCAGGCCAGATCGGCTACCAATACGCGCAATGAATTATACCTGTCCTTTGTTAAGCTCCTTGACGCGTCTTTGATTGGAAGCCCGCTGTTTCCACGGAAAAAATGAACAGTCAGCCAGGCTTACGCGGAACATACGAGAGACCTTCGACCTCGACCGACGACCTCTCCAATATAATCTGTCCGTGGACGAACGAAATTTACCTTCCGCCCGATCACGGTGGACACTCCGAAACTGCGAGTATCACCCCCTGCCTTTTGCTTGCCAACCACTCGCAACTTCCAACGACACTTTGTCGATTGGAATTTCGAAATTCGACCGATTCGATACCTACAAATTAGATGGAAACTTTACCGTCAAAATTGAACTTGTACCTTAATAGCCAGCTCAAAAGTTGTATAACATATATTGTTGTATGGCCTACTCCCTTAGTCAATTGCAATTACAAAGAACTTGTTCCGTGTTAATTGTATCTTAAATTACGACAGACCGGGTGTTTCCAGATCCTTTTAATCGCGATGGAACGCATAATACGAAAATAATAATGTCCACGATTATTTTCAGCGAAGCGTATATTTGTCTTTTAAATAGCGGGCGATATAAATTGCGATAGGTTGTTGGAAACGAGCTTGAACATGCCCGCGACGTGTTTCCGCATTGTTTCGACTAGATCGGTGGGGGACAAGCAGGGATGAAATAAAACACGTTGCCTCTATGATCGCCAACTTATAAAGCGGATTATCAGAGCGAGTTCTCTCTATTGAATAAATTCATGAGCAACGCCGGTACAATCGGCTATAAATTACGCGGGTCCATTTTTGTCAATATTCATAACGCGCGTAGTCGCGTGACGTTCGCACTCGATACCCGGTTGCTGGTATTGTTGCTGACTGAAAACCCTGGCGACGCTTTTATCGCTCGAATCCGTTTCTGGTCAGATCGCTTTCCTCGAACAAGTGTCAGATCTCACCGTTTTCTTGGAAGCACGGAAAAGCTCGAAAGAATGTCCGAGATCGAACGAGATCCTGAGAGCACTGTACTTGTCGAAGCATGCTCATCTATTCGTATGTTCTGCGGTGAACGAGGAGCAATATTTAGCAGCAATATCTGACACATTTGTCTTCTCCTTCCTATTTGATCTTGTTCGAAGGAACAAACATTTCGAATTCGTTTTGTTCACAATAGGTTTTACTCCGAATAGGTTTATTTTTAAGAGAGTTTGAAAAAAAGTCTTTTAATAGGTGCTCACATTTAATAGGTACTTGCGCTCACACCAATAGACCGAACGTGTATAAATTCGCTTGAAATAAATCTTACCGGAGTTAGTAAATATGTATGAATATTACATGCTAGCCCGATTTGATGGAGTAGAGGGGTGAAGGTTAGTTAGGATTCCGCGCGAACGCCAGCGTGTTTCGTAACGGAGAGAAATTCGGCGGAATGGTAAAAAAATATTGTCGCGGTAATAAATAGTGGGCAAACGTAAGAATGCCCTTTTGTTTTACGTGACACGTACGAGGCGGTTCGTGAGTACAGAAAAATGTCAGCAACTTTATCAGGAGTCACGCATTCCCAGAAGGCTTATCATCGGCTGCCGACCTAATTATAATTGCCGTTCTGTGTTCGTCGGGGTCATAATGATAATACGTTTCCGTATTTTTACATTGTATACGCCGTGAGTCGATGAATACCTAGAAGACGCGAATACACCCGCGTTCGGTATTATGGTGTTTCACGAAACCGCGTATATCTGCAAAGAGAAAAGTACTGTAGAGCCAAACGAATCCGTAATACGAAGCGGCGTAACGCGAGATACATAATTTCCACGGAACACGTATAGCTTAATCTTTGGTTAAAAAGAAAGTAGGAGAAAAAAGAAAGCAGGGAGAAAGAAAATCGGGGTATATATCGTTAGCGAGCTCTACTATCTAACGTCGCACGCGATACGCTGCTTTATTTTAAGCCGGTCGTTTAACCTTTAGACAGCTTTTTAATTTCGCGTCAACTGGAAGGTCTGCTTGTCAATTGTTGCATTCGAGATAATCATATGCAACACCGAAGGAAAAAACATGTTGCCCCGCTATAATATTCAAACAGTTCATCGATTGTACTCGGTTAGAATACGTCGGCTATGGTGAAACGGTGCGGAATTTTGTGCGTTCGAACGCGTTAGAAACGCGGAAAATTAAGTTTTCGTTAGATAATAGAATAATGGAAAGTGGAACTTCTGGTAGAGAAGTGAAACGTGAAAAATGGAAATGGGCAACTTAGAAGTTGGAAGATTGAAAAATTCTGTCATCAAAAAATTTATAAGTAGAGGTAGTGAGAAGGTGGGGAATCGGGTAATTGCAGAATCGGGAAATTGAAAGATCATGAAATCGAGAATGGCGATTTACGGTGTGCCTCCTTCCAGAAAAATCCTGGTTACGCCAATGGACAGCCACAGTCTTCAAAAATCGATAACCATAGACATTCACGGGAAGTATTCTTGCGTCAGTCCCAACCGACTTTGATATCCACTCTACGATTTCCTTTGCCGTCTCTCCTTTCTCTCTCTCTTCCTCCGACTTATTTGACTTATTTCGACGGATCACGGCGGCCGTTCCGCAAATAAGTCGTCTTCCCGGCCTTTTGTGTTTGTAAATCAAAAAAGCGAAATCTTTCGCAGAAACTGAATCAGCCAGCGGGAAATCCTATCTTCGTAGCGGTTCATAAAACGCGAGCCCTATGTGAACAGTATCCTTTCTGCCTGCCACACGTATTCCCGTGCAAAAACGTCTTTTGAAGTTTTCTTGGCGGAAAGCAGGCCAGAAGGCTTGCCATTGATTTAATGGGTGTACCTTCAGCCGCGGTTAAACACCGCATCAAACCGCACCCTGCTCGATTTCTTCCTCCTCCTCTTTTTCTTCTTCTCGCTTTCTACTTTCGGAACAAGCTTCTTTCGATTAACGACTTTTCTACGATCGTTATCGTTCATCCAACTATCTCGCAGTCTAACTCTAGGACGTAACGAGCATTCTCATCACCCGTGTCACGTTGCGACATCTGCTCACTCGAAAACATTCTGTTTTAGGAAATTAGAACTCCAACATTTTGGTTCATCAGATTTTTTAACCTCTTCATTATCAATTTACAAAGTTTACATTCCATCGCCCACATACTTGATTTCCCAATTTCCAACTGACCGTTCAACTCAGAAAATTTGTAACCTCAAAGAATTTCGTGCCATCATCGTGACACGGGCGAGCGTCCATTTTGGTGGTCCAGAATGATTCTGGCGCCCACCTAGTTACGCCAATGTTGCTTCCGTTATAGATCCCCTCGAGTCAACCGGAATAAACCGAGAGCAAAGTGTAGCCGAACGACAAAGGGAATCCTTTGATCGAAAGAATCAGCCACGAAGACAAGTTTAAACGAATTATTATCGGAGGACGCGCGTGTACATCGCGGAACGAGGTCGCAAGAGCATCGGTAATTTCTGCGAATTCGCGATACTTCTAATGTCAAACGATCCACCGTCTGAGGAGCTTGCCCAGGTAAGCGACGCTGATGAGTCTAATTAGCAAATCGCAAACGAAACACGCAACTTCTCTTTTCGCCGAGTTTACGTTCCTCTAAAGTAAAGGCGTTTACGAGTCTCAGAAAATTCAATCTTCCGCACGAAAACTTCGACTCGTTCAATTTACGAGCGAACCACAGGTTAGATACTAGGAGATCAGGTTCGATAATTTCGGTCGATTCTAGCACGAAAGTTTCTCTTCGGGAAGCAGTATTCACGATGGACATTCGAGTGGCGGAAGTCGATTTCGAATCGAAGTATCCGTAAAATTAGCTTCAAGAATATTATGGGCTTCTTTTCCACGAACATGTCGAAGCGTTCCGACGATGTCGTAGAGACAGCGGAGACGGCTGTCCGCGTGCAAAGCGAGCGGAAACGCGAGGGAGGAAGAGGGTAGGGCAATGTAATTAAAATATCGTTCGCCGGTGGGTACGATCGGAGCTCGAAAGACGGCAATTCGATGTTCGTGGCTCGTGCACCGGCAGTACTCGACGTTTTTCTTGTCCGCGTTTAATCCGCGTGAGTGCACGACAGAGAAGCACAGCTGCGGGCAAACGCGAGGAAAGAATCAGTCCCCGACGCGACGCGTCTGCCCGAAGATCCGTGGGATTAGCGTGGCGACGTTGTTCTAAGTTCGGGACATGTTTGGAGAACAACGCGGAGGGGTGTGCGTGGGTGTATGGCGAAAAGCCAACGCCAGACAGACACTCCGTTTTCTACGACCCGACCAGACAAATCGTTCGACCTACAGGCTCTTTCAACGTTCATACGTCTGAACAAATACCTACATCTATAGTTAGTGTAGATAATTAAATCTCTTGATCCGTGAACACCTAAATCACTCGATACCTAGATACTAAGATCTCCGAATATATAAACTCTCCAATCCCTGTATTTTGAAATTCTCATATCCTCGGGTCTGAAGAACTCCAAGTTTCTATGTTACTAGATGCCTAGATCTCCAGATCTTCACATGCCCAAATACCTACATCCCTAGATTCCTGCAGTTTCCAACTCCTACGTATCTGTCTACGTCTCCAGATCTCTACATACCCCAAATCTCTATGACCTCAAATGTCTACGTCTTCAAATCCCTACATACTCCAAATTCCTACGTTTCTGAATCCCGACATATCCCAAATCCCTGTGTTCCAAAATTCCTACGTCCCGAAATCACTACGTCCACCGTGTAAAATTCGGAACGAGATCGAGGTTGATTGGTCAGTGTCGACCCCACCTCACAGGTACTACTTATGATTCAATTGTATGACAAATAGTAGCTAAATATAACAGAGTGGATTCTCTGTCTCCTCTTTTCTCTCAGTACCTCTCCCAAATCTATCGGTTACGAAAATAATTGGAACGTTGTACGTGGAACAGCCTGTATGTACACACGCTTTGTGTCGTAGAGGAGTATATGTAGCACGTGTCGTCGACACGAACGCCGGATGGCCGGCATTCGAGAGATATGTAAGATTCCAACCGCCCACATTACGACAAATTGTTGCTCAGCTGATCGGGCCGACCCTCTGCTCGTTTAAACTTTAAATCTTTTTCGGACGGTTCCGTAAGAGCCGGCGGCCCGATACACATTCGTATCGGTCGTGTGATTCATGCCACACACCATTGCCCGTAATGACAGTCCGCTGGCAAATTGCTGGCTCCGGGACGATTTCCGATGATTTATCAACCATCGCCACCCGTGCGTCGAACGCGATTGTTCTACTTGCGATAACGGCGATTGATACCGGTACGAGCGAGTACTTTGCTTTTCGATCAAGCCGATTGCTCGACAACATTTAATTGGAGCCATTTCGAGGGAACCATTGCGCAACGGCAGGTGGTTCGTAATGCCTAGCACTCGGTATTCGAGATTTTGCGTTTCAAATTCGATATCATGGCGAAATTCAACTTCTTTAAGCTCTGTTTGCTGAAAGCGTTAAGCTCTTCCAGGAATTATCTTTACGGTATTAGATGTTGTATACGGTTTGGAAAATGATCATTAAACTCGCGCTAACAATTCGAAATGACGGAGTAAACCGTTATTAGGTTGCTTAATAACAATCGGTTACAAACATTACGTTCGCGTACACCACTTTCTGCAAACGCGATTATGTTATTTTATTAAGTTACGTTTATCAGAATGGTGGTATAAACTTGTACATGTACATAGGTATATGATACAGTTAATTTACCACGTCGGTTTGTACGTATGTGCAAAACATGTACATGCATGTATGATTCAATTAATTTATCACGTAAGTGGCGTAAACGTCTACCTGATCACTGTATGCGCTACGGTTATAGTAGTTTATGAGACCGATTACATAAATTTATTGTAACATATATTAATCCTCGTTGTCGCATAAACTTACGTATACTATCTGCATAGATATAGGATATAATTAACGCGTAACATGTTCAGCTGCTTCGGAGCAGCGAAGAGCGGTCTCGAAGGGGGAAGGATTAAGAAAAAAAAGGAACCGTTTCGTAATAAGCGAGGCGTGAGAATCGTGTGTCAGATCGAGAAGAAAAACGAAGGAATTAATCGGAGTTAAGTCAGCATCGTCTCGGCGCACATTTTACGAGGCAAAGAGTTAACGCGTGGGTGCGACGTATGTTTCGACCATAGAGTTTCATATCTATTCGAGCAGGGGCACGTCCGCGTAACGTTCACACGATGCAATATTTCAGAAGGAGGATCCTATTACGTAACCAAGTGGTTTCACATGCTTCCATGCGGTTTGCTGTAATCACTGGGCACACGTGATAAGCCAACCTGCAAAGCTTGCTTTCGGTGCATAATTACGCGTGCACGCTCGTTCAACGGTGAATCGTAATAATTAACTCGATATAATTTAATTAGCAAACCGTTTAATCGCGATGCCGATACTCGATACAGCTGTATTATTTTCGTAACGTGTAAACCACCGTAAACGATAGCTTTCTACCAATAAATCATCTCCTAAATCATGACCAGCGCAGTCGCAAATTTTCATAACTGCAACTGATAATTATTATTAATGTTCCGTGTATGGCGAAAATTTCATTTTGGAGAATTAAAAGTATTTGGATGAAGTCGATGATTTTAAAGACTTCAATCGGACCTGATAATCCCACCTCCATTTTTATCAAAGTAACCATATAAAAATTTTTATATTTCTTGTGGGACAAGTGAACAGCTCACTCGTCCCACAAGAAATGCTTCGACTAGATCGTTGATCCAGCAAAGAAGAAGAAACGGATGCAACGTAATTGAGCGATAAGAAGGCTCTAATCACTGGTATCGCTGTTAATGTCTCCGATAAGGATGCTGGAAGCCGAATAAAAAGATGGCGAAACAAAGAACGACGTTAATCCTGGATCTCCTCGGAGCAGAACGAGGAGAGCGTAAGAAATAATTGTCCGCGTTTTTGTCGGTGTAGTTAGGAAGGAATTAAGGGACACTAATTTATACGGTAGACAGAGGAGAAAAAGCCGCGAATATAGCGGAGAAAGAGCGCGGTTCGTAAGCAGTAACCAGGCGAGAGATAATCCGGAGGCTTACGAAGCCGAGGACGGATGACGAGATACGCTTTACGACCTCTACGTCAAAGTTTGACGGGAACAGAACGAACGATGTGTACGAGTATCCCTCCACGCCCGTCAACATTTTATTCTTGGGTGGTGTCTTATAAATAAATGCGAGACGTTTGCAACGCGAGGCCCTAAATCAACCGAGCGAACGATCGAACCGGTCGTCAGACTTCCCTTTTGTTTTTCGGAACTGCTCTACCCAGAAACGGGGGAATAAAAATATCCAGGACGAATATTAGCCTGTAAACCGAGACTCCGGCTTTATGGCCACCGTTCAATCCCATAAACGGGGAGCGCAATCTGCGCCCTCCGGTAACTAACGTTTTTCTCTCTAGCTTCGATCGGCTCGCTTTTGCTTATTTTACAATAAACCGATTTACAGTTCCGAGATTGTAATTTGTAATACTCGCGAAGGAACTATACATATAACTGCGATTTTAACGAAACTGGACTTATCCGACGAGTGGAAATAAGCGACACGTGGCCTATTTTTGATTCTCTTACGATACCAGAAATGGAAATCTGCGAGGGTGAACTGAATCTATCCTGGAGGCACGTCTACACGGTGAAATTGCTTCAACGTTTGGACAGTGAATTCTTTCGATTCAACGAATTGTGATGGATTAAAAATTCCTTTCTCTCCTCATGGAATACTACAATGTTCATGGAAATTTGGTTAACTCACGTTTGTACGTTTCTTTCCCGTTTACGGACTAACAGTATCGGTTATGGATCAGATTTCACGTATCTTTATTACTGTTTCGAGTGCTTGATCTAGATAAACCGTGGAGAGTTTAATGGCGCTATAAAACCGCTATTAAAATCTTCGTTTTACGACATTCGAACGGTAATCAGGTGTTAACGATTATAATTCTTCAATTATCACGCGTAATCGTAGATTGTGTATTAATTATTCAACAGCTCGTGATTTACTCGAGTCGTAACTATTTTTACGATGAGAAATATCCTGATTTTCGAACTTCAAATAACTTCAACATCTCCGCGTCTGTTGCATCCGCAGAAAAATGAATGAAGTATCCAATTAGCGGAATTTCGTATGAAAGACAGAAAAGTACCGCACGTTTCCGATTTCCATTTAAAAGATGAAGGGGCCTATCAATCGTTAATGTCTTTCACCGCCCACGGTAATAGCTCTATTATGCCTTGGGTCATTAGACTACCGGATACGTACACGGTATATTCATAAAAGAGTCCTTACGATCGCGTGCAAGAGCCGACCAGTCGCGATCGAGCACGAAAATATGATTCGAGTCGAAAGGTAGGCGCGCATTTTATCAAGGACCGTTTCTATCTTGTCGAGAGATCGTGACGTATCGATGCGGCCCTATCGATGCGATCGTTCACTGTCACCGCTCGCGTGATCCTCCATTTTTTTTCTTTTTCCCTTTCGCCGTCTGCATGCTCGCTCGTTACTCCCCCCATTTTTAACCCTCATTCGACACTGCGACCTGCAGCTGTACCCTACCCTACGCTTTTTCCTCCAACTTCATAAATACGTTTCTTATCGTCCTTTCTTCTTTCACCTTTGTGAAATTATTCGCGGAATTTTCATTACGGAACACGGTTCAAATAGCGGTATATCATTAACTAACATATAGTAAGTTTTGTATTACTTCGACAAATATGTCCTTGACAATATATAAACATTTTTAATAACATTGCCAATTCGTATTTATTAAAACAATTATTGCTAAACGCAGTATCTTTCATCGGTTTCGAGGATTCGAGCTTTCACGAAGACACGACGGATTCTAGAAGGGTTGTAATTGACGGGGTGTGAACCGATGCGTCGAGTCAACCAGACACCCCGTGGAAGTATGCGGACTTTCGTTCCGTCGTCCTTACACGCGGTATGCTTTTGAAGTCGACGTAGCAGCTACTGTTTTAAGGGCGCCGACCCATTTTATACCCGGTGTCGGGCATCACGGGCTGATATTACGCCCGCGAGAGAGTTACGTCTTTGATGTCGAGCAACGCTCGTATTTCGTGTCGCCAGTCATTTCGGTAATTCTTCCTCGTTTCCTACGAGTTGCTTCTTCGCGCTAATTGAGTCTTCGAGCCTGTTCATTTCCTCGCGAATAGCTCGAGCCTTTGTCGCGACTTTTCACTTACACTTTTAACACCGGTTTTACTCATTTATTTCCTCCAGTTTTATATCAATCTTATCTTTGTAATTTTATAATTTATTTTTACGCAATCGTTGTTACCGAAGAACATTCCACTACTGCATTCTTCCGAAATAAGTGGTCCGTTTGCCCGATGCCAAGGGCAACGCTGCCAGAATTTAATGTTTCGAAAAGCAATACCGATTTCGTAGGAAAAAAGGGAAGAAAAGCGCGCAGCCGTCGATTCTAAACAAAAGAATGATCCAGGCTCGAAATAACGTGATCAATCATCGAAGAAGTAAGAAAGCTCGCGGCAAGCTGACGTTGAACAGTCTCACAGTCCCGACGGCGCTGCATCTCGTAATGATCCGTAAAATTCGACCGTTCTCGCATAAATTTCCATATTTCCATCGGTGAAGTATCACGCTTTCTCGAGGTATTCGCGTGTATACCGCTCTACATTCGACTGCAACATCTTCCTTTGGGCTAAACATAAACTTGACTACTCCTACAAATCAGGAATGAAAATGATATTGGTAGATTTCCAAATTTCAAAGTCCACAAATCTTGATATCCCGAATTTCTGAAAGCTTCGAGTCTGTGAATTCCGAAATTTCTGTGTCCCGAAATGTTCTGATCCTCGAAAGTTAACTGGTAGTTCGTTCTCGCTTGGTATACATATTTGCCCCGTCGATGGCAGATTTTCTGTCGACTGCACGATATACGGTATCGTGACGCAAGAACACTCGGCGAAAGAGGATCGTACCTTATTGGAGAGAGGAGAGCTCGGGGAAGGATGCACAGACGGAACAATGCAAATAAGCCAATTACGTCAATCCTGAGAAATCGTCGAGCAAGAATGAGCAAATAGAAGCAGAAGAAACGAAAAGGGGCGGGAGAAAAGGAAAGCAACGGAGATCGCGAAGCTCGATGAAGCCCACGAGCACATGCAACGGAATGCATGCGCGATGCATTAGGTAATGATATCGGCATTATGGCCGAGCCTCGAACGAACGAAATGACGAACGGGCCGACGGATTGGAACCGGGACCCATCGGGCCCCATCGAGCCCCATCGAAGGAGGGCCATGGGGTAATTATACAAGCAAACAAGGGGCGGTCCCAGCAAGATTATAGGGTACCTCGTAGCTGCCCCTCGCCATGTCCCTCCTGGCCCCGACGTTTCCACGTAATTACAGGGCCAAACTGCTCTCCCTCCCATCCTCCCCTCCAACCTAACCCAACCCCTCCATCGATGCCACCCGCTAGTCTCCTTTTCGTGCTCTTCCTCCTCTGCTTCGTTCTCCTTCGCCTTTACTTTCACCTCCTTCGCTTTTTAACATCGATATCGATGATTAGGCAGATCGAGCGCTTTCGACTCGATTTACGTCTGCCTTCGAACGTTTACGAATCTCGATATTTGCCCGATAGATTATATTCCGTTATACCGTATCGGTCATAAGTGTGGATCAGTGCGAGTCTTCGAGAGAAGAATCGAGGTGCTAATGCTATCGAGCATGTTAATCTTGCATCGATAGCGCTCGTTAGGTTGATGCTTTCGATGCAAGTTAGAGTCGATTTTCGGACTAGGACGAACGATTTCAGGTTGCTCAGCTCGATTCGGAGGAACGTCCCAGAGGTAGATTGTAGTCAGAGTCGGTTTATTTTGAAGAGAGCGAATGCACCGGCGTTCGTACAGGAATTCAATTTGTTCCTTCGTCGCAATTACAGAGCCAAATTGTTCTTCGTGGCATCCCGAGCCGTACGTCTTTCGCCACTCCTTGGAAATACCACCGGCTAATCCGGCGTTTTTCGTTCTCGCCCGTCCCTCTTCCACGCGTTTTCGCGTCCTTGCGCTTCTTCGGTTACGAAACTCGTGCAACGAAAAAAGTTTCTCCGCGACTATCTGCGAGGACGTAACCGCGAACCGACCGAGCAAATTCGAACGCGAAATCCGCGGATATTTTCGTTGTTGCTCCTGCTTTTCAACGGCCGTAATTAAAGTGGTCTCTCGTTGGAATCGTTTAAAAACGTGTAAACACCGTTCGTTGCGCGCGCCAGCGTTTCATCGTGGCTCGTTTTGTTAAAGCGTATCAATTTATGGAGTAAAACGAGACACTCGGTGTAATTTCGACGAAACGAGCATCATGGTACGGAGCCAAACAATCTTTCATTATTCCGAAACGCATTTTCACGCACACCTCGCTGCCAGCGTATTTCTGTTCACCTTTGTTTCGCGAAAGCTCTCGTATTTTTTAGTCGGATGCGGACAGAATTTTTTATACGGCACACTCCGTCGATCATTACCGGAATTATTTCGTAAAATAACCGCGTTGCGCAACCACATCGATAAATGGCCTGATTTTTTACTTTCATGTCAATGTTACAGTGTTCGGATAATGCATGCTTTAGTAGAATGCATAATACAGGTACTCTGACAACTTCTCTGTGTCAGATATCTGTTGAACATTTATCGGCAACATAATGTCTTGAAACGTATACTTCAAACTTTCCTTATACTCTGTCGACTTCGTAATTAAAAATACAGTAAAATCTCCCGTCCCTTTGCGTACGAGACTTTGACTTATATTTCTGCAAAATTTGTCATGTTACTTTGAAAAATAACGGCTCAAAGTGCGGTAACGACGAAGTCTCGAGAAATTAACGAGGAGAAGGGAAAGGTAGCACGACGTAATTAGCGGCTAGCTTAATTAATCTTAATTTGCCAACGTAATTTATGTCATTCTACCGGCCACCACGGTGCATGTAACCGTGGACGCATTAATTCTAAATCCAGCCTCGATTTTACGATGATTGTTTAATGGATCGAAGGGTAAACGAAAGGTGATTTATAACCGCGTAGTAAAACGCATTTTATAGTTCGTCGAACGACGACAGCTGCACGTATTTCGGGGAACGCGAACGAGAGCTCGATGACGGGCGAAGAGGTTTTGCGGCTGGTAGTTTCGTGATAAAAACCGCTAGGACCGTGTCTTTCGATGTCTCGATTAAATATTCATCCTCATCCGAGCGAGACACTTGTTGCTTACAAATAGAAAGCAAGCTATTCGCGATATACCGCTTTTCAACCGCGAAACAACGTGTCCACGAATTCAACGAGGTATAAGAGGCTCGATCGATCAACGGCTATGCCTGGGCGGAATAAAAAGCTAATAAAGGCAAATGTTTACCGACAGATTAGTCTTGACCCAATTAGAGGGAAGTCAGGAATAACGCGGCGCTTAGCACTTTGATTGCCGGCTCAAATAAAATGTGCGCCCATGGCTACCTACGAAACGTGTCGCCATCAAAGTGTTAACCACCTCGTTATTCGTTGGTTACCTGTAATTGGGGCAACGTTCATTTTGCAGCGTTACAGTCGAACGTAGACTGTTTATTTACCTTTCTTTTCCTCTCGAAAATAAAATGATCATTACTAGATTAATATTCGGTAGTTTCTGAACACCGAGGTAGATATGTCGAGAAATCGCGATTTTGTAAAGCGTAAGTGATTGTATTACGATGAATACGAGAAAACAGTACCGACTCTGATTACGCTTACTTTGATCGAACATTCTTGTATACGCACTCGAATAAATAACCCTATAAAAGAAGTAAAAATTGAGTAGCTAAGAGTCCTAGTCGATAAATATTTGAATAAGTAGAGAGGTAGAAGTTCGCGCGTTAAAGGAAAGAACAAGTGTGCGAATCCGTAAAAGCGTGCAACCATTTCCGGTGACTTGTTAGCATGTAAGACACTCAATGAAGTAAAAAGCGTACATTTACGTCAAAGTGCTGGCTCGCAGCAGAAAGGAGACTGATAATGCTTTATTCATGCCACGCATTTGACTTGTTATCCTTTTTCAGCCTCGAGTACCTTGCCTTATGAAATACAAGCTCTTTTTCAGCGACCGGCGTAAAACAATATATGGCTTGTAGTCATGCTTAGAGAATTCCGTTTAATTCGAACGTGTCTACGAATGCTGTAACTACCGATAAATTAAGTGCTCGCCAGGAGGAGAAATTTCATTTATAGGAAAACGAAACTATCGTCGAGATCTAATTAAGTTGTTACTCTAAATCCTTACATTTCTAATTCCGTATGTACATAGATCGGTGTATTCTTTTATCGATGCACCGTCGATATTTCTGTTCGAGGGGTAATTGGCTTTTCTCGTTGAAAAGGTTTTGGGACTAAAAGGATATTTCGATTGGACGGTGTTCCCTTCGAATTTCCGATAATGTGGAGCAACAGCCGTGAAATCTGGTTTAGTATTTATCACGTCAGCACGCGTTCCCGTTAAAATTGATGACGAAACACCCGGACATTTCGGCAAGAGCCATCGACTGGCAATACCAATACCGTGTGCATCTGAAGTTCAAGTTAACAGCGGAGACAAACTTCCCAGCGGAATCCTACATCGGCGTTGACGGGTTTCTGTTGAGGCCAGCTCGTTCACTTCGCCGTCTAACTTCGACCTACTTCTCAGTCTCGGTTTCGACTCTATCGGGAGCACGCCAGTCACGAAACCGACGGTGCAATTTAAATATTTTATATGCAAGGCAAACATATTTGAAAAAGTGCGTTGATTCAGCTAATTAGCTCGACCGACATCCTGGAAACGGTGCAACGAACGACACGGACGTAGCCGCTGTTTTAAGTTCGATAAAGTTCCTCTCTTTCCTCTGGTTCGAGTGTTTCTTTCTCGTTTTCCTTTTTTTTCTCGAGACGCTTTAAACTCGGCTGACGTTTTCCGAAGAAGTTCATCGTTTACCGTAAACCTCGGGATAATTACTCCACCGTGTTCGTCGATTAAATGTTTGCTAAATGAACGCTATATGTATGTCGTATCGAGGTTCGCGATGTTTATTATTTATTCTTTCGGTGTCTTTTAGCACCGGTTCTTAGTATATAAAGATTCGCATCAGAAAATTGTGACAGTGGCCCCGTAAGTTGTTAACAGAGGTCGTACGAAATTATATTGCGCAAGATTATCGTAGACGATTATAAACGAATTAATGCAGTTCCTTGACCCGAGCGCAACGAATCTCCGCTATCAGCGAAAGGAACGAAATATATAATTAGAAACAGAACAACTACGTGCGTTTTATGGCGAACGATAAATATCCTCGAATACTTCCTTAGGAATATTCGTCTTGGCACAGTTAGCTGGCAAGCAACGAATCCAACGAACGTTTATTTTTACGCTCCGTAGTGCCAATATAATTCATACGTTGATAGCTTTCATTGTAGTACGAAATGTTACCGGAGAACTCGCACGATTTTAGAATTTCGAATTTTAGAGGATCTTACTGTAGGTCAGATATAACTAATATTGCACTCTTCTATGAGAATTACATCTGATCAACATTGGTGAATTCGTTAGGGACAAGTTCTCCATTGTGCAAACTGCAGGTATTTGAACAAGGCGAATCGAGCGCGTAGAATATAAACTGAACGGTATAATATTTGATCGGACTCGCGGATCAATAGCGTGGATCGATCCTAAATCGTGGACGAGGTTGCATTTGCAGATTGCGTTGCCGAGGAAAGGGAGTCTATCGCGAATCCGCGGATGAAACATTTACGCGGCGCAGGGATGCTGCAAGTTTCACGAAGCAGGGAAAAGTTGCGTGTAAAGTAGGAAAAATATGGGACAGGGATAAAGCGAGCGACGTCGGGACAAGCAGTCGGTGGGAGATGCTCGTCTCGCGGCTCGACTGAAAAGGGCGAACGCGGACGAGAAGAGGACCAGCAGGATGGAGCTGGAATTCTGGGATGAAATTTCTTGGCGCATAACACGAACGTAGCAGCATCGTTCGGCTACATGCACAGTGTGCCAGCCGAATTACGTGCGTCTCTCTCTCTCCCGAGTCTCTCATTTGAATAAACGCAGCCGAACGACACGGAGCACTCGTCTTTGTTTTACGACCGGACGAAACGGTGACAAGGGAAACGGTCCGGCTAACATCCGAAAGAGGCGTTAGACGCTGTGAAACGTGAAATATAAATAAGAGAAAAGAAGAGAGGAGGTTTCGGTAAGGGCAACAGACAGCAGGAGCAACGACCACGATCTCGGTCCCGGAACAACAAAGTATCTCTGTCGGGATAACGCGGGACGTGGGTGGATCATTTTGTGTATACGCGTCACGCGACTCTCGCTCTGTTCTCCCGCGGCAACCAGGGAATGCGAGTTCCAAAGCCGCATATCGGAAATACGATTCACCTTCTATTCCCTGATCGAGTGATACGAACCGAAGGAGCACGCGGATCCTGGCTGATTTTAAGAAAGCACCGACCGAGGGAAGCTCGATGCATCGCGACAGCAGGGAATTTTCAAAGCATCTCTGCTTCGCTATCGGATCTTTCGATTTATCGGGAGCAACGCCGAGTGTCTTTTCATTAGGGACAGCGTTAACATTCGTTAGCTTATGATCTCGTGATTGCAACGAGAAAAGATGCTCGTATCGAGTCTAAAACCACCAAACCGGTCAAATGGCTGGTTAGAAAGTCCTCATTTTTTATTAGAAAATTTGTTGAAATTTGCAATTTCAATCCCAAAGTTAAATTTTTTGATCTCGGCGAATGTATGTATCCTATCAGCAAACCTAATTTTAATCGAAAAGCACAAGTTTTACGCGTCTGTGAAAATTTCTTCCGATTGCAATTAATATCCGCAGCAAGGATTGGACGCAAAGCCGGCGATATCGTACACGAAATCCTGATTTACACGTTTGCGGGACGATCGCGAGCCTACACGGTCGTGAATCGCGTACAATATTAAAGAGACAGGCAGGAATATTAGAGGAGCGGCGTGGGGTAAATTCGCATGGTTATTTTATGCGCTGCGGACACGGCGTTTCAGTGGCCCCGAACGAACGAACGTGTGTCTGTCTGGGCCGACTCAACAACTCCATCCAGCTTTCCATTATCGCGTCTCCTCATGATCTATCAATCTTGAGCCGCCGCCGTAATAACAACTGGGCCAATTTGCATGCGAACCTCCGCATTAAGGCCCACACCAGCGTGCAGCGACGACGTTGTAAGAAACGGAGCCCCGAAAACACGATACCCGATCGAAATTCGACGCGGTAGCCATCTCCGTTGCTAATTTTCATTACGGTGATTTCGCGAGTTCTCTCGCTGTCGGTTAAATCACCGACGTGCTCTTCATCGGGCACATCGTTACACGCGTAATTTGATCATTTGCAAAATTAGAAGATCTGGAAATTTGATGACTAGTCGAAATTAATTCGGACATTTTGAATATTTCGTAATATACGGTGTCTCAACGTGGGTCGATCACCTTGGAGTGACAGAAATTCCACGGAGAAACGGTGGTTTCCGTTCGATCGTCGAAAGGTTGGCTGCTCCCGTGGAATAATCGCAAGGAAGCTCACGTTCCGCGGCAATTTCCTGGAGCCGCGGCGGTGTTTCTTGCGGAGGAAAGCGCGTCGGGATCGCGCCGGTTGGAATTTTACGAGGTTACCGGGCGCAGAAAAGCATTTATTATTTGCGGTCTTAGAAGCTATCCTCGTTATCCTCGTTACTAAAGGCGAGCGCCTCGACAAGAAGCCTTCGCCAACAGAAGAAGTCCAAAAGCGGTCTCTCTGGCCGAGAGAGGGGAAAAAGAGAGACTGGAACGATCCGGAGGGACGTAGAATGGGTATACCGGGAGAAGAGAGGAAGAGAAAACAATAAGACGAAAAGAGGAGGAGGAGGAGGTTGAGGAGGGTCGAAGAGGAAGAGGACGAGAGAAACCGTGGAGTGGCGGGTCAGAGAAGGATCGAGGAAAGAGTAGATAGGCACTGGCGGCGGAGTAATAACGGACTGCTCACCATGATTATAGAGCACGAGGCAGCCGGTACGTTGCTTAAATCAACAGAGAACAGAGCCGGAGGTTTCACCTGCCGAATCAATTTTTACCTCGTTTCGTGTCTACCCCTCCTGTTCTCGTTCGATCCTTCTCCGTCTGCGCTATGCAGACGCTCTTCGCCCTGCATTATACCGAGCGTGACTGGTTTTCCTGCTTACCGATTGCTTTTTCACCGGATCGGAGAACTGAAATATGCTCCCAACCTTCCCCGATCCATCGTCCACCGCCTCGCTCCTTTTTCTAGCGACCTCGACGACGATCAAATTACTCGCGAATAGCTCCGACGACTTTTCAAGGACGAGCCTTCGTATCCCTTCAGTCGTGTTCGTCGTCGGCGACCGGATGATCGACGTCCTCTAAACTTGTCGCGATACATTGTTCTATAAGTGCAGCGCTTTATTAATTTAAATAATTTAATTTTAATTTAATTTAAATATTAATAACGATAAAATAGCGAAATTTTAACGATAAAATAGTACCGTAGACGGGTATAGTAGCGAATTAATGAAATAGCGAAATAGTAATACATCTCGCATTCCAATATCTATCCATAATATATCATATCGTAACAGCATCGCGACTGAAATTATAACCAATCTCCAGCATCTGTCGCTAATAACCCCATACAGCTGGTATAATATTAAAGTTGTATATTGAACGAAAAAGATGATCAAGAAATGGAAGACGAATGAACATGGAAATAATAAAAATATCCTTCGAAAGGAAATTGGATTTTCCTTCCATTCGTGTCTGTCGATGAATCCGATGGTATTGAAAACAGCGTAATACGAGACGTTTCAAAAACAGTGTCGAGTGCACGTACACGCGCGGCTTGGTTTATAATAGCAATGTTTCAACGTATACAACGCACTCGCTATTTCTAAGGACTTTGTAGCGGAGTCTGCCACGGATAAGCTGCTGACAAGCAACTTTAACGATCACCCAGTTTCTAAGTTTACTTAGAAGCTGCTCGAAGTAATTCGTTCCGTAGTCTTGGAACGAGTATACCGAGGGAACGAAAATTTCGCAAATGTAGATCCTGTTAAGTAACGCTCGCCGGTGATATTTAACTTCTAATAGTCTCTTATACCAGCTTGTAAGAGAGAAGATAATCGAAATTTCTTTGTGAAGTCCTAATTAAGTTTCTGAATCCGAGAGAATATTCACAGAGTGCCCCAGATTCTTCTGGAAAAAAACTCGATGATTTATTCCGGAAAATAAGAAAACGAAATTTTCTACAGTAGCTTCTCGTTATACCGCTACTTATACAGACGCTTTCGTCTATTAGTGGACGTCCTCCTATGATCATAGTCTAGTTTTGCATTGTTCGACTCGTTGGATTTAAAGCGCGTTGAATCCTCATATTTACCTGTGCAGCTTATCGCATGAAAGGCAAAAACGTGAATAATTTCCCTCGTGAAATCCGGCGTCCCTCCATATTTGAATCTCCCTGTACGGCCGCCGAGCGGATATACATCCTTTTAATTCAATTAACTTCTGTTTCTTTGACAGCGTCCCTTTTATATCAAACGCATCTAACCATCCCATCCCCTTCGGCGTCAGGGAATCCAAGTACTTCGGCCGCATTACGTTTCATTTTCATTAAAACGCGGAAAAGTTGTTTGACGTGGAGCAAAACGAAACGAAAGAGAACGTAAAAGAAACAATAACCTCCGAACGTAGGAAGAAGGAAACGCGATCGAGAATTATCGGTCGAGGCACAAAGGATCGACGCAACCGTGCATGCGACATCTTGCTCGCTCCACGCGTTCTCCTCCTCGAGCATGCTTTAAAAGCTTTCCGCGACATTATCCGGAAACTTTCAGACGGTCCAACGTACATTTCGGAATTTACGAATGGCTACATTATTCAGGGGCGCGCGAGAGGGGGTGTTAGGGGACACGATACGGTTTTCTTATTTCCCGTCGACTGTCAACGGAAAAGAGATCGAGGCTTGGCCTACCTTCTTTGTCCCGGCGAACAGACAACACGGTCAGGTTTATGCGAGGACATGAAACCAGCCGTGGGCAGGATATCGAGGACTTTACGCGAACAGAACACGGAGTCCGAGAGGACGTTTTCCCTTTCCCGTCTCGCAACCATGAATTTCCTCTATTCCCCGTTTATGACCTCTTCCCGTGCAACCAACAACCACGCTTTTCACGTGGACCAAAGTATTCGCAGACTAGCCGTCTTCGAGTACGTACTTGACTTCGGTCTCTAGCTTCGTCGTTAGACGGGGATACGACCAAAGATAGCGCCGCGAATAGCCCTCTCCGACCGCCGTATACATTCGCCCGCGAATTGATTTCCCTCGAATCGCTGATTCCCGCGGAGAAGAACGCGCGTTTACCAAATGTCCTTCTGTTTCGGACGTCTCGCTCGACCGTAAATTGCCGACTAACGACTGCGTAAAATTACGACGAGTCTATAAGACTCCTTGTAGATTACGCGGAAACGAGACAGAGATTTTAGATATCTCGTATCCGTGCTATTACCCGAATTAATAGTAGAGAAACGTTTCTACAACGTGTCTCTCTTCGAGCAAACTGTACTCTGCATCCCGACTACCGGGGTAATATCGTGATAGGCAGTGTAAAAAGATAACCGAAGAATGATTATTCCATCCGAATTTGTTGGAAAGAATTATCTGAACCTTCTAACGCCATCGTCGAAACGAGTCGTCGTTATTGACAGAATTCGAAAAGCGCGATAACGAAAGCTATTCCAGCGGGAGCCATCCGAAGGATATTCGGGTCGAGAATTAGCCGTAGTTCGATCGTTGAAAATTTTATTCGCGACTATTATCGTCGAACGGATTCGGTCGGACGAGCTCTTCGGGCTCGAATACAGCTGCGAAATTTCATCGGGTAATGTTATTATCACGACCGTGACGAGTCGGAATCGATTATTAATAACGCGTTAACGCGTGCAACGGTACGTCGGGAGGTGCTTTCCGCTCGGCCGGGAACAGGGGGTGCGCGCGGCGCGCAGTCTGACCGGAAGTGAAAACTCGCGGCGCGAAATAACGCGAAATCCGCTCAGCTTGCCGGTTATCAGACACGACGAGCCGTTCGAGAAGCATTAAGCGTACATTAGCTTTTCGCTCTTCCCTCTTGTCAGCGCTGTACACCTACACGGCTCGAACACGCGAGCAATTCGATCCGCTCGCAGCTGCCATCACGACCCGCTCGCACGTGCGCCGGACAGCTTCGCTAAATTGGAGCGCGAGTTGCAAATTTACTCGAGCTGGCCGCGCGATTTCCTACGCGAGACTGCCGGAGAATCGAAAGCTGCAAACGGTACAACAGCTGCCGCGACAAGACTGCCGATTTACCGAAACGCTTTAACGCGATTCTCGATTAAGGTTTCCCGATCCCTTATCGATCACCTCGTTCTTCCTATTAATCTGCAATATCGAAATCCTCCAGCTGTGCAATTTCCTAATTTCCAACTTTTTCATTTATATCGAACCGAAACTGTTCCTGGTTGCTATCCTATCCTAGTTCAAAGTAATTAAACGAAAAGGGCAGAACAGAAAGGATGAACGCGATAAAAAGGTGTTGGAGCTCGGTGGTTAGCCGGGCGAAGCTGAGAGGTGGTTTTCGACGAGGAGATATGACGGGCGGGTCATGACGGTCTCCAACGAGATCCTCGTTGCAGGTCGACCGCGTGCAGTCTGGCGTGAAATGCATTACGTATGCATCGCGGTATCGCGGCAGGAATCCGAGGGCAGACATTCGGTAAATCGCGCGGGCTAGAGCGGGCCAGAACGGGCACCGTCGGCCGGGATTTCCTCGAGCGGAAACTGGTCCACGCCGGAAGACGTATAAGTCTCGAGCATTATGAATTCCCGGTCGCGCCCCGGCCACTTTGTCCGCGCTTTTTCATCCCTTTTCTTTATTGAAATCGATCGACGTGCTGCGACGTTCCGGCGAGGCCGGCGAAATTAATCGCGAATGCCACGCGGATACGACGCCACCGGAAAGATCGATCTCTGCACGCTGTACGGGATCCTAATTAGTTGGCCGATCTGGAACGATCCGACGTGGAAAATTCAATTCGTTTCTGGAAATCGCGTTCTTCTACTCGATAACGATTGGATCAGCGAAATGCGTCGGGATGACGTATCGGGTTCGAAGCGATTTAAAATGATCCATCGCGACCTATTATCGTCATGTTTCGATGTCATTCCGAGCTTAGATCGTTGTCCGACACTGCGAACTGGAAGCTCCTTAGCGCTGGATAAGAGCAGGATCAAGCTGTTCCGACTGTAAAGTCCTATAAATCAAGATCAAAGGGAGACCGTCCATAGATTTCTGCAAGTAACCGAGTCCGTAGGCAGTCGGACAGTAGCTAATAATTAATCAGATTATGACCCATTATGCCTATGTGCATGCACGTCCATTTCGAGTATAATCAGAGCGCGCAGGGTCAATACGACAAGACTGTGCAGTTATGACGATGAATTTCGGATTCATTATTCATCGGTGTTTGATCGCTTTAACGCGAATCTTAATAAACCACGAAACGGGAATGCTCTTCCTTCGGCTTTCAATGTTTTTCTTTCATTTCGTCGACGTCCTCGGTTAGAGACGTTCTGTTCTCAAATATCTTACCGCGTCACGTTCGTTTTACATTCGGACGATATCCAACGTTTGGACACCTATATTTAGCGAACAAATTTCTTTTCCTATAAATTTTCGAATTTCCAACCTTCCAAATTTGCAAACGTTCAAAGCGACGAAGTAGCACGTTTCCAAATGTGTGAAAATTCCAAATCCGAAGACATCCATTGTTGTAAGTAATCAGAACATTGTACAGATCTGCAAAATCGAGGATTCCGATTGATTTTATGGTATAATAGGCCATAAATGATGCACACATATGAGAGTATAATAGTGTCCCTACAGAGGACTTGAAATGGCAATGGTACAATGGAATACGACGACAGAGTAATCCGACAACGGGAAAATAGGCACACAACGCGGTTACCATCGATCCCATTACATTTATAATTGTTCAACGATAGCTGATCGCGAGTATTATTCCCGAAGTGGAAATGTGTCTGTAGGTTAGAGGGAAATCTCGATCGGCCTCGGGATGACGTTCGCTCAAATCAAATTAATTGTGGTTCGACCGCCATTGCTTGCCGATAGAAAGCTCGATTGTAATCGTGCATCAAATTAAATATGCAATGCGAACGATGCTAAGTGGTGCGGCATACCTGAACATTAATTGACTTACCTATATCAATGGATTATTCAGAATGGGATCATGTATATTGCCAATTTCTACGTTTTCAACTTTCTGTATTCAAATTTTCTAACGCGCCAGTTTCCAGATTCGAAAATTCCAAAACGCGGTTACTCGAATCTCAATGATATCGTTACTCGCGTTATATCGTCGCACGTAACGTTTCTGCCCATTAAAGTACCGAGTGTATTCTATTACTTAAACCGAAAAACGTAGGAAAACATTCGAGCAGGGATATCACGCTGCTCATAAATTCCCCAGTTCTAGCGTCCACTTTGAAGGTAATAAAAGAACGGGTACGCGGAATAAAAAACATCCGTCCTACGCGATAAACTGTCTGGATGTTTTCGCCATCTCCTCCCTTTTATTTCATACTTTTGATAAATCTGTACTTTTTTTCCTTCGTTCCGGTTTCCTTTTCTGTTACCCACCCTCCGAGCCGGCTTTCCTTTTTTTTTAATAAAAACGACACTTCCTCGCCGGCCCGTTAGGTCACGAACATCCCCTTCGCGGCGATATTTATGCTCCTACGTCACGAGAGAAATATCGTACGACGAGAATCTTGCGAGAACGCGCGGGTGCATCGAGTACAAAGTATGTGTGTTGAACGTGCACGTTCGCGAACCCGTGTACGACACGAATATACACATAAGCGGGTATTCAACCGAGTGTAAGAACACATGGACGCGGTTACAGGGAACGGTGCCGCGTGTTTTTGTCCGTGCGTTAATTAAACTCGAACTTCAGCAACCGACTGCACCGAGCCAGACGTAATTTTCCGCTGCGTGACCATTCTGCTTTGATCGTCGGCTCGAACGTATTCCGGTCACTTTTCGGCCAGGCCAGAAAATGTTTTACGCCAAATTACGAAACTTGGAATAAACCATCGCTTGTTACTTTGCCCCCGAAACGATCAAGGTTAACTCCTAGCGCCACCAGACCACCTTGCTTTTCGAAGCTTGAAGTACGCTTTTTGATCTAACTTCCGGTATTCGCGGGGAAACACTCCATGCACGAAATCAATCGAAGCTTCTTTGCAATTTACTTGTTCATTCTGAACGTACAAACAATCGAAAATTGAATATTCAGCAGGCAACGAATACTCGATATGCAATTTTCGTGTACATATGCATCTCGAAAACAGAAGCTCAAATTGCGAAACGCTACGGAACTTGCCCGATTTGTTTTGTTGCAAAAAATTTGCTGTTTTCGGATCGTGTAACGCGTTCGGGCACTCTGTATACGAAACGATCGGAGCAGCATAATGTTAGCGTAACGGAGCAACCTTGTTCGAAGCGCACGGTCGCGCCGTATTTCACAGGAATAAAGGGAGGCCATAATCGATCAGTTGGATGTTGAAAAGCGGCCCAAGCAATTTCGCGCGAAGATATATACAGCTCGACCTCGTCGAACGTCAGGTCAAATGCAAAGAAGCCATTACAACACTTTGCATCCTGACCAACTTTCTAATTTCTCAATCTCGTTGAAAATATGCAAGTCTATCGAAAAGTTCCGCTTTTCTCTCGTCCTTGTTAAACCGTTTAAACACCCTGACTCCAAGTAGTATTATTCGAAATCAGGCTTTAAAAGCAATGAGAAAAAATGAAAACGCAAGGAGTTATATAAAGAGATAAAATCTGAAAGAAGACGGATCAAAATGTGACTCTCTTCTAGTGTTTAGCCTCGTAATTACGTTGCGAGAATTAAAATTAAATGAAGACGCTAAATATATTCGACCATGAAATTACTGCTCTATTATCGCACTCGTGACGAAAGCCAGTTTATGAAGATGGATGATCAAGATTGTGCAGCGTTCTTCGCAAGGGTGCGACACGTAAGGATTAATTCCGTAAATAAGGTGAAGGTCTTGCTGAACGTTGCAAATAAAAGCGAGCTTTCTCGCGTCGATGTTACCAGAACAATCAGCTGACGAAAACAAATTCGAATGTCCATCGATAAAAGGGAGGAGAAAAGATTACCCCTGTCCAGGCCGGTCAAACGAGAGGAGCGACCTGTAAGAAGAGTTAGCAGGCAACATTTCTCAGGCGGACCAGACGAAGGGAACCATAATCAATCCGATGGATGTTGAAAAGAGGCGCGAGCTATCTCGCCCAAGGATCCAAAATGGTTCCAACGTTCTCAACAGAAAGTCCAGTTTTCGAACTCGAGAAAATCGCGGACGAGACGAATCCGAAAACGATAACTAGAGCATCGTCGAGCTGTCGATCTAACGGTTAACGATGACGATGACACGTATTTATTTGTCAAACCGTGTCGTCGAAAGCTTCGAGCGAGTTTACCGGAACGAACGATGACGTTCTACTGGCGTGCACGAACCACGGGAATGGGAAAATGTAGATTCCACGAACCGTGATATTTTCACGCGATATGGCCAGAGGATCGATAAAATAATAAAAATAGCCCGTTTTTATTTATACACGAAATTGTAATAGTTCTGGATGCTCGATCGGTTCTCCGTCGACCATGAAGCATTTTTACAGTTCGTGTTTGTGTACTATCATCGATTTTTACTTTTCGATCGAGTATCGATTTTATTTTTGGTATAAAATGCACTCGGGTGCAATCTGTCCCTTTATGCGAGGACATATATTTTGAGAATTTTTAAATAGCCAAACATCGAATCCTGTATTTAATTGCCGGTAAAATCGTACGAGTCAACGAAGGTAATACCGAGCACCGAAAAGGGTGAGCGATTATGGAAAAGCAGAGGGAAGGGAAGTCAAAGGATCACGGCTTTATCGTGGATCACGTAGAAGCGAAAATCCGATCGAGAGGGTAAAAATCCTTGCTATTTCCATCCAATTAGCAGGCGTAATCCCTTTCTATTAGCGAAAGCTCGATCGAGCGTCCAGCAGGATCGAGCCGACCGCACACGGGTGGAAGAAACTGGCCGGTGAGCTCGACGAGAAGAGGAGAAGTGTGAGAAAAGCGAGACGGACAGAGAGCAGGAGGGTTTGGCTGCACACAAAGACAGAGGGATACACGGAGTCGGAGAGAGAAAGGCAGAGGCAAAAGGCGAGGAGCCATAATCGATCCGGCGTGCGCTGAAAGAAAGGAGGCTATCTCGCGAGTCGAAAAGAACAAGAAGCAACGACGTGTCCGAGGCTTCAGGGATGGTGTTGCGGCCTCTCTCGCAGCGGGAAGTCGAAAGTTCGTGCAGAAGGGACTACGTCGGCGTCGTTCCCGGTTAACTAGATGCCAGCCGAGATTCCACGGTGAAGGGTTGGACGGACGAAGCTGGCGGAGGTAATCATAAAGCCAGAACGCGATGAACGAGAAGAAGATATAGGAGAAGAGAACAAGGACGAAGAGTAGGAAGAGGAAGACGAGACGATGGCCGCGGGGCTGCCAGCGCGGCCTGGAAGCGTGTCAGTAAATTTAACTTAACCGAATGCCAGGGCATAAACTCTTTTTTCTCTCCTCCTTTTGACTCCCCTCCTCGACGCTTCTTCTTTCTCTTATGCTCATCGGTATACGTCGATCACCGAAACCGAAAGTCGTTACGGAACCGAAGCGTAGCTGTCCGAAGGAAATTTTTCCTAAACATACCTATTCAGGTATAACGAACAAGATATACGATCGCGAGGATGGTAGCAAGAAAGCCTTCGGATTCTCCGCTTGTTTCTCAATTATGGACTTGGTTTAACTTACGGAGGAATTAGTCTAAGCAGAGTATTCGAAGATACGATCGCTAGACGCGTGTACGCTCGGTTACAACGTGAGCTTCCTTGAGATACTCCCGTGTAAAAATACTCCGGAATAAAATCCCACCCTTACTGGCCGAGATACAATGTGCTTAGCGTACCGCTGGATACATCCACCTCCGGCGTACCGCGTTCGTAAGCTTTTATTTACCGGTGGACACAAGCAGATTTCCCTGCATCGCTATTTCATCCGATTCAGCGTTACTACCTTTTAATAGACTGTAAAAAATCGACGGTACAAAAAGACAGGAAGAAAATGATGGAAAAGAACAAAGAGAATCGAGTGATGTTCCATGGAAGATTTATAGACTAAACAATTTAACAAAGGTCCATTGTTAATTCATTGTCCGGTGTTAGACAGTGAACCTCTGGTTCAGCCACGGTCGAAGGATAATTTATTCAGGCAATCGGAATTCAACCGAAACAGAAGAATCTACGCATACTGCAGCGACTACATACCGTCGATACGCATACCACCTTCGTCTCTTTAACTGCCTTCCTTCCTGTTACTTTAACCGGCCACTCCAGCAGTCTACCACGAACGATCCTGCCTATCCTCCTAAATGTTCTTCAGGCTTGCCTTCGGATGCCTCGTAACGTACCACGATGGGGTCCTGAGCAACCCGAATTACACACTGCCACGACCACGAGGACGCCTCGTTCTCGCTCGGGAGATCCTTATCGAGAGAGCCTCATCGACGACCTACGACGAAGGAGGAGCACGTCGGTTACTTCGCTCCACGAAGGTCGGAGGTTGAACGTTGCTCGATCGACAGCTGCCACGAAGTCGCCTCCACCTCCTACGTGGGCGAGATTCCACCGGACGTTTTTCTGTTGTTCGATTTTGCTCGCCGAGGAAACTCGTCATCCCCGACGATCAGCCGTTTGTCGATATCGTCGACCTGCTGCCAGATTTTTCTTCCGAACTGGGTCCGCCAACTTCGTTAACCCTTCTGTTCGCACCCCTCCGAACTCGTGGACGACCCGGAGCTATTTTACGCGCCGTTGGTCGCTGGCGTTTGATGCACCGGTGACGATCATTGATTCTCGTTTTATACTCGTACGCAGTTCAAACTTTACACGGTCACGGTACACTCGCATTCAACATAAGCTTTCCTCGAATAGGTAATGTTTCAATAAATTGTATTCGACAATTTCGGTATTTTACGAGTTGAAATTGCCAGAGAGATTTCGCTAAACTAAAACTACTTTGATATAGTAAAATCTGCGGAACGTTCGGAATAATGAATCCCTTGGAAGTTCGATACTCTACGAGCGAAGACGATATTTAAGATTTTAATCGAGGCATTATCGGTCGTTAGTTTGTCGAAGTTGTCGAAAAACGAACGCTTAATTGCTCGAAGTCGCTGGTTCGATTCGGTGTTCGAGCGTGGCCGCTACAAATCGGCCTCAATTAATACGAAGACGGCTGGCACGGCCTACAGGAAGTTTCAATTGAAATATACGCAGTTCCATGAAGTTCCATTGTGCCGAAATTCAGAATCAGATTGCTTCATTGTTCCGTATCCAACTGTGGCGGCAGGGAGAGGGGTTACCGTTCGTTCGGTATCGGCGTCTGGTGTAGGCTAAGTTATTGCGCGAGACTTAATTGGATGCAAAAGGAGTTACAAACTTCGGTAGGGACCATGGGTCCCTCGAACACGATCTCACGAATCCCGCCCGTTCTCGTCGTCCCTTTTCCCTCCCTTTCTGTTTACATTCTCCGTTCTTCTTCGTTTCTGTTTCGTTCTCCCTAATCTGCCCGGCCTGGTCGTGTGGTATCGCGTACAAATAACGCGGGTTGCCCGCGAGTATTCGTGAGAAACGACAGGGTTGAACCGTGCACGGGACGAACGGAGAGAGACGGCTTCGAAAGAGAAAATTAGGGATAAACGCGCGCGGTCTGGGAAAAGGCCGAGACATCGGGAGAAATATAGGAGCGGGAGGGAAGAATGGAAGAAACTGTGTAAAAAAAAAAGGGGATAAAAAAACGGCGTGGTGGCGAAGAAAGAGAAGGTCGAGCGCGTGTTGCCTCTGTCCACTTATTAGCCGCTTAATGGACCGCGATGTACGAGCCACGAACGTATGCTGTCTTTCTACGGGGACCGTCAAAAGAGGCGGGAACGTCCCGTTTATTTAGCAAACACGCCAAACCGCAAACCCTATTTCTTCGGGCGGTTTAAAGGGATTAAAAAACGGCGAGCGGAGAACGGGAGACGAGGAAGACGGAAGGAACGCTCCGGGAACTTACGAAAGAGAAAGAGCCAGAGCTCAATTACGGTGCGACGGAAATCGATAGGCCTTTTCGACCTCTCACGGGAAGTAATTAAAAGCGCGCGAAATTTGTGGCCACGATCTCTTTCGTTTCAACCCTCTCGACTTCTCTCCACTTTTTTCATCGCCATTATTTTATCTTTACCGGTATCGATAGTATCGGATAGTATCGGGTGGACAAACAATTTTATCGGTTTTTAACGGTATTCGATCGCGAACGTAAGATCTGTATTATACATTTAATCCGACGTTCCTCTTATCGATCAGCATATTTTATAATTAGACCGCCGATGTTTATGCATTCGTGACATATGCGTAGTATAAATAAATCGTGTAATTTAGGAGGTCCGTAGTCTATGGAATACATGGTTGACGTTTAGTTTGCAGACCGTGAAAGGTTTACTTTGCAAATATGAAATTTGTGTATCTCTTCTTGTAAAACGAAATTCGTCTAGTGGACAAACAACACGGAAACGTGAACGGTGTATCTGTAGTTCCCTTTCGAAAAATCAGAAGTTCGCCCCGGAGTTATTATTTCGCGAATAGGTAACAAAGCGAAAAGGGAACAGAGAGCAATATCAGAGGGATGGTGGTCTCGCTTCGAACACGGGAGAATACATTTCAGTTTCGAAAGCCGATACACAATATCGCAAGGAAGTTACCGGGTCAGTTATTGACACTGCCAGACCGCCGACCATTATTACGAGCATCCGAAGTCGAAATTCATGAACGTTCCGTTCCCCTCGTCCGCGGTCCAACGTTTCCGGAAGTTTAACACCGATCCGTAACAAAATCTCTCCGCGGCTACCTCTGTCTCTCTTTCTTTGAACGGTATTCCAATAATGCAAACAACGAAAGCTCGCTCTAACAAACTATTCGCAGCGGAGCGCATCATCGCTTTAAGATTGGGGTATAGCAAGTTCATCGTACAGACCGGAAGGAGAAGATAGTAGGTCAGTTATCGGCACCTCTGGACCGTTGTAACCACGAGCTACGAGCATAGTTGCGAGAACCTCTCGCGCTGCAGTCGAGTCTCGTGCAATAATTTAGGTTACGCCGGATACCGATACTGGAGGGACTAACCCTCTCTCGCTCTCTCCGCTCTCTCTCTCTCTCTCCCTTACTCTCCCTTTAGCTCCTTGGTACCGGGAACAATATGCGCTAACCGCCTCGAATCTTATCCTTAATGCCCGGGCTTAATGTACGCCCGTATACATATATCGATCTTGTTGATCGAGGTGGCTGGTATGCGCCAGCAATCTCGTAAATTCGTGAGAAAGTTAATTAAACGACCCTCTGACCGCCAACTACCGCGGTCACGCGTAAACGTACGGAGTCATTCGGCTGCATGAAAGATTAATCACCTGTAAAGCGCTTCCGAGACGAGGAAACATCAAAAGTAACATCGGTAAGATTGGATCGAAGATGATAACGATCGATTTCGGTACGTACACGTTATTCTTCCTTACCAGGTATCGATGTAATACTTTTTAATAATATATATTTCAAGACGATATCGATGTACGGCATGACGTTACTTAGGTTGTGGTCGCAGAGTGTACCTTTTTATGTGTACCAAGGGACGCAGAGTTGACGACGTAAGAGAGACTCGATCCTCCGAGACGTCGGGAATTTCGAGATTTGAACAGATATAAATTTTCAAGGAAGTTGCAAGTTTTGAAATTTTCAAATCCCAGATTTCTCGATCCTCGAATCCTCGAGCACGAAATCGCCAAATCCGAGTATTCTCGGTCCTGAAATTCTCGTCCGCGAAAGTTCGAAATTCCCAAATTCCCAGCCGCGAGCGAGTTAATTAGTGATTTATTTGTCGCGTCGTCGCGATTCCCTCGCGTCCGGATTGGCTGGTAACCGTTGACTTTTAATTATCACGAGGCACGAGTTGAAGAGAAGGAAAGTAAAGCACGCGATGTAACAATGTTGAACGCATTGCGAGGTCGAATTCGTACGGGCAATAGCAATCGTTATTAAAGCTGATGGACGGGCAACGGCTTAGCCCCGATTCTTTTTTGCTGTCAATAAAGTTGGCCGGCTGACAATGAGAGCCAACGAGCCCATATAAGCTGGTAACTGACCGCGAAATTAACCTCACTTTAGAGAGGTATGCGTGCTCGCTCGATGCTGCCACTTCGTGTTATTTATTAACTGCAACAACGCTCCAACGAAAGTTGTTTAAATTGGGACAGATTGGCGTGACGTTCCTCGGAAAGACGAATAAAATAGTTCGTGATAATCTCCTTAACTTGCCAACGTATCATCTTCGTTGCTGTGCTTTCTCTCCGAAGAATATTCTTTTCCGTTTTTTCAATTATGCAAGTTACGAGCAAGATCATCTGTCTCTTATTTTTATCCCTATTATACTGCGCAGAAATGATTCGCGAGAAAGGTTTCAGCGTTTCGAATATTTCAGAAATTTCAAATAAACGAGTCCATGGATAACAGCGCTTTCAACGACCCTGTTATAAAGCTAACACAAATTCCGACTAAAAACATCACCCGAAGCTATGCCCGGAATCAGAAAAAATGTACGAAGGTATTATTCAAATAAGAATAAATTTACGAAGTCGACCACTTACCTTCGTTACGTTCGCAAAAAAATACCGGAGGAAAATGTAAAATGTGAAAAGATCGCTGATGAAAAAACTAGCTTGTACGAAAACCAGTGTTGCTGTAACTTAACCAGAAAAATCAAAATGATTCGTCTGTGTGATTTTACATATGTATATCAAAAGTTCGATATAGAATATCGTCGCACAGAAAAAAAGAACTCTTAACTCTGACCGAGCGCGAGAGTAGAAAAGGTTAAACGAGATCGAATACGGGTTAAACGAATAGAAACAAGGTACGCGACTCGTTAAGATGTATAAAGTAAATATAAATTGTGAATGATCGGACATTAAATTGAAAGCATGACAACGATGGTTTTACGGAAATTACCCGGTAGTGTAGAAGAAACACGGAATGTAAGTCATTAAGCCACGTCGAACAATCTAATTGACAACGAAATTAATGCAGTCAGGGCCAATTTATTTATCGCTTACTTCTGAAAGCTCCTGCTGATACTGACCGGTTGCATTCGTTATTAGAGGCAAATACGATAATGATTAATGCGAAAACCGGTTCCACGAAGCAGCAACTTAGAAAAAGCGTCCGAATATGGTCGCCGTATAACCTCGACACGAGAAAGTAATTCAAATTACTCGCGCCTCGCACGGCAACCCTTTCGGTAGTATCGTTTCGTGTCCTTCTTCGACGATGAATTTCGCAGGCTAGTTAATTACATCGACGTTGGACGGATCACGAGAATACGGCTAACTAGATTTTCAAATCGAGCTTTCGGTGTCTACAAATCCTGGACGTTCACCTCTGATGCCACCGAGAGGCTAATTAAAATTAATAACCGCTAATTTTTCCTTGTTAATAAAGAACGCCCGACGACTAAATTACGAGCACTTGCTCGTTAAATTGCTCTTTATACGCCGAAATACAGCGTGATTCAAAATTACGTTTGAAACATTTATTTAATTAGTTTCGTGTGATTTTTCAGCTGGCCAACGTTTTCAACGTAAATTATTTGCGGATTTTTTTCATTTCGTATACCAAGGCTTCCTTGATTTTTATGCGTACAGAAAGGGTAATTTTTGTTTGGGTCAAAAAAAAAATTTTTTAAGTTTCAAGTTTTGCATTGTACAACCTCGAGTGTGAAAGTTGTGTGCTAAAGTGAAAAGAAGAGCAGTATACGATGAAAACAAGAACGAATTAAATTGAAAGCGTTCGTTCGAATACAATCGAGCGATATAATTCAATAATCGACTTCTGTTGATCGTAGGCAACCTCTAAGACACAGCAGACAATTTCCGTGTTAATTAGAAAGGCAATTCTCCCGAGGGTTCTTAACGATTGTAATGCATAGCATCAGAGATAGAAACGTCAGATGGAGGACGCCAACCAATCCATCACCTAGCCATTTCCTGCCCGCGTATCTGTACAATGTAGTCGTGCAGGGTGGAAATCCATCGAAAAACCACCATCTTTTTCTTCGTCTAATTGAACAGCGTGTCACGACCGCCATTTAAGTGGATATCTCCGGTTGAACACTTCTAGCGCGATTTTTGCCGAGCCATTAAACTATAACTTTTCCGCATCGAATATTGCGAATGATCAACATCTCTACAAATTATTTTATTGGATACAAATATTGGATTGGAAAATTATTTATTTTCAGTGCATGAAATGTAGATACATATAAAAACATTTGAAACCTGCACCACCCGTAACTTTGTAAACATTTAATAAAAATACTTATGGCTTCGAATAAATCCGAATGCAAGCGCTCTATGTACATTAATCTCATGATCCTCGATAAACAAGTTCGTAAAAATCGCGTTAAAAGTGCGCGTTAAAGTAGAAATAGCTCGTTAACCTATGAAGTCGTTCGGGCAAACGAAAGAAAACAAGCGAATCTCTTAACAAGATATCTTCGTCGCTTTGCATCGAAATTGTTCCGCAAGTTCGTGCTTACGAACTCCTCGTTGTATTAGCCGGAGCAAAATAGCGCAAAATAGTTTCGACCATTCCCCGCTTATTTTTCCCATTTTGTTCGCGTTAATTCGGGCGCCGAAGTTCGGCAGGGAGCGTGCTTAAAAATTTGAAAACGTACGACGCGATAACCGCGGTTGGAAAGAGAATTCCTAATACGACACGGATAAACCGCTTGCCGGATAGTTTCGCAATCTCGAACCGAGTGGAGTCGACAATTCGAGACAGACTGCTCTATCTTGTCTGTCGTGGTTCGGAGTACGCCACGGAGCGTAAACAGATTAAGAAGAAGGAAGTTCCTTCGCGTAAACAAAGAGATTCATAAGCCCGCTGTACTTTCGAAGATGTATACGATGTTTGAAAGTTATATATCGCCGAATTGCTACTTTACATCTTTGGATTTGTGGAAGAAAGAGAGGAAAATTGATCTTGACCTTAACTTTCACCTTGGTCTGGGATTTCAAGGTCAAGTTTCGCATGGCGCAGTACCTATCGAGAGAAAAGCATCGAAGGAACCATTAGATAGAAGTTACTCATTTTAGTAATAAATAATATCAAAATTTGAAATCATAATTGATTCCAAAGTCTCAACTACCCAAGGTCCCAATATTTCAAAGTTGCATTTGATGTAAAATTCCAAGATAAAAAAGTCCGAAAATTGGTTGCAACACGGTCGAGTTTGGCAAAAAGCTTGACCTAATCACAGGACAGGATAGAAGTGTCTGTCGAGAAATTTCGTTGTCAGACACTCGTCCCCTCCCGAGGATCTCCTCCGCCAAACAGCAATGCATTTTGATAGCCCATTGTTAGAGGAATGACAAGGGAAGAGGGAAGGCGCCGGAGACCATCGAAAAGTTTCGAGAGGGCGTTTCGGAATGGACACATAACGGCGGAGTTTGCGTTATTCATGAGTTTCATGGTATCCAAGCTTGGTATAACTGATGGAAGACGGGGTTGTAAGGCCACGATGGCCATGTACCAAAGTTGTATCAACGAACGGCCTCAGTCCTCACCGCGTAACGATGATAATATGCTACGTGCCTCGTGTCTGAAACGACAACTATCCGAACTGAATACAAGCTCTCCTGTAATCGTACATCCTCCCTTCGCTCCCACCCACCTAAAGCTTGTTCGTCTTGCCACCCAGTAGATGTACCTCCGACACCCCGTTGTTCCTATACACGGACGATCAAACGTAAACCGGAATTTCGACGACGTTCCAATCATTTCTTCTCCGTGTAAACGTCACCTTATTGGACAAATTAAAATATTATACACGCAAACAGATTGTTCAAAGAAGGAGTTTGTTGATTCTCCAAATAGTTGCAACGATCTTCGTCTATTTCTTCGTCTTTTATAATACATATATCTGTACATATTCTCGAATGTCACGACCTTTCACCGTAATGGCGCATTCTCGTTCCTCGCTCTTCTTCAACGTCTTCGATATTTAGCAACGAGGTACATCGTCCGTAACGACGATGACCGGCACCAGAGAACAAGCTACAGAAACTCGTTCGTTCCGTGATCCGTTCGTTAGCAACGAGAGAGGCAGCGATACGTCGAGCAGGATCGATCGACGTCGATTAGACCGAGAAATTGCTCTCGCCGATACGAGCAATTCTTTTCCTCTGAATTCGTAGCCGACCTCTCGCCTCCCCGTTGCAATTACACGCGCCTGCTTTTAATGAATCGAACCTTTGTTCCGCGATCGCGTTTCTATACACGAGAAAATCGATCAATTCTCCCTGCTGAATGTTTTATCGATACATTAACTGTAATTTAGCTAGCTAGGTATATGCGACATAGATGAACATCGGGGTAATTTCTTGGGGTAGCGTATTACTGCTAGAAACCGTTCCGATGAAAAAGTGAATTTCGCTAGGTTTCGCGTAAATAAAATTTGTCCGATATTTTTGTAGAAACTCAGCTGCACGGAGCAAACGCGAACGCGATCACCGGCGAGGAAATTAATTCCAGGGAGCTCCGGTTTCGAAACGCGATCGTTCAATAATAAAGGTATATCCCGGGAATGCAAATGAAGTATGTATGCGAGTCGCGTTTGAATATTCGGAAACCAGGAGGCCGTGTCTTTGATCGCAGGAAATTTTCCCGGCGCGGCGGCCTCCTGAGAAAAATCGCTTCGGCAAGCATCAGGTCGGAGTCGTCGGATAACTCAGAGAGAATAACATCGTTCGGTGATTCGTATGCCGGCCCTGTCTAAGGATTTTTAGGACACTCGGTGGTTCGTTCTTAGTCACACGTCGGTAAGGGAATCGGTACGTGACATTAAGCAGTAATGCCACGTGGCACGGACGTCCACACGGCACGGAACAACTTGAAATAGTATTACGGTCGGTCCCGCGTCACGCTACCGCTTCTCTCCGGCCTTGTCCACCTTCAAACAGCCTCATCCCGAATGTACGGTATAATATGTCACGGGCCGCATGACAAAGAACCGGAGGAACCGCCGGAAAGGGAATAAAATTCCTTTGCGTGAATTTTAATTGTCCGCCCGAGAACAGAAGGAAAAAACGATCGCGACGCACCACCGGCGACGAACCTTCGTGTCGGTGTCGCTCGATATCCTACTCGACAATATTTTCCTCCGAGCTCTCTCTCTTTTCCCCAATTTTTTATTTTTATTTCACGGTTTAATTTATAGAGTGGATAACTGCAGCCCCTCTCGGACACACAATGACAAGTCCGAAACGCTCGGAAAACGGAATAGAAGTTGTTTACTGTAAAACGGGTTGACCAAGCTGTGTTTACCTTCGACGCCGGCAAACAGAGGAAAAAAAAAGAAAAAATGAGAAATGGTTTTTCCAATATCGTCGAATGATCGCGCGCCGGCAACGCGTGAAATTTATCTAGCCGGCAGCAGCGGCCTCAATAAATAGATCTCTCGATATTCACTCGATTTTAAATGTAAATAGACCTGAAATCACGAACGAAGCCCGGCTCGATCGCTCTCTAGAAACGTACCAACGCACGCCGATATGGATGTATCGCGACCTAAATAACGTCGTCACACCCTCTTTGGGCCCCTGTGTATTTTGCCTAATTCCCTGGCTACGCGTAAATATGTGTTTCCAATTACCATCGATATTAATTATGCGTTTGCCAACGCGAATCATTTTATTAGCGGCTGCCTAAACTGAACTTACATTTGTTTGAAAATTTCGAAATTTTCAAATGCAGAAACATACCGAGACATTTACTTGAACTATAATTAATGAGTATATGTATACACGAAACTGTAAATTAAACATCCGAACACGGAATGAAACGGGATCGTAAATAGCTACGACGAAGGGAACGATCGGTATCGCGAAAATAGTTTGAAAAAGGGAAAGTTGGTTAAGTTATTAGCAAGAATAGATTGAAATACAAAGGGTTAACAATGTGCTGAGCGACTTACGAACCGAGTTACGTTAACTTACAATAGGTGGACGCTTTGAAGTAGACCGCATCCTTATCGCTTTGATTGACGTCCCCTTTTCGTGGTGCTACCAGGCAAGAGGCATATTTACATGAAAATAAATGCACCTTGGGCAGGAACGTCGACTACGAGGAAACGGAAAGGACGATGGATTCGATTCGGCTCGTTCTGAAATCAAGCCTACCCTCGCAGGCCTGTCCACGAACGATAAAATAATTCTACGGCTCGTTCTCGTTCGCTCTGTATCGTTTCGAAACGATACACCGCTGAAAAGAAGTCGTTCCGTGATTTGTGAACGGAGTATTTTTATCTGGCGTGCGAGATCTCGCGACGAATCGATTAAACGCTTTGCAAAACGAATCTGCATCCCGAAAAAAAGAGACGGCGACGACTTAATACGAGCTGACACGTCGTGTTCGCGGTGTTACATAAAGTAAGATGGAAAACGATATTGGAATTTCGAAACTTTCGTGACGACGTTATTACAACCGCGATCAAAAATGGTATCGTTGATAAATATAGGAAAGTATGCCTTACCGAACTCGTTTATGCGAGTATATGCGAGAATAAATCGTTACAACTCTGCGTAGTGTCCAGTAGAGAAGAATCGATCGCGAAGAAATAAATTTAACGAAGCGATCGAAGAGTTAACGAGAGAAATCCGAGGCAATGTTTTGTTAATTTCAGGAGCATAGAGCGGAGAACTTTGTTTAACTGGAAGAGAGACATAACGTTAGTTTCTGTTGTATAAACGCGTTGTTTCAATCCTGCGCCGCGAAACACGGCAAACAAAGGGTTATTATGATAGTCGTAGGTTCGGTCCGGATAAATGGCGGCAAACAAACTTATCGTGAAATCGTGATTCGCGATCGCGTTTTGCACATAATAGCCATCACGGCGTAGGACAGTGGAAATAACGCGGAAAACCCGTGTGCGGAACGGCTTACGGCCGTATTGTCTGACAAATATAGTCGCGAGAGCATAGGACGTTGCGTTTCTATATTTACATATCATGAGCGTCGATCGCATTGTACGATACGAGAGCCACGATGTTCGATGTTAATTTATTGCCGTTGATTTTATGATCGAGCACGAACCGCCACCCCGTACGAAAAGAATCCAACTCGATCAGCCAGCTCGATACGTGCAAATAGACATCGCGGATATTTATTTCGATCGAGCCGGTAACAGGATAGATTTACACGGTCATACGGTCTCGTAAATCCTTCGGGTTCGGTAGGGAGGAAGCGCTATTAGCCAAATGTGTCGTTCGTTACCGAGCCCGTTAGGCGTGCGAATGGAATTTTAATTATTTCAAACGATCGGCCGGTATTGTATACGACGAACAAATTATCGCGACGAATCGGCAACACGACCGGTTCGTAGCGATCAATTTTTCCCCTTCTCGACAAACGTAACAACGATCACCTTTGATCTGCAATTTAATTGAAATCGCCCGGGCCGGACAGCACGACGGAGCGCGAAGGTAACGTGGCATCTAATGGGATCGAGCAGAAATACGCACTCGGCGCTGTTTATCGATCGAAAAATCGGACGCATCGAATTAAAGAAGGGATCGAAAGCACGTGAAATCCGATGACACGGTCGTTAGTCACGCTCCTTCCGAGAGGCATTACCTTTGATCCTCCTGTGTATTATACATACATACATCCTCGACGCGAATTTCGGAAAGGTTCGACCGGTTCCAACGGCGCGATACACGAGCTCCTACACCGTGACAGGAACTCTTTAAGCCGCGTATTCATCCTGCTTCTCAGACGTTCGCAAACACTATGCTATCGATACGGTTTTAACAGTGTAGGCTGATGATACGATACGGAGCGATGCATATCGATGATGGCGATATGATCGGACGCGCTGTAATCCAATGCGTAATGATTTAACGTATTTCACTTCGACGCGTTGTGATCCGACGCGCTGTAATTCACCGATTCATCATTCGATGTGTCAAATTCGACACTTTGCGAATCAACGCGCTGAAATTCGATGGCGTTAGAGTTCAACACGTTGTGTTTCATCGCGTCACAGGTGAACGAATCGTAATTCAGAGCGTTGAGAATCGACGCGCGATGATGGATCGCGTATCAATTCAATTCGTAGCGATGCGACACGCGTCGATCTAACGCGTAATAATAAAATACGTTGTTCGTACGCATCGTGCATATAACGTCCGACCATTAAACGTAATGCCGTGCAGACGATTCCTCGAAAACGCCGTTCATATATTATTTACGTCGCAGATCATTTGCGAACACCATTGAAGACGCACCTTAAGAGTATATTCGAACATCCCGTGTGTGGGTGTACACGTGCTGACACACGTTAAAGCTCGCGAACACGTATGTACGCGTATATACGTATATGTAAGAAGTAGGAACGTGAACAGCTATCTAGGCTGAACCTTTCGAGGTTGACTTCTTGAGACAGTGGAGCGGAAACACGAGACGTATAGCATGGGCTCCACGAGGCGAGTTAATCCCTTGAGACAACTGGGAGCCACGGCGTGGAATGGGAATGCCGAGGGAAACCTAGTGGTGTATTCTCACTCGCTACTCGACAATGTTATTATTACGCTCCCTCCGTCCGCATTACGCGGATAATTTATGTTGGTCTTTACGTATAGCGTAACGCGAGCAACTTGTCCTTTTCACGTGTATACACGTCCATGCCGCCCCGTAATAAATGCATATAATACACTCTATGGCCATAATCATTCACTCGTGTGATAAACACTGGGACACCTTCGAGGATCCACGGTTTGTTGTTAACATCTTTTTTCTCCCCTTCGAGCGTTGTCTTCGCGTACGTGTGGAAACGAGTGTATCCGGAAAGGTATCAGATGAAATCGAATAAAAAAAACAAGTGCTTCGTTTCCGTTTAATCGTGGTTCGATTCATTTATAGATAAAGAGTATAAATGCGTGAAGACACCACGCGTGACGATCTATAATCCTACCTATCTATCCTAACAATGTCGTTATACAAAAAGTCTGAATGGAAAGTTGCGTATCAACTCATATTCTCATTACCGTTAAAATAACAAATATAAATCATTCCGTGTCACGGTTCATACTAGTCAGAATGTTAAAACAAATATTCATACACATAATTAAAATTCTACCGGTGCGATTGACCCCACGAAACGATCTTTTTCCACCTTTCCCTCGTATCCGTCCCTTTGATCTACTTCGCACCAGCGACTCTACTCTGGCCGCAAGTACACACACACGTGGTGTCTATTTGCGGACTGCACAATAATTCTTATCCGCGAAACAGTCGGGCTGGCACCACGCGATATTATTTCATGTGCTTAGGCGTCAACAGGATCGTAAATAGCAACGTCAGACGCCGACACCCGCCCCCGTAGTTTTCACCGAGAGTCCCATCACGAGCCGCGCGATGAGAATCGAGCTTTTTCTTCCACTAATCTTAGCCGATAAATTGAAGACGTTGCGAAAATTTACATCTTGGAAACTGCACACGGGATTAGGGTGTACAGAGTGTTTCGTATTAATGGAAAATATGGTCGTGGAAATATAAACCTCTAGAAATACAGTGGGTGAAAGTGCGATATGTGATGATCTTGATCCATCGACATAAAGTGTAATTTTAAATTCGACTACCTGTAGTATCGACTAATCACTAAAAGCAATTTCCATTGGACGGGGGACAAGAAACGGCAGATTTAACCGGTGCTTTTCGTAGCCGTATAATTTCTCCGTGTTGAATGTAAATTCGTCCTCCTCCCGTTCGTTCGAGGGTACAAAATCGAGGAGTATACGGCACTGGGCTCGCGTGACTATGACCGCGAGCACGAGCGAATTTATACCGAAACCACCAAAACGTGACAACGAGCAGGAACGTTAGTGACGACCGGCAAGCAAGTAGAGAGCAGCAGACCAGGGGCTGGGACGACGAGTCTTAAATTCACATTAAACATTCATCGGGATAGAGCTCGCTGACAGCAGGCCGATGGAACGGAGATACGAGCATTCCTGATCGAGCTAATGCGATACTGAAAACTGGTCGAGGTCTTTCGCTGTCGACTTTTTCTTTTGTTCGGCTTCCCTCTAACATAAGTCCCGGGACTAATGTTCGTTTCTACGAGGTTCGATCAAAAATTCCTGGACTACTTTACCGGACAAAAACATCCCTTGTTAAAAATATATTTATACGATGCTTGTTCTTGAACCATTCGAGAACCGGCCACCTAAAACGATTCCCTGGAGCAGGAATTTCTTTGTGGTTTATATTGAAAAATAAGTTGAATCGGCAGGTCCCGGGCATAAGATATACCGGATAACGACGCGACATGCGCGTCATTCGCTTCTTATTTCATTTTCGATACGACGATCCGTCATACGTGCCGTATAATGAAACCGAACTTGATCGATGTCCGGAAACGCGATAAAACTAGATTGTACAATAGATTATTGTCCTCGTTTCGTTAAAAAAATGGTAAAACCGACACTTGTTAACGCAAAAACACGTTTCTAGATCAACATCAGACCCACCGCCGAGTCGCAGACGCATTTCTGGTAAAAAGGCGGTGGCAAAAGCACGGGATAAACGCGTTTCTACGGCATCGAAGTCATCTTGAAATTAAACCGCGACGTCGATGGCGAGAACAACGATTATATCTAAGTACTCGCAACAACGGCACCTCCGAAGAAATGAATTCGCGAGCAGAACCGAGAGGATAAGAAACAGAGACGAGTAAGTACACCCGCTGGCAATGTAAGCTTCTGTGAATAAGAATGGAGACGCGAATCTTAAATCGCTTGTCTTGCATTTTAGATTCAAAAACTCTTACGTTTCTATATTTTAAGATTTTATTTTCTGAATTCGCAAATCCCGAATCTTCGAATTCCCACATCTCTACGTTCCTAAATCTCCAGATCGTCGGAGCAGTAAATCCTCGCATTCCCAAATCCCCAACTCCACAAATCCTTACATTTCAGAGTTCCCAAACTTTCAAATCCCTAAATCCCCAAATCTGTGAATCCCCAAATCCCTACATTCCAAATTTCGTTAAAAATCTATATTAAAAGATATCCAAAATTGAAAAGGAGCAAGTAGTACGGTGTTCAGGAGCATTTCCCTAGAGTAACGTGAGTTGCCGGATAGTGTACAAAGTCAGGTGCATTTATTCGATTTCTCGGCGTCGCTAAGACTCAGTGCGTTAGCAGAACGACTGAAGCGTGTAATAACGAGATGTGAGCTATCATAAGAATGTGATACGAAGGCGGGATGGATACGTGGCGACAAATATCACGAGCACAACGGGCACAAAGAACGGGCAAAAGACGCGTAGAGAAGCAGAACGGAGCCGAGAAGCAGATGGATAAACTCGTTGCACAGATCGTTTAGCCATCGCCCGCGGCTTTTTCTGATTGCTTCTCTCTGCCTTCGCCAGCCGTGATATTATACCGAGCAATTGAATTTCTTACACCCCACTAAGTGCTTCTCGCTACCACGTTTCCGTCTCCCTTTCGCTCCGCGTTCCTCTCGGCCCTCCGCCTCGTTACATCCACCGAAATTTAATCAATCGAGATTTTACAGCCGGTATCGATAGCCCCGCCACGCAAACGAGAATTTCAAGTGATTCTGTATCGACCGTGAAGAAATAAAGGTCGCGCTTTAACCCGGGCCAAAGCCGTCCGATTTCATTATCCAATTTCGCTCGGGTATCTCATTACCCGGATAAAAAAAGAACGATACACGCAACTTGCGCTCTGTAATTATTCAACGACCAATCTTACACCGATTGTGCCATTTCCTTTCAACGGATGATCTTGCTCGTTTCGTCGTTTACTGCTTGTCCTGCTTACGGGTGATAGCCTTCAAATACCAAAACTTTTGAATCTCCATATTATTAAACTTTCGATTATACAAGTTTGTATATTGGTAAATGCGAGAGTTGAAAATTTACAAATTTATAAATCTACGAATTTTCAAGATTCCAACTTTCCAAACCCCTAAACTCCAATTCTCTAAAAAATTTGAAAATTTGAAAATGGACGCGAGCATCATTAAAACAGTCTACCGTGTTTAAAAGTTCTACTGCTTTTAGCGAGAAAATAAATAGGCGCCATGTTGTGCGTGGGGTGCCATCTTAAAAATAGTTGAGGACGATTTTACGGATGCACTTTCGACGTGTTCTCGGGGTTCGATAGTGTATAGGTACGTCGTTAGCTTCGGGGAAAAAGCTAATTAAAAAGCAGTAAAGGAAGTGACGCACGTGCTCCAGGAAAATCTTCTGAAACACCCCTCGGGAGCGACCCCTGAACAACGGTGCTCGTTAAACGGTTCGTCAGCATGGAAATGATATTATAGAGTTGAACACTTCCAGATAGAGATATGCAAAAGTTTCCATTTTATTTAAGACAATTTTATCGCTGTTTCTAAAGGATAAAATAAAGGTTGCTCTTAAGAAGCTCTCGAACGATCGATGTAACGTTGTTAATGTTGTCGATATTTATTGACAAACTGTATCTTTCACGTTCATTTAATTGTCAATACGTTCGGTCTGGAGTTGCCATTCAACGATGTTGAGTCAGAAGAAGTCTTCGGTATTATTATATTTGTTGTCAATATTTTGTCGATACTAAAAATATTTTGATTTTCATCAAACCATTTCATCAATATTTGAAACAATCGTAATACGTCAATCTGTTCCCTTGCACATTCAATAAAATCGACAATACTGAAACGTGAACATTTCTCGTCTAGAGGTTTATTCGGAAAAAAAAAGATTTGCAAACGTAATTGATCTCGTATGAAAAGTGTTTCGCGTGCAGTTTTCCAGTATTTATGGACAAACGTATCATAATTATCTGTCGAACCGCTAATGTAGAACAATTAGCAGGCATTTCCGGGAGGCTGGAGAAGACAACGATTAAAACGGGACGAGGCCGAGAACAGTGGGATATTTTTGAAGCAGCCCTAAATTTCGGAGCGGCCGCTACTCGCGCGATTAACAACACGTTGCGAGCGATTTGTCGGCGTTCCAGCGCGAAGAAGCATCGCCACGGTCCCCGACGAGAACGAGCGCTACTATTTTTGTGCGTTCTTCCATGTGATACGCTTCTCGAGACGCGATTAGTGCTTCCAGAGCCGAGACTCCTCGTGTATTTAAAGGATCAATTTTACAACGGGGTATTATGCTCTGCGTGTCACGTTCGAACAGTTGTTCTTTTAGCTCGGTGAAAATAGCGACACCGTGCATTGCATTCTATACAAAATGTTCCCGTATCGCTACGAGTAGCACTTTTCTACATTTTTTCTTCATTCTCGAAGTAGTGTTTATTTTTGGTTCTTTTCCTTACAATCGGTTCCGATTTATTTTACCAATTGAAAATGTTCACAGAACAAATTATAGCGCGGACGTTAAAGTAGTTTATAAATCGAGAAATACGGTTATCGGGTGAAGAAACCGAGACTGAAATTAATATATCATTCGTGGAACAACGCGTACTACATACGCGAACGAAACAACACACGTGGCTTCGATAAACTTCCTCGAAACGGCACGGCTTCTTGAAACGATCCGAGTTTCGCACATTCCCCCTTTCATGCGCGTACATATGCATACGCCAAGAGCAAAAGCTACCCCCGCAGACAGAGGAACGCGAACAGCTGCTGAACTTGCACCGTGTATCAGAAATTCATTTGTCCCGCGCGAAGCCGAGAATATAATTACTTTCAATTAAAGTGGTACGAGCTTGTAATATTTATCTCGGCTCGATTCAATTAGATCCTCGTTAAAATCGTCCACCAATTTCCCGCGCGTGTTATCATATCATTTAACTGAGACTACTCCGAGACATCGTTTCCAATGTCTCTTCAACGAATTACGATTTCACACGCTCGATTAAAGTTTGTTTCTATGAACTCGAAAAATAGGCAGGTAGATAATCACTGGAGAATACAGGAGACACCGTAAAATTTGCCGGATGTTCAACTTTCAATAAGGATGTAAGGATAATCGCGGGTGTCAGGTATCCGAGCTGCCGGGCCTCCGAACATAATCGGATTACAAAATAAAAAATGTACGAACTTTAAAGCTGAGAAATTTCACAGGTTAATTAATATATCAGTCTCGCAATGTTTCTCCAGTGACAGCAAGAAACATAGATTACTGTTATTTGCGGGGCGCATCGTCGCGACCCTCGACAATGAGGAGAGCGGTGACGTTGCATCAAAGTTTCAGCAGCATCGAGGAAGCCCCGCGAATGTTCAACCCTGTTCTGATCGGCTTAGCTTGCGTGTTACAAGGGCGCCTGTATAATCGAAGACGAGTGGAGAAAGTTTAGGCGCAATGTGGCTTTCATCACCGCAGGGGAAGACCGTTGCTCGACAAATGAGACCCGGCGACGTAGCCTCACGCTGCGAACCCGTTAATTGGACACGTATTATTAACAACATGTCGCCGACTCCTCGTCTCTACCGTACTTTTTTATTCGATCGATCGAAATTTTATAACATAATCTCCGTTACGCAATTTCTTGCGCTGCGATCATTAAGCAGCGTTCAGGTTAGACACTTATTTCGAATAACTATTAAGAAACTAATTGGTTCTTAATTGTCAAGAATCGATAAAGACTGTATGACCGTAGAGAAGAGATAAACACGGTGGATGGAAAATTCCTTATCATATATACACATTTCTTTATAACTTTACATGACTACGATATGTTTATAATTTTGCAGGAGTACAATATATTTACTTGCAATTTTGTTATAAAGCATTAACAGTCTATCCTTGCAGAAATCGTTTCTTCGTTGAGAAGAGCAACGAAGAACAATAAGTTTATATAGCTAAAGTAAAGAAGCAGACAGACAGGTCGGATGTACAAAGGCAGAAAAATTGCCACGAAGCAAATGAAGCAATTAATATTGTAGAATTAATAAAGCTAGCAAACTTGGCGACAAGGTCGGCGACCGGTAGACGCGTCCCAGCATGAAAACGGTCGGTAAAATTTTGATGAAACCCTTAGCCGTGGCGAGGGATACCCTAAGTTCTACCCCTTTGGTTGTACGGCGTCGTTGGCCAAGAGAAATATGTGGGGGGAATTTCGCGATTGCCAGAATCACGAAGGATGCGGTATTCGGTCATGCCTAATAAACGATTCGTCCTTAAGCATCGCGTGTTCCCGGTATTCCGGTCGAGGGGATTCCCGAATTCCACGTGTTCCCGTCCCCACAAGGTCGTAACGGTTCCAGTCTCCTGGAATCGAGAAGAAAAGGAACGAACACGACGGTACGACACGGTCCCAGCGAACGAAGAAAAAAATGGGAGACTGCACCCTTTGGCCGGTTAGTTAACTTGGTCGAAGAAAGAGAGAAACAGGAAAATCTCGACGAGAGAAATCGTCTGAAGTCCTCCGACCAAGAGTGGCTGATTCGTGTCGGTCATTTGGGGTGTGAAAGCGGAGATAAGACCTTGGCTGGCTTTGGTCCGAGATCGTAAATTTTTACAACGACTGCCCGGTGTCGATGTTGCACGAAATTCCTGAACCGCCGGCGAAAAATCGAGCGGACCATCTCGAGAACTCGACGCGAGATAAGCATCGACGAACCTTCGATTGTCTCGTTTATTATGCGAAAGGTTCGTCTAATTTAGTCCACCGAAAACTGGCACACCTCGTATCTTCTCAAAGTTATCGGGGCCGTTCAACTTTGATCGCCGTTGATCGACGTTTATCGACGAAGACCATAGTTTAACGCGAACATAGACGAAGTAATTACGAATTGAAGAGCATTCGATGCGCTTCGGATATTGGAATGCCATGTATTTCTCGAAATAAATACGAGATCCATTGGCGTAACTAGGATTTTCGTACGGGGTCAGCCACTTTTTACCGGGGATTACGAATCTCTAGCGTTATTTATAATTTCATGAAATAAGTATGTTGTTATAATTTAGTTGCATTATACGTTTCTCATCCCCATGATTCCACATAAAACGTAATAATTCCTGGTGTTATCTACTCAGCTACATAAACGACGGAAAGACTTCGATACAAACATTATCGACAAGATGGATAGGTTAAGAGAGAAGCGTCGACATCGTATTTGATCCCGATGAAAACCTCATTTTTCGACCTTTGTGCCTTTTCTCGGGCGAAGGGTGGTAGATTTCGGTCGAGGGATTGCAGCATCTCCACGGTGGAAATATCAAGACCGGCCGGTATTATTGGGCAAGATGAAGTTATTTGGGTTAGGTCGGGTCGGGTTGCGTTATTGTCTGTCCGGCTTCGAACTAGCTCATGTAATCATAGAGCAAAGCTCCTGATCCTCCTACTCGGTTCTGTGTGTACGTGTGTATATATCTATATCGGTAAGACGCAAAATGTTACGTTTCCTTGCCGTCGGTGGCTGGCTTTTCCTTCCATGACCGGCTGAAATTGAAAAATGAAATTGATTCCGGCCTGGCCTTTGCTGCCTCGCACACGGTCTTATTATTAGATCTATTTTCTTCGGGCACGGGTACGCTCGTAAAGTTAAAGCGATTAAAGAGCACGCGGTAAAGGTTACTTTTTTTTATCGGTTACGTAGGATGCTCGCCGAATAGCTCATAATTATTTTACGACGCCGAATACTAACGTTTAATCTCGAACGGCATAAAACGAGCAACAATTTTCAAGAATAAAAGTATCGAAATTACAGATCGCACGATTCTCGACTAGCGTCCGTCTGAAAATTACTCGTCACTTTTATCTAAGACTATCCCATACAGATGCATAGTTACAGATCATTCTTTTCAGTGTCTTTCAAGGACATTATTTACTAGGTTCTCGTGCCAGAGGCAAAGAATTCGTTCCCTCGAAGTCTGAGCCGGTTTTGAACATTTGTTTTCGTTTCTACGCTGCCGTGAAACTCGGCTTCACGTAATGATTCGTTGAGGAGGTCAAACAAAAAAGAAGTCTGATGAGACGAGTTTTCGACTATAAAGTAAACCTGCGGGAAAACCTTCCGGTCTGCTATTTTTTCAATGGTTTCAAGCGTTGATTATGCACTGTACATATACTTGTCCGCGAAAGGGTTCCACCGAAGCCGCTCTGTTTCTTCGTGAACCGTCTCGTTCCGACCATATTTCTCTGGCGATATTTGTTACAAAAAATCGAGTGTTTAGTATTCGAAAGGATCGTTAGTGAAAAAAAAGGTGAGCACGTGGAGTGAATTTTACCCCATGCGGATACCGAACAGATTTTAACGCCTGTACTCCCACGTTTAACATTTCTCGAGGGAAGATTAGTTAAGGCTATATATAAAAATGATGAATTATTCGAGCGCGGAGAGAATAAGACAGACGAACACGACAGATAATTGGTGCTCGATCAATCGAGCCGGAAAACTGAAGGTAATAAAAGGCGGTCACCGGCAAGAAACACCGAGGGTGAACCTGGACGGTCGTCGTCGTCAGGTGTAAAAAAATAAAAAACGACCGGGACACGTCGTGGTCCCCTCTGATCGAGCGCGTAAAAAAGCGAAAACATCGATGCGAGTACAAAACAATACCCTTCCCAACAAAACTCGAAACGTGGCGTCGCGACCAACACGGGTATCGCTTGAAAAAGAAAGAATCATCCCGCCGGTGAACATGGCAACAATTTATTAAGGTATCCTTTTCCACCGGGGCTGACAAGTCCCGGACAAATTGAGCGTGCGTTAACTCGATGGATGAATACATTCCGCTTGATGCGAACGGAGGACTTCAGTGACTCTCAGTCGGCATTAATATGCTCGCCTATCTTCGAATTGATATTATCGGACCTGTAAATTAGCGAAATCGGTTATGACCGTATTTCTGCGCCGAGAATATCGTCGACCGTTGCAATATTTACGTCTGGGTTATACTTGCCGAAGTAACCGATACGGTTGCGATATTGGAATATTATATATGCTGATAAAAATACCGCAAGTTTAAATTTATATTGAACATGTATCGAAATTCTATCGAAATAGTAGTACAGTAAATGGTAGGAAAATATTTTATTGATGGACAAGCAACAATTATTTGCTTGTAATAATTTACATACCTTGGTATCTTTGATAGCTTTGTATCGAGGTTATGTTAACGTACATTACAAAGTGGAACACGGTAACGCCTGTAAAAACAATCACTAGATGATTGATGAAGTTAATCATCCATCACCAGTTTGGAAGTTTCAGAAGGACTTCAACCTGCAAGATGAAACTTCTCTAGGAAACTAATTGGAAGTCGATTTTCGTGGGTGAATGTTACTTAAAGAACACTATTCGATTATTATTGACAATCAAACAGTATCAGGTATACGTTTCATACGTGTGGATATATACGTTAAAATACAAAAAATGTGGGAATTTAAAGATTGTGAAATTTACATAAACGAGAAGAAGCCCAAGATGCACCCGAGTGTACAGTCGTATATACCCGAAATATATGTGAAGGTGAAACTTGTTTTAGTGTACCGTAAAAATGAAGGCTACTAATCTGAAACAGAAAGAGGGGCCGTGCGTTTAATGAACTGCCGGTTAGAGAAACACGAGTGCACGATAAATCCAAGATCGTTTGGACAAGGAGGCGGTGACGGGAAAACGAGTGGAGGTAGGAAAAACGTCGAGGAGGAGAGAGAAAAGTCGATCGTTTGGCTCGATGTGGCTCGATGAAGCGTGATCGGTGAAAACATCTGTTGTAGGACGCGACGGCGTAAGCCAGCAGCTTCGGTAGAGCGCAACGGGCATATTTATTTCGGTGATTCCCTTTCGACGAGGAGCCTAAAAATTGAATGCCGCCATAAATCATCGGCGATAAGAGAACGAGTTCTTAATGCGAGGACATCACCGCTACCAGGACCCAAAGTTTCTCGTGTCCTTTATACCCTGTCCGTGCTCCCTTTCTTGATCCTGCTCTCTTCGTTTGGCCAGTGTCTTTCTAACCCCTTTTCTGGACCACCTCGTGTTCTCTCCTCTCCTCTCTTTCCGAGCAAGAGCGTATCAACGCGCAGCATCTACCACGCCACCTTCTCGGCTCCGGACGCCGGGTTTGTGTTTCTTGTGTATCCTTCGCCGCGAGATCAGATAAAAAGCGGAAGATGGGAAAGCGAGTAGTGGAAGGAACTCGGTTTAGTTTGTCACCATCGTTTAAAGAAAGGTGGAGGAGGGGAAGAGGAACGTGGCCGACGAAGGAACACCGAGGATTTATTGGACTTGTCTCGAAGAAGAATCAAGACTCGTTGTGCTTGCCACGAGACCAGTCCTCCACCAGAAAGCCAATTAAATCGGTCGACAGTCCCAAAAGAGATTCTGAGTCCCTCGAGCTCCTACGTCTCCGGCGTGTTTCGTTGCTTCCTTCTTCGCCGTGCCAGCCGTCTCTTTCCCGTTGCGAGCGCCGAAAACCGCACTGACCTTTAATCCTTCTCGCGCGTTTCTTTCTCGCGAACTTAAATCGGACGTCTTATCTTTCGACCCGATACGACATGCCTCGCGACTAATGTCCGCTCACCCGACACTGCCACACCATTTTCTACCGCTACGAAAGACGTCCAGCAGAGAGAAGGCTGGATAACTGTCCGTATTTTCGAGAGATTGATCGGTCAACCGCTAAAAACACGATCTCTCTTTCGACCCAGAAACTGCACTTCCCTAGAACCACCGAACGTGTACCTCGACAGAAAGGAAATCGTCGATTTCGCGATCTAATGGAACCCTGGAACGATCGATATCGTCGATACTTACTATCTCGAACAAAATATTGGGATTTAGGTGTTCGAGAATTTGGGAGCTTGAAAATTTAAAGACTCCAGTAGCCGGTGAACGTGTTCCAGTAAAGCTTTGCATAAAACGAGCGAGCAATGTATCACGAGAAATGTGTTGGTTTAATGTTTTTAACAAATCGTCGTTGACTTTCTCGCGGAGTCGTTCGCGAGAAGCAAACTGGCCAACGGGACAAGCCAGGATCGGTTGAATTATTCGCGATAGTTGGTCAACGAGATCGTTTCTAACTGTTAGCGGTTTTCAAACTGTTTCTGGACGAGGATAACGGTTCTTCGCTACCACAAATCGCGCAATGTCCACTGGACATCGTGTATTCAAATAGAATCCTTGACTTTATGATTCTCAGCGAACCTCGTCTAACGTGATTCATCTGGCGAATATATGCAACACAACTTTCGAAGTCAAACACGTAATTCGTATACGGTACTGGAACACACAAGTCAAGTTACGGTACATATCTTTATTTGCATGACTATTTGCTGTTCAGCGTCCATCTTGCATACTCTGCCGTTTCGTTCCTGACTTTCTTAGGACCATTCACTTTATTTATACTAAATATAAATTCCAGATTATTAATATCACTTACTTAGATACCTATATTAGTACATGTCATGATCCAAGGATATAGAGATCTAATAATGTTAGGGATCTAAAGAATATTCTAGGAATAAAAGGACCATAGTAAAGATCTAATAATATAAGAATGTAAGTTTCTAGAAAGCTGAGAATGGTGAAATCTAGAAAAGATGTAAATTTTCCAGAAATCTAGGGTTCGAGAAAACGAAGTAGTAAAGCAGTATTATATTAAATTTATGCTGGACCTTCACCGGCATACGTGTTAATATTATTAATATTAATAGCGTAGTAATCCGTGAAAAATAAGCAGGACCCCCGCAGGGATTCGAACCCGACCCCACCACAGATTAATAGCCGACTGCTCTACCCGCAACACCAACGCTATCCACCGAAGTCCCCTGCTTCCACGATTCCTCTTATTGGATCCAATGGTTCCAATACCGCATTTTCATTTATTTACCAGAAATACCAGGCAAACATCCACAACCGCCAAACCGCGATAAACGTTAACAAGCGAACGAACATCGAGGGCGGATCCTTCGATAGGTTCCCTTGTCAGCGAGCTATCGTCATGTTTTCAGCGACGTCTGGTCGAAGGCAAACGTTTCAGATAAGAGTCATGAGAGTCCGCCACCAAAAAGGTGGCATCTCGACGTCCAAAGGGAGCACAGTGTCGCTTTCCGAGCACGGAAAAAAATCAGATCCAGCGACACGAGCTGACACATCAGTCAACTTTATCTTTCACGAGCTTCCAACAGAGCCACGTGAAACTTAAGAGCCGAGCAAGCTGTGCCCTTTTTTCTGCTCCGGGCAGATGGTCGTTGTTGGTTCGATCGCTGAACGGAATGCGTATATAAGATGTTTCGTACTGCACTTGTTAAATTCGCCGCATACTTTTCTCCCCGTAAGTTACACGCATCGCCACGTGCCGTCTTTTACCCTCGAACGGTTCTCGTTTCCATTTTCTATGCCTTGGACCATTCTTATCGCCGTGGCAATTGATACGAATATACGTTACATTTGCATTTTCTTTCTGTTTAATTCGCTTTGTATCGCGACTACGGGGAAAGAGCGTGCAGTCGAGCGTTCCATTTAAAAAAGTTAAACTCGATTTAAAATTTCTCTCTCAATTTTACTCTCTAATAAACTATTTATACGTCTTTCGTTGAACCATTCTGTTTCGGTCGAGTTATAAGTTAATTTGTTTAAGAGAATTAATGAAATATCATGAAATTGGATTTAGCGCAGACCGAGTGAGCCAAATTCGGATAGAGTTTATCCAAAAATGTCGTATCGGTTTGGGTAGGTCGTGGAAGGGTTAAACTTGGAAAGAAAATCGTGTGCCAACGGCATAGCATTATTACGAGCGGGCATACAACGTAAATCCGCAGTTATTTAGGTCAACGATAAGTGTCCAGCTGGTAACCGGCTTCGTGGTTGGCTCGATGCGGTGAACGTTTTAAATTGATAAGGACTTTTCGACGTGGAAAGTAAAATGCAAATCAAACACGTGCGCTCCGCGAGTTATCTCTTATTAACAATGAAAAATGCATCTCTCGTGGCCTGCATTGTGCCGGTTCATCAAGCGCATTTATTTCATGCAACGTTCGTTCACCGTATGGTAAGGAGAAAAAGAGAAAAAAGTGCTCAAGAGCGAACGTTAGCCAGGGAAATTTCTTGCCGTTTTATCGTATTTACCCGCCGTTCGCTCGTTCCGACGTAATAGAAGTCAAAGACGTAAATCTTCCGGCACTGCTTTTTAATTTGCGTAGTTCTGTTGTTCCAATAAAGCGAACCTTTTTTCACGGCTCCGTTACGACCCGCCGGGAAACTGGTCGATTTCACTGTTGCTAGCCAGAACTATCTGGCTTCTACAAATCAACGAACCCGTTTCCAACCTGTTTGTTAGTTTGTACGCGGAATTGCTACCTCCTAATGGAAATGAAACACGAATAAATTACGCTACCGAGTAAGGAGTTAATTTCAATATAATCTTTAAACTGCTCCGGGTAATGAAAAAGTATTGATCGTTGTAATTAACGAGTTGATACCGCTGCCCACACGAAAAGATAATATGCCTTCTGTAAATTGCACGCAAGGAAATATCAATTCGATGAAAATATCTTTTGCTTCGTTTATTTTTTATCGCGGACCCACTTCGGAAATAAATATTACATTTTATTAAGGGATCGTTATGTATTGGATTTGCATTTTGGGTCAATCGGATCGAACAGCGATACGCGACAGTCAAATCTCTATTACTGCAAAATCCAAATGTATGTCTGTGTGTCTTTCCTATCACCTCGGTATTCTTACAAACCTCTATCCCTGAATTTCTGATGAACTACTACTAGGTAAAAGAAAATAAGTTGGGGTTAAAGTGCGAGCGAAAGTTCGGATCCGACTAATATTAATAAATCGGTAGATAGGTGAGCAAGTGTAGGTTTCTGTCTCGTTACGCAGGTATGGCCCATGGGATACGGAATACCTTGGCTGTTTGTATAGTAGCAGCCCTACTTCCTGGCGCCCCTATTGATTCCCCTTTATCCCGGAGCTTCTAGTCACGACATCGCCAAGAGGCACAGGCAGAACCTCACAGTCAAGGGGGTGATGTTTAATTCAAGTCCAAGCACAATGCTTCCTCAAGAAGCGTCTCTCTCTCACTTTCCATATAAATTATTCCGCGGTCTCGCATTCAAAGCTCTGCCCCGGCCTCTTTCCCCTTTGCCCTTGCTACGCAAAGGAATGCGCCGAAACGATCTCGCGAAAAAAAATCTACGCACCTTTCTACAAAGTGTCTGTCCTCCCTGTGAAAAGAGGCTGCCTCCTTTGAGGCTACGTTGCCCCGCTGAAACATTGAGTAACCCGTGCCTGGAACGGATTTCGAAAGATAAGCTTCGCCTAATAGCGGCTCCGCTGATACCGCGTCACCAAACTTTCCTTTATAACAGCCAACTTGATGGAAATTTCTATGCTGTTTGTTTCCACGGTGCTAATTATGTACTTCGTATATCTTATCCGATAGAAATACCTCGAGAAATCGTGCGATTTCTTAATCGTTTTAACGCGTTCGTTATGGACGACATGATCATCGACATTAACCCCTTGCAGTATTTTTAATACTAGCATTTTCTAGCATAGTTCTAGCATTTTCTTCTTCCGATCCTAGTTTCCTGCGGGCAACGAACGCGTTGACAAACGTACGAACAGCTCCGAAAAACTTCGGTACGAATCTTCTCTGTCTAACAAAATATCAACAACCTTTCCATTTTCGAGGCTACAAGGTATCGTGAGAGCATTTTCGTGGCCCCAGGGAAAATTTTTCTCTTTTATGGTTGTACCGTGATCGGGAACCTGTTCAAATACGTCGAGGAACTCGTGTGACGTGTCCTTGTGATTCCACGGAAACTAATCCCTGTGTTTGAGCGGGTGAAAAGCGTCGGGGAAGCTGGACCAAGCTTTTCCACCGGTCCGCTCCGCCGAGTGCTTCCGTGAAGAAAAGAAAGCCCATCCTGAAATAATATTTGAGATATTCGTTGTTCGGGAATGTCGGCGGAGAGCGGCGCGACGCGCACGAACAAATGACCAACAAATATGTATACAAGTCACTCCAGGAACGAGAAGCTTGCCGCAGCTGCCTTCTCTTCGAGAGGATCCTCCTTCATTTGCATCCAGCTTGTCCGCGGTTTCACGTTGCGTTTCGAGCGTTCAGCGAATTGCTCAGGTGCGACAGAATGGAAATAATAACGAGCAGGTGCGCCTGGCCTAATTAAATTTCGCGCCTAACGCGCCGACCTACGCTCGTACGTTACCGGCAATCTCGAAATTTTTTCCTTTCTTTTTTCGCCTTTTCGAGACCATATGTCTCGGCACGCGATATTTTACCGTGGCATCGTGTTACCACTTTTTCCAGCTACACCCCACCTTTTAACGACAGATTGAAACGAAAGCTCGCGCCAAGTACTTCGTCTTCTTTTTATCATTTTCACTAGCCAGCCTTCCTAGTTGATAGTTAACTTGCTCGTTGTAATTTTTTAGCGGTTTTAGAGTATGGCTGCACTTTCAGGCGGACCATCGAAGACTCGCGTTTCGTATAATAGATACGAAGATTTATACTCTGACTTGTGATTTCGTATTTTTTTCATTTTCCTACTGCCAATTTATTTCCTTATTTGATTTGCCGTTTAAGGAGGTTTCGATAAGATACGGTTCACGAAGATAAGACTAACCGAACAGTTAACGTTTCACTCGGACCGCGCGTCGATTAAGGGTTGTCGCCCACCGAACAGCATAGCACAGGAACGCATTAAATCGACATCGACCCATTCGTATTATTAATGTACGTTGTTTATAAAACACATATAATTACGAGAACATATCGAAGCCGGTCCGACGATGTTCAGCTGCTGTGTCGTTAAGGTTGATGTCTGTATAAATATGTAATTTGCTAATCGAAGATAATTTTTACTTAATGGGACTCGGAGAACTTCGGCTCGGATGATTTCGACTAGAGGCAATCGGGATTAAATCGTTCGAAATAAAAAAAAACACGAATGGAAGAATCGCGAAGTCACGACTGGCTTCGCGTACTTGCCACGGTACACGAAGGAATATAAATTTATGGAAGATAAAGTTTGACGAGGACGATGGAAAGGAGCGGTCCTGCAATGGTTTCAATGCGCCCCAAGGCGTTTTACTTTTCGAAGAACTTTGTTTTCTCACCGAAATTCCGGCTGGCAGCTGCAACAACAGCATCGAGGCTATGCCTATCCTTTCACTGGAACTTTACCTTTATAAACCGACTGGAAGTTCGGGGACAAAGTACGGCCGCGGAATAACAGGAAGATACGGAATCCTGTTCGCAGTTCGCAGGCGTATATAATTTTTTCTTTCTTTCTTTTTTCCGAGCTAAGTACGACCAACCTTGGTCGCAGAAATTTCGAAAGTTTACTTTCGCTGAGCCGCGCCACGGGCGATATTGAAACGCGCCAACGAGAAAAGCGTCGGCGATCGACCATCGAGAACGAACAAAAGGGAAGAAAACGGAACGGATGAATCGAACCCCTTCGTGATCGATTCGGGATCCCGTTGGACGTTCAAGGAGCTCCATTTAAGCGAGAATGCTCAAGTACATATTCGTTATTAATCGTAACAACACTGTACAGGTATAGTCATGAGTTTTCATTCTTTTCTTTTCTTTACGTCGAATGTTTCGAAGAATCGATCAACGTAACATTTCTATTTAAAAATTAATAAGGTATGCGATGGGTAATAAAACTGGGGGTGGCACCACTAATCCTTGCTTTTTAATTTTTGCTGCATAAAAACATTCCAGTGGCATTGCATCACAAGACTCACAAAACGTATGGCTGTCAGAGCGTTAGAAGAAGATTAATTCGGTCATAAAAGAGTTAACCGCGAACGCGTGCCTTTCGAAAGTCTAGGACCACAAAACGCGATAAGCGTGAAATTTCGTGAACGTTATCCTCGTCTCGTTCTCGGTCGATACATAGAATTATTATTTGAAAAGCTCTTCTCGTAATGTCGAGAACATTTACTTTTCCGACCAAATATTTGCCGCGGGACGATTTTAACATCTCAAAGCACACATACATATACACTCATCGGCCCGCTATGACGAGCGGTATTTTTTTTTTCATATTTGAAAAACCTTGTATTCCATTGTGTACTCAAGAACGGTTTCTACGCAGCCATACCGTGTACAATGCACAGAACCAACGAGCGGCCATTGTTTCTATTGTTTGTCTATGCGTTGCTCCGCGTTGTCTACGGATCTTTAATTTAAAACATGAATTTCCATACGGTTTTCGTGGTTCCTGCTGAGCCCGACCGGACCAAACCATTCTCTCGGCTCGCTCGCACGAAAACGAAACTGTTTATCTCTCCGTAGCCGTTCTACCTCCGCTTACCTACGCCCCGCACAAATCATCCTACGATCCCTCTCCCAAACGAATTCCACCATTTACCGTATCGTTAAACACCTATTCTATCCGTGTCTATGGACGACAATCAAACCGCCAATTCCTAAACCACCCATAAACCACAGCCTCTATCGTCGATACACACGTGGCTCACAGACTACCGTCGCAGCCATTGGCGTAACTAGCCTTTCTGCTCGGGACTAGACCATGAGATTTGGAAATTTCAGGTCTCAGCAATTTGGCAATTTAGGGATTTGGGAAGTTGGAAATTTGAGAATTTGAGAGCTCGGGAATTTAAGAATTTTGAGGCTTATGGATTTAGGAAATTGAAAGTGCTGACAATTTGAAACTCGAGCATTTGGGAATTTAGGAAGTTGAAAATTTAACCATTTGAAATTGTGAAGATTGAAACGCTGCAAAATGAGTAATCGTAGAAAAGTCTATACGGGAAGAATGAGTCCACATTCGGTGGGGTAAGGTCCGGTCTTACTTCGTTACGCCAATGGTAACAACCACGATACAACAAAGCCTCGTCCCGGGCGAAGATTCGTCCAAATCGGCAGCGAACAATCGGTACAATCAACGTGTAACCCTCTGCGAACAGTCTGCGAACAGTCGCGACGAACGTTCGCGCCCCTACCCACCGACTCGTCTCCGAAAAGATCGCGTGAAAAGTGCGAAAAGTTCGCTTTCTGCTCGACCAGCATCCGACAATTATCGCCACGGGGGTTGAGCTCGCATTCTCCTCGCGTGTAGCCTCGCACACACACACGCGCGCACACAGGTGGTTCGTGTGGCCGCACGACGAAAAACCGGGAAGAAGAGAGACAGCGAAGAGGGAGGCGCGAGCGTACAGATGATAAATTATCGAGCGACAACAATGGGAAGAGGAATCCTCCCTATCTGCATGGCGACACCATGGCCGAAAGGCCAAATATTTACACTGGCCAGTGGCAAAACTCGAAAGTAATAGATTCGAGATGACTTTTCATTTAACCGAGCACAAAAGGTTGCCGCTACGGTGGACTACGCTCCTCGCAGCCACCCGCTGGCTCGTGGCCTGCCAGGACAATGTCCTTTCTCTCCTGGCAGGGTCCACAGGACCCCGAACGATTTCCATGGAACACGTCCGGACTGGAGGCTACGAAACGTCGCTTTGTGGCCTGCCGTTTGTCAACCCAACGGACGCTAATTGTTATTGCCCGCTAATTTCCTCGATACAGATCCCGAAGTTTCCTCGAAGGGCGTTCTGAAAACCCGCCTGCCCTATCTATCATACGTCATGCTACGTTCACGCCTTCGATACCATCGAGATCACCATCAATATTATATTCGATACTATTTTATTACGTTCACTACTACATATAATATATGTAATAAAACATTTGCAATTATAGTACCTAGTCGCAAGAAATCAATGACATAAAGAGTCAACGATACATGTATCGTATAAGCCTGAGAATAGTAATACAAAGATGATAAACAAATGTTGCTATCGAATAAATTGGGAAAAGTTAATACGCGTAAAATACATAAACGATTGCCGTGACGTGTCCGGGTTACGTTCGATGCGGAAGCATTTTATGGGAAGCTGTTTTGTCGCTCGCAGATAATTGTTATCGCTTACCAATTTACCAGATGTCACCGGCTTTGAAGTTTAAAAAGCAAAATATCTGTCCCCGATACGTTGCACGCGATACACCTCGAAACAGGGTATCGAACGAAAGGAAAACAATTCGAGATTAAAAGTCGCATCATCCTGATGCCGTCGTTCGCGTTTAATTTCGATAACATTAATACGACGTTACCGGTTTACTTGGAAAGCTGATTTTCGAGGTGGTAACAAACACGTTTGCAAGCTACTGTCCCGCCTACAAAGGATCAAAGGATCGTGGCAAAGGATGACAGAACTTGCACGATCTTTGCGGAACCACCGTGGTAACCAACAAAGACGCTTTGTAGACTACCGTCGTTTGTGCGAAGGAGAAACGCTAATTATTATCTTTCGCTAATTTCCCAGGTGCCACGAACATCGAGGGATAATTATGGAAGGCCACGTCCTGGAGTGATCACGAGAATCGCGTTCTTCTTCGAACAAATGAGCTGGAAATCTTTTCAGAAACGAACATTCACCAACTACGCTTTAATTACCATTGCCAACTTGCTAATGCTGTTTACTATACCGGGTGGTCGAACATAAACTGTATCGATATCTCCTAACAGATCATGCGACAAAATTCTCTGTGAATGGAATTAAAAGTTTTTCTCGACAAACCCTAGGAAGATACAAAACATGCTTCAACATTAATCGTCCAGAACGAGTCTCTTCCGTTTGGCTGTCCCTCGTCAAAGTCGTGCACCACTCCCGATACATTACGACTTCCTGAAAAGTGATCAAGACCCTGACACGTAACACACGAGAACGTGTAAAGGTCCTGAAGAGCGCGCGAAGATAAAAAGTAGGAACGAAGAAATCGTTATTACAGTTTCAGAGAGGCGAACAGCTGTCCTTGACATTGAACATACTGCGGTATGCGTGCACGCTTCCGGTCGAACATGATCTTGCCACGTGGTTACGGAGGTGCGAGAGCAGCTGTGACTTTTACGGAAGAAAAGCCAACTTCTGACCTCGTAGCCGGTGTCATCATCGACACTTTTTGCACCGCGATCTCGTACCAGAAGAAACATCGTCGACGACATCCTGACATTCCCCAGCCCACCGCTTTTGTCCCTTTGTGAATTTATAGAGCGACCTCTCCGACACAAAGCGAGTGTCGTCTCGACTTCTCTTTTCGACTCGTCATTTCTTCCATTTTTCCTCTCCGCCTCGTTCTCGTTCGATGGCCTAGCCTCCCACGCGATATATCGCTGATCTAAATTCCTAAGTTAATTATACGAAGCTCTACCCTGAACTTTGAAATCCGATTCCGAGAAACGCGAAACGAAACGATCAAACCGATTCCCTTGCGCTTTCTAATGTACCGATCAAATAATTCGGATCGGGTTCGAGATCGATGGTATTGGGGCACAGGAGTTTAATAATCTCTGAATGATGTAACACAAGACTATGCAACACACGGTTTCTATAACGTTGAATTGATAGAACGCTAATTTATTAACGGAGCGACTACCTTTTTTACATCTATTTAACATCGTCGTATTAATTATGAAAAATTTTGATGTCGAATATCCTTATTATGCATCGGTGCTCGCAAATGGAAGTAAGCTCTAAAAGCGAGCCAGCTGAAAACGTTTGCTGCCGATAAAAATTCATCTTTCAGCCTCATATGCATAAGCGAGTACTGTAAGCGCTAAAAGAAGCATTGTTTGAAAGATGAACTCTAAAAGCCTTTGAAAAATAAGCTCCATCCGTTGAGCTCTCAGGCCATATCGAAGGTATCGGTGTCGCGGACGCGAAGTGGAAATTTGGTGAAAATCTTTTATACGCCGAAAATGTCGTTCGACGCATCGAGGAAAGTGTCCCGAGGTAAGGAAGAAAATCCGGGATAGCCCGATGTACTTTAGCGTGTCTCGGAACAAGGAGAAAGATCCCAACAGACGGATCAAATTCCTGAAGGAGGAAGTGTTTGAACAGGACGCCTGTACAGAGCCGGTCGGTTGCTAATGGCTGTGCACACTGGCTCGAAAACAGCGACGTGCCACGTAATGTTCGCATACAGATACCTTAGACCGTCACCATAGTCGAGTATTAATGCGATAACTAACAATAACAAGGTTGAACCCTCTCTCTGGTGGGCCTTGCATGGCTACGAAGCGCACACATCGTCTATGTATTTTCGTGATTCCTGTACGCCTCGAGCAGAGCAGAGGCTCCCTTTATAGGTCTACGACACGACACACCGAGAACTTTGATCGTCCTGTTACACTGTGGCAAACCACCGATACAGTCGGCCCTGGATAATCCCTTTTCGAGTACGGACCGAAGGGTACTTTACCTTCGGGCAGGTTTGCCCTCGTTCAACAATCCCTCCTCGACGTTCTTTCTCGCCTTAGGACACCAGAAACACGTCGCGGGATTCCGCTTTTCATTAATATTGTATAATAGACCGAGCGCGTGTTTCTACGCTGCACCAATCCTCAGATCACGCCGCACACTTGGGGCTAATAACCCACCATATTTTCCACCTTGAAAAGTTGAAGTTGTTTTTATGTTAAAAATCATGTGCTACTTGGATTTTCACTATCTATTATTTAGCATACAGTTACTGTGTATACATACTCTATAATACTTCCCTTTTTACGAGGGGATCTCACGATCTTGGAAACACCAGTTTCGTTCAAATTTCGTATAATCACAAAATACATGAAAGGTAATAATTTTGTAAAAGCATAGAACGCTACTCTCTACAATAAAAGAATTTACGCTTAAAGCTTGTATCGTAATGTTTCGGTAGATGAGATGTTTCGAGAAGCCTAATGCCCGAGTCTGACAACTAATGTTGGGACCAATTACGTTAATCGGTGTTGGTATAATTGCACGTTTCCCTCGTTCGACAATCCCTCGTTCCTGACAATCTCACTCGCCGTAGGGTATCCATACGAAAGATTTCATTCCGGGATTACGCTTTCTCATTATCGTTATTAACGAAACTCCTGTTTCGCTGTTTGGAAAAAATTGCATTGACAATTTTCTTGTTACGGGGATTACATCTCTGCTTCCAAATTCCATTCGCCGAAATTATTGTTTCGTAAGAAGTGCCTAGGGACTAAGGCAACAAATATAAAAAATGTAATTATAACAGGGAAAAGCCTCGGTTGTAACCGAGTAAACCACAAATAGGAAAATAGATATGAAAAATGGTGTTATGTTTTGTTAAAACATTGTACGATAAACCCTCGAGAAAAAATTCTCTTTGACGCGGTTTTAAACGACGTCGAGAAAGAGTTTGATCGTCGCGTTACACTTCGGCTAACCACCGACCGATACCAAGAGAGAGGATAATCTCTTTTCCGAGGAGAGATTCCGAATCCTCTGGAAGTCTCACCTCGAGGCAGGCAGGTGCTCGACCACGTACACGCAGCACCCTTTTTCAACATTCTTCTTCTGGTCCCGGTGAAGACGGTTCTCGGTGACATTGTTGACCCTCTGCCACATGGCGTTTCGCATATGGCGCACGTTATCCGTGTCGGTTATTTTTATGCGCGTCTCTAAGATGAAATTCAGCACGCGGTAAGGTGGATAGAACGAGCCGACAGATTGGAGGCTGGCCACGCGAAATCGGGAGATTACAGCTGCGTTCGATTTGACTCGAACCGATTCACTCGGCCCGTTTTTCGGTAGGAATTTCAGGAAGACACGCGCGACACGTGCAACACTCCCTGCAACGCGCGACAGATTGTAACCATCGCTCGAGTTGTTAGCAGCGGCAACAATTCGGATATCTATACGGAGCATTCCACGTTACTCTGCTGCCCTTCGTTCTTTTGCCGAGACTTTCAAACTCGTGAATTCCAAGGATAGGAGTTCGAGGTTATAGACATTTAAAAATCTACAGGTCTCAGGACCTAAATATTTGGGGATTCAAAGATGAGGAAATTTCAATAAGTGGTAATCTAGAAATTCGAAACATGGGAAACATAAGAATATAAAAAGTCCGAAATTAAAAGATTGATAAGTTTATCCGAAGGAATCCTACCGAGCATGTATGAGTATCCAGATACCCACATAAGGGTTAAGCTCGATGAAAAAATACGATGATCCCCTTGTACCCCATAAAACTGTAAAACTTTGGCCCATTACCCGCTAGAATTTCCCTCGGATGCGTCCACTATAAGGTTTCTTACTTGTTCGTAACTGCAGCCGGAAAAGGATTAATATAAGCACGGTAGAGGGTAAAGTCAATCGTGTGAAGTCTCGCGTAAAGTGTGCTTCGGGCATGGAAATCGACGTAGTTTAATCAGAAAACTGCAGGGAACGGGGATAACGTAAGTACCCTCCATCGTTGGAATGTAGGGGCATTTAAGTAGATGGAGGGTATAGACCCCTGTCTACTCCATTTGCTTTGAGCTCGAGGGACCTCCCCGATATATATCCCAATATTCTCGGTAACAATGATGAATCACTGCGGAGCAGCTCTTGCACAAGAAGTTGCACATCTACTGTGCTTGTAACGTCTCTCTGTTCTCTCTCTCTCTCTCTCTCTCGCGCTCTCTCGTCCTGTCCCCTTGAATACTCACGGACTTGGTTTAACCGCAATAATGCGTCCCAGTATTTGGTCCAGTTACGTAAAGACTGACGTAACAGACGGATAAATAAGTGCATCTCGTAGCCAGTATTAATGCTTACTCCGAAAACTTTCGAGTATTTGCTTTCGCAATGGAAACAGCCAGAAAAGGCACGAAGAAAAAATACCGCAGGATTTTCAGCGAACCGCAAGATTGCGTTTCGAGCCACAGAGATGCCACGCAACGAGATGGTTGCGCGATTAACTATGACGAAGATTTACACGAAGATTTTTCCCCGACCGAGTCGACCTGATAAATTTACCAAATTTTTACCGGGCAATCTCCCGTGTCCTTTGGCATAACTGACATTTTTTTATGAGCATTCGAGATTTTGGAATTGTAGCTTTAGAAGTTTAAAAATCTGGGAGCTTGCAATTTAGAAATTAAGTACAAGAATGAGAAAATCAGGGAATTAGGGAAGCAGAGGAATTGGAATATTTGTAAATTGAAGAGCTTGAAAATTTCGACTGTATATGTTTCGCATGGATTTCGAAATTGGCAATCATCCATAAAGCGGGTAAAACGGTATCGGTGGTTTTAATCTCTCCGGCTCGCCACATAAAATACCGGGGACATGTATAATGCATGACAAATCATTCTTCCCTTGTTTGCCGACCACGTAATCGCGTGTATGCAGCCAGGCGATCGTTATATTTCTTTCGCGAAACACTGTTCCACGTCTAGCCCAGTCCTTTCTCTCGACATTTCGTTAAATCTTCATTTACAGTCGCGACGTTTCATCTCGCGACAAGATGTGTCGTGAACGAGACGCATCGAAGGGGAAGAAGAAGAAGAAGAAGAAGAAGAAGTAGAAGAAGAGGAAAAAGAGGAGGAACGAACGTGACTATTTATTGGCACGATAAATCAACAGCCGAAGCCGCGTTCGCGGCGACCAATTAGCGTTGGATGTTAAGATCGTTGGGTCAGAACCCATGTAATAATGACGAATCAGTTCGGAGCCGGTCTGGTGGCATAGCTGACTGCCTCTCTTATTAATAAATTCGCTTCCCATGCGACGTCCTATGAATCATTCGATAGGCAACAGGGGAGATTCTATTAGACTGATTGGTTTATGCTTCTATGGTTCAACTCGCGCCTATTCGTCTTCGTTCTTAGGACCAACAAACGCGTTCTGCCTCAACCAAACCATTTTTATTGTATCCGATTGGATAAACAGCAGATATTCCGTTAAGATAATTGTATCGAGACAAAAAGGCCAATTCTGAAGGTTACAACTTTCGGTACTCGGCTGTTTATCCGATTTATGTTAAAACATTCGAATCTAGATATTCGAGTACTCGGATTCAAATTCGTGTACTTTAGTACTCGACTCGAAGTCTGACGAGTACTCGGACACCCGATTAGTGAAAGCCCTACTGCGAATGGTGTTAATCGAGAGACTGACGATTTAATTAATTTAAAAATCATCGAACAAATTCGTGCTCGACGTTCGATGCCTCTCGATATGACGCATTGATCCCTGATCGACCTAGTTCGAAACTCGACCACGTTTAATTCGAAAAACATGCACCATCGATGTTACCTATCGTGGAGGGTAATCCACAGGTCCGCTTCACTTAACTTCCCTATCCCCGAAAACCCGTACTTACTCGCGCCCACGATAATGCTAGCTATCTTACGTTAAATCATACTTCATTCTTGGCTGGGATTAACTCCCCTAATTTATTGACTCGGTTTCCAAACAGGGGCGCTTCAAATCCCCGTGACTCGTGGTTAACATTGTTTCGCAGGGGCGAACCTTGTATAGGGTTATGCTAAGTCATCGTACGGTGAAGCACGTATATACCACATGTTTGTAATCGTTGCTGACAAGATACTTTATGCATATTTGTTACGGGGAGAATAATTGATGAATCGCCATTCCGATACGAGATAATTGAAAATATTGCATCTTACAGCGTTTCGCGCTGATATAATGTCGAATACATTATGCTTACGTTTGGGTTCGCAAATTAACTTAGTGGTTATTTATTTAACGTTCATTCGTTAAAAATGAATGTCAATGTTAAAAATTCGGATCCTTTGTGGCTTCTCTTGGTAATCCTTTCCAAAGTACTTACCTATAAACCTTTTGTGGTTAAGATTTTGAACAGTTGTACCATTTGCATTCGTAAGCACGGTCAAATGAAATCAAAGTTGCGGACGTCAATACGTAATAGTTAAAACTGGAATATAAATGTACTTACAGTAAGAAATGGATGAAATTCGTTGATAACAGATGACTAATTACCACAAGTGCACGTTAGAATCAATTATACGAAAGCTAACACATGATCGGAAGCGTACGTTCAAATATAATTCATATTCGTGCAGCCGTAGTGGTAGTCTGCGCCATCTGTTCAGAAACTACGGAACCATTTTGCGCGGTATAGCGATTCAAGTTTTCGTACGTCTGTATATTATGTTTTATACCATGTGTTTATCATCGTTGATGTCAATCTACTTTATACATATTCGTTAGAAAAAGGAAAGATAAATAACCATGTCGATTAGAAATAATTAAAAATGTATCACAGTACGTATAAATACGTATGCCGTGTGTATGTACAATTGACATTCGTGCCACCATACTGGCAGCTGGCGCCATCTGTCGAGAAACTACGGAATCATTTTACGCGATATATTAAATTCAAATACTTCCACCGCGAAACAATCGATATAAACTTTAAAATAACTGTGTTGAATAAATAAAAGAACAAGTTGAATATTCTGAGATGTAATTTTATTCGTATGCGAACAAAAATGATCCATTAAGATATGTCGCTGGCATCATTTGGAGCACAACATACACGCACGTTTACATAATTTCATTGTCGTCCATTACATGATATAAAAATTGTTGTTACATCATCGCGATAAGTAGAGTTGAGTTTTACATTCGACCTTTAAACTTCGAAGCGAGCACATCCTTATATACAAAATATTTTTCATATTATTTATTACTAAGTATGTTCGAGTAAAGATATGAGTATGAAAAATTTCAAGTAAAATTGATCGCGAAATTCGTTAAAATACGCGTTTAACACTTTCTCGTTTCCGACAGCAGCTCAAGTTCCCGCAGTAATTTTACAATTTATTATAATATAGTCTTACGTGTAAAAATTTTGTGACAACACCCTCTTTTTAAAGCACCGATACCTCCTTACTTTTTATATCTTCACCGATCTGCGCAATTTCATAAAATAAATACTGGGCTCGATTCCTTACAAAATATATGTATCAGAATATTACACTTAATGTAAATGTACATGATAAAACGCGTAAAAAATATACCATGAGTTCCTCTATCGAGAGGCACTAACGACAAGGAACACAGAAGTGTTACATAGATCATGCAAGACTTGTTCGTACATTATCATATATTCAATTCTGCACTTGTTAAGAAGATCCTACGTTTATCGTTCGATACTTGGCAAATGTTTTAGTCTTAATTTCCACTCGATAACGAAATTGATGGTCTAAGATACGTGTAGGTATAACCGGGAACATCTGATGCAGATGAAATCATACAATAAACCCGTTTTCGATAAATCAACCCTTGTTTACGACCGAACAGAAGAAGAATCTATCGCGAATGTTTATTTTAAAATCTTTTCAAATTCACTCATAATGCCAATAAATCAATCGTTTAAAAACATGATAATTCATAAAAATCTCGTATTTACACAACAGATTACAGATACCCCTACATGTATCTCGATATATTTCACAGAATTTCGAAACACATTTACACACACAATACGCATACGTACAATTCGTGTTTGTGCGGATTCATTTAACTATCCCTACAATTATTGTATAGAATTACAGGCAAGAACTATGCTAAATCAACGAGAATTCGAACAAAATACGCTCCGACAATCGCTTCAAATCATTACAATAAACAAATTTCATCGTATTGTAAAACGTACGTGGAAACATTATCTTTTGCTTTCTATTGATACACTCGAGCGCAACGCAGACTTCTCTTGGTTCAAAGCAAATGTAGAAGTCTTCCATCGCTTGCCTTTAATCTTAGAAGAACCCAAAGAAAACGCAAGAAAAGCCTAGAGAGAAACTAAGAAAAACTCGAGAAGAGCCACTGCTGTAACTAAGTTTTTTATTCGAGGTTTTGTGTGAAGCTCCTCTTATTTAATACCCTTCACCGGAAATGGCCAAATGACTTTTGGAAATGTAAAACTTCAGAACTTTGGGAATTTTCGATTCAGTAATTTCGAAATTTGAAATTTATACCGAAAGAGAATCCAGAACTTCGCGTTTTTAGGTAGACAAGAAAGACAAAGGCAAACGATAAGACATTCCTACGCATCCTTTTAATTAAAGAAAGACTATATTGCACGTTGTCATGGAGTGAGTGTAAAAACAGAAATGTCAAGTCCATATATGGCTTTTGGCTAAAAAACTTGCTTCTTCTCTGTTTATCATCCATTGTAGTTATATTTCGAGTAAATCAACAATTAATGACAACTAGAAATTATCCATTTACCGGCACATTTTATATTTATATAAAATCTATCATGTGCCACGCATATATTCATTTCATCTTATACATACACACAGAAAGCAGATCATTATAATATGATTTGAATCATTCAAATATATCGTTTCCTTTTTTTTTTTTTCAATTTGTTACTTGCGAGTACGTACTCGTATTTACATTTAGTACTGTAGATATTAACAATTGCTAAATAGTCGAGTAGTTAATTAATTCGAATAGTGGATGGAATGAGAGTATTGTCAATTAAAAATTAGGATATCACGAATCTTACGAGATTCCGAGTTTACGTTTAATGTTCCACTATTCTTTAAAGAAAAGCGTTAGAATGATATATATTTTACATTCGCGGTATACACAAATTACAGACTATAATATCGGCATGTTTATAGTGTCGAAACATATGTACTTTGTCATAATTAAACGTGTGATAATTCTTCGTAATTATGCATTGTAATCTCCCTGTTAAAAGTAAGGAAAAATTGAAATTAAAGAAAATTACATATTGTTATAACATTTTATCTTATCATCGACTCCTGCATACTTTAAAGAACTCTTATTTAGATATAATTCAATATTTATAGATAATTAGTGCGTGTATAACAATAAGCCACGCTATAAGCAAAGTTATTGCAATGTGCTTGTATTTAGAAATAGCTGTTTCCTATAATTTAATTATTCGTTTTACAGTATACATATAGACATATGTATATGTCCGTACATTGTACTTTGCATGCTACTTTAATATCTTAAATAAATCAAATGTAAAATTACTAAACGAATATTTCGTACCTAATGAGCTTCAATAAATGAAATGCTATGCAACAAGCACATACAATAAGCTTACAATAGCCAAATTATTCTAAATAATAAATTGTTCTTAAATTTAAGTATATTTTTCTCTTTGTTGTAAAGGTCACTTAAAGGACAGGATATTGGATTTTTGTATATTTACAACCTAACATTTATGAAATATAATTATTGTAGGTAAAATACCGCATAATATTATGTGCCAAAAAAAAAATATAAACAAATTTTGAGAATGTTCAAATCATCTTTATTACTGTTTAATATTGCAACTTGTTATTTATTCTATTTCTGAATATCATTCGTTTATGTTTATATTCGTACATAAAACACAATTACTTAAGATTGCGTACACAATAAAGTAAATTGATTGGAACAATGGATATTATTCAATTTCGTAATTAGCTTTTAAGCAGTTGTTTATAGGTAGATAAGGTCTTGGTATAATTTTACATTATTTGCATATATTTTAAGATATCTTTTAGTCTAAGATACAACTTGTATTATTCAAAATTAGCTTTGTTCCTTAAATGTGCTTTATTTACTTTTTATTATCAAAGTATGACAGAGTTAAACCCTTTATTTCATATACGACAGATATCTTTTTTATGTTTGGTACTATTAAAGCTTAGAAAGTGCATTGATAATATTATATATTAGATAATATACTGTAATTATTTGTTTTTCATCGGCTATATTTTCACCAGTCAGTTTTTAAATTCAGTATCAGTTAAAATTCACTGTTCTCTGATACATATATAGATATATATTGTGGCACATAATGTTATATTTTTATTATATTCATTAAAGTATTTGTTATTAATATTCAAGCTTTCCAAGACAATAATTTTCCGTTTATTCGTGATAGAATAAAAGTACGTTATATTTGTTTTGGACATAGTATTCTGAGCATATATCTGAGTATTTCTCAAAATGTACATTACAAGAAAGATCTAGCATATGTATGAAAGTACACCAGTTGTAGTGCAATAACATATTATAGCATACTATTACAACTTGACTGTTTAATCTTGGACCGTGACAGCATCAGGTGGTAGACACCTGAAGGTTCAAGATTAAATGGTACAGTTGTATTTACTTATCATTCTTCATGAAGTATACAAAATAAAAACAAATAGAAAGTGTACATTGTAATTATAGGAGAACTATAAAATATATGTAAATTTCATATTGTTGTATAATATAAAAGTTTGAAAATAAATTAATAGTTTTTATCTTGATAAAACAGCCAATGAATTTGATGTTTCTGATCTGAAGTTGTATGATATTGATACAACTAAATTAGAATAATTTATTGTAAAAGATAAACGATTAACAATCTTTTGTAACAAATAAGAGTTTATTAACAAATTCATAAATTAATAAATCATGTTATCAATTGTTCATTTTACTATAAATTAATTTTCATTAGGAAAGATTTTCAATATCAATAAAAATATCTTTCATTAATCACAATAAGAAAAATAGCATTTGAGATTCTTTTTTCTAAATATGACTACATTTTCATATACTTCGTTATAATTCATAAAATTACAACGAAGAGAATTGAGCTAACATTTGTTGGAACGTGGTTGTTCCAACAGTAGTAGACATTTGACTAATACTGTTGAATAAAGCTTCTGCCTGCAAATTTTCTGGCAACCTGGTAAGAAATTGTGCTCCGTGTACAAAATCCATTTTCAATAATTCTTCTTGATATAAGTGTAACACACCAAGTGCTGTTCTGAAGAGGAACTCGTCCCCATCTCTCAGAAAAACATCCCAGATTCTACATGCAACATCCAGAGGCATTGCTTTGGCATATATAGTATACAACCAATCCAACAAATATAAGTCTGGACTAAGACCAGCTACTGTAAAATGAGAAAAAATTTTTGGCAATTTATGTGCAAGTGCACTAGAATATACCTTATAATAAATATCCATTTGCTTTTGATCTAATGTAAAAGCAGCTCTGTGGCAAGGATGATTTAATAAATTAGCAAAGCAGGTAAAGGCATCTGGAGGTTCCATGTTTAATGATAATACAGCACCTATAAAACTCATACCTTGTACATAACCTACATCAGGTCTATAAACTGCGTAGGCTGCCAAAATACCTTGAAGACTATGAGATAATGGTCCACCTTCTTGAAAGACACATAAGCTAGGAAAGGTACGAGACACATCTAATTTGATTGCAGCTAATGGTTCACTTATAGGATTTGACATTGCTTTGTCTAAACATATATTATAAAGGTGTGTCGTTATATTTAAATTATTTGGAATTGCTAACTTCCATACTTTGCCACGAACACTAGGCGGAAGACCACGCCACCATAATTCACGTACTTTTTTGGAATTTTTAACACTTTCAAATTTAGGAATAATATGTACATTCCAAGTATGAGAGTCTTCTGCTAATCTTTCTTCTTCTTTAAGTTGTAATTCTCTTTGATGCTTACGTTCTTTCTCTTCTCGTAGTTCTCGCTTTCTTATAGCTTCTAAAATAGCATTATATTGCTTACGATGACGTTCTTCCTCTGTTGCATTTTTAGCCGGTAGATTTGCTGGTCTAGGCTGTTGAATTAAAGCTAAACTTCCCCCTACTTTATCTATATTCCTTGATGGACTACTTGTAGGTGTAGATTGTTGAGAATCCTTATTCTTCCATAAGAAAACATTTTTTGAAAAAAGTGTATTTAGTCCCCAGCGCTTGGACTTTTCGGCTTTTTCAGCAGTCTGCTGATCATCAGAACTCAAAAAACTGCCAGATGGGGACACTTCGCTAAGGGAAGACACAGTACTGCTACAAGAACGTGGTAAACTGTTTCTAGGACTGCTATTTGCACTTCCACTTTCCAATTTAGTATATTTATCTTCTTCGACTTTAAAATTTTCATTTAATGATTCTTCTTTATAATCGCATGGAGAATCTAAATATTGTGATTTATAATCAAGTTGTGGTTCGTTAGATTCTTCCAAAGAATATATTTGTTTCGTAGTAGGATTATAAGCTAAAGACATACTTTCCAATGCATGACTTAAACTAGTTCCGGCAACTCCCACAGAAACTATATTACCAGCATCGTACCATTTATTTTCTCGAATATGGACACATAATGCTTTAGTTTTAACAACTGGCATGGAAGCCACATCACAGGCTAAAGCCTCATTAACATTTACACTGTTACAAGATATAGAATTTCCATTCAGTGACACCAACTGTTGTTTTCCAATCTTTGGAACAATATTGTTTGCGATATAACAATTAGAATCGCGTCCAGCTACTTTCAGTACTTGATAATTGTTTGACATGTTTCCACAATGAGACACAATACATGGAGAAACATTTTGCGTTGTAACAGAATGATTATTTCCATTTAAATGATGAGATGCAGGATTCTTCATGATTGATGCCCTTTTCCTAACCTTATTGATACATTAATTGTTTCTCTGGTAAGGGCAAACCAACCAAAAATCAATGTTTTATTCAGAACATTTGTAAACTTGTATTTATGCATATTTTCTCATTGCTTTTGAATAATGTGATGAACATATATCGTCGATATATGCAAATGTAACAATGATTCGATGTAATCACACACATATAAAACACTTATCAACTTTGACATTCTTATTACATTAGAATAATTCTTCTTATAAAATCATCTTAGACAACAATTACATCATGAACTTTGTTCTTTCATTAATAATAAAGACGAACAAATTTCGACCTTGAATTTTTCAATCAAACTTATCCATTGCAAAGAAAGGCCTTGCCCACAGTTTTTATTTTCGTACAGTTTTCATTGTACTTAATACGTTAAAATGTATTCAGAACAAATATTTTGTTAAACAAAAATATTGATACACGTTATTATAAATGTGGTAACATTCCATTGATAAATATTTAATATAATGATACTGTACGGTGCAAAGGAAACTGGACCCTTGATTATACTGACAAACAATATATGTATATTGTATGTACAATACACGGAAAGGAATGTTACATTTTGTATTTTGAAACGTAACAAAAGTGTTCAATATATTTTGAACTATTATCTTGATCACGATAAAAATATTTTAATTTCTGACAATACAGTAAACCACGATGGAAACTTGGAACGCGTGGTCACTGATCTTTAACACTAGCGACGATAATGAAATCACGTGATATCAAACCATTACCCATCATTAAATTGATATTTATATATATATGTATATATGCATTTGTATTCTTTTTATTTATAAACAGATTCGACGTATGCGTCACCTTATTATTAAGGATATTTTAAGCTTCGTATTCATTAATTATGAAAAAATTAAAAATTATTACAATTATAAAACTTGTATCTTTAGTTAACAATTAAATTAGCATGATTATTTAAGGGAATTATGATAAAGCAAATAAAGAACACAAAGTGAAAAATAGAAAACATACTTCTCTTTATATAAAAATAATTATTGTTCTTTATAGAATCGATCTTTTCTTTATGACTTTATATTAACAATTGTTAAACATTTTATAATGTTATATAGTAAAATAAATAAGCTTTTATTAAAATATCGTTATTCAAAACAACTATAATAAAGTTATTCATATAGTAAATTTTCAATCTGACGAAAGAAATGGAGATTTTTTTTGTAATTGAAGACCGTGCTTTAACTTATAGTAAAAGTCCCTAGGACATTTGTCTCAAAACAGCTGATTGTAGAAATTGATGAAAACGAAAAATTGTATTAATTGAAACGCTGCTAAAAAGTAGGTTAAAAAAGGTCAAATATCAGTCGCGTCATTGTCAGGTTTCAATAAACAGTTGTGATCATTTTAGTAAAATATAATTGTTAAGTGTCAATTTTTCAACATAACAGATGTTTATTGTAAGAAATGTCACAAATTGATATCCAGGATTTATTTGATAAAAGCAGGTAAAACAACTATTTGTATACAACAAATTTTATTAACATTACACTAATAATAGTATTGATTTGTCACATTTTTAATAATAAATAATACTATGGAAATTCAGTAGTGAATGTGATCAACTTTCTAAAATAATGAATTCTGTTTTATTATCATATGGATACTTTTGAACTAAACAAACTTGTAATAAAATGTTATAAATATAATTGTATTAGTAATAATGCATTAAATTAAAGAATTCTATATGGAAAATGCTATTTTTAACAAGTTTCATTGCATAAGAAGTGTTTGAAAATGTTTCTTTGTTATATATATTACTTGTTTCACAATAGTATAAATATAACAAAAACACGTGTCTTGTTTATAGATAGAAGCATTAATAATTAATGTATTCAAATTTTGATGAATATCAAGTAGAATCTATCTTGCATTATTATCATTTCACTTATAATTTAATTAATATTACTTTAAATATCATAAAATTTAAATGAAATACGTTATTTAGGTTTCCCAGTGGTTGGCATCTTGTGTCTATATTTTTGTATACCCCAGTGGGTCTTTTACTTGTATTACTAAGGTTATTAACTGCTTTACAACTTTGGCTCCTTGCAACTCTATTACCTGACTGTAATAATCTCAGAATATTTTTAAGCCATGGATTTAGTTTTGCTTTTGGAATTGTGGTAAAAATCCCTGAAGGTGAAGTCAAAAACAAACAATCAAGAATTATAATTGCTAATAATGTTTCTGTTCTGGATCACTTTGTGTTGTATAAAACTACGCAAGCACTAAGTCCTAGTGTATGGGAATTACCAACTGTGCTTAGTAATGCGTTGGGTCTACAGATGATGGATATGACCAATAAAGAAACTTTAATTGCCAGTATAAAACAGTTTCTTTCTACGTCAAAATGCAGCATTGCATTACAACCAGAATTTGGTACAACCAATAGTCGTGTTGCTTTGTTAAAATTCAATTCTTGGCCATTTACCATAGAAACATCTGTTCAACCAGTTACAATCAAAGCATGGAGACCAGAATTTACATCTATTCATCTTTCTTCACTGGCATCTACATGGTGGACAGATGTCTTCTGGTTTATGTTTGTTCCTTATACAGTCTTCACAATTAAGTACCTGAAAATTAAACAAAATGCGGATTCTGAAATACTAGTACGGGAAGTAGAGAAAGATATAGCAACTAGTCTTGGACTCCAGACAAGTTCTCATACTGTATCAGATAAAGCAGAATTTGAAAAACGCTGCATCATAGAAAAAACACAAAATAGAAGATTTAATAGAAGTTCTCCAAATTCACAAGTTATACACAGTATTGAGATCCAAAGAATGGTACGACAAGTCAGTGAAGTGCTTCCGTTGGTCCCTCATAATGTAATTCTCAGAGACCTTTGTACGTAAACAGCTAACTTAGTTTTAATTATAACTATTAAGATATTGTATTAATAGTTTTTAAGTTTAAAAATGTTAATGCAGTAATTATTCTTACAGTGAAAACACGCAATGTTGATATTACAATTGCCAATATACTAGATGGCATAGTTACTTATACTCCAGATTCAACTCAAGCTACTGTTCCACCATCAACATCATTAAATCAGTTACAAATAAGTACAGTTAAGGATAATAGTAATATAGGAACTTCTTCCTTCCAGGAAAGAAAAGCTAAAATGTTAAGAGAAGCTAGGGAAAGGTATATTCAAAAACATGGACTTAAAAATTGCTGACATTCTTATTGCAGTTATATTCTGGTTATTCTATCTTTATTGAAAACAACTATATATTGTTTTGTCATATGTGTATTTACTATTACATAATGTGAATATAATTTTATTTCTAAAATATAGTAGTACATTATTATAATCACCTACCCTTTTTTATATACACCTACTATTAATAACAATTATACAAATAAAATAAATCTTATTTATACATGTAATATACACAAAAATGAATAAAATATATCATAAAAATAGAAAAAATGTGAAATTATTTATACTATGTTACTATTAATATTATTATAATTTATATACTATGGAAGACATATTACATTTTATAGACTATGGAAGACATTCGGTTTCACAAATAGTACATTATTATGAAGCAATGCACTATTGCAGTAATACATTATTTCTGAGTATATTTCTTTTTCACTAAAACTTACTTAATCAAAATGAAGACCAAATATATTAGCGGCTAATATTACTGATACATACATACTTTATATCAAGAAAATCCTCAACACCATGACTGGAACCTTCTCTACCTAAACCTGACTCTTTTACTCCCCCAAAAGCAGCTTCTGCGCACGAAATCATTCCTTCATTTACACCAACCATTCCAACTTCTAATTTTCTTGCTACTCTAAATATTTGTGATATATCTTGTGAATAAAAATATCCAGCTAAGCCAACAGGAGTATCATTAGCTTTTTGTATAACTTCGTCTTCAGTTTCAAATTTATTAATAACAGCTACTGGTCCAAAAATTTCTTTGTTATATATTTCCATGTCTTTAGTTACATTTGTTATAAGCGTGGGAGCATAAAACAATGGTCCTTGTTCAGATAGTGGCATACCACCACAATGTACTTTTGCACCTTTTTCCACTGCATCAGTAACTAATTTGTGTACTGTATTTAGTTGACTTTCTTTAATGAGAGGACCATGTGTCACTCCTTTTTCACTGCCATCACCCATTTTAATTTCACTTTTAATTTTTGACAAAAACATTTCAACAAATTTATCAAATTGACCAGCTTGTACAAAAAATCTATTTGCAGAGACACATGTCTGGCCAGTATTACGGAATTTACTTGCCATAGCACCTGATACAGCTGAATCCAAATTTGCTGAATTGAAAACAATAAATGGTGCATTACCCCCTAATTCAAGACTAATTCGTTTCATAGTCGAAGCACATTGTTGATACAGAATTTTTCCTACAGTTGTAGAACCAGTAAATGATAAAACTCGTACTTTAGGGTTCTCACATAATTCTTTACCAACAGCAACAGAATTTTGTTGACCTGTTGTGAGCACATTTAAAACACCATGAGGAATACCTGCCTTATCTGCAAGATCAGCTAATGCTAAGGCCGTAAGAGGTGTATCTTCAGATGGCTTAATTACACATGTGCACCCTGTAGCAAGAGCAGCAGCTGCTTTACGTGTAATCATAGCATGCGGAAAATTCCAAGGTGTAATCAAAGCAGCTACTCCTACTGGTTGCTTTAACAAAAGAAGTTCTCTAGTTGGTACTGGTGCTTGTAGTACTTCCCCGTTAATTCGTCTAGCTTCTTCTGAAAACCACTCAACAAAAGAATTTCCATAATTAATCTCTGCTTTAGACTCAGCAATGGACTTTCCATTTTCTTTAGTCAAAATTTTTGCTAAGTCATCAGAATGTTTCACCATTAGATTATACCAATTTCTAAGTAATTCACTTCGTTCCTTTGCAGTTGTTTTACTGAATGCTTCAAAAGCTACAGATGCTGCATTAACTGCTGCTCGAGTATCTTCAACACTCATGTCTGGGACATTATTAATAACAGATTTATCAACAGGGTTATAAACAGGAAACGTATTTTTGTTTATCGCACTTATCCACTTTCCATTTACATATGCTAAATCCCGTAGAAGATTCAATGAAACACGATTAACAGGTATATTGTGAATCATTATGACAATGATCTGTAATCAAAGAATTTATAAGAAATTATAAAAGCAATAAACAATTAAAATATTAATATAATGTATTAAATGAAATTATGCAGAATTGTTATTGCTGCAATAATCTAATTTATATACGAATTTATTAATAAAACATAATAAAAATACTATTTATAAAAGTTTAACGCTTACCTTCGAACACGGGAAACGGAAGATTTATATTTTTGAGTTAATATAAAATTCGTTTACGAGCAATTATTTTCACCTAACCATCAATGTATGTTATCAATTTTATCAACAAATTGACCTTATATAACTTGTCGCTACTTTACTCTGATTAAGGGTGTTATACGTGAGGTATATTGTTTGATATATCACATACAGCCGGCTCGCCGGCGTCCTTCAGTCAATAAAACTGATATCGGGTATTTGTTTTTGTAGCAAGATCACATTCAGAAAAATAATAAGAATATAAATATTTCATACATTATGAGTACAAATACAAAGAGGACTATTTACGTAGGTAGGAAACTATTTGTTAAATATATATTTATAAATATAACCTATGCCACACATGTTGCAATACATTTTATATATTCATTCTATTATTGTTGTTACTATTTAGGAGGATTAGCCGAGGAAGTTGATGAAAAAATATTGCATGCAGCATTTATACCTTTTGGTGAGATAGTTGATGTGCAAATACCACTAGATTATGAATCAGAAAAACATAGAGGATTTGCTTTTATTGAATTTGAAAGCGCAGAAGATGCAGCAACAGCAATTGATAATATGGTACATGTTTAAAACAACATACATAGCTGTGTGAGTTATTTAACAATATGATCTTGCAAAAAAAATTGACTGAATATTTTTTCATTTTTAATGATTTGATTCATTGTTATAAGATCAACAAATATATAAAGTAAATATTAATTTCCTTTATCTAATCACTGTATCAATTACTGTTAATATTTAAATCACCTAATCCATTTGTCAAACTTTATCTTTAATAAACAGAATGATTCCGAGTTGTTTGGACGAACGATAAGAGTAAATATTGCAAAACCACAAAAAATAAAGGAAGGTTCATCAAAACCTGTTTGGGCCGATGATGCATGGTTACAAGAGCATGCAGGTGAAACACTTAAAAGCGATGATAATGGAAAGTCAGGTGATACGGTTCAATGCAAAAAAGGAAAACAAAATCCTCAAGTATATTTTGATGTTACTATTGGGAAACAAGAATTAGGCAGAATTATTATGATGTTAAGAGCCGATGTAGTACCTAAAACTGCTGAAAATTTTCGTGCTCTTTGTACGCATGAGAAAGGATATGGATATCAAGGAAGTACCTTTCACAGAATTATTCCAGAATTTGTATCCTTTGTTTAGTTTCTGTAAATTTTTATTATTTTTATTTTTGTGATATAAATAAACTTACATAAAATATAGATGTGTCAAGGTGGAGATTTCACAAATCATAATGGGACAGGAGGCAAATCAATTTATGGAAATAAATTTGATGATGAAAATTTTGAATTAAAACATACTGGACCTGGTACCCTATCAATGGCAAATTCTGGTCCAAACACAAATGGATCCCAATTCTTCATATCTACTGCACGTACAGATTGGTTAGATGGAAAACATGTAGTATTTGGACATGTTTTGAGCGGTTTAGATGTTCTAAAGAAGATGGAAAAATGTGGGACAAAATCAGGAACACCTACTCAAAAAGTTGTGATAACAGCTTGTGGAGAGTTAATTTAAATAATTTACAAAACTTATTTTGTAATAATTATGAAATAAATAAATTTAATATGAATCAAAAAATTTTAATATTTTAATACAAAAAATTAAAATATAATTGAAATCATTATACATATTCTAAAAGTTTTTAACAACTCCAAATTAGGTATTCAAATCCATATAATAGCTTTATGTTTTGCAGCACTATTACATTTCTATTTGTATAAAAAATGAATAACAATTTGTTGAATACTTTTTTATGATGCACTATAATCTAGTATTATAACTAGCAACAAGTATAGTACATATTTCTTAGTATGCTTGCATTTAAAAAGAAGAGAGTCTTAGTGATATATTTGAAAATGAAAATTATAAATAGTATTTGTAATATCAAAAGTACTTACTGATAATTTTAGATATATGGATTCAAAAGCAAAAAAAAAATGTTTTTGACCGATAATTATTCGAAATATTAATGTTTCATTTAATATAATGTTACTAAATAACAAATACTTTACGTATGTATGTAAAGAAGTAATGTAAATAAATTGATAAATTCGTTTATATAATTATTTTTATCAGCGTAAAAAATATGCAACATCACGATTATGATGCTGTTAATATGTAAATGCAAATATACATATTCATGTAACCTATAATAATCTTTATATGATTTTTTTATTTGCTGAAGACTGTCGAGTGAATTTAAAGTGTATTTTATATCTTTATTATGTTACATCGTTCATTAAATCAAAGTGTCCGAAAATTTTGCACTAATCTATCAAAAATGAATTGTAAACGATTAGAAGGAAAAACAGCAATTGTAACAGCATCAACTGAAGGGTAAGATAACATATCCCATATAATTTATAATTAATGATTTTATCATGCAAGTTATTTTGTTGATATGTAATATTTATACTTCGCTTGTTTTTTGTTTTTATTTAGTATTGGTTTTTCAATAGCAAAACGTCTAGCTGAAGAAGGTGCCAAGGTAATAATTAGTAGTCGTAAAGAAGCAAATGTAACAAAAGCTGTAGAACAACTTAAGTCTGAGGGTTTACACGTTTTTGGTACTACATGTCATGTTGGTAAAAAGGAAGATAGAGAAAATCTTTTTAAAAAAGTAAGTATCAACTTTTAAGCATCTCAAGACTAATATTTATGAATATGGTTCTTTATTAATGAAAAAATGAAAAACACTTTATGGATAACATTACAGGTAAAAGAAGAATTTGGTTGTTTAGATATTCTTGTATCTAATGCAGCTACAAATCCTAGTGCTTCAACACTTCTTGATACCCCGGAACAGATATGGGACAAAATTTTTGATGTTAATGTTAAAAGTACATATCTCTTGATGCAAGAATCTTTACCACTATTAAGAAAGAGTAATTCGCCTTCAATAATCATTATATCATCAATAGCTGCATATAAACCAATTAGTGTGAGTAATTTTTCTAATTTTAATTAACAGTAATATCAATATTATGCTCATATATATTATTATTTAGTTACTAGGAGCATATGCTGTTAGTAAAACAGCATTGTTAGGACTTACCCAAGTAGCTGCTGAGTGTCTTTCATCTGAAAGGATTCGTGTTAATTGCATAGCACCTGGAATAATAAAAACTAAATTCTCACAAGCAGTATGTGTTCATATATATTTTTGTAAATTATGTATGAATATGCAGTAATATATATCAAATGCATTATTTATTGTTTACAGCTTGTTGAAGGTGATGTAGGAGAAGTAAGTTTATCAATGATACCAATGCAAAGATTTGGTGAACCAAATGAAATAGCAGGTGTTGCTGCATTTTTAGCAAGTGACGATGCTTCTTATATCACTGGTGAAACTATTGTAACTGCTGGTGGAATGCGGTCCAGACTTTAAATATCTCTTATAATATATTGGAAATGGTGTATTTAAAAATCGTTTAAACATTGTATAACATATATAAAACAGTATAAGAAAAATATACATAAATTCTAAAAAGATATTTAACAAAGATAATATGACTTTAAGCAATAAAAATATAAGACATGATTTTTAATTTTGTACATTTAGTTATATTAACAAATAAAATATAATTATTATCTTAAACGATTGATATTAATATTTACAGCAATTATTTATTATGTGTAGAATTTTAAATAATACATTGATATACATATCTACTACTTATATAGCTATATATGTATATCTTATAGCAAAAGCAATTAATGGTAATGGCAGATGAAAACATGGTTCAAGACGCAGTTCGGCCAGAAGGAAATCAAAATGGTGATAACGAGGACTGGGAAAATGAAGAAAATGATGACAATGATGAAAATTGTAACGATGCTGGTAAGTAATACATTCCTGTATAAAAAATTACAAAAAATTAATCTTCTATCTTGATCAGAATTTCGAAACAATTCTATATATTTATAAACATTCTTTAACAATAACTAATAACTGATAAAATATTTTTGTTTCTGTTATATAAAATATGTATGTTACAATGTTTTAATTTCAGAATTTGAAGCGATTAACGCTCAGTTAGATCAACTTAATTCAGTGTTGGATAACCTCGAACAAAAAAATGATGATATTCGTGCAGAATTAATTCAATTATTGCAATCAAATCGAGAAGCAAGGAAACAATTTCAAGAATGTCAAGATTCTTTGAAACCAGATTTGTAATATTTCGTTTTAAACAGGTACATAACCTACAATGTATATAATTGAGTGACATGAATCATATGCATATTTAAATACATACATATATATTACAACCAATATTTTTTATTGTTTCAGATTATATATTGTAAATATATACAATAATATAATATAATACTATGTACTATTTAGTACAATTTCGTATTAATTTCATGTTTAGAAATTAAACATTCCTACTAATAATAAAAAATCATGTAGAATTATTTTTATGTTTATGTAGTATAATAGTATAAATATAAAAACTTATATAATATGATTGTAATCTTAACTTTATTCTACTAAATATTTATTGTATTATATAATCAGTATTAACAGAAGATATTAGAAGTTCTTTAAACATTTCTGAATCAAAATCTTGAATTAGGAACACATTAGGTTTATTAGACAATAAATGATCAAGTACAACTTGACCTCTAGTTCTGTTACCAATTAATTCGATATCGGCATGATATGACACTATATTTTGTGCAATTTCTGGTTTCAACAAAATTCCAGCTAAAATTGCATCGCACGAAATGTAAGTAGAAAAATGTTTCTTCCTTGTTTTGGTACATCCAATTTCAATAGTATTCATCAGCTGCATGCAAGGTTTATTTATCTGACCTAATACAGATTTTCGCCATTCCTAAAAGATATTAAAATCGTTTAGTATATTTTTATTATATCATCTAAATAATTATAATTCCATTATATTCACATGTGAAACTTTGGATTTTAAACATGTTTCCCATGGTAATAACCATAAAGGTTTTTTATTATTGTTAAAGACTATATGCACACTTTCTGGATCCATGTAAAAGTTGAATTCTGCTTGGGGTGTTACATTGCCTTGTGCTGATATAAAAACAAATATACAAATAAAGGAATGAGGATATATTCAAAATATTAATTGAAAAAAGTACCTGTTATATTTCCTCCCATGATATAAAGTTCTTTTACATTGTTAACAAATTCAGGATACATTTTTATGGCTAATGCTATGTTTGTTAAAGGACCCAAACATACAATTGTTATTTTATCTGGACATTCAGATGTAATTCTATTTAAAGCATATGCAGCATGCTCTGTTTGCAATGTGCTCGTGTCTACTTTGGTATGATATACATCTCCAAACCCATCACTTCCATGATATTGATCTTTGTTTGCTTCGTCAACATTTGGAGTGCTGAGTAAGGGTGCATGGGCTCCTTTAAAGACTGGAATCTATAAAATAATATATGAAAAATATTAATATAGCTTTTAACAAAATGAAATTTGATATTTACAATACTTACATCTGTTGTTTTACAAACTTCTAAAGTTCTAAATACATTTTTTACTACATTGTCCACTGTTGTATTCCCATTTACACAAGTAATTGCTTTAATTTGAATTTGTTTTTTTTTATGAGCTGCAATTAATATTATTAATGCTAATGCATCATCTACACCAGGATCACAGTCAATGACGAATGTCTTTCTTGTCATTTTAATTAAAAATTATTTTTCTAACTTAGTACAGCAGAAATATGTGTTATTTAACATATAACCTCTTTGTAATATATCATAAATGAATTATTCTTAATAATAACGTGAAGATATTACGAAATGGACCCATGCCAATGATCCTTTATCTACTACAGTAGATAAACAGAAGTGGCGCAATATGAAATTCATTTTACTACTTTTTTTATATTTGACTACACACGCATATATTAATAAATATTTTAATTTATTATCACAGAATTTTTTAAAGAATACAAACTGAATTCTATAATTGACACAGTATATATATATATATATATATATATACGAATATTTCCAATCACTATATAATATGTATACATAAAATCTGGACAAAATTATTTTTGATAAACTGAACAATTTAGAGAAAATTTTATATAAATTAAATATCAGTGATATATTCTTTATACAATATAAGTTACATATAAGAAAATATAAACAATATTTGACTTATTGTGAAATAGGGTTTAAATTTTAAAAGTAGTGTACAAAGATTGTAGTAGATGGCGTAATGTTGAGACAAGAAAACAGAATTGATAGTAACAGGAATTGGTGACTTTAGCTTCGATTTTCTTTTTGTGAAAATGAAATAATTTCTTAAAAATTGATAGAACAACGTTATAACACGTACAATATTTTCATACATTAAGGTATAAATAACATATTAAAATGGATGAAGCGAAATTTCTAAAACGGTACATATTTCACCACGTAATTATATTATTAATTATGTATCAAAGTATTATTATATAAATATGCATTTAAATTTCGTATAATGCAATCTTCATAAATAATATATGATGTGGAACTACATTGAACTCTTTTTCAACATTTAGGAAAGTAAGATCTGGAGCTTTAGATGTACATCCAACAGAAAAAGCTTTGGTAGTAAATTATGACGTTGAGGCATTAATTCTTGGGGAATTAGGGGATCCTATGTTAGGGGACCGTAAAGTAAGATTTTTAAAATGTTTATCAGGAAATATTGTTATGATGACATAATTAAAAAGCTTATTTACAGGAATGTCAAAAAATAATTCGATTAAAGAGTTTGAATGCAGATACAAATGTATCACTTTTAGCTAAGGAAGTAATAGAAAAATGTTCTTTAATACACGAATCAAAACTTCGTGAAGTAGAACAATTGATTTATTATCTTCAAAACCGAAAAGTAAATGACAGTAGCACAAGTAAGTTTTATGTTAAATAAAAAAATTATGACATTTTATTTCATTTTCTTTATCATGTATTTGTTTATTGTAGGTAATGATAACACCTCCCAACCTTCAAGACCTACATCATCAAATTCCATATCTGCGGATAATGCAGAAATAGAACGGGCTGTCATTAGTAATGTTGACAATTATATAGAACTATTATATGAAGAAATACCAGGAAAAATAAAAGGTTCATCACTGATTTTACAATTGGCCAGAGTACCAGATAATCTTCATGAATTAACAAAAAATGGTATAGTATAGTTTTTAATAATCAATTATTCATTTATTTATTTACTTCACTAATTGATATTCGTTTTCTTAGAATCTCTATTAAGTGCTTTAGCACGAGTTTTGAGAGAAGATTGGAGACGTAGTATAGAACTATCCACAAATATTGTCTACATTTTTTTCTGCTTTTCAACATACAGTCAGTTTCATAATATTGTTCTTGAATACAGAGTAAGTGAAAAGAAACTACAATGCACTAAATATAGAACTATATTTAATAAGTAATTATTCATTCCTAGATTGGGTCTTTGTGTATGGATATAATAGATTTTGAATTATGCCGATATGATCAATGGAAAGAGGATATGGAGAAACGCAGGCGTCATTTTGAAAATACTACAGGATTAACATTTTTTTCGAGTGGGAATGACAACTCAGATAAAAAAACAAAAATTGTTGATGATATTTGGAATACTGATGGACCTTTAGATTATGAAATTAAAAAACGTTCTAATGAAATAACTACTGCTGTATCTGAAAGTGATATAAAAAAATTGAAAGAAGAACTTGAAAAAAGTCGCAGAAAGTTCAAGAGTTTGACAAAAAAACAAGAACAGTTATTACGAGGTATTAACAGTTTTATATCTTAATGCTAGCAACATTCTTTTAATACTGTATATAAATTTATTTTACAGTGGCTTTTTATTTATTACTAAATATTGCTGAAAATATGGAGGTTGAGAGAAAGATGCGCAAGAAAAATGTAATTGGTATGCTGATTAAAACATTAGATAGAACAAACACTGATTTGTTAATACTTGTTATTGCATTTTTAAAGAAATTATCTATATTTCGTGAAAATAAAGATCTTATGGTAAAGTTTTATATAAAAAATTTGTTCTATATGTTAATAATAATGAATTAATAAATATAGTTGTACATGTTTCTTTATTATTTATGTATTACTTTTTTAGGCTGAAGAAAATATTATTGAAAAAATACCCAGACTTCTTCAAAGTAATAATACAGATTTGGTTTTGAGTACTTTAAAATTATTGTTCAATCTTTCTTTTGATGCAAAACTTAGAGCAAAGATGATAAGAGTTGGTTTATTACTAAAATTAATTAAACTACTTAATCAAAGTGACATAAAAAATAAAACTACTATTTTGGGCTTATTATATCATGCTAGTATGGACGATAAAGTAAAAGCAATGTTTACAAACACTGAATGTATACAGATAGTACGTATTGCAATAAAAATTATGAATAAAGTTTTATAATATTTTCTACTCTATAATGATTATTTTTCAGGTAACAAACATGATTTTAAGCTCTGAAGACGATCAACCAAAAATGGAATTAATAGCACTTGGTATAAATTTAGCAATTAATAGTAAAAATGCACAACTTATGGTGGAAAATAACCGTTTACAAGGTCTTATAAGAAAGGCATTTAGAAATCAGGATCCTTTGATAATGAAAATGATTCGAAATGTTTCTCAACATGATTCAACGAAAGAAAATTTTGTAGTGAGTAAAGTTATTTACATATTAAAAACGTTACCCGATATGTACAAATAGTAAGACCTATTTTCAACATTAATTAGGAATTTGTTGGTGATTTTGCCATGGCGTTAAATCAATCAGATTCTCAGGACTTTGTATTGGAAGTTATAGGTGTACTAGGCAATTTAGAATTACCTGATCTGGATTATTCACAAATACTTCATCGATGTGATTTAATACCATGGATACGCAATAATCTTGTTCCAGGTTATTGACTCGTTCTATAGTTACATATTTTTCTGAATTGTTTTTAAGTTTTCATTTATCTTAATACTATAATAACTTTATCGCTTAGGTAAAGCACCAGATGACCTAGTACTTGAGATTGTAATCTTTCTTGGTACAGCAGCTCACGATGAAGATTGCGCGCGATTATTATGTAAGGCTGATATATTGCTTTCTCTTATCGAACTTCTGAAAGGTTTGTATACTATTAAAGATAAAAAATAAATGTTTATTTTTTCTTAAGAATAATTTTTATAGCAAAACAAGAAGACGACGAAATGGTTTTGCAAATAATTTATGTGTTTTATCAAATATCGAAACATGATTCAACAAGAGATTATTTAATACGAGAAACTGGTAATGGTAATTGTCACATCTTTTGCTTTATTCTTATACATTAATAAATATCATTTTTATCTACACAGAAAACCGTATTTTTCAAATTTAGTATACTGGAATATTTGTTATTTGCAGAAGCACCTGGATATTTAATAGATCTTATGCATGACAAGAATCCAGCAATTAGAAAAGTATGTGATGCATGTTTAGATGTTATTGCTGTAAGTACATTTCTTGAGCATTTATAAAATAGTAATTCTTAAATAGCAAATGAAGCTATTATGAAATTTTAGATGTGTGATAAAAATTGGGCAGCTCGTATAAAAGTGGAAAAATTTAGATCACACAATCAACAATGGTTAGAAATGGTAGAATCCATAACAAATGATACTAACACTCATTTGTTTCCAGAAGAAGATGATAGCCTTTCACCATTCATGAATGGTGATCTTTTAAAACATACAATGTTATTTCCTTCCGGTAAGTGAGTTTTACTATACATTTAATATAATTGTCCTTATTATGATTGAAAGAATATCGAATCCTCAATAGGTAATATAACGTCATTTAATACAGATGATCGATTCTCGCTTATGAAAAATTCTTCAGAATCATCCGAAAATCAAAGTCGTCCAGTCAGTAGGTACGTTTTTATCAACAGAATCATATATTGTAATAAATAATAACAATTATATATATTATTCATCTCAATATAACATGTATCCAGGTACAAAGATTTTGATGAAATAGGTGAAGTCATGACTCGTTCTAAGTCTCGTATGTCTGTTGGTTCCGGTATTGAAGATCTTTATTACAATTCTAAAGTTAAATTTCCTGAATCAGAGAGTTCGCACGTATTGATATAAAAGGTAATCTGCATAATATATAATTATAAATTAATTGTAATTTGAAGTTTTAACGGTTTGCTATTATCTCTCATATACATATAAAAAGAGTGTGTTATTTTGTAATAATTATCTTCACATCTTTCAAAAATTCGAAATCTTTTTATAGATTTAGAATACTATATTTTATATGACTTTTAGGTATTATATATTCTGCACAGTGCAAGCAGCAAAATTGGCGTCTGTAGACACGGAATCACTGCATATGCATTTACTGAGCAAAAGTTTTAAAACGCTTTAAAAGCTGTACATGATACATTGTTTTGATCTCATAAGTTAATTGTATACGTAGAAACATTGAGTTTCGACTAATATCTAGTCTTGTAAATTTATAAAATGATATAGTTAATATTTATAATTTTTTTTTACTTTGTAATATAAACATGTGCAATAACATACTTCTGCAAATGATTATTTTTAGTATAGTTTTAACATAATATGGTACTAGATAAATATGTCTGTAACACAGTATTTAGCAACAAAAGAAGAGTTTAAAAACCCCAGTCGGAACTAATTTATAAAAATCTATGTTATATTAGGATACTTTGTAAAAGTTTGAAGAGAGCTTTTTTTCAATTACCGAGTACACATTCCACATATTTTTTTTTGTGTCTATAACTAACAATGTATTGATGTAAAATGTTATATGTATTAAAAAAGCATGTTATTTATAAATATTTATTCTTCTCTATATCATAATAAATAATTTGCAAATTACAAGATATAATTCTTTTCTTTTAATAAAAAATATTTATTTATATTATCAAATGATATAGAGTAAATTTACAATTATTGAAAAATCCTTGGTTTATTATTCGAATTTACACTTTTTCTTATAAGATGATTAATTGGCCTAAACACAACAGTATAGCTATTGTCACCATCAGTATAAAATGTATGTTCTTTTAAATTCCAACTAATAGGGCTATCTAGAAATCCTTGTACGTGTAAAGCAATCCATGGTAAAGTGTCATGTATTGATACATACTTTTTTACAGCATTATATAAATTTATCATCGACTTTCTAGTAAAAAAGCCCGACCATTGTAAATATAATACTTGTCCAACTTCTGTAAAAGGAGACGGACACGCGTATGTGTTTACATAATTATCTTCTTTATTTTTTCTGAAAATAATAATTAATTATCATATATATTGAAAATTTTATAAATATTATATACATTTTAAACATTTATCCAAAATATCTTGTACATACAAATCACCAGAGATACTGAAAACTCCAAGCCACTCAAAGAATTTATCATTGTCAGAATCATTTGAAATTAACGGTATCTTTAAAGAATATTCAGCTTTTTGCATAAACGTTTGGTGACAAAGAGAAACGTTATATCCGCGTTTATGGAACCATGCTGCCACTGATGATGGACATAAATTTTCATCTTCAAAAATAAAAGTAATATTAAAATGATATATAGAAAACTAATGTATATAGAAACATTAAATATACTGAGATAGGACATTACCTGGTGGATCCCACGATATAATTACATCGAACTTTTGATTAAAACACTCCTTTAACGTTTTTCGAGTATGTTCGTAATTCTTTTTGCCAGGTATAAAACTTTCACACTTTAAATCAATAGTTACAACTTTTCATTCACATTACCGGTAAAAAAAAAAAGAAAATATGTACAAAACTTATAAATTTTTAAATGAAATGTACATTAAAAAGTAGCAAAAATTGTTTGACATTATAGTTTTTAAAATAAAGAAATATGTTAACACTTTTTTTTTTAATTTTTGATATTTTTAATTATTTTAAAAATACAGTAATAATTATGTTGTATTTTTTAAATTATTTTATTTTACAAAGATGTAAAGAATATCTTCTTTAACTTTTCATTATTATTTAGTAAATTACAATATCTTATTCAAGCAAAAGATAAGCTTGGACTTGTATCCAAATTTATATTAGTATTTTTCAACTCTTCTCTGAAAATATTTAATTCTGTAGATGATATTCCTTCCCAACTTTCTAATTCTGATAGGCGTCGTAAATTATCACAATTTTGCATTAACAACTGCACAGTTTTCATTGACAAATCATGACTATATAATATTTTTAGCTCTTCTAATTTGTTCATTGGGTTCTTCAAAAATATTGTTCTCATTGTTTCATCTCCAATACCAGTTGATGAACCCAATTGAATAAATTTAATATTCATACAATGAGAAAGTAAAAATTCTAGATGCATGTTTGCACAGTCTGCTACACATTTGATTCTTTCTAAACACTGAAATGGAGGAACTGAAAGCTTTCTTGAATAAACAGGTGCACGTTCTAAGAATTCACAGTTATAAAAAACTAGACTTTTTATATCTGGACAATATTGACTTATATCAATAAGTGCATTTAAGTCAATTTCATCTATATGTTCCAAGTGCAAATTCACAATTGTGCAACCTTTTATTTCTAACAACGTTTTTATCCCATGGGCATAAAAGTCACAAGATAGAAGTTTCAATTCTTTTAAATAATTAAGAGTTGCCAGAATCGTTAAATCAACAATTCTTTCATCACGCAGTAAGCAAAGACTTGTAATATATGGACACATGTCAACTAAGAGATATAAATGTTCCATCTCAAAGTTTCGACTTTCGAATGTTCTTATATGGAAAGTACTTTTAGCATCAATTTCATTTTGTTGAATAAGTTCTAAGACATATCCAAATTCATCACATCTGCCAATATCTTCTATATTTAAATGTTCTAAAAATAGATTTGCATAACCAGATATTGTCATAGAAGTTCGACATAACTTAATTCGTTTCAAATTTTTACATGAAAGTAAAGGATCAACACTACGTTCTGTAACAGATCTGGATGCAGTTGCATCTAATGTTTGTAACTTTTTACAATTCTGAGCTAGAGCTGCTATAATGTTGTCTGTACAATCAAAGCATAAAATAAAACACTGTAAGTTTGGCATGACAGACACTCCATTGATAATAATTTTCTCAATGTCTGATGTTCTCCAACCAGCAGAACCTGAGCCTAAATCCAAAACTTCAAGTCCAACCATATTATGTAATTTATTGTAAAGAACATGTCGTATTATTTTTGGCCATGCAGAAAATTTAATTCTTTTCAAATTGGTACCTATAGCCACTTCTGTTAAATGAAGAGCAACCGTCATTTCTGATAAAAATGTTGTAGTTAAAGCATAATCATTATATGTACCCCTAGTTTCGTGCACTAACTTAACAATTGCATTTAATACTGTTTGGGACATTTCATCATATAAATGTTGAGGTATGTTGGAACTCAATAAATATTTCATAAATTCTAATGTTGATCGTAACTTAGTATGCCCATACTTTGGATTAATCTTTGAAATTGTACAAATATGTTTTGTTAAGTGTCTACCAAAATTAATCACAAATTCTCCAATGGAATACAATGCCAGATTCACTAGTGTGGGTATCTGATTCTTTTGTGGCATTTTGGCCTTTTGTTATGTTTCTGTTTAAGACTTACCATAACGTGTATGTACTTTACGATCAAAGAAAGAAACTTTGCCTTCTAAACCAAGTTTTTGAAAATCTTCTGTTAACAAAGACAATATTAAATGTCCAGTTGGTGTAATTACAATTAAGTTATCCAAGTCTATTTTATTTCCTATGGTCAGAAGTGACAATTCTCCTGAAAAGATTCATTTTGTTACTAATAAAATAAAATTATAATAATAATTCATATCCACAAAAAGTTTTATAATATAAAGATAAAGATTTATTATAATTTTTTAATGTAAATGAAAAATATTTTAAAAAATAATTTGATATAAATTGATATTTTTAATTGTTTACCTTTCTTTACAAACGCTTCAATGAACTCCTTGTTTATCAACTCAAACACGTTTAATCCATTAATTCGATAATAATCACTATCTTCGGAAACGCAAGTTCGCAATTCATCCGGAATTCTAATTGTATCGGGAAGCACCAAAGACACCTGGCACAAAGCCAACAGTAATTGCGAATTATGTAAAGATTTCTTAATATATAACCTTCACAAAATTAGTAATAATTAGAATTATTTTATACGTACGGAATGGTTAAAATAATGCGATTTAACTACATCTGGTATATCGAGTTTTTTATAATCTCTTTTTTCAGTCATAACATGATATTGCGGTGGTTTAAAATTCCATACTTCAGGACTTAACATTTTCACTATAAAATAGTTATTTCTGAAATATGAATAGTTCTATGTTACTGCCTTCGATATTCATGAGTACCATGTTTATACAGTTATTTCCAAAAATATTTGATGGTTACACGTGCTTTCAGTATTTTGATTCAAATGAATATTTTTCAAAGAAGCTTTCACCAGCCTCGGTAGCGCAGTAGGTAGCGCGTAAGTCTCATAATCTTAAGGTCGTGAGTTCGATCCTCACCCGGGGCAATTTTTTTTTCTTTTTCATATTTTATTTCACAATAATCCATATTTATAACATAAAACCTTTGAATTTATCAAATATTTGAATTCTTTAATAAATTTTTCTAATTCTACAATATCGAAAATAATTGATACAATCTGTAATTTAAATTTGTATCAATATACTCTCTTTGCTTAAACACATAGAAATAAAAAATAAATGTACAACATTTAATTTGTTTTACAAAATTGTATACTTTTAGAACGTTTACAGTGTTTAAAATACAAAGTACAAAAGATATAACAATTATTTTTTTCTTCTACATTCATTTGGATTTCTTTTCATCCAATATTTTATGGAACCTTCTGATCTTATACCTAACATAGCTGATTTAGAATATACATCGCGCATAATAAATGGAGAATATCCAGCTACATAATCATCGTGCAAAGGATCATTTTTAGTACGTGCAAGTCTTGATGGTCTTTGATCTGGTAATGGTTGATCTTCACAAAGAATAGGATTGTTTGCGTGTTTCCCACCTTTTGGTGTTGGCAAAGAAAACTGTAAATGTACAGAATTACGGTATAAAATATTTTTATACAAGCCATTCTTGTAAAACAAAAATATTTAAATATTTACCCTTTTCCCTTTTTTTGAAATTGGTTTTCGGAAATTGATATGAATTTGTTGTTTGCCTTCTTGATTTAATGTGACCGCTACCTTTTTTAACGTTTTATTGCCGCAACTAGGACAAAAAACTTTTGTCATAATACTAGTAGTTTTGAAACATGCATAACACCTAAGGATAAACGTTCGCATTTGTTTTATCATTCTTCCATCTAATGCAACTGCATTCAATCCAATTTGTTTCAAAACATTTTGCATTGCAAAATCCATTGTTAAACATGCAACAACTGCAGGTTTTTCTTCAAGAAGTTCCGAGTCAAGTTCTTTTTTTATACTGTAAATATTTTCTGAAATAAAAGTTTTCTAACTATTATCTGCATATAAACAATTAAAATACTAAATATAATAAAGATCTTACGAGGTGTAATCCAACCATTATCATCGTCGTCATTGTCATCGTCATCGTCATCGTCATCGTCATCGTCATCGTCATCGTCATCGTCATCGCCATCACCATCATCATCGTCAGCATCGTCGTCAGCATCATCACCGCCATCATTATCATCTTCATTACTTACACACTTTTCCATTTTATCATTTTTGTTTCCATTAATAGGAATAAGAACGTTATCAACATCATATACAATATTATTACTATCTTGGACTACAAATTCTGTCAATTCACAGTTTAGTTTTGAAAATTTAGTAGATAAATCTTCTGTTTTATTATCTACATCAGAATTTGCAGTTTCATAATCTGATTCAAAGTTACTAGAAGATTCACTGGAATAAGATTCTGAATTTTCTTCATCATCAATATCTTTTACATTATTTTCCAAATTTGTGTCTATCTTCTTAGTACTACTATCTTCTGTAAATTTTCTTTCTTCCAGTTCTTCTGAATCAAGTTCTATTATATTATCTTCATTATTGTTTTCCTGTAGATTAAAATTTACACATTAATTATTTATTATAATTTTGTTAACTTTGAAAAGGTATATTTACCTTTTTCTGTGGTATATAAAAGCCAGCTAAAGGTTTACTCAGATCCTCAGCTTTTTCAACACTGCTATCTATAATTCTTTTTACTGCTGGTTCACTTTTCAAATGATCTAGGCCTACTTTTTCTTTTTCTAATTGATATGTTAATGCTATTACTTTTATATCAGTAGATGACAAACTAGCATAATCACCAGTTTTTTTGGAAAATTCTGTAACTATAATAACATGTATATAGTATTAAATTCATAATATTTTGAAGTATTATTCAGACAAAGTTTAGTTTCATTACCAAATTTTATATTTTCAGAATGTGCATGTTGTATTGTTAAGTCATATGGTAGAACAACCAATCTTCTTAACTGTCTTTTGTTTTTAACCTCATTCACTACATCTTCTTCTGTTATTATATTAACACCAATATCCTGAAAATTGTATACCTTTATGATTACACTATTATCTTATTTATTAAAACTAAATATACCAAATGAATACAAAATATAATATGAAAATTATTGCGGTATAGTAAAGCTATACATCAGTATTATTCGTATTTTAAGGAAAATTTCACCTGTAACGCTGCATTTCGAATAAAAGCACTCGTATCAACAACCAAATATTGTATTTTCTGATTTTCATTCATATTAAATAAGTTTTATTTAAATAAATTCTAGAAATAAAACATATCAACGTGTTTCTGGCTATTAATTGTAAGGCATATTTCTATGAATGTTACGTCTTTGGTTATGTTATATACAACAATGTGAGAATATTACTTCTTTCGCGCATCTCGAAAGATTCTTCAGTATCAGCCTGAATGCCAATCAATTATTTATTTCTTATTTTATGGACATATACGTGACGATAAAACAGAAAGAAAATTGTATACAATAAGTGAAGCTTATAATAACTTGAATGTTAGTAAAAATCTTGTATTTTAATTTTAATTTTATTCTTCCTATCTTAGAATATATGGATTTTAAAATAGAGTATGGTATATGAATAAATAGTTTAGTGTCTTCTTATTTTATGAGTCCATTATATAAAATATATATGAGTAAGTATGTTTTTAATTTAATTTATATTATTGTCATCATTTCAAATAATGTCTTTTGAATAAAAATATGTAGTAAATTTTACATTTACCAACTTCAAAATAAGTATTTAACTGTACAATATAAGTATATGTTACAGCCATACAAGTTCTTTAATGTTTATATTTATTATGGTAAATTTTCTATGTTCAAAATTATAAACCAATGTTAGTTAAATGCAATTAAATTTTTAAAGAATCGAAATATATGAAACTATTAACTAATATTTTCAGGATTTATTTGAAGAATATTTTGGGTATTGATCATACTGATCAAGATGTTTGCTTTAGAAAAAGGGAATTCCCTTAATGATATTATGACATTACAAGTGAAATATGACTGTTTGCGTGAAGAACTCTTATCTGCTGCTCAATTTCACATTACTGAAGGCATATTAGAAGTGCTTAAAAAATATTATACAGAATTCATAAATTCTAATCGCAAATTAGGTCAAATTAAAGATATAAGAACATTATTGAAAGTGTTAGAAAAACGAGATTGTCTTAGTTATAATAATATAGAACCACTTTCTTATATTTCAAGTAACTTCTTAAATGATTTTCAAATAAAAAAAAAAGTAGAAGATTATAAACTTCACATACAAAGTATGCAAATTGCTCCACTTATTAACATGTATCAAAATACAGACGGTAAGTTATTTTAATTCTTATTATATAAGAGTATTAATAATAATTTTCATGTTTTTTTCAACAGTAAATAAAGGCAAGGATGGAATAGAATTATCAAATGTAACAAAAAGTAATATATCACAATCAAATGTACTTAGTAGTGTCCCAAAATATCAAGCATCACAAAGTTATGTAGAAAATCAAAAAACAGCTCCAGATGAGAAAGCAATATTACAACAAAGATGTAAGCTTAAATTAAAATTCATATAATACACTTGTTATCATTTACATAGTGAATTAACAAATTATTTGGCTCTTAGTATTATTACAAATTAGCGAAAGAATTGGTCGTTCTTGGAGAGATACTGCCCGATATTTAAATATTCCTGAATACCAGATTGATGCAATTCAGTGTAAATATCCATGCAATTTGAGGGAACAAAGTTTGGAAGTAAGATATAGTTAATATATATTTTTTCCATAAAAACGTCTTTACATAAGTACAACTTGAATATTTTTGTAGGCTTTAAAATTGTATGTATCTCAATATGATACTGGTAGTTGGGAATTGAATTTAATACGTGCATTGGAAAAGGCAAGACGCCGAGATCTTAAAGAACTTGCTGAGAAATTTATAATAAATAAAGGTAAAGGTTAAATAATTTATATAAAAGGTAATTAAACTGATTAAGCGACGATTTTCGTTTTAAATTCAGAAATGTATTTAAGGAAAATCAAAAATAAAAGAAATAACGTGAAGAAACAGTATTTTATATTTTTCATGTATTTATAAGAAAAACTTAAATATAATCATTTTTCAAACAATCGTGAGAACATATTAAATATTACTACACTATCTTAAAGCAAGTTAGGTTGCTGTATTTTGTAATATTTTTATGGATTTAAAAACGGCAACCTAATTTCATAGGTTTTTTCTTTTTCAAAGAAATTCAATATTGCAGTCTTTGTTGCTTGTACAAGTAACATAGGAGAAACATACATAGGGAAAACAGTTTTTTTATGTTAATACTTGAATTATTCTTTTTATAAATACAGCAGCCTGTGCGTATTTTTTATACTCTTAACTTAAATTATCTATTACATTATTATAAACTTTTAAATTATTATGATATAAATCGTTTTAATACATTTATTGAGTTTTTTAATGATTTTCGTTAAGAAAATATTTAGTTATAATGAAAATGTAATTTTAAAAATCTTTCCATTGAATCTTCACTTAATTTTTAACATAGTATTCCAAATTTTACATAATATTCCTATTATTAATGCATGTTTAATGTTACTTGATCAATTTTTGTGACATTAAAATAGCATTTAGAGAGTATATGCATTTTTTGTTTGACTTCCTACTTTAACCATAACATCTTTATGTACTTGATAGCTTATAATAACCTTAGATGCAATTTTTAATCTTTCTCTCAATTTACGCCTATAAAAAGAAGTACAATTAATAGCTCAATGTCATATCAGCAAATATTTTGAATATAGATATATATAAATATTATAATTTACCCAATTTCCATGACACTGTCTTCACTGTTAGAGTTTGTAGTCCATACACCAATTTTATCTCCTTTTGGCCTCACATTAACAACAGCTCCGCAGATATCATCAGAATATCCATTAAATGCTTCGCCAATCATACATAACAAAGTTTCTAGCCAAAAGTAATCCAAATCTACATTTCTCTGTTTCTTATCTAAATTTATAAGCCATCTTCCACCACCTTTGTTAGCATCATCTTCCCACATGGGTCTGATTCCTTGTTTAAACATGCTGTAGTCACATCCTTGTCTTAATTCTGATGCAGGTTTTATATGATTATATAAGCTGTCATGAACCATAAGTTTTATTAAACAATAAATTGCCAAGATGAAATATTACATTATTAATAATGATCCATGTATTTACCTCCAAAAATCTTCAGCTGTATCAAAGCTAGTAATTTTTCTCTGACTTTCTTCCCATGACTTATTTCTATCAGGTTCATAATACCAAAGTGTCCATGTATGTTGAAGTGGATGTTTAATTAAAACCTCTGGTGGAAATTCATCGAAATTCACTACCTCCTGTTCCTTCCTCTCTACTTCCTGTAAATGATTCAAGTCCTTTTAACCTATGCACATTGATTACATGTAGAAATTTTTTAAATTTTGTTAACTTGATGCATATGAATGATATCTAAAAAGTACTGTACGAAATGTAGTATACATTGAATCATTGTGGTGAAGAAATATAATACGTCTTTTTAAGCTTAGACAGGTTTTACCATGCATGGGAACAGATGGGAGAAATTGGGAGTGCTAAAACAACGATGCTATTTTAAACGAAATCGTGAAAATTTTGCTCTAACATTTAAATTAAATGTGTACTTCAGAAAACTATTATTTTATTTTCATGGTATTTACAGTACCACACAAAATTTAGAAAATATACCTCAATTTCTTCTGTATTATTCGTAGCCATGTCACACGAACTATATTCACGAGATGTTCACTCACCGAACTAACTGTAAGGGCATCTGTCGGTAAAATTATTATACCGAAATTTCCTTTCCCTAAGATAGAAATATGAAATTGCATCGATACGTTAAAAAGTTATCGTAACAAAATCAGAAAATAATTTAATGATGAATCAAACTATCATTAGTTATGTTATATTATAATTAAAAAATAAATTATACGATTTTGGAAATGTATATAACTTTGTATCTACTTGTTACTTTATCTTCTTATTTATAGATGAATAATATTTCAATATTAAAGGAATCTTTTTAACATAACATATTTTATTTGTTAATACAACACCAATTGCTTTTGTTTCTTTTCCTACTTTTTATGTTTATTCAATTATTTTATCCCAATAAATCTTCAAACTATCTTTTGTTACTTTAGTAATTCAAAAGTATAGCTCTTAGCCCTAATTTTATTTAATTTTTTATTATTTCATATATAAATTATAAATGTATATATATAATATATATGCAGATTATTTGAATATTTATTAATATTTAAATATATTATTTTCAGTTCTATGGAAGACCGTACTCAATTTCGCATTTTGGCTAACTTCAGTAGATTCTCCACTATTTATATATATGATGCTATCTAGTTAATATACGCTTTCTTCTTCATTGGTCATATACACGATGGATAAAAATATTTGAATAGGAAGCAAAAGAAGAAAGCAGCAAGGAGAATAGAAAATAAAATATCACTTAGTATACATAGCGTTACGAATGTCGGAAACGCGCATGTCACGTTGTTCCTGGTTATGAAGCTTTCTAACCACACAGAGTTAACATGCGCAGAACGAATAAAAACTTGTCGCTTGATGAGTATGATCTTCTATGAAATGGATTGTATGATATTTTAATCATTAAAATATGTTATACATTTAAAGTCAATTACAAAACTTCAGCGCTTTTTTCGCAATGCCATTTAAAAAAATAAATATAAATTATTTTCATAATATTTAGCATCTGTTTAGTATAAAAAGTAAAACATAAGGATTGGTAGTCCTGTGTGCATAGCAGTTGATAGCAGTTTGACACTAACTACTCTCGTAGTCCTATATGATGTATTTACATTACAAGTTAGAGAACGTAATTTTTCTCTAAATATTATCAGCGCTTTTCTCTACATTATGAAACGTTCGGTAAAGATCTATTTCTTTATTTCTCATAATTTTGCAATAATAGTAATATATTTACATTTATTCCATTAATGGTATTTTTAAGGAAGGTTAGTTTGACAGCGGTTGTTTGGAATATTTATATGTATTTATTATATACATACACTTTTTTAATGTTTATAGTATTAAATTAATGATGCTAATCTATAATTTTTAAGGAAAGTTAAATTTTAATACATCTTTTCATTTTTAATTCATAATTTTTTGATTTTCAGATAACAGATGAAAATGGAGAAACAAAGCGATCTTTTGTCAAGCAGGAGTGCATTAATTTTGGATACGAAGGTTCCTATCCTGTTTTTACTTCATCATCTTCAACCTCTTCAACTGTCACGCAACCTTTGCCAGGGCAACCACCATTACCTCCAATGCCTCCACCTTCTACTGGCGTTCCACCACCTCCCCATGTATTTGGACCAGTGCCTTCTCAAGTTACACCTATACAAGCATGGACACATCCACCTACACCATGGCAATGGATAACACCTCAAACATCACCTTTACCACCTCCACATCCACGTGACATGACTACAAACACGTTCCAAAGAGAACTGCCTCTAAGAGGTAACTACATACGACGTGAAAGGTTTACTCATAACAGAAGCAATATATATGTTCAACGAAGTAACTTTCATCGTAAAAATAGACGCCTTGCACGGTTTGGACAATCTCAGGGTCAGTTTGATCAAGCAGCATATTTTGGTGCAACATTGAGTAATACTCTTGGTTTGGAATGGCAGAGAAATAATTACACTGCATCTACAGGTGATGCTATTATGAGTCATATGCCTGTTCCTCTTCCTAATCATCCTCTACCTCCTATACCTCCAGGGATTTTAACAAACAGACACGGGGAAGAAACATCAGATCAGGATGTTAAAATTGTGTTGGTAAGATAACATAATAATTTTATTTATTACTTAATTATATGTCATGGCTTACTGTTTATTTTAGGAAGAAGTTGTAGTTAAGAAAAATAAGCAAAGAAAACCTATGTCCCAAAGTTACCCTAGTCGACCATGGAATAGAGAAGATGCAGAAAGAGCTTTAAAAATAGAAAATGAATACAATAAAACAGTCAAAGCTCAGAGTTTAATAATAAAATTTCCAGATCCTGATTTAAATAAAGATATTGTTAGAGAATTTCATCCTGGTATACAAAATATACACTTTCAAAGTCCCAGTGGTCCTAGATACTGCTTTATACAAATGGCAGAGAGTGTTAATATCGACGAAGCTATAAAAGAATTGGAAAAGATACCTTTTGGGGTAGGCCATTTAAAGGTTGAAAGAAAATCTTTGAGAGATGAGGATAATCCAATGCCTGAGGAAATAGATCCTTACACATTATATATAGGAAATTTGCCAGAATCTGTTAATGTTAACGAAGTAAAAAGTAAATTTCCTACAGCTGCTCGTGTAGATGTCGGCTATGCACAGAAAATGAGAAATACACGGTAAATCAGATTTACTTTATAAAATTTAATGTATTAATTGTATATATTCTTATAGTGCATTGATTTTACTTTTAGATATGCTTTCATACGATATAATAGTGTTGATGAATCTATATCTGCATATAAGCAAGCACATGATTTAATGTGGGATACCAGAAGTATTATTGTTAGATTTAGAAGGCAGCGCGGTAATACTTGTCTTCCTGGAGAACCTAAGCCTAATGTTAAAAAAGTTAAAGAAGAACTAACTAATAATTCACAAGTAAAAAAGGAACAGAAAGCTAATCATGTTGATAAAAATGTAACAAAATCAGACACAGATATAGAAAATAGGTTACAAGATAATTCTAGTAAAGTACAGAATAAAGTATCGTCTCAGAGTCAGGAACAAAACACAAATTTGCAATCTTCTTCGTCTTCTACACCAACCTCTATTGCGTCGGTTAAATCAGCGCAACAACAACAGCAGCAGCCATGGGTAATAATATATAAATATCATCCAGTACACAATAATATATAAATGATGACTAAATTAATATTCTTTTTTCTAGACTGATCAATTACCTCAAATACCTTCAGCATCTGAAGCTCCTCCACCTTGTTCGTCTAACAGAGAATCAGTTGCAGAAACGATAATGCTCACAGAAATCAAAGAGGAACCAGAAGACTATGAAGAAATGGAAATGTCCTGTAATATTAGATCTGATGAGGATATAGATGACGATGATGACGATGACGACGATGACGATGACGAAGAAGAAATAGACGATTCAGATGATAACGATGATGATAACGAAGATGATTATGAAGAAGAAAATGATATAGAAGACACAGATGAAAGTGGAAGCTTATTTAACGACAAACACAAAGAAATCACGAAAGATAATGAACCCTCAGATGTACGTATAAATTACTTAGTAGTTTTGTACTTAAATGTACTCTTTATCATCATTATTAAAAGTAACATTAATTTTTAAATAAAACTGACTGTAATCATTTTTATTACAGCATCTTGATCAGATGTTCAGTGAATTGGAAAATATGGCTGGTGATATTGGATTCTAAAACATTTCACGAATCTGTATTTCTTCCGTATTGATCAATGTTTGATTTTTGAACGATTCAATACCATGCATAATGTGTAAATACCTCTAGTTTAAAAGTGTTAAGAGTGAGACTGCATTTATTTAAACGTAATTCAGTAATCGAGTCGTATTTAAATATTTTTGTACTTGTACGTGTTTATTTTATAAATTTTTACGCTTAAATATCTCACACAATCCTTTGTGTACAAAATTGTGAATACAATTAAAATTATTTTTTGTATTTTTAGTTAACAATTTTTTTATACGTATTCATTTAATTTCTTTATTATTAGTGATTATATATATAAATTTTTCTAAGATTCACTGTGCAAAAAGGTCATTTTAATATTAATTTGAATTTTTTAAAGCAAATTCTGATGGTGCAACGTGCATTCCAAATATCAAATTAGAACTAACATTTACTTAAAAAATGTTGATCCCAATTTTTTTAATAATTTGAGTTTATAATTTATACAGTCATGGTGTGTGTTTCAAAAGTAAGACTTTCAAACAAATTTTGATATATATTGCAAACATAATACATTGGAAAAATGTTTTTTATGTAAAATAAAAAGATTTCGATTTATATAAAGTAAAAGCGTTTGATTATAGTTAAATAAAATAGATAACTGTTACAAGATTTCGTTAATAGTAAGAAACAAGTATATAGTTATTTGATTTAAAAATTGAATTATATTTCCGGTAATCACAAGTGCCATCTATTTCCTGGCGTTTCGGCGGTAACAAAGCGCGGGTATCCTTACTGGTGTATCAACTCTTTCAAGTGACGGTACTTGTTGCACCGTTTAGTTTGTATAGCTTGAAAATTCTGATAAATAATCCGAAAAAATGTTCGAAGCACGTTTGGTACAGAGTGCAATTCTGAAGAAGGTGTTAGATGCAATAAAAGATCTTTTAACCGAAGCTACCTTCGAATGTTCTGATTCAGGTATTCAGGTTCAAGCTATGGACAATGCTCATGTTTCTTTGGTTTCTCTTAATCTCAGAAGTGACGGTTTTGATAAATATAGATGTGATAGAAATTTATCAATGGGGATGAGCATTGCATGGTAAGATTGTAATTTCAATGTTAATTTTACGAAGGTTATGTCGTTTGAACAAGAAACAAATATGCTATATGAAGGGAATAGTTGTTTCTACATTTTACCAGAAATAGTTTTCTTGACATCAGTTTTAAACAGTGAATGAAAACATGTCAAACTTTTGTAGTATGTCCAAAATTCTGCGATGTGCTGGCACAGAAGATACAGTGACTTTAAGGGCATTGGATAATCCAGAAAATATTGTATTTATATTTGAATCACCGAATAAAGAAAAACTTGCCGAATATGAAATGAAACTTATAAACATGGATCAGGAACACCTTGGTATTCCTGTAAGACTCTTTATGCATTATTATACAATGAGATTTATTTAGAACTAAAGCTTTCTTGTAAATAACTTGTTTCATATAATCTGTAAACTATTATAGGAAACCTCGTATTCATGTGTTGTAAAAATGCCATCCCAGGAGTTTTCCCGTATTTGCAGAGATCTAAGTCAGTTTGGAGAATCAATAACGTTTGCATGTTCTAAAGAGGGCATAAAGTTCAGTGCTTCTGGAGATTATGGTCAAGGTATGTAAATTTTTTTGCTCATATGAACAAAATAGGGTATATATATTATAATCATATAATGTAATCTACTTATTTAAATGTTAGTAGTTTAAATAATATATATATATATATATATATATATATTCATATACTCACATTGAAAGTGTAATAGTTGGCATGCCTCTGTAACATTTTAATGTTAGGATTCTTCCAAGCACAACAGTTATATAGCAACTGATTGAAATTAAGTAATGTCCTAGAAAGTGTTTACTTATTTTGACCTTGTTATTATAAACAAGAGGTCATATATGTATCTGTTTATAGTTTTGTATTATAGGAAATGTACCTTCATATAATGAAACTCATTAAATTACAAGTCAATTCTGAAAAATGTGTATTGCAAAATGTAAAAATAAATCTGTACAATTCACATTATTATAAATTGTAATTATATGTATTTATGTAAACTACTTCTTTCAGCTACTATTAAATTAGCACAAACAGCAGATGCCGATAATGAAGAAGAAGCAGTAGTTGTTAATATGCAAGAACCAGTAAAGTTAACTTTTTCATGTCGTTATCTTAATTGTTTTATAAAGGCTGGACCCCTTTGTGCTCAAGTACAGTTATCAATGTCTAATGATGTGCCCTTAGTATGCGAATACAAAATTGGAGATATTGGGCATATTCGATATTACCTAGCTCCAAAAATTGATGATGATGAAGAAAATTAAAGTTCTTAGAAATTTGTTTGATTTATAAGTTACAACATCACTCATACAGCGTATCATGGCGACAGTTAATTTCATGGAAGACAACTGATCTTTGTAACTATCACATTACTAGGAACAAAGTATTTTTGAAATATTATTGAATACAGAGCGATAATGTTGTTCAGCTAAAAGAGGTATATTTTGATATTTATCGAGGAATGATTAAGAATAATTAAAATACTTTGAAGGTAATATATTTAAATTTTACATTTAAAAGTCATTTGGCTCGTCACAGTATTAGCGCAACGTAGAATTGACACTAAGATTCATAGTAGTGACACGATCATGATTAACATGGTAATGTAGTGTCATTTTTGTAAGATTTATATTGTTATCGTTTAAACTGTGACAATGTTTTGATAATATTGCATCTTTTATATGTAAGAAGAACTCAATATATTTCCAAAACATTTGATAAATTTTGAATTACGTGTTATCCCTTATATCCTAGCCTAATTGAAATTGAAAGTTTTTACTTATTTTAATTATCTTATCTCTTATACTTTTTGTGTATAAGCTAGTTTAATATAAAAATACATAATTAGCTTACGAGCTGAGGGAATAAGAGGGCTACCTTGGATGGAATAGCCTAGAAGTATACAGTTAAATCTTACATAATTTGGATCTCGTATAGTTACTAAGTAATTAAATATTAATCAATAGATGTTGATTTATACTATGAATTATTTTACACGCTCGTATGTGAAGACCTGTATATCGTCATTTCTTATTCTTACACGCTTAAATCAATATTTCAATTAAAATAAATATTTTTCGTATTCTGTTCTATGTTTAAAGAACGAATCAAAGTCGCAACGAAACAATACACTTTGGCAATAGTGATCAGCCTCTTTGGTTGTAAAGCCCTGATATTGCTTTTGTGTTTAACAGAACAATTTCACATTTGCAAAAAAAAAACAATCGTTTATCCACATAATAAATGATAAATGCGTATTCATATCGATACATATATAATTACACAATTTTAATATAAGTGGAGAATATTAAAATTATTCGTTTGAATTCGATGAAACGTATTAAGCATTTAATACCTGCTCATTTTCAAAGATGCCACGAACATCGGTAGTGTCTAATTGTTTGGACCAATTTGACATGTTTATGCAAGATTATCGATGCATACACTACTCCTTCAGTCTGTAAACATAATTCTAAAAGTATAAGATGTTTCGTGACTTTTACTTTGCAAATGAGATATTAACAAGAAAAAAAGAACATGTACAATTGAAAATGAAAGAGACTTAAGCATTCGTGTTACCATTACTCCCATATAAGCTAGGATGTACATACTTGTCATGCAATGTCCTTAGATGCCTTAGTAAATTACTTTTTACGTTAAAGCCTTTTTTACAATAGGAACAAAGAAAAGGCTTTTCCCCTGTATGCGTTCTTTGGTGGATCACCATCGATGCATGGCTTGGAAATTCCTTTTGACAAATGTTACACAATTTTTGATGACTGTGAACCCTTTTTGGTCTAGGAGGTGCTGAGTTATTCATTAAAGCTAACTGTTCTTCTGTATGTTCTGTTTGTATATGACGAACCCATTCTTGAGGCGTCGAGTACATATTACCACAAAGATCACACTTTAAGGGTGGAAAATCTTTGCTATCGTCGTCTACATCACCCTATAGTAAGTTATACAATATTATCATTTAATATTTAAAATATCAAATATTGTCATTCTTACCTTCCTCTTTTTTCTTCGATTTTCAGTCATATCAGCGTGCGTAAATTCAATGTGTCTCACCCAGTCTGACGGTCGATTAAACGTTTGACTACACATATCGCACGTTAATGGCGTGTATTCTTCTTCCTCGTCTGCGCTGTGTACGATTTCCTGTGAAAATCAATCGTTGACATTGCATACATTTATTTGATAAAATCAATGTTTCGATTAGATTACATACCGGTTTAATATCAATCTCATGATCTATCGTTAATGATTCCGATGGATCAATGGTTTCTTCCCAGATTGGCTCGTCTTTCACTAAAAGCTCCAAATTTAACTCGGTCTGAAACGTAAAACACTATAATTTCATTACATTCAATAAAATATCGTTACTAAACAAATTGTCTCTTACGTTTTCACCGTCCTCGCTTTTGGATTTATTAGATTCCACGTCACTACTGGTGGTTTTCCTTTTCTTCCCGTTCGCTTCCAGATTCTCCTTATTCTTATTTTGTTCATTGTTTTTATTTTCTTCTAACACCTTTTTGGTTTCTGGCTCGCTAATTTTCTCCTCGATTTTTTCGATACTTTTTCTCTCTGAGGTAGGTTTCTGAGGTTGAACGTTGTTTTGTACCGGTGTACTCTGTTGCACGTTCTCAACAATCTTTTCCGTGGCCGGTTGTACCAGTTTGATCTTTTGAATTTGACCGGTTAAAGACGGTTGTTCTCGTTTGTCTCGATCTACCTTTTGGTTGTTCGATTGTATATTCTCCTTTTTACTTCCTGTATTGGATCTCCATAAACCGCGAACACGCAATATATCGCCCGCTTTTAAAACACCCTCTAGCTGATCGTTTGTTACAGTAGCTTCTCCACTGTACATGTATTGGATCAGGATTTTTAACGTACGATATCCAATTTCTGTTGGTAGTACCTGAAATATGCACATAATGTTTTATCTCATCATTTATATATGAATAATCTGTAGAAGATCGAGTATACGAACCACGATTATCGGAGCGTTCGTATTTGCCCCGAAATGACATGTCTGAAAAATGTGACTGAGGTACGACGAGCAAGCGGCAAGGACAAATCGATGAGCCGCCACGTGCCGGCCGCAGGACGTTGCTAACAAGACATCTGCGAAGGATTCTGAATGAAGTAACGTCGCGACGGAGCTATGCAGATGCGCGCCATAGCTGTGCCACTTGAGTTGATAATTCTCTGAAGCGGCAATGGCCATTTTTTCTATATAATCAACAGAAATAATAATTAGTTACTTCTCGTTAAACAACAATGAACATATAAGCATTTCAATATTAATGTCGCAATGGTGAGCCTGTTGCATCGACCGTGTTCTCGCACGTAATTCGCTGCATCGTAAGGTCAATGAAAGGATTTAAAGGCTTCGTCAATATTCATAAATGAACTGTTACATCTAAATCATAATTAATTATATATTATAACATTTGACAATTCACAATGATTCGTAGTGGTAGAGCTGTAACAATAAAACTAAAGTATATACTACATATATTGTTATTCCCGCTGTTATTATTAATAATTTATATGTAAACTAAGGTAACCATTTGCTTCCACGATGAATTCGGTACGAAAATAAAGATTATTTAGAAGAGACGATTTTTAAGAAATTATAATTAAATTTCATCTGAAATAAATACAAAAATTATTCTTGAATTTCAATTGAAATATAGTGCAGAATTGCTAAATATAAACAATTATAAATTTCTACAAAATATTTTTTTCTTTCTATTTGAAATGAACTGTTAATAATTAAAATTACTTTTTAATAAAATAATCAATGTCTTAAGTTCAAATCAATGTACATTTTCCGACTGCGGCAACGAGTTATACACAAATGTTTTTTATTTCTGTTCAGAATTCACCGCGAAAATAAATGTTCACCCTTTTATGTGTAGCCTTTAATTAACTAAAAAGTAATATTAATTACTAAGAATTTATTTTAAACAAAAGCAAATAATGTTTAAATAATTTTGCATTGCCTTTACACTTAATTTAAAAATAAATTTTTTAATCGGTACGAGTGGTCACTATGTATACGTAAACAAACAATCACTGATCATTAGTGATTTTCACGGCAACAATGTTCGTTCAAGAACGGTGCACAATAATCTTTCTTCCCTTTGATCGATGCCAGTCCGCGGCGTCCGAGCGTTTTCTCAACGCAATTCTTTACAATGTTCCGTAAGACACAAGAAAATAATCACTACGAAAAATCCTTTCGATCGATTTACGTTGCAGCTTGATTCGACAACGATAATGAAGTAATTACGCATTCTTCTCGCAACCCTGTAACAAAATTCACACCCTCGTCTCGGTGCCCGTTGACGTTCGTTCGACGATTAAACACATTGTACACAACTGTTTCTCGTCGTTGAAAAAACTCGTCGGGCGGGAGGAAACGTTATCGACACACACGGAGAGTATAGATCATTTCGTTGGACGAGGATCATTGATCGTTTCGTACGGTTGCACGATATTACTGGTCGCACGAACGTCAACGAGAGAAAGAGTCTCTTTGTCCGCGAAGCGTTTTACCGCGTCGCAACGTGGTTACCTGACGACATCGGGCAGAAGTTCGGTACACGTCACTCGTCTTCTCTCTCACGTATTTTAATTCGCACGATAATCCTCGAGGAGATCCGCGACACCACACAGTGTGTCTGGCACGCGTCGTTGGTGTTTTGAAAGGCGCTTCGCGCGGATACGGGACACGGGGCAGATATGAGCATCGAACCGCCGCGTAGGGGCCTAAAAATCGATATTTCGGTCTTTGCTCCATCCTCTCCGGCGGTGCAGCCGTGCTCGCTTTCGCGGCTAGGTAGGGTGCCCCCCTGTTCATCATCGATTTTCCCGGCTACCAATCGCACGCATCCATTTATCGCATCGATCGCCCGAGCTGATTTCAGCGTTTGCGTCCGTCCGTCCATCCGCCCGCTCCACGATTCATACCCGTGCACCCCGCCGCATACGACCCGCCACTCCCCCACACCCTCCGCGATGTTCCAAGCTTCGTTCAACCTCCCACCCTGAAATCACCTCGCCAGCTACTACCTTAAGCCGTACGGACGCGACTAAACGTGACCCTTCACGATCCTTTCCGCTACCGACGCCGCCGACCACCGTGTCCCTCCATTTGCTTCCTACACGACAATCCTGACGTCGGCTTCACGCCTGTTGATATTTCTCTCTCCTTCGCGTCTCTTTTCGCAAACCTTTTAATTAAGCTCTATCGTCAACCCTCGGACGCCAGAGACGGGTCAATCGTGACCCAGACCTGTTCAGTAACAGTGATTCGGTTAAAGCTAGGCGTACGAATTTTTCATTGAAATTCTCGTATCATTAGTATATTAGAATATTCAATATTTAAAAAAATGAAATTTTAACTCGTAGTCGTCTTATCAGCGATTTGCCGTCTAATGATTAATATACGATAACGAGTATAGTGGCCTTCCCTAAGGAAAGGTTTTTTCAGATAAATTTTCAAATTTGCCAACAATTCAATTTATATATTTAGAAATTCGAGAATTTGAAAATATAGAAAGTTGAATATTTGAAAGTGCAGGAATTACAAAATTTCAAACGTTCCTAAATTTTTTAATCGAAAGTTTAAAAAATTACAAATTTTTTATTTCCTCATCTGATGAACTTATGTGTTGGAGAATTCTTCCCCTTACACTTATCTTTATCAGAAGTGCATGTTACGTATCAAACGTTGTCTTGTTATAATATAAAACATAAAATTTCTGCTGTTTGAAGATAAATTTTATAATCGAATTTTTAAATTTGTCGTATCTATAATTCACAATATGAACTTTGATGACCTTAGGATGCGATCGAACGCAGTATCATTCAAATTGCATGCATGTTTTCAAACAAATGATTTGTTTACTGCAAAAATTTAACCTTTTTGATCAATACAATTGTTTCTTTCATAAAAAATGCAAGTTCACAGAAAATCTTTCTTTGAAAGAGATAATGAAATAACATCGAAAGTAAATTTTCGAACAAAACACGCTTTTCACTTATGTTATATAATTTAATAAACAATACTTCTTATTTTGCTAATCATTCCCCAATATTACACAAGCATAAATGTCATTAAAAAATGTACAAGATCTATAGATCTTGCAAGTGATATTATAAGGTTAATGCATCTGTATATGCAGCAAAATTTTAGGATCGTCACGGATCTGTTCCTGATTATACCCGAAGATGGCGTTCGTAGTGGGATTCTTCGATTTTCAAGATTTTGTATCGATGTGTGCATGCATACGTGTGACGATGACTGCATTGCGTCGACGACCCATTTTGTAATAGGAGCAATAAGTTGTACACCCTCCTTCTGTTAAATAATCAATCTTATCTATTCGGAATGAATTATAATTTTTTTCGTATACAAAAATAATATTTTGTATAGATATTATTTTTTCTTTTGGTAGGACTTTGTCTTTGACATTATATTGAGATATTTATAACATTGTTTAAGACATTTTTAAATAATTTATTCTTTAGAATCCGTAATATTTTCGGTGTCCCGCATGATTTTTATTAATATTATGTAAATTCTTATTAATGAAAATGTAATTCTTATATGTCTAAAGACGCGGTATTGTCTGATCGGTAACTTTTTAATAAGTGTTCGCGTTTAAAATCAAAATTAGTTTTGTATTAGATCACGTGGCAATAGGATCACGTGGCGCTTCCGCATTCTCCGTTAGAGGGAACCACGGATAATCTTGAGCAAACACAACGGCCAACAATCTTTCCTTGTAAATACATACGCTATTGTCATCGGACTAAGGTCGATTGACCAAAACGATGCAACGGCTTCCCAGATCATAATGTACTTTGTGGATTTGAAGGTTATATCGAAAGTACACAAGTGTTTATATGTCACATTAAACTGACCTAGTTTATAAATGAATTTTTGCTTGTGATTTTCTTCAGTTATGATCTTGTGAATATTTTCGAAATCGGTAGTCCTTGTAAGACAGTGGCAATAATGTCCCGAAAGTGAGTTCATGGCTGTTTTTAGAACATAAAAGATAGGGAACGAATGCATTCGATTTCCTGAAAATGCGAATTTTTACAAAATATGAATTTCATTGTATTTTCAACAAACAGAGCAATTAGGTTAAGTTGATCAGAGGTGTACAATTTCCTTCAACTGCTGTAGAAATTACAATTGCATGGTAAAATGTTTTTTATTTGTTAATAATAAAGTATTTATGAATTATTTAGATGATAAATATTTGAGATTCAAGTATTTATAATTAATATCTTTCATTTCTAATTTCATTGTCCATAATATGTATTACAGTTTAGTGAAAAACAGAACAGTAAGTCAAAATGAAATATGATCGTCCAAACTTTTGGATGCTAGTGTTAAGTAAAGATTGTATGGCCCTAATGAATCATGCGGTGCAAATTGGGCATTATGTACTTGTATATATGAATGACGCGTAAAGTAGTCTGTTTACTTCTGCAAGATGCCACACATTACACGAAAATGGGAACTTTTCCCTGGTAGAAATCGATTTTGTTGCGATGGTAGAGTAATGATGGCACCTCAAACTGGAGTCTTTTATGTGACTGTGTGTCTCATTGCCGGAACAAGTGGATTATTTTTTGCTTTTGAGTAAGATAATGTTTTTATAATTATAATTGTATGCATATATATCGGAAGAACAAAATTCTAACAGATTCATACTCTTTTTAGCTGTCCATTCTTAGCAATTCATATAACACCTGCTATACCAGTTATTGGTGGTTTATTATTTGTTTTTGTAATGTCTGCATTGTTCAGAACAAGTTTTAGTGATCCCGGGGTTATTCCAAGGGCAACACCTGATGAAGCTGCCTATATTGAAAAACAAATTGGTACGTATGAAATATAAGAAAAATAAATACATAATTTTTAAATTCGTAGTGTTATAATTTTATCTAATTTTATTTAGTATTAAAATTAATAAAAATTATCTTTTTACATGTTGGCTAAAGAGGTACCAAATAATGGTAATTCTAAAATGTACAGACCTCCACCTAGGACAAAAGAGGTATTAGTAAAAGGACAGCCTGTAAAATTAAAATATTGTTTTACTTGCAAAATATTTAGACCACCAAGGGCTTCACATTGTAGTTTATGTGACAATTGTGTAGGTATGTATATTTGTTAATTACTCATTTTGAAAGTTACTTTTATGAAAATACAAAAATATAATTATCATTTTAGAGAGGTTTGATCACCATTGTCCTTGGGTTGGAAATTGTGTTGGTAGAAGAAATTACAGATATTTTTATGCTTTTATTGTGTCCTTGGCATTTCTTTGTGTTTTTATATTTGCATGTGCCGTTACACATTTGATAATGCGTAAGTATCAATTCAAAAAGTGGAAAGTAACTCAGAAATAGTTATAATATGACCTCCAATTGATGATTATAGTTACAAGAGATGATAGACCATTTCTAGAAGCAGTAAGATTAACTCCTGGAAGTGTTGTTGTAGGAGTTATATGTTTTTTCTCTGTTTGGAGTATTCTTGGCCTTGCTGGTTTTCATACATATTTAACTACTAGTAATCAGACAACTAACGAAGATGTAAGTATTGTAAAATTGAAAATTGTCAATTATATAATTTTAAAATGTTAAAACAGTTTCAAGATAATTGTCATTTATAGATTAAAGGATCATTTTCCATTAAAAGAGGGCAAGAAAGTTTTAATCCTTATAGTCAAGGAAATATTTGCGGAAATTGTTTCTATGTATTATGTGGACCAGCACCGCCTAGTTTAATTGGTAATTTTTCATTTCATTTTTATGGCATGGTTTCTGTAAACGTAAATACTATTTAACGCGAAAATATCGATTTTTGTAGATCGAAGAGGTATAGTAACACCCGAATATCGTGCAGAGCAAGAAAAAGTTAGCGATGATAGTGTGATTACTAATAATAAAACATATGGTACAGTGAAAATTGTGCAACCACAGGTATTTGGATGTTTATTGAATTTACATCGAATTACTTACGCCATGTATATTTTTTATTTATATAAAATTGTTTTCTTTTTTATCGTTCTAGTCTAATGGGGCAACTGTTCAGGCAAATCCTAGCCCAGATCTTACGGGTTCTATGAACAATCTCGTTTCTGGCCAACATTCGCCACAAATTGAATCGATGAACGGTGAGTTAAGCCTTTTAAGGCATACTATCCGTTATCCCGAGGATCTTCCGAAGTACCCACGTCAATATATCAATGATACTTATGTTCCAACGTATCCCCTACAGCATTGTTTTCAGGATTCTGTAAAACATATAAAATATGATACTGATAGGGGAAATCCCGATTTTCAAAAATATCCATGTAGATGCGAGGAAAATATACATAAATATCCTCACAGGTGTAGAGAAGAGTATCACAGATGTTCGGATAATAATTTATTATATGATCAGTGTGTCGGTGATCAGAAATACGGTATCGATCTTCAAAAGTATCCGCAAAGGTACTCTGAAGATCCGATACGGCATAAAGTCGACGATAAAAGTATTTATACTGATCTTCAAAAGTTCCCGCAATGCTATTCGGAAGATCCATTACGAATTTCTCAGTCCCAGCAAACTCTTAAGTATAATAACCTAAGATGCACTGTTCATGGTTTAAAATATCCGATATCAAAGAATCTCTTGCCAACTGTTGTTATGTCTCGAATATTAGGGGCGGGGGGGATGCCAATTATTGGCCAAGCTGCAATTGGACTTGCAGTTAACAGATTTGGTTCAGGACCATTGACCAATACTTTCTCTTATGCTGAAAATTCTTTATGTCCTAGCGACGGTACTGAAGAAGATCTTTTAAATCGTAGATTTATCATGAGTTCAATGAGTGACAATGATGATATTTAATATTTTTCATAATAATTGCATTTTTAAAAATACTAATATAGCTATTCAAACGAAACTTGGATAAACGGCCATAGAGTATTTATTAGGGAAATTCTTTTAGCGTGTTAAAATCAAAATAACATAAGTTTTAATGTTTTAATTGTTCATTATTAGTAGCTTACAATATACCAACCTTTAAATATGTATGTATATTAGCGAAAATAATGATATATAAGATAATATACATATATTAGTAACATTAACAAAGATAATTACTATTATCATGGTTGTTCATGTTTCATCGTGCTATATCTTATACAAATCTTTATGAATGAAAACATTCAAGTTGAATTTGATTGTTATCAACAGAGATTTATTTATTTTTCGACTGTTCAATTTGGTACTGAGCACATGGATATTTTTTTTAATGAAAAAAAAAGAAAAAAGATGTTAATATCCTTGTTATCGTGGTATATATCCTGACTGAAAAAAGGACTGAACTGTTAATTTCATTGCAGTTTCTAATACTAATATGTGAACATAGTTACTTGCTTTTATAGTACGGTTGTATTAGTGAAATGTGCTATATTTAATTTCACGAGTTATTTTTTATACTAATCTTTAATACGGTAAATTAATCTAGGTGTAGATCTGATCCATTATTATGCATATAGATTTACATTCTTTATTGTTTAATCATATTTCTACATGATTGAATAAATTGTATTTCTTTGTTGTTTAAAATTACGTCCTGTTATCGAGGGCTCAGAGCATACCGTTTGGTAAGTTAATTTTGTTTTATTCCATTCATTATTGTGTGTATGTTTAATATGAATGAATTGGTATTTATTAATAGCTGTCAATAAACACTTTACACTCAATGTGTACTTCCCACACTTTTAAAGACACTAATTTTAGAATGTTATATCAATTCAAAGGTTTATGGATTGTGACTAATTTATTAGTTTATAATTATCTGGAGTTTTATTATGGGCACTGGAATCATGAAAATACGTGTATATAAATATACATATGTTTGTATATGTACAAACAAATACGCACATATTTAATGTATAAATTTAAAAGGATATTTTATAATTTTATATCTGTATGTTGATACAAAAAATGACATACATTGTAAGACAATTAGTACATAACTTTTTCATTGTCACTTTTCACTATTCTAATTGGACACTTGTATGAATAGGAAATGGATTTATATGACACATCAATGCCTGGGACATTTATTTTACCTATTGCAGTGTAATATCAGTTTATTTGTTTATGCAACAAAGATACACAGCCAGTGCTGCACTTTTGCAATGAGTTGCATAATATAGTTTTTTGTTGCTAATGAGCGTTTATAACGGCTTTTTATTGAAGTTTAATACCAATTATTGAAGTTCTAATATTTTTCGTACATTATACATGAAATGTATATAAATTTCAAATCGTTTAGATTATGTAATTATTGTTAGAAATTTGTTTTTAGGTAGCACCACGAACAGTGTGAGCCAACTTGTTACCAATGAAGTACCACTAGCGTCACTTAATATAGCTCCAATTGATATTGATGAAATTGCTCCGCTACCTCCTCGGCAGAGTGTTGTGGTTTCGTCCACGTTGGATACGTCCTCTATACCTTCGGTAACGGTAACAACACCTTTGTCTGCATCCAGACTTAGATTGTTACAAGATACCACTATGATAGAATCTGCTTTAGACTTAGATTCATTGGAAGACGCGAGTGTTGGTAGAGGAAGTCAAGCAGGGCTTATAAAGATAGGAGCAGTATAATTATTAAACTTACACTTTTTATCTAATTAGATTCATCAATTTTTAAAATCATTGACGCTTATTGAGAGTAGTGCAGGTTAAATTATGTATTTTGTTTGAAATTCAATATTAATCATGTACTTTATGATGTACAAAAATAGTATAAGATATAATTGTTACATGGTTTGCAGTCAATTTTTATAACTTCATTTATATAACTTTGCATTAATCGAAAGCTTGATAAGACCTTAATATTTATTTTATTTAATCTGCACTATTTATTCGTTACATTTATCATTGTTAATTCCATTCCAGCCATTCACATCAATTTTCTTCATCATATGAAGTTAGTAACTGAGAATATTCTCTACTTGCAATGTAATAGTTATGTATAAAAGAAAGATTATGAAAATATGGTGACTTACCTACTATGATATTCTTAATATTATAAATAATTATAGAAAAGATACGTGTGTTAAGAAAATTGTACTACTTAATTGTTCTAATATGAATTTATACATTTTTCTTTTTTTTTTGTTAACACATGCTCCAATTCTTTCATTTTTATAACAAAATATATTAAACTAATAACTTTCACTTCCAAGGAAAATAAATTCTACGCGTTTAAGTTTTAATTCGTGTACAAATTATATAATTAGAAAACGTTTGTACGCATTTTACGTTGAAACGTTACAGCTAAAAGAAAGAACTTTTATGAGTTAATTATTTAATTTTAATTTTTCGTATTGGTCAAATATTATATATTTTACTCAATTTACTATGTACAGTGTAAAGAATTTTGTAAATACAGGAATTTTTATAAATTTTAGTACAGGTTTGCAAGTATTTAAAAAATTCGTTAAAGGAATGTGAATTGTACCAAGCATTTAAAAAATATAAGTACCACTGCCTAGTTTACGAATAACTCGTGTACCAACATTGCATGTCATTATTTAATTTAATGTAATCAGGAAGTAAACATTATTTATATAATTATTGTAAAAAAAGAAAGAAACGACACTGCTGTCATTTTATCTTATAAGGTTTGCCATTATATTGATTTTGGGAGTATTGCCTTTTTGTACATAATATGCGTGTATGATACTCTATGTATATATTGTGTAGATGTTATTATATTAAAATAATATACTAAAGTTAAAAATATATTAACATGTTATATCAAATTATACCTGCTTAAACAGTCTTCAATTATAAAGAAGTTATTTTGAACGTATAAAGATTCTTTTTATTCAATCATTTGTTTTAATCCATTGTAAACATTTACAAAAATATTTAATCGTGACATAAAATATTTAAATGAAATAGTTAATATGTTATATATTTATAACATTTATATCTTCTATAATAAATATCAATAATTTAATACTTTTACAGAATAATTTACAAACAACATGCTTTTTCAAAATTTTAATGTATATAAGTATATGAACATGATAATATCACATTTATTTATCAACTTTGCCATGTTCAGATTCTATACTTTATGTATTAAAGTTCAACATAAACCCATACTTTTTATACATCCGATTTCATATTAATAAAATTATGTATTACGATAGAAAAAATCACAATTAAGATTGCAATACTGAAACCTGTAACATATATTCTAGCTTTACAACTTCCAGATGTATCTTTACTAAGATCAGTGGGTTTCATATCAATTTCGCTTTGACAGTAAAATTCTGTAGGATCTATTTAACAAATGTATATTATAGTATATGATCAAAATATATAATTATTTATATTATATATAGTTATATAATATTTACCGGCTTGGAGTTCTATATCCTTTTGAACATTACTTTCTTGAACGTCTAAATCAAGAAGTTCTTGTAATGATAAAAGAGCTTCTTGAGGACCTTCACCAGGAAACAAGTAGTCTGATAATGTTATTTTACTTTCTGGTAATGCTATTAATACTCTTCTTGGAGGTTCGTGTAATGTTATATTTTCTAAAAATGAATATAAAAACGGATAAACATTTTATCACATATCTCTTCAACAGTTTACGAAATGTACCTTCTGGAGATCCATTTTCTTCTTCGATTAAACTATCCCAATGCATTTCTAATCTACTTGCTAATGATCTTATAATATCTTGTTTTATTGCTGTGTTAGCTTCTTCGATATTTGCTTTCTGATGAACAAAAGTTCTACTCACTAATTGTCCTATAAGTCGTATCGATGCACTGCATGGCTTTGTCCTTATATCCAAGTTAATATCTTTCTCTTGCTAATAATCCACAAAATAAATTGTGTTATATCTATTTAATGAGTCATAATGTAATTTTAATGCATTTGGTAAAAATACTTTAACTAATATTTAAAATGTTATAGAATAATTTCATACAAAAATTTAAGAGCCATTAACAACATTAGCAGCATTAATTAAAAGCATTAATTTCATATAGATACAAACACTTACACATGGAATGTATAAATCAACCTGTATTAGCTTATCATTAGCATTTTTTTCACTGTTTTTACATGTTTTATCATCATTTTTGTTTTTACTAATTATTTCCAATGTATCCTCTGATGATCTAATTTCTCCTTCAATGACAATAAGAGCAGATTCAATTATATCTGATACATTTTTTAAAATACTCTGTAAAATTCAATTATGCTGTTTATGTTTATATTTTACACGAATATTTCTATAATGTCTGTTTTACACAACCAATACCTGTAGTTGCTTTTTGAGGGTTTCTGGATCTTTATCAGCAGCAACAAGAAACAAACGATCAAAATCTACAAGAGCTTCAAGTTGATGCCATTTGGTTGGTTTTGCTTGAAATTTCCATTCTGTTGGTTTTAACATTCCAGTCTTATTGGTTTCTACAGATTTACAAGTATATTTTTGTGTAATGCTATTTAAACTTAAGATAAGATGCTCTTCATTACTATTTCCACAAAGATATTTATTGTACGACAAATTTTTATGAATTGCTGCAAGAATAGATCTAAACTTCTGTATATTAGTGTTATTATTCATGACATCTTCTGGACCAACAATAAATGTACCAAGAACTTGCATTCCACCAGGTAACATTCTTGTAACCTTTAAATTAAATTAACATATTAATACAGAAATAAAAAATGTTTAATATTTTAGCTTTTAATTAAACATAAATGTTGACATACATGTTTTGCATGATCTGCAACCCAATTTTCAGGTATATCTTTCACTGATTTAATGTAGCTTTCAGTAGAATCTTGATGAGTGTTGGTTGTAGAACTAATCAATGTTTCTTCCACTACATTTTTACCAAGCGGAGGTGGTGTTTTTGCTAGATGAACAATGTAATCTTTTTGCCCAGCACTCTGAAATTTTACTTCCAATATAGATAATCTTTAATATATCATAGAATTAGGCACTGCAATGGTAAAAAATGACCAAATTTTAGATCAAAAATTTTTTAGAATTTGCATGTTATTATTGGGAATGAATTTCTTTTCCACTCAGTTCTAAGATTGATCATTTTTTATTGTTGCTCATTTAATTTCGCAAATAAATTGATAAACATTTCTTGAAAATATTATATATATATTAGTGGAAATAATATTGCATTATACTGATTAACAGGTACATATGTTAAGTGAGTTGACGTTAAATTGAAACATACAAAATTCGAACCTGTCCCAAAATTAATCCTATTGTATATTCATCTGGTTTTGCTAAAGATGTTAGGTAAGTATGAAGACGTTCTTCGGCATATACAGTTCGCCCCATTATTTCAAATACACAGTTTTATTAGGACTATACCGTTATCACTAATCACGCTACAAGACGGTACACGTCCTCCGTTCAATCACTGACTGTTTAACGAAAGACAGTATCCATCACAATTATCATACATCATATAGCGCTACTATCGCTTTGTCATGTATAATACGCAGCCAGCCAACTATTATTTTGAAATATGTACAAAGCGATCGTAGCGCTCTCACTTTATGGTAAATTTTGCAAACATATTTGGTATATATAAATATATTTAAACTATCTTCAATCAATATTTTAAATCGTGTAATTAAATTTTTCATATAATACAAATTTATATTAATTAGTAATAAAAAGGTCTGTCCTATAATATAATGTAAGTGTAACGATCTCATGTAAACAGGGTTTGAAAGATTTTGGCGGTACAACCAGCATTATCATGTCTCGTACTTAAGTGTTTTCTATTTAGTTGTGAAATTATAAAGAAGCGTGTTGGTTTGCAATTATTTCTGATGTTACATCTTTCTTACGCTTGTTGGAGTTTGCACAAAAAGAATTGATATTAAAGAAAGACGATAAGTTGTGAACAGAACGTTAATAAACGTAATAAGTTTTATTCAATATGATATCCTTTAGCTTACGAAATGCTGGAACTTATGAGAGAGAGAAACAAACAAAGGTTGAAGATATAGAAGTACAACAAATATCTTTAAATAATTGTATCGTTGACGAAAGTGAAAATACAGGTAATGTATTCAAATGTAATTTAGAAACAATGTAGCAAAGTTCTAGATAATAAAATAAAATCTAATTTTCACTCTCTAGTGATTGAAAATATGATAATTCAAGAAGCAAGCACTGATAGGAGAAAACTGCGCAATGGAAAATATGTTAATGTAGAAATATCTAGCTTAAATAAAATTAATGGTGATACTACAAAAAATCGTTCACCACAACAGAAGATTCAATCAAAAAAATCCAGCAAAAGAAGAAGTAACGAAAGCGAAATTCTGGAATCAAAGGTTCCTATGTTAATAGAAGATAATACAGTAATGCCTGATATATCAAATACTAAATTAAAGGATGAACAAGAAGATTCAAGTGATGAATCTGAAACTAATACACTTAAAAAGACCAAAACAGACAATAATAATATACAAATGAAAGAATCTATAATATCACAACAAAAACCTATTAATTTCCATCAGAAATGCGAATATTGTTGTCAAAAATTAACAAGCACAGATATCAAAATATATCCTGGTCATCCTAATGGAGCCGTAGAGGAAATGATTGCATTAACAGATCCTAAATTATCTTTATTTACAGGAGAAGAAACTATGTTTTATGAAGGTGATGAAAGGCCACAAAATAAAATAACTCATTTTTGTGTATATGATAAAAATGGACACTTATGTCCTTTTGATACTGGTTTAATTGAAAAGAATGTTATACTTTACTTTTCTGGTTACATGAAACCTATTTATGAAGAAAACTCATCTCCAGAAGGTGGTATGCCTACAAAAGATATAGGTCCAATAAATGAATGGTGGGTGTCAGGATTTGATGGTGGTGAATTAGCATTGATAGGATTCAACACACCATTTGCAGAATATATATTAATGGAACCAGCTGAAGCATATGCACCATTTATGGATTCTGTGAAAGAAAAAATTTATATGAGCAAGATAGTTATAGAATTTTTACTGGATGAAATTAATCCTACTTACGAAGATTTATTACATAGATTGCAAACGATTGTTCCACCAAAAGGATTATCTAGGTTCACAGAAGATTCTTTGTTACGTTATGCACAATTTATTTGTGACCAAGTTATTTCCTTTGATGCAGCAGCAAAACCAGAAGATCCTCTATTGATTACAAGTCCATGTATGCGAGCATTGATAACGCTCGCAGGTGTAACGTTAAAGAAAAGAATTGCATTACGTAGAACCCACTCAAAAGATCAAAAGAATAAGAAGGTTACTTGGACTAAAGCCACGACTACAAAATTAGTTAATAATATGTTTGAAACATTCTTTTCTGATCAAATAGCTACAAACGGTAATAAAGAAATAATGGGACCAAAAAGACAAAGATGTGGAATATGCGAAATTTGTCAACAACCAGACTGTGGAATCTGTGCAGCTTGTAAAGACATGATTAAATTTGGTGGATCTGGAAAAAGCAAGCAAGCTTGCAATAGAAGAAGATGTCCAAATATGGCTATACAAGAAGCAGATGATTCAGATGCAGAAGATGATGATCTTAATGATATGCCAATAGAAAATACAAAGATCACTCAAAAAATGATTTTAAAAGAATTTAAACATGTAGAGAAAGAAATTACATGGATAGGAGAACCAGTTATAGATGATGGTAGAAGAACATTTTATAACTCAGTTATGGTAACTGACGAAAAAATAAAAGCAAATGATTATGTATTAATTGAATCAAATGATCCTACTGTTCCATTACAAGTAGCTAAAGTTATGTATATGTGGGAGGACAAAAGTGGTGCTAAATTGTGTCATGCAAATTGGTTTAGAAGAGGCAGTGATACTGTACTTGGTGAAACATCAGATCCTTTAGAACTGTTTTTACTTGATGAATGTGACAATGTACCATTCACTTCAATAAAGTCTAAAGCTACTGTTCTTTATAAAGCCAGTCCCAACAATTGGAGTGAATTAGGTAATTACATTATTTATTATGTAAGGTATTATATATTATATACATAATATTTATTACTTATGTTTCAGGAAATACGGATATACCATTAGAAGATGAAATACAAAATAAAGATGGAAAAACATTTTTCTATCAAAAAAAGTATACCCCAGAAACAGCTCGTTTCGAAGATCCTTCTCCAGATCCTATATGCCCACGAAAAGAAATCAGTCATCGATTTTGCCCTGCTTGTGTGCGGTTTACTACATTACAATGTCACTATACACCAAAGGTTTTTGATCGGGGAGAAGAAAAAAGTAATAAAGAAGTAATATATAACACGGTAAAATATAAAGGCGAAGATTTTACAGTTGGGACAGCTGTATTTTTAATGCCAGGAGCTATAAAGTATAAATATACATCTATAAATCACATTTCTACGAAACCAAAGAAAGGAAAGGTAGATGAAGATATGTATCCTGAATATTATCGAAAATCATCAGATCACGTGAAAGGATCAAATTACGATACGCCTGAACCATTTCACATTGGTTATATAAATGCAATATATGCAACAACTAATAGTCAGTTAGTTGCATCCTCTGAAATATGGATTAAAATAAATAAGATGTATCGACCAGAAAATACACATAAAGGACTTACACTGATGCAACAGGTTGATCTTAATATGGTATATTGGAGCGATGAAGGTAAAATATTATAATAGATATATTCACTTATAAATTACACACACACATTAATAAATCGAATTTTAATTTAAACATTTTAGTTTGCGACGTCAGATTTTCAGATGTGGCAGGAAAATGTTATTTGATGTATTTAGAAAATTTAGATCAATCTGCAGAAGAATGGACTGCTATTGGTCCCAATCGTTTTTACTTTTCACAAGCTTATAATGCTTCAGAAAAAACTTTTGTTGATCCGCCAAATCATGCTATGAGTATTGGAAAATCTGGGAAAGGGAAAGGGAAAGGAAAAGGAAAAGCAAAGTACAAAAATAAACAGTTAGAAACTAATGATAATAAGAAAATAATTAATAAACCTGTAGATTATTGCACTGTACCAAAAAAATTGAAGACGCTAGATGTTTTCGCTGGTTGTGGTGGTTAGTGTAAAACTTAATATTTTCGTTTTTTAAGCACTGATTGGTTTCTTTAAATTAAAAGTTTTATCGTAGGATTATCCGAAGGATTGAGACAAGCTGGTATTATAGACAATCAATGGGCGATTGAAAAAGATGAACCAGCTGCATGTGCGTATCGACTTAATAATCCTAATACAACAGTGTTCTGTGAAGACTGCAATGTACTTTTGCGAAAAGTTATGAATGTAAGTATAATTATTATTATAGACTAAGAAAATTCTAACAAATATATACACATACGAATTTTATAATGTTAATATAGGGCGAACTTCGTGATAACAGTGGACAGCGTTTGCCTCAAAAAGGGGAAGTAGAATTATTATGTGGTGGACCACCTTGCCAAGGTTTTAGTGGCATGAATCGTTTTAATTCACGGCAATACTCATTATTTAAGAACTCTTTAGTAGTATCATGTTTGTCCTATTGTGATTATTATAGGCCAAAATTTTTTATTATGGAAAATGTTAGAAATTTTGTATCTTTTAAAAAAAGTATGGTACTCAAGTTAACATTAAGGTGCCTTGTACGAATGGGTTACCAATGCACATTTGGTATTCTACAAGCTGGAAATTATGGTATTCCGCAAACAAGAAGAAGGTGAAAATGAATCTACCTACATTAATTACATGTTTATCTTTTGTTACTTAACGTTTTTAATCCTCAGTTATAAAATTTTAGATTGATAATATTAGCTGCTGCTCCTGGAGAAATTCTTCCAAAATATCCAGAACCAACTCATGTGTTTAGTAAACGAGCATGCCAATTAAGTGTTATTGTAGATAACAAAAAAGTAGGATACAATTATTATTTGCATTTCAATTATTAAATTATATATACAAATTTCTTAATATTTTTATTTCTTGATAGTATTCATCGAACTGTGATTGGACAGAGTCAGCACCGTATAGAACAATCAGTGTTCGTGATGCGATGTCTGATTTACCTAATATCCGAAATGGATGGAATAAGGAAGAGATTGCTTATGGTGATGAACCAATATCTCACTTTCAAAGAAAAGTAAATTGCTAAGTACTCATGTAATATAGATACAAAAACATTTATTTATTAAATATTTTACATTTATTTATAGGTAAGACCCAAAGAACCTGATGCTATATTAAGAGATCATATTTGTAAAGATATGGCACCTCTCGTTGAAGCACGAATAGCACATATTCCAACTGCAAGCGGATCTGATTGGCGAGATTTACCAAATATTGCAGTACGTTTAAGCGATGGAACATATTCAAAAAAATTGTGAGTATATTTAATATCTAAATTTATATATAATTCAGTTTTAAATGTTTAGTTTGCAACTTGCAGTATTATTTGTTAAACTATGATAATAATATGTTTATGTTATAGAGAATACACGCATCATGATAAAAAATCAGGTAAAAGTTCCACTGGAGCTCTTCGTGGAGTATGTAATTGTTCTGCGGGCAAAGTATGTGATCCGATGGATCGACAGTATAATACTTTAATTCCTTGGTGCTTACCTCACACTGGAAAACGTCACAATCAGTGGGCAGGTTTATATGGTAGATTAGAATGGGATGGATTTTTTGGTACTACTATCACTAATCCAGAACCTATGGGTAAACAGGTACATGCTTATTTTTTTCGTATTAAATCATCCTATATTTAAGGTCCATTTGTGAATTCAATTTCTTAATTTGTTAATAGGGCCGCGTTTTACATCCCGAACAAACAAGAGTTGTGAGCGTAAGAGAATGTGCCAGATCACAAGGTTTTCCAGACTCTTTCCGATTTTATGGAAACATACTCGATAAACATCGTCAAATCGGAAACGCAGTCCCACCACCATTAGGTGCTGCTTTGGGTTTTGAGATTAGGAAATGCTTAACGACTGAAAATATTGATCAATCCGAAAAAAATTAAATGACTTTAGCAATTGATAACATTTTAAACATCGTGATAATTAAATATTACACTCAAGTTTAATACTAATACAATAAGTTATAGATTATTTTTTTATCTACATGTATTTATCATAATGTGTTCAATGAAAATATGTAGATGCTTTTATTTTGTACATGGTTACAAGTATTATGTAATACTTACGCAGTATGCAATATGCAATACTAAAATTATAAAATGGAATTAAGAAGTCAGAAGCAGTATTTTAAATTAAACGATTAAAATCTAAATAAGTCGTACGTATTGAGAGCTTGGTATATGTACATATTGTATCTTTTTATAAATATAAGTTGAAGATAACATTGTTTATCGATTATTTTTAGAAGAGAAACTATGACAAATAAAGTTTTCAGACAACATAAGGAATGTTATAATATAAAAATTTATAATTATTTTTATGTATTTTAATTTTATACAAATGCACAAAATTAATTCCATATTTCAATTACATACAAAGTATAATAAATTTCTTTGTAACACATATAAATAATGTAAATAATTTTGATCTCATCCCTAGTGATACTTCAAATTCTTATCAGCTGCATGCTGTGATGATTATTATTGATAAACAGGGAATTTGGGAATGTTAGAACTTGAAGAATTTGAAAATTGAAATATTTGAGAACTTTGCAATAAAGAAATTTCTAATATGTAAATATTTAAATTCTTTAAACTTCTAAACTTTCTAATTTACAAATTTTCAAATTCTCAAATGTCGAAATTTTCATATTTGTAAATTTGAAACTAAAATTTCTATGGATTTTTAACACGTCATCATTTCATGGTGCACATACCGTGCATACTAACGCATCATGAGTTCTTCGGCGGGCACTTGATTTGTTCATCGCTGATTTAAAAGAGTAATACTCGGATTACATGTTTGAATAATTTAAATAATATTTAGAAGATCTTTTAGTGTCAATATGTGGGCAGATACTATTTTAATCGTATTTATTAGTATCTGCACAGCTTTATTAGGAGAAGGTAAAAATTGTTTTCGTTATACATTGTTTTCTTAACTTTGAGGTTATTTTCGTATTTTCATATTATTTTGAAATTGTTCGTAGGTTTAACATGGTTAATGGTTTATAGAACAGAGAAATATCAGAAATTGAAATCCGAAGTAGAAAAACAAAGTAAAAAGTGTAAGTTGCTGATTGATAATGGTGTCAAATGAAATTGGATTATGAATACTTTGTCATCAACACTGAATATTTATTAATGGCAATTGTATGCAATATATTTTAGTGGAAAAGAGAAAGGAAGCACATGGGGATTCGTTAGATAAACAGCAAAAGAAAAAAATTGAACGAGAAGAAGAAAGATTAAAAAATAATAACAGAGATTTATCACTCGTAAAAATGAAATCAATGTTTGCAATTGGTTTTGCATTTACTGCTCTTTTAAGCATGTTCAATAGCATTTTCGATGGTAGAGTTGTGGCAAGATTGCCTTTTGTTCCAATTAGTTGGATACAAGGTTTATCTCATAGGAATCTTCCAGGAGATGATTATACAGAATGTTCATTTATTTTTCTTTATATACTTTGCACTATGAGCATTAGACAGGTAAAGACATATTTTTCATTTGTGCTTATATCTATTTTAATTGAATTTTTATATCATATTTCTAAAATGAAAGAAATTCTGATTTTGTATTTTACCTAACTATAACATTTTTGAAAAATTTAAAACAGATGTTGTTATTTACAGAATATTCAAAAACTACTTGGATTTGCTCCATCTAGAACAGCGAGTAAACAAAGTGGAAGCATTTTTGGCCCTCCACCTCAACAATTTAAATAAACTTAGAATTACTTAAATTAATTAAATATTTCTCATTCTATTTTAATTAACGAATGATTGATATCGAAAGAGATAAATTTTCATATAGATTAAAAGTGGAGCTTAATATATTATAATATATACTTGATGTGTATATTACCTTTTTGAATACACAGTTCAATATACATACTATGTATATTTAATACTAATGTCTTTAATTTGTATATAATATATTGTTTTATTGACTATTAAAGAATTGTTGAGAAGTAATTGTTTAAACATGTAATTGTTAGATGTATAATGGAAAGTATGATTTTTATAGAAATATAAAAATGTAAAGATAATCGTAAATATTTAAAAGTATTAATGAAAAGATAATAAAATGTTTAAATATATTGTAAAGGGAGTCTTTTAATTGGTAGAGTAACTGCAGTATATTTTAGAAAATAGGTATGACTCATGTATTCCATCAAGCAGTTCTTATACAACAATCAATGTTATATACAAACATAACAATCAATCATATACAAAAAAATAACCACTACCTTTAATTCGTAAAAAATATTTAATACAATGGTATGCTAGCGATGGCGTTTGTCGAATACATGTTCAACTTCACATGTGAAAAGGTATTCTACAAACATCAGATCGTTTTGCATTTCACTATTTCAAATTATACATACACGTCTTTACTAAAAACTTGCTTTCTTTTATATTATTACATATTATTTAAGCCTAAAACAGTCTCTTGTTATTAGAGCTAGCGAGATTTTATACAAAATGGTACAATTATAATATTTACAATCCATCTACATACACGACTAAATGTAAGATATCTTAATTTAATAAAAAATTATTTAACTTATTATTTGAACTTTTGGTGTTACAATATTCCGTTGTATATTACCCTCGATTCATTTCAACAGTATTTTAATTACATACATATATTCATTAGTAGAAAGCGATTAGACACCCATGTGGCAATCTGAAAGACAAATGCTTCTCTTAAATTGGAATTTGCACTTTCTGCTCATTATAGCGTCATACACTTTGAAATCATCACTCGTCATGCCAATAAGATTAAAATCTACGACGATCCCGTACATTTTAGTTTTTATTATAATTACCTCAACCATATTTTCGGCAGTGGCTACTCTCTGTAAATTATGAACGAAAAAGGAAGACATGTCAATCGAGATTTTGTTCTACGAGACTCCAATTATTAATATGTTAAGAAAACAGATAAATAAAAAGTATCTTTAATATCATTTCAGACTTCATTAAATATCTGTTTAAAATTATAATAAAAAGTAACGTGTAGGAACCTCTTGCCGTCCAGCAGCCGACGAACCTATTTGTTTTTGCTTTCATTATTATTTTGAATTCAAAGCAGCTTTCGATATTAAAATTCTGCACGATATTGTTCATAAAAAATAAACCTATCACGGAATTTTTTTCTTGTAATATTCACTTTCCATATTACACGATGCAAAAGAATCGAAAGTTATTGTATACCATTCAATCTTGAGAAAATATACGTGTATAAATGTCATATTATCTGCCTGATTCTTTGCATAATTAATAGAAAATTGCACGTTATAATCAATTTCCTCGACTAATGTAAGCTTGTGTCGAATATAATTTGATATTTTTCATACGATCTCGTTCCCATACGATTTTTATTCATTCTTGTTGGTTCACTTTAAGTAGAATGAACATTCATATTATGCTACCCACGGAAATTCCAATAAATCCTTTGATCACTTCAACTATTTTCAAAACGGTGGACAGTTCACTCCGGGATGAAGATACTGACATTTATCACCAACCCGACAGTAACCATTTTTCGAAAATTGTCTGCACACAGGAGGTTGCTTTCCACTTCCTCGCCATCCGCCACCTCCTCTCCATCCGCCTCTTCCAGGTGGCCCCCCACCACCTCTGTACCAGCCAGGTCCAGGAACTCCTCTACCTCTGCCGTGCATTGGGCCACCACCTCTGGGACCTTGAAAGTTAGGCCCAGGACCGTACAAAGGGCCAGGTGGTCCTTGAAAATTATTTGGATTCATGTTATTGAATCCCATGTCTTCTGGACCCATCATACCATAACCTTCTTGTTGTTGATTATACATAGGCGGTGGTCCTAACATTCCGGGCGGTACCATTGGACCACCTTCCATTCCCGGCGGAAATGCATTTGGCATATTTCCCATGGGATTCATTCCCATTGCATCAGGGACGACAACTTTTCCATCTCCAGTCCTCCAACCTCCTCCTCCGGCAGACATTGGACCTCCCATTTCTGGGCCTAACGGGCCCATGTGAGATGGTGGTATCATCTGCTGAGACATTGGAGGCATTGGTCCCATTGATGCTTGAGGACCCATAGGCGCCATTACTGGCTGTTGATTATGGGGAAACGAGGAATAATGAAAGTTTGAAACTGGAGGTGTCTGAGGTTGCAACTGCGGTTTTGGTTCTGGCCACGGCATGGAAGTAAAGTCTTTCTCGCTTTCTTTATTTCCTGTGAGGTCGTCCAAAGGAATGATTTTGGGTTCGCTATATACATGGTGACGCTCTTCATCAGGCTCCGCTGCAGAGTCTGGAATCCTACAATTCAAACATATTATATAAGAAAACCATTTTACTTTCAGATAGAACATTTTAAGTAATCATGTTTTGTGATACTCTGATCAATAAGTACACTCCATGTGTTAGATTGTTCTTTGGCTTAGAGTATCTGCTTTTTTTACTGTAGCATGAGTATTATTATTCACATGATTATAAAAATGAATATTCATGTGTTATAACATGCAATTTATCAAATCTTTTACTACTTTATAAAACATATAAATTCGTATAAAGATTAATTTAAAAAGCTATACATGTAACTATTCGACGATTGAAATGTATACTTACATGCTTCGGTTGAAATATAGAGCTTGTAAAATGCCTTTCTCCCGAGCATATTGGATATCTTTCTCTCTGCTATCTTTTCCGGGCTCTACTAAGGCAGGAGGTAGATCGATCGGAATTAAAGGTTTCCACCTTGTTCTTTCCTCCATCAAGTCTTCAGTACCTATAAAAAATGTTAAATTTTATTCCGGTATTGTAAATAAGTAAAATATAGTAGAAAATGTTTGATTATGTATAACATACTTAATTTTCTGGCCATTTGGAATGCTTCCCTCTCGTTTTGTTTTTCCATTTGTTTCATATCAGTGAACGTTTTCGTCACGTTCACCCTTTCTGTTTCATCCAACTCGAAGTAACGTACGGATTCCAAATCCGTTTTCCATTTCAATACTTTCTTCGGTCCTTTACGTTTCTGAAGCAATAAAACGCTCCTCAGTCCATCAACATAACGTATTTCAGGATAAGCACCGACGTTCTCTTTCTTTGCAGAATCTGACATGGAAGACGTATCCTCCGGAGAATCGGAAGTCTTATCTTCTACATCGTCGTCCGGTGTAGGTGCTGAAAAAGCAATAGAACATTTTCATATACACGATGAAAAAAATATATTCAACAGTGTGTTGTGTGAATGGATATTTCATAAATTATGATCGCCGTATAGTAATCGACCGTCTGAGGGTCGGAAAACAAATCACAGAACTTACTATTGCTTCCATCATCATCAACGTCCGCTTTAAATACTCTATTTTCTTTTTGATCATCGGACGTTTCTTCTTTCTCTTTCCTAGCATCGTCGTCCGAATTCTCTTTCTCTTTTTGCTCCTTATCTTCGTCTGTTTCCAAAGTGTCTTGGTAAAACTGCAAGAAAAAGCGTGATTTTAAACGAATGCAATATTGTCAAATAATTTTTCGATAAGCATAAAATTAATACCAAATAAAGTCTTTTCTTGATTATTATTAATAATTATGTGAAATTAAACAATTTAACGGTATAATTTATTCGTATATCAATGAGTTGATTGTTTATTAAATAAACAAACGAAAATGTATTGATATTACAAGAATTGTAATTAATAGTTTTATAGTTTAATAATTATACGCACCTTAAAGTTAGGCTTGACAACAACAGGTGATTTTTCATCGGCACTTGGTGGTGAGGTGGGTGGAGGTGTAACATCACGATTATCGTTACTGGCAGTTTCCTGTTTCTTCGCTTCCGTGGGACCGTCTTTCGTGATGGATGTTCGCCTCTTCCTCTTCCTCGGTTCTTTACTTTTCGTCGATGCAGTCAAAGCATCCATAAACATATCACTTTCTTGCAAAACCATCGCTGAAAAAAAAAATAATAATCACCTATTAATTAAAATAAAAGAGGACAACAGAAGTCTAATTGCGAAAGAAAAACATTGATATATTAATTATCTTATCATAAAAAATTGTTGCGCTAACATGATTACATTCGAAGTAGTACAACTGTTAATTAATATCGGATATAAATATGTATATTTTAATAAAGAAATTTTTATTTCGGTATAAAAATAGGTTTCCCGCTATGTTCCCCAATTCGAATGTAACGCGATAAAAACAATAAATGTTCTCCTAACGCGATAATCCTGTAAAGTAAACTTTAATTATAAAATTTCATTTTGGTAAATTGTTCCTAAAAAGTTGCAAACGATTTATACATTAACAAAGTTGCGTGAACATTGATAAACACTTAATGATCAAACTGAAACTAAGTAAAGATTTTTAGCGCAGAACGGATGAAGACATCTATAAATCTGTAACAAAATAAAAGTAGTTATTGTTTTTATATCATATTAAAATTGGAAAATCAAATTATTATCATGACGCAATCTTCGATAAAGTATATTTTAAGAATACACGAATACATTATGGTATATGGTTTAATATTCGGGTTTAATATCGATAAATAACGATAAGTTAAATAATCATAAATGTCTTATGAAACAAATAAATCGATATAATCATTATAATTCAAAGTTTCAAGCAAAGATAAACGCGCACCCGATTCGTATTAACATCGTTCAAAGTAAGTACGTAAAATTGTGACGAACAAAAGGTGTAAATATCAATGTCGAAAACACTATAAATGCGTGTTTTTTGTTTACAATCTACATTCGAACACGTTTTGTTATCTGCAACAAGGTTTTCCTTTTGTCATTAATCAGAAACATAAAAAAACAGCGATCGTTCAATCGACACTAAAAGCATTTCGCTCCTAAAGCGCGATATATTTTTCAAATCTTCTGCGATGCGTAAATGCGGGAACGCATTAATTATCATATAAATTTATAGTTTCAGTGATACGCAGAAACAAAAAGTTGAACTTTTGTTTAATGATCAATATATATTTAAATGCTTCGTATAACATTTTTCTAGTTTTGTCGTAGTACGTTATTCAAAGATTTTTTTTTAAATAATTTTTACACAAATCAACAAGAATCAGTGGCTACGAAAAACATGAAAACTTGATGTCCAATTTTCGTTTATAACAAATAAATGTTACGCGATAAGATTTAAGAAAATTCAAGAAAAAAGATATCGAATCGATGATAAAATACATTTATAATCGTTGAAACGCATTTGATAGAAGTAATAATAACAAACTGGGGAATAATATATGGGTTTTAATTGTACGGCTCCAATTTTATTTCCATAAACCTTTAAAATCACGCACGTTAGTCGTTTGCTTCGTTTCAAACGCGTTCTGCAGAAGTCGTACATTCAACTAGTTTATTAATAATAAATAAATAAACATTTAGTTTCGTTTTATAATAATTACTTCGAACGTGTACAGTCTTTATTCGAACAATTATTCAAATTTTACGCAATCGGATCAATTTAAAGTTGTTTCCTTCTTTTTACGTCTTTTCATATTTCAAGAGCAGCAACAAAGATTAAAGAATAATTATTTTCCTCGACAAAGAAATTATTAAAAATTCGTAAATAACAATAACTGCTGAATATTCACAAAAAATAAATAACAACGTAAACATAATTACAATAATATAAATAAAATTTAAATATAATAGTACATACTACATTTAGGACAACTATTTTAATTCGAATTAGACGTACAAAAATTAATATTAACATTTTATTTTGAATTACTATCTTGTAATAAGATAAAATGCTAACAAACGCATACATATTTTTAAAAAAGCGTTTTCTGTATTTATAAAAAAGGAATCGAATAAAAGAAAGTATAAATAGTAGCTGAAATAATAAGGTAAGCTACTTGATTTGTTTAATATCTTTTTCAAGTTCAAATTGAAACACCGCACGACGAGAAAATCGTCGACGAATGGCGCGGATCTAAATATGTGGAACGGTTAATATAATGCGTGAGCGTAATGCATTGCCACGAGAAATAGTCTGGCCTCATACGCGATAGCCGACGTAAAGACCATTGCAAAAACATCGTCCTTAGTACTCGAGCACACCAACAAGTGCGCCGTTGCGCAACTCCGCCGTAATTCCCGCCTATTCTCTTTCGACGCGTCTAATTTAAACAAATTATTTTTAAACGTTTCTTTTTCTCTCTATTTAACTATTCAAATTGTCCAATATCGAAATATATCAACTCTGTTTTCTTCGTATATTTGAATATAGAATTAACTACGTATTTCTCTTCGAACCGCAATAGGATTTGTTTCCATCAGATAAGAGATTCCCAAAATGCGGGTGTGGGATTTTGATCTTGAAATTTAGAAAGATCTGATTTTGGGTGGGTCGCGTTAAATATTAAAATATAAAAAAATTAAAAGTAGTGTAGCGATACTTTTTATTCAACCCCCCTTTCCTTTTTAAACTAGCGTTACAAGCATGAATAATATATAACTCTGAGAATACTCTTGTACAAATGGATTTCAAACTAACTGTCATTCAGAGAAGTTCGTATACACCAGTGATATGCAGATCAAGTGTCCATCGATGAGCTCACGGGTGCAACGATGAGGTGTTGGAAATCCATAGACATTTCAATTTTCACGTTTAGAAATTTGGCTGTTTGTAAATTTAAGCTTTTGGAAACATGTAGATTTAGACATCTGGAAACTTGAGAATTTGAGGATTTATAAATATGGGAATTTGGAGTGTAGTTTTTAGATTTGGTGGTCTGGAAATGTTGGAATTTGAACAGTTTCAAAATTTAGAGATTTCAGATTTTCAAACTGAGAATTTGACTACCCATCAGCGCTCGCGAGTGCACACCACTTGCCCATCACTGGTACACACGATAATGTATCTTTCTTGTTAATTTATCTATCTTGTTTCAACATATTGAACATGAATTTTTCTTTGAACTCGATTCTCGCGATAAATTTTAGGATAAATAACAGAATACGCTTGCATCGAGCACAATCATCAATTAGGAAACGTCAAAGTTTCGTTTCTCCTGCATTTTCTTCTTTATATATTTTTTCCCATTCCAGTAACGTTTTCGATTCGTTTAATGCGCGATTACTGGCAAGGAAGAAGACCTTCTTCGCCATGCCGACGTTGTCATTGGAAATAGACGAATTACACGTCGTAAGAAGAGACTCGTTGATCCTAAGGGGCGGCTTGTTCGAAGACGTTGAGTCGGTACGCAGCGTCGTATTTTTCATGCATTTTTTTCGGAAGTGCTTTTCCACGAAATTCCACATTCGTTTTCAAACGAATTTCCTTCGAACATCATGCCACGCACTTTTTCTTCGCTTTTCCATGTATTCATCCATACATACAATTACTTTCTGCTTCTCTTTTTCATCTCTTTCTCCATCTCACTCTCCCCTCTTTCTTTCTTTATTTCTCTCTCGCTCTCCCATTCTCTCTCATTCTTTCTCGCGTTCAGAAGGATAACTTGGGACTATATGCCCGATGCAAATTTCAATTCTCTCTGATGAACGTATTTCGATTGATTGTGCGAATTCACTGTGAATTAAACAATGTTACAGAATTGGAAATGATGTATCTCAAGTAACAATTTTGCTTGCCCTGTGCAATGACACTTGAAATGGTATCACAATGTTAAGACATTGCATCCATTTGTTAAACATTAAGAAATTATCAAAACAGAAACCTTATCGTTTTTGTGGTAGTACGAGTAAACTACAATATGTTATATCAACGTTATCTAGCACAGTGATTGGCACCAATGGGTACACTATCTCTTGTTATATTGCTACGAACGAGACTGTAGCAATTGATAATAGAGAGAGGCTTTTCCACACAGCATTTACAAATTTACAAATTTCGAGATTCTAAACTTAAAAATGTGCAATTTCTCAGTTTCAGAACTTCTAAATTTATATATTTGAAAATGTGAATCCACGAACCGCCGTACGCTACAACGACAAGAGGGCGCCACTAGCGTACGTGAAAGTTCATATGAAAGAAACTCGCTCAGACCGGCAATATAAGTGATGGCAATATGTTGTGCCTCGAGGGCGCTATATTCGCGAAGGTTGTCAGGAGTGGAAAGATGAATTCGATATTGTCCTCTTTCTTGCACATCTCGTTATTGCACCGACCGTGCATCACTATGACCGTGAGTTCTTCGACGGACACTTAATCTGTTCATCACTGAATATAGCATAACTTTACTATTGCAACCTAGTAGATCGTTTCAACATACGATACCATTTTGAGTGTCCAGATTTGCACTTTCAATTTTGTACGATTAGTCACCGAGAGGATGGAAATCTGGATGGGCTCACGGAATTGAGTGTTTTGCTTTATCAAGCATTCAGTGAGCAAGATGTATAGCAGAAACCCAAGAGTTAAATATTTCCAGATTTCTGATCAATTTATTTAAATGCTTAATAGGGTGTACATGTACAAGGGAAGAAGTATGGACAGACAAGAGTTGGTTTGTTTCCTTACCTAGATAGATTAGTAATATCCATGGTGACTTCTATCGGTGTAATCAGTTTGTTGGAGAACAGTAAAACACACACCCCGAAAAGATATATCGATAAGAACACACCGTTCGTTATTCTTTTTTTTTTTGTTTTATCCAAATATTCGTAGAAGAAACTGCACATTAATTCGAATATGTCGCTTATTAAAAATATTTTGACTATACGAATTTACCACGTGGCACTATAGCGTTTAAATATTACGTACGATATTTAATTAGTACTTTATCGAAGATTACCTGCTGAAGCTTCTTAATATAGGAAATAAATCGATGCTCAAAGAGATGATCCTAATGTCTTCGTTCTTCTAACATGATGTTAATTATCGAGGCAAGCACAAGAGAAATCCGTTCGATCCACTTCCATGTGGGTCGAGTGATATGTTTTCTTATACCTTCTACAATATTCTAATAATTTGTAGGAAAGTAATACAGGGTCCTATTATATACTATAAACTAAAATATATATGCCTGAAAGAAGTTTTCAATTAATAAAAATAAGTAAGAAAACTATGTAAATTTAGCGAATAAAGTGAAATATCAATATTCACGCAACAGATATAAAGTGTATAAATATATAGTTTGCTCGTGTTTCTCCTGGAGCCAACCACCTGCAAACTCAATATTAAGAAGTTAGTAATAGAATGGTATAATAGAAGAAACTGATATTCAAAGACTAGTTATTTTAAGTTGAATTTGGTAACTTGATTTACTTCCTAATTTCTGCATAACAAAAGTTTAGTCATAAAACTAAAATCAAGAAACACTATGTTGAATGCTTTTACATTGTCTTTTTTATGCTTTTATGAAGTGAAATAATTTGAAAGAAGACTGTACAATGTATCAGTTTAAATGATTTTAACATCAGGATTACCTGTTAAATGTAACTTTGTGAAGTTTTAGTTTTATATCTATCCCTATCCTTAAGCACGGTTTTTCTACTCGCTAAAATATAAATTGCATACTCGTAAAAAACGTATACACGCTAATGATCCAAAAAAAAGAAACTAGTTTTAAATTTAAAGTATCTAGTCTTAGAACATCAGCATTAGATAAGAATTCGAGATAATATATACCTTTGTCCCTGAAGAATTAAAATTAAAGTTAACTTGTAGAATAAAATAATATACATATACTTGCAAAGAAATATATTAAAATATATTTTAGATATTGAATGATACTTACGTTTCGGTTTTGGTGGTATCAATTTGATGCCTCCTTTCTTTTCTTCGCCTGGAGGAGTTGTTGGCGAGTCCAATGACAATTTAGCTCGTTTATCCGCTGTTGGAATAGCTTCTCTAAGTGGAGATGGCCTTTTTAAAACAGGTAATTTTTGGGGTATAACCTTCTTATCAATGATAGGATTTGGTTTTTTTGCTGATCTAGGTGGAGGAGGTTTTACTTCTTCCTCCAGACCTGTTGATCGAAATTTAGAGTTAAATGTTTTCACAGTCTTTGGTCGTGATGTAGAATCCTGAGAATTTTTCCTACTCTCAATAGAAATAGAAATATTCTTTTTTTCTGGGATCGAAACAATTTTCTTTGAATCAGTCTTATTTTCTTTAGAACTATCTCGAGAATCCGTAGACGACTTTCTTACGACTGCATCTCCCGACTTTTCTTCTTCCGATTTCTTCTTAGGTATTTTCCCCAATTTGGAACTCAATGCTTGTCCTTGTACTTTTTCTAAAGTTGCTTTATCCTTCTCTGCCTGATCTTTCTTCTGTTTTTCTTTTTCTCGTTCTTTATCGGTTTTACTTTTACTAGAGCTATGTTTATTGGATGAATTGGATGAGTGATGTTTTTCCTTGTCCTTGGAAGACTTGTCCTTGGAACTATAACTTTTTGAACTACTACTAGAGCTAGAGCGATGACTACTGGATTTATAAGATGTGGAACTACTACGATGCGAACCAGAACTGGAGGTATGTTTAGAAGAACTTTTAGAAGATGAAGACGAACTATGATTTTTTTTATCTGAACTACTAGATTTTTTTTCATCTTTTTTAGTAGAGTCCCGATTTTCTTTATTACTAGACTTACTACTTTCACTACTACCATTGTCTTTAATGTCTTTATTGTCCCTACTTTTAACAATGTCCACGTCGAGATCGTCCGTGGAATCTATTACAGTTTGTTTCACTTCACTTGAAACTTGGTCTAATTTTTCAGATTGTACATCTGCTTCACAATCTTGTCCACTGACTACACCATCACTAAGTTCCGTAGATGCTACTTCCTCCTCAGAATTTCTTTTCACAGGAGGTGTATCATCCACAACATCTCCATTAACTTCTACTTTTGTACTGTTTGCATTTAAAACACTATTAATATTTGCAGCATCTGTCTCCACTTTCGTAAGAATTTGTTTGCCTTCACGAATTGTAATTTTATACACAGGGACTGGAGACTGAGAAGACGTAGATACCACAACAAAAGCAGGCTTTTTCGATTGCTGTGTTGACAATTGTTGTTGTATTTGCACCTGTTGTGGTTTGCTAACAACTTGCAACTGTAAGGATTGTACAGTTGTCCTCTCTTGCAACTGATGTTGTTCTTGCGATTGTTGTTGCTGCTGAACATGAGATACAGCAACAGTTGACGTGGAGTTTGGAATAAATTGTAGATCTTGCACCTGAACCGTTGCATTTTCTGCACCATCAGTAACTTGTTGAATACCACAATGAATGGAATACTGTTGTTGCTGTGCTTGCGTCGATTGAGGAACTAAACTTTGTCCCAAAGCTCCAGTTGTTTGTACTGGAATCGTCATGATTTGTGCTGGTACAGAATTTGGTGCAGCTTCTCCTTTCACTATTTTTAACCACTGCTCAACTAATCGACTAGCCAACACTCTAACACCTTGATGACTACCTTCCTTTGATAAACCTTTTATCAATTTTGGACAATTGTTGCTCTTTAATCGTTCAATATCTACTGGACATAACAAGAGAAGTTCAAGCAGTTCTTGAATCAGAGCCCAATTTTTTGCAAGAATGCCATCAGTGAGCCACATATGAACGAGATTCCATCCTCCAGCACCCATAAACCTGAACAAAGAAAAATATTCTTTATATTATAGATTACATTGTACTGTATCACTTTTTCCCTAATGATACATCAAATATTTTTAATAAACGAAATTGTGGAACTCTCATCAGTGAGTACAGTCCATATATTGAAACTGTTCATTGGTTTGGAGTACCTGTTTTTTTTAATCTAGCATATTTATTATTTGTCACACAGGAATACAAGATATGAATATCTGTGTGTACCAATATGCAAAATAAAGAATTTTACTTTCAACATAAACATTTATTCAATTATATCTTCTTAAAGCGAATATTATTTATTTCATGTATAAAAAATTAATAATTTAGGTAAAAAAGAACACATATACTTACTGGCTAAGTAAATCAGTATTTGTAGTTTTTAATATTTGTATGTAAATGCATTTTGAAACAAGTTTCTTTGAAAACTTTGTCATTAAATTAGTCAATCGATGAACTTCTTCTTTACTTTTAATACCTCCAGTTGGCCCCAATAAAACGCTAAGACATTTCAATAAAGATAGAGGATCTATACGTGGCTGAAAAAGCACATGTAAAATGTCATATATGTTGAAGTTTCAGCAGATTATACATAATAATGTAATGGTGTGTAATTATGTGTAATAATAAAAAAAACTTAATCCACCAAAATTCAAATGTTTTAAATGAAATGTCATCAATTCCGACTTTATATTTTAATTTCTTGTAACTAAACAAAATCTTCTATTATATCCATTGGTAGAATCAGAATTTTTAACCGAATAGGATTAGGTCCCATAGTTTCATTAACATTATCTGTGTTTCATACCGAGTACAACAAAGCAGTTTCTGAAAATTCAAGAATTTGAATATTCTAAAATTTGAGAATTCGTCACTGATGCCACATAAATAGAAAATACCAGTCTATATTTTGGTATAGAATGTTTATATCCAAAATTTATTAAATTTAAATTTATCTGAATACTTATATTATTTGCTTTTCTGAATATTTAATAATTCAAGTATATTTAAATTAACATCTACGAAAAATATCTGTATTATATGGGATATTTTATAACCTCATATTATGTAATGATGAAAGTATACATTACATTAAAACATTTCAATCTGAAAGGATAACTTGTTAAATATATATATAAATGTAAGGAAAAAACGATAGAATCATTTACCTTCACCATTTTATTACTCGATATGAGTATTAGTAACGTATATTACATTAATTTTTAAAATAAACTCTCATTGAACTATCTACATCGTGCGAATATTAAAAAGTCGGTAATGCCACAAATAGAATACGAGGTCAAATGAATGAAGGTTATTGATCCTAGCGCTTTCCCCTTCCATTATACGTCAATCGTAATTCATCGCACATGGCGCCCTCTCTAAAGAAATTTACAAACTAAGAGGAAAGTGATTGATTCGAACAAAAAAACTAGACTTACCATTTTGATGTTATTCTTGATGATTTTAACGCATATTGAAGTACAAACAAAGGATCATGTCGTAAATCTGCAATGAAACACAAAAACATTCGTTCTTTTAATGGTGAAACGAAACACAGTTTTTCGAGGCTAAGCATACGCGACACCGCCATATTGTTCAACATTCTAACGAATATAGATTGTATGTAACTCAAAAAAATCCACGTCTACGAATAAAAAATTATGTCTAAGATCATTACCTAAGCCTAAAATATACTTTCACGGACAATTGTTCGTTAACAAGAAATTCTTGAAATGCTTCGTAATTCTCATTGCCCTTATCATTCAACTATACAAAGAATCTGCCCTCACAAAACGGAAATGAGAATCGAAAGGATTTTTGTACAGAATCTTTTACTATTTTAATTATTTCGTTATTTTGCATTCTTCAATAAGAAATATCTATAAATACTTCAATTATGTAAAAGAAGCTACAAATAGCGAAACTATCAATGTAAGAGGTGAACTCTTCAGTCAACGGCGATCACTCGATGGTCAACTGGCGAATCTCTTCCTGCGCAATACTTCTGCGCATGTCCCACCCAGAATGGTTGCACAATCAACCAATCACGTTTCGAATCCCTTTTAACATCGACCAATAACCGTTACGACCCCACCCTTTCACTTGACATCACCGAGCAACTTCTATTTATAGCTCACCATGATGATCCATTTATATTATATGAAAATTATTACGAAAATTGTAGTTTTTTTCAAGTATATGCAATCACTAACACTTTTTATAGCGTTCCGATAATACTTTGTTTATCACTCTTGCAATTTCAACATAAAATAGATACCTCGCATGCAACTTTTATCGTGAAAATCCGACAGTTCCAACGATACAATTAAGTTACATCACTACTGTATTAATTGTCCCATACTGTCTAGCCCTCAAATATTTTCGTATTAAGTTTTTTCTGTTTTTATTATATTCATTACGAGATATATGTATGTAGCGATATAAAAATGTAATGAAAACTGTATCAGACTCTGCTAGTTGTTTTAAATAAAATGCTGTCAAAAAAGAAACTTCGGCTTTTTTGAACGACAGAAAAGCCACTCACATTTGATTAATAATTCAATCCTTTTTATGGAAAATAAATGTTCACAGCAGTGTATAAGAAATTTAACATTTCCTATACACGATAGCGACGTGGCCCTACGTTTTGATGAAAATAGGCTACGCATCAGCAAACGCTACAAGATTGTCCAAAATCCGTAAGTATCTTCTTCTTCAGCTGCCATCTGTAATCAAACATTGTTTAAATTTTACTTTTATTACCTTAGTGTCGCTTTTCTTGTAATATCTTGTTGAACAATTTCAAAATTTACTATTAACTTAAGTAAAATTATTCTCACCTAACTATGTAGAACCTGCTGTTACGCCCAAGTCGGAAGTACCTTATTTTCGTCATCCGAATCAAATGTTGGTTTATTTTACTGTATATTATATTATTATTAGAGACAATTAATTATAAATACATTGTTATAAAATATTAAAATGAAAATAAAAGAATAATAATCAATTTTTTAAATACGTCCAATATTTCAATGTAATGAAACGATAACTTTTTTGACTAGTTCTTGTATGAACTATAAAATAACTTTAATCATACGAGCAACTTTTATAAAACACGACTTTGATAATAACTTGTAATATGCTATAAATGATGCATATTTAAAAAAAAAATGTTGATATATGTTCCTGAAAGGTTTAATACAATTTAGTAATAAAATGTTTTTCGGTACTAGTTTATTGGTATCAAATAAAAACTGGTTTAAATATTAAAAAATTAATTAGAAGAATGACATATGAAAATAAATAAAGTAAAAGTATTATAATATTAATTTAAGATGTTTAGATATATATTACTAATTTTAATTGTATCTTATTTGATTATGTTTTTGCTCATGAATTCCGGTTTCATTATATTGCAGGAAATTCCTACTACGAATGTCGAGTAATTGTATTATTGCCAATATCAACAGTTTTAAAAGATATATTTAAATAAAAAAATAATGTCACTGATATTAAATAAACTATTTTTAGCTGGATCAATTTTTCGAAGTAATCTAACTGCAAAAGTAAGGAATAACATAGTAATTGTTATTTGTATTTATATATGATTATGAATTACATTTTAGGTTATTTCTACGAAATTCATACATTCTACGTTTATACATTTTAATGACACAGTAACAACGGAGGATGGACAGGAGTTGGATGTTTTGAATATTACAAAAGATAGAACTAAAATTATTTCTGTTGAAACTAGTATACAATATTTACGGAGTAGTGGTAAGTTTTTAATAAAAAGAAACTCAAGGAGGATCTTTTATATTGTATCATATTTATAAAATTATATTTTAGCTTATAAATTAACTTATGGAGATCATCCAGTGTGGAAATTCTATAAGCGCAATCATAAAGGACAGTTTGCACCGAAAAAGACACGGAAAATGTGCATTGTAAGTATGCATTGTAATTTATTTATAAATTAACTTGAAGTTACTTTGATCATTGTCAATCGTTTATAGAGAGGTGGAGTACTTACCACTGGTAGTCCTTGTCCTATCTGTAGAGATGAATATTTAATTATTAATTTCCGTAATGTTGAGTTGTTAAAACAATTTATTTCCGAATACACTGGAGAAACCTTAGGATATAAGTAAGTTTTATTTTCCTGAATATAAAAGAAATTTCAAAATGATTACATACAATATTATTAATTTTTGTATTCTATTTTATAGTTATACTGGTCTTTGTCAAAGAGCTCATCTTAATCTGCTTGCTGCTATAACAAAAGCAAAGGAGCATGGATTAATTACATATGATTGTCATTATAGATATTATAATCATTCAGAGTGGCAAAATTAATTATTAAATTTTAAATTGTGTTTATAAATTTGTATGCAATAAGAACGCAACAATGAGTAAGGAAGAAATAAATTGTACATTTGCAATAGTAGGTGGTGGTATTGCAGGAGTATCTTGTGTTGAGAGCATAGGTTTCCTTGCACCAGAAGAAAATACTGTTTTAATTACAGCAAGTCCTTTAATAAAGGCAGTTACAAATCTAATTCCTCTTGGTAAAACTTTAATGCAGTTTAACGTGGAAGAGAAGGGTATAGAAACTTTGACAAATACACAGAATTCTTTAACAGTTATTCACGATTTTGCAGTGAAAGTAAATACTACAAATAAACAACTTGAAACAAAAGATGGAAGAATCATACATTATAAAATGTTATGCCTTTGTAATGGTGCTAGGCCTAAGCTTGTAGCAGAACATAATAATTTTGTATTAGGAATAAGAGATACGGAGTCAGTTGTGCAATTTTCTCAAAAAATAAAATCTTCAAGAAAAATTGTAATAATTGGAAACGGAGGTATTGCTACCGAAATTATACATGAAGTGGATGGCATTGAGATGGTATGGGTAATTAAAGATAAACATATTTCTGCAACATTTATTGACCCTGGAGCTGCAGAATTTTTCATAGATAAGGTATATAGAACCAATACATCTACAAATATTAATACAAATACTGTGACTAAGAGGATGAGATACACAATATCTGATCCTACAGCTGTAAAAGCTGGTCCAGCTTTAGGTCCAGATTGGCACAATAATTTCGATATAAAAGGTACTTATTTGAAAGCTTCAAAAGTACAGATAGAATATGAGTGTGAAATGATTAAGATTCTTAACGAATCAGAACAAAAAGAATTTGATCCTATGCAAGAATGGCCTGTGTATGTTGAACTAACAAATGGAAAGATTATTGGTTGTGATTTTATTGTGTCAGCAACAGGTGTAATACCAAATACCAATATAATAGGTTTAGAAGATATTACAAAAGGAGAAGATGGAGGTCTGTTGGTAGATTGGAAACTAGAGACTTCAAAGCAAGATGTATATGCTGCAGGAGATGTATGCAGCGCAGGATGGGAGGTAGCAAAACATTGGTTTCAAATGAAATTGTGGACTCAAGCTCACCAAATGGGACGATATGCCGCTAAATCGATGGTTTCAAAATTAAGAAACGAAGAGTTTTTGCAAGACTTTTGTTTTGAACTTTTTACTCATGTTACTAAATTTTTTGGTTACAAGGTAGTTTTACTTGGTTTATTTAATGGACAAAAATTGGATAATAAATATGAAATACTGTTACGTATGACTAAAGGGCAAGAATACATAAAACTCATTCTGGAGAATGGTAAAATGCAAGGAGCAGTGTTAATTGGGGATACTGATTTAGAAGAAATGTGCGAGAATTTAATACTTAATCAATTGGATTTAAGTGACTATGGCGAAGATTTATTAAATCCTGATATTGATATTGAAGATTATTTCGATTAATCATATATTGGAATTGAATCTGAAAACATTTATATTTGCCCCTGTATATAATTATATCCTGCACTACTTATAATTTTTTTATTTATTTCATGTAGCGTTGTTTATTATAAACAGTACAAAGTATTCATATACATCTAAAATTTTAACTGCAATTTCTATTTATTGTCAGTCCATGACATGTACAAAATATACATGAAATACTTGCATTCAGAAGAAACAAGTACTGAGTTACGTACCATGTAACTAGTACTAGAAGTCTTATGTTAAAAGAAAATTAGTTTGAAAGATTAATAACATAATTTTACACATTTTATAAAAACTTAAGTTCATATAAGAAATAGAAACATTCTATAAGTCAGATATAGATATATAAACATTACATAACATATTGTGAATAGTAAAAAATAAAGTCGTACAATTAAATACTGATGTAGTTAAACATATTTCTTTGTTTCATTTAACATTTGTTTGGTTCACATATATGTAAAATTCCTCTAAACAACTTTACATTATTTATTTAAATAAAACCATTTTTTCTGAAATATCTCTTTTTTTAACAATCGTCTGTAAATAAATTATCTTTTACTAAGTTAGGTCCTTGTTTAATTTATCTGTAAATCTAACGCTTTTTTGAGCAATTTTGTCAGTTTTGATATTATTACATAAACTAGATTTCGTTGGTGTAACAGGTTCTGCATTGCTATTTTCAGGAAGCACATTTTCACATTTTTCAATTACACTACAATTCTGAGTAGAATTTATAGTTTCAATTGTGTCTTCGTCAAAGTTTTTCACTTCTAATGTTTCGCGCAAATTACTGATAATACTTTGTATATTATTAAGCGATTCCGCGATTAACTGAACTCCATTATTTCTATCGCACAATTTACGCAAAGTTTTTGTCGCCAGTTCTATTTGTGTAAGACAAGTATTTATAATTTCTTGTTCTTTAGAGGAATTGAAGTTTTGATCGTTGCATGTATTTTCAAGTACAGACGTTTCCAATGAAAATTGTTGCAAACTCTCATTTAGATGTTTCTTTACCGGTGTCATGTTTATTGAAATTCGACTGTTATTTAAGGAATCTTCGAAAGTTTCTGTATTTTCGTACTGTTCCCAAACTTCTTCCGATGTATATAATTCCTTTATCGAATCTTCGATATCATAATCTCGTAAACGATGAACCCACTCTAGAAATCGCATTGGTTCCCAAAACGTTTCCTTCATGCAGTCTCTATTTCTTATACGAATTACCGATTTTAAACTCTTATTTACAATTATTTGTTGCTGGTCAAATTCCTAAAAACATAATAATTGATTACATAATTGTATAGAAATTATCCAGTTGAAAATAAAATTGGCGTAGTAGACACGTACGTAATTAAGACCAACTTCTCTACACCGTTCAGTAGCTTCTTTTACCAATAACTGTATTTCATGTAAGCTAATACCACCATCATTTATTGCTTCTGTACTCGCTTTCATCTTCAGAGCATACTCAGCATCTGCCGCCTTCTCATTTAAAATGTTTTCCAATTCTTGCAAAAATGTTGTCTTGTACGGTGCAATGGTAACTTTCTTTTGTTCCAATTGCATTTGCTTTAATCTATTATTTGTTTCAACTTCGTTCGCAAGCAATTCTTTCTCCAATTCCAATTCTTTTTTCCTTTGATGAATTTGTTCCAGTGCAATCTTTTGTTCTTCAACCGTAGAACCGAGTATCTCAATTTTACGTTCATACAGTAATTTCTGAGATCCCAATTGCATCTCAGCTTCTCGTTTGGCATTTTCCAGTTCTTTTATTGCTCTCTGTTTGCTTTCTTCTAATTCTGCTCTTAATCTATACCAAAATGAAATAATAAAACAACGTTAAATATCCATTGTACACACTAGTTATTATCGTTGAATAAACAATATCGGATGGTTCATACTTCTCCTCCTGTACTTTAAGAATTTCTTCATGAGCAAATTCGTAATCGATTGCTTGTGTAGAAATTTGAATATTGCTACATTCATCGTACGGGTTTGAGACTTTGAAATAATGATTTCCGCCGATTACTAATCGATCACCATGCTTTAGGGTAACTTTACCAGTCACCATCTACAACGGAATGAAAAATTTATTTTTAATAATTAACATAAAATATTATTAACATTTTTTGAAGTATTACCTGTCCATTGACGTACGTATCTCCTTCCGTTTCCGACGATAACGTAAGTTTTCCGTCACTATTTTCAATGGTACTGTTAAATAAATAAAATATCAATTGCATCATATCGTATTGTATCAAATATATATCATATATCAAGAATAATGTTAATCAATCGCATAAGAAACACATTTGTCAAATTTTACATATGCAATTTTATAAGAATTTAGTATAATTAGTGATATGTGGATTATAGGAACATAGGAATATACGTGTCGATATAACACTCAGATATGTTTCGCTTTCAGACTATAAATTTGTGTTGAAATATTTACACCGTACAATAACACTTACATTGCTAAAAAATCCGTCATGCAATTTTATACAGAATATCTGTTAGTACCATGTCACAAATGAAGATAAGCATGCGTTAGTGAGAGATAAACGATCAAAGAAAACAAAAGTCAAAGATATTTTTTTTCTTATACCATGAACCACAAACAGCAGTTAAACTGTGCAACGTGCACAAGACAATGAGGAAGATGAGGACAAACAGATAACGCAAACAAGCTCGATAGGTGGATTTTTACAAATCACCGAATCGCAAACGACCCATGAACTAACCAGTGTAAAGGCCTAACCAATGGTCCATCCAACATAATGTCCAAATGTTTGGAAGAACTTTGATTCTTCCCGATACGAACCAATCCTGGAGGAATCAGATACAAAAGCGTACCGGATAACATAGGATCGGCCGCGAGATTTATCAGACAAGGTTGCTTATCCTTTTCGTGAAAATCAATCTCTATAGCAATACCACACTGACGCAAATATTTTAATTCAGAAATTTTCTTTTCCTCGGCGTCTCGCAATTTCGTTTGCCATACCCTGCAATTATACGTAACTGCATATTAAGTTTTTTTATCGTGACCAGCAAAGAAGTCATATCCTTCGATGCATTTTCCCAGTAATGGTTTTTATCCTAGTTTCAGGCTATAATATTTCGTCGTTAAGACGATGAAATAACTGAATGATATAAGTAGTATTTTTCATAAAAAGAACCTATTGTCATAATAATTAGCGTTGTCGCGTTAAAATTAACGTACATCTGAGAAGTAGCAAGTTGTTCCTCGGTTTTCTTCAACTGATTCTTCAACTTATCAATCTCATCTTGTTTCTGTTTCATTTCATCGTTATTTTGACCAGTCGATTCGAAAAGGCGCCGAGGAAAGACACCCAGCTGTTTTTCGTATCCCTCGCGAACGCCGCGCAACCTCAACACCTCTGCTTTCAGTTCGCTAATAAAAAAAATTATAATTAGGTTAACAAATCCACAGCTTTGCTCATCGAAAGTAAATGTATCGACCAACAACGACGTACTTTTGTTCCACTTTTTCAAGCATTAGAATTCTACTTACTTCAACATTATCGAAAACGAACGCTGTTAACTTTAACGTTACTAATTAAAACGATACAGAATTATATGCGCATTACCGAATTAATCTTTCATGAGGATCTTCATTAATTCGGACACGATTGACGATGGCTCGAGCTTGACAAGCATAACGAAGAGTTGCAAGTGTTTCTTCAACGTGTAAATTAGTTGGTGATACGGTCCCAAGCATCGCTGTTTTTGAATTTCCTCCAAGGCTTTCCTAAGCAATTCAAAAAATAAACAATTAGTTACAGATTTACATTACTCGGATAGCATTAACTTTATTTTTCGATACAAAATGAAGTTTGATTCAATGAAACATAGCCAGATTTAATGGGTAGCCAGTGGGTCTACAAAGTCGAGCAATCAACAAACTAACTTAGTCTTATCACTCTGATAATATCGGTTAAGTTTTATGAGTTTTATCCAGCTAAATCTCCGCTCTTCTTACGCATAAAGAACCATTATCAGTACGTCGTATGATAAGACATGGTCTTAGAAAAAAAGAAGAATAAATGTGGACTAATCCTTCACGAATAATACCCGTTCTTATCGATCACACCTTGACGTTTATTTCCCAACGTTATCCTACTATAATAAATAAAATGATAAGGCATTAGATAAAAGTTGGAATTTCGCGTTGGTATGTATACATAAAGGTGTGTCAATCGGTATTATTAAGTTTCCATTCAACAACGGCAAAAACATTCCTTCGTTTTTATTATTAATTGCTTTGTATTCGTCCTTGAACTCGTTTGTTAGCACCATGTAAAAATTGTTGCATTTCACAAGATAAACGCGACCGACAATGTTGAGCATACAATTATCCACTTTTTTAAGCCCAACAAGTAGATATTATGTAAATCTATCAGTTTCAATATCTAAACTATACTTTAGCGATGACTTTAATCGGAATTAAATTATCAGTTTATTCCAACGGTTAAAGACTTGAAACGTAGATATCGTATCTAACACAAAATTCGCTCTATGCATGTATTTCGAACACGATTTTTCACTTTAATATATGTTATCTCGAAAAAAACGAAAAAAAAAAAGATTACACGTCATAAACAGCTTCTATGCAATAGATTTACGAAGAATCGTATAAACGTAAATATCTACGTTCTTTTCGTTTGATTACATAATAAATTCGTATTAAAGAAAATGCAATCCATGATAATGGACTCACTTGCTGCGAGAAATTTTCGGAGCTTGTTTGTACAGAAAGATCGCGTAAACAAATACGTTATCCGTATCTTCAGCATTATCAAATTCTCAATGACAGAATGTACCGATTATCATTCAATCTGCATCAATTACAATAGATAGGTTCGTATAGTGAAGTGATAATTATCGATAGAGCAATTTTTCATATTACAAATATCTTCAAGATAGTTGCTTACGACGTAACACAAGATATCGAACGAACAGAAAAATCATTTCATTCGAGTACCGAACTATTATTGTTTAAGTATCGACAATTATAAATAACAACCTTGAAAGATACATACGATAAAAGAGTTACTATTGATTTTTTGTAAAACAAGACTAGTGGTAAAACAGTAGAAATAAATTGAAACACGCTGCTGCGTTATCGAGTAGTCTAGTATCTAACCAATTATAAAAACAATTTCTTCATTCGTTTATATCGTTTCAAATAATTTGTTTCATTATAGTAACTTTTTATATTATGGAATTATGTTTTATTAACTATCATAAGAGGTTTACATATATTAATTGAGATCGCATTTGATGCGAATCATTGCACGTTCGCAGCAAACGTGTCAATAATAGTATTAATTAATAATATTAATTGAATATTACATGCGTCGATGTCGTAAATACGCACATTGCCAAGATCACATGCCGACGTGAAACTCTGCACGTCTGCAGCGAACGTGTTAAAATGCACATCTCAACTTTTCGAGGCGTAAATTTCTACAATAAAGGTTCTCGTGTTAAAAAACAATTTTATTTTAATATCGGGAAATTGAAAAAAGGTGGACTGCCCTAAAGAGATAAAACAGAAATGTTTTCATGGTTTGATAAATGATAGTATTATTCGATAAGCGAGATTACGGTAAACGAATTTGCGCGTTAAAATTGCAAAAGGAAAAGGAAAGGAATGAAAAAAACATCGAAGGACAATGTCATAAAGGGATAAAGCGTAGAAAATGAGTTAGAAGTTGTAAAATTTTCAATTGACGAAGGTGATTGGACGAAAAGGAGAGGGGTCAAAGCGGTACCGAAGGGCGTTGCAAAGAAGAGAGGAGCGGAGGGAAAAGAACCGACGGAGAGGGGAAAAACCGACTCATAAACATTGCGGGCTCGGTGTCCGCACTCCTTCAGTTCAAAGCAAAACATCGCAGCATTTCGAGCAGAACGCGATCTTGTTTTTTACCAGCCACTCGTATTGTTTATTATTATTTGCCGTTGTGTAACAACGTCGATAGTCTTGTCAATGAGTCGTTACCACCGTTGACCGAAAGAAGACCGGAAACAACGAAAAACCATCCACCGTCTACCTGGTGAAATTGGCGTTTTCAAATTCGGAGCGCTTTCTTTGTTTGTTTTTCAAACGACAGAGAATCAAAACGAAGAGGAATACTGTAAAGTAATGCAAGCTTCCTGTATCAATTGCAAAAGAAGATCGAGAAGCATCTTGAAGCAAATACGAGTTAACTGAAGAAATAAGAGAGAAACATAGGTGGACAGATTTTCACAAAGAACAGATAGAAAGTCATTATTTCGTGAGAAAGCTTCGACGAAGATGGATCTGGTTTACATTCCTGAGGTCTTGACCTACGGGTTTTTCAGGGCTCCTCAGTACCGTGACTACGAGCAGCCCTGGAATAGAGATTACTTCAGTTATGGTACGTTTTAGTTGAACCTATACGTATTTCTTTCATTTATTTATTATTACGGACCATACGTAGACAATCCAGATCGTTTTAAGATTTGAAAGAAAGCTAAAAGAAATTCTGCGATATTTACAAAAGTCTCTACAAAATTATTACGTAAAATATGTGAAGCTTTCTTCGATAGGAATAAAAATTTCGCTCGTAAAGTCATCTAGATTATTTGCTAAAGTTTATTATCAGTCACTACTGTTAGTGTACAATAATAGAAGCAATCTTCATTCACAATGAGCAACTGTTTACCGAGACTCGATTTTTTCGTCGGTCTGTTGAAATATACAATCAATCTGTTCTGTCGTTATGATCATTCATTTGTGATCTAACAATGGATTGTCTTTTCTGTAAACATGTTTAAGAACGATAGTATCTACGCACAAATAAAGACACACGATACGAAGATCATACGGAGAATCACGTAGATCTTAAAATATTTACTTTTCTCGAGGAAATTAATAGAATTTACTATCATCTCGCAAATTACGTTTCCTCTTTTGCGTTTAACTTATACGATATGAACACTGGTAGGGGGTATTAGAGATGAATATTGATGTACGGTACTGCCTGCATTTCCTGTTTCGTAAAAGAATAAATATTCAGCGTTCACAATGGAACCATTAATTTACGTTTATCGCTTCTCAAGATAGTAATCTTTACGTTCAAAAATCTCAATACAAAGTTCAACGAAAATGAAATAAATAATCAATCGATCAAATGAACTCATTGATATTAATTGTTGGACATTAATCGTTCGAAGATATCGGCTGGTACTTTAATCAAGCCGACAGTAATGCTAAAGTTTAATGAACGGAACAAAATGAAATGACCATATTTTGAAATAGATGATCCTATATAAATATAACTCAGGTATTTTTACGCAACGTAGTTGCCCCTCCCTATGCGTTTCCGGCGGGGAACTGGTTGCCCAAAGGCGCAGTAGTCTGCATTATTTGTCATGCATTCTGTTCTAAAATTATCGTTATCATCGCTGAAATTCAGAGAATAGTTGAATCGTCGTATAGGATTCTTTAAAGATAGAACACGATAATAATTTGAAATAATTTGAAAATTAATATTCATCGGTGACCCTCGTAGTATTTATAGTGCTAATCAGGGCCACATATGGTTATTTTTACGGGCCACTGACGATGACCACAAAATTAACTCGGATAATCTCAATTTTCGATGTTCACTGTAGAATCAATCGTACTATAAGTGCAAGCTAGTCTATAAAAAGCGCGTTCCAAACATGCGATGGCAAACGCAGCATCCAAACAAACTGCATATGCATCGTGGATGTTGAAAAACATGTTTACGATCTCTAGGATTACGAGTAAAGTAGATCGAGATGGTAATACAATACGCAAATGATCGTTACAATTATATCTTGATGCTGATTTTCTATTTTATTGCGTCTCGTATATAAATATATATAGACGAATAACGATTATGGTCTTTATTTACCGATATTGGAAATATAATGTACACAGATTTACGAAATCTCCAACGTTATTATATATTCTGTATTTATAAACAGCCTTGTGATAATTGCTTTCGAGATGTTTCGCTTTTAAAACCGGAATTTCAAGTTGTTCAATTAACATACATCAGTTTTCTGTTGTTGAGATGCGTTTACCAAAGAGATGATTACAACGATTAATATTAATGTAGGCAAGAATTTCAGTGTAAAATTAATTTTTCACAGATACTTTAAACATAGAAATGATCGACCTTATGCTTATTAGATTCCGAAACTGGGTCAAGTATTTCACGATGCAATTCAAATAATACAAAAATACGTATAGTACATGATTTTCGATGTTACTGTTTTTACCTTACTTTTGATTCATATTATAATCTAATTATGATAAAATGTAACCGGTACATGATACGTGTTATTAGAGAGGTACAGTTGGGTCGAAGATATAGTGCGGTCGTAAATCAATGGGAAATAGAATCATCCAGCGATATACAGCCAGGGTTGTCCACTTCTTGAAGTATTTTTTTCGTTATAGTACAAGTGCTGGCACTTGGCTCTGGTATTTTACAAAGTAATTCGTTCGTTGTCAACTTCCGAAGTAATCAAATTTCTAAATTCCTTGATTACTAAATTATAATTTAAATTACATTTCGTACGATCCTGAACGAAGCTCGAATTTACGATCTCGCTATACTTTCGAAGCTTGACGATACTCGAGTACGTGTACGACATCACGTGGCTTCGTTCAATGAAACGTAGTACGTGCAGTGACACACGATGGTAGCTTTCGAGAAGTCTTTTGAACCTTACTTAATAATAACACGTTGACCGCCATAATAAAACCTGATCATATCTAGTATGATATGCTATACCTGAAATTGTTCTAGATACGATCATTTCATGTTACAATTAGGATTTTCCATCATCTAATTTGCGTACTTTAAATAACGTAGAATTATGAAGGAATATAAAAATTAAGTCTGATATTGCCGTTCGTGGATCTATAATTAAATGCGATATCGTCCCAAGTATTTTTTCTCTTTTTTACTAAACAAAATAAAAGATGATGGAGGAATAAAATTATTTTACAGATAAATCAACACAAGCGCATTCGCAGCGATTACCGCAACAACATCATGAACAAAAGCTATTATCGAAAGAGAATTGTTATTTGTGCCGGGAAAATAAAAGAAGAAGACTGGCTGCATACATCAGGGGAAAATCACGGAAGAGTTCTTGTCATGAAATCCATGAAGAAGAAGAGGAACTCGAAGCAAATGAAGAGTATAACACCAACAATAATTCATGTGTTTCGTCGGAACACATTGTAAAAAATGATAATGAACTTTCAAAACCTGACGATAAAAAGTGAAAAAAAAAAACTGAAGAAACGTGTTGCATAATTGTAACGTGTTTCGATAAGACAATCGCGTGTAAAAATATATTCCTAAACTTACAAGATATATTTTACATGTCATAATTTTAGAATTATAATTATTTATTTAGCATAGGCATTTTTATAAAGAGTGAAATTTTTAATTTATACCTGTGTTGGTATATTGTCACCATTTCATATATAAATAGTAACTTATTTAAAAAAATACTTACATTATTTGTAATGTATATATAAGATGTCATAATGTATATATCATTTAGCATGTAACATAATCTCATGAAATGATAATAAGGTATATTTTTCTTTTTATAATTTCATTTTTTTTTACTATTATTTCATGAAATTAATGATTTTAACATTATTCTAAATGACAATTGCATCAAAATACCTTATATGTACATAAAATATTTGCAAAATGTATTAATTAAAATAACTAAATGTATATTTACTATATACATTCAGATTATTAAAACATGCATATTGTGGATAGACTGTATTGGAAAAAATATTTTTTAAGAGAAATAGAATGAAACGTGATTTCTAAAAGTGTACTACCTAAAAAATCTTTTATAACAATTATTATTATATTTGCTTCTGTTTGTATACATGTATTACAAATTTACAGACTACTAAAAAAATATCCTTTGTGAATAAATAACAAGCAATAAAAGAATTGTCTAATTTAAAAATAATTTTATTAATAATTTAATATTGCCTACCTTTAATAGCCATGTAAGAACAGATTCACGGTATGGTACAAACCCCCGTTTGCGATTGGTTGTATTTTCAGCAAGGGATGCAATTACTTTTCCTAACGTAAGCAGCGATTTATTAATGGATACACCCTCCTACAAAGTATAGTAGTTCATTTTACCACATAGACGAAATTATTATGGAATATAATAAAAAAATAAGCATGGTATAACGAACCTTTAGTCTATCTCCACTTGCACAAGTCTGACTTAGTCTTTCACTACCGGCTAAATCAACTAAATTGATTTTACTACGTCGACTAGCATCTACGGATTCATTATTCAATTGACTATTTACTTGTGTCTGTGTTAATATGATACTAAATATACTATGAGATCTTGAACTTTTTTCATTCATCCCAGTTGCAGCTGTAGCTCTCTGCGAATTTCCGACTTTAAGCCAAGTCTAAAACAAATATAGCAATGCAGGAATACTTTTATATAAGAAATTATTTAAACAATATTATATCGATTACAATTACAAATAATATTAACATACCTGTAAATCTTTATAATTTTGCACACAATGCTGACTTAAATCAACAATATATGGACCAAAAACAGGGTGTTCTCTCACTTTAAGAGGAGCCCTTTTTACTCCATTATTAATGTTAGTTAGAAGATCATGTATCTTTTCGTTATAAATCTCAAAATAACTAATTTCTACCGTAATTTTAGTATTTACATTAGTAGATATTCTTGCAAATATTTCTTGACAAAATCTTGGAATAATACCAATTTCGTCATCTACTGGAGTTGCACTTATTTGTAAAGATTCTTGACCCATCATGCTATAACTTTTACCAGAGCCTGTTTGTCCATAAGCAAACAAGCAAACATTATATCCTTCAAATGCATTTTGTACTAATGGTAGAACCATAGTTCTAAATATAATTTCTTGACTGGCATGACCAGTTTTAGTTGAGTCTGTGTATGATACAAAACAATGATCATACATGAAACTATGTTGAATAGATTCAGAAGTGATAATAATATTTTGTCCATTCACTTGTACAACCGATGTAACCTTTGAATCACTTAATTCTCTAAAATAACAAGAAATGGGGCAAATATTGTAACACTATACAACTTCAAAAATAAAATATATAAAAACTTACTTTGCATTTAAAGGCCTAACACGTATACCAACAGTTAAGTTACTGTTCTCTTCCTCATAAGCTGTTTGATCTTCTATACCAAACTCGTTTGATTTACTATATGGTATTTCCACTTGCACTACACTAAAGCAGTCAGGGGTAGCTTCAGATGAAATATTGTCATTAAAATAACGTTTTATGGGTGTTCTGTTTGGTGGCAAAATGTTTATTTTTGTATTGCTCACAGCAGTACGTGTCTTATATTGTTTGGGAGTGCAAAAATGCATATTAGGAGTTTTATCGTTTAATGAAGAATTAGATGCTACTTTTGTTGCAGTTTTAGATTTCACATCAGATACTGTTTCTTCAGAGAATAGAACTTGTTTTCTACGAAGTACATTCATAGACTTTGAGCGATTCATATTTACAGTAGAAGGTGTACTTGTCAATTTTGAATTTCCAATCACATCATCATCAAATAAAATTTTGTGTTTTTCATGCCTTAAATATTTATTTTCATTTTGATTTTGAATCTCCTTGTGAGATATAACAAGGAATTCAGGACATTTTTCTTCTCTACAAAGATAATATATGAATAAAACAAATATTATTCAACAATAATTTGATGATTTAAGACCGGATTAAATACTAACCTTTTATTGAGAACATCAGTATTTTCTTTATTAAAATTAATGGGAGAACTTGAAAAAATTGCATCACAAAATCCATGTCCGGAAGATTTTAAAATATTATGTGACATGTTAGTGAAATATTTTCAAGTCTTTTAAACAAAGACCATTTGTGTGATGAAAATTTTATTTCTTTTTCACTAACCTCATTAAATCCCGCCAATTGACAAAATCACAAACATTGAAATTATTTCAACAATCACATGTTTTATCACATATGTATATATATGTAATTCGATATAACCAATTTTTCATAGAAACGGTTTAATGACACAACAAATTTTTAATAAAGCTTATAGCATTTAGTAATCTGATATATGTATAAACATCATGTGCTTATGCTTGAACAGTAAATTTATATTTAAATCAATAAATCTATTAAATTTGTATTTATATACAAAAATTATGAATACTTTGAAGGTGCTTGAAACAATCTTTTAAATTTTAAATTTTCAAAATGACTAATATTTCAAATCAATACTACCAACATTTAAGTATAGCTCGTTGGGTAAATCAGATTTATGTAGCTTCAAGCGCCATCTTCTGTTGTATAAAGCAAATAAATAAATTAAGCTAAACTAGATCGAATACACTTATCACTTTTATTCATTCTGTGTAGACCTACTCTAATTGGTTCCGATACTTCTCATAGTCAACAGTTTTTTTAAATTATTAAAATTTTCAAATTTTTAAATTGGAAGTTTGATCTGTCTTCTAACGTGAGATGTGAGCAGACGTAAGGCATAAAAAGGACACTGAGTGATAGGTCTATTCTATACCAAGTTTGTGATATGATTAATACTGTTGGTCATCCTGGCAAAGTGATAGTTTGATTAGGGAAATGGTTTTAAAGCAAAGATGGCAGTGAAAGGTTGTGCTCGAATTTTCCTCCTTTTAATTTTGTGTATTTTCCTGTTAAATTCGTGTAATGGAGCCGCGACAGACATTGAATTAGATGCAAAAGCACAGTTATTGCACAGACTTGACAGTTTAAATCTTTTGTTATATACATTTTTATTAATATTAACTGTTTTGACAATATGGACATTTAAGCATCGACGACTTAGATTCCTTCATGAAACTGGTTTAGCTGTTATTTATGGTAAGTCGTCTGGTACAATTCTAATTTACGTGATTCAGTCATTGATTTGTACCTTATTATGCAAGTTTTTATTTTAATTCTGATATATAGCTGTGACAAGCTTTTTGACGTTTCATTATTCCATTCATACATATATATTAAATATCTTACTATTTAAAATGTATCGTTTGTTATATAAAAATGTAATACAGTATTTTCATGAACAGTTTTTACGAATAACATTTTATGCAAATATAGATGCAATTTTTATTAATTGTAGCACAGTGTCTTTTCTTAAAAACTACTCTGAATAAATAGTTTTCTGTTTACAAAAATAAATTTTAAAGTGTAGTTTTAAGAGTATATTGATATATTATTTCTTTTGAAGAAGATCAAGAAAGTTTTAGCACAGTAATTATTATTTAACAAACCTGACTTGAATTTTTATATGTACAAATGTATAGGAAAATCTATTTATAGGTGATTATATATAATGTGTGTATAAATATGAATATAATTCATAAATAATAAATAAATGGAATTCATGTACTTGTTAATTTTGAATAGATCAAAGGGAAAATTTCTCTTTATAAATAATGATGTACTATATTCATTTTTTTAGCTTTGTCAACAATTTTATTTTGTTTATTATCAATATTTATATACATGAATGTTCTTTAGGTTTAATTATAGGAGCTATAATTCGTTATGGCTTTTCATCGGGTAGTACCATTCTCCATATGCCTGTTGTGCCAGACAACAGTAGTAAATACAATCAATCAGTTCCTCCAGATACGTTATGGTTACGTTTTCCAGAAGATAAAGGAGGTGGCGATATTAAAAATAAAACATTTGCTTATTCGTTTAGAGGAGAAATTTATAAGCAGGATAATGAAATTGATCTGAAGGTATAACATTTTAACCAAGCAATTTGAAAAAATATATTATTATTGAAAATTAGGAGTTATAAAATGTAATTAAACTTTGTAGGCTACCTTTGATCCTGAGATTTTTTTTAATATCATTTTGCCACCAATAATTTTTCATGCTGGTTATAGTTTAAAACGTGTAAGTAATATTATTGTTGTATTTATATTTTATTTTATTTAGAAACAATATGTGGAATAATAAATTTTGTAACTCTTTGTTTCAGAAATACTTCTTTAGAAATTTAGGAGCAATTCTTATGTATGCTTTAATTGGAACATCTATATCAGCATTTGTTATTGGGTATATTTTTTTATATATAGTAAACACAATTGATTAATAAGTAGCCACATACTTTCTTATCTTTTAGAACTTTTGTATTGTACATTTCTTCTGATAATCACATGTCCATAGGTCATTTAGATTGAGTATATCTGTTGTTTTTCCATAAACTGTACATATAAGAAACAATTCTTTGCAAGACAATGGGATATTTTTTTGATCATATCTTCTTCGTATATGTATATCTTTTGTTCCTTTTTTTTCAGAGCTTTGATGTATGCCTTTGTACAATTAATACCACATCTTTCTGCGTTTACATTTTTGGATACTTTATATTTTGGTGCATTAATATCTCCTACGGATCCATTGACAATAATTTCTATTTTTAATGACTTACATGTAGATGTGAATTTATATGCTTTAGTATTCGGAGAAAGCGTATTAAATGATGCAGTTGCAATTGTACTTAGTGGGTATGTACATAAAAATATAAAAATATATTATATGTTCATGCTTGTTTAAATGTATACACAAATATAATCGTATATTTCATTGTAGTTCTATACAGAATTATGGAGAACGTTATCAGTCAGGATCAGGTGGATTTGAAACAGTAGCATTTTTCCAAGCATTTGGGGATTTTGTTGGAATATTTAGTTTGTCCTTATTTATTGGTGCTACAATGGGCTGTATTACTGCATTATTAACTAAATTCACTAGAGTCAGAGATTTTCCTCTTCTGGAATCAGCATTATTTGTTCTAATGTCATATAGTACTTTCTTAATTGCTGAAGCATCCGATTTGACAGGTAAATACACATTAAATTTAGACAATTTTTCTATCACACTGTACAATATTCTTTTTAATAATTAATAAATTTGTATGTAGGTGTGGTTGCTGTCTTATTTTGTGGAATTTGTCAAGCACATTATACATACAATAACTTAAGTCCAGATTCTCGTCAACGAACGAAACAATTGTTCGAACTTCTAAACTTTTTAGCTGAAAACTTTATATTCAGTTATATTGGTGTTTCGATGTTTACTTTTCCAAAACATCACTTTGATCCAGGATTTATTTTTGCAGGATTTGTATCCTTAATTCGAAATACTGTTTCTTTTTTTACTCTAATTAATATTTTATGTTACATGGCTTTAATATAAAATCCTTAACGATTTTATTATAGCTCTGTGCGTTATTAGGTCGCGCAGCCAATGTATATCCATTATCTTTTATATTAAATTTGGCGCGAAAACCGAAAATATCATTAAACTATCAGCACATGTTATTCTTTGCTGGTTTACGCGGAGCTATGAGTTTTGCTCTAGCTATTAGAAATACTGTGTCTGATGCTCGACAAGCTATGTTAACGACAACAAGTTTAATTGTTATTTTGACAGTTATCTTTCAAGGTGGAGCAACAACACAGTTTTTAAGTTGGTTTAATATACCGTAAGTATTAATTGGATTTTATTATAAATATTTTTGCAAATTTCGTTTTTTAAAATTATTTAATTTAATTTTAGAGTTGGGGTAGATGAAGAAATAGAAGGATTATCACACAATGGAATGCGTAGTGTAAGTATTTCTAATTTTTCGTTAAATTATTGTAAAGTAATAGTATTAGCACAAATTGTATAGAAGTAATATGAAATTGTATTTACACTAACAATGTTATGTGTGCTAGATTACGTTTCTAGGCATTATTGATATAGATGAAACTAAAGTCATGTTTATTAATAGCTTTATTCTAGAAAAAGCTATGTAAATAATCATTGAAATGTAGTTTAGCTTATTTATTGCTACTATTTCTTTTGCAGGAATGCATTTTTTTTATGTATGTTTGAAGTTCTTTTAAGTGTGTATATTCATGGCTTTGTTACTCATGACAGTAAAATGAAACTATTATTTTTTATTATTTAAAAGTAATAAATATACTAAATAGTGTAAAAAATGCAGAAACTCCAAAGGGACTATTAAAATACTTAAAATTGATTAATTTTTATTGTTAGTATACTGAAATTGAAAGAAATACATTCATCTGTATTTTGTTTATCTTATTTTATGTGAAAGAAAACGACGAAATCTTAACTATTAAAAGATAATTATGCTGCTAATACTTATTTACTTTCTATATAATTTTTTTTTACAGCATTTTGAAAGTCGTCAAAAGCAAAATTTTAATAAGATTTTCTTTTAAAAATATATACTTATATATTTAGATTTCAATATCAGAAAGCATCTCTGTACATATACAAATTTAATTAATACACAATTATGTGTAAAATTTCTATTTGTTAAATTACTTTACTTAAAAGAAAGTTATAAATTTATAACATCAATAGAAAGAATATAAACATACATTTTCAGAACTTTAGTTGTTAGCTATAGTTACTGTATAGTATATCAGATAATTTGATGTATATGTATAAAGTGATGTAAATCATAGAATTTATGCACTATTTTTTAGAAAAATTTTAAAGTGAAGATATTTACGCATGACTGCTTTGATTCAAATTATTCTCATACTGCTACATTTTCTATTCTGAATACTGAAAAATCATTCTCCAAACTACTATAACATACACTTTTATCATGTATTATGATTAAAAAGTTTTGCAACTTTTCCTGTTCATAAATTATGCAAGAGCATTATAGTCATAAATGTTACTTCTCACAGTTACACTTAAGTAACATTGGGTTATTTATGCACATAAACTACTAAAATAATAAATAGCTTGCACTGAAACTTAACTGTTTGAGAATTCCAGCATGTTTAATTACAGTTGTAATGAAATTGAGAAAAATGCTTTGTTAATCCTAAATAATTGCTCTTCACAATTAATTTAAAAAGAAAAAAACTGGAATTTAACATACTAATGTTAATAGTCTGGTGGCGAAGGTGGCTTTGGAGATCTGGACATGCATAGGGAGAGAAGTCCTCCGGTATGTTTTCATATTAATTCAAGAATTGAGTTATACTATTTATGTGGTGATTAACAGCTCATGTATTTTGCACAAATATATATAAACCATTTTCTATATCTATACATTCGGATTGATTTAGTTCAATACTATTTTTTAGCACATATTCAATCCTTTCTTGCACAATTATACAATATACAAATAAGTTTGCACATTCATTGTGCATATTATGAATATTGTATTATGAGTTGCTTTCTGTCATCAGTACAGATGTGTAAGACAACAATAATTAAAGAAGCAATGATAATAATTATCTTATTAAAATGTTTGCAATGTTCTTTAATTGTTATGCTGTAACAAGGGTTTTCCATAAAATTATTAAAATTTCTTAAAGCTGTAATTACAAATATCTTAAATTCTACTAATAGGTATATACTAATTGCAACCTTTAAACAAATTGAGTTTAAAGTAATATATGGAATATTTATTTTGAATGGTTAAAAAGCGCAATTTACTTATTTTTAATGCTTTGTTTAATTACTAAATTTAATATTGTAAAAATTGAAAGAATAATGTTATTAATGATTTTGTAAATGCTTGTATTTAATTATTGCAAATTAGAAATTTGGTTTGGATTTAACTATATATTTGTAAAATGTATTATTTACGAATTAATGTTGCTAAAATTGATTTTATATTTAAACTTATAATTTTATTTTTGTCAAATGTGTGGTCAATCTGCTAATTGCATGTGCTTAAATATTTTGTTCAGTATCATTTTTGTTATCCATTCTGTATGTTAATGATTCGTAGTGTATAAAATGTTTATATATACTCATATACATTTATATTTATTAACCAAACATACACAAACATAATTAACAAGATATACAAATATAATGATAATCAAGCAAGCATGTTTCTTAATACCTAATAAAATTGTTAAATTTAATGCATAAATAATTTAATTAATTTAAAGTTATTTTCTTGCAAATTTACAGTAAAAAATTAATTAGAATATAGCTTTTAAAATATTGCAATACATGAACTTCCAAACCGAAATAAATTTGAAAAAAGAATGTCATAATCATACAGGATGGATAACTAAAATATCCTTCACATTTCACAGTATAATTCTATGCAGGATGGATCATTACCAGGCAGTGGCATAAAACCTAATGAAAAAGCATTACTTGCCAGAATCTGGGGCGATTTTGATACTCGCTACATGAAACCATTTTTAACACACTCCAGGCCTACGTTGCTGGAAACATTACCTGTTTGTTGTGGACCTTTAGCTAGGATTCTTACAACAACGCAACAAATGACGCAGGTATGAAATACGATCTTGTAACAATAATTTTTTGAAGAATGGATTATAATTGTTTGCGTAAAATGACAATATGTTTTACACTAAGTTTGTTTCTTTGTCTCAGGATGAAGCAGTTAGAAAAGCAGATTCAGATTCAGATTTTTGTCTAGAAGATCGTGAACTCGAGCGACGAAGGACTAGTGTTCAACCGGTGAGTTTTCATCAACCTAATCTCAATTACACTATTAATCCGTGCTATCAACCTAACAGCACAGACGTCACTAATCCTGATGAACCTTATGTAATTCTTAATTTACACAGAAGGTAGAAGTAATGAATTTAAATTCAAACATTTCAATTGAAGTTATATGAAAGTATTTCTTATATTGGTATAAATGGGTTTATCACTTATACCTAATTTTTGTTGTAATTATATTTTACACACTTTTCAAATTATCTCTTCGTTATAACATTTACATATAAATATACTTAAAGAAAAACATGTGTACAACATAAACTTTCCATTTTATATGAAAGTAGCAGTTACATCTATAATATGCTCAGCTTTCTATTAACATTCGTTACCATTATACAAATGTTACTTAACACCTATCCACTCCTAATTTAACAAACAATTGCTTATATTAAATTCTTTCATATAAAATGTACGAAAATATGCATGAATACTTATGTTTTTTCACTGTAGAAACACAGTGATACACATCTAAAACCATTAAATAACATACGTTTTATTTTCACCTTTAAATATAATTTATTTGTTACATATATTTATGTACAGTATCTGTACATTTTACATGTGTTTTAATTAGCCATTCAAATATAGTTTTATTCATGTAGAAAGACTATATTGTATTATTGTCATATAGGTATTTATGGATTATTAACGATGCCAACAGTGTTTCTGCATTGATAAAGGTTCAATTAGTGATAAAATAATACTGAAGTTGAAACGCCATTATATAGGCGAGAATGTACATATAGTCTTCTTACCAAAGTTATTTTACAGATGCAATAAATGTATGCAACTATTCTAGTCATTAATTACCTGTAATAAACATATGAAGAATTAATGGATTAGAATTTATTTAAAATTGGTGTGTGTGTAATATTGGAGTTTAACACTTCCTTATCCATGTAACGTAAATTAAATATTGAGAAAACTATTCTATTTTTTATTTCTGCATATGATTTTGTTTCATTCGAAAATTATGTTTAATGCCTAATGCTAAAGTCGTACTTTTGAATATTAAATAAAAAATACATTTATTTAATTTAATTTTTGCCTGACCTTTTTTTGTCTATTTGAAAATTTGTTTAGTCTCCATTTGATCGCGTTCTTACGATTTTTTTAGAGAAAAAGAAATGATGATGATGATGATGAAGACCTAAGAATCATTGGAATGGATGGGTTTATTCCATTAAGAACATTGTAACGAGACAGAAGACATTCAAAATAATATTTTGAGAAGATTATTTTTAAACAATTTATAATAACTATTTGGAATAGAAGTAACAAACATAATTATTTTATATTTTTTTAAACTTTTTAATAGCACCTTCAATTGTTTTTCTTTTTTTATATTAATATTCCACAGGATTTACATTATAGCTAATATTTTTGTTACGTTGATAAGTGTTAATGTCTTATTTTTCTATTTAAAGAGTTTGATATTTATTTTAATATAAACAATCATGTTTATCCTTTTGGTATTTATGTCGGTAATGAAAAAAGTATTATTTGATTGTTATATTAGTTGTTTGTTTCTCTATTTTTTTTAATGTGGTTATTTTTGTTGTACTTGTAAATTGTTGTTAATATAATACATTTTATTGCAAATGCAAATACCTACAAAATTAAGAAATGTATTATATACATATTGTGATGTTTTTGAAAGTACTAACACAAGCAAAAAAGTTATAGTACAAAGTCTGACAAAATTTTGATGTGTATAAAAATTTGCATAAAATTATTAAACTTCTTAAACATATTGTAATGGAACATTAAACATAATTTTCAGTATTCAACCGCGAATCATTTAATTTTTTTTTTAGCGTACTTTAGTAATGTCAAGTTATTAAAGATATTAAAAGTTTTGTCGTGTAAACATTACACCTTGTAATTTTCACTTTTTTTCCTAATAGTTGTAGTTGATTTCGTATTTCTATACTGAAGAAGATTAGATTTACACTTATCATTTAATTAATTAATATTATTGCATGTAGCCTGAAGAACCAAAGTACTTGCTAGTCATTAATTTTCACATTGAAAATGCTGTTTAATAGGTGCTGCTTGCACATTACTTATGCTATTAGTAACAAATCATTTCTACAGAAAGAATAATCTTTCATATTTTTTTTTTAGATCATTTACAAATACTTTTCATTACATAATTATACATTGCCACAGTTAATCATTAATGTATACTTTATAGAACACTTAAAATAACTAAATGATTGCACATGTAGTTTAATTGATACTTTATTGGTATATTTAAATAAAAACGAGGTGTGTAGATGTTTCATAATTTTATGTAATTCGTATTTGAATAACAATAGTACTATGAACATTTTGCTTTAAATTTTTGTATAACATATAATCGTGCAATTGATAAAGTAATTTCTTTTAATAGTAATAAATCTTTTACAGATACATTCACATTCTGATGATAGATGTTAATTCTAAACAAATTATTTTTCCGTTGTTATATTATTTGTTACTTTGTAATTTGATTTGTGGTGCTTATTTGTATTTGGTTTCTCCACAGACACATATAAGGAGCTCTCCAAACAGAATGCATTTGTAAAAGCGAATATAATATAATTTATTCAGTTGTATACATTATTGAGGATCTGGCTACAATCATAACTTAAATATTAAGTAATTCCTTATTTACTATTTAATATTTCCTAAACAATTGTACTATTTAACATTAATATTATTTTATATAAATCCCAAAATCAGTATGTTTAATTTCTAATAATTTTGTTATTAAAAAACTTTTATTTTTTTTAAATGATACGAAACATATGTATATGCTTTCTAATACATTGTAATCATTACGTCAAGTAATATTCAGTGAGAAAGTTATAAGATTGCTATGTGCGTATGCGATGTTTGTGTCAAATATTATTTTTACATATTACTGTTGTATTATAGTTTCTATAAATGTTGATTATATTTTTCTGCTGTTTGTTTTCTTCTGCAAATATTGTTAAATATTTTGGACAACAAAAGACAGTATAACAGAAATTGGATGTAAGTATTATTACAAAAAAAAACAAGTAACAAGGAGAAGCTGAAGAAAAACTTGGGTTTTATAAGCCATGTGATCATAGTACATTCTAAAAATTGTAATAATAACATTATTCTATTACAATGTTAAATTGTAAAAGAAGAAAAATTATTACAATCCTTCTCCTTATATGATAATTTGTTTATTGTAACTATAGTATTTGTATGACAAAAATTTCATTCCAAATACTTGTTTAATTCTGTGTATGTTATGTCCAATTTTGAATAATTTTTAATTGGAAATTTTCGCACATGTATGTAAAATTGATATCCTAAAAATTGTATTTGGTATATCATGAAATAATATGTAAGAATCTAGAGGTGGATTCTTGATGTATTTAATACTTTGTGGGGCAGCTGGGAACTGTGATGGGAGAAGTTAGTCCGGGACCACTACCATTGCACACACGCGTCGCCTTGCCAGGTTTGGTCGGCAGACATTTATAAAGACTAATTGACATTGGTAAATAAACTTATCTTTTTAAATGTGTAATATTCTATGTGCAACTGATAAATGTATTTATTTAAAAAGCTTGTGCAAACTATTATATCCAGTAATGTATTATGTATTATGTATCTATCATACATAAAATTTAAAAGATATTTCTGTTATCCAACTTTTTCAATCAATTATTTAAATTCATCTTTGAATGTGTTAATTATTAAAATTGAAATGGATAAACGCGTTACTTTCATTTGATAATCAATATAGCTGTCTTACTGTCCTTTGATTGTTGCTATAAAATTAAATTCATGTTTCAATTTGTAAGTAACTCGCATATATACAATATGGATATATATTATTTAATATGGTATGTTACATTTATTGGTTGTACTAAATTTAACCAAATTAATTATACAAATTATACAAAAAGCGTTTACTGGTAAATGTTATTTATAATTTTTTATTATATAATTTACTATTCAATGGAGGTCCTGGCTTAGCATGAATAAAATATGATAATCTGACATCAACTTATATTTGCTAAATGTGCATTGTACATTCAAATATAATAATTCGCAAGGATAATAAAGTATAATAATGGTAAATTAGGAACTTATATATTTCCTGAGAGACATTATATTTGTATAAAATTATGTTTAAATTTAAAATATCATCAAACTTTTACAAGTTCATACTACATTATTGAAAACAAAATAAATGGACATCCTTGGTTTTTAACATATTTGGATGTATTTCCAATAATTTGGAAATAAATTTATGATACACTTGGTCATAGAACTTAATTTGTTCGGCAAATTGATTTTGCTGCCATATGTAGTCATATTTGCATTCAAGGTGCAGGACACTTTATGTATCGTATATAAATCCATACTTTTTATACTATAATTTGTAATTATGTGTGAAGTTTAAGAATCGAAGGAAAATAAATTATATAAAAATGATAAAATTCAGAGCGAAATAATTTATTTGAAAAATTTAAATACGCATTAATTAAGATTAGTGCCAAAGTTTACTTAGCTTAAACAATTACAATGGTGTTTTATACTACTTTTTTTGGAAATTATTGTAAATGTTGGTGTAATATCTTTTAAATTTATATATTATTTTAAAGAAGCATACAAAGTGCATATTATAAGCTGTGTCAACATAAAAATGAAATAAAATGACTCTGGAAAATATAATCTAATTATTTTGTAGAAATGTATGTTATTATCAGTTGAAGTAATATTTTATAAGTTATGTTTATCATTAAATATTAGTTATAATTTAATGAATAAGTATGTTCAAATACAATTTATGACCATTACAATTTACAATAATTCATGCAACAGCATAAAACAAGAAAGTAACAGATAAAAATATATGGATTTTTATTTTAGATGTTGGCTGTGAACATTTAACAAAAATATTTGAATACCCATAATTTACATTTTAAGTACAAACATTAAAAAGCAGCATATTAAGAAACTATGTCTACAATTACAATTAGTAAATTACTTTAATTACATAAAATAAATCATACCTATTGATTTGCAATGTTACATAAAAGAGCAGGATATTAGCGTATAGTATTAAAAGCCTTTTTTATATATTTATGAATTGGAAAACATGTAATAATCATTGCAATGTATACATGTATGAAATAATGATGTGATATTATGTACTACACTTTACTGTGTTTAATAAAATATTTGTAAAAACACATTTGAAATATATTAAATTTAATTACACTTTATAAATAAATAAAACATTCCGTTGAACATAATATAAAATATTATATTTTAATTTTAATTTCACATATTCTTATAACAAATCTATAAAATTACTTGGTCTTTGATTATTTTTCTAATATCATCAGTAACAGAAAATATTGGACCATGACCAGGTATAATAAAATCTGCAATATTTGCAACATAGTATCGCATTTGAGATTGAGTTTTTTGCAATTCTGTGGTTCCAAGTTCTTTCCAAATTGATGGATCTAATATATCTTCTTCTTTTTCAAACAAATCTCCTATAATGCAAATTAAAATATATAATCAATTTAAAATACTTCAAATATGTACTAATATATGAATGAAGAAACCTGTTATAGCAAAATGTGTAGTTTTAGTTGTAACTAAAACGGTAACATCTTCCGATGTATGGCCAGGAGTTGCCACAACTTTAACTTCAGGACATATTTGATATTCCTCTGTATTTTTAATAATTATAATATTTATATGTCAGTAACATATATTACTTTTGAACTTCAACATATTTAAGACACTTTACCCTTTTGTAAATTTTTATCTAAAAACATTTCACCACGGTGAACACAAGTTCCAATTATGTGTTCTGCATTTAAAAAAAGATTATTATTCCCTATATGATCTGCATGACTATGAGTACAGATAACATAATCAATATCGTCAGGTTTCATATTATGCTGTGAAAGGGCTGAAATAAGGTTTTTAATCGAGTATTATTGTAAAAGATCAATTTAAAAATCGTTGTTTGATGATAATATTTTGTCATAAAATAAACTTTACAGTCGTTAATAAAATTATACCTTGCAATATTTTATCCCGATCCCAGGCTGTCATAGTATCAACAATAATATTCTTTGTTGCTTTTATTAATGTACAAGAACAATTTGCTTTCATTACATTGTTCTCAAGTTTTACGGAATATCCACTAAATAAAACAATAACTTGACACATTTTATCAAATTGAAAGATATAACTTTATGACTTTATTTATTTTAATTTTTATGTTATGCAGTGCATATTTTATATTTTATATAAGTAATATTAGTAATAATCATTTCGTTAATTAGAACTCTTATTATTCGTTCAGTACATGCCGGATCAAAATATTGTAGGTTATGTATGTATAGACTGAAAGATTCCTAACATAGCAATCATTAAAATGAAATTGGTAAATATAAACGTTGTATTATTATTAGACTATTTTAATATAATAGTAAATATGTTTTTTATTTATTAACAATGATTATATTTAATAATATTTACTACTGTAATTCCAAATTATGTCTTCATAAACATTTATAATTAATAAAAATTATTTAAGACATAATTTTTGTTTACTAATTTTTATTACTACTTATGATTCGTAGTGACTATATCTTGTTAATATTTATTATAATTATAGTATTGTTTATCAAGTGAACCAACAAAGCCATGTTTGGTTTTAAGTTTCAAAGGGATTACTTTAATGTTAGATTGCGGTTTAAATATGCAATCTATACTGCATTTTATGCCAATGCCCATGGTTCCTAGCGCTAAATTTAATTCATTATCATCGTGGCTTCCTCGCGATAATCATCAAGACTGGCAAATAGAAGGGGTTCGTATATTTGAATGCTTGAATGAAAATATAAACAAAGCTATATATTTCATGTACAAAGTTTAATTTATATGAAGTATTTCCATTTCAGGAGTTAAAAGAATGCTGTGGTAGAGTATTCGTGGATTCTACACCTGAATTTTCTCCACCTCTGGAGAAAATAATAGATTTTTCTGAAATCGATGCTATCTTAATATCCAATTATACTTGCATGTTGGCTTTGCCATTCATAACAGAAGATAGTGGTTTTAAAGGTATTATTTATGCTACGGAACCCACATTACAAATTGGGCGATTTTTTATGGAAGAATTAGTAGAGTTTATTGAACAAACTCCTAAAGCAACGTTAGCCAAACATTGGAAGGAGATGTTACATGTATTACCTCCTCCACTCGCAGATGCTCTTAAGCCTAAATCTTGGAAACACATATATTCTATGTCTGCTGTTAATGCTGCTTTATCATATATTCAAACAGTTGGATATGACCAAAAACTGGTAAGTGCATTCAGTTCCATCCTAAAATATTTGTACATTTTCTCTACTTTCATAGGACATATATGGAGCATTAACAGTAACACCTATAAGTTCTGGCTATTGTTTGGGTAGTAGTAATTGGTTAATTTCATGTGACCACGAGAAAGTAGCATTTGTGAGTGGATCTTCTACATTGACAACTCATCCACGACCCATGGAGCAGGCTACATTGAAACATGCTAATATGTTAATACTAACAGGTTTGACTCAGACACCTACTGCAAATCCAGACACTATGCTTGGAGAACTTTGTATGACTGTAGGTAGGTAAAAATTCTTTCATTTATTTAATGACTTAATATTTATAATATATTTATATTGAAATTAAATATTGTAGCAATGACTCTTAGAACTGGAGGATGTGTTTTGATTCCATGTTACCCATCTGGAGTCGTATATGATTTATTTGAATGTCTTAGTACACATTTAGATAAATCAGGTTTTTCACAAGTTCCTTTATTTTTTATATCACCAGTAGCAGAAACTTCTTTGGCATACTCAAACATTTTAGCTGAATGGTATGTTCCAACATATCAAATTAAAATTAAACATATTTAAATTACTTATAATCATTGCATTTCAGGCTCTCAACGAATAAACAGAATAAAGTTTATCTTCCAGAAGAGCCGTTTCCTCATGCTTTTCTTGTTAAAAATGCTAGATTGAAACATTTTACATCTACATATGCTGAAGGTTTTAGTTCTGATTACAGACAACCTTGTGTTGTCTTTTGTGGACATCCTAGTCTTAGATTTGGTGATGCAGTTCATTTTGTTCAGTTGTGGGGTAGTAACCCACAACATACTATAATTTTTACAGGTATTTATTATTATGTATCTGTTACATGTATTAAAATATTTTAAATATTTAATTATGATTTTAGAACCAGATTTTCCATATTTGGATGCATTAGCTCCATTTCAGCCGTTAGCTATGAAAGCAGTACATTGTCCAATTGACACATCTCTTAATTTTACTCAGGCTAATAAATTAATTAGAGATTTAAAACCTGAACACTTAGTAATACCTGAATGTTACACGCAACCACCAATGACTGCACCGCATAGAACAGATCTCGTTATAGAACCTGTAGGAGTAAGTGTAAAGACATTAACGTCTTGCAAGCAAAATGTTTTAATGTAACGTTATTAGCATATTAATAATTAATTGTTCTGCTAACGTTTTTGCAATTTTAGGAAAAACCTTTAATCACTTTTAAACGAGGTGAAGTTATAAAGCTACCTCTAAAAAGAAAGAAAGGACGAGTATTTATTGAACCTGAATTAGCTGGAAATATAATTCCAAGTGAAATACGACCTGGCTTGAGTCTTGCTTCTGTGACTGGTGAATTGGAAGTTAAGGATAATGTATATACTATAAAGGTATGCATTACATATACACGTTTTGTTGAATGTAATTGATTCATTGATAGTGTTATGTTCAGAATATTGAAGACAGACCTAGCGGAAAACGTAAAGTATCTTCTGGTTCCCCTGCACCAATTAAGGAAGAAGTTCTTAAAGAAAGGAAACATGAATATGGTAACTTAGATCCACAAGAATTGCTTCAAAAACTTAATCAAGAAGGAATTCAAGGAGCCAAGTTGCAACATAGTCCAACAGCTACCAGTATTCACTTAGTAAGAAAGATATTTGTTAAGTAATTGTTTTTCATAAAAAATCGACCCTCTTTAAATATAATTATTTACAATTTTAGCAAGAAGAAGATACTTTAATTCAAATAGGGGACAATTCGACACATATATTTTGTAATGGTGACCAAAAAATTAGAAGACAATTGAGGACTATCATAATGCAGTGTCTTAAGAGGTTTTAAGTTTAAAAAAGAATAATACTGAATTATAACATTTTTTTATATAATGACAATTTTAATTGTAATTTATTCTTTTATGCGATTCAAATTTTTTTTCAATCAATACCAAAAGAAGTCATGATTTTAAGTACTTTCAAATAAATGTAAGTAACATTTACATTAGTATTACCTGTAACTACGTACACACTCACATACATTAAACTGTACATAATATCTACAAATATATTTGTGTACATGGCAGTATTACATAATCCATTTTATTTATTACATTTTTGTATGCGACAGCATATATAAATAAATTTTTAAGAATCATGTACAAATTAAAAACATTGCAAGTCACATATCAATGTATAACACATAACTTGGTTATATGCGAGATTCACAATAAATTACTTATGGCAAAATCTGTTTGTGGTTTCATATTATATATGACTACATAATAACACTTTGCTGTTGTTACATGTTACTTATTTTCATACTGTTAACGTAATACTACTTAAAAAATATTAGTTATTTACTAAATTAAACAACAAAATATCGTATAAATCAAGATTACAATAGTATGTTTTACAAAATCTGTTAAATACAAGATAATAATACAAAAAGCAAGTGTATATAGTGTACACTACATGTTAATAGCGTATAAGTCAATAGTCATTAAAGCAATGACTAATATAGATTTAGAGGTAATAAAGAGTATATTTAAGTTTTGCTCTAAAAATATAATGACTAAAATTACTGCATCATAACTTTTGCTGCATTCTGAATAATATAAATTCAGATACAAACACAAACAGAAATTCAATGTACATTCAAAAGAAAAGCGCATTATTTTGTACTAATTACCAAAATAAAATGTATCAAAATTTGAGACAGAGAAACGTAGTTTCCATTTATATTTCATGTATCACGTAATGTATTTTATTATTCATGTGATCAACTAATCAATTTTGATTTAATATTTATTGGATAAGCACCTGACTATTTATATTCAGAGTGCAGCATGTATGAACTTAGTTGACAGTAACCACACTGAGCGCTAAACCGGCGCAAAATGATGCAAGAAAGAACTGCAACTCCGTAGTTTTGAATGACTTATCACCAGTTATAGAATGGTACCAACGTCGTGTACGAGATTCGCCATTTTTCAATAATTGTTCAGCTTTATCTAGTTTTTTATCAACGTACCTCTCGACCTGAAACAACATAGTTCATTGTTAATGAAATTGATACTTTAAGATATACTTGCAAATATTATAAAGTGTATGTAAAAATAAAATAAGAATAAATTTTATGAATTATATTTATTGCAAGATATAACTAACTTTACAGTATTTCTATTATCTTGTGCTATTATTTTCCTGTTACATATAATGATACACAAACGTGTATACATACCTTGAGCAATTAAAAACTAAAGTAAACATGAATGGTTACTAGACACAAAAACTTTTCATTGCACGTGCATATTCCTTAGAAGCATTAAATTTTAATCACATACACATAAAATACAGTACTATAAACATTTGTACCACATAAGTCTACAAATTTATATATTCAAAAATTGAGAAAAAACTTTTACTTAATGATTAAATACTTTGACTAATTTAAATTACGAAATTTGTTTGATTACTAGATACCAGTGAAAGTGAAAATGCTATTTAATACATAGTGCTAATATAAAAAAGGAAATATTATCTATTTGAGTGTATGAATTTAAATATTTTTTTATTCAGGATGCTAAGCCAATAATGAAACCACCAATGAAACTTGTTGCCACAAATGAATTGTTTCTACACCATGTCCCTACCTGCAAACAACATAGGGAATATACTTGTATGTATTAATAAACTAATATTAAAGGTGTTAAAAATATGAAGAATACAATAGCAATATCTTGCCTTATCTAGAAGCTTCGGTCCTTCTCCAGTAACTTTTTCTTCTACTTTATCTGTAATTTTTTCAGCTTTCTTTTGTATTTTGTCCCAATTGATTTTTATATAGCCTTGATGCGCTGCAATTTGTAACATTATAATTCCTCCACCAACTGCAACAGCAGCTATTTTTCCAACTTTCATTGTCACAAAACCAGTAAGCCTGTAAGGAATTAGATCAACATTTTTTTATTGAGGTCTGACCAAATGTTTATGAATATAACAAATTGTTTAAAAAAAAATTATTATAAGCTACAATATATTAGTTTTTTATTTATCCTTTATATGCACATGTAATGCTAACCATCCTGATGTTGTTCCAATAATAATTTGTTTGGTAGCAGATTTCTTGCTTACATCTCCTAAAATCTTATCAATTAGACCTTTTGCTTCCTTAGAAAGATCTACATTACTTTCTTCTTTGTTTGCATCATTTTTACTTTTCTTTGTTACTGGAAGACTCATTTTAAAACTGCAACAGAATAATAATTCTGAATTCACAGACAAATTGTAATTTCATGATTCATGTATAATGATTCTTTAAATTTTTAATTCTTAATGTTGTTAACAATGTACAAGTATAAATACTATTATCACGTCTCTAAATAATAGCATCACGAAGTCATTCTTTGGTTATTCGTCAGAACAAAAATATATCGATGATTACATTGCCAAGAATTTGTAATAATGAATGTTATATGGGAAGAAATCATTTTTCTTTCCTTAATGAGCTGTTATGTAACTTAAACATGTACATGCCGTCGAATAACGATACAAATTTTGAAATACAATGAAAAACAAAAACAATCTACCGTTTAAACAATTTTGTTCCTTTTGACTTAAAGGTGTTCTTGTGCAGTTTAGGCATGATATAAGTAAATTAAGGTGTGTCCTTAAATATAATGATATCTCATTGTAGTTAGTATTTCACGTACAAAGCTCACCTAATTGTTCAGTCACAAAAATGTTTAATACAATTTGCGCATAAACCGATCTGTCAGATCGAAATCTCCGGTATTTCTCAAGATCACTTTCAGTTTTAAGCACTGTGCGGACGTGACAGTAACTGAATGACTGCAGTACCATCAGGATTGATGATCCTTTTTTATTTGTAAAATACGAAATATAAAAATGTAAGTACAATTAAATTAAGTAAACTTGAAATTTTCAAATTTTTTCATTTTTACTTTTTAAATTTCCAACTTTACAAATTCTCAAATCTCGAAAAATCAAAATTTCTAAACTTTTTAAACACTTGCTATATGTCTAAATTCCTAGATTTTCAAAGAGCTCTACATTTCCAAATTTTATAATTCTCCAATTTGTACATTTAAATTTAAATGGAAATGAAAACCTCGATATGCATTAAAATTAAATAAAGAATTTAATTTTTCGCGCCATTCTAGGACGTGACGAGGAACGATATTCTCTAACAACGCCATTATATGTCGACGTGAACCATCGTAATGGTCTTCCGTCGCGTGATTCGCCATCCTGGTTTAACCTGATTGCCGCTTCGAAAAACTAATTGTCCCGATGAGGTGACGAGGTGTCGAGAGTGTAAATTTTAAAAACTCTCAGAATTTCATGCAAAGCGGCCTGTTCTACGTGTAAATATGTGTCGTTCCTGTTTTTAATGAATATATTTACGGAGTGCGAAAATGGCCCAGGAGACTGACGATATCAACCTGACTCCTCAAGAATTACAGATACTATCCGAATTAGACAGGTAATTTTCAACCAAATCAAGTCTGCAACAATAAACCTTGTGTCTGTTTCTTAATTCTTCGTATGCCAACTGTATTTTGCGCGTGTACTTTTCAAAATATAACCTAAAAGGTTGTTTGACAGAATAGGCGCGTAATTTGATCGGTTCATTTGTACGTACGTACTAATGAACGAACAATTTACTGATATCTGTTTTAAACGTTCGAATGCATCATTTTTTATTAATATATACTTGTCACAACTTCTGTTATAATTATATAAAATTCAAAGATACAAATTTAAAAAAAGTGAATATAATAAGTAATAATATGAGAATGTTTATTAACATGAAGAATACAAGAATATAAACATTTATAACGATACAAATTATATTATTTATATTTTTACGTGATATTTATTGTTATAAACTCTAATTGATCAGTGTGTTATTTTGAATATATTTGCAGTCGGCAGTTTGGATTTTTAAAATTAAACTCACCAGAACAATCAAAAAAGAAAGCTTTAGTCGTACGTGCAATCAAATACCTAGAAAGGATGTTAGTTCAAGCTCAAGCTGAGAAACAACGTAGAAAAGCAGATAGTACAAAAATAAATCCTGATGAATTAAAAGATGATGAAGAAGACAAGGGGATCAGTATTGATCCTAAAACGTATTGCAAGCTGGGACACTTTCATTTACTCTTGGAGGACTATAGCAAAGGTAATTAATTATTTGTACTACTTTTTTGTAGCTTATAATTATATTTTAATATATATTCTCATTCTGTTTGTACCTTGACAGCTATGTCAGCGTATCAAAAGTTTTATTCTTTAAAAGGAGATTACTGGAAAGATGCTTCATTTTTATACGGACAGGGGCTTGTCTATTACCACTTCAATGCTTTTCAATGGTAAGTTACATTCTGCAATTGTTTATGCATGTGGTTTTTTTAAAACTGTTTTCACTTTTCCATATATAAAGTTATATAGTATTAAGTTACACTTTCCAAATTTTAGAAGATAGTAAATCATTGATATCATTTTTACACTACTGTATTAAAAATTAAATGAGATAGAATGAACTAATTTGTAATACATCTATTCTTATATTACAATTGTTTGATTAATCATTTACAATCGAATGACTAAAGAATTAACATATTAGTTCAGTTTCAATTTAAAGAAACAAAAAAAAGATTTTAGACTGTTCATCGAGCTTATAATTTGCATAAGGAAAACAAAACAGTGTGCATAAAAATGTGTGCAGGAAAATATTGTTGTTCACCTTGAAAAGAGGACGTCGACCCCTTAGAAGATGTACACATAGGGTTCATCGTTCTCGTCTTATCCTTTTTATTTTTATAATTTCGCGCGTATTTCTGTTGGTAAAGTAATTTCGTCCCTGTAGGTCGATAAAATAGGTCACTGAGCAATCCTGGCAAGGTAGAATTTCGACAAACCGGTAGATTCCAATTTCAAAGAGTTACCAAACGAATTCTCAGTTCAAAAATAAATTTTGACAACAGATGTCCTGAATTTTCCTCTGATAGAGTAACGCGAAGTGCCTACGTGCCAAACTGTTGCAGAGTTATGGCGTCTAGGAAAGTGGGCGGGGGAGAAGTAGGATACGTATGTATTCTATTTCAGCAACTAAAATAATAATTTAGATTTCTTATATTTTCTACACGTCACTGTAGAAATTATGTATTTATTAATGACTCATTTACATTTGTAGAATTAAACTTTTTACAAAAGTTTGATATAAAATTAGAGATACATATATTTTATATACTCGATAAATTAATTCTTGGTCGTTGAATCCTTATTGAATTACTATGAAAATTAATATTTTTGATAAAATTATTTGAAAAACAAAAGAAATACATTATTCATGTTTAATATAGGTTTAGTAACTGTCGATTACAGCATACGGCGATCGATTTAATATAGCTGCTCAGGAAACGTAGTTTAACCTTAATCAACATCAATTATTTCGAGTATAGATATGCTCGAATTTCATTTCGTACGATCGAATGCGAGTGTAACATGACGTTTAAGCATTTTCAAATTCAGAAATCGAATTGTTCTCATTAATTCCTCGTGAGATGCTTCAAAATAACCGAGAAGATCATATCGCTGTCAAATACCAGTTTAATAAGGTTATGTTCGTCATTCTCGATTAATGTTCGTGTCAGTGACCGGGTCAACAGTTTGATTGTCATATTCTAATAATATCTTTATGCTATCAGATGAGATTTGTTTGAATTAATGTATTCTTATGATATATTCGAATTTTTAATTCGATTAATTATTACAATGATATTAAAAATATTGTTTCCGACGTAGTAATTCAACTGTATATGAATACGTAACAGTATTGTTGCTGTTGACTTGACATTTCCTGTCAGGCAATCGGCTTTATAGACGGTTAGGAGTGAGAATATCGATTTCCTGTTCAACCCTCCTTAAATCAGATGGGTGTAAGATTCCCGTGGAACCAAGCTTATACAGGACTTCCTTTCGATCTTTCAGCATTCCACTTTATTATGATTCCATATAATCGTTATCAATTTCTGTGATTGACAGCTTTCCGCGTCCTTCGGTCGAGAATTAATCGATCGATAGTAATGTTTTAATTCTCGAACAGCGAGCAGTAATTTAACCCGTTGAACCTTTGTCGCACGATTTTTTCAGTTTTGTACGACGCATTGCGAATATAACATGTAATGTAATAAGTAAGAAATATGACAAGTGAAGAAAGATTTAATACCGAGTTTGGTTTTTGTCTCTCAAAGCGACAAAATTAAAACTTGCTGAACATTTCTTTTATATCGTCATTTTAGAAAAAACAATTGTGCGGTGATGACATAGTGCAACATAGAGCGTCTTTCGTCTTTGTCTTATTCGATAAACCGCAGACTTATTCACCGGGTGAAATTGAATGGAAAATCCTCTCTTTGTGGATTCACGAGGCGGTTTCCTAGGATATATTGGGTTTCAAAGCGTCCGTTCAGGTGTGCACAGTAGGAAGTACATAGGCAACAATTATTTGTAGGCCACCTGAATGGGGAGACTAGATTACATGTTCGTACATTTTGCTTCGCTATTATCGATGAGTTTGTACTGGAGGAAAGATACAGTTTTCCAAAATCGGATTCGTTCGAATTATATTATTTATTCCTTCGGTTATATTATTATTTGAAATACCATAATGTAATTTCACCAAAGTGGAAGTTTCAGTTTATCCGGCGCGTCGACGATGCGCAGAACTTAAGCACATTAATAGGTATGCTTCACATTTTTAATTATGTCAAGAAGAAAATCTTACAACATCGTTTCAAGCATAAACTGATATTGTTTTGGGAAGTAATATTGTATAAATATATGTTGCTTAAGTACTCTATCGTCCTCCAGCATGAAGGGAAGCTGTAACCCCTTTCTCTGATCAACGAATCTTTTTTCACTATTTCACCCCTGGTATTGAATGGAGCCGAATCTCCCTAAGGGTGATTCACATGACGCGTGACTCGCCAGTTTTCTAATCACTCGTACGTGTATGACTCTCGTGTATTGTGCATTGTGACTGTATATTTATAGCAATCGTTGTATTATGCAGTCGTCGGACTTTATGCACGTTTCTGTTTTACGATATCGATTTGCTTGCGTTACACGTGTCCCTGCTTTAACAATCATGAAGAAATATAACTGGTTCCTTCTATGGCTTAACGTGCTATTTTAGATTTATTTGTCTAACTTTAAACTATTACATAAAGCACCTAAGTTGTATTGTAATCAAATACGTATCCAAGTGCAATATTCAATATGAAGGAAAAATGATGATACAAGTATTCGTATTTATAATTTTACAAATTTCCAAATTCTCTAGTTTCCAAATTTGTGAATTTCCAGATTTCCAAATTGGAAAAGTACTAAATTCTGAAATTTACAAATTGAAAAATTGCGAGTTTTGGTTCCCAAATTCGAAAATTGAAAAATCCCGAAATTTGCAAATGTAAATTGACCTAATATTATGAAAAGGAGGTGGCAGCGTTGCGCTCGTTTTCGGGTAGCCGCGTCGGTTGGAGCAAGGTTCGTCGGAACAGCACGGCACGGCACGGCAGTTGGGACATTTTGTCCGCCATGGGAGAGTGGAGTTGAGTCACGTGCAACGCATAGAGATGCGTTGCAGACGATCGATTTTACAGCCTCTCCTTCTACGCACGTGTTCGGCCATGTATAGTCACATCGAACCATTGGGTTGTTACATATCAGATGATTAATTTGGAAATAGGAAGTCTGGTATAATTCGATGATACGAAAGTATCACGAAAGAACGTATTATAGCGTATCAGTTTGAAATTAATGTTCGTGAAAAATAGCTGGGTAAAGTTTCGATTAATATACTTAATGCAAAATGACTGCCTATCGGTCACAGCAAAGAACCGTTTTCTTCGCTTCTAAGAAATCATACATATAAGACTATGTTCTCCGAGTATCAGTCTACTTACAAATGATGCACAGCTCGTCCGTGCTCGTTTTTACTCCAGCTGTTTCTGAAAGAATGCTCGTCGTACGTGTATAACCGCACGTCCATCAAATATCAATGTCCCCTTTATCCGTATACGAGGGGTGTCCAATAAGTTCTTGGTCTTGCAAGGTGTACGTATTTCGTTTTCGAATTCAATATTTTTCACTGCTGAATATACAAAAGATCAAGTCATTTTAATAAATATATTTATTTATTAAATATAATGCTCCTCCCTTTATCTTTGTTCTTAACCGAAAGAATCCTGCGTAGTACTCGGAGTGCACATATTTCCATCGTTTACATATTGTACCTAACTCGTTTGCAATGCGACGCACGTGTCCGCGTTAACGCAGGCATTCGAAAAACCTTAAAGGCACAAACGTGCCCGTATATAAAATTCACGGACGACAACGGTCAATTAATTTGAATACTTATCTTTGCCAGTGGCCACGTGTTTCGATGCGGGGAATTAAAGTAAGGAAAGGAGTCGTTATGCAGTGGTCGGTTCGCGTTTATTCGCCCTTATCGCAAGGGGGACCGTGAGTTTCCAGGTAGCCACCTTGCACGTGAGACTTCTCATGAGTTGGCACACGTGTGTTTATGCCGTTGCACAAACGATACGCTTACACACACTCGCGTTGCACCCTGTCGCGTTACGTTCTCGGCAAGGTGCATGCAACCTTTGACCCAGATCGTACGGTCGATATTCCCTGGCCCACATACGCTTCTACAGATTAATATTTTTTTTCCACGCGAGCTCGACGATCCTCTATTCCTCTCCCTTTCCGCGAACTTCGTCGCACGACATTTTTCCAATTGGCCTTTAATTGTACGCCCTACCTGACTACTTTACTTGCTCCGGTAACTCGGATATTTTTTAATTACATTTCTATGGGACTTTAGAATTTTCAAACTCTGGAAAAACCTTTTCTAGAGATACCGAATTATGCGGATACAGACACATCCAGAGATACAAACATCTAGGAACATTAAGGATATAGAGATCTGAAGATACATTGATCTCGGAATATAGGAATGCAGGAATGTAGGTACTTTGCGATCGAGAAATCTAGGGATATACAGCGCTATCTGTTCGTTTGTCTTAAAATTGCGGACTCCACGACGAATAAAAAAAAATTGGTTCATCTCATTAACCATCGCGTCGTTAGTTGTATCCACCGGTGGACAAGGATGCAAATGAACGACGATTAACCGCGGTGTGGTTAATCGAATCGCCAGGCGGCACGTAAGGTCCCTTTGGTTGGAGCGACTCTGGTCAAGGTTTCCGATGATACAGTCCCGTGAACCTGACGCCTGGATGGCAATGACCTCTATTCGCACCGGCGTCGTTGACGACGACGTTTCCGTTGAAATTCCTCGTGTTCGACGACGGGTCGCATCGGTACAACTTCGAAGGGTCAGGTGGATCGTGCAACGGCCGGTTGGCTTCTTCAGGACTGCGCGTAACTCCTGTGTACGCTCGCATGCGAGCGTTACCGTGGAAGCCGGTGGGACAACGAGGACAACGACGTCGACAGCGGGCGGCAGGGAGTCGTCTCGGTATTACTTCGCGGATCGTTCGGCGAGGTCATGGTCAGCCGGCGTGCTGAAACCGAGAGTCAACAAACTCTGGCCAGCGACGAAGCGAGTGCTGCGAGTCAGCCAACCGACCACCAACCGAACAGGAGACCGGTAAGGGGTACCAGTCGGCCATTTAAAGCCAAGTACACATTTCGACACCGTGTAGCAGGGAAACATTACGTTCCGATCGGACCTATCTAGGATCTACCGGTTCTTATCAATGCATTACAAGCAGATTTCAGTCTGACTGGATAGCGGTACTCGAAAGTAGATCGCAACTTAGACGACTCCAATACTTTAACCCTTTAACCCATGATTTTTTTGGCAGTTACGTCAGTCAGAATTATCTGATCATTGCTGCAATGTTAAGACGAACTAGAACGATTAACCCGACCGCAGTCTCTACCATAACCGCAGCTCTAATCTAATCTAATTTATCCGAAAGATGTTTGTGTTGCATTCGAATGTATTCGTAGTGTTCCAGTACAAATTTTCTGAAGACATATCACAACATCGTGTTCAAGTTGTGTACCAGGCTTAAATGGACAGTTAACCAGCCTGCCAAACGTAACCCTTCTCTGATCGTTCAACCGTGAGTACCCCGCAAAAGCCGCTCGCTGCTAGCGGATTCTGTGTGTACCCTTTTCTTCGCTAACCTTCTCTTCAGCCTCCACTTCCTGTTTTCTCCTTTCCTTGTTGTTCACGCGACCATCCTTCTCCTACCACTTCAGGACATTCGACGCTAAATATAATGCTCGATCATTATTTATAGCCTCGACTGTTGTTGCGTGAGATGCTGTACTATCCGCGGCAGGTGCGGCATTTGTAATCATCGTGAGGCGGCCGAGATATCCCTGATCTTCCGGGAATATAGATCGTCGATGATTCGTGATATTCGAACGACCTTCGTGCTACTACACTGTAATTTAGATGGAAGCGATTGGAATAGCCCAGTGCTATCGGTCTCTTAATCATAGGCTGACAAAGCTGTGACATATCAGGATTTACACTTTAGAATATATCCAGGGATATAGGAATCTTGAGACCTAGAAATTTACAGATATATGCCTCGACATAATACACTTGTTTCGCTTTTGTGGTATAGATTACTGTCAGTACCGTTGTACTATTTAGTTTCAAAGAATGTATTATGCAATGCTTCGTATTCTTGTCGCATTTCCTTGTGTTTAGTAGTCTTTCGATGCACGCGTGTACCCGTTTTCACACGCATCGAGGTGCTTACCTTTATAACGTGTGACACGTTAGAATGTCACGTGTAGGGTGTGCCTAACGAGAGGGGCGCATGACCTTCAGAGGTCTGACAACTATTCATGGGACTTGAAACGTAATAATTTCTCGAAATTGCTAGCTCTCCAAAATCGAATAGAAATCAAGAATTTGACCAGTTATAAAATTCCATTTTCGGTTACCTGCAACTTTAGATCAATACCGCAATCAAAAACTGTTAGTAACGATTTTCAGAAGCGCAATTTCATTTTCGCTGTACTTGGTTCGAAAATATATTGCTCCATTTATTAAGGAGAAAAGGGATTCTGTATTTACGTATCGCGTTGAAGTACCACGGTATTCGTGTGTTAGTATGTATGCAGCCCGGAGCACAGCGAGTTTATCGACATTGGTACTCGTGACGTCGGGATTCGCGGTAGCAGCGCCCTGGACGAGTCCGTGCCTCCGCGAGCTGTGACGTCATTGGGTAGCGGGGCGAGATTTTGACCAATGACAGCGCACCACGTCATAGCCAGCCTCCGCTCTTCGGAGACGGCGAGTCACGTGACGTCACCTGGGACGACACGGCACTCCGCGAGTTGAATGACCCCCACAGACCAAGTTCAATACACCGACGAGGAAAGATACGACCCGCAGATCCGAGTCCACGATCATAGTTCCTTCGTTGCTTGTCGTTTCGTCCGTGTTTGGCCTCTGGGAACAACTCTTCCTTCTACGTTTCGCGCGTTCGACCACCTCGGCCGCGTTCGTATCGTTTCGGCTTCGTTCGGCTTTCTCGATTCGCAAAGCCGCTTGGTCCGTCCATTCGGACAAACTCGCGTTCGATTCGGGGCGGACAGTCGCATTCGGTAATAATTGCTTCTGCGGCTTCGAACAAGGTTCGAATAATAAAATCGAAATTGTTCGAATACCGAACTGGAATCTTAATTATTCAAGTTTATTTCGAGCACGCGCATAATCTGTATTCTTTTTCATAGGGTTGATTAAAGTTAATTTGTATTACAGATTACCTTTGTTTTTTGGGAAATTTTTACTTGTATCGCATCTTTTTAAGAAAGTAAAATTAAGGAATTCAGATTTTGTCAAAGTAATTCCGAAGTCGTATTTTTCTTGATTTTATTTTGTATTAGAAATTTGGAAGATTTTAAAAGTTCAAATTTAATGATAAAAAAATAATAATAACGTGTAATAATAAAAAGTTGTTTTCTTGTCAGACTTTCAGCCAACAACGTGTCATTTAAATTGCGCGAAATCGAACGAAATTCAAGCAGGTTTCTGCGTTACGATCGGGACTGAATAAAAAGTCGCATTTATTTCGGGCGAAACGCATCACTATCGGACTGTTTTTATTCATTTAGCCAGTGAGGAAGTTAAAATTAGTCGTCGCGACGTACATACGATCGGGGAGTCAGTGACTCCTTGTTGCGAATGTTGTTCCCGTTGCACCAAAGAAATCAGTTATGCGCATTGGCGCAACCAGAATTTTGGTCTGTCTGGGACCACTCTTAAATTGTGATGCGTTGTATTGCAACGCGTTATATCACCGTTCTATTCCTACACGCTACATTACCTCGTGTTATATACTATCATGCGCTATATCACTACGCGTAACATATTACCGTGCGTTATATCACTGAATGTAATATACAAGCACCGCGCGTTATATCGCTGCGTGTCGTGATGTATCGCGTTATATCGCCCCGCATTGTATAGCCACGTCTATGCGGTATATCTCCATATGTTATTAAATAGTCACGCAGTATACCATCAGGCACTTTATCCCACATTGATAATCTGCATTCTATGGGGGTTAGGTTTACCCTGACCCGTAGGTAGTTACGCCAATGGTTATACGTCCGTTCCGACGTTCATAGGGATAAAGATTTCCAGCGACACGAATGTCGTCTGGTGCATACACGCAAATACATTGAATTCCAGTCGGTCAGATTATTCGATAAATAAACTTTACTAGCTGGTAAATTATGACGCCGACGTCTGCCGTCTATTTTACTCGGTGTATCCAACCGCTTTGAAAAGGTCCTTTTAAGTATACATATTGTTGGCCAAGTTGAATATCAACGGGAAATATTTCTTTGGTAAATACGGGGTGGTCTGCTAGAAACAGACCAGCACAACCGTCTTCCGTTAGGTTCCCGTCACGGAAGAAATATATTAACGAAAGGGAGACGGCTTTAAAAGGTGAATGCACCGTGGAATACAATGATCGTTTGTCTTAATTCTTTTCTTCTTTTCGTTGTTGGAGTTACTATTCATCTTGTTGTCTATAATAAATTTTCAATACGAATATTTATTTCATTTACAGTGGCTGTCAATTAGTTCCTAAGACTGGTTCATCATTTAGATAATAAACACGATCGATATTTATAAGCAATATTTTTTGAAACTATCGTCTTAGTAATTTTCAAGTAATTGGAACATTCTTTTGAACCGTATTATTGAATCCATGGAGAAATAATGTAAACTCGAATTATGGAAAACAGGTACGTCGATAAACATTTTGAGAGCAGCCGCGATGCAGAGTGATAAATATATCGGATCTGTATCTATACATGGACATATTACAATTTACTCGCAACGCATAAACGGGTAATATTCGAGCGTGGTTAAATAATCAGTCTAGGTCCACCGCGTTTCCTGTTTGAGGTATGACACCATGCTGTGCAATTTATATGCATCCATTTGTAATGAATGTCGTGAAAGTAAGTTGGCACGATGTACCCGTACCGAGAGAGGAACGTGGGCATCTCACGAACACGTGGTAAAACGAGGTGCGTGTTACGGCCACGTGGCCTGGCATCTGATAAGATCCACCTAACGTGAAATGTACTTGCCACTTAGGCTAACTGGCCATTTTCTTCCATCGCAAGCCATCCTTAAAAAGATCCCGTGGATCGTGGCGTAAAAAGGCAGCGTAAGATCTGATGCAGTCGAGCGACTTCCGTCGCTGAAATATCGAATCGGTGAGGCAATGCAATTCCTCGGGTTTCTACTTTTCCTAAAGTCCCTAGGATACCGATGTCTCTAAGTTACAATGTCCTTCTTTCCTCTAAATTACAAGGTCCCCACAAAGTAACAAAATTCTTATAGTCCCAGGTCCAGAAGTCTTTATGTCTCAGTGTCAAAATACAAAAATTCAGGTATTCCTAGTCAGCAACGAACATTATACACATTATTTATCGGTGGTTTACATAGAAATAGCAAAAGGAAAGACCTCGACGCGTTGTATCGATATTTACTTATCAGTGTTCCACATGCAGGGTGTTCGCATATGCACATCTTTCACGCGGTCGATCGATTTTTACGTCGTAGAACGTCGTTCTTCGTTGAAACGCCGCGCCGTAACCGATCTATTCCGGCCGACTTATCGATTCCGTTGAAAGTAACAGTATTTCCGTAGAAAATCGAATTAGGACGGATACGAGGGATTCCGAAAGCGAGTTACATCGTATCAACGATTACGTCCGACCGCTTACGAGTCTCGATCTTTGCCGGAACGAAGACGATAGTTCGCCGAGATTGAAGCTCGTGAAACGCGAAGAAGCAGCGAGCACGTGATTTCTAGTCGGAGACCGGCACGTGTTTGCGTCAAAAATAATTAAATCCAAGTTTAAAGTCGGCTCCCTCCGACATCGGAAGAAAGAACGGTGAAAACGAGATTGCACGGCACCGCCGCCGTGTGTATTTTGGTAACGAACCTCTCTCGCTCTCGGAATTTTCGTCTTTTCCATCCTGACAAACGCACTCCTCCTGTTCCACTTTGAACAGGGGATCGTAAAATTACACGACATCTTTTTTTATTTCCACTTTCTCTAGCGGATGCATTTACACTTTATACTTTACGGACAACGAGCTGGTGTTCTCCTCTCCATCGTTTCAGGACTTTGGATTTTAGCAATTTTCGTTCACATTTTTAAGTTCACATATTTGATTCCTCAAATTCGAAATAGTGGGAGCCATCTAGCCTTACACTTATTCTTATTCAAGGAGAACGTACGTTGCATTTAAGTAAGTACATATCATAAGGATAAATCAGCGATGATGACTAAACGGTTTACTACACGTTAGGAGTTCATCGATAATTATTGCGCATCTGTTGCGATAACTCAGGTATCGAAGAAAGCTACTTAAGTGCAAGAAGCACGGGTTTTTTACACGAATGCAGCGAATGGAATAGGTAAGGTGATCGAAGGTTGTTCACATAAAAACAAGCACCGCAAGAATGATTACTTCACTGGTTGAACTTACATTACGCTTCGACCATGACGCGATTCCATAAATATTAATATTTTATGACCGGATAATTCATGACGGAGGAAAATGTTATATTTCACGTGAATCGTAGCAATTCTAGTTAAAAATGTTATTCCTTAAGAAGTGTATAATACCTCGGTGAAAAGATGTTGCTGTCGATGATCGATACAGCATCGATATCTTATTGATTTACATCGTTAATTCCAATAGTGATTAGGAATAGAACTCTAACCTCTTTTTATTGTTCTTTAAACGCGTAATCTAATCTAATTTTAAATGTAAATCATTTAGTTTGAATGGTAAAGTTCTACACGAGATTTGCGTAGATTAGATTAGGATTGATATTTTTTATATTAAAGGTGAAGAATTGAAACAAAAAATAATGTTAAATCGCAAAGTTAGCGTAACTGATATACGTTAAAAGTTGAAAACTCGTCGATAAGAAGTCTAAACGTTCCAGTTCTCGTTAGCGTATCGTTGCAAAAGGCTAGCGACGAACAGCCACTTTCGTTCTCGTGGACGAGCGGTTCTCCTCGACGACGAGGGTGAGAAAAAAAATTGAGGATCACTGGCAAAGAGAAGTTTCTTCGTCCGGTACGAATAGCGAACGTGAAACGAGAAAAACGAAATAGGAAAGTGGCATGGTGCGGTGTGTATTTTAGTAACGAACGCCTAAGGCTAAGGGAAAAGCTTCTGTGTTTGAACAAAGACAACGCACGATTTTTGGTGTCACGTTGAAGCTTTTCTCCTACTCGGTTATCCGCTGGCCCTCCATGAAATTGTAGCCACTCCGAAACGTCGTTTCTGTCCGCATTTATATTTACGCATTCATGCCACGCTGTTGGACCGCCTTTTACGTTTTCTCTATACGGGGTGCTCCAAAAACTTTCGGCCCAAACTAATCCATTTTATAGTTTGGTCGCAATCACTTTAACCTACGCAAGAATTTCACTATCAAAATTTCTGGATATCAAATTAACCCTTCGTTATATTCATTTAACCCCTTGACGTACAATTTAAAATAGTTGAATAATTCGAGTAAGATAGAGTATCGTTATACAGCCATTGATAAATTGGAAAATTTAGAAACCATTAATTGAAATTTTAGTAATCTCGGGTTCTTTTTTTAAACATCCTGTACGTAACGAATTGCATCCGCTTCCGTCTTTCCATTTGAAATGGTAATAGTACTTTTAAATAGACTTTTTCGAATGCGGGAAGCGACATCCTCGCACGAATAATGTTTCTATGTTCATGTTATGTAATTCTTGCGTCCAACGATCTGCCTCTTTTATGCTATTTCATGTTATGGCTTTGGAGTCTCTTTTATCTAGAAACTTGAACATCATGGTACGTATACACTTATGGATTTGTTGGTATATGTGAAACCCAGTGTTGTTATAACTATAATTTAATAGTTGCTTAAAATACATGTGCAGTATTGCTTCCTTTATGAAAATATAAATTATAAATGAAATGAAAATAAGATCGTTGAATACGAATATAATCATGTCAACTTAGATAAAGTCTTAATAGCATAAAGAAAAATATCAGATTTTTATAATAGGTACCCGATGTAAATTATAATCATCTAAGATGTAATAATTTAACGTCAGAACACGATAGCGTGCATATAAATCCGAAAATTCTGTTGTAAGAGTAAAAGTTCTACTTAATCCTATATTTGGAATAGTAGCGAGAATCCAACGAACATGTGCCCTTGTGAAACGTCGCGGCCTTATACCATAGTGCCGTGCCAGATCACAGACGTATAATCAGACAATTATGCTCATAATAATAGGCTTGAATTCGTAGTAACCCTGCCACGTAGAGATTCGCTGTCGGGGCCTTATTTACTTACGTGTCTTATGGGAAAGTTTGCGGGGTCCCTTGGCCGCAAAAAACTGACGTACAATTTCGCGACGTCGACGTTTATGGTTATTCTAATTTGTCTTGTATACGAACGAACATGTGAACAGAGTTTTAACCAAATCTATTCGGAACAATTACACTTTTTTATAGCTCTGGTCCGATAGTTTGGTAACGTGGAATACAAAGTTCTATGAGAAAGTATTTAAATATGGAAGGGAAAAGTGTAGACACTTATAGATTGCTATTAATTAAATTTGTATAAAATAGTCATCTTTCTTAAGGGATTATGATGCTTGCGTTAGAGTGCCCATTTATAAAATGTCTGTACAAAGAGGCACTTATGATATATGAATTTGAAGCTTAAAATTTAATAGAAAATGATTGGTTACCAGATACATCGAGCAATGTCTGATTGTGAAACATATAAATTCCGACATGACTCGATGACATAAAAGTATCACAAAATGATACTTGGAATATATTTATTGAAAGTTTAAAGTCTAGTGAAAATGATTGTATAAACGTATAATCAGTATGCTTAATATAAACCGACCGATTCTTCGATTTAGCAATGGATGCACCAGGTAGCAGCTTAAAGAGAGATTAACTTGCAAACGGTTTCCCCAGAATTAAATTCCATTTACGAGAGTCGGAAGATCACGTCGATTTGAAATTTAATGGAAATAGGTCAACCTGTATGTTATTTAAATTCTCAGAGTTCGTATCGCTGCTAAGAATAGCCTTGCAAAAATAAAGGGGGAAAAAAAGATACTTTATGCACTAAACTATTCTAAAATTACTCCGAGGATATCTTGTTTTTTTAACTAATAAAATATATAAGTTCGTAGAGAAAATATTATTGCAACCTCTTATTATATGAACTGAAATTTTAACTTTGATGATGCCCGAAGTTGAATTCATCGATGATCACCGCTTTCTGGTTGAATATGCATCTCGATTAGAAAGTTTAGAAATTTTAAAATGATCTACATATATACTCGACTAATGACAAACATTTAATAATAGAATAAAAGTAATCGTAAGACGACACTTTTAATTAGAGATGTGCACGCGTGTGGCATACGAAATTGATTCTAACCGTTGTATGTTGTTCACCACCTGAGATTACTTGGTGCTTCGCTTTGTGCTTCGCTTTATGTAGGTCTTGGTCTTTGTGTGACGTTCTCTTTCGCACGGAGAACCTACTCGGTACCAACATGCGAGAAACAGATTAGCAAACGCAACTCTGCATCGTGGTAATTCGGTGTAATTTGTTAACTGCTCTGGGAATGGTATTTCTCGTTTTGCGTGGGGTACAAATTCTTCCGACGTGTCTGTTCTGTCAAATTGAATTGTATTCGCCCGTCTGTTGTTTTCGTTTGCATATATTTCTGTATACATAAATATATTTAAATTCAAAGAAACATGATAGTACTTTAAAATTATTACCTTCGTACTCACCGTTTTAGCTTGTATATAGTGAATACAGTATTGATTCGTAATAAGCAACTCGCTCGGGACTGGCCAGTTGCTTGTTACGAATCAGGGATACTATTCGGCTTGCCTTTGTTCCCGAGCTCGACGACGGAGACCGAGTACAAAAAACAGGGGGTTGGGTGTCGCGGTAAACTATAAAGTAATCGGTCGAGCAGCGATGTTATTCTTTAGACAAGGACAGACCATACATGCTTCCTCTGTTTAATATTAGTAAAATTTCATGAATGGCTATGTATCGCTATGTATCAGAGTGAGAAAACAATATACATGTTCTGTCCTCTTTCCACTACACTGTTCGGTCAACCGTGAAAATTTATGACTTCTGTGGTTTCACAGACCTCTCACTTTTTCTCGGATCTCTCACTCAGCGGCCGACTTCAAATAAAGAAGGAGGGATAGAAATTTGCTTGTTACGAATCACGAAACTGTTGCTTATTACGAATCAATACTGTATCGAGAATTAAAATTGTTAGACGTAATTAATAAAATTAATACAGTTATAACACAACTTGTCAGAGTAAAAAAAGGTAAAATAAAATTAGATCTGTACGGAGACGCGAATTTGCGACAAAAAGGTTCACAGGCAGTTCAACTTTACCGCATGATGAACACCGGTGCCCATGACCTCTACAGCGGGCACTTGATCTGCCCATCACTGTATATACCATGTCATATTTATAACCATTTGAGTAATTTTGATGAAAACACGTCCAGTTCTAATTTGAAATAGGTGAACAATGGTGGTTAAAGGAATGATAATAGGTGGGTTGTGACGAGAATAAAGCAGAGATGCAGTTTGTACAGTGACACGAGGTGGGTTCATCGGGCGGTGGCTTGTCGGCGAGTGTCACGGTACTGTTCTAAAACAGGGCCACTACGCATGCGCGATTCCCCTAGTTTCTCTCTCTCGGCTGTCTTCGTCGCTCTGCCGAAGTAGTAATACCGTCGGCTTCCCCTTCCACAGGTCTCCGGGTACCCCTTCTCCGCCTACCTTTCCTAATCCCCGTATGCCCTTCGCGCCAGTCGCGTCAGTTGCGTGAGAGCCTTCAATGGGGGAGGTGCTGTTCGGCACTTACCGTGCATAGCACCCTCACCTCTCTTATAATCACTGCCATTAGTAATAATATATATATATTATATATACATATACATATATATATATATACTATATGTACATGTAGACACGTATAATTGAAGTCTAGGAAAATAATAGAATATACGTGTCACGAGAACCGTCGAATCGATGATTTCGATCGTGACAATTGAGACGCGTACGGTTCATGCAGATTAACGTGAACCGAGCCGCAGATCTGCTGACAAAGCGCACCGTGAGGGAAACCGCAAGTGTTCGTATCGAAGTGAGGTGAACCTTCACGGACCGATATTATTGTGTTCGTCCGAGTGCTCCGCTTCGCGCGGCGGAGTCTTGTATTTTTTTTTATTGTGCCTCGACACACGTCCCATCACTCCCTGACGCGTTCCTTCGACGGCCTTGTTTTTCCGTGTCCTCCTCCCCTCGCGAGACATATCGTAACATGTCGCGTGTGACGTTGTAACCGAAAGCGACGGCTGGATTCTGTGCACGACTCGAACAAGGAAGTCGGTGAACTTGTGCAGCGTGCCCACTGGTGATATTCTTGTTCCAACGTCCTCTTCCCGTTTCAACCAGAGAGGGAGAGAGGGAGAGAGAGAGAAAGAGAGAGCCTGCTGCGACGCGTGCACGGCCTTCCAGCTTACATACGGCGTCTTCCTGACGCTGATTGAGATTTAAATTCCACGGACCTTGGGCGATTTAAATGGTGAGTGAACCGTTGCGTTGCGCTGGCCGACTCGATGCGTGTACCGTGGCCGTCGCCGCGTTTCGTTGTCATCGGTTGGCACGCTTGCGAATTGGAAGCGTGCTTTCCTACCGATAATACCCCGACCACTGTGCACGCTGTTTTGCACGGAGATTGATTATCGCGTGCGTGTAAGTACACGCGTTAACGGTGCATCGCGAATCGTGGTCGTGGCTCGACTCGTACGCGTATCGGCCTCGTTTCACGCTCGAATTTAGGAGGCCGGCCACGAATTTTTGTCGAGGGCCACGATCGATGCCTCGGGGACGCTTTCGTATACGCCCTCAACTCGTCCTTTGACCCTTAAACGAGCAAGCGCCGTGTGCGTCCTTCGTAAAATACTCTTGTTTTCAATAATTATTCGGAATACCGTATACTTCGTCTATTTATGTCCTGTTAGTGTCTCTTGTCAAGGCCAATGTTCTGAATCTTTTTTTCTGTGCATGTGATGGTCGCTGCCATTAGTGTTTATATAATGATTTTTCATGGCTCAAAAGTTAAGACCGTTTTGTTATACATATTTACATACACATTCTAACATAACCTAACTTAATATGAGTACATATATTAACTTAACCTATTCTAACTTTAAACAATATAACCTAATTAACCTAGCAATCTAACTTAACCTAACCTAATTAATCTACATTAATTTAACCTAATCTAATCTAAGAACCCACTTCGGTTTAATGTAACTTTACCTAACTTAATTTGTTCTATTCCAACTTAACTTAATCTGCTCTCAGAATTTCTTTAAAAAATTGCAAGTTATTCTGTTTTTTGTTTCCCCTTGGAAATTATAGCAGTATTTAAAGAAAGGATTTTATGCACTAGAAAATAATATTTAGCACAGTGGAATGTATTGAACAAATGAAAATGTATGGTTCAGAATTAAATTGCTTTTATCGATGCCGAATTTGCTTATATAAAAGTACAATTTTTTTAATACATCTTTCTTCATCGAATTCACTGCGAATTATACGATTGTAATGAACGATATTAGGATATTACAATTTAATATGACCCCGTAATAGAATTGGTCAGGCTTCTTCCTCGTCACCTTGACCCGCATAACCCTTTCTCGCGATCGTTGAATTACTCACCGATGGATGGTACGTTCCGTCAAATGGACGGAAGGACCCGTTGAAATATTAAAAGAACACCGTACGAGTATTTCGTTCGATCGTTTAGAATACGTGCACAGGTTGTACCTAGGTTTCGTTGCGCGGCGACCTTGGATAGGACCTTGATTTCCGTTGAAAGTAAAGTTTCGCGGAACGTAACTCAAAACCGCGGTTCGTGAAAACCGTAGAATGCAGCGGTGTGGCCGTCATGGGAGGCTAGCGAACGTGGAAACAATAACGGTGTGTATTAATCGGCTATAGTCTGAGTAGGTCAATGCAACAAGTCGCGTAAATGCCAACCTGGGATATGATGATAATGCGTGAAAGGTTGAGGAATACCGGCGTGCTTGTAACTGTCGTTCAATGCGAATCGTTAGTAAGTGAAAAACTAGGTCGTCGCGTGCGTGTGTATGCGCTTCGTTCCTCTACATGTTTCTGTACATATCCACGTGCACCAATGAAACCGTTCCAAGTTCGCACTAGGGCGAGAAATTACGATATCTAATTGTCCCGAGTGTTATCGTTATTTTTCTTGTACCAAACAACGTCGGATATCAGGAGGAAATGGGATAATGGTGGGCAGTGCCGCTGTTAGCTTTGGGAAAACGAGGCAGTTCTCTAGGGTCGGTCCCGTGTTTGAGGAGGTTCATATATGTTTGCTAAATTAGGAATTTTCAAAGTTACAAATTATCAAGATTAGAAATTTTCTACATCAAATTTATTACCATAATCATCAAAATGGCGTTAAATTTGAGGTTTATTCTTAGGAGGATGATGTATATTTTACTTTTTAATGGAACGAGAGCAAGATAGAAACTGTTGATCAATTTATATTTTAGTGCAATTCAAACACATTAATTTTATAATTTCTGTAAGTGGATATTGAGGTTAAATTTGTTGTGCGAGCTAATTTTGATTGTTACAGTTTAACGATATTATCTTTCAGTTTGTTCATTGCTTAATTTGCCAAGCGAAGACTATAATTTTAATTGAGTACAAAGTTGGAAAGGAGAAATGGTCGCACGTTGTGGACCAACCGCTTTGCCTCGCTAACGCTGATACGCGTATCTGCATGTTATATCGCGTACATTTGGTCGCATACGCTTCTTTTGTGTTTACGTTGCCCACGTACAGGCCATCCTTGGTTGTTTAACGAAAGAGAGGTGTCGTGTTTCAAAGCGGAACAAGTCACCGTGAACACGTTTTCTTGTGTACCATACCACAGAGAAATGTAACGAACCCAGTACTTATATAGGATGCTCCATACAATTGGGACATCATCATTAAAAATTTAGAAAATTTGTATTCCTGCACTTCTAAGTTCCTTAAATTTCCACATCTGTAACTTTGTCAATTCTTCATTTCTTTATTTCTTATTTTGTAAATTTTTCAATTTGACATTTTCCAAATGACCAAAATTCTTAATTCAAGGAAGCTATCTGATTTGTCAAATACTTAAAAATTTCAAATCTAAGCGCGACGAAACATTTTTCTATCTTAAATTTTTTTAAGATATAACAGTTGTGTGAGTCACCCTATATACCGGATAGCACGAAAAAAATGGTTGAAAAGTAGTGTAACGTCGTGCAGGAAGCGGAACGTGTTTTCTCAGGATTAAAACACTGTCCCCAAAGATACTGTTATGCATAGGAATGGCGCGTTCTAAAGAACGAATTCGTAGTGGTGAGGCTTGAATTTTTTTTTGCTTCGTCTTGTACGGTTTAATTAAAAGGAAGGAAAATACGGTTGGATCGCAGAACGAAAGAGAAAAAAAAGATACGGCGTGGTTTTCGCTCGAGATACAGCTAGGCATAGAAATGAGATTCAAGTTGTGCCGTTTTAAAATTCTAGTTTTATCGAGGGATCAAATCGCGTTTCTCGAAACGCGTTCGACTTAGGTGAAACTTGGCTGAGCATGTGTTGTTAGTTTTTCAGTGTATTCCAGGTATTTAAATACACTGGGTGTTTAATTGAATAGAAATTGTGTCACTCTTTTTAAACGAGTTACATTTGTTTCATTTCATTTATATTGGAGTTGGTTTACCTTTAACTCGTGACTGGTAAGGGACTTTTGTCAGGTTGCCACATATAGGTTATATAGGGAGAGGTCCTTGTATTTGAAAATGAATTAAAAAGTTTAAAAATATTTAAATGTAGAGATTTGATTTTATCTAAGTTTCTAAATTCGAGAACCTGGGCCAGTTAAGCGAAATCGATACTTGGTTTTCTGCAAATAGAAGGTTCAAAAACAGTCGAGTTTCTCGAGATTGGATATTTTTTCGCGGAGCAAAAAGCATGGTTTTCGTTCTTCTTTGATTTCTTATTCGATCGGTATAGCCAAGAAATTCTGGACAATAAGGTACAAAAGGAGGAGTAGGCGAGTCAGCGTAGAATTTAAATTCTTGATCTCACGGTCACTGACCATGGCATTCAGGCAATGCCACAGTGTTGTTGAACGAGTTGAAGATCAGTGCCCCTTTGCTTCCCGCCTCGAGTTCGATGAAAGATCCAACAATCAATGAGTCACTTATGTATTCGTACCAAAGTTAAAAAAAAGAACACTCGGTTAACGCTACGTACAGCGATGCGATCGATTTGCACTCGACGTTTTGTCGTTGAAAAAATAAACACGTGTATTCGTTTAATCTCTTTAATTTAATACTTTGACTCTTTTATGCACACCCCTAATAACTAGTGTATCGTAAATTTTTACCAGAAGACGCGTTGATTAGCACGAAGTTAATGTCCATCTTCTTAAGTACTTCAGAACGATAACATATTGTAGAAGCGAGAATATTTTTGAAGTTAATTCGCGTGATGTTCATAGGAGACCGTTTAATCATGTTACAAAAGAAATGATACGAATGTTAATTACCATTAGAGAGGCGATTATAGTGGGATTTCAGATAAGATATTTTTCATACGCGATACACAACCCCTGCGTTAATTCCCTCTAGAATCACTAGTGCGTATAATCAGCGCGCTCCTGTTAATCAGATTACTACGATATTGCATAGTACCGAGCAATTACCCCGGTAAACTACAACTCGTTGCTTTTCAAATAATTAAACCCGATAGATCTATTAATAGTTCCGATGGATCGAATAAAAACTCCATGATAATTTAATAGTGTCAACCGTTTAACTTTTTCAATAACTTTTATCCGAATCTTTTGTTGGCTAATTATTAAATGAAATAGTTATTTGAGTTATTTGATCAACTTAAACCGAGTAATTACCCTTCCGTTTGCGATAAAAAAAAAAAAAAAAATTTTTGGAGGTAAATGCACTTCCTTATATTAGGTGTATGATATAAGGACGCAAGGTGCAGGAAGAATTCGGTCGTTTTGCAGTGCGATGACACCTCGGCAGAATCCCAACGGAGTAATTTGCACGCGAAACTAGTTTTCCAGCACACGTTGAAATACAAGGCTGAGGAGAAGAGAGGCAAGGGGATGTGTAGGTACGCACAGTTAGGCACAAGTACGCGTCTCTGTCGGAGAAGAGGCAGAGCTTGATGATACAGGTACTAGAGACCAGGTCGTTGAACCTAGGTTCCTCTTGTGTACACTCCACCGCTGTCTTCCGCCCGTTTTCGTTTCGGTTTCTTATAGTAGGAAGCCTCCTGGAATCTAAATGCGACGGCTCGGTAACAAGTTCAACATCAAAAGAAACTAATTAATTATTTATCTCGTGATTAAACCGTTTTATCGTTCCATCGCGTCGCTATCGTGCCGAACGTGCATCGCGTTCATTCGAGCGAGACTTACCTAAGCTTCTTATTATTGACCTAATCTGATTTTGATAACGTATTTTTATTTTATTATTCCATACTTGTTCACAAATAAGTATTTTGTAGAAAGAAGATTAGGTATTATTAGTTACAGGATTTAAAAATATAATTTTTAATCTTGTACCGTTTGCGATCTTTTATTTTTTGCAATGCGAATTATATTAAAAATTTTATCGAAGTCTGCCTTCTTATAAGTCGAGATATCATATTCGTATCGGTAATCTGAAGGTTTGCGACGATATTGTTAAATTAATAAATGTTGATACGAAAGGAAAGTTGTAAGATGGGGATAAGCAAAATTTGTAAGTTTCCTTCTAATCAGAGGTTCATAAGCGGTTGTATGGTTCTGAGAGTTAACGATTTCCGGCATGTTCGTGGAATCCTGTTTGAAGTTAGTCACCAACTACAGTTAGTTTCCTGGCCTGCCATCCTGCTTGATCAAGGCGGTGCACACCTTGTCGGCTCGGATGCGTCTCTTGTTCGTGCACATCCTTTTTTACTTATACCGACCCTCGGTTCTGCCTAACGTCTAGGCACGGTCTATGTCTATACTCTTCGCGAAGACCTGGAACAGGAAAAAAGGGACGAACGAGACTTAAATTCCCCTTCGTCGAAACTTATATTCTCCTCATCCTGTATACTTTGTCCGATTATTCTTCCAACAAAATTCAGATTTATTGCAACGTATACATTAAAGGAATAATTTCATTCAATCTTACCTAACCTCACTTAACGTAACTCTAATCTAAACTTGTGCTAACACGATAACTTTAATGTATTCCTGACCTAACAGCGACAGTAACCTTGATCTAGAAAATTGCGTCTAGACACCTCACACAACTTTGATCTAACCTTGAGTCAATTAATTTAACCAAACATGTACCTAATTTTGTCTTAACAGTAACCTAACATTAACTTAACCTCGTCTCGTGGCCTAACACTGATCCAATTACTATATCCAAATTCTGAGTTGACCTTGATCTTACCTAATTTAATCTAACTTAATTTCTAATTTAACTCAACTTCATCTAACTTAATTTAACTCGATTGAACTGGACTCAACTTAGGCGTAATTGAATTTATTTCTAATTTGAAAATTGATTAGGATTATTTTATTTGTCACGTTGGAGCAGCGATACAGGCGAAATTTGAAGTTAGTGGATCGCCGTAAGAATCAGTGAGTGTGAAGCAAAACAATATTTGGATGATCCAGGGTGTACATGTATACATTGTACATATATGTGTTTGCGTGGTTCGGTGAAAAGCCACGGAACGGCCCTGAGAGTTCACTACCTTCCCCGGATCGTTGTGAACGTCGCCGGGTGACCGTGCGCGTGTGCGTTGCATGTCAGGGCTGGTGAGCCCCGGAGGAGAACGGTCCTTTCTCGGCACACCGAAAACTGGTTCCGTATGCTTTCGTGCACTATATCGAGGGCTGGCCCCTGTTTCACGACCGCCGGGACTCTATCTGTCCTACAACCGAACGGACCATAGAGTCCCGAGGAGACGAATTGACCCGAACGCTCGCTCCTTCGATATCCCGGCTCTCGGAAAGCGTCTCGATCTTATCCCTCGCGGCCCAACGATAGCTATACTTTTTCGTTACGCCGTAACACTTCCGAGTCTAATTTACATTTCAATTTATGCCCAATTTTACGCGGCGATGGGCAGATCGACTGTCTCTGCGTGCAGCGACGTGGAATTTTTTCATTTACAAATTCGGAAGTTTTCAAGTTCCAAATGTTCGAACGACCAAAATTGAGAAGTTTCAAATTTGGGGACTAGGTCTGTTTGGTCTACGGAAAACCTCCCCGTTGGAACGGGTAATAAATCGGTCGTCCGTAATCGGATTTGCATCGGACACGCTGCAAATGACGTAGAATCCTTTTTATAGCGTATTACACGCGATAAGGAAGAAACGATGAAAAATGGAGGTTCACCCCAGTCGGTGGAAGGTGGACAATTGGGCCGACTGGTCAGTCGTCGAATTTGGCGGTGCAGAGGGCGCGTCGTTAGGAACGGTTTAGGATCGAGTTTTCGTGTTGGGGTGGTTCACCTTCCCCTTCGTCGTCCTTTCTCCGGCACGGCTACCTCTGCTTCGTCTCTCCGCCATTTTCTCTCTCTCCCTGTTCCCTGGTCGTTGTTCTCTGTCTAGCGGGAGCCCGCGGGAGTGACCCTGAAAGTTCAACAGCCCTCCCTCGAATGGCGCCCCTAACCGTCCCCTCCCCTCTCACTCTCTCTCTCTCTCTCTCCACCCTCGTTCCTCTTCTCGTGTCCCTTCCCTTTGTGTTGTGCAGCGAAACCTAACTTCGCTTAGGCCACGGTTGCCGGCGCAGCCACCGAGACACACACCGTTCCTCTGCTCCGTTGGCCTGTTGTGTCGACGGACTTCCATGATGCGTGTCTTACCTTCTTTCTTGCTCTTAACCTTCCGCGATGCGTTCCTCTCTTTTTCGTGTTCGTAGGCCGTGTTTTAGATAGCACGGGAATGAACGGACGTCTATGCCATCCGGCAGCCACGACCGTGTTCCGAGGCTAAACACCCGTGCCGCGGGTACCGGATTGCTCGTCCGACATCTTTCCTTTTTATTTTGATACCGTACTGGCAGAAATCGAGAGGGCTTCTCCTCGAACTTCCTGATAAATGCGCGCTTCGATCGATTCCATTTGTTTCGTTTTATTCCGATTTAAATACAAGGTAGCAGCGTTCAGTCTCGAATTTTCAAATTTACCAATTTTATTTATATCAGAGGAAGTAACCGATGATTTTTCTTGCTAATTTATAGACCACTATTTCTGGATCTAGATAAGAATAGAAACTAAGATACCGCTTCGATCTGTTATAACGTATCACGCAGTTCGATGTAGATTTCTTTTCCAAATGACAACGCGGAGGACATACAGCCAGGATGCATTGCATAAGCAGCGTTCGAAGGTTTAAACCTTGACCATAACACCGTCATTGTGCAACAGTGGTTCGTGCACTTGATAATGTATTCGATTATATGTTTTTTCATTTTCCTCCGTTCCATTGAATTTTTAATAGTTTTTTTCTTCCACGTTCAGCAATACGCGAATCGTCGCGGCTACACCCACATGTTATTTCCGGTTTGCGAACAATGTCGCGCAACCGCAAATATAATACCTATCATCACGTAAATCATTCTTTGTTCGATTTTTATTCTCACGATACTGTCGTGACTATTCTTTTTTTTGCAGCTGTGCTCTATGAAATTTAAACGGATTCGAAATCATAAATAAAACGCATAGCGATCGATACGTTTGCTCGCGCAATATAACTGTTCTATCGATTGAATATTAGAGAGAATAGAAATTGCAAATGACACGCAATTTAAGAATTTTAAATTTCTATGTTTCTATATAAAGAAAAGAATTCAAATGTGTTCAATGCAGGCAGGTTTTGAAGAATTGCAAGCAGTGTAGATTTCAAAAGGAATACACACTTTGTAACACATTATGTACGCGCTTTCGTGTAGCTCATTAGGAACTGAATAAATATCTCGATGTAAGATCTGATCCATTAAATGGGCGGGTTTTCAGTGCTGTCAAATTAACGATAAGTTAATAGCATGTTGTACAATGCTATTATCAATTTGTCAGATTAAGAAACATATTCCCACTTGTTCGCAAGTTTTGCTTTTGCTATTTAAAATAGACGTCCTTGCGAGCATATCCGGTCGTCTATCGATCTGCTTTTAACTTTGACTGTGCATTTTGTATCTGCTATGCTTATTTCACCTTCGTAATTATTTTTAGGAAGTTCCGAAATACCGAAGAAGTTTTCACGAATAAAATATTGAATCACAGTTTAAGTGTAATCTCGTTCGTGCAGAATTACACAGGAGTAACGAAGTAATCTGTTCTTCATCATTTTTGGCAGTTAAATGGGGGACGAAATACTGTTTACATAATTGCTTGATGCAATTTACACGAATATAAAAGTAAAAGTGGTGTTTTTTTTTCGATTACGGAATTTTAATCTCTGACACGGCACGATCGTGGTTGCGAAACATCGTAAAAGTAGCCCGGAAATGAAACTCGCGGTACGGTTTCTTTCGGTTGCGAAATCGGTAATTGAGTAAGGTCAAGAAGACAGCTGTTGTTAGCGGAGGCAATTTTTGTCGATCCATTTCGAAATGTTTTGACCAAAAGTGTGGTCGGCGTCGCAGGAAGTCGAGCAGCCCACAGGAAAGCTGTGTTTGCCGTCGACCGCGTTAAATCGGACGTGTCCGTGATCGTGGGAAATGGCGCGAGGTGTAGCGACAATAAAAGGACCAACCAGCCGGAGAAAAGTGGTATAATTCGTATCAGGAAGCGGAACGAAAAACGAAAGCCTTTCCGCTTCGACAATGAAGGACATTTTGCGTTACACCACATTTTTATTTTTCATTTACATATTTCATGGGAAAATATTTACTATCTTTGCTTTTAGCTGGCTTTTATATTTCTGAAATGTTGATATTTCTAAACTATCGGATTTCGAAATTCCCAAATTTCTTATTTACACAAGAAGTATAATAATTGCTTAAAAGGGTTTGCTCTAATGTTCAGAATGCTGTGTTGGAGTGTTGGAGGAACAAAAATGAGGAGCATAAGAAAGAAGTTAACGGTCGAGAAACAATTTGTGTCGTATGCAATGTTTCGTCGCGTATTTTTCGCACGTCAGCCGAGGCTAGTGTGCAAGGTGTTAATACAAATTGCATCGAGTTGTCGGACACGTTAATCACAGTGATTCGAGTCTCGTTCTATCTTTAATATCTCGGCAAGGTGTATTTAGGCGAGCGCCGTTTTGTTCCCCTCTTTGCGTTTCGTTCGGAATAATAAGCGACTCGAGTCTCTCCATCCCCCTCTTTTCCTGTAATTTTCTTTTAGCGCCCGTACATTTCTAACGTTTATCAATGACCCTGCTCGTAATTATAGGCGTGTGGCAAATTTTATTCCTTTCAACGTTTCCTCGAACTTGCAAACCCTTCTTCTTCTTATGCTTAAGTAATTTTGCAATTTTTTTTACATCAATTATTATGGTACCTCTTAATCTTCCGCTGTTCGCCTCTTTATTCTAATCAAGAATCTAAGAATATCAAGGGGTTATTTATAAATCTAAGGGCATTTAGGACGCAGGAATATTTAGTAGTCTAGAGGTATTTGAGGATATAGGAACCTTGGGTGGTAAGACACGGGGATCTGATGACCGTAAGACTACGTAAGATGTAATTAACTTGAGTAATTAAAAGGTGAAAGAAAACACGTATCGCTAAAATTCCATCAGTATTTCCATTAGTGCTCAGGAAAACAGCTATCTCCGCTGTAGCAGAATAATATACAAGCTGAAAAATAAAAGCATTGTACATCGTTGAAAAATTGTAAACGCAAATTCGGTGTATCTCGCAAAGCGTTACGTTCTATCCAGATAACGTTTCTCAAGATCATTTCTTATCTCCTAATTTCCGCTCGTTCTCTTGGAAGGAGGCTCGCGGACGCGCTTCCTGTTTCTCTTGGCTCCACTTGTCAGCTGATGATCTCCAGTAACGTGTTACCCGGCTCATACATACGGTATGTACGTACGTACGTACTTGAAGGCCTCGTCCTTCATACACGAACGCAGCCGCTCGTTCGCACGCGTACCAACACACGCGGAGGGAACGGTAGCACTGGCTGAAGGGAGCAGGAAGGGGCCAGAGGGGAGGGATGCATTGCCGCATTCTGCGAACGTTATACATGCGGCGCAACTTGCAGCCTCGGCCTGCACTCGTTGCAGCGTCGCGTAATCATCGCTTACGTCACCTCGGTGTGTGCCGTTGGTGAGCGCGTGCATGTAACCGTGTGTGTCATTGCTCTTCCCTTTCGCTTTGTTTCTCTATTTTCCGCTGTCCTTTTTCGCGCCGCGCCGCTCCTCTTCCTTGTTTCTCCTTCAAGCGACTCCACGCGCATGCGCTCACCCGGATGCGCGCGCAACCCTACATTTCGTGCACGGAGGTCAAAACTAGAGGTGCTGCTATCGATTATCGTTAGATTATCGATATCTTATTCGTACTTCGCGATGTATCGATTTTGTCGTTACGATACTCTGAAAGATAACGGTATAACGAAATACAAATCTATTTACTGTTGTTTAAATTTTAAATCTAATTCGAATACGAATAAGTAGATGCGAATGATAAAGTTATGCATCGCATTATGCAAGGTTAGGTTAGGCTTGAAGTTTGTACGAGAATAAATATATTTGAATGATAAAATTGGACGTTACATTCTACTTCGACTTTTTCTGTGCGCTTTAACCGTATCTTAATGATATGGTCGATATATCGAATTAATTTGTACGATATGTCGAGTTTTGCTGTTTCACTCACAGGTATTTAAAAGTGTAATAGATTATTATAAATGATAAGTGTTTTACATTGCTTGGTATTATAACAGAATGATGAATGATCTTCGTTGAGATCGAAGTTGAGCAACGTTGACTCTTTATGGGGCAGATTTGTGAGGTTAGGATACGGCATATTACAGCGTTTGCTGTCCATAGTTAGAAAGTGTTGTTCCAAGAATTAACGGAAAGGTAGAAATAAAAATCTTTTGTTTTACTCCTATGATGTTTAATTCGCTCGTTGTGAAATGTTCTAACACAAAATGCACGTTGTACGCAGCAAGTTTGTAGCAGCTACAGGCATCCTTTGATGAATAATGCAACAATTATTCGTTGTCAAGAGAGGAGCTGGAATTTGCAGTTGGAAAGGTTAAAGAGGAATCTCATCGCGACCGTGTCTTATGGTCAGTAAAATTTATTCGTTTTTCTTTTGGCGCCTCTTGTCTTTGTTCTTTCTCCATCGCGCAGGCTTACGCGCATTCGCAGTGAAATGCGCGCGCATCACTGAATTCAAACATTCAGGATATAGTTTTCCAATTAAAAAATTGGTTAAAAGCGTATACTTTAACAAATGCGTACAAACAAACATAATAAAACGTATACGATTATATAAATAGAAACTACAGATAAAAGAAACGCGGTCTATTTCGTAGGAACGTTTCAAGATAACAATTTTTACGTGTTTTTGTATACGTCTCTATCTGTACTCTTAACGAGGGTAATGAAAAGGGGAAGGTTACCTTAATTTGAAAATTCAGTGACTCACCTAGTATATGTGTCCATGGTTGCGTTATTAATGCACGCGATAATTCCGCGTTACATAACATAATGTACCACGTACACGGAAGTGGCGGGGTAATAATTAATCGTTAAAAGATAGTATAAATCGAACACGTACACGCGTTACCACGGTGCAGATGCGTGGATCTTTATCTGCTGGCTCTTTACACGCCAGATAGTTTAATGCGTTCGTAGCTCGAAAGAGAGGCGGCTGCATAACGATAAGCTTCGAGCAGAGTGCTACTCGTTCTGGCTGGCTGTGATAAGAAGCACTTTTTGTTTGATTAACGTGGACTAGAAATGGAACCGATCCAATAATTTCTTATAATACTCGAGCCATTGAATAATCGAGTATGGTAACCGAGAAAGGCGACGATATATTTTATTCTTGAGCTCAGCACGTTAATTTTTAGATGAGCATATTATTTTACTTTTGAACTTGTTTTTTTTTTAAATCATTAGGACACGAAGTCAGCTTACAGTACCGGCAATCATAGTGTTAAACTGTCTTTACGGAACGTAATTCATTAAGTTCCTTTCCGCATATAATTCACGAGTTGATTTTACTCTTTTTACAGGGGAGATTAAAAGGATGTAAAACAAGATTGAATAGATGGAAATATCTTGCCAACAATTACCAGACAATTAATGAATCTCTTACTTCCCCGTAAGTCGCAGGATGTGCGCATTAACGCGATTATAATTTGATTACCCGAGGTTAATTACCTCTCCGTGCTAATCTCTTAAATTAAATCACGTACGTACGCGATTTCGACAGATAACAAAAGCAGGCTCAATGGGAACGTTTCGACCTCGATCATTTTCATATCCTTCGAGCTCTTCTTGCGGATATAATTCGAATCGTTTGATCTTCGATCGATCGATCGTATTTTTAGCGAAAGAAACGAGGCATTTCGCGGTCGAGTTTCCCTTTAATCGTCGGAATACCCGTGCCTGACCACTCTCGTGGTATATACCTTGTTAAAGTCGTTAAACGTTAATTGGCAATCAGCAGCAGGAGATTGCCACCTGTGCGAACTTCCACGGTTTCGTGGCGAGCATATGAATGGAAACTTGTAAATTATTTTTCGCCTTTGCTCGCTGAATGCTTGGCTGCTGTTGACCCGTGTGTTTTCGCGCTGCTTTCTGTGAAATCAGTTCTCCAATCTTGCATCTATTTAAACGAGTAAACTTTTGAACTCGTTTATTATTAATCCACCGATAAGTAGTTGTATCTTTTCCATTTATCATGTTTCATTGTGAAGTAGTTATCTTCGGTAAGAGAGAGAGCGACACGAAATTGTGACGAGTGATTGTAATGATCTTTGGCATATAAAAAGTGGTCTGTGGCGAGTGACTATAGCCACCTTCGATACGTACCGAGTGCTCAAGGTTGAGTGACTATAATCATCTTTAGCAAGGAAAGGGTTAATGGGAAACGAACTAAGCAATTTTACCGTGCACGATAAACCTTGAACGTAATGGAACCGGCAGTTAAACGCGCTTCCGACGGCGCACGCGTACCACCGGAAGTTGATTTATTGTTACGTTTTGCTGTGTCCGGTTCTTCGTTTCCGACCACCTTTCATCGAGCCCACTTACGGAAAAGAAAATCGATAATGCTTTCTCCCCTTCTTCCTTTGCACGTGCGAAATTTATTCTGCTTTACAAATCATTCATATCCGATCTAAAAGAAGTAAGTCATGTTAAATAATAATATAACCCGTACAGCTTAATTGTGATTTATGTATTTTATCATCCTGCCCGCATACTTTACGATATCGTTTACAATCTTTTTACTTCTCCAGTAAATGTTTTTATGCATCCGTTTATTCTGTGGTCGAATATTGCATTTTTGCATCGGTATGATCTATTAAGAAATATTCCGCGAATCGCATCTCGACGCGTAGAGGGTTAATAAAAGCGCCGACTCAATTTTCTCCAAGCCTTCGATCGACCCTGTTAACCCACTCGAGGCAAGAATCTTATTATAACACGATACCGACTAATTGGAATCTTTTCCACTAATTAGACCACATTATCTTCCTTATTTTTAGCTTCAACTTCAATTAATGTCAAAATCAATGTCAGTCTCGTTCAATTCTATCGGAGTTATCTGCTAGATGTGCATTATGTATCATCGATTGTATCGGATAGATACTGCAAGACACATATGGTGCGTCGTCATCTTCACAGGATGATATAGGACATATACGATGCGTCATCGATCCTCTTGAACAGATAAAACTCGCGTAGTGTGCGTCATCGGTTACACCGGATAAACAGTGTAGAACGCACACGGTGCGTCTTCAATCGCATTACATAAATAGTGTAGTAAGCACATGATTCATCCTAATTTACACTGAATAAACAATGTAGAATACACCGGGTGTGTTTAATTACATAGATTAATTAGATGGAATAATGCAGTACGTGTACGGTGTCTCGTCATTTGCATCTCACAATTAGAATCCACAGAACGATGCGTCATAAATTATACTCGATAAACAGGATTATATTAGACATATAATATTTAGGCAACACGCGAGGTGTGTTATTATTTCGTACATTGTAAGACGCACATGGTGCGTCGTCTGTTAAAGCGGTAATTAATGTATGACGCATAACGTGCGTCGTCAGCTGCATTTCATACGCAACGTTGAACATGCAGTACGCATCATCGATTGTATCAGAGAAGCAACAATATGAAGGATGCATACCTCGAAGCGTTAATCGACGATTTCACGCGCGTATTCAGCGCGCGATCAGCGGCGCGTGTTGAAGCGTGTGCCGGTTCCGAAGGTGGTTGCAAGTGTCGCGATCGCCAGACGAAATCCTCGTGCACCATCGAGTAAGAATACACGGGTGCACGAGGGCGAGACAATAAATGAGTAATGCTCTGTTTCGATTGAATAACGAGGGTCGACGAGCATCGTGTGGGGCTCGAAAAGAGTTCTTCCCCTTCTCTTCGTATCTTTCGCAACCCTCGACGAGCTGGTGCTTTATTGCGTCCGTGCTGCGCCAGTCGTCGATGATTTTCGGGGAAACAATTTAAAGTTCCGCTCTTTTGCTCCTTTTACGAGCACCAGTTATTATGCACGCGAGTGACCGTGCTATCGATTGATTACTCGTCGCATCGCGGTTCCTGTTACGCTGTTACAAAGCTATCGATACACGGACACCAATGAAGATCACGTTACAGCTGTCAAAACATGCGCGTGTTTAACGTTACCGATATTTGTTATTTGACTCGACTCGATTTGGGGTGGAAAGAAGGGGACGATGTTAAACTCGAAGCGTTAGATCACATGTTTCGGTGATCGACTTTGTGGAGTTCGAATGTGGTACGCTAAATGTCCATTCTGAGCAGAGCTGAAAATTCTCAGAGATTTGTAAATTCGTCGAGCGTGAAATGAACATTTGAACGTTTCAAAGTTGGCGAAAATAAAAATTCACCGGCTCGAAGATGGTTCTCTTCGTTGAGAGGAACGTAGCCAGCAGACGCTGAGTTTGCGGCATTATTCGAGGTGTGTCATTTCCATCAGTTTTGATCGTAGTCTGCGAGAAGAGAAAAAAAAATCTATACCCCTCGGTTGTCATCGTGTAGCCGGGCCTCGGTCGAATGAACAATAGATCCTCGTACGTGTAGACATATACACGTAAACGCGTTTCGCAGGGGTTTTCACGCACATAGAGGCTACCCTTTATGCCCCGGAACAAGTGTACGTATGTAGGTATCAGTGTTTCTGTAGAAAAGTACACTCGAGAGCGAATGAAGGAGGAAGGATATACCGTGTTCCCTTTCTGCTCACTGAGCTGGATCGTGTGTTCCCGCTTGAAATTTTTAAGTAGCCCCTGATTGAAAGACACAGGAACACGGAGATATAGGGGTAATTAGAGCGATTCGTGGAATTCACAGTCGCGAAAACGTGGATGTTAATTGGCAGGATTGCGGGGGCGGGCTCATTGTTACCGACGATGAAACGAAATTGAAATTCTTGAGCAACAATTGCATTTGTACCATCGATTCATTGATCGCGATCATTTCTACTGCCCTTACCGACATTGTCGGAAATCTATCCGAAACGAAATCGTAATTAAAATGTAAAATCGTAATAATTGAAAAGAAGACTCCGAAAGAAGAAATCGAAAGTTTCGTTCGGCGAGCATCGTAGGCGCATAGAAACGATCGGAACAAATCGAAACGGGCAGATAATCCGCTCGCGGAAAAGAAGAGACGCACGGGGGCAGTTGTACGCGTTCAGACAAGGGTGAAGAAGAAAGGTACCGTTCACCGCCGCCCTCCCTTCGCTCAGACCTCTTGGCTAGCAACCTAACCCTTCGTTCGAAAGCCTGACAGTCTGAAAAAGAGGCGCTGAAGGGTTGCTGGTGGATATTCGAAGTTGCCAGATGCCGTGAACAGGGTGGATCGAACCCCCTCGACCGATTAACGACTCCCTTCCGTTTTCTACCCTTTCTTTTGTTCCTGGTTTCGCTGGCAGCGCACACGTGCACCACGGACACCAGTGTGCACACCGTCTCGTCGTCGTCGCCGCTGAGAATTTCGACCACGCTAAACGCCGTTCAAGAAGTAGCCACATTATTTGTTTAATTGATTTCGAGATGTCTTTAATGGGGTACGACGATGTGGGAACCCTGTTCCCAGGGGTTCGCTTTCAAATGCATCGTGAACGAGCCAGCCGAGCTTCTCGTTACATTCGAGAGCTTTCGAGAAAGGATATTAGGCGAAATTGGGGTGGGGGAGAAATCGAGGGTTCGTAATAACCGTCATCGTTTAACGCGAGCACATTTTGCGCAGACATGCTCGTTATATCACCGCACGAACCGTGATCGCGCGCTGTATCACCGCACGAACCATGCTTCGTATCGTCACGCGTATTATGCTATGGGAATATCATGCATGGACATGGTACAATAAAACGTGAATCACGTCGGATTGTTAGATACGTAGGTTCGAGTTTTCTAATTTTTTAAATTGGAGAATTAAAATTTCTAAATGTCTAGTGCATAGAATGAGTGGTGATGTAATAGGTGGTCCGTGAATTGCGATATAGCGCGAGTGCACAGTAATTCGTAGCATCCAACCCGAAAGACATTTCAATCGTTCAGGTTACATATTTAAAGATGCGAAACCGCAGTTAGACGATATTACGTTTCAAATAGCAGTTACCAGTTACAAGAGCTCGGTGATTATATTATTAGCGGCGAGTATCATAATCCTCGAGTGTTTTCCACCGCGTTTCATGCATCTGGTATCGTAATAATTATTTTAATTGCAACCCACAACCGCGTTGCATAATTGCAAGGCATCGAACGGTATAATCTTGCTGACACTGAAAACAGACAAGCTAACAAGGTTACCGTGACACGTTCCCGATTTAAACTTAGCGCCACTCTTCTTTCTCTAAATAGCCGAAGGTACGAAGGCTTACGACATCGATTACACGGTGAAACTTCTCACCTGTGCGGTTATCTCTTCGACTAATCGTACGGCATTGCGTAAAAACATGGCAGAAAATCGTTCTCGAAACATGAGCTTTCAACGAGTCTCGTTTATCATGTTTTTTCTCTTTTTCTCTTTTTAATGCTACGTTCGCGTGAAAAGGATAATTACCGTTTCGTTGCGAAGCGAGCATCCGTTGAAAGGGAAATGCAATGGGGACCATGATTAAACGGGACTCGAGATTTTTCAATTACCGGAATTATTCCTGTTATTTCAAGTTTTCGTTTGAACGACACCATGCCACGCCGTCGGTATACTTTTCATTATTTCGCGAGCGTCGAACGCACTTCGCAACAATTTATTTATACGAATATCGTTTCGCGATTGCAATTTTAATTATGCGCAGATTGTTAAGTGTTTTTAGAGACGGGCTGTTTACTCGGGAACAGGTATCGCGAACGTAAATAAATTTGGAAATTTGTAAATGTTAAAAGCCCGTTATCGATCAATATCGACGTAACGGAGTTGAGAATATCTGTCAGTAAGGTTGGCGATTCAGGTAACTCGAAAGAGCTCGGCGGTGATCCGAAAAGTGAAATGCAATTACCTATGTTGGCAGCATCGGTAAACATAACGTCCTCGAGTGCCATCAGCCAGTTGTAATATTTGTCTTCCCTCGACGGGCTTGGTTAAAAAGCGTTCTCGAGGGTAGCCCAAAAGAATGTCGCTCGTTTCAACCTCTCTGTGTCCCTTTGCGTACATACCGACGCAACACAGCCTCTTGATGAAGTGGCCTTTATTGCAAGTAATTCGACGAAAGCGGTTGCTTGGCTGTTGCGATCGCAAAAAGCGTTTCCGTGTCACTGGGATCTCGGTTGCTGATTGTTGAACGTTTAAATATTTGACATCGGATTTATTCTTCTTTAATTTTCATTTTTTACTTCTATTTTTATCCGCCTTATTCGACGCTCGCGTTATCTGTATCGTAACTAACAACGTTTTGCACTTTTATTCGTTTGCAAAATATTTTTATTAATTTACGGTACGAACGAAACAAACAACCGCGAGTTTTTCTTGAACAAAGTCGGAAAGGCCTTTACGGTTTCATTATTTGAAATAAAGAAAATTGATATCGAGGGGTACGGCTAGGACGGAAATGGTTGACAAAAGAATTATTCAAAGCTGAGTTTACATTCTGTATGCGCGCGAGTACAATGCTCTTGGAACATGTGCGTTTATCGAACGACCGTTTTACCACGAGTTATTTTGGTGTGTGCCTGGCGGCTTTCAGTTCGATCGGAATTGTTATCGGTTCTTTTCCCTACCCGATGCGCGTATATATCACAGGCGCCTGGCTTTTACGGTAATTTTTCGTTTTTACCCGTGAAACGACGTTCTTCGCGTCCAGTTACACTTCTAGCTGTCGATCGTGAAAAATGCTCCATTCAATTCGACGTCTATCGAGGAAGTACTGTTATCGATAACTCATCGTTTCATTCTACGATTTCATGACAAACCATTTTCGAGCCAGATTTCTTCTTGTAAATTCTATTAGGTCTACTTTCTTTTCGATTTCATCGTGAAATCGAACATTTCTTGGGACAATTTTCACATTTATAATCGTACACGATTCCAGATTTCCCTTATATCAGCGTGCCACGTGCTATATTGCCGTATTATTGGCACGTGCTATATTGCTACGTGTGGAATAACTAGGCGTGGGATTGATACACGTTATGTCAAGCGCTATTTCGCCAGGTGTTACGTCGTTGTTCTTAGAGTTACGACACGTAGAACTGTAGCTGTCGTTTTGTTAAATCTTGCATTGGTAGCTACCGCGAAATGTCTTTGTTGAAATCTACAAAGGGAACAATATTGGATAATAGCGAATTTCATTAGAGTCTTGCATTTGACAGCCGGATGTCTTGAATCAAATATAGCAACGAATCGTTTTATATAACTTGCTTAACATTGATTTACATTGATGCGATATAAACGTTATTTCATCTACTTTTATGTTATGAAATTCTGTATAGACTTTCCACGTTTCGAAATTAGCTATGATTTTACTATTCACTGCGCGTATGTCAATTATAAAAAGTATCTATGTACTTGTAAGGTTCATACTAACGAATGTTTCTTTTTGTTTCAGGTAAGTGGTTTTACAACATGCTGTATCAACATCTAGCACAGATTGATCTATGAAATAAGTGAGTAGGTTAAGTATCTTAAAGATCTAGTTTTATGTTTTCGAGCTGCCACAATCGAATAGAAATAACCTGCAAGTATTTCTCCTGTAAAATTGTATCGCGCATTTTTCATGAATAAGAGAAATATTCCTGTTTAAAGGTTCTGAATGCGGCGACTGATAAATAGGTAGGTCGTCAAGATGTGGGACACCCTGTAGAAAGATCGATAAAGAGAGCGCACATTTTCCATTGCGTAACGTTGCACAACTCTCTCACGACTAGTCGTTGCATCTCGGTTCATAATTAACATCGCGGATGCAGGTAGCGGCGGTTCGACAAGAAAATAAAAATATCGTAACAGCCGAGGTTGCAGCACGCGAAACACGGTACAGGGTCATTCGCGTTACCGGCCGATTACCCCTTTCTTCTGCAATCTACTCTTCGGTACAGCTTCCGTTTCTCACTTTTCAAAATTCCAAAATTTCCAACTTCTCTACTTTCCAAATCCCCCAATTTTCACGTCCCGAAATTTCGTAAGCGCACAAGGAATAAAAATTTCCCAAGTAACTTGATACGGTGGGAGTTCCGCAAAGATCGGCATTTTCCCTAGGGAAGTCTAGCTTGTTCCCCGGTGTGTTACCAGAGAGTGCGTTTCGCGAGCAGGAAACGCTTTGACAGTTACACGATCAAGATTCAACGCGTTGTCGAGAAGGTTGGAAGAGGGCAAGGGAGCGGATTTCCCTCCAAACTCAATTCGCTATTCCATTCAGAGCGTTCTTCTTTCTCGTTCTGTTCACCGTTGCTTTCTTCGCGTCGCGATATTCCAACCTCTCGACTTCCCCCTTGCCGTCTATCTGACCGATTGCGAGCCTCGAATACAACGGTACATGACCAGCATGAGATGCATAGACGATGATACCTTCACGTACTGTTCTTTCAGAACTCGCTGCTGTACGGAATGCGGTATTGCCTCTTTAAGTGTCGCGATTTCTTACATATTTGGTTGCCACCAGTTATTAGATGCACTATCGTGATTCGAGTCGAGATTTCACGCTGTGCATTTTTGTTCGGTATCTATGACCACGATCGAGCGAACATCCTCCCTTGTTTAACGTGCCGAGCTCTGTACACGACTAGCTCAGCCTGTTCGCATCCCTTAATGCGGCGCTCCTTAAAGGGGATAGGGCATCCCAAGTATTGACCCGTTTACCCTTCGACTTTCCAGGTGTCGGGGTAATGTACCTATTCTAAACGCTGCTAATTAATCGACGTAATTATCGGCTAATTCGACGGACATCGCCTCGTGTAATTGCCAATAATCATTTGTGATAGACAATTTTTCTGTCAAAGATGAACGTATTATCGTTATTTATAAACGTCTCCCAAATACTCTTACGAAAAGAGCGAGACAATTTTTATCGAAATTTGTCGATAAATTCATATGAACCAAAATTGAAGGTCGAAATAACACCCTGTATAAGTAAAATTCGAATAAAATTCGCGATGTATCGACGGAAGTTACAAAACGGATTAAAGTAATCCTGCTATAAAAGCATAAAAAAACTTGTTGCGATACTTGGAGGGATTTGATTAGGAAATCGTTGAAACGATCCGCAATTCCGGATACTCTGTAGCCACGAGTTTAGAGCGTATGATTCGATTTCGGAGGAGCAAAGGTCAACGAACATCTTGGACGTCGACGAATGTTGTTTCTGTCGGTGGAATTTTGCAAGGCAAATCCGAAGGCCTGGGCCATCATCTCGGAGCCAGGTCCACGGGTTTGCGCCCACACGAACCACGAAAATCGATGATTCCCCCGTGGACCCGCCTCACCTTCCACCACCAGCCTTTTCATCCCCTGTTCACGCTGTTCACCGCCATCCCCTCGAGCTTAGTTGGGCTAGGTTAGGCTATATTCGTGTTTCATTTTGATTTAGTCTCTTACCACGTAGGAATGTACAACCTAAATGCTTCGCAGTTTATATGGATTGACGTGTGACAGGATTATTGCACGATAAGCGTTCTTTTATGGGGTCGAATGTTTTCTTATCCCATACTAACCGGATGACGTTACTTTATGCCGGTCAGAACGATCGGAAGAAGAAAAGGAAGAAAAAGCTGAAGAGGCTGTTAATCTGCGTGTTTTCGGTTAATGATAGAGATCAGTAATTTCGATGTTAGTGGAAAAGCGGAAGGTATGAAAGCTGATGTAAGTGGAAATTGGTGTTGCGAGATTGGGGTTAAAGTGAACTAATGATTTCATGGGTTAATCTCCGCAAAAGTGAGAGGAAGGTACATTTACTAATACGATTTGTTACAGAAACAGCGCATAAATGTAAAGTAGCAGTTGAGCATCTATGTTTGTATATCTATTTCTAAATTTCATGATTGAAACAATTATCAACTTTTCAGAATTCACGAAGGAAGATTAACGAACGAATTATTTGTAGACTCTAAGAGTAGAATTGAAATTAGTCGAAATTGTTCGATAAAATCTTTAATCAAAAGCACCCCTTTGGTGGCTATATAATGTATAAAATTACGAATGCTCGAGATTAATTTGACGCTAACGACAAAAGAGGACCAATTGTCGCGAGTTTCTCTCATTCTAAATTTCTCCGGATTGCAGGAGAGCCATCGTTCGGTTTCCATTTTCTACTCGGCATAAATGCGCCGCACTCTTTCTACCTTTTCCCGTTTTCTCCATTACTCTAGCCCGTTTTCTACCCCATCTCTCCACCATTACCAGCCTACCCTTCTTTCTCCTCGCTCTATTATTCTTCTCCCTCCGTGAAGCACATTTTTTTTTACCATCGATTTTCTTCTCTTCGTCTCTCTTCGTTACCTTTCTTTCTCTTTTCTATGTTTGATCTAGTCTTCGATCCATGGTTTCGCGTGTTGCATCCGGTAAGCGACAGCTAGAAATACGACTGTCGTGGAAATATGTTTTCGATACTCGAATTTCCTAGGATTATCTAGAACCACTCAGATATTCCTGCAATTCAGTAGGGTTGCCTAGAGCTCCTCAGATATTCCTAGGATTCCAAGGGTTGCCTCTAGAATTGTCTAGGCATCCCGAAGTGCCTCTAGAATTTTCTAGTATTGCAGGACCTAGGATTTCCTTAGGAACCTCTAAATATCCTTAGAATTTCTTAGGTCTCACCTTCCAAAAATTTCAGGTTCCCAAATTTTCCATCTCTGTAATTTAATCGTGAACTACGTACCGATATGCGATGATAAATTCTAGCCCCGTTGCATGAATTTTCTTTTTCCCAGCGAAACGCATATTTCGCTTTACGGGTCCAAATGACGCGGACAATTCCACCTGTATGGCGTGCAGTTTGATGACGAGGAACCGGTTGAACAGTCATTAATTCACGCGTAACGTCACCCTCGCTTGGCACCCATCCAATTTATCACGCGCTTCGGATTTACGTCGGCGAAGGGTTGGCGAAAAAATTGGAAAAAGCACCGGCTAAATTCCCCTTCGATTCGGCCAAATAAGACGCGACAATAAGCGAGGTGGAGGGTACAAGGAACACACAAAAGCTCGTCGGAGTTTCGTTTCGCGATGCATCTAGATGCTCCTTTGATCCTCGATTTAACGATAACCTCGTTTACGGGATGATTGCTCAGATCGTAGACGAGCTACGTAAAAAGCGAAAGGATGAAGCGATCAAACCTTTTTCTTGTCGTTTTTTAACCTCCCAATTAAATTTATTTCTTGTTCGTCTTGTTTGAACTTTGGTAATTCGTGTAATTTTATACGGATTTTAATTGACAATTGAAATATATTTTCTTTGGTTATTGCGAAATATAAACTGCTCATTTTTATTTCAATTTTATACTGTCGTTTCAATTTTTCTGCTGTTCGACTGATATTACTCTCTGTGCGAGGCACACAGGGTGAATAATTGATCCTGTTAGTTCATTAAAGCAGAACACGTACGATGTAGTACCATTATCGACTTGAATATTCAACACGCGACGCACACGGTGTGTCATCGGTACATCAGTTGAGGTAGGGATGCGGTGAATCACCGATTGACCAGAATAATTAGGACCGGACACATATTATTGTCGATTGTATCGAACAATCTCTACATAGTACATACGATCTGTCATCGGTTCTATTAGTTATAATATTAAAATAAACAAAATTAAAACGTTGTGAGTATTTTATATTCACGAGTATCGAAGAGTATCTAAAATTCGAGTAAGGTTTGTCATATTTGAACTGTAACGTGCGTCACGAGTCCGACTCGATATTGTGAGGGGTTAATGTAAAAGGGAACATTGTAGGTGTATCGTAGGACCACGTACGGGCCAGCTAAAGCGATAAGTCAAAGAGAATTTGGAGCCGAAAAGGGTTTACATCGACTGCGAGGCGTTGTTCGCGTTCGTAAATATTCATAAAAAGCCTCGATGAAGCGAGTAAACGAGGGACGACGTACCGCGTTGGCCCGCTCGATTATTCGTTCGTCCTCCGTACGGTATTAAATTCGATCCAATCAGAAGATATTCTTTATGCGTTTGAAATCCAATCGGTGGGACAAGGAGCGAGGGGTAGATGGACGGGTAGTAGCACATTTCGCACGGCACTTTCAATTCAACCACAGGAGGATTCAATTTCTCGTCTCCCCTTGGACTGCAAGAAAGGGACATCGACGGATCACTCCAGTCTTTTGTCTTTCATCGCGCGAAAGGGGTGAAATCGCAAGAAATAGACAAAGTGCTCCAAACTGTTATATGCCATAATACAATATTTGCATAATTCTTTGTTTACGTCGAATCGATCGAAACGTTATCGATTATTAGCTTTTTAGTCGGCTCTCGGAAGGCTCCCAAAAAGAAGCGATGTGAGAGAGCAAAGTCGCAATTTAATTCGAATGAATCTTTGGAGGCCGGTCCTCCTCGGCTCGTTTCTTGACCTCTTTTGCCTTTTTCTCCTTCGAGAAATAAAATATTCGGGGCTTGGCGAGCGCGAATGTGCCCACGTGCAACGAAGATGGGACGTAGGTGGGCCAACTAATTTTTTTATCGACCCTTCAACATCAACCGTCTATAGTCTACTCTCCTTCTACAGGTATACGTCAACGAACTATTATAGCTTTTTGATACGTAGTCTTTTATGCTTCGATCTCTTAGTCCTTTCCTCTTTCTACCTGTTGTATCTTGTCTCAAATTTATAAACTTAAAAGTTTCGAATTTTTATGTTCAGCACTCCACTTTAAAAATTTATTTATTCGTTTATTGTCTGAAAGTGTGTTCAGAAAGTTCGAAAATGTGGAATCTTGATAATTCTCCAACACGTGCATCGCTTTCAGACAAGCCACGTGTTTCGAGCAGGTCCACGAAGGAAGAAAATCAAAATCTCCCCGTTTCTTTTCTCGAGCCGAGACTCAAAGAGCGCGAATAAAGCATCCCGAACACGGAAAGCAAGAAATTGAAGCTTCCTATTCTTGGCGAGATCACGGAACGAAAAGAAAGAAGAAACACGTTGAATGGCGCATTCATTGTAGAACTCGGTGGGCAGTTTGTTCAGAGTTGGTGAAGCATAGAGATAGAAACAGGCGAATAGCCGTTGAATTTTCTTTTCCGCTCGAGAAAATTTCGTCGTTCCCCCATATACTTACACCCCCGTTGCTGCGTCTACCCTTGACAAAAGCCGTCTTTCACGGCGCCTTTCACGGTGAAACCGGCTGCACCGGCATTTTACCATAGTATTTTAGAAAGGTTCCTTTTACAAACTGGAGCTCTAGTTAAGTTTTTGTTGGCTTCCAGCTTCGTCGTCGTCTCTCGACGCCGCGCCGAGGCCTTTCCGCTCGCGTTCCATTCGCTTCTGCCGATCGGAATCCATCTAACCGATTTTGGGATCGTCTCGGGGATCCTCGTTTCTTTTATGCCGAGTCTCGCCCGAAAAAAAGACAAATAAAAACGCGCCAGAAGGTTTCGGAGACTTACCTGAATCGGCGAGCATAATCGAGGAACGAGGACGGGAACACGGGGCACAGCTTTCGTTTCCTAATTCGTGTATCTCGCCTTTTATTCCGTTCCTTTTTCTCTCCATAACGCTTGCCGATGTTGTTCTCGAGGGACGAGAAGAATCGAGGGATGTTTATTAAATCGCAAACTTTTACGATATTAGTATCTTGCAGAAATAGCTGCAAACACCAAAGTTATATTGCATCGCGGGAATCGTAACGTTGCTTTAATCATTCTTTTATAACGATCTTGGAATGTTTCGGTATGTAACTTTGTTCTTTTTAAACGGAATTACATGCTTAACATTTTATTTTGGAACTTTGAGTTTCGTTGAATTGTACTTGAATTTGTTGTACTCAGAAATTGATTATTGTTCGTTGCAACCGTTCACCAGCCATTTCCTCATAAGAACATAAATGCCTTCTTGCGATTCTTATTATACATAGAGATCTATCACTGTTCGCTGTAACTGACCGTTAGCCATTACATAAATCTCCTTTCCAATCCTGCTACAGTTTAAAGTCCCTATCCCTCCCTGTCATATAAATCATTATTTATATTTCTAAATATTCCAGTCGTGAAATCCCTTGGAGCAGTAACAGTTATTGCGTGTATCTCCGTTGCGAAGGGATCTGGCGTTTTGTGCACCCCTGACCCAGAAAAATGGCTAACAATCGAAAAACTGCGAAACAGGAGGAAGCAGCGAAGGTGTTGGCTGAAAGGCGCACGAAAGTAGCCATTAAGAGAGCAGAGTGATCCTCGGTGAGCCGCAGGAAGACGCGTTTTGTAAGGGAATACCATGAGGTATCATCCTCCAGCTGGTAAACAGCTGCCCACATCCTGTCTCACGTACGGGCCCTTTCTCGTCCTCTTCCTTCCTGTCCTCTTCCCTTCGAGACGATACTTGCTTCTCTCTTCTCCTCTTTTTTTTCTCCTCCTTTCCTCTGTGCTCGCCATGGCCACGGTTGGAAGAAGGGCACCTCGAGTGGTAGGAAAATGGTGGTGGACAGGTGTATCTCGATGCACGGACAGTGGACATTCGCGACGTCGAGTGGCCGGCACGCGACTACACGGCTGTTTACCCATTAAAAATCGGACGGGCACTTGGCTCGCGACATTAAGCTTCATTCACAATATACGATCGATGGTTCTCGTCGATCATATTAAAATGCCGGGATGAATGACCAACAACGTTATGTCGTATGGGGATTTTGATAGTCCGATATAATTTCATTTCATAAAAGTATCTCAAAAATCGATTCGTCGTTTGTAATACAAAATGATTGATCAGTTGAACAGTGATCTCTAGGCCCAGAAAATTCAATTATGGTACGATGACATAAAACTATTTAAAATATTTGCAATATAAATTGACTGACAGGCCAATTGATTTCTGGATCCACAAAATTCGAGTCTAATTCTATGACAAAATAGCGTAGCAAAAGGGCTATGTCAATTTTTGAAAAAGTTATCTTTTAATTCAAGCAGTGAATGAGAAGTACATATAAGATTTGTATGGAGTGATATAAGGAGTTTTAACGATGAACAAGAGGTAAAAAGAGGATGATTGAACGAGGTAATTTAATATAATTATATGTATGTCAGGTTTGCAGTAGTTGAAATTCAATTGGACTTACTTATTTAGAAGCAGCTGGCGATCGGGTATGTACAGAGTATTTCTTGTAATTCTTCTCAACAGCTTTCAGAACTTATAGGGAATCGCACCGATCACCTGTTTATCGAGACACATTTACCCTTGCCATTTCGACGTCGGACGTAAAATATAGCTTGGAACGTGAAGGTGCATCGTTATCAGATTCTCAAGGCTATCGCTGTGCAATGACGATGTACTACAAAACAATGCAAACGCTAATTCTAGAATGGCAATCAGTAAACCTACTTACGTTTCGCTTCATCCGAATGCAACTCCTTTTTCATCTTCGCTTCACTGGATCGAAACTTTCTCGAGTTCCAGATTTTCAGATTCTCTCAGATTTACAAATTTACAAATTATTATAATAAAAATAAACGTGTTCCATTAACACCGATCGAAAGTAAAAGTGTAAAGAGATAAAAGGTTTGAAATTGTTTGATTCAGCGTTCGTCCATAGAAACGAATGAAAGGATTGTTTTCACGATCGCGGATGTATACATATAATGGACAGACAGGTGGAACGGACACCTTTTAATGCCACGTATATAAGTACGTGTCCAGTACGATTGGCTGGCACGAATTGTCAGGTCGCAATTTACCATTTGCATTCAGGGTGGCTCGTATTTTATGACTCGTGCCTTGTAATCGTTAAGCCGTTGCCTTGACCAGGATGAGGGTTTTCATAGTCATCGATGTTATCTTGGAACACGTCTTTTGATGCAGAAATATCGAGAACGTCTTGTCTAACCTTACGCTTTTGCAGCTTGCGATTTATCCTTATGCTTCTCCTTCCATATTAGTATTTGTCGTATAATAATAGTCAAAAGCAAATGGTCATTTATAATTTCTTAACAAAAATACTTCAATTATAATGAAAAATCTTGCGATTAATAACTCGTTAGATTTTATCCGAGGCTTTCAAGATTTTAAAGCCTCGACGTTTCGAGGGTTTGAGAGCGTCGAAGATTCGAAGTTGCCGAAGTTACAAATCTTGTAGCTTATCAGTTTTGAAGATTTAATGTAGCGTTGTAACTTCGCATTGAACTTGAACTTTCAAAGTGGTTGCACATTCCATAACTTGAAACGCTTCGGTTTCATTAATATCGATGTGACAAATGTGTCGGAACAGTCTTAAAGTTGACGTATTCTCGCCATAACGCTTAATGCGTGAAATTATGTCAGAAATTCGGTTCGTATGATCGTGGAAGGATCAACGGAACGCGTTGAAATCACGGTAACGCTAACGAGCGATTGGTCACCGTAATAAAGCGAAGGCAATATTTATCGTGTAACTGGCGGTCGAACGTCGATGCTCGAAGTTGCAGTTCTTTCCGTCGAAAGGCACGTGGCTGCGAGCGAATACGACAGATGCATCTCCGTAGCACGCGCCACGCAGGTGCAGCTGAAAGTGCAGTTGAACTAAATCTTGTTGGACAAGGTGTCTGTCGGGACTCGCTTCTGTTCTTACCCCACTTTACTTTTAGCGATCCTCTCTTTTCGAACCGGTCGAGGGCACTTGGCGAGCGACTGCGTTTGGAAACGCGGTCAAATTTGCGAACGAATCCCGCTTTAATCCGGGGAGAGACCAACATTACAGGTCATTTAATCCGTTCACTCTTAAGGGTTGATCATTACTCCCAGTACATACGTAGACGGTGCGATCTAAACACAAAATGGCCTCCACGTATGGGCCAATAGAAGCATATATTCATTTTACGGCTTTCATCATAGTTTCATAATATGAAACTGATTAAGGAAGAAACGATGAAGATTTACACTTAACGCGTTATTGTAGGACATGTACTTTTATTTGTTTCACCGTCTTAACAACTTAGCTAGAACTACCAACCAGTCACAATGACTGCTTTGAAGCAATGGTGCTTTTGAAGAAATATTTGTCATATTTCGTTAAAATAAAGGATGGCTGTCTATGTTACTTAACGCTTCAATATTCACTTCTTCATTCTTCCACGTTGTTTTTAATCTAAACTGCATTTAACTGCGTTTAACGACGGTAGTTTTAGCGATAACAATAAGCTGTTGAACCGAGAACTAATTTGTCCCCACTATTTAAAGACCGGTATATTACTGTCATTAAAAAATTGTTTTAACTTATGTAATGAACTCCATATAGTGATGGTTGCCACTGAAACATCTCCGAAGAAATAGTCTCTATATGCACTACTTACCTACTTGTATGGATTATCTAGTATTTAGGCCACTTTCTCTACGTTGGTTTTGATAAAGTTATCAAGCAAATTTTTGATAAAACCATTATCAGAACTTTTGCGTCGTCGAAGATTGGATCCAGCAAGGTAGTCGAAATAATGAATGGAATAATTTTCTATAAATAGATAATGTAATATGGTAGAAGGTTATCAAAGTCCCTAATTATCGCATCGTAATTTGAGGAATGATCACATTTTTTGGGACATATGAACTTTGATCGGTTGAAGACCGATTATGCTAACACATCGACCGACATAGTCTTTTCAAAAACTAATAGAGAACGGTTCAATGTGCTAATCAAAAATTAACACTAGTTGTTAAATTCGAGACGTTTCAAATTTTCAAGCTTCGAGGCTATAGAAATTTGAAACTCGATGATGGTCTACCTAACCTTAACACAGTTAGGTATTGGAATTTTGGTCCTTGAAGCAAGATTTATGTGTCAGTTCACAGAAGGAAAATTATCGGTGAAATATAGAGACCAAGATTAATTGTCCCTTTAATAACATCATCTGTGGCGCTTATCTAGTTTTATCCAAAAAATGACAGAGTCGAAAATGAAGTGGGATATGTACACACATTTCGCTTATCTAAACAGCCTCGAGGGCTTTCTACACAGATATCTAGTTTTTCAAATACGATAACAATGCGGCTCGGCTCTTTCTCCCCTTATTCTCTGAAATCTATTTCAGATAGTAATTGAATGATAAAGTATACGCTGGTGATAATTTTACCAGACGCGGACAGCTTTATTCACCAGAAACAAATGAGACTTTCAAACTTCTCTGTTCTCATATATTTCCATATTTCTCAGGCCATATTTCCACAGGTCTCAGGTTTGAAAATTTGCCAACTTTCCCTCTGATCTTTACATTATTCTTACCAAAAATTTGGCGGACGAATTGTTCGGAGTGTCGATAAATAGAATTTTTCGAGACGCGCGTAAGGTGTTAGAGCGTTGCACGAATGTGTCGAGGCAGTGCTGAACTATGATAGGATTCAGTCACGGTACACCAGGTACGTAACGGTGAAGTTGCAGAGCGGAAGGGGTAAAGATAGCGTTGGTGGTAGTAGGAGTACCGTTGCACACGTTGCATCGCATGGCAAAAGTACCGGCAATTTCCAGCTGCACAACAATGCGGTATTACGAAAGCAAGCTGGACCGAGGGAGGCTGTATGTCCCTGTCTCTCGTCTGTCGCAATTTACGATCTAGTCTGGTGGTCTTAGACGTGCCTCGCGATCGAACTTGCCGATATTCCTCCGTACCTTGTACACCCCGTTCGCGCACCGTGTCTCCTGCTTACCTCAACCGTCCAATAAAATCATCTTGGAGAACATAGAAAATCCATTACGATATGCACACCGGGGATTACGTGGGAGAAAATCACTCTTCCCTACCAACTCATTTTTCCTTTCCTCTTTCACGAAAATATAACAGAAATATCGCTGACGTAAAATCAGTTATCTATTTATTTCAAATAGAAACGCTATGTCGTGTAAAACTTCGTTTTAATGTTACGAGGCTAAGGAGTGTTGAGGTTTCGAAATATTGATCCGTCGAATATTAATTAAAATCCAGAGTAACGTTATTAATCGAGGAAGTTTATGAATTATTTGACGATGGAATTAACTTTAAATACGCATTCGATGCGGTACACGATGGCTGGTTAATGAATATTATATTCGTGCACATTTTACATACTTGTCCATCAAGTATACCCCCATTTGTAACGTTTAATTTAATTGGATTTATCGAGGGGATCGAGCGTGTGTATCGATTAATTTCCACTGCATGAAAATACGCCTCTAGATGACACCGCAAATGGTCGTGTACGCGTTGCAACTAACTGCATCTGCACCTGCATCGACGATACAGCTGCAGCCATCTTTCATTCTTCCTTTCCTTTTTTCACTTCCCTTTCGATACTTTCCAATTTTCAAATATTGTTGCGTCGTTCGACGGCTATTCGAGATTATTCCTTCACTCTGCAATCCTTAAATTTTATACTCCTCAAATCTGTATTCCTAAGTTACATTTACAGACTTCTTTATCTCCAATATTCCTACAAATTTTTAATACCTAATTTAAATAAACTGTATGGCAACTCGTACATGATGTAACGGAGTTAAATAAAATAAAGAATAGTAACAGTGTAGCAATCCACGTAGCGATATTTGGGTCTCGCGAAAGTATAGCAAGAGGGTTAACAATCTAAACGCCCACATATCTGAGTATCGTCACGTATAATGTTGCAACGAATCGAAACAGAATAAAGAATAATAATAATGCAGCAATCCACGTAACGATATTTGTATCTCGAAAGTATAGCAAGAGGGTTAACAATCTAAACGCTCGCATACGTGAGTATCGTCACGTATGATGACGCAACGAATTGAAACAGAATAAAGAATAATAATAATGCAGCAATCCACGTAACGATATTTGGAATGCGTCAAAGTGTTAAGGCAGTTTCTAACGCGAAACCGCGTCGAAATGCAGATGCAGTTGGCAGCGTAGTGTGACGAGTGCGTGGGAGTGCAACATGGGGCGACAAGAGCGTAATGTGGGTCACTAGGAAATTGTTAGTCGTCTGTCGTTCTGACAGCCTTCCTGTCCCGGTACGCGCGATGTGGGCGCCATTGTCTGATCCCACGACAGGATGTGTAGGACTCGAATACTAAGAAGGGTGCCAGCAAAAGTTCAGGTTCGATCGCTCCTCGAGATGCACTCTAATCGCGATACAGGGCTGCTTCGTACACGACAAATACTTTCTTCTCCCCTTCTTCTACTTCTCTTATTCTATTCTCGCTTTCAATATTTATCCCCTCGAGAAAATGTCCTCTCGAAGACGTCTTTCAAACGTTACTCTCTTCATTTTCTTCGAGAACAATGTAAGCGTTAACCCCTTAATTTTCTGGACAGTTGCGTCACAACTAGCTAATTATTCCTACACAGATTATAATCAGAATTGAACCCAAAATTTAGTTGTAATGAAAATAAGTCTGCATCGACAGAGTACTTATAAACCAGTCATTTTATTGAAAATATTATATTTCCAATCGAATATAAGATATTGTGCAATTATTTGAGAAATGTCCAGCATATATCCTGAATAGTTATTTGTTTCGCTGGATCGTGGCAAGTGGAATTGTTACACAAGCATCCGCGAGTTTTCCTGTTCCAGTTAGAATTTTACGATGGATCGCGTGGGCGTCGAAATGGTATCTGACACGTTATAAGGACACCCATGCACCCTGGACAGTTAAAATGCCGCTATTATTGCGTAACAACCAGCAAGGTATAAGCAGCTGACAACGATACGTAATATCGTAACGGTGTAAACAGAGAAAGGTTCGGGTATTCGTGCCTGTAACTTACATACGCGTGGAACGCAGCGCTTTTACGAGTTTCGTTGTCGAGCGTATGATAATTGCGTTCGTGCTCGTTCAATTTTTCTATTTATAGATTCATAAATGGAACAACGCTGCGTCTTTCCATTTTCGTTTATCGATTGATACGATATCTTTAGCTTCCTTTCTCTTATTTCCATCCTGCAATACGTTGCACTTTGCTACCCTGTGCTAAATTCTAAAATTTGGGTTACGTTTTAAACTCGAAAACTTCCATTCGATTAGAAATTTTGTATATTTTATCGTAAGCTACACTTACTATATTATACTTCGCATGAAAATTCCAAGATTTCAATTTACCGATTCAGAGGTTTCCAGATTTTTAAATTCATAATTTCTCCAAATTCCAAATTTAATATTCTTCAACTCACAGATACACGAATAAATTTTGTCCTTCTCTCGGACAAAATCCTAATTACACCAATTGGGACCACTTAAACAACTCGTCCGATTTGAAAGACTTTCGTCGCGCCTAGACTATCTTTTAACTACGACTATTTTTTAACGTTTTATATCGTTTCCAAGTATGCGTCGTTTGTTTCGTCGGCTTTCTGTCCGTATGTACATTCAACGGGTAGGTTCGACAACGGTGGCAATGATTGTAAGCAGTGTAGGGTCTTGCAACGCGTTGACGCTGCTACGAGAAAGTCGTGGCACGACGTGCGTGTCTGCTCGACCATCAAGATAAAGCAAACTGTAACGAGGAAGTTATTAAACAAAAGAAAAGACTGTTGTTGTGTTTGCAACACGGAAAGAGGATTTCGTGTTGCGACATTTCGCGGCCTCGATAAACTTGCTTTCTGCACGATATCGCGACCAGACGAAATTGCGAAGTCTCGATATTGTGTAATTCTGCTCGACGGTGCTTTTGTGCTTCTGCTGCTCCCGATACAATTTCACCATTTTTTCGTTTTTTTATCCTTGTAGCATTACTTGAAATTACGGGGGAAATTTAGACATTTTCATACTCTCCAATTTGGATCTTTAGAAATTTTCAGAGTTACAAATTTGAATATTTGAAAAGTTGGAGATTTTAACGTTTCAAATATTAAAAATGTTCAAATTTGTGAAGTTCAGCAATTCAGAAATGTTCAAATAGTATACAATTTATAGAGATAAAAATCCGTATCGGAAATCGAAAAATCTTGTGAAGGAAACGAGGCAAGAATTTTGAGAGAAAGAAAATAATGTTCTCGAAGAGTAAACATTGGCGGAGCGCATTGAAACGGAATCTAAATGAAGTCATTAAAAGCATGACGAGCTCGGTATCGTCGGAGAAGATCGCAAGGACCTTCTCATTATTGTGACGAATAGTATTTCGGATTTCGTGCACTCGTGTTCGTGCACGAAAAGACTGGTACAAACAGTGGCTATCGTAGTTCCCTTTTTCCTTTTTTTCCGTATCGCGATGCAGCAGCCTCGAAGGGTGCATTTTAATGCACCCTTTGCACCGGAGAGCCCTTTAACACCTCATAAATTAATTGCACCGGGTATAACCTATTAATGATCGTTTTGTCCGCTTGAAGACCACCCAAAAGAACGGCGAAACATTTTTTATACAGGGTGGACAATATTTTAATAACTCACATTTTGTTATTTTATCTATTTTTATACATCCTTCAAGAAAATTCTTAGTGGTCACTATCTACAATTTACTTGAACGTTGTAACTGAATTTTATCCTTATCTTATCTTATCTTTGTTGGCTATCGATTAACGATACACGATCTTGTCTAAGTATTATATTATGGAGTTAGTAATTCATTATCGATAACTCGCGATATTATTGTTTAGAAATGCAAATCGTTTGTTTCATGACAGGTGCAAGTTTAAAAAAATCGTAATTGTCAAATGTTTCTACTTTAATTAATCACTGTCAGAAACTGAAATACCATGATTAATCGAGAGAAAAATGACTTTAAATACTGAACCTTGTTATACATTTCAGGAAATGAATCATATAAACGTAACAACTACTTCCAATTATGATACAATTTCTTCGTTTCTTTTTTAAATCGAATTCTAAGCACTTGAAATACACGAGACTATACGTCACGGTGCAAAGAACGTCGAATATAAGAATAAAAATAGGAGTGAACACGACATACCAATCGTCTCGGTATTTTTTCGGTTCTATCGTATGATAAATATCAACGCCGCTAGTTGGTCTGCTACTACAAACTGTCCTCTATTCAATCGATGTTTCAATCTATAAATACCCGGGTCAATGGCAGTGGCAACAAACAAACGACAACATCTACCGTCAGAATCAGTATTGGATTTCGTTTTTGTTTCGTCATGGTTGAGATAGGTCACTTACAGATCGAGCTCCACTTCGCGAGCCTGCTCTATTCTCTTGTTTGCCAACGATTTCATTCATTCACTCGAAACAAGTACGTACCTAAACGATTCGCCTACCATTTCGGTGAAATTTCATAATTTTATCTTGATTTTATTCGATATCACTATTTTAATTAACTCGACAATATCGACATAGGAGTGCAAAGGGTTAATTAATTCTTTAACGGTGTTTAACCAGAAATTATTTGGGTTCTCTCAAATTTCAGAATTTTGGAAACTTGTAGAATAGTTAAAAGGTCCGTGCAAAGGTGACGATATAACCAGAGTCTACTGTATCGAAGGGAAAAGAATAGTCGAAAGGAAGAAACGCTGATTCCCGGCTTGCGATTCCGCTCGCGGATCTTTCGCAAGGGCTGAACCCGAGTCACTGACATTTCTGTTTCTCCCACACGATCGTCTGTAACAGAGTGACTCATTCACGAAGACAACGAATCCCGAAAGGAAACTCGAGTGAATGAAGCGATGAATGGTGTTTCTCGTGAATAAATTTACTACCGCCTTTACGCGATCTCCTTTTGCCTTCTACTCGCTCGCTTCTTCCACCTTTCCTTTTTTTTCCTCCTCTTTTTCTTTTTTATCTTACTCGTTCTACTTCTCATTGTGCCAGGTCGCTGCGCCAACTCGCTTCAATTAATTTGTCGTCGTACTCGGCACGGAATTAACGTTCTCGTTACTTCCGCTCGTCCTTCCCGCTCCGCTAATGGAACAATAGCGTGCATATTTCTGCCTTTATTACGGCCCAATATCTTCCGCGACATTTTTTTCGGATCCTTTGTTTCCGTTTTCCTCAAAAATTTCCTGCTGTAACGCGTCCATTTGGGTCAGTATTATCGTCCGTCGAGATAGATCGTTGGGACAAGACGGGACGCGTGAATAAAAATTTTTGGAATTCGAAAATCCGACGATGGATCTCAAAACGAAACACGCGTTTCCCAATCCGTGTACGCCGATTTAACGCTGGCGTCTGTCCAGCACCTCGAAAAGCTGAAATAAAATGACACTGACACAGCTGTACGTGGAACGGACGCTTGTTGCTCGCCAAAGTTCGATTTAAAAAGAGCCGAAGTGAAATTTCAAGATCGTCATTCTATAAACGAACGCGTTCTTTTATCGGTTAATAACCGTGTTTAAATAATAGCCGACGCTTCGACGACGATCCTCGTTAGACACCGAATACGAAGCTTTCGTCCGATCGAGCCTGAACTCGCGCGATTACGCGAGCGTGCTTTCGGCGTAACGAGATCGCGCAAACCTGTTCCGTAGCCGTGAATTTTTAATGAATGCTATTTTTGTCGACGAGTCGCCGGGTCCAGGGCGGTTCGAACTTTCAACGGCTCGGACCTTGAAGGCATCTTAAGCCGTGCCTCGTATTAATTACACGCTCCTGATCACCCGATCCAATTCTTTTTCGCTCTTATTTTAAACGGGACGCGTTAATAGCGGCCTGCTTAATGGCCAACTATTACGTTACATCGATGGCAGAACAGCTTTTAACGCTTTGATAAATTATTAATTAACGACGCACCCTGTGCGTCGCCCAACAAGTATCTCTTCCTAGGAACCCAAACGTTGATCAACTTATATCGACTTATAAACATAACATATTTATATAAACAACATGTTCGATACACGATATACGGAGGAAAACAATGCAAAAATTTACACCAGCAGTACAATCTGAAACCACATACCATATGCAGAAGTAACGACGCACCTGTTGCGTCTTGTGGATGCAGTCCACGACACACCAGGTGCGTCTTATATATGAATCTCTGTACCCAGGTGACAAATTTTTTTCATTCTTAATAATATTATACGCGAAAATAGAACTTGAAACATTTATAATATCGAACGAACTGTGTTTTTCGATATCGTAGTCCGATATCTCGGCGAATCCTGTACTCGATTACTGTCATTAGGTATGTTGCAAGAGGGGGATAGGAGAAACGTCTGTCAACGAAAATTATATGAATTCGGAAAAAATTGACTGCGGTTACTATTAGCGTGACGTGTCCGGTATCGTGACTGACAATCAGTATCGTCGGTATTGGAAGAGCTGATGGTCGTTCGTCGACCCCGAAAGAATACGTGCCCCTATGAACAGTTGGCGATAAATATTTAGCACGCATTGTCTGGATTGTTCGTCGATATTTTGCAATCACGAATACGCGGTAACAGAAACGGCCGAAAGAACATCGTGTTTCCTGTATTACCTGCACAATTCAGTTTTCAGTTTTATCGCGTCGAATCGTGAGAAGCGACTAATTCTGTTTTATGTTCCGTATCCAATCATTCGAACAAGCCGCCAAATAAAAGGCTACAAGGAGAAGCCTAATTTATGTTGTATTGTTCTGATATTTGCTACGATGTTTACAAGACGTGCTTTTTTTCATTTCAAAATTCTTGATATTTGTAAATTCTTGACTAGTTAGAAAGAGAAGATCATCAAATAATAGATAAGCTAATGAAAGCGTTAACGTTGTTTTCAGGGCCGTGAAAGCATTTCAGCAGGTGCTATGGGTGGAACCAGGATTTCCACGGGCCTGCGAGGTTCACCTACGACTCGGCTTGATGCTGAAGGTCCATGCTGACTTTGATGCCGCTTTGAAGCACCTGACACTCGCCCTGATCGATGCTACGACACCTGCCTCCTTTTCCAAGCTCGAAAGTGAGTCTCAGTTTTCGCCTACACAACGGTACTGTTCACGAGAGAAAAAAAAAGAAATATATGCGAACAGCTGTCAACCGTAAACCGTTTTTACATGGAAATTTTACTCCTGTACCACATGTTGCTTCGTTCGACTGACTTTCTTCTTCGCCCGCTTCGATTTCTTCGTCGAATATCCTATAGATTTTTATCGACAAATTGTTCGCTATTATTTCACATCTTTTCCGATAATAAAAATAGAGGAGGAGATTTAAAATGCTGATATCTAAAGAGAACTTTTAGTTTTTAATCTGTAAAGCTTATCGGATCATTGCTAACTTAATCGCAACGTTATCGTTTAAATTTACCAAAATCAATAATCTGTCTAAAGTACAAATTTTCAAGTTTCCGTTCACTGATTTTCACGTTGCAAAGTTTCACCGAAGGGGGTAAAAGAGATCGAAGGCATGTCGAATATTTGCAGGTAACAGCGGAGAAAATAATCCCGTAGGTTTTGCGTGCGCACTTTTAATGAATTATTTAGCGAGCCACGTTGAAATCGATACTTCCGCCGCGTGAGAAGCCCCTATTACATAGCTGCGCGGCCACGTCTTAACATCTCGTCCCCCGATCTTGTGCTCACTTTTCTTTCGCGAACTTGACCCCCATTTCTAACGTGATACAGCAAATATCGTGTCACGTGTGACTGCGATAACTCGTATCACGTGTTACGCGGTGTTTAAGGGAACAATAAACGTCACCGTAACACCATCACCGTTATGGGAGGGTCACTTGATGACTGACATTAAACGCTTCATATAATCCGGTAACTCGAAAGATCAAGAAAATGTCACACAGAATTATTATTCGCATTATATTTGTCCTATTCATTTTATTTCTTACTATTTATACTGCAAGTTAACAATTTTTATCGCGCGACGTGTAAAAGAATGTGTTGTCCGAAGAAACTTGTTCTTCGTGATAAAAGAAACCGAAGAGTCCTTTACCGTTTTTCGATCCGAAGTTTCGTTCTCGAGATATCGACGAACGAAGATCGGACGTTCGGGGTGCGTGGCGATCAGCTGATCAGCACCCCGGAAGTTCAGCACGCCGGAAGCCGGGCACACCGGAAGTCGAGCGCTCCATTTTCAATCGCTTATATCTCGGAATATACGCTTCGGATCGAAGAACTGTAAAGGACTTTTCGAATCTGTTTGTTGCGAACAATTTAATACTATTTATACAAAATTAGTATTCCATTTATTTGCGTATAAATTAATATCCTTTTTATTCGAGCACATATTTTATTCGATAATCAATTCGTATAAATGAAATGTTGTTTGTTTGTTAAATATTTAATTTTAATAACTTGAAGGAGAGACCGGTTTTAAATTTCAGTAATAAACTCGTAAAGAATTTCAAACTTTTTCCATGACGCATTAATAAAACAACGATGACCTATCCAATGAATATTAATTAAATAACGGGAATGCCCGGTGATCTTTCGGAAATTTCGAATTTATTTGATCGCTTTATCCGCGTTACCTTGGATTACCGAGAAGCTGGAGTGAGTCATACCTCTATACAAAACCGGAAAACGACTCTGTCTGTTGTGCTGTTTAAAGTCTGGATTTAGTACGCGGAATAAAAATACACTTAGATAGGAGACACGATATCGCGATAAAATTTCGCTCGCACAGATTGTAAACGCGTCACTGATTATAGCAACGCGAGTCGCTTTTGAATACTCGGTGAACGTTGCACGTGCTTCTCATGGTAATGCATCTTACATTTGCATAAATTCTGCTATAAAAAGATCGATAAAACGGAATTTAAACCTTGAATTCTACGATCTGATATTCCGAACCTGAAAGCTTTTTTCAACTCGACATTGAAAGCCTTTTTAAATCGAAAGTAAATATTTTTAAAAGTGTACAATTAATGACGAAAGTATTCGACGTCTAATATTTCTTCGTTTAAATTGCAGTGTTTTTGAAATTTGTTAAAACTTCTGCGGGTGGAATTAAAAAGTATTCCATTAAAAATTAAAATATTAAAATTTTAAATTCGCTTTTAGAGTACGAAAAAATATTTGACCATATGTATGTTCTGTTAGTCTAGAATTGGTAATGTTAATCGTGCTGTTATACTATTCGGTAATTTTGCGATTGAATCATGGGGAACTCTGATTCATCGTCCAGAATGATTTCCACCAAGTGATCGTCATCGAACTGCTCCTATTTACCACGAAGTCACTTTGCGTCTTCGTCCAAACGGAAGCGACACTTGTAAAATATAAAGCAGGCCTACAAGATTCTCCGTTCAGTCGCGCATTGATCCATGGTGTGTTTAGAGAGAAATAAAACCAGGAAGACAATGTTCAAAAAAGATACTGTTTAAAACGGTGGTTTAAGAAATTAAATAATCGATAACATTTCGTGTAATTATTTAAAGTTTAATTTCAGTAGTGCTACAAACATTCTTTTTATAAAATTTAATCTATTTTGTGTGTTTCAGTAAAATTTCACATAGCCCATTTATACGAAGTCCAAGGAAAATATCGTTTAGCGAAAGAGCATTACGAAGCCTTGCTTAAAGAAAAGACACTACCTTCCCATTTAAAGGCCGACATTTGCCGCCAATTAGGTGAGTTCAATTAATTTTTAGAATTTCTCAAATTCGTAGTCTTACGTTTCAATAATTAAACATTCATATTTCCTCGTTCAATTTCCCGCCAAACTCCACTGCCATGGTTAAAGTCAAATTTTTCAATTAATCTCAGCGCACCCGTACGAAACAAACCGCACGAGTCCCGAATTGCGCCCGAAAAATATCTGAGCCAACCCTTTCGCGTAGCCGTTCATTTTCACGATTTTCCAACTGCGCATCGAGGCCACAAAAGCGTGGTTATTAAAAAATTCTTCGGCCCCAGCCTGTCCGAGCCATAATTGAACAATCCGCGGGGCACAATCGGTAACCGGATCTTTTATTTATCCGTGATAACGCGTTGGCAACGTTCCCGGGGTCAGAAACACACGAACTCTAGCGGTTGTGGGAGGGTTAATTAAACCTATCCCCCACGAAATTGTTTTCATCGCGTCGTCGCGAGCTTTCGGCTCCTAGGATTCGGCTTAAGGCTCGGGCCGAGTGTACGAGCAAGTAGCAGACACGTGTATTGATTTATTCCGGGTTGAGGTGGCCTGGCGATGAGATGGGGTGCAGAGAGAGAAAGAGGAAGAGAGAGAGAGAGAGGCGGGGAGAGTGTGCGTATTCGGCCGAGAGAAGAAACGGGTGGGAGCGAAAGGCTGAGAGAGGGAGAGGAAAAGGGGTGGCTTCTGATTCGATAAGGAGACGAGATTGTGGGAACCGTTCTAGCCCGATGTTCTTCTTCGATTTTGCCCCCCAATTTTCTTCTCACCCCTTTCCTTCTCCTCTACTTTCTCTTTCTATGCGATTCCAACCCCCTCGTTCGCCTCTTTCGTTCGTTACTATTTCTCTCCCTCGATCGACCTCTCGTTTACGATCCTCTACTGCTATTCGCAAGATTGCCTTCTTGCTTATATACCGAGGGATCGTCAGATAACCGGCGTGTACTGATTTCTTTTAATTTTCCACGATCGGCCTCTATCGCGGCCGGTTCCGGCTTGGTGCGCTACTGCGCTTGCGGGCGCGTTGGGAGTAGACCAGGACATTAATGGCTTGTCAATTTCTAAATTTGCAGCTCTCATAAATCTTTCAATTTAAACAATCGAAAATCTAATACATTTCTAAACTCCTAATTTTTAAATCTAAAATCTTTGTATTTGTACATCTACATTTCCAAATTCGAACATTTGATACCCATATTTCTAAATTAGCCTCAGCAATATATTTAGAGCATCTTAGATGTTTAATGAATTTTCTATTGATCTACATATTAATAGAAATTGCAATTACAAATTGTAATAATTTCACATTAATTGAGATCACTTTTGCCCACCATAAAACATTATGATTTTTACGCTACACAAAAATGTTTTTCAAAGTGTATCGTATAAAAGTGAACGCGTGCACTTATCAAACGTTAGCTATTGAACTTGACACGCTAGGTACCGATGAAAAGAGAACGAGACGAAAGCGCGTGAAAAGCAGAAAGGAAGGAAAAATTTAGGGCATGGAAGGTTCAAAGCGTCGATGCATTAAGTCGTCAAAAACATTTTTACCAAGTGAAACATGAAATGTGTGTTGCGAGCGTGCTCGACTTCCGTTTAATGAGATAGCACTACGTGACACAGCAGGTAGAGTCGAAAGATTATACAGGTCAAGTCGCGCGTCGTGCTGACCCACTTATACCTCGTAAATCCCTCGACAACCAAAGGTTCTGCTTACTGGAAAACTGCGAAGGGTGGACTTTGCAAAGAGGAACTGTTTAAGAGCACCGATCAAGCCGATTCAAACGTAAGCTCCAAAATTCAAACGTACCTCCATACCGTTTGAAATTTAAATATCTGGGAAATTTATAAATTTGTAAATTTCCCAATATAAAAGTTTTCAGTCGTAGCTGTAAACTACGTCAACCTAAAGATTTATAACCCAAGACGATGTTTGGGTCCCATGGACCCACAGTGGCAACCCGAGGTTAAACAAAGACCGCCCAACTTTTTTCAAGCATGAAAATTCCAGTAAACCTTCCTGCCGACCCTGTAAAAACGTGAAACGAAAAAAAGGTAATTGTCCCGAAAATTTCGCACGCCCCTCCGTACGGGTCCCAAACGGTACAGGACTCTTTTACAACCTGTTTACTGCTTCTCGCGTGTCAACCTTTCGGGACCGGTTCGATACAGTCTTCTTTTTTCTTTTCCATCATGACTTTGTCCATTCGTTTACTTCCATAACTTAGTTCTGGGTTGCATCGATCTCCCGATTCATGCCTTTAGGTATTCTGAGTACATAATCGGACAAATTTCTAAATACCTTCAGATTCTCAAATCCCCAAGTATCTAAATACCTGAATTCTCCTAATTGCCATATCCACAAATCCCAAATTTCCAAATCCTGGAATTGTGAAATCCCTAAATTCCTAAATCGTCGAACTTTCTCTCCACATTTACTTTCGCAAGTTGGTCCTCCGCTACAACTATCTCGTGCCTCGTCCCTGCAGGTATACTAGCAGGATAATCGTCGAGCATAAACCGTATAGACGAGTCTCTGCGCCGATTTCCTTGAACTCGTGCAATTTTATTGTCGTTGCACGATTATTATACCGGTGTAAGTGCGTTGTAAACATCAGGGTCGGTCCGTGCAGCATTGTGCATCCGTTTTATGGAGGTTCACCCTGAAGCTTGTACCTTTAAGCATTGTTAATACACAGGCTGTGTCACGCAATTTCACCGAGATGCACCTCGAGCAGATAATCATCGACAAGCTCAAAATTTCATTTACAGTTTTGAAACAAATAAATACCGGAGTAAACGTGTGTGAATGCACGAGAAATAAAAGCTCTGTCGATGATTTAAATTACACGAATTACAGAAGGTGCAACGTTATCGTGTTTATACAAAGATGTTTGTCAAACAATTTTGAAACGCGAAACACGAGTAATGAATTTGAAAAGAGTACAGGAAAAATCGAGGTGGATTTAATAATATTTGATGAAACGTTATCGTGCTAAAAAAGACTCGTACGCAAAAGTTAACAGAATGAATAAATGAATGAATGGCGAGCTACGATTAGAGTATATACATAGTGGAATGCTTTAATTTCGCCGGTTGGTTTATGAACACCGACTTAATTCCATTTAGAATCGCCGTGCATTTAACGTCGCATTCTACGATTGTGTAACAACTTGTTGCGATATTCTCGTTTTCCCACGGCACGTATTTAATTTGCACTCTGCTCCCGTTTGTGTATGTCTATATATATATATTGTATATAATCGGTGCACAGCCACGAAAATTGCTCCGATCAAAATTACATCGAAAACATTTTATAACGTGTTCGTTTGTTTCGCGATTATTTAATAATATTATTGTAATTCGTTCTGGCAATATTTTTGACACGGTCGTAAACGGTTTCCATTAAACTTTAAACTACACATTGATGCATTGTGTATTTCAAAATCTTTTATATAATCTTTCTTCTTCAACTTGGAGCTTTAAATCGATGTATCATAAGTACCATTTTGTGATACTTTTCTGTCATCAAACACACGCTGTTCTCAGCAATCATTGTTCACCGTAATTGATGTTATATCAAATATATTTACGAATCCTTTACGCAATCACTTTCATGAAAATACAAAGCACCTACATAGGGTAATATCGCTTAACAAACTTTTATGTCACGTTCGTACACTTCGAAGGATCCCTAAACAAGCTAACACCATTTATCTCTGTAATATCGTGTTTGCAACAAAAACAACTATGAGTTACAAAGTTGTGCAACAACGGCAGCTCACAAGTTCCATCAGCAAACAAGTCCTATACACGGCAGATAATAATGAACGAAAGAACTGGGAAATAAAGGTGTACCGTTACAGCTCTAACAGCTGCCTTTAAGGTTGAAACGTACGCATACCTAGAACCTGCTTATATTTAGACACTCCATAGACAACCACCATTCAAATAAAACTTGATGAAAGCTTAACGCGTAAACCATCATTCGAAAACGCGGTAAATTAGAAATTGATTTAAATCACCGGGTTTACCGTTAAGTATTTTTTTAATGTAACATCATCCTAGAGAAACGTTTCGACTATTTTCGAAGATGGAAGCTGTGCATGGCTCGTTTCTACGCCTATGTTTATAGAGGGTTGTAATTCGAGACCGCCTCGAAGGGAGAGTGGGGTAAAAGTGGCTACCCTAGGTTATACCTGCGAAAATCTATTCAGTTCGGTACTCGTCTAGTGTTGAGGCAACACGTCCACCATTCGTCGCAGTACATCCATGGGGAACGTTGCTCCCATGGCTTCCTTTTCCTTTATTTCCAAAATCCCACAACTCTAAAGTCTCGAAGCTCCAAAGTCCTAGAGACCCGAAATTCCAATGCTTTCGAGTCCTTAGATTCCATCATTTCGGCATCAAAATCTTAAAATTCCAAAATTAACAGATTCCAAAGTCCCAAAACTGTGAAACCCCAGAACCTTAAAGTTTCAAAGGCCTAAAATCTTGAACCCCTAAAGTCCCGAAGTCTCGAAAAGTACCATTAACACATGTGCTGTACTTGACGGGAATCAGAGCTATTAAATTTAACAAGTGTTAAAACGATGTGTTCGAGTGTTTTCCACATTAAGTGTAGTGTACCGACTGCACCGACGAGCGATGCAGATCGTAAATAATAATTGCTGCGACTGACAGTAAGAAGCCATGTCATGCGAGACTAATTCTTTAGCCAAAGTTGAATTGTTCGAAATTGCATTATTATGAAGGAATAGAAATTTAACGTTTCATCGATAATTCTAGTAAAGAGTTAAAATAATAAGAGAAACGGTGTTGAAGCATATGTCGATTGTTTCAGGATGGATGTACCACGTGGTTGACTGTACAGTGTTAGGTATAACACGACAGCAGAAGCAAGCGATCGCTATTCACTGTTTGCAAAAGTCTATCGAAGCGGAACCGAAGAGCGGGCAAAGCCTTTACCTGTTAGGACGTTGCCTGGCTGCCTCTGGAAAAGTTCATGATGCGTTTATCGCATACAGGTAATCTGTCCTATGACCATCGGGAGCTTTAATCTTCAAATTATTACGCGGACTCATCGGTCGGCCAGCTAAGCCTCTTAACGAGCCAGTCTGGCTAATTCCTCTACCTTGCTGCTCTTTATTTTGCATCGCGTAAATACTGCGAGAGAACATCATTTTTGTAACGCGAGTATTACTCGTTTCTCTTGGTGAAAATGCAGAGCTTCCAAATTGAAAACATTCACATCTCCCTAAGCTCTTTTCACACCTTATACGGTGCAGTCACATTAATATAGACTTTGAGTTTTCGTTCCGATTTGTCGACAAATGTTAACATTGAAAATGGGGTGTAACGAATGTCGATTACTTTGCAGAAATTCCGTGGAAAAGTCTGAGGGTAATGCTGACACTTGGTGCAGCATAGGAGTCTTATATCAACAACAGAATCAGCCTATGGACGCATTACAAGCCTACATATGCGCGGTACAATTAGACAAATCACACTCGGCTGCGTGGACTAATCTGGGCATTTTGTACGAAAGCGTTAGTCAACCGAAAGACGCTTTAGCGTGTTACGTCAACGCATCCAGGTAAAGTAATCCGTCGGTGTAGAGGTGGTTGGACACCTTTCCGTTCTATGGAACCGAGTACTGCGTGTGTGTGTGTGCTGTGTGTAACACAATCATGTAACTTTTGTGTCTGTAGAAAAGGTTTCTTAGATCATGAAGTTTGAGTATTTAGCATTTGTGGTGGGAATTTCAACCTCGTAGAACAGGCATGATCAGACGGTAGTCCGCGAGGCATATTCGGTTAGTGAACTGTGTAGGGAAATATTACCGGATCTATGTCTATCTGATAAATGATAAATTGGAATTCTTCGGATTTAAAATTGTGGTTTCAGCTTTCCATGTTTAGGAATTTTTAAGGTGTCCTTAAATTTTCAAAATTACGAAATTTTTAGATTTGTAAAACCCGACTGATAACGAGGATACAATTCATCCGATGATGATCATGTCTGTTATAAGAAATTTAAGGGTAGTCTCGTATTTTAGTTTGCACTCTCACCATCCGTCTTTTCTGTGATTTCGACAAATATGTACAATATAAGCGATGTACTTTCTCTTTCAAATCGAATAAACGTAAGTGTCGTATCGATCACAGCTACCGAACCTCTTCCATTTCACGTAGCACCTAATTCTTTCGAAGCAAAGGGTAGAAAACGTTCACACCTTTCGACACCTCGCAGTATGTTTCCGTTCAACCCTTAACCGCCATGATTCAAAGATGCATCATACACGATGTACTTTACATTAGATGTAACTTTGTCAGGGGTTAAATCTGGCCCTATCATGGTACTTGAGGGTTAAGATTAGAACTCTCAATTGTCGGCCATCTTCGCTTTCCACTGTATTTATGTACATACTATACCTCTTACATACGTTTAAGCTGCATAATAAGCGCCTTCATACAATGACGTATCGCTCATTATACGCGCGATGTACGAGAAAAATAAGTAAGTCGTTGGAGATGGGTTAGCGTTCAAAGAAAGGGAGAAATAACGAAAGCTTACCTATCCACGGAGTCTGAAACGAGTGATAAATCATAGGTTCTTTTTGTTTCGTTTAGGGGTAATAACAACACTCCGAATTGCGCGGGCTCGTTGGCGAATCTAGGTGGTGCCAAGTCTGGTGGCAACACCCCGATGAACCCATCCCTTCAACAACGGATCAACTTCCTGCAGAGTCACCTGAGCCAAGCACCAATGCCTTCCGTCGCTACCAAGTGAGTTTGTTTAATCGCAGAAATCAATTTACAGTAGACTTCCTCTTAATTGGTCCCTAGAGGACCAGTTACCGTTCGCCCATCACAAGATGAGCCCTCGCAGGACACTCAAAGAAACTATGGCTGCGATTGATTCAAGCCAAAAGTGTATTCGAACAATTGGTTACAGCAATCGTGCACACACCAGACTGAAGTACAAGGAATATAAACTTGCTCCACTGAATTACTAGCTCATCTTGTGGTGGGTGCATAGTACCTGCTTCAAGTATACGTATGGCCAGCTTTTGTAACAGAAAAATATATGTACAAGGTAGGTATGCACAATTTCGCATTTTAAATATCTTATTTTGTTGAGGTATACCTTAACGTATATTTTATACGAAAGAGTAGTATTTGATTAATAGAAGGTTACAACTGGCGAAATTGCCATACACTGTGTACATAATTTCGCCATGCTGTAGCAAATTTTTTGCTTTGGAAGAAAGACCAATGAAATTTTGGTTAATTATGATAATTGAATACTCGATTAACGAATACAAAGTAGTAGATTTTAGATGGTTAATTAGTCGACTAAATCATCGCTCCGTTGATTTTATGGTGTAATATTGTCACCATTTACAAGTTCTTTTTCAGAACGAGTAATGCGCCCTATGGTAAATTACCAAGTATCAAAATTCCGAAGTTCCAAGACTAAAATTGCGAAATTGAGAAAACTCAAAACACACTGTGTGCCAGTAAAAGAAAACTAGATAAGGGGGAGTCTACTGTATCTGTAAATATGATGATCGAAGATCGAGCTATATCTTGCATTGTTTTGTCCGGTTCTGTTGGAGGATGATATGAGATTCGCGATGTCCCTGGGTGATTTATAGCGAACTTCAAGTTTCTGGTTGTAACGTGTACTCCTTTTGGAAGGGTTCAACGTTTTGCCAGCATTGCTGTATCGTCAGAGGACCTAAACGGGTGATCGATGTCAGTATTGATCCGATGCTGATAAGTATTTCGAAAGGAGATAAACAATGACACTTGGAAGCTTTCAGTAATTTCAAGTGTACGAGATTCTCTGGCTCGCTAAAATGTGTGACAAATACCCGAATGTTAAATATGTAAGATACGAACGCATTGTTTCTCAACAAAAATTTTTTAATAAAAAGGGAAGGTATTTAATCCCTGTCTGGATGCATAGATAATTCAATGATATAACGGTAAGAAACTGTTATTCATATGATGGTGATAAGTAACACGTTGATTGTCATAACAGAGACAATCATACTTAATTTGGTGCTGCTGTTATGTCATTTAATTGAATTACATATACAGTGTAGATCATCCACGTCCTACATAGCAGTCAACGTGTTAAATAGCTATTTTTATAATTCGTGTAGAATTATATCTGTTTAACCCGTTAATACCAAAAGTTACAGATATTATTATTTGCCTTAGCACGACAAGTGTCAGAGCAGAAAGTACTATCTTAAAGAAGTAACGTATTTTTGATTCTTGGAATTAATGGGTTAATTTATAGCTACATTTTGTATGATAACAGCTTTATAATACTGGATTATATCTTTCAAACGAATTAAATTTTGTAGTATCAGTCAACATTAATCCTATGTTGCTATCAGCATGTTAAATATCTATTTTTATAATGTCAGTAGACTTGTTGCTGATTTGTAACAGCCTTGTGATATTGGTAAATGACTCGTTATGCAGTATAAATTTTTGTCATGAATATATATATAAACATGTTTTTTTTTTATTTTTTTCTCTCAGTTTTTGCTTTTAAAATAACATTGAGTTGTGAATGCTCGGTACACTTTAATTCGCCATTTATTATTTACAAATTTTTGTTGAAATCAATGCCTAACAAATTTAAATTTTAAGTTGTTAAATACCATTCAAATTGTGATTTTAATTATGGTATTAATTGTACAATGTTGTTTGAGGTTTCCAGGTGTAAATACAGTCAATCCTTTTGAATGTTTCAATGTTTGCAAATAATTTAATTCGTTAATATTGCTCTTCCAAAAGGACACACCATTTGTTCATTAAAAATTCATGACATTTAAGAGCAATAATATGAATATGATTGTGATAACAGATTTAACAAATACAAATTATGTAGTGACTTAAATTAATCAAATAAGTTGTAATCTCAAAAAGTAAATGATTTCATAATGTGTCCAATTACTGTTTGTATATATCTGTTTAATTAAGAGTCATTTACTGTACTGATGTATTATAATATTTTGCTATAAGTATTCAACTTGTTATTATGTACAACACTGATATCGCTTATTTAAATTGATTGCTTTTACAACATGATATATTTGAGAGTAAACTTCAAACAAATTTGGAGCCATAACATTACTTGTATTAACTGAAAAGCCTTTCGTAGCAAATCTTCCTTCTAATACATGTTTTAAAAGCTTTGCAAATTATATAAGTTCAATTATAAGTCTAATCATTAATTAATGCATTATCCAGATACTCTTTTAAAATTGTACGAATCTGAACTCTTAACCTACTTTCCGCAATTAACATGTATTAATTACCAGCATTTATAGTTTACCATGAATTGCAAATAATTTATGGTAGAAATTTGTCTGGGTTACAGTCCAAAAGCAGAAATTAAATTATTTATTAATAACACAGATTTTATTTATTTTATATTACCTTATATTTTCTTCTTTGAACTATTTGATAACAAAGATATTTTTGTTTTTTTTCCTCCATATGAGTTAATCATTTTTACACTATGCATTTTTTATGTCAAATTGTCTCTATTAAGATTCGTTGACATTAATAAATGATTGTCAAATGGATAAATTGTAATGATATATACACCCATTAGTAGGTGTTAGTCTCATTAACACGTAACATTTATATTTTTAATCAAGGAGGCGGCAATTGCCGTCTATAGAAGAGGCTTGGAACTTACCCATCAGCGCTGAGATGTCTAGCAGGCAGCAACAGCAACAACAACCGCCTACTGGTCCTGGTTACAAATATGGTACAACACCTGCTGGACCACCACCTCCATATCCCCAGGGACAGGGACAGAACCTTAATACAAAAAGATTTAAGGTAGTATTTTAACTTTAATATGTAAGATCCTAATTATTGAGGTGAATAACATTTTCAGCCAGGGGAAGAACCAATCTCTCCAGGTTCGCAACAAAGGCCACCACCATTTTATCTTACATCACAGCAACTACAAATGCTACAGTTTCTTCAACAAAATCATGGAAGTTTAACACCTCAGCAGCAAGGTTTGCTTGGTCAGTTGCAGCAACAGTATCGGTGTATGCAACAGCACCAACAGCAAATTAGATTGCAACAACAACAAGCTGCACAGAGAGGGTTGAGGCCTGGACAACCTGGTTATCCCACTGGATACAATCATGCACAATTGGGACAACCTGGTGTGATCAAGAACTATGGAATACCTCAACAACCGGTACTTTGATTTTTTTTTATAATATATCTACTGAAAAATTTCAATTTTTAGATAGTTTACTTCTTATAAAATACAGTTAAAATATAATAAACAGTTAAAAGTAATTCGCATTATTTCTTTTTAACAGCTACAGCAGGGTGGAACCGTTGCATTGCAAACTGGCTTCTCAGACTCCAATGTTGGTTATAACACAGCAGCAACTGGCAACAGCCAAACACCAGGAATGCCTTACAAATCCGCTTCTGATCCAAGTTACCCTCAGAGGCAACTCTCGTCCGGCCAATATAACCAATACCAGCCTAACCAGTATACCGCCCAGGGATACACTCAGATATCATCGACTACAAGTAATTATCCAGAAGGTTCAGCCGGAAACAAAGATCTAGGAGTAACGGATCAAGAATTGCAAGCTCTGTTATCACAAAAAGACATTGCAACGTCGCTAGCGGAAGATCTGTTGAAGCATTTCGGTTCGGAGGACTTGGACGTGAAGGAAGAAGCGCCAAGCATTATGAACAATGGCACTCTAAGTTCGGGTCCATTTTCACCGTCGAACCTAGAGGAAAATACGGAGAAGATCAAGGAAGTGAAACTGGAAAAAGGGGAAGATACTCAGCCGTCGTCCACATCGAAAATCGAGACGTACGAGAAGAATAATTCGAAGGCACCTACCCCGGTGGTAGAAACAGTGAAGTGCGAGGCGACGTCAAGTACAAATAAAATAGAACCAATTGCGAGAGTTGAGCCGGTTCTCAAATTGGAAAGGTTGTGTGAGTCGCAGCCCGAGCAAGAACTTAGCATAGAGATGGACTCCAAAACCATAATCGATGCGTGTAAGGGTCAGGGGTTAAAAGGTGTGCCAAACTGCTCTATACTGAGCGATCGTTCGCCACCACCAGCGCCACCTGAACCTCCAAGTCAGAGGCTAACCAAGGAACAGCTCTTACCACCAACTCCTAGCGTTTATTTAGAAAATAAGAAAGACGCGTTCAGTCCACAACTTCAAGAGTTTTGCTTGAAGCATCCGATAGCTGTGATCCGGGGGCTGGCAGCGGCTTTAAAGTTGGATCTCGGACTGTTTTCCACGAAAACGCTGGTCGAAGCGAACCCAGACCACGGTATCGAGGTGAGGACACAGATGCAGCAAACCAGCGACGAGAACTGGGACCCTGTTATGGGTAGGAAAGTTTGGGGTTGTATCAGCCATAGAAGCCATACAACCATCGCGAAATACGCACAATATCAAGCCTCTAGCTTTCAAGAAAGTTTAAAAGAGGAAAGGGAGAAAGCTCAGGGTATACACACTTCGAATCTGTCCGATTCCGATTCGAAGGATAGCACTGGGGCTGTTCGGAGGAAGAAGAACGCTTTCGGATTAGCGGGTCGACCGGGCTCTAAAATGCTGCGGTTTGGGACCAATGTAGATTTATCCGACGAAAGAAAGTGGAAACCACAGCTACAAGAGTTGATGAAATTACCAGCATTCTCCAGAGTTGTGTCAGCTGGAAACATGCTCAGCCATGTTGGTCATGTTATCTTGGGCATGAATACTGTTCAGCTGTACATGAAGGTATTAAACATCAGTTTGTACAGAATATGATATTTTCTTTCAAAGCTGCTTAAAAGTATCATTCACTAATTTCTACCTATCTCTACAGGTACCTGGTAGTAGAACACCTGGTCATCAAGAGAATAATAACTTTTGTTCCATTAATATCAACATTGGACCAGGTGACTGTGAATGGTTTGCGGTGCCTGACGCGTATTGGGGTGTAATTTGTTCTCTTTGTGAACGAAATAACATCAATTACCTTCATGGTAGTTGGTGGCCCTCTTTGGAGGACTTGTATGAAGAAAATATTCCTGTATATAGGTTTTTACAGAGGCCAGGTGACCTCGTCTGGGTTAATGCGGGTAAGGAAATTGTATACAATTAATAGAGATACTGAGTTTTAGTGTATGTTGTTACTTATGTCAATTTACAGCACTGTACATGAACTTGAATACTTGAATAACAAATGTTCTTATTCCAGTCGCATTGTTATTACTTTTCGAAACAAAAATTTTATTTAAATGTACTATTTTCTCAGGATGCGTCCATTGGGTTCAAGCTGTTGGTTGGTGTAATAACATTGCATGGAACGTTGGTCCTTTGACCGCTCGTCAATATCAACTGGCAATTGAACGATACGAATGGAACAAGCTACAATCGTTCAAATCCATAGTACCGATGGTACACCTATCCTGGAATCTAGCTCGGAATATTAAAGTGTCAGATCCCAGACTGTTTGAATTAATTAAAAATTGCCTGTTAAGGACAATGAGACAGTGCTGTTTAATATTAGAGTTTGTAAAAAGTAAGGGCGTCGAAGTTCGATTTCATGGGCGTGGAAAGAACGAAGCTTCGCATTATTGTGGACAATGTGAGGTAAATAGTGCAGTTTTTATTAAACGAAAATACTTCTTTTCAAGTAGAATATTATTTGTAAAATTGAAACATACATACAACATGAATCAATTTAATATTTTGTTTCAGATCGAAGTGTTTAATATCCTGTTCATAAGAGAACAAGAGAAACGTCATGTAGTACATTGTATGGATTGTGCACGAAAACAATCTCCATCACTAGAAGGGTTCGTTTGTCTAGAAGAATATAGAATGCGCGACTTAATGGACGTTTACGATGGATTTACATTGCACATGTCGTTAACTACTCCCTCATCCGTTCAGTCTAGCCAATCCTCCTGAGGATACATGCAACACAGATATTTGGACTTTTTAGGCACTCTGCAGTGACTTTGATAGTACAATTTCTGTGTTTGTAAAGTATCCGTTTACGATAAGCATTAATTCAGGTACCTGAGAGCTACTACGAAAGATGACAAAAGTAAGTGGAAATTAGGAAATTTTATGCGTTGAAACTGTAACAATAAGTCAATCATATGTTTCCACTGTTAATTTTAAGGCAACAACATAATATGGTGGTATCATATTATAAGCAATTTGAAAGTTTTACTGTTCTAATAATTAGCACTATTTGTACAGATAATTACTAGACGATATTTGGGTACTTTTTAATCATTCATATGAAACAATGAATTGAATATGAAGATTGAAAGCATTTGATATAGCTCTCGGGTATTTAAAGTCGAAGCTATGAAAACGGGAGAAGACTGCGTTTTTCTTTTAATAACGCGATGTCATGTAATCCTTTGATAATATCGCCAGAAAAAGGCAAACTTGTCTAAAGTTTTGTATCATTTTAAAGGACTACAGAACAAGCATTATCCATTTAAATTTATATCATGAATAACAAACTTTTTCGTTAGTTAAATCGTGTGCATTGAGATTCTGAAATAAATAGATGAATTTAGTGCATAAAAAAACTATGAAAATGTTCACTGCCAGTTGTGAATATATTAAAGGATTACACTTATTAGTCCAAAGTGATGAGGGATAAGCTATCGTTAACTATTGTTATGGTTTAGAGTATAAATGTAAAATATTGCAAAGCTGCTCAAAACGTACTTGTACATTTTTGTATACAAACGGATCATAACAATTATTGGTTTTTATGAAATTTCTCAAGATATTAGCTCGGTACGAATGTTCTACTGTCAGTAACGTTTAAAATCATAAAGCAGTGATAATAATTTCATAGCAGTTTTGAAAACTGCTAAATTAATATATAATCAAGACTTCTTATCTCATACTTTATCAAACATTAACAGGATGACTGGCACATCAGCCACATGTGGGAGACGTTTGACGTAAGTTTCTAACTTTATAAATTTATAAATTTTCATAAGAATCTCTCGCTGATATTAAAGACAATGTCAAAAATTTTTAAAAATATGCAACTGTCAAAGTGTTGAATAAAATTTTCTAAAAACAGGCGCATGAACAACCTTATAAAGAAATATGCAAACAGTATAGACATTCGTAGCAAATATCTTGCTTCGAATATAAATCAATTAATTGTGTCGTTGCGGCTCTAAGATATTTGTACAGTTAACGTATGATTTATAATAGCAATTTCATGGATATAACGACTTCCGTATTTAAAACGAAAGAACGATAATGTACCGCGATCTGGTTATAGAACGGCGTTTCTCAATTTATCATTTTGTGATTGTTTTCACAAACGAAACAACCGAGAAACGTGTAAATTTGTTAGGTATAACATTGGAAATCATGTGCGACATTTTTTAAATTTTTTATTTTTTTTTTTTTTTGTTATAATCACGAAACGTTAAAACAAAAATATTTATTGATCATTAATCATGAATGAAATTATTCCGATCAATTTGTAATTATGTTAAGAATTTCGTTGATTTATACAACCTTTTCGATGAGAGAAGAAAAAATACGTATAGATTAATATTTTGTTTAAGCTATTGTTTAATTTAATGTGATCGTAGAGCGTTTGAACAATTTTAAAGAATCTTCAGGCGGTGCATAAATTCCATCAAGATCATTTGAGACAAAATTGGGAAACGCTGATATATAATGTCTAACGCATAGATATATACAGATAAACTGAGTGCTTTTATGAGGAAGATTATATGGACACTGAAGATTAGGAACAGTCAAACTTGATGATTTAGAAAGTGAAAGTCCCAAGTTTTCCAATTGTCAAAATTTCAGATTCAGAACTTCCGATCTTAAAAATTTAGATGTCTGGAAATTTGAAATGATAAGAATATAAAAATCCTTCGCTACTTTACATATTAGAAAGTGAGACTATTTCCTTCTTCTTTTCTTGTATTCAACTCCTATCATAAATCGCTCAGACTACCTATATAAATCTATGGTTTAACATCGATTGATCATGTTTTAAAAGAAAAAGAAAACGTACCTTCAATTCAGTCTCGTCAATTCACATTGGCGTTTAGCAACGCCAAATGTACGTGCCAGAATGAACCTAACTAACCACAAGTGTATAAATAATTGCAATCTTGTTCCGCCGAAAAAAGAAAAGAAAAAACAAAAATGTATTTTCACAAACGCGTGAGAGAGAGGGAGAGAAAGGGAGAGAGTAAATGAGGAAAAAAAGAGAGCGGTAGATAGTACATACGAGTCGTAATAAAATCATCGGGAAACGATGTATTTTTCAAAATTCTAGAAAATGCTAGTTCCACCGAGTTAGTTAATGACGAACAACAGCCGCATTTCATTTTATACGCGCGACTAATTTCAACGTTGCGTCGTTCAATTGCAATATAATATATATAATATATATATTTCTACATATAATACCACAGTGGCCGTGTATAACGCTAGTTTCTGGACACGTAGCAGCTCCGACATCTTGTACTCTGTTCACGGATAATCGTACTTCCCAAATGATGAGCTTTCGGTAACCATTCCAAGTGCATTCCTCAAATTTTAATTGGTTTTAGCAAGTTGATGGATCATATTGTTATGAATGTTCCTATGTATGGTTTTAAACGTAATCGACCAACACGTAGTTTAAAACGATATTTAATATTAAAGTTTCCATAAGGTTTATCTATCTGATTGTAACATATTACAATGTTATTTTTGTATGTGAGTTCAAATCTCCGCCATTTAATTTTATTTTCTTTTTCTTTAATTATATAATTATGTATATGCTATATACAAACAACAGATAGTAAGATTTGTAATCGCATGATCTATCAATATACAAGAATCCGGCAAAGTCTTCTCGGCAAAGATTTTCTTACGAGTTCACTCGTGTTGGGTGAAAGAGATTCGATCAAACGTGAAATAGAGTACATATATGGTCTTTCGACAACCATAACCGGTTCAGAAGCTAAGAGTATTTTAATCCATGCACTCAAATGATCTCAATGCATGTAATATTGGCAGCCGAAAGTGACGGTGAGCTCTGCCAATATTTCGAACTGACTTGACAACTTCGATTAATGATTAATAAATTGTGTATAAATATATATTTAATGTAAAGGATAAGATTAGGTAATGCGAAATGAATCGAAACAGACGGCTCAAGAGTTTCGATATAGTTGATATTGAACAAACTAGAAGTGGTCCTTCGTGTACTACTAAAATGGGCAATGTACAACTTCGAGAATACTAGTTTGAACTAAGGTTACTACGATTATAGGAGACGCCAAGAACAATAATTTTGTTAAACATGGCCCATTTTTTCGAAATAATACAAAAATTCAAGTCTAAAGTTTCTTCAGATCCATACATGAAACATTATTCAAATTTACAAACTTACGAATGTGTACATTTTTTAAGTTCCTAATTGCAAATTTTTTATCCCATGCCATTAGCAAAGTAAACGTTAAGAACTATGACACTGTAATTTTACAAAATTATTACTTCTGGACCTCCTATAATTGTGCTAATAGTAACTTTGGACTAAATCGGTGCTCTGAAGATTATTCAATTCCTTTAGAAGCCTATGTTGCTGTGACCGACGATTAAACTGAGTTTAGTTAAACTCAGAATTAGAAAATTGATTTCCTCGATCATTTGCAATGCTGTGTAAGTAAAACAGTAACAGAAATAAGAATTAGTTATATGTATGTTAAATTTTTATTAACGTGATATTGAAATTGCAACGTTTAATGATATTTTTATTCCAGTAGGATCACAGCATTGGCAGTTTATATTTGTTTGCGATTATTTTAATTGTCTAAAAAAGTTTCAAGTTCTTCTGGTAGTGTCATTGGTTGATTTAGCGAAAAATAATTTCTGTGACATTTTGGCAAAAGAATTTATAAATGACCATTGAAAATCTTGACTGTCTTATCCGTTATCAAACAATGAATTATTTTCTTTAAAATCTTTGTTTTAATTTTCCTTTCAGCATATTTATATAAGTATGCTGCAATTATGAAAATGATCTGGAAATCTGATGCATAGCTTTAAATGATTGGCAGTATTATTGTTAATAAAACTTTACCATGAAAATTATGGTAATCTTAATTAATCAAAAAAATAACATCACTATTTGAAGGAAAGGTGATACTGTTAATAAAGGAATGGAGATAATCGGTATTTATCTGAAACTTGCAAACAAAACATTTCATTTTGAGTCAAAAGAAGAAAAATACACAAAGGATCATTAGATATGTTAAAATGTACTATTTGAAATAGAAAGACTGGTCAATGTAAACTTTCAAATACCATTTGCTTGTTAAGTTGCGATACATTTGGTATTTCAAAAGTACACATTTGCCAGTTGATGTGTCTAGCGTAATATTTTACAGCTTTCCTTTTCTTTTTTTTTAAATTGCGTATCGTTATCCCTGTAATTAATGATGAATTGTGAATTTTAGTTTAATTAGAGGAAACCAGAGAGAACTTGACTAGAGGGAACTCAATCGATAGATGTATTAACTTATCGTTTAAAAAAAATGTACATAACATTTGGTTTCTTTCTGAAAGCGGGAGTAGAAATAACAGGAGCGAAAAATTGTATAGTATATGCATCCTGTAATAATCAATCAAGCGTTTATCTGCACGTACAGATCTTTGTATTTTCATACGGAGAACAACGTTGATTTTTAAAAGGTTATGCAATTTAGCATTGCACACAAACACTAGAGAATTACCACAGAAGAGATTGAAACCCCCTAGAGACTTCTTCTTAAAAACCTCTTGAGCTTCGCAGATAAGAAAAAAAACACACGTAAAGTCATATTTTCACTAAAAAAAAAAGAACAATGTACGAGGAGTTTAAGTTCAACACCTACCGAGTGGGTAAATCTAACAGATATTAAAAGAAGAAAAAGATTTATTTTTTCTGAACAACTGACTGTAGCGAAGAAGGAAAAGTAATATTTTCGAATTTGTCTGTAAATGTATCATGAACCGTAGCAAGTTGTAGCGAAGAAAAAGAAAATAAGAGGAGGAAGAAGAAGAAGATTCGCATAGCTTAAAACTTGTAAAACTGTGTGTATTTTAAACGTGAGAACGTTCACTGCCAAATTGTGATAAACAGATCCCACCTTTAACCGGAGCGTTTTCTTAACTTCTGATCGCATTGACCAATTATTTCCTCCTAAATAGTTACCGTGAGTTCTGCACATTCTGATATATAATATATATATATATATGATAGTCATCTATATTTTTCCTTAACGTTTAAGATTATATAGCGTCGAAGAAAATATAGCGTTGACCAATGCAGCTAGAATCGAAGGAAACCGCTCCCTATTTTAAGCGTGTAGCATTGTAATAATAAAAAAAAAAAGGAAGAAGAAAGGAAAGATCACATTGATATTTTTAAATGGGCACGTTTTACTATTTAAAAAGGTAACATCTGGACCGCCTATAGCGCTTTTCTATAATATTGTATGTTTACGTGTACAGTGCCTTTATACCTTAAAAAGAGAGGAAAGGAAAAAATGAATGGAATAAAAGAAAGAAAAAGATCTTTTAAAGAGACACCTTCGCTTTCGAGAAATCAATGTGTGTATGTTATTATATAATAGTAGTTCTGTATATTGTAGAGTATGGCATTTCTGTCACGAAATAAATGTTTTTATTTTTTTGTTTAATCTGACATATTAATTTCTCGAAAGAACAAGGCTTGCGGTCCCTCCTTACGTGTCGTAACATTCTAATTAGGTTCAGATTGTAATGATTACCTAATTATATTATATGTAATTAGATTATTATTACGAAGTATGTTGTAAAAGTGTACAGTTGGATCGGGTGATCTCTTTAAGCGGGAGATCATGCTGTAGCTAGCCTTATTATTATCATTATTACAACTATTATTATCATGGATTATTATTACGGTTAATTACAATATATTTGTGTTTACCATAACAATGTAATATACAGTTACACAGAGCTCAACTGTGCTGTACATTATGATTATCAACATGAACGCTGCTACCCTGCAATTATTATTAAATTGACTTTTCCCAAAATTGTTTCGCCATTCCATGATTTATCCCTATAATGGTATATGTATACCGAATTAGAAATTTAAACAATTTTACTTTTTACATTTTAAATGATTCTTGCAAATTACTTAAATTTTTTATCGTTTATTTATTAATCTATGATTTAGGTGAGTACTTTTCTTGCCGTACCATTTTGTACATAATTTTGGATTTACAGCTTGTCAAATTAGTATTTATAGTTACTTCATATGTAAGATTAATATGTACAGAAATCGGATTTGAATTATGCTAAATAGAAAATTGCAAGTGTTATTTAATTTCAAAGTGGATATGTAAATAAAACCGTTTATAATTTGATATTGAAGTCATTTTCAAACATAAATAAATTATTTTATTTACACGTATAACTTTTAAAACAAATCCAATGGCTTAATGATCAGTCACTTTTTTTAAAATCATTTAAGATGTTTAAAATCGAGTATAAAATTATACTGAAATGTTACAAATATTTTGTTCAGAAACCAGATATAAATTGCATGCAAGATTTCAAATGGTCCCAATCTGTGTCATTAAATTTGCCTTAAAAGCATCGAATAAATAAAAATAAATAAAAAATATAATCTAATAAATACAAAAATAAAAAAAGGTAGATATAAATAAAAATGATTTGAATATTTAACAATAATGCTGTCATTTAAATGTAACTAGTATTATTCAGGTGATTTGTTTAGGTATTATACCCTGTATATGGAATACCAATCCAAGGTGAACCGTGTACATAACTAGGCACCCAAAAATTGGCAAAAAGAATTGATATAAATAAAATACTTATGTCCTTCTAAGAGCTCGCATTTGTTTACGACGTGCTTGAACAACACCATACACAACTGCTGCAAGGCTCCTGCATCTTGTGGTGTGTTTAGTTGTGCCTTCTTGTTGCATGGACCCTTTGCCTAGTACGAAATAAGTTTCCATGTTCCCCTTTCCTTTGACTTCGATGAGTCCTCTTTTCTGCGTCTGATATCCTCTTCCCTCCAGAAACTATTGTAGCCAATATTATAAATGAAAGATGCAACCAGATGCAATGCAAAGAGTTTTTATGATGGTGCACATGATGTAAACAAAATGCATTAGAGTAAATTGTAGAAGCACACTTACCCTAGCAATGTCTTGTGGAACTTGTATTTTCCCCATGACACCTGTAGAGTCCATACGAGAAGCCAGGTTCACCGTATTACCCCAAATGTCGAACACGGGCTTCCTGGCACCAATTACACCACCTACCAATGGACCACAGCTAATACCTACTCTTAAATCGAAATTATTAAACGAGTGAATGTTCACGTCTTCGAGACGAAGTCGCATGGCCACCGCATAATCGACCAATCTACACAGATGTTCCATATCATCTTTAGTTTTGTCCTGAAAGAAGAAAATTGATCAACTTACAAACAATAAGTTATTTCAAGATTCGTTTTACAAATCCTTTCGCCACAAAATTATTGGAACTTTATTAAAAATTACATTTTGACATGGATTAAGTCCAGAGGCTGCCATGTAAGTTGCACCGACAGTCTTTATCTTCTCGATACAATGAAATCGGTTTTCGTCTAGGAGCTCGTCGAAATCAGCTGGAAAGAAGATAATTTTATAAACTGCCTTTGTACTGAAGATCTTAGTTACAAAAACCACTTCATTCTATGAATAAATCAGAAGTAGGGAAGCAAATGTTTGATATCAATTTCCTCACATTTGTATAAATAATTACAGTGAGTAAGAGGAAAAGCAATTCACTGCAAGAATGTGACTTTCGTAAACCACATCTCTTACCAATGATCTCATTTAATAAACGAATACACTCCATTCCTTTGTTAACGTCTTCTGAATAAAATTCTGTGAAATTTGGTACACTGGCGAACATCACGCCAACTTTGTCACGCGATTGCGAATACAATTCCTGTGAAACAATGAAAATACATATAGTAATGTTTAATACATTCAATAAAAAAACACAAAACCATGTTACCTCTGGTGCTCGCTCCTGCGTTAAAAAATGATGAGCCACGTGATCCGGCAAAATATTTTTCAAAAGCTGCATATTGTTATGCCGAGATTCGATCATATCGCTCAGCTCCCGTTCAGCTTGCTGTTTCCATAGAAAATCCAATCTGGACGTTACTTCTACCAATCTGCCATGGTACGTGACCATCACCAGGAACACTAACAGAAATGTCAACATTTGTGCAGATAGAGGTATTGATGGCCTAAAAATTCACGGTACAAATAGCAAATTATTTCATCGTTAAAATTAATTAACCACAGACATGACGAAGTGCCTCCCCACCGATAGCTACACAGTTTCCACCACCAAACGATTTGTATCCGCAGAATGTGTCAATTCATGAAATGAAATAATTTGAAAATTTCTCAAACAAGAGTTAAGAGAAAACCGACATAGAATAATAGTTATATGATAAGGAGTATCCCTCTATAGCTCAGTAGAATGAAAAAAGTTAGCATCACTTGCTCATGCCTGCGCTTAACGAATCGGAATTGATTAGTCTTCATGCACAAACGTAGAATACGACTCACGAATCCTTCTCTTCGTCGGGAATGGAAAAGAAGTCTTTACAGACTACCAGGATCAACACGGCATAAACAGACACGATAATCGTGGCCAGCGCAGTTTTCACTAAATAGTATAACTTCAGAGCCGAGGCTAACGCGATCAGACATAAAATCCACGTGAACACTATGTACTCTGGCTGTACACAAGTTGTCTCCAAGACAACTTCATCGTAATCCATTGTATAGATAGGTTCTGCTTGAGGTCCCGTTTCCGGTGTGGACAGTATCTTCCTCGAGACAACGTCTTCACCCCTACGATTACGAGCAAATTTTTGATAATGTCTTTTAGACTCGAGTCTATGACGTTGCTCGTATCTATAAAACCTGAAAAATTCTTTTCTTCTTTGACCTTTCGCCAGACCAGCCCTGCCATCGAGAATCCTTGTCAGCTCCATCTCTACGCTGTTAAAACTTCGCGGTACAGTTTCGTTTTCCTTAGCAGAGATCTTCTCTCGTTCTTTGAGGGATTCGTCGTGAAGAGCCGCCTCTAGAAACGTCAGAATAAATTGATCGAGGCCGACCGTCGTCGCTACCAATCGTTCGGGTTGTAAGGTTGGAGTCTCCAGCTGTTGTCTGAGAGCCAGGGCTTCTGGGTATCGTCGAATCGACGTTGGACAGGCTAAAATGCCGACGATTGACGTCAAAGCCATTAAACTGATCACACTACATATGAAGATTGTTCGGTGCTGCTTGTTGTGCACCAACATGGAGGAGGCATGCTGCAAATACGCTGGCAAGCTTTTAAACTCCTCCGCCATCACCAGGATGGACGATGCTATCAGAATGAGTGTAGTCAGCAACAGGCAGACTAGAAGAATGACGCAACTGTGGAACAGTAACGTTGTTGTTAAACAAAAGTTTCTGTAGTTATCCAAATCTCAAAATTTACATTTTTATCTCCATGACATAGACATTCCTTTTCCTACACCTCCTCTTGACCGAGAGAAACGTACATTGCGCTCATGTGTACAGGCTTTCTCTTGGTTCTCCCAAGATCGAATGCGAGTAAAAAATATGTTACTTACTCTGGTAATATTACAGCTTGGCAGATAGCAATAAATATCCATACGACGAAGCAACAAATCATGTTTGATTTAAACATATCCTCGCGTAACTGGCCAAACTGCGCGTATAAAAGATAAGTAAATCACCGATCATCGTACAAAATTGATTAAAATAAAAGAATCATTAACGTGTTAATATTAACCTGACCTTTAATTCCAGGCTTTCATCATTATAACGCAAAGTCCAAGCGTTTATGTTCGCCGATCTCATCCGCTTATTGCTCGCAGTTTCAAGCCCTGCAGCCTTCTCAGCGTTTGCAGCTTTACTCTTAGCGGAACCATTCTCTTCTTCCAGGTACTCTGATTCCAAATTACTAACCGATGTCGCGGTATTCAACTATGCAAACAATAGAATAGAATGGTGATGGTTTTAATTACAGTAAAAGATCATTAAAAGTAACACGTACATAATATTAGAATCAATATGATACAGTATGAAATCTTTGACATTATAAAGTCTTTAAACTACGTACGTTTTCGAACGGTATCTCCGGTGTCCAATCAACTCCAATATCGTCTTCTGTCGAACAATTTGGAGCACTGCTGTTTGCAGACAACGGATTGTTCAGTTTGAAGCTCTTTTTACCTTTATTTGCATCGTCCTCGGACCATATCTTAGGACGAGCAGAGTACCTTCGCCTAGATCTTTGAGGTTCTACTTGTTTAATTAAATACGTTACCACATTTCTCTCTTTTAAGTAATTATCTCTTTCAGTCCCGTTTCCTGGCTCCACTTCGTACACGTCGTTCAAACAATTTAAGGTGTCCTCTGAAATGTGCACCCTCCTGAAATATCAGTACCTTTCTTTAACATCCTTTTTAAATCTTTTAAGAATTGTAAGATTTATTGAAATTATTCAAATCTATTAATAGTTTAAACTGCTTATAGAGTAAAATCTATTAAATGTTAAACTTTACCCTGGTATGCCTCCACTTTCAAGATGGTTGGCCAATGTTACATCATAAGACCAGACATCAAATTGCCATTTTCGAAGTCCTAACACACCACATAGTACTGAACCACTGTGGATCCCTATTCTCATATTCAAGTCGACCTGAAAACACATTAATTTTCTATACAAATGTACAGTTTTTATGTACACAGAAGCCTGAGAGTAGATTCAGATATTTTTCTCTTTTGATGTTGTAATCCAAAGCCTATTATACCTACACAAGTCTTATATGTATAATACAATAAAATGTCCTTTTTACCTTCGTCGTATATCGCACATCTCTTATCGCTTTAATCATGTGCAAACCCATTTCGACGCAGCAGTGAGCATGATCGCTCCTGGCAGTCGGTAATCCGGAAACGCAATAGTAACAATCCCCGAGCAACTTGATACGCAGACAATGATTTTCTGCGGATAGCTTATCGAAACGTGCAAATAAATCGTTTAATACCTTGACGAGTTCCTGGGCACTGCACTGGCTGGCCAAAGCTTAATCATAAAAACAAAAAACATATATTCTATCGATAATTTCTTTATGATTTTATAGGAAATTTTAGAAGAACAATTTCTGTTACGATTGTAACGCCTAATTATAAAAGTATTTTCAGTAAGGGGCAATATTTTCGTTCGTACCGGTGAAGCCTTTGATGTCAGCGAAAAGTATGCTAACATTTTCATAGCGATGGATGTATATTCTGTGAAATTGATTAGGGGTAAAGGAGATGGTTCCACCTCGAGCAGTTTCACGGGCTATATCACGGATCATTTCCTTAGCCACGAAATCCGGTAAAACTGAAAGAAAATCGCGTATTAAAAAGCGGGATTATTTCAATTCAATGGAAACTACGACTTATCCTTCTCTTAGAAGATTTTTAAATAGTAGTTAAAGTGTCGTGTTGGGTTTCTCTTTTTTCATTTTGCTTTGTTCCATTGTATTTTACTTGTTCTTCCTAAACAAATCATCGTTGGAAGATCGATAATACGTAAAAGCAAAGCACAGCTAGAGGCTATCGGTAAAACATATCTGGCGCAATCGAGTGAAAGTGTCTAGTGACCCTTTTCGACACTCGGCTGAGCAAGTTACACGCGCTAACGAACCACGTACTTGCGGTACAACCCCCATGCGTCTTTATATACTACGTGTTCGACACACGTATAAATATACTTAAATACGTATCGAACGTACATACATCGATACGTAATTACACATGTATATTTATGGCTGTCATTAATTGGCTGATCGTTGGGTTGATTGTATGAACATCCGTGGGACGTGCTTATTTTACACCCGTTTTCCCAACACACCACGGTTTCACCTCTCTATGATATAATAATTCGAAATCAGTGGAAAAGCAATGTTAAACGTTGCTAAAATTTCAAGAAATCTATCTTCTATTTATTTGATCAGTATTTTTTTAAATAAATGATCAGTGTAGATGAATATTTTAGACAGTACAAATAATTGTCGGTATTAAATCACATTTTGTTGGTTTGTTTTTGGTAGATATAATTTTGCTTTTACTACTCCAAATATTCATTGTAACTCAAGTTAGTATCTTTAATATAATATATCCAATGTAACTGACCATTTATACAAAATACTGGCTAAAAATATTTTAAAAGACCGCCCCCATAAAAAGCAACCTAAATAAACTAACAAGTTAATCCCTTGAAAGCTGAAAAGACCTCTCGTTTTTACCTCCTTACATTGCCTATGTATCCGAAGAAACTTAACACTGAAATGGAGAACGCTAACAAAACAAATTGTTAGTGATCCTCACCAGAAAGAAGCAACTTCTCCTGTCGATTATTTTCATTTTGAGTTCGTTGCCTGGTTTCCATAGATCTGTGCGTTTCCAAGAATGCCTGTCTCTGTCCTCTGTCCGTCAAATATTTGGTATACATGCCTGCCAGATTCATTGCAAGATAAAGCAAAACGTTGGTCGTCAGCATTCGAACGATACACGTGACGTCGTGCAGCTGCAATTTAAAAATTAAATATATATTAACTGGAAACAATGATACGTACATCGTGAAACATTAATGAATGATCCCTGGATCCCCAAACTTCTAGATTCTCAGATTCCTAAACCCCCAAATTTATACACTTTAATATTCCTAAATCTGCAGATCACTATATCCCTAGATCTCCTTATTCTTAGGTCTGCATATCCTTATATTTTTTATATTCTTAACATCTCCATAAAAGGGAAAAATTCCTGAGAAAATCGAAGAATTATCCACGCGTGGCTGTCCACGTGTTAACAAGGTTTTTACCCTGTCAAAACGTCCCCTTGCAAATAATAAAATACAAGATTCCGTTATTATATTTCGGCCCAGGTGCGAAGGAGAACGGTGCACGAAGGATTCTTACATAGGTAGGATCCCGCAATAAAGTAATTCCAGCCATCACCATGTGGGTCAAAGCTGTCCCGTAACCGGCGAGAACGCACCATCTCAAAGGTAAAGGCAGCATGGCGTACGGTGCATACACGACAAACAATATGTACCACATAAGACGTTGTTGATTGGAGAAATCCAGACCGGCCCCTATAAAACCTGCAATAGACAGTCTTTTTGTCGCGATGCTTGTACCATTGTTAATATTAAATAATAAACACAGGATCGCCGATCGATAGTAACCCATGCCTGGTATGTATGTATAAGTTTGTTCTACGGTTCGCTGAACATTCAAGCAATTCGCTGGACCGCCAACGCACGAGCCAATGGAGCAAAACTCTATTCGGTAAACGAAGATACAATCTTACCAAGAACATGTGTGTACATCTATCTACGGTTACATGTATATACGTATGATAGGTACAGGATGTTTAAAAACACAAAGGGATTCTGAACTTACGAGATAGGCAATACTCACTAAACTGTGTAAAAGATTCTTGATAAACTTGCAAAGAATCACGAGCAATCTTTCAGTTTGGTCAATGATGATGCTTACGTTCATATTATATATTTACTACGAATATTAATTATTCTATAATACGCTTCCGTTCAATGATTACACAGTTTAACCCTTTTGCTGTTAAGGGTGATTATAATCACCCACCATCAGGGGTCTCTGATCGCTTCTATATAAAAACATCATGAATAAAGGAAAGAAAGCAATGCATAGCAAAGCGTAAACATCGTTTGACCGAACGTTGTCGTAGTAAAAGAATTAATGATCATTCCTTCAATTACGTATACAAAATTTGTTGTTCTAGTCAGAAAATTACATACACACGAACATGCAAAATTCTCAATCCTACAAAACAGAAACAAGCATACGCAAATTAAAAAGAACATTCAAACATCTTTCTTATACGGTCAGAAACAAAAAGTGGCACAAGTTAATTTTTGGTGATATTACATATTTTCTAAGAACAACGATATTAATATACTGTGCTATCATTCTGTCTAAAACTGTAGAATGCAAGCTAGTTTCGATCGAAATCAACAATTTCCTGTATCCCTAAAAATGATTCATCTTGTAGCACACATTCCATCTAGTGAGTATTACCCACCCTATCCCGAATTCTTTTCTTTCAAATAACCCTATTAGATCGAAAGTGCAGAACACTGGACAAACTTTATACCCAGTTCCATAATTGAAACGACGGAAATGGTTTTCCGAATCGTTACCTTGCGAGTTGATCAGTAACCAAGTAAATATGGAAGCCCAGTATAAATAATTATTGGAGAAACACCGCCACCAGCCAAGAATGCAAACCACCATGTTCGCAGCCATGCAGCAGATTGCCCAGGACAAGGACTCGATTAAACCGCTGCTGTTCTCGTCCCTCGTCCATAGCCATATCACCATAAGAATAATCTGATGTCGTATGAAATAAAACGAAAGAGAACAACATGCAGCAGGTGTACGTTGAGGAATCACAGTTGGAAAGGACAGTTCGAAAGGAGATCGGTTTTACCTTTAGGCTGAGGTCAACGATATTGAGCATGAGCAACGATTTCTGCCGTTGACGATTCGAGTAGTGCAGATAGGATGTTTCCAGTTGTTTGCTGTGGAAGCTGTTCGACAACGACGGACAAAATATTCCCTTATAGAGTACTCCTTTCTTGAAAACATCTGAAAATATCCAGTGGTATTTATAGCCGAAGGCTATACGTACAGAATAAATTAATAACACGCGCCACCAACGACTCGTTGAATAATTTGCTTGCGACACGAGGGCAATTATTGAAAACAGCCAACTGCGAGTACAATGAAACTTCGTTTGTTAACCGGTGCAGGTTGACCCTTCATGCTTTCCTTCGGGGTTATCGTTTCCTTTCACCGCCATTTTGTGGAATTAGTAAGTACAAAATTGTATATTTGGACATTTGAGATTTAGTAGGATAGATAGATTTATCCTTCATTCAATTAGATATGTAATTCTAACTGATTCAGAAATTATTTTACCCTAATTTGGAAATCTACTTTACTTGAATAGAAATTTAATCTTTAATCATCATGGTTAGATTCAGGCGACCCTTATGTTAAAGAATAACAACTAGTTTTCTAAATAATCCCGCTATTCTACTATTCTACTATAATACTACATAAACTATCAGACTACCACTCTACCATTTTACTATCTTGCTACAATACTACCATTCTACTACTTTACTATTTTACTACTATACTATCTGTATTACTATCCTACTATGCTATTTATCTATTCCAATTGTACTGTACCCATTCTAAACATGTACTTCAATCTATAGAGGTAAACGTTGGCCTTTGCTTGGTCAGGTTCCTCTAAATCGGTAAATATAATAAAATAACGCATATACCTCAACACGTGGCAAATAATCCGAGTTAAAGAAATCTTGTACCATAACTCGAACGAAATTGTTGCCATATGGAGTTTCTCGGATTATAGAGGTTCAATTGTACTCATTTAATTAGCCTTCAGCCTGTGCGCTCATAAAAAGAAACCGTTGTCCTGCTGCGGCGGTTATTTTTTCACCGGTGCATGCTCGACTATAAATCTATATAACTTTTATTATCTTCAAATTTCTGACAAATTTCCTTCGGGTAAATTCTAGAAGGTAAAAATTTTCATCAGGTATACTTATTGCACATGTTACTTTCATTCCGTAGTACCATCCCAAAAAATAATCTTCACAATATTTTTTATACGGATTACCAATTTTATACATGAAATGTTCAGAATTCTCTGTTTCTCAACTTTCAATAATTTCGATCAATCAATTTGATGTACTTTGAGAAATAATACGAACTATTGATAATAATTCAAAACTTTAAAATCGGTCATTTTCTGTTATCCGAATCGCTCAGTTATTTGAACAATGTAGTTCGCTGGTGCGTTTGGATAAACGAAGTTTTGTTGCATAAAATTGGAGAAGTCAGACCTCGTTGAGTTTGAGATTCAGCATCAACTGGTTGTTCGGGAAGAACCACTTCCGGGTCCGCTGGAATTTCTGCATCCTCGGTTGGCTCGATCGCTTCTTCAACGTCTGGAACTTCCGTGTCGTTGTTGGAATTCCGGTCCTGCCATGCCGCCAATCCTTCCCTTCCTAGCCTCTCGGAAGTCAGCTTCTTCACTGCCTTGATCCATAATTGTTTCCTCGGGGAAATACTCAACCTATCGATATTAAAAGATTCTCATCAAGTGTCTGTTAATTAGAGACGTTTCGTTGACGAGGAACATTTAGAACATCTAGGAAGTTCAGATACGAATACACATCGGACGTGTACAAGGTTTCAAGTTTTGTTCAAAATAATTAGGGATTCGTGTTTCTACGCAATTTCCTTTTATTAGCTAAAATATTAGATGTCATTGATTGGTTATTTCTGAGAAGATTGTTTAACTGAATTTGTCTGAAACTCTAGCGAAGAATTCAAATATTTCCTTAATTGACGTCTTCTAAAAGCAATAACTTTTCACTAACCACCTTTACAAATTCCAAACATTTTCCATTCTGAATAGCAAGTTGACTCTTCCCCGGTAATCATGAATAATAAAGTTAACATTTTGTCAATGCATAAGCAATAATGTAATTCGATTAATTTATATAAGATATACGAATAGTAAGATAAATTGTTAACGCTGTTGATAACGTAGCAAACTCTGATAGAATATTCCTTAATTTTTTAAATCTCTAACGCGTTCAAATTTATTGAATAGTTGAGCCGTTCCACTGGACGAGCCCCTAATTATTTTGAACGGTGTATAAATAACGTAGTTGCAAAACATTTATACAGGTCACGATAAGTAGGTAAACAACTTTTTTATCAGAAAGTTTCCAATGTGATCGTCAATTTTATATGAATAACAAGAACGATTCGTTTTTTTATCACATAATATGAATTATTTTCGTGTAAATGATTTTTTGTTCATGTTAATTGTATTTAACATTTCACGAAATACGATAAGTTCCATGAAAATAACAAGAAATGTGTTTTTTTTACAACATACAACATTAAATTATTTACATCGATAATATCACTTTAACAGTCGTTTCAATCGTTAAATTTTACAAGCAATTCTTTGCGCTTTGTAAGTTATCCGTGCAACAATTTACGATATAGAAAAGAACCAAACAATAAATATTCTTTCAATGTAAATTATTAATTAAATATTAGTTTACGATTCTAATTTCAATAGTTGAACAAATAATAGCGTGTATACACTTAAAGCGGACATACTGTATAAACGATACATTATAATTAGTGCATACATATTTTTAAATACGCGACAGTATTGATCCAAACGCAGCTTTTTAATAGACAAAAAGATTGTCTCTCATGATAAAAAGATACACCATCAAAAACACGAAATCTTCACGATACAACGCTAACATGAAACTTACCGAACAGTGTTATTGTGTTAATGTTGTGTCGCATTAAACAAAGAAATAATTGAGTCTTTTTCGTACTCGTGTAGAATGAACTTATGCAGAGTGTTGCTAAATTATAGTTTATAAGCTAATAAAATTCATTGAGCGAAGCAAAAGTCTTAGCAAACGAGATATTCTATTTTTTCAATTATAAATCATTGTACGATTACATAAATTTATAGATTAATCCTATTAATGTTCAGTCATTTCACCAAGGAAATAGTTTGTCTAAATTCGTTTATCTGGTACTGTACGATCGCACGCAACGTAGGCTTCTTTCAATTTACAAATTCGATCAAATGATCAGGCCACCTTCCCTTATATATTGCTATTTTCTTTACGTAAACTTATCGTGCTTCTCATAATACAAAAAGTTGAAAATATAATGTGCTAACAACGGGACGTTTTCCCACTAGGAGATCCAACAACGATAACAATGTACTATTAAATTATAAAGCGATAACGTTTATCCAATATCATCTGCGAACGGTAGGTAAGGTGTTAAGACTTCTTCGCTTCGTTCAATATTGTTTCTAAACAGACCTGTAAATTCAGCAATACTCTGTACATAACGTTTCGTGTGAAAAAATGAAGAATAAGGGAACAGATTAATGTTAAATACTTACTCATTGATGCCCGTGACATCACTGTCCAGCATCATGCTCCAGGTCTGTTCTGTAATCATTATCCCCCGGATGATCCGCGAAACGAACAACCGCTCACGTTGTGATTGTCAGCTGTGCAATTGCCTTAGTATCCGGCATTTTCACACACCTTAAACCAGAACTTGTTAAGAATGGAAGCCAATTTCTCGAATGACCCGCCCGGCGTGGTACAAAGAAGAAGAAGAAGAAGTAGAAGAATTTTATCGAACATTTTTTTTTGTTTACTTGCGTCACTTTTAACTGATCAAAACATCGAAACAGAATAGCAGAGCGTTGTTCCTTCGTGAATTCGAATTAGCCAACGGATTTCCGGCAGGAGAGTCAGACGCGGAGGATCCCGAGTATTCGCGACACTCTTCAATGACATTATTTGAAATTTCATTTCCTGTTATACTTTTGTTTCCTTTGCTTTGTTTTCTTTTTATTTGCTGGTTTATTTTCTTGCTTTCGAGAATTATTCGACTGCCACTAAAGTAGAAAGGGGTGATAGCGATCACTTGTAGCAACACTAATAAAGCTGAAGTAACATAGACTCTCGTTATATTGCCACTGAAAAAGTAGTAGAGATAGAACATTCTTGGATTGATCAAATTGATCAAATCTTATTCTTTCATAATGCAGCGGTCTTTTGTAAATGCACACGATAGTGCGCACGCGCCAAGATGGCGGAAAAAAGTGATTAGTGTATGAGTGCACAACGGTAGGGGAGCGCTACTGTGTATGAAAATTCGTGTGAAGGTAACGATATAACAAGAATCTACTGTATGCAGCCGTTAGAATGGGGTAAATCTCAATATTTTCAACATTGCATTAGATTAACCAAACACACTGACGTAATTACATAGAGCTCAGGGTGTGGGCCCTCAAAATGTCTGTACTATCAAAAAATATTAGAATATGCGCAGTATCCCACATAATAGACTTTCATAGGAAAAATTGTAATATAATATTCCTCATTATTTGAAAATTTTCAGACTTGAATCTGTAGCTTTGCAAATCAGTAAATTTGAAAACACGAAAGTCGATAAATATTAGACACGTGTCTTTTTTAAGTGCGCATATTCACTTCCATGGATGCAATAAAAATTGTTGCGAGATGTAACAATAACGGCTGCACGTCTGAAATATTTCGTCTTGCAATAATAATGATGACCGCCACTATCCCATGATCGCCATTACCCCCATTTTCCCTAAACTATTCTAAATAACAATTAACAATTGTTCCCTCTCTTCTCATTCACAGATGTATGATGAATTAATAATTAGTTCCTTTTGTTTGCACACTTTATGTTCATTCTTCTTTACTAACCCATTAATTCTTAAGATACCAATAATCATAAAGGAAAATACGTTTAAATAGATAATTAACATAATTAACATATTTACTACTGCTCATTGATATCGTGCCATTAGACCCGGCAGGGAACGTGTTAATTTTTTGTTTCATAATTTTTCAATTCTGCAAAAAAATATACTTTTTAACTCGCAAATGAATGTGAAAAAAAATGTAGTTGGGGAAGTCTAGAAATGTTGTTAATAATTTCAATAATAATAAAATATATAGTTCATTTATGTTTGACAAGATACATGTAAGAATTCTACGCAGTGAATTACTTTATGTAGAATATTTGCAACAGAATACAATAAAGGGCTACGACAAATAAATATTTACTTATAATTCTAAATAGATAGTAAAAATGAAAGGAAAAGTTCTATCATAAATCGTACGTCAAAATGTAGCATATATGCTGATTTGGGTATTAATCGGTTAAAGAAGTATGCGAACGGAACATAACCATCATTTGCAAAGCATAAATCGAAAACTGAATTATAATCATGATTTATACCAAACGGTTAAGATGCGTCCCCCTCGGTATTCTTCTCGTCGTGATACCAAAAATACGATCTTCACTTTTTATTTGTTGCAATGTGCTTTCGCACTTAAACGTAAATAGACGAACACTAGAAAACGTATTCGTTGAGCCAAAATAAATTCTTCAGTATCGAAGATAAATTTGAAAATACCCGTTTTAATTAAGAGCGATGAAGTGCGATTAAATCGCGAATAGAAAGATTTATGAACGCCAATGGGGCTCGCGTTAAATGTGACTAAGAAGAGAGAACGCTAAAATATGAAACTTTGAATAATCAAAAACCGCTAAATTTTGTATTTTGCGTTACCTGTCGATTCCCGACTACAGTTGGCAAGAATAAACGAACGATTCCGTGCGGTTGCCTCGTTTCAGCATCAAAATTGCCATCCACGAACTGAAATGACGACACACGACGAAAATCGCGAAGTGGCATCCGCCAACGATAAAAACCGCGCTCTCCTTCGAGTAAAATCGGTTATCGAGTCGGTACCTGATCTTCAAACGAGTGAGTATAACGTGTGCTTGTCACCGCACGATGGCTCTCTTGACGTCAGACACCTTGCTCCATCCCCTCTTGGATGCAATGGAAAAGAAGGGATGATCGAGAAAACGCAGCAAGTGATTGCGAATATAATGTATGTCTAATTGCTTTCGAAGCATAGACAAATTTAAAAGTCGATTTAGACATCGATGGGTCGAGCTTTAGATTGAGCTATCGAACCACCGGTAGATAATGTCTTTTTATTATTTTTGATCGTACCATGATTGAGGATGATTTTTGGCGAACCAAATTCTCTATTATGCTACTGCAACAAAAACACGAACGAATCTGACGAAGAAAAGGCTCCTCCAAGCAAGGGTTCTATTGAATCGTTGCAAATGCTTTTTATTCGAATAAAATGATGTTAAGTCATAATTAAAAATCATGTACTTTTCAATATGTACTTCTTACTAATACAGGGGAATGGTTCTCATAGAATGAAGTTCAGACATGTTCATATAAACATTAGCATTTATTGGCACCTTTTATCAAGTTATCAATATCTAGTCATATCATAGACTAATCAAAATACTGAAAAAACAAATGATTGCTTAAAATAAATTCATAGCGTGGATTCTTTATATCATTAAAATCATTTCTGTCTGTTTTACATTTGCTAAAAATAACTAAAACGCATACAACATATTATATCTTTAAACGGTAATAAAAGACATTGCAGTAAGAAGAAAATCAATATCAATTAACAAAATTTTCTATCACATACCAAACAAAAAAAAAATATACTATCATACATTATCCTAATAACTAAAAAATATTACGAATAGGAAACAAATAATGATAAAGAATAGCGGCACATTATAAGTAGAAAAAACGGAATGCTGTTAATTTTCGTCGAGCTATTTCTATAGTCTCAAACGCCACAGCCAGCTTCTATGCAACTATGCTGTTCTTTAACATATGACAAAAAATAAAATTATTAAATAATAAAAAATAAAGTATACAAACAAAAATATATGAAAATCATGTATGCAATTAAATCTCTAATATCATAATCAATTATTCTAAGAGATATAAATGTACACATAACGTATATATTTATATTTCTTAGAAAATTAAAGTAATAAATAATTATCTGCGAAAGAATAAAAAAATAACATTTCAAGAATATAATTATAGATATAAATAACATATATGTATGTATATACGCCTATTCATCTTTCCGTTATTTTTATAATATATATTTCTATTTTCATATAGTTATCGGTATCTTATATGTATTGCTAAATAGAAAGGTTATTATTACTGCAGTTAGTGTTATATACAAACAGCTATGTCTTGGAGCATAAAACAATAAAACTGTATAAAGGTTTTTAGCACGTATTTGGGAAATAGTTATTTATACGTACATATATTTTTAACGAAATTCAAAAATTAAATTACTTATTAGTTTTGCTACGCGTTAACCTTAAATTTGTTATCAATTATCAAGTATATTTAGGTATATCTATACATATTATGCACATATTTAATCAACAAATACGGCTCGGCCCTCTCTTACTAAAAGCTGATCAATGTAAATATCTTCGGCTGTATTAACGTCTATTAATTTTAAACCTAATACGGTGTCTGCTGGAAAAAGTCCATCAGGTTTAGACTCAACGACTACCGACACGAAATTTTTTTCCACAACTAATTCTTGAAACCTTAAGCTGTCCTCAACAGACCAGTCAACGTCGACAGGTTGTATACCTAATTAAATGTACGAAGTAGTATTTTAGTATACCTTGAAATAAAATCAAAAGTAAAAGGTGACAAGCAATTACAAACCAGCGAGTCTTGCTTTGATGGCTTGATATGGTAGTTCTAAAAATTGACTTTTCAATGGTTGCAACATGTTTAATGGTAGTACCGACACGTCTCCAAAATCGCAAAAGTAAACGCTAACCATATTTTGTTTAATTACACTTGAAATGCACACCCTTGAAAATAAGTGAAAATATATACAAATTGCTCGAGCTTCAATATAATTTTGATTTAACATAAAAACTGCTTTTATTTATACCTGTACCAATGGCCATCACTATGTCTGGCTGCATAAAGTTTGCCTTCTCTTACTGATTCAATAGATGGAGCAGGACCTTTGTATTCTGTACATACTTGTTGTAGTTGTATCATCATCGTCTAAAAATAAATAAGTTTATCAATTCTGTCATTACTTTGATAAATTTAAAAAATAAAATATTTACTTCTAAGGCACATTTATCCTCGTATGGTTGAATAGTGAAATTTCCGGGATGAGCTGCCATTGTCACGTGTATATCAAAATATTCACCGATACCCGAAATTTTTGGAGGTTTCAGAGATTTTACAATTTCATCGTCTTCATTTGTCGAGTGTTTAGAATTTAAGCGTTCTATACGTTTTCTTGGTCTTATATTATTATTTCCATCACCATGTTGTGCTCTAAAATAATTATAATAATAATAATAATAATAATAATAATAATAATAATAATCATTTGATACTTCAGTGTTATTAATAATGTATGGTTCTTTTCAAATATTATACTTTGCAAGTTCTTCAAGAGCTAATGTATTGTTGATAGAGACAAGCATATTACTCGGTTGAATCCGTTTGAATAACTCTACAACTGGTATAGTGTCTTCAAACGATATCACTTTCAGAAGAAGTGGTTCGCCTCTAGGAGCAAGTTCTGTAAGTTTTGCAACCATCTTTTCATTAATCATTGATTTATCAATGTTATGAAGATGTACCTTTAATGCCTATTATACAAACAAACAATAATTATTATAAGTGATATCGTAAAATTTTTATCAAAAAATTATAAATTGTATTTTTACCTGTGGAGGATATTTTGCTAAAACTTCAGATAGTTTTTCTAAAGAAAGAAGATTGCTCTTCGTAGTGGTAATAGTTTTACCAAAATCAATTAAAAATACTTTTAACTGATTGTAAAGGCAATTACCCACAATTTTTCCTCTATACCAATTATTATTCACTGAGGCAAAGTAGGTTGTGTTAGGATCTGCGGTAGTTACAGTACAGTTTTCCAGATCTTCTGCGTTTAATCGAGTACATATTAATTGATTTAATAATCTGACCAAAAGCTTCATACTTTCAGATTGTATTTGTACATAAACATCACCATCCTGTTCTATGTGGGAAATAAATACTTCAGATACTTGTACTTCCTGTAAATGAAAAGAAATATTTTTACAGAATTTTATTTTTTAAACTACGTATTAGATTTTTAAATAAAACACAAAAAATACTTACTGCAGTTAATTTAGGAGCAACTACGATATGTTCTAAAATGTGTTTAGATAATTCTGTATTTAAATTAACATCATCTGTTCCATTTGTATCATAAAATATAACTGTTGCGAATGGTTTGTCTTGTTCTTTACTACGATTTAGTACTTCAACGTAGAATGCACGTTGAAGCAAAAACTGTTCTATATAATTCACAACACTATCGCAGTCACCAAAATCTTCCAAACCGGCAAGACATAATCTCAGTGCCTAGTTTTAAGTTCATAATAAAACGTTAATAACATAACGATACTTGTGTTACGATAAAATAAATAAATATTATTATACCTGAGCAGGAAGCACACAGAACTTTCTGTCCAACATTTGTAAACGACTCTGATGGTAAACATCTTCGTCACCATGATCGATAAATGAAACTGTAACAATTCCATCTGTAGCATTATAATCCACGCAACGAACTCTATGCCATGAGTCATCTTGAAAAACAACATAGTAATTTCCAACTTCAATAGTTAACGGTTTAACATTTCGAGTATTGCTGTAATGTTCAGCTATTTCAGCACTCATATTTTCGAATTGTTCCTATATATAGCAATACATGTAAATAAATATAAAGAAATGATACATAAGCGTAGAAATAAAAATATGTTTATTAAAAAAAAGTATGTTTAAACATACACTGTACGCATCATATGCAATTCGGGCCCAAATTTCTGTAGTACTTATGATACACGTAACATTTACAAGCCAAATATTTCCTTCTGGCAATTCCAATTGTCCAGGTGCAGCAAGACCAATTGGATTTAGTTGTATTTTATCTGCTTTTGGAGGCATGATATTTTTTATCTAAAACACAATAATATTGAGTTGTAATCCTATTATTTAAAATCTAAGTACAGACAAATAATTATGTAATTTGCTAAATGTATGTTTTTACTTTTTCAGGAGATAAAACAAATCGACGTAAGATTATAGAATTATCAACGCCTTTTTCTAAAACTATTGATGGACATTCTTCAACAATTTTCTCCCAATTTCCTGGCAAAATTTCTTCATACTTTTGCCCATAATATATGGGTACTTTATGCATGAAAATACCATTTGGATGCTCATCTACTATAGATAAAACTCTTTCCTTTATAATACTTTTGTCTTTAGTTTCGTTCAAAGTGAAACCTGATCCAAATTTTTCAATAAGGTCGGTTAGCGCAATTTTTGCTGCAATCTTTTGTGCATCGTCTATGGTACGTGCTTCTTCTGGATAACTTAAATACCCATGTGGACCAATCTGGAGGTACAATTTTAGTGTTTTAAATCTAAAGATTGACATTATATGTACATACATGTGTTAGAAATATTTTTAGTATTTGTCGATCTGCTGTCGATTCCAGCGATTAATATTTTAATAACCCTCAATGGCCGATCCTTTACGTTCATAAACGACTCGATCCCTCTAGAAGACAACGACACACCATCGGCATCATTCATTTCTCTTCCTCTCGATTGACGGCAAATGTGCCGAACTTCATTCATTCTCTCTCTCTCATACAGTATACTCGCCCTACCCAACCCGTGGCCAAATTATTAATAAACATCGTTCCCATTCATAAATCGGTCGAGGGCGGAATAACGACGCTAACACATGTGATTATGGTATAAAATATATCTTCACAAACCTGGACTTGTGCAAATATGAATGCATCTTTAGCATTTTTAATCGGTGTCGGATAAATTTTATATACTGGTTCTGGATAATTTAATGCAATAGCTCTATTTCTTAATTCATCTCTTGGATCAATGGAATGTTGTGGTTTTGGCACAATCTTTCTGATATTATCTAATAAAGTCTGCAAACATAAAACAATCAATATATAATGAACTGCTCTTAGATTACTTGTAAATAAATGTTATAAATATTTACAGGTGAATTTATTATTGGTTGTTGAAACTGTGTTATTTTACTATCTGCTAAAACTTGTCCAGGAGAAAGTGGTGATAAAACTTCAGATTTACAAGAAGGTGAAGATGGCGTTGGAATATTGGTATTCAAGTTTAGCGCTGGTGGGATATTAGAATTAACCTTGAGTCTTTCGCTTATATTTGCCATTTTTTTAAGTATTTCCATATTGTTATTAACAGTCTTTGGTTTCTGATTTATCACAGGTGGCGCCAATTTTGTATCAGTTTTTACAATTTCCGCATTTTTAGATTGATTGACACTTTGGTTTGTTGCCACAACAGAATTCATTTGTCTGTCTTTCAGTCTCTGAAACAGTGCATAAATACATTTATTTTATTCAATAAATTAACAAATGTATAGTACTAAATTAAGATATATAAATACTAATATCATTTACTTTGCTTGGAGAGCTTGGTGGTACTCCATAATTAGATTGTATGTATCTGGGCTTTTCATCATTCCGATAAATAGTAACTTTTGCTGACATTGCAGGAACTACTATATTTTGTCTAAACATATATTAAAATAGATATAGCTAGCATTATATTTGGATATTTTGCAATATTTTCAAACATAAAAGAGAAATCAATTCCTCATAAAATGAAAAAATGATTTCCATTCATTCTTGTAACTTGTATTTACCTTCCACTTGTTTGTGAATGAAAATTATCATTATTTCTTGGTATAGTACGCATTGCTTTTTTTGTCATCAAAGGTAAACGAAATGGTGGTGGTTTCCGAGCATTCACCTATAATGATATAACATTATTGTATTGCATAATATAATAATAGTACATATTATATTAAAAAAAATAATGAAAAAAATGTTACCAATTTTTTATGTTTTTTGCATACTGTTTTCTGACGTGCAATCAATCGTGTAATATGCGCAGATTCTTCAGTAGGTATAGCCTCTACATAGATTTCAGGACCTTTCTCCACAATTCTTATACCAGGAACAGTTTGTAAAAAAGCTACCAAAGTCTGATATCCTAACTTCCGAAACGGTATATTATCATCAATAAGCATTCTATAGTCTTCTAAAAAAATGCAAATTTAAATGTTAATTTAATATTTCTGACAGATAAATAAATTTATTACATCATTTTTAATGTACTAAATATATACAAACAAATATTATATAAAACAATTAAGAGTATTGCAAAAACTTACTACTTAAATTTTCTATTTTAACACCGCCCTTTGAAGATATTAGACATGCACGTAAATTTTTTATTACTTCTTCCTTTTCCATTATTGCTCTTATATAAATTCAAAAAATAGTAATAATAATACGTAAAACTTATATATGGTAATAATACTTAAAATCCTGAAAATTAATAAAATGAAATTGTTAGTTAGAATTAAGTCTATTTGCACATCTTATCATCAATTGAAAGTGTGATATTAACAACAATACATGTTTTTATACATGAAAAATATTTATAAATAAAAACTCGCTTATTTATATTACCCAAGAATGTAATAATTTTGTTGATATTAACAAAAACTATTAAAATATTAAAAATCTTTTGAAATTATTGTTCAATCACGTTTGATTCTCTTTTTAATTCAAATAAATTTTTGATTTAACGATATTATATAGTACATTAACTTCTATAAATTGTTAAAGAAAAACAGTATTATAAGCACTGAACTGACACTACTGTATATTTTATAATATAAGAAACAAACAATCAGCGTAGAACTATTAATTGCGAACTATCAAATCTCGTATACGCCGGCAAATGGCGATCGTATCGGTATTGTAGAAATTGATACGATACACGGAATTGTCAAACACTCGAACAAAAATGAGTTAATAATTAGTGAAAGCAATTACTTGGCACTGATATTTAAGCAAACTTAACAATTTAAGTAATACTTTAAGACCGAAGTACTTCTCTTATATTATCAACAAACTTTCCCGAGATTCACTTTATAAACTTTCATATAAAACTAACGTATATATACATAAAACATATATAAAGTTGTAATCTATCTATTCTATTAACTTAACATTATGTACACTTTCACTTTCTAGATTCATTTGACGTTTTATTATTATAAAAAGATGTAATATAATAATTGAAACTATGATTAATAGTAACGTTATTTATCATATATAAATACCAAAAAAATATACAGTACTTAATTTGAATGCTGTACACGCTTATTTCTTTAAAACGAGTACATTGTTACCTTGACGTCATATAAATTGATAAAACCACTTATAGTTCCAGATGACATGTAACTAGTGTATAAAACCGAACATAAAGAGGTAATTGCAACAGCTGTACATCGAAATAAATACAATTTATATATGTTCTACGGATATTAATACCTGTAATAGTACAAGCTGAATACTAACAATTCTTATTCGATTAAACTGTAAGAAGAATTTAATGAACGATGAAATAGTTCGCAAAAAAAATTTAGGCCACCGTTATGCAGACGGAAAAGTCGAACGTACCGTCGTTCTCTTAAACGTCTTTCACATATAAGGAATCACAACCGTTTTTCGCGGACGTACTCAACTTCACCTCTTCCTTCGAAGGTTCACCACTATTTGACAACAACTCGATTGATTCTAACATTCCCTCCTATTTTTCGTTCACAAAGATACGTTTCTAAACTCCATTATTTCTCCGCAGAGTATCTGCCCAGCCTATCATTTGTTAGAGTAAAACGAAATGCTTTGCTTAGCCACTCAGATTCGTTCTCCCCACCTTACACACCGTTCTGACGAACCAATCATCTGCTGGGATTTATAATAGCGGTATATTCGAGAAGCAACGAATATTTATCATTATTTTTTATTATTTATAAAACTTTTTTATAAGTTATTTACAGTTGGTACAATATATATTAATGTAAAAATTAAATTTTTAATTGTACTTAAAAATATTGATTCTGTATAATTATGTCAGTTCGGAATCACGAATTGAAATCTGATTCCTTGCTATCATCGCTGTTTCCTGCTTTGTATTTACACCGTTTCAAATTACTTGAAACATATTATATTCGTCTAATTCGCTTTAATATGATTAGATTTGATTCATAAATATTATTATCTTAATATTAAAAACTAATTAAATAGTAGCTGATTTTTTTCATGTAGAAGGAAATATATGTATAACAAGAAGTCGATGTGTAATATCAAAGACGCATTAAAAATTTTAATCTTACAATTTTCAAATAATAAAATTATTGTCTAAAGAATAAAATGAAGATTGTATATTATAATGTTTTCAATACTTCAAAACAATCGTGCAGATTATTTGTGCGTAGTTACAATGAACATGTTAGTGCGTTTATCCTCATTACATATGTGAAAGACGAAAAAAGTCAATGTAAATAACGTTGTCGCCATAAGAGTAAATAATAAAAAACTCTTTGAAAAAAACGTAGACAAATGGCTTAATATAAGAGATTCTACACCGAAGGTTTTGATTTTTTCAACCAGCTGTAGAACAGATGACACCTTGCAATACTTTTTAAAACCATAAAAGACACATGCTTCAAAGACTCTAGGTTATACTGGAAACAGATGATTCTTAAAGCAAAATAGAATACATACTTTTCGCAAGGTTGACCTGAAATTGGAGAAAGGATACTTTCCCCGTTGCCTGGTCTTTATGGTATATCATAAAAGTCAGTTGGTGCTATTGACAAATTTTGACTCTGTGTTCAACAAAAGCGATGATTAACCTAATGCCCTAAACCCTAAATATTTTCAACTTGTTTAGATGGGTAGTCAAAAGTGAATACGAAATATTAATCACGGCTTTAGTTGTTTCTACAAATCTTATTGAAGGGTTCGAACACTTATTGTAATAAAGTACGTTTCTGACAGAAAATGTTATCTCGTGAAGTGAGATTGACATTTCGATGACCTTGGGTTAAGAAAAAAATTGGATTACAGTAATAAATAAAATGCAGTTAACGCGTGTACATTTTCCTGTTTTTATTTAAAAAAGAACAGTAACTTGTCCCATATCTTAGAATCACCTAAAATTTTTGCATATTACAAGCGTATAATTTCAGGGTTGATGAGTAACGGAATCAAGGGTCGCATGCGTAATTGTGTACAAAGAATGAGACAGGATTCGGAGTTAGTTGTCTTAAATAAATAAGAAATATAAAAATGGTTGTTAGCTTGGAACGGTATCCGATGATACACGCTTCATATTATAATAAAAATACATATAAATAGGTAATAAACACGTTTGCCGTCACTCACGCGATGGCGTATGATCCTTGATCATTGTTGAAAGTTCGTTCATGTGAATTAACATAGATGTATTTATAATAATAAATAGATAATACAAAATAAACAAACAACAAAGTAAATAAAAGTAAGAAAAAGATTTGGGTAGTCGTTACTGACTAAAAAATAATTAACAAGGTTGATAGATAATGATTAATTTATAATTTACTCGGAACAATAGAATTTAATTGTGTTACAATTAAGAGAATCTTGATGATGTGAATTACTCACCGAAATTTCCAATAATAAATTAGAAAGTAGTAGTGACAATCTGTTTCATTTGTTAGCGTCAGATGTATAAGGTGCTAAAAGCATATAAGCATAAAAAATTAGAGCTTATTTATGTATTACGGTATTTACGTTTTGGCAGGTATGTAGTAGGATTCTGTTTACAACGGGGGGAGTCTTGTTTTATTTGGTACCAGTCGTTTTTACAACAGTGCGACTCATTTATTTGACTACGCACGGAAAACCTAGTAATTCATCAAATTGAAATTACAAAACAAATCTAGGAACAAAGAATTAACAATAAATCCACGATGAATCCAGGTGACACAGATTTCTCTTTAACCTTAACGATCGTTACAATAATTCGCATCAAGAATTAAAAATTGATGAGCACACAGTAATATTACTCCTTTGTTATCCGATGCAAGTACTGGTACCGTAAAAGCCAGGTTTCCTATAACCATATTTTGTTTTTCGAAATAGGAAAAATATTCACATAATGTAAGCGTATGGTTGTAAAACATCTGGTGTTTTATAGCACAATAACCTTCCCGTTCTTCCATAATAGGTGGGGTGCTTGTGTCTAACAGGTAAACAAGCGCTTGTTGCTACAACTTCATAGTCATGAATCTTTTTTAGCATTTAATAAATATCAACTCATATGAATCTTTTCTTTCATAATGACTTCTATTTATAATATATCGAAAATATCAATATTAAAGTTGATTTTTAAATGAATGGAAATTATTTTTTTATTTGAATTGAACTATTTATTAAAATAAAATTCATAACTAGCAAATACATACAAGAATAAAATTCTATCTAAATAATTACTATAATTCTTTTGACAAAATTTGTTGTCTATGTTTAAAATGAACTGTCAATAATTAATATTATTTATTTTCAGTAAAATATTAATGTTACAATGCATTTTCTGCATACATTTGAAAAAAACAATTCAATAACAAGTATATTCTTTCTCGAAATTATAACTGCAACAGTATTATTATAATAATTAACTTACTTTCGCAGATGTAAAAGTAATTTAACAATATCTTTTTAAAAATATATACATTAATTCGTTAAAAATTATTGTTTCTATCGAACCAGAAAGAAGGTATTTAAATGCGCTTCAAGCATGTAAAACGTGCGCATACAATGTGCGCAGTAACTTTTAAGGCGAATTTTATTGTTAGGAGGCAAAGTATGACTGATTACTATAAAAGTGAAATAGACCACGTGTGATTGAATAAAAGAGTGAGTAGCTCGTACTAGTACTCAGCAATGAGAAGGCAATCTTTCTTATCCAATAATTCGATCAATGTAAACGAGGTCTAATTGATTATTTGAAACACACACAAGTTGCGGGTCTTTTTAAAAAGTAATAAGCGTAATTTACTCTAAAGTCGCTCAGTTTGCTATAAAACGCTTAATTTAGCTACACTGCTTTCAAATTTTTTCAATTTTCACCTAACTATCATTTTTTCTAGAAAAACATCATACATGCAATTGAGTACTATGACCGCGCGAATTGATCTGATTGGCTAACTTTAATTGTTAATAACTCCATAAATAATGATCGAAGCTAAAATTGGAAAAGAAACTTCTGGTTTCAAATTATACCGTTTTTATACACTGAAATGTTAATTAATAATTACGTGGCATATTATATGAATTTATGTAACATCCCCTCTAATATAATAGCTATTTATAGAACTCTGCTTTTTATTAAAAAAATTAAAATTTTGCTATTTTTTTCCTTAAAATTTACTATCCTCTTAAAACCCCTTAAATTTACTTACCCCACCCTGTATTATATTGAACATTGATTACTGACTCTCTCTCATTAATAAATCTTGTGTATTCAAAACATTAAATTTTCTATCTAATGAGAAAGTCACCAAGCACGATACATATAACATTCATAAGTTTATTGTAAAAGAAAAAACAATGTAAAACTCATCTAGTATGGTTTAAATAATTTATTTTGCATATTTCTATTACAATTTTGCTCGTTTTACACAAGAAATAACGATACAAACATTACTTACATCGATATTAAAAAAAGAAGAATGAAATATAAACAGGTTTAGGGAAAGAATAAACGCATATGATATATTTTTAAAGGAAAATTTATTATCATAAAACTTGATGAAAAACCCTTTCATGATCAATTATTAGTTTTGAATAACAATTTATTCCTGTCATTCTTGCATGTAATCGCTTAAGCCACCGTAAAGCGTCGAAAAGAAATTTGTTTAACCAAGGATAATTGCAGAATGAGGAAGAAAAACTGAACATCGTTATGAACAATTAAGGAAGAATAAAATAAAATCCTAATTTAAGATGTTTATTCCTTTTTGGAAGCCACAGCCTGTTTGGCCTGATGAGCTTGCAATACAGCTACGGCCTCTTCAACCTTGGCTTTTAGCGATTCATTGTGCTCCAACATGTGCAGGAGCTCTGAGTTGTCAATTTCCAACAACATTCCAGTGATCTTTCCAGTAAGTTGCGGATACATACATTGAATCAACGGGAAGAGACGCTCTCCCAACATTTGTTTTTGCTCTTGTGGTGGAGCAGCTGCCAACATCGAGGCAGTTAACGGTTCCTGACCTTGAATGTGAACAGCTTGCTGAACAGGAGTAGGAGCAGGGATTGCCATTGCCTGCGGTGGATTACGCATGTTTGAAGTGTATTTGTAATTTGACGGACGGCTTTGAGCTGAAACTCCCACTGCTGGACCAGCCATAGAACGACTTTGCATGTTCGCACCACCCACTGCTTGTTGGCCTAAGAAAATAAACAATTGATAAGAATACGAATTATTTTTAAATGATTGTATAATTCAGGCATGACCAGACAAGACATAATAGCTAGAGGTAGTATTTTTCAATTTTCAGATTTACAAATCTTTTAAAATTCCTGTAATTGCTGTGCCTAAAATCAGTTTAGATACGGTGAATTCTGATTAAGCACCTCCTACTGAGATACACTTGGTCATACCTGGTATAATCAGTTATCATTACCTGTGATAGGTCTAGCAGATAACGTGCTTCGCATAGTACCAGCTTGTGCAGTAGGAGCACGTGGTGTAGTTCTAAATGGACCTTGCATCGTAGCGAAGCCAGAATTTCCAGTTTGTGCATTGGGTCGCACTTGATTCGGTTGCGCTGGCCAGCGTGGAGTTGCGCGAATCTGGGCCATCTGTGCAGGTCCATAAAATCTTTGCGGTTGTGGAATCGTGGGAACAAAATAATTTCCGGCACCACCAGGCGGGAACATCTGACCCATCTGCTGCATTCGCATATTCGCTAAACGTTGCATGTACTGAGAAGCAAGATGCGCTTTACGATCTTCTTTACGTTGAGCCAGAGCAACATACAATGGTTTAGTAACTATTATACGTCCATTCATCTCAGTTACAGCTTTGGTAGCCTCTTCAGGAGCTGAAAAGCAAACGAATCCAAAACCTTTGCTACGCCCATCTTCCATCATAACTTTCGCAGAGGTGATGGTTCCGAATGGTGCGAATTCTTTGCGCAATCGCTCGTCATTTATACTATCATCCAAATTCTTTACATAAAGATTTACACCTTGATAACGACTCAAACGTTCTAATTTCAATTGTTCGAACTTTCTCTTAAGTTCTTGTTGACGCTCTGCTTTCTTCTGCGCCCGTCCAACGTACATACACTTTCCTTCAGCTACCTCTTTTCCGTTTAATTCTAGTACTGCTTGTTCAGCAGCGTCAGGATCTTCAAATGCTACAAAACCAAAACCTCGAGATTTTCCATCATCTTTAATCATTACTTTATGACTGGTGATGGTCCCATATTTTTCAAACATTTCTTTAAGTTTATCATCTGTCATATCTTCTCCAAAATTCTTCACGTAAACATTGGTAAAAAGCTTAGCTTTTTCTCCCAATTCCTTTTCACGCTCTTTGCGGGGTATAAATTTACCAACATATACCTGCACATTATAAAATACAATAAATATTTTCACTATAAAAAAAATACATTAATACTAGAATTATAAAATTACCTTTTTTCCATTTAGCAACATGCCATTAACTTTATCAATAGACTTGTTTGCTGCCTCTTCGGTTTCAAAATGAACAAAACCATAACCTTTAGAAACGCCAGATTCATCCTGAGCAACTTTACAACTAAGTATGTTACCAAAAGCAGAGAACGTATCATACATTGCTTTATTGTCTATGTTTTTGTCTAAATTTTTTATGAATACATTTCCAACACCGGATTTTCGAAGAGAAGGATCACGTTGAGACCACATAATACGAATAGGCCGCCCCTTAATCATGTCGAAGTTCATGGTATCAAGTGCACGCTCCGCTGGAATATAAAATACAAATTATAGTATATATAGAAGTATGTATTTGTAAATATATAAAACTTTATTTGTACGAAATAGATACCTAGAAATAAAAATATTAACATCATTTTTAAACAGTTCACGAAGGAAATTTATATACTTCATAATCAATAATTTTAAGATTACATGCCCAATATGCACATACGTGGATCATCTTTTGTTAAAAAAAATTAGCTTATATCTTATCAATATAAAAAAAGTAATTATGACGTTTTAATTGCGATTTATATTATCATCATATACATATATGCGATATGCGTACATATATATATATATAGATATACATTTATCATTACATATATACATAACAAATAGTAATTAAGCTTCACATCAAAATTTACTATCCACATCAAAGTTGTAGACATTCATGTAAAAACGTTCAATAGAATCTTCAACTGAATATCATACACGACATGAAAAGGAAGATAACGGAAAACAAAATATGATTCATGTAACCGTCAAATTATACCTACTTTGTTCGAAGTAGGTTTCAATATGGTGGCATTATATGATCCGAAACACGTGTCAAGTGCGGATACATGATGTAACTAAAGATAAGTGTTAGAAATGGTCTTAAGAATTTAGGTCGAAGAAATATAAGAATAAGTAAGGGATTTACTCACCATCAGCGGGTTGCTGAAAGTTGACATAAGCATAACCGAGCGAACGTCGTGTAATCATATCACGACAGACGCGTATCGAGAGTACAGGCCCAGCCGATGAAAACTTCTCGAAAAGCATCGCTTCGGTGATATCAGCATGCAAGTCACCCACGTAAAGTGAGGCCATTGGATAATTCGGAGCACCCGGATTCATTTTAGTAGTATTCTCACGTCGTGCAGCTGCTTTAACTTGAAAATTCTCTGATTTTTGGTTTCTTCCGTTCGTTCAATATGGCTTGCGCTCTTCCAACCACGTTGCTCTTCGTAACGCGATGATTACTATTTTTTTCCACACTTTACTTACGTTTCGCGGTTTTCAGCTACGGTTTTTCGATTTTTTTGTTTATATTTTTTGGAATTTTTATATTTTTTTTTGGTTTTTTTTTTTTATAGAAGAGTTATTTCACGAATGGAGGTGGGTTGTGTGACCTATTTTGAGGAAAAAGGAGACACAACCACACGTGAACACAACTCTACTCTTAATGAGGAAGAGGCATTGAAAATAGTTCCCTTTATGCTTATATACCGACCACCGAACGCATCCACGTTGAAAAAGTAGTTCCTCTCACGAATTACGCGACATCTATAACTGAATCTAGGGTATTTTTCAAATAAGCTTTATAAAATGCGATATTGAATTTCCACGAATGAAATTAATTATATTCATTGTGTAAATTACATTTTCTAGAACAAAATAATAAGTTTAATGCAGTACAACGTTGATAAATTACTAAATGCAGTGACAAATTTCATATCATTTAGGGACATTTTAGAATACTGGACATGCGTAACGCTTTGCACTTCATTTTAAATATACGCCATTATTAAACTGGAAATACGTCATTTAATTAATCAATAATGATGTGAATCCTAAATATATTTAAATTATGATATTCAATTTAAATATGATTATAAATACAGTCTTATCTGTATAAATTAATTTATACATTGAATAAGTAAGAAGATAGTCCTTATCACAAGAGAATGTACTTTTTAGATGACGAATTTTCATTTGTTCTACGCATGTTGACTCTGATTGGTTTGTAACACGCAAGCGCTTCAACTTCATTTGCGATGACCTGCGTATATATCTAGTGATCTTTTATTTTGTACACCTTGGTGTAATAAAGGCTTTCTTTGCATAAAGACGTATATAAGGAAAGGAGTCTTCTATCATTTTCTTTCAATCCTGGTGATCGAATTCATATTTCTAAATCTCCTAGTTTTCAAACATCCACGTTTTTAAATTGACAAATTTAGACAGTTCTAAATTTAAGTTCACCATGTATATAATTACAAAATGAAAAATAAACTATAGATTGGCATCACATTGGTGACAAAAAGCATTCTGAACTCAGCTAAGATGCGTGAAAGAAATATATTTTCTCACACCCAGAAGGAGACTATGCGCTAGGGATTTATTAAGTTGGTAAATTGATACTAGTTTTATAAAATCGAAGTTAGTTACGACGACTGCAAAGTAGTTTTTGGAAGTGTTTTAAAGAATACGATTTCTTCGTGTAAAATAATTGATAAATCATAAAAATGCAAGCTCTAAAGCAAAAATTTCGTTAGTATCCAATCCACACAATTGTGTATTAAAATCATCTCCATTATGTTATATAATTAATTCAATGTTACGTATTTTGCAGCTGGTTTACAAAGATGGGCATACAACATATCTGGTTTTAATCAGTTAGGTATGAAGAATTGACGTGCTGTCATATTAAATACACCTACCAATACTTTCTCCTTTTAATATATGTTTTGTAATTTTGTAATGTAAAATGTGACACTTTGTCAAAAGTTAGAATGTTAATTAGTTCTTAACTTTTTTATAATTTTAGGATTATATCGAGATGATTGTCTTCAAGACACTCCCGATGTACAAGAAGCATTAAGAAGATTACCAGCTCATTTAAAAGAAGAACGTGATTTTCGCGTTGTCAGAGCTATGCAATTAAATTGTGCAAATAAAATTTTACCAAAAGAACAGTGGACTAAACTAGAAGAGGTAATTTAATTTAACAAATATAATTCATACAACATATTTTTCTTTGCTTTTGGGAAAAATATATTTTATAAGTATAATTCTTATTGTTAAACAGGACGTCGCTTATCTTCAACCATATTTAGAAGAAGTAGAAAGGGAACGCATAGAAAGAGAAACATATGATGCTGAGTGAAGTATAAAATACTAAAATGTAATAATTACAGTTAGTGAAATTAATATATATCTTATATATAATTTGTAAAAATTTAAATCATTCATTTGTATCTATAATCAATAAAATATTAAGTAAATTATACCTTCCAGTTCAAATAAATGTTATTACTATAAGTTAATTACAATAAATTACAATAATTTAATGTACTTTGCAATCTTTGTTTCATCAATGTTTTCTGTTGTTTGAATAAAAACATACATAGCTTTGAAATTTATATTTCAGATTAATGAAGTTTATCATATGTTTTGAAGAATTAAAAATAAAAGATAAAAAAACTCATTTTCACAGTATTATATTTTAATAAAGGTAAAAACATTGTCTAGATGACAAAAAAGATATTTGTAGAATACAGTGAAGGTGCTAGAAATAATTGCAAGCATCAATTCTAGTTTCTGAGGTGTTCCATCAACAATATTTCAATAGATAATGGTCTATGTTCTGAAATGTTTTGTGACAATTGAATGACCTTGATCAATAATAATTCATCCTACACACTAAAAAAACTGTTAATATATTGTATAATAAAATCTTAATTATAGTTATAGTTGAATTTGTTAAAAAAATAACCGAACGAGATAATGTTTTGGCCAAGTCAATAAAATTTCTAATTAAATTTCTCCTAAAAAGCGAGAAAATTTTTTAATCAAATCAATATATACATTGAAGTTTCAATAGTTAATAAATATCATAATTGACAGTTCAAAATAAGAAAAACGTAGGTAGACAACGTTTTTATTTAACGATATACATAGGAGCTGATTATTCGTAATCATGTTCGCATCAATTCGTAGCTCGTTTAACACCCTTTATGCAATGATTTATTCATCGTTCCCCCACGACGATCTAGTGCATAGTTAAAGCGTAATATATTGTTAATGAGTGTGATTGTGAACCTGTCTTGTCACTGTTAATCGATATAAGATAATTCGAATTTGCACTAAAATAATAATTGTTCTATTATATGTGTAAGAGTTTCGCGGGCAAATGGCGGATCAATATCTTACCCCCACGCGGATCTAAGCGGCATACCCGATCGCCAAAGATTTATAGAAAGTAATTATTAATTTTGTGAGTGAAAATATTTATCGTCAGTTTTTCTTTCTTTTTTCTCTTAACGACTACTTCATTATTTTTGTTTGTCGTTAAGTCATGCAATACATATCTTCCACATGACTAGTAAAAAAAATGGTTTAAAAGGGAGAACCGCACGGAAAATTGTACGGAGAGAATGATGCAAAAAGTGGTAATGGGAAATTGTCATTTCTAAAATTGTTATACACCAAATTTCGCGTAACACGCTTGAAAGCTTTGCTTAATTCAATCATTCATTATTCCTCATTTACGCAGTTCGTAATAGTAGCATGTACTCTCTAAATTTCCATCTTGTGTCGTACTACCCCTTTTGATAACGAATTTAATTTCTATCTCTCGTACGCGCAAAAAGTGAGAAAATAACTTTTGTTTGCAATTCAGTTTTATCAGGAACGTGAATTTTAATCTAGACTTGAAGCGTTATTGCGTGAACAGTGAAAAAGGTAATATCACTCTTTCAGAATTAAGCGAGATAAAATTGGCAAAACGTTCCGATTTATCAATTGAATTTCCTTCGTGGATGTTAAGTACTTCACTGCTTAAACATCATTTTGAGACAGTTATGACGTGCGTGCGAAGGTAAATAAATTAATTGCATCGCTTTCAAGAACTTTTCTATTTCAATATGTAAAATTTAAAGGACACTCGGTGTACCTGTGTAAAATACATACGTTTTGGTTAATTACAGATGCCGGAGGAACAACGATCACCGTGTTTCCAGACAGTGGAAACGCTGATAATGAATCTCTATAAAGTTGAACATCATATTTTATATTTAATACAAACTAAAAAATTGAAAAAGGAGTTTATATAATAATTTCTTTGATGCAGTTAAACAGTTTTAACTGTATATTATTACACGATAAAAACATAATGCTAAATATACCAGGTGCTGAGCCAAAATACTACCTCTGTTACATGTACAAAGTTACAAAACTGATCGTATTAGAAGTAAAATAAAAATATTGATTATGCATATGAATGTATGCACATATATAAATTTAAATGTAAATGGAGAAATATATACTGATTTATAAACATTTGCGTGTAAACGTGTAATAAAAAGGGAGTTAAATCAGTTCTTCCTCGATACATGTCTCATGTTCGATAACGTATCACTTGTAAACAATATGGCAAGAAGAAATTTGAAAATAATAATTTATTGACAAATGTGTAAAACTAATAAACTCAAAAGAATTATCCATTAAATAAACAAAAATGAGTATTCCATATGATGAAAACTTGGTATGGATAGTAGTGGTTGGATTTATAGTGGCCTTTATTTTGGCATTTGGTATTGGAGCAAATGATGTTGCAAACAGTTTTGGAACAAGCGTTGGTGCAGGAGTACTTACAATAGTTCAAGCATGTATTTTGGCAACTGTTTTTGAAATTGCTGGAGCTGTCCTAATTGGCTATAAGGTATTTAAAAAATTAATATACTGCTTATAAATATAAATAATATATTTTATACAATATCTACATTAGGTCTCCGATACTATGAGAAAGGGTATACTAGATGTCACATTATATGAAGGCCATGAAAAAGAATTAATGGTAGGCGCATTGTCTAGTTTAGCTGGATCTGGCATCTGGCTTTTATTAGCAACAGCATTGCGGTTACCTATTTCTGGAACACATTCTATCGTTGGTGCTACTGTTGGATTTTCACTTGTCTGTAAAGGTACTGCAGGGGTTAGTATAAATACTGTTTTACTAATTTAAAAGTAAATAAATAATATATTATGATATAAAAACTATATTTGTAGGTGAAATGGATAGCTCTTACAAATATAGCAGCATCGTGGTTTGCGAGTCCTGTACTTAGTGGAATTGTATCAGGTGCTATATTTTGGCTTCTAAGAAAATCAGTATTGCAATCTAGTAAGCCTCTAGAACAAGGTCTTCATATTCTCCCATTAGCATATGGTCTCACTGTTGCTATAAATGTTATGTCAGTTGCACTCGATGGACCTAAACGTAAATGAGTTTTATGTATTGGTATTTTAACATATTTTAGTCTTTTATATAAATTGAATTAAATGTTATATTCTTTGTATTTATTTTCAGTTTTAATGTTGGATAAATTGCCATGGTGGGGTAGTTTATTAGCTGCAGTAGGTTTTGGTTTATTTTCAGCCATCATTGTTTATCTATTTGTTGTCCCATGGCAAAGAAAGAGAATATTACTTTCACTCAATAGCAACGAAAAAACAACAACAACAACAAAATTTGGTACCTGTGATAAAAAAGAAACTACAGCATTATCTGTTATTTCTGAAGTTCCGTGTTGTAGTAATAGTAGTAGTAATGGTAATGCAAAAGAAGCTGCGCCAAAATTACGTGGTAACAGCAGTGCAAGTCCTCTTTTAATGGTAGCTGGATCAGATACCGAGGGTGTTCAGAACGAAACTGATAAAAGAGTCGAAGAACAGCCAGAAATATCTAAACTGTTTGCCTTTTTGCAAGTATTAACTGCAGCATTTGGTAGTTTCGCACATGGTGGTAATGATGTCAGTAATGCAATAGGACCACTTATTGCACTTTGGGCTGTATATGCAGAAGGATCAGCTAGGCAAGAAGCAGAAACTCCAATACTTATATTACTTTATGGTGGCTTAGGAATATCAGCTGGTCTTTGGGTATGGGGACGTAGAGTTATACAAACCTTAGGACAAGATTTAGCACGTATCACACCAACTACTGGATTCACTATAGAGGTATACAGTAAAATTGAAAGCTTCTTTTCTCTTGCTCAAAAATGTATTTCTTTTAAAACTGAAATTTCTTATTTAAATATATTTCGTTTTACATTAATTATAGGTAGGAGCAGCGGTAACAGTTTTGTTGGCAAGTAAGGCTGGTTTACCTGTGTCAACAACTCATTGCAAAGTAGGATCAGTTGTTTGTGTCGGATGGGCTTCGCGTGGTGGTGAGGGAGTTTCATGGAAATTATTTCGGAATATTGCATTCGCGTGGTTGATTACTGTACCAGTGGCTGGCTGCTTGTCTGCAGGATGCATGGCTATTTTCAAAGAAATACTTAGTTTGTGATTTCACTGTCAGGGCAACTAACACATTTTAGTGAAAACCATCCAATGCTACTATTGTCAATAATTTATGCAAAAATAAACGATCAAATGTAATTTAAAAAAAAAAATTAATTTTTACCTGTATATAATATAATTATTAAATACCTGATTATTCATACTTTTTAATTGATATAGCATGTGTTCAATTATAGTTACATCAATACATAGTAGTGTTGTTATGGAAACAAATTTAAACAAAATTTTTTGACAACATTTTATACTGATATCTTCTAAGGATTTATTTGATCTAATAATTGTATATTTTAATATGGAAAAATTACCACTTATACCAGGATATACAATTCATGATTCACGTGTAAGTTATAAAAGTAGTTCAAATTGGTGATTTAGTTATTTCAATTATATTCAAATCAACGGAAATGATAAATAAAGAAATCTTTCTTTAAAGATTACAGATTATAGATTATTACAAAAATTTCGTTTTTTAAATGGTTATCGTATAGTATGTGATAGTAATGTTGGTATTGGAGGAAGACCAATAGATGCTGCATCCAGTGCATATATAAAAGAGGAGGATTCTGCATAGTATGTAATAAATAATGTAAATGTAAATGTGTAACATTCATTTTACCGAGATTCAAACTTATCGAATATTTAATTCCTACGATATTTTAAAAGAATATTAACATAAATACGTTAATGCTCTATTTTAATTATTATAGTTTTTTATTTAACACTTATGTTTAATTTTAATATCTAGCTATGATCCATCATTAACATATGGCCGAGTAAAAGAGTATGCATATCGACAATTTGTCCCACATTATGCGTTATTTGCCCACAAATGTCTTTGCTTCAAAGCATTCTTTCGTCAGGGAGTTTTTAACTCTCCGGATGAATATTTTCGAATACGACATGTGAATATAATCTACTTTCTGGAGGATGATACAATATCTGTAATGGAGCCCCCAGTAGACAATGCTGGTTTCAAGCAAGGGAAACTTGTAAGACGTGGAAAAATTATAAAAAATACAGCTGGTGATATATTTCATTGGAAGGATTTTAACGTTGGAATTGACGTATGTACGTTTAATACATAACGTCATAATGTATCATATTTTTTTCATAAATAATTATTATCTTAAAATAGAAATATATATATATATATATATGTATATATGTATATATATCTAACTATCTTATTGAATTTTCTTTTTTATATTCTTGTAATCTTTTTTATTATCATACTTCATTTTAATTTATTCAAATGATTTCAGGTATTTATGGTGTAGTTTATCATATTATCGATTGTGATCTATTTACTACAGAGTTTTTAAACAGTCAAGGCATTGATGTTGGAGACAAGGAGGAACCTCCTGTAGATCCTTACACGCAATTTCGTACATCTAAGCAGACAAGACCGACGCACGTTACATCAATTCCAGATGATAGCAGGCGACGATTCTTAGAGTATGATAAAATGGTGTTATCATTTACTGCCACTTGGAACGACGAAGTTTATTGTATAACGTATTTCTTAACGGATGATACGATAGCTATTCGTGAAATACAAAAACCTAATAGTGGAAAAGATCCGGTACTGATGTTACTGAAAAGAATGAAAGTACCAAAAGATTGGAAAAATTTACCGTCATCTTATCCTGCTATATATTTGGAATGTGACGATCCTGAAGTAGTTGAATACTATACGCCAAAAGATTTTCTAGTAAACCAAAAGATTTTATAATAAATTTGCGACTATAGTGGTGTCTTGATACATGCCCTTGGACAAGGTTGTAGTAACAGGAAAAATACAGAATAGGCCATATAAGTGGAACTTGCTTGATAAATCATATAAAACCGAGCCATGTAGCTAGACTACACTATAAAAATAAGGTCCTTTGATCAATATCTTCTTATTTATTACTTTCAATTTCTTATTACAGGTAGGCGAGACGATTATTATATTCAACCGACGCTTTTTGCTCCACGATTGTGACGCTTTCACGCGAAAATATTACTCAGATATGTTGGGGATAACGCAGCCAAAAGAAGTTCCTATTCCAACCAAAAAACCTAAATCAGCACCGGAATATAAACCTCCACCGCATATAAAGTTCGGTGCACCCGATGATACTTACGCCTCTTGTCTGTCATTCATACTCAAACCACCTAAGAAGGACACTGTTCGACAACTACTTAATTTTCCAAAAAAATTGCGGTACTCCATGCAGATGGATGCGGTACATCCAGAAGATAGGAATCGTGATTTTATTTTAGAATACAATTTAAGCGATGGTACGATTCTCGTACACGAACTTGAGAAACGTAACTCTGGACGACGCGAAGGTTGTTTTCTGAAAGCAATGTTGGTTCCAAAGCCAAAAACCGGAAGAGATGATCCAGAATATTATACCCCTCAGGATTTCTTCATAGGCGCAAGAGTTAATTTTTTTAATCATTACTTTATCATATGTGGCGCTGATCTTTTTGTGTACCGTTATATTGAAGCAAATCCTGAGAAATTTCCACGAGAAATACGAGATAATATTCGTGATTATTTTGTTAAACAAAATTTACTTAGCGACGATATAAGTATCGAAATTAAAAAAATAGAAGATAGGAAAGAAGCAGAGGCTCGTTCAATTAAAATGGTTGAAGAAGACGTTAGAAGTGTTTCTGATGTAACAGAATGTATAGAACAACTTGCAACTCAAGCTAAACAAAAATATGAAGGGGAACATGGTGAATTAAGAGAGCGTACACCACCACCTGAAGAATTATGTCCAGGATTAATAACAATGAGTTCTAAGGAATCTCAAAATACAAAGACATTTCCAGAAAAAGATACAAAAAAGGAGGTAAAATGGTGCGATGAGGTAAAATAATAAAAAATAGCATAACTTTTTGACCAGTAATCACGTTTAACACAATTTTGTTTTCAAAGTCACTGCAACTGAACTACGTGTCTTTAATTTAAATATTTTTTTTAATTAAATTATTAAGAAAATTCTTTAATATGTAACTACTTATGTTAAACGTAATTATCATTTAGCACTTTGTAGTAATTTCAATTACGAGACTCCCAATTGAAACTAAATTCAATAGTTCTCATTCTTTGGAAAATTTACTACCTATGTGTATGGTATTTTTTAATAGTTAAATTTGAATATAAAATATATGATTTGATTCAACATTTAATCAAACATGATTATACAATGTAAATACTAAACAGTGTAGTACATTATGAGTATACTATTCGTATGTCTGTATATTATAATACAACAATAATATACAGATATGCAATTTGTATACATATAGCATATATTGTATTAATCATAAAATAAAGTTCAGACAAATCTTTGGAATCCAAACATTTTTAAACAAAATTCTAAAACATGATCGAAGAGCATAATTATTTTTTAATTAAATACTAATTTGTCATAAAATAGTAATTAGTAAATTATTTAACAAAATTTTTTTAAACATCATTCAACTGAAATACAGAAATTTAATAGATCTTATACAATTATTCTAGTTACTGAGACATTGCTAGATGTCCATTTTTTCTGAACAACTTATCCCATCTTAAACTATAAATAAGATACAATGATTGAAAATCATCAGCCATAAATTTTTAACGTTGATATATTACTTTAATAAGATGCGTTTGTTTTTTTTCTGCAACATTCACAATATAGAACTGAGGAAAGAGACCTCTACTGCATTTAGATTCTCTTCCTTGGTATCTATTCATTGTTTACGCAAAAGTAACTATTATAATCAACATACTTTGATTAAAAAATCCGCATCACATCGCGTTAAATTCGCTCGTTAATTTTTATACAATTTAATTCATCAAACTCAAAATTTCACATTACTATTTCATGATTATCTTGTGTATGAAATATCTTGTATGACCTGCTAAAATACTGTTAATCTGTAATAAAGTATAACTTTGTTTTTATAAAACTTAAGAAATAAAATTTCATTACTTGACTGCTTGCTTTCAAATTTTTTTTAGAAATCAACTATATATCACTATTTATATATGTAACTGTCAGAAAAGTAATCAAATCTACAGATAAAATTTATTATTTCGTTTTAGTTTTCTGAATTCATATTAGTTAAGCAATTTTTTTGCTACACTAATGTTCAGTTTTCTACATGTAATTTGTGAAAAATTGTCTAAGTTTAGTGCTATTACTTAAGAAGTTTTTAAAACAGACGTGAAAAAGTATATGTATTTTCTGAAGTCTATAATGACTCGAAGAAACTTCTGTTTTTGATAAAAATAACTCGAATTTGTAAACTAATGAAACCGTGACAAATGATTCTTCACACATTAAATGAAAAGGAAAATAACATACTTCTTTTAACAATGAAGAACACATCTCATGAAATTTCCATCAAATAGTATAATAATAATCATCACCATATACGTTACTATAGAGTAACTGTAATATTATTTTCTTTTTGTCATATAATATTTTAGATCATTTTTGCAGTCCATGAATAATATAATAATAGGTAATATACATACAGGCATATATACATATATCAATATATATTGATATAAACATACATGTATGTATATATATATATAATTTTCAATAGATATAGAATATGCATAAAATAATTAGTTGACAATAATTTCTATTATTATCCAATGTTCAAGCATAATTGTTACAAATAAACTTAAAATGTCGTAATAAGCCCTTGCACCTTTTTAACAAAGAAAGGTGAGTCCTTTCAGCCACAGGCACCAAGTTACATGTCCATCAAAGTTTAAAATGGTAATTGATTTAAATGACACTTGCTTACAATATTGTTCTCGCATAGATTTTTTTCATTATCAACAAAAGTTTAAGCATTTTACAAGGGTTAGTTCACATATTACAGTTTTTTCTTCTGTTCCATATCTTTTTTTTCTTTCATTTTTTAATTTGTACGTTTAAGAAACACCTTTCGATGAATAGCACGCAACACCACACTATATGCTTATAACTGTCAGCAAGTTTACCCAATATCCCTTGAAATTGAATTATGTTCCTCTTCATAGTAGTTATGATTAGATAATATTTATAATGTCGACGCGACGCTAATTATCATACAAGTTGATTATTTAACAGAAGGAAATAGTCTCAATGATGAGAGTTTTGTCACAGGAATTAGAAGCCCTTTGTGTATCCAAGAAAGCAAAGGTAAGTAGTAAGACGATAATTAGTCGTAACGTGCTTCCTTTATGACGATTACTATCATGAATAGTATTATATTCTTGTTGTATCCACCGCTACTGGCGTGAGCCTCCTCTACCTCTGCTACGACCACCATCTCGATCCTGTAATAAAAATACAATTATTAATATTATTTACTCAAATCAATTTTATTTTATATTGTAAACTTATAATAATTTATACAGTTACTTACTTTGCGCTGATGATGTAAATGCGGCTGATGGGGATGATGGTCTCTTGGTAAATCTGAATGTCCCCTATTCCTATGATTGGAAGAATGATGATGTTGTATAGCATTTGGTGGTGCTTTGCGTTGATCCTCTTCTGCTTGCTTACGTTCATAATGTCCAAAATCATCAAAAATACTAGTTGAATGCCGATAAGTATGTAATATACGTAACACTGTCACACCTTTCGCATGAGGGACTTCTTGTGCATCCCTCGAATTAGTCACTGGTTTATTTTCATTATTTTCTAGTTTAATGTGACGAAGTTGCACATTAGGAACATCCTTAACATAAATCCAACGTACTCGAAATTGGCCTTTCCATTTATCTTGTGACCAAACAGAGCTGTTGCTCTGATAATCAACAGGTGACACCATTTGTGCCATGCCACAGAAGTGACCAGATCCATTTACAGAAAAGAACAAATATAAAGGAGCACCTTCGCGGCTGGCTTCTCTATATGCTTGATCCAATCTTTTATTACCATGTTCTGTACTACACCAAATCTCATATTTGATGGATCTATGAATATCATCTTCAGAATAAGACTTGATTACAAAAAACCTAGCTCCAGGAGCAGTTTGATCAAATTCTACAGGATTATAATCATTCTTCACCTTTAACTCATCTAAAACAGGATGTGATTGTGACTGGGTAATTTGCTGTTGTTGTGGTTGTAGTTGCTGCTGCTGCTGCTGCTGCTGCTGCTGATGTTGGTGTTGGTGTTGGTGTTGGTGTTGGTGTTGTTGCTGTTGCTGCTGCTGCTGCTGCTGCTGCTGCTGTTGTTGCTGTTGTTGATGTTGTTGATGCTGATGTTGATGTTGATGTTGATGTTGATGCTGATGCTGATGCTGTTGTGGAGGCATATGAATCTGTGATTGTGGCGGAGACGGAGGTGTTGTAGGTTGTCTGTTCCAACATGGTGGAGGAGGAGGAGGTCTTTGTCTTTGAACCAATGGTGGAGGTGGTGGTACAGGAGGTTGTACCTGTGGTGGTGGTGGTGCTGTTGGAGGAGGTGCAGAAGATTTACCTTCACCCCATGTTCCAATATCCATATTATGCTTTCCTGGCACAATAGGCGGTGGTGGCATTCCAGCCTTCTTTTTCATTCCTTGTGAAGATGAAAGTGGAGGAACTGGTTTGGCAGGCTGACTCGCAACACTGGCCCATGTTATCTTTCTAGGTTCCTTTGTTTCTGGTTTTATTGATTGATTAGATGTAGTTTGTTGATCCTGACGTGGAACTTCTCCACTTCCTAATGACAAGCCTTGTACACTCTGTTCTATAGTCTTAATCTCTGTATTGCTAGGTGTTGGGTAGTTTTCATTTCCACGTGGAGCCTGATAATATTCTTCGTAACGTGTTTTTCTTGGAGTGCCCCAAGCGCTAAAGTCACCATTCCCATGAAAATAATTAAAAGCAGGTTGACCAAATGTACTAAAACCACCTCCTGCACTAGCAGAAAACATTCCATCCATGCCATATGCATCATGACCTATTTGACCTCCATATCCAGAAAGAAATGCAACAGGATCTGTTCCATTTGACCAAGTACCATCCCCAGCTCCAAATGTCTGATAAGGGAATGAAGTACCTGCATAGTAAGGACTATATGGATCACCGGTACCAATTGGATAACTTGAGTGATGCGTATTGTTGCCTCCTCTCCATGAATCGAATCCAGTATCTTCTCCACCAGCATGTTCTGTCTGCGGTTGTTGCTGGTGTTCTTTAGGACCATTGCTCACTATCAGGGATGGAATTTTATCTCATTAATGAACCAAATGTATACCTTTTTTCAAAATAAAAAATGAATGTTCTAGCATAAAATATTTTATGATAGTTTTCAATTAATTATTATTTCAAATTGTACAATTTGATTATCGTAATATGCACACATAAATACATACACACATGTATACAAACATACTATTTTAATATTACATACAAAATATTACTTATTATAATATAATAACTTATTTATGCATTACAAAATATATAATCATTTGTAAAAACAATACTACTTTCAAAACTTTTAGAATAAAAACTATTATAATAATCCACAAATCATCTATCACAACAATCACACATTACTACAGGAAAAATTAAGAACTGTTTTCACAGTAACTAGTATGATAAATTACTATTTAATTTTTTTGAATAGTTATTTCAAACTTTATACATTGACATTGCATATAGTGCAATAACATACTAAAAATGTTGAAAGTATTATTGGATAAATAATAAATATTTTTTGTTTATTTTTTGAGTAAATCTTTATTACTGAACTGTACAAGGGAAAAAAGTAAGTCAAAAATATATTAAATTAAAGAATTAAGGTTTTATGTGATATCAAATTTTCATTTCTATTCTACAGAAATATTAATTATACACATAGTATACACTTTTTATGAATATAAATTGATTATAAATTTACCACACAAACAATTTTCCTGATAACTTATTAATTCATTATAATATTATACAATGCTTAAGAATATTACAATATTGAATCAATTCTTAAATTTTTTAAAATATTTAATATTAATCATAATGTTCAGAACAATATAAATTCGAAAGAGAAAAAGAAATGGGCAATAATTTCACTGATAATTCAAAATATTCAAAATGTAATATATATATATATATATATATATTATGTGCATGTATAATACACATCATAGACACATACATATATAGATATTTATCAAGAACATTGATAAGAACATTTTAAGAAACATATACATGTTAAAAGACTGTGATATCAAGATATTTCAAAAGAATTATGCATAACGCGTAAAATAAATATAACAAATAAAAAATTTAAGTAACCATATAGCAATTTTTACACCAAACAATTCATATATCTCATGATTAGCAGAAATGAAAAGAAAAAGAAATAGAATCAGAATACAAAGTCTCACCTTGACTGTTAGTTTGTCCTTTCATCCGCTGCATTCCGTTGCATGGAAAAATATACAAAATTTAGAATGGCTGTCTTCAGTGAAAGGTATCTGCAGTATAGCGGTGTGGTAGCAAGTCAACACACTGACCTGATTTGAAACAGCACCTGCCAATCCAGTTGACATAACCTGTCACACACTCTGTCTGCCCTTCACAGACGCCAAATAGACGACTGTGCTTTAATAAAATCAACTTTTCAAATGCAATATCACAATTACATACAACAGCGTTATGCCACTCAAGTACGCGGACACTTCTTTCGCGAGGAGAAGTCTTCGAACTATGAAATCCGTGAAACCTGAGACCTCCGCGTATTTTCACGAAATGTCTTGCCGCGAGAGAGTCTCAGGAACCCTTCCGTATTACACTTCGCAATAGATAAATTTGCACAAAATTCTCAACTCCGAATAATAACTACGTGACGTGCACTGACCTCTCGTATGTATTAACAGATTGTCTAACTTTCACGACTATAAGGTCCCTATACGACGAATTATAACCCTTTACACGATTTAGTGAAAAAGAAATACATTGCATCTCATTCCGCGAGAAAGTACCCTAACTAGGTTTTTCTGCGTATGTAATTCTATTCGGTTCTAGATTCTTTGTACTCTATGGTAATATGTGTGCGCTTTCACGACAATTGTCACATTAAAAACATATACCTAGTGATCAAAAAGTCTTGATTTATAATTTTGTTTTATTCGCATATTTTGTGTATATATTACAAAAATGGAGAACAATATTTCTTTTATCTTATATTTTTCATCATCATCACATCATGTCCTGTTCTTGCTATTCGTTTATTTTTTCTCGCGATGTGTATATTCACAGAGGCAGAAACAGCTAGAATTTCCCTAGGCTGTTGAGCTGCGCAAGATGTCATCTAGTTAGTTCTTTCTAACCTGGAACAGAGTATAGAAAATTATTTGCAATAGTGCTTTAATATAATGAAGTTGGTGACACATAGTTTATTTAGTTATGATATTTCATTTCATATTTTATAACTATTGTTAATAATTACACAGAACAGCAGTTGTTAATAAAACTTTTTGTTTAATAATTTTGATTCCTAAGAAGATAATAGAATCAAAACATTTTTCTAAGTATACTCATTAGTTCATGCATATAAATAAAACAAAAATTGTTGACATTCCATATATTTTTCTTAAGATTATTTATTTTATACAAATGTATAATAATGTATAACATGGCCACAAAAACATGTGTCAAACTTAGTAATATATTAGATGTTTACACTGATTGGTTTAATTATTTCAATGCTAATGTAATACTACAATACAATACGTTTACTTTGATTAAATTAAAAGATGTAAATGCAGAAAATGATAAAAGTCAAAATTAATTTCAATTTCAATGTACAACACAGCTAGGATCTCGTAACATCATTTTTCTTACTTTTACAAATTTACAATCTATTATACTTCTACTTAACATCTCTTTCATCTTCATTTTATTGTTACTAAGCAGTGACAAACAAAATGAATTCTTTACTAAATCTTAAACATAAATGTCACACAAATTCATGTCTTGCTTGTTTGTTAACACGTTATGATATATAAACTGATTTAAATGTTCAAAATCGATTTCTTTTTAAAAGTTAGTATCGTATATATTCAATTTTTATGCATATTAAATGCGAAAAATTGAAACTTTTATTTATTATACACACTGTAAAATGCATAAAAATAATAAATGTTGCATTTTGTAAATTTAATACATTACAATTCTGTCATGCAAATATTTGTCAACATTTTAATCTTGAACATATACGATACATACATTCGAATATCTCGTGCTTTTATATACTCTGAATAAAGAGTCTTTGGTTATAAATTTTTTTTGGAGCAAGGTAGACTCTTGCAATCATCTTGTATTCATATGGATTACCAGCACCATTTTTCATACAAGATGTAACTTTTTACATTTGCTTAATGCAAATTCAGTTTCTTGTTAACCATGAAAAAGCTTTAAGAATTAAGTATGTCAATGTTAATGCATATAAAATTTTTTCTCTCTGTTGACGTTGTAACATATCAAGCTCAATAGCCATTACACGTCGATTTAATTTTCCTACTTGTCGACGTAAATGTTGTATTTCTTCACTAGGTGGAAGAGAAACATCAAGTGCGTTATACGATGGAGTTTGTTCTCTGAAAGGCAAATATAATATTAATTGTTCAGAAAAACACAGTGTATAATTTTTGCAAGTAAATAAATTCATACCTCACATGTCTAACTATTTGTGTTTCTGTAGAATATTGTCCATGAGATCTAGAGGATAAAGAATCCTTAGCTTCTGGTACATATGAATTTGGTTCTTCTTCGTCAACAGCAGGAAAATAATGATTATCCAATGTCAAGATTCTTGGAGGTGTCTATTTACAACATAAAAAAGTTAAGGATGCTTATAAATATATAACAAGATGATAAAGTTTGTGTTACTTAAAATGTAAACATAAACAATTCCTTTGATTCATCTATAGATGTTCAATATTTACCTGTACTCTAATTAATCCCGGTTCAGATGGCAATACCGCATTTTCTAATGCAATTTCTCTTGGAGGTGCTTTAGTCCCTACATGTTGTTCTTGTCCTATAAGTTATATAAATTAGATATACCATTATATCTTATATTATTTTAATACAGCTATTGTTATTACAGAGACTTATAATTAATAATTTCATAAAATATACATTAAATGGAAATACAAATTTTACATTCTATATTTACCAACAACTAAAATTCTATCTGGAACATGCATTTCAAATTTTTCTGCCGGCATCACTTGATTCCAACTAGAGCCATTTGTACCAGTTACTTCTTCATCCGTATAATCTCCGCTCACACGTATACTTTTTGGAACTCGCATCTTCTTATTAATGTCCAAAGTAAAATTTGGGTCATAAAAATTGTCAGCTTCTCCATTAAAAATAGGACTATGTGCTTTTGACATTTTACTAAAAAATAAAAAATAAAACTTAAACAATATAACAAAAGGAAATCAATCATGTACTTTTATTTTGAGAAATAAATATGAAATATTTGAAAAAGAACAATGAATTGTTTGTCAAACATAATGAATGTTTGTTTCATAAAACAAAATGAAAACTTACATACATTACTTTTAATTCCTACTAAATCGAACAAATAAATAATACAGCAAATTATACATAAATAGTCATTTAACGGCAAAATTATACTACAAAAAAGCAGTGACGACATAATACAAAATTTAGTTTAATCGTTGTGTAATAACAATGCAACGCAAAATACCGTGCCGCACATGATATTTATCAATAAGAATTATGACAGCAAACAAATATAAATATTAAAAACATTATTATCAAAGCTGGCTTACCTTTCAAAGCTTAACTTTTCTTAACCAGTGAACATGAATTCTCAAATGAAGTTGGCTGTATAATATCGTGCTAAATCAGTGCTGTTCACAAGGAGTCTTTAGGGAGCCTTTGCGGAGCAAGATCTCCTCACTCTTTTCTTATATCATGTACGTTCACACACATTTGTTGTACATACAACCTTAAGTAAAGATTGAATATATATTTATCGGCAAAAATAGACTTGGAAGAACCATATGGCTGCAGAATCGTTAGACTGTGAATAAGGACTAACGACAAATAGCAATGATAGGAAACTGGAACATATAAGGGCCCCTACTTGTCGACAGTACTGTTCAAATGGTTGCGGTATCGTTCCAAAAATCGTGGTCAATACACGACCAGTTTTTGTTCATTCTGCACATGTAAAATTTGATTGGTTCGAACGCACTTCATACTTAAGAGCAAAGCGCATGTGCCTTCACATAAAAGTGTATACCCAGCGATTTTTTATTTTGTACACTTTCTACATCAAAATCCCAAATTTTCAGGGCGCGAGCTCTAAGAGCCTCTGTAATTAACCCGAATTGTAACTTTATCTAACTTTATTCTAAGTTAAACTTATTCTTGACCTAATTTCGACTGAAAGTTTTGAAGCTTTAAAATCACAGTCAAAATCTTAAAATTTGTATATTATTAACTCCTCCGTTATAAATATATTTTGTTCACTGTATATATGACCCACGGAATAAGAGCGTATGATAGACAGTATTTTAAGAAAGTGCTGGGGAACATACTGAAGTTAGCCAAGTTGCGCGAATTGAGTATGATCTATCATGAAACAAAAAATAGCAGTCGAAAGTAATCGATGTGTAAAACTATATCGATTGAGATAAAACTCCCGCCAAAATTACTAAAAGCACCTGCCATTGAAACCTCCAGTTGTTTTTGGGTTCTTTCTTTTATATATAAGAATCTGTACATACAACGTTTAAAAATTAATACTTATTATACTTTATGACATTTTGATATTGAAAAATATGAGTGAATCACAATGTAAGTGTCGTTACTGTTTATGTTTCAAAATACATTTTTTGTATTTTTTTTTTATAAGTTTTTGATTGTTACGCATTCTGACGCATTTTTTTAATTGTCACGCAATATTTTTCTAAATATCAAGATGATTTCTATTTAACTTCAAAACTTTTTTTCCATTAAACATTAACATCTATCAAAATGTGTTTGTAAAATTGTTTAGCACCTTCAGTAAGTAGAAGTAAACGTCAAAAAGTTGATAAAACAGGAAGATTATCAGCTTTAGAAAAATTGAAACAACTAAGAGGCAGTAAACACAAATATGAAATTGATGAATTGGAAAATGTTTACGAAGAAGTTGATGAAAAAGAATACAGTAAAACTGTAATAGAGAGACAAAGTGATGATTGGATTGTTGATGATGGTAGTAACTTTAGTATTATTATTAAAATAATAAATATATATTACATATATTTCTATGTAAAAATTAATAAAGTTAACAATTATTAAATTAATTTCTATTTCAATAGGGAATAGTGGTTACGTAGAAGATGGTAGAGAAATTTTTGATGATGATTTGGATGATGAAAGTATACAAGAAGCAAGAAAGCATAAACTTGCAGGTCCGAAGAAAAACAAAAAAGATGAGAAAAAGAAGAAAGGAAATATTCAAAATATGATAATGAATATGCCTTCTAAAAAGAAGGTTGACATTGCATTAGATCATGACAATATCTTAGGAGATTTAATGTCAGAATTAAAAAAGAATGATACCCCAAAAAGACCAGAAACAAGAACTGTCAAAAATAAATTTTGTGTTAGCACTCAGTCAAATGATATGTAAGTAATTTTATTTTTTATGTTTAACAGTTATATTTTAATGTATATGATATTATTTTTACAATGAATCATTATTTTAGAAATACTTGCCCAAAACAAAATCTGCAGCCAGTATCTGAATGTGCTAAAATACAGCATAATAGTGATATCGATAATGACTTAATAATATTTGATAAACCTACACAGAAGAAAACAAATGCACATAAACAAACAGAGTCAACTTGTCAAGTCAAAAGTATTATATCAAACCAATCTAGCAGTCAAACAATTATAGATGACGATGAAATTACTGATAATTCAAGCAGTGTGGTATCAGATATAAAATCAAAAGAGAATGTTAAAGATACAAGTGCCAGTCAAATAATTGAAAGTGAAAGTGAAGACCTTAGTCAATTTATGGGCGATGTAAGTTTATTCTTACTCTACTGCAAGTATATTTAGAAATAAATTATTGATATTATAGTTGTTATATTGATCTATTACAGTTTTCTAATACAGATTTTGAAGATAAACACACTGATCATGTTGAAAAATTAGTGCCACCCATCATTCAACGAAACGAAAAAAGTAAATTACCTGCTCAAATAAAAAACAAAGATATTGAAGCAGAAATGTTTGACTCAGAATGTTTTAATAAGATCTTAGATAGTGAATTCGAAATGCAAATCTCAAATGTTGAAGTATCTACTGAAGTATCAGATACTACAGAATTGCCTTTACCACTTGCAACTAATTCAGATAAAGAAGAAGTATTTAGATTTTATTATTGGGATGCATGTGAAGATCCATACAAACAACCTGGAATTGTGTACTTATTTGGAAAAGTTTTTGTACCATCCATAAAAGAATATCGTTCTTGTTGTGTTACAGTAAAAAACATTCCACGAAGAATTTATCTTCTCCCTAGATTATATGTATGTGTGAACATATTTTCAAATACAATTTTTTTATCTTAACTTTTAAACTTAACAATAATGGTACAAATTTCAGATAAAAACTTCTTCAGAAGAAAATGGCCAAGAACCACAATTAAATACAATAGAAGATGTATATAAAGAATTCAATCAGTTTGCAAATAAAGTAGGAATAAAAGAATTTCGTTGTAGCAAAGTGACGAAATATTACGCTTTCGAACAAGAAGGCACTCCAGCAAAGTCTGAGTACTTAGAAGTAAGGTATTCTGCAAATTGTTCAACCATGCCTTTTGATTATTCTGGACCATCTATAGAACGCGTTTTTGGGACTACTGTAAATGCTTTAGAATTACTTTTGATAGAAAGAAACATTAAAGGTCCATGTTGGTTAGATATTAAATGCCCGTTACCTACTGGCGTACAAACCAGTTGGTGTAAAATAAAGGTATTATAATCTAATTTTTAAGTAAAATTTATTACTAGTAGATAAAATGTTAGACACTAACAATGTACTATGGAATTTTATAGGTAAATTGTATGAAGATGGAAAACATATCTGTTTTCTCCGAATGCCAAACATTACCACCATTAGTAGTGATGACTTTGAACATACAAACAGCTTTGAATTCTAAGCAACAAAATGAAGTAGTTGTCGTTGCTATACTTATACATCACAAATATCAAATTGATAAAGAACCACCGAAGCCACCGTTTCAACAACATATTTGCTGTAGGTTTGGTTGTTTCAATTTAAAATTTAAGCTGTGTATTTTTTCGATGTAATATACCTGTTATTCTACATAGTAATCACACATCCACGCGAGGTTCCTTGGCCAAGACAAGCTCGAGAAATGCTATCAAATATTTCATATACCAAAGTAATGAAATTTGAAACAGAAACAGATTTACTTGAAGAACTATTAAAAATAATTAACACAACAGATCCAGATTGTTTAATTGGATATGATTGTGGTTTCCAATTTGATGTATTAATGCATAAAATGATAACATTAAAAGTTTCAAATTGGAGTAGACTTGGAAGATTAAGACGTTCAACACCTCCTCTTATGAAGGTATAAAACTGTTACATCCTTGCAATTAATTATGTAGAAAACTAAGTAATAGAGTTTTTTAGGGAAGGATAATCTTAAATCAAGTGTTTGCTGGACGTCCTACTTGCGATATACAAGTATCAGCTAAAGAATTGAACCTCAAACTTAGAAGTTATGATTTGCAATCTCTCTGTGTGGCGGTAAATAATTGGCAATTTCTCGATTGCTATATTGTGTAAATATTTGTTACACAAAAATAAAATTATTATTTTCATAGGTATTAAAAAAAAAAGAAAATGAATGTAAGGAAATAAAGCCAAGTGAATGCACATCATTTTATAATACAACCAATAAAATAGACAATTTAATCAAGATAACATTAACAGAAGCATTGTATATTCTATCCATTGTTTTTGAACTTAATGTTCTTCCACTTGCTTTACAAATTACGTGCATTGCTGGTAAGTATAATGTATAGTATATCAAGCATTAAAATTCTACACAGAATAAATTGATCAGAAAAGTACGATATTTATTCAGGAAATGTTATATCAAGAACGTTAACAGCAGGACGTGCTGAAAGAAATGAATATTTATTATTGCATGCTTTTCATTCAAAACAATATATAACACCTGATAAACGAAACATAAAAAAGGGGAAAAATGATGAAGGTATATATTCATTTTTTAAACATGAAAATAATTATCATGTTAATTATTTTATGATATGGTTATAAGTAATTAATATTATTTAAACAGAACAATCTGGTAGAAAAAAGGCAGCTTATACTGGTGGCTTAGTTCTTGAACCAAAAAAAGGATTTTATGACAAACTTATTTTATTAATGGATTTTAACTCTTTGTATCCTAGTATAATTCAAGAATATAATTTATGTTTTACTACTGTACCTGGCGCTGCATATGCTGATAGTGAGGTAAATTCATTTATCATTATTGAGTGAGATACTAAAATACTTTTATTTCATTCTATTTGTAATCGTATACATACAGGATTTATCTTTACCTGAGTCACATTTAAAACCAGGAATAATTCCAACTGAAATTCGCAAATTAGTTGAAAGCAGAGGGGAAGTGAAGAAATTAATGAAAACACCAAATATTTCACCCGAATTGAAAATGCAATACAATATTAGACAACTAGCTTTAAAACTTACAGCTAATTCTATGTATGGTTGTTTGGGTGCATCTCATTGCAGATTTTATGCCAAAGGACTTGCTGCCCTAGTAACAGGTAAGACGTAAAATACAGTATAGTAATTGAACAACGTTATTTCGATTATACGCAAATTCTTTTTTCTTGAATTTGAACCGTATTGTTTGAAGTTTATACTTAAATTTTAAATATCTTTCTAGCAAAGGGTCGAGAAATTTTACAACATACAAAACATCTTGTTGAAAAATTAAATTATGAAGTCATATATGGAGATACTGATTCCATAATGATATGTACAAATGTATTAGATTACGATGAAGTTTTTTCTGTTGGAAAAAAGGTATTATATTATTATAAATATTTAATTTGTTTAATATTCGTATAACAATATTAATAAAAATGACGTATAGATCAAACAAGAGGTCAATAAGTTATATAAACGAGTAGAGTTGGACATTGATGGTGTTTTCCGTTACTTATTACTTCTACAAAAGAAAAAGTACGCTGCAGTTACAATGACAAAATTACCGAATGGACAAATAGAATTAACACAAGAACTGAAGGGTTTAGATATTGTACGAAGAGATTGGTGTCAATTAGCTTGCGATGTTGGAAAGTAAGTAAAGCCTTTTAATAATTTAATATGTTGACTGTTGCTGTTGATAATATTTTGGTATTTCTATTATTTATAACTAAAGTACCTAACCCGAATATCTCTAGTTAGGTAAGTAAAACAAGTCCATGTATGGGTAACATAGCTGTCAATGTGTTAACAATATTTAAAAAAAAAAAATCCAAATAATTATACCTAATAATATTAATAATTTTTAGAAAAATATTGGATCAACTTCTTTCTGATGGATCAGATGAAGATCGAATAGAACAAATTTTTAGTTTGTTACAAGACGTTGCAGCAAGCGTTCGAGAGAATCAAGTTTCATTATCATCACTGGTTATAACAAAACAGTTATCAAAAAATCCAAATGACTATCCAGACGCTAAACAAGCTCATGTACAAGTTGCTTTAAGATTAAACAAAGAAGGGGGTAGAATGTGGAAAGCTGGGGACACTGTTCCCTATATTATATGCGACGTATGTATTTATTAATTTTAATAATATTTAAATTTGTATATATTCTTATTATAAGTACTTTATCCTATATTAGGATGGAACAGAAAGGTCTGCAACTGAAAGAGCATATCATATTGATGAATATAAAAAGAGTGACTCTCTAAAAATAGATGTCAATTACTATTTACTGAGTCAAGTTTTTCCTATTTGTTTACGAATTTGCGAACCAATTCAAGGGATCGATGATGTTTTGTTAGCTGCACATTTGGGTAAACTTTCATCAATCATGCTGCATAAATTATTAAACATATGCTATAAACAAGAATTTTAATAATAGGTTTGGAAAATGTTTATAAATCTAAAAGAAGAATACACGACGATGAAAATGAGATACCATTATTACTAAATGAAGAAAGATTTAGATACTGTCTTCCTTTGAAATTCAATTGTAGAGATGAAAACTGTCAATCAGAAATTGTAATTAAAGATGTTGTGATTGAAACGGTAAGAAATTATTAATTTTGTATTTCACATGTAAATCTTTTATATAGTTTTTAATTATAAATATTGAAGAAAATATATTAATTTACAGCCTACTGGTAATCAATTATCACTTGCTTCATGTTCGAATTCAAGTTGTACACTGCAACCTTGGACATATCCTAATGTTATACAAAATGCAATGACACTTGCTGTACGAGAAGCGATTACTGAATATTATGATGGTTGGTTAGAATGCGAAAGTCCAATATGTGGTGAACAAACACAAATACTTCCATTAGGTTATAAAAAACATCCAACTTGCAGAGAATGTAAAGATGGTCGTTTGCATAAAATGGTAAAATGAAAAGTTCATTACTGTCTTTTAAATTTTTAAAATACATCAGCAACTAAAATATTACTTTCCAAAAGTTTTCAGATACAAGACTTTATAATCAGTTGTGCTTTTATCTTCATCTTGTTGATGTGAGTCAGTCAAAATACAAAAGTTAGTATTTGTGGTTCTCTGATAAAATATTAAAACGCAACAAGAAATAATTATAAACAAATTTACTTTTAGATTTATTATCTCAGCACCCGCAGGGTATGAGAGAAGCATATGATTCATTGAAGGAAGCAATGGAAAAGATGCTCAGGCGAAATGCATATTCTGTTGTATGTTTGGATACATTATTTTCAAGTCCTAGTTTGCAACAAAATGCATCAATTTTAGATAAAGGTACATCAGAATTAGACATATCAGATGGATCGGATGCGTCAGATGATGAAATGGTAAGTAAATTATAAATGATAAATTTTCAGTACAAATACAAAAAGTAATATAATACTAAGTTTCTTTTATTTCAGTGAAAATGCTTTAAGTGTTAAATAATGATATCAAATATTTTATTTTAATATATTTAAATGTAAAAGGTAAGGTACTTTAGAATAACGTTGTTTTGTATATTTGTATTAAAATAAATATGTAAAGATAAATTTACAATTAATATTTTTAACAAGTACATAGTTATATATTATTTTATTTTTTCCTCGTATATATCAATATTTTAATATTGATTTTATTTTTATAATATTAAGATGTTTTGCTAGCTATATACTAAAATAGGAACATATTTTAAGTTTGTTATGTACTATATGGTGGTAAGCCAAACACTTCAGGTTGAAATTCCTCAAGACTATTTATTATTAATGTTGGATTTTCAATATAATGTTTTGGTAACATTGGATCTGGAACCATGACAACCTGCATTCCAGCACTAAGTGCAGCTTTTACACCATTTGGAGCATCTTCAAATACAAGGCACTAAAAGTATAATACATATTATAAGATAGTCACAAAGTAACTCTGTAAAAGTTGTAAACATAAATTATAACACACCATAGAAGGATCAGGATTATCAGTAAAACGTTTGGCAGCAACCAAAAAAATATCAGGTGCCGGTTTACCATCAGCAACATCAGGATCAGAACCTCCAAGAACTTTATGATTGAATAAATCAAACACATGTGTCCATCTTTGAGTTTTCAATGCAAAGTTTTCTTTGTTTGAACTTGTAGCTAATGCAAATGGAACATTATTTTCTTTTAAATGTTTTAACAATCGTTCAGCACCTGTATATAGATATTTAATTAATTTTTATAAATCTCTTAACATAACTTTCATGAGAAACTTGTTTTTGTAAATTACCAGGCATAAGATTAGCAGAAGGAAATAATTCTTTATATATTTCTACTATCTCATTTTCAAATTCTTCTGATGTCATTGGTAAATCCAACATTTCAATCGTAACTTGTGCAATAGCTTTAGTTTTAAAGCCCATAATTTTTACTTTGTGTTCCCATGTAAATTCTTTTCCATAACGGTTTGCAATACGATTAAAGGCTTTTGAATAAAGTGTTTCTGTATCTATTGACATTTAATGAAAGATTAATTACATAATTAACACATGTATTATATGCAACTCATTTAATTCACTGATATTAAAAATAATTTATAATTTATACATTAATTTGTAGAAACTGTGTTGAAGGTAGTTTTAAAACTCTACGTTTCCTTTTCAATAAGAACTATTTGTATATCTTTTCATATACATCTGTAAGTGTGTATGTACAAATTCTAACACAGCTTCACAAAGTTAGGAGTAAAGCACGTACAAACTCACGCATGATGAGTGCTTTTTTAACCCTTTCATTGACAGTAGAATCCGCTCATATAGATGCATGGTGCATTTTAATTTATATTCCTCATATTTCTTAATAATTGCCATTGACAATCTATTCATTACTACACGTGCATAGACAAAACAAAATTACTACATTCGCATAAATAAACATTTACTTATATACAGGGTAATTTTTCCTATGCAAAGTTAATACATAGGTGGTCGATTTCGGAAAATAGATGTTCAAAACAGTTTTTTTCAGTATATTCCTCATGTTATTTATGTTAAACATAATTTGTCTTTAAATATTAGGTTTAATACGTACAAGTGTATATAACAAATGTTGTACGTAGAGAAAGTCGATGTAACTTGATAGTATAGAATAAAATATAAAATCACTTACCAAGTAATAATCCATCCATATCAAAAATACAATGTGTAACTTTTTTATATTGATTCTGCGACATTTTTCAGTTAATTTATATAAATTTGAACAATAATTAAAACCTTACACTGTCGACCAATATTATTATCAAACCAATATACAAATAGAAACTTATATTTCCGTGATAATTATTAAGGTTACTCGCATCATATTAAATCATAGTATCAATTATGTAATATATATATATGTATATATATAATAAATCCAGATATTAGATTGGTTCACACCTATTTATATCTAATTTTTATATGCATAGAGAGTTATAGTCAATTCGATAAAAGAATAGAATTCTTGAACGACTAATTTTCATTTACTCTGCGCACGTTGGGTCCGATTGGCTTTAATATGCTTTGTAACTTGTAACCAACAGCGAGTCACGTGCGCGCTGGGGCAATTTCGATACTGTGCGTATATACCCAGTGGTCTTTTATTTTCTACGATTTCTACTTTAGGATTCTGAAGAATTCCGAGCTTTCGAAATTGAGACGAAACTTTGAAATATAAATTGGACGAAATCTTAAAGCTCTATTTTGACTCATGAAAATTTCGACAATTTGATTTTGCATTGGCTCTGCACAAAATCAATTACGCTAAATTACCTAAAAATATGTACTTCGAATTCGAAATTTATAAATTTGAACTTTTAAAACAGAAATTCTGACTTATAGAAATTTAGTCATTTAGAAACTTGCAAGTTTATACTATTTTCTATATTTTATTTATCATATATGTGACTAATCAAGCGTTATAGTAGAACAACCCAAATAATGGGTTGATCCACGTAATCTCAGTCAAACTTGGTCAAATGCGCAAATCGATTCCATTCTTCTACGGAATTGGTTATGTATATATTTGTATATTTTGTTGTATAATATATATATTCAATAAATTCTGTATATTTCAATACTAATAAAATATTTGGGAAGTATTTGTATTTAATTTAGATTTAGTGCTTTCATCAATTATTTATAAATAATGTACTATTTTGTTATCATACATTTTAATATTATGTTAAACAACATAATTACTTTATAGCTATTAAGAATATAAAAGTCAATTGGTAAAACGATCTATACTTTGACCACCTCTGTTGAAATTTTGAATGCTACTAGAATGTCGATTTTTGGTAAGGTTGTTTCCTTGTCGATCAACGGATGCCCGTTGATTACAGAGAACCAATCAGAACGATCCACGAAAAGTTATATCTGGTTATAAAAGAGAGAGGCAGGGAATAGAACGATTGAACTTTATAAGAAGAGGTTGTATTCGTTCCAATCTTATATTTTCAGTGAATGGTTGTACCGAAGCAATTGTAAATATATAATTATTTTGCTAAGAAAAATGCAAGGACTCTTAGGTATGTTGTATAAATCGATATACATATATGCATGTTTTTATCTTACAACTATCGTTACGATCCAACCGGTAGTTGTTTATCGTTACATATGTATATTATTTTATCTTTGTCAAATACTTATTTCCATTTATGAAAACTTAAATATTTTTTTTATACTATTTGTATTGAAATTAATACTTTCTATACTTATTTTATTTATAGGTATTCTAATATTAATAACTGGAGCTTATGGTCTATACTCCTCCAATTCACATGTTATAGATTTAAAACCAAACAATTTTGATAGTTTGGTATTAGACAGTAATAATGTATGGGTCGTGGAATTTTATGCACCATGGTGTGGACATTGTCAACAATTAACACCTGAATATGATAAAGCTGCAACTGCTTTAAAGGTAAATTTTACTTTTGCAATTAGTATTTATTTCTTTTTATTTGACATGCATTAATTTTGTCCGTTAATGTGTTAAATTGTAAATGTACATTTTCAATAGGGCATTGTAAAAGTTGGTGCAGTAAATGCAGATGAGCATAAATCTCTTGGATCAAAATACGGAATTCAAGGATTTCCAACAATTAAAATTTTTGGTGTCAATAATAAACCAGAAGACTATAATGGACCAAGAACTGCAGCTGGAATTGTGGATGCTGCTTTAAATGCGATTGGTCAGAAAGCACGTAGAGCTTTAGGAGGTAAAGGAAATGGTGGAAGTTCTAAGGTAAATCTCATTAATATATATAAAACCCAATAAAAATCAAAAGAATAATTAATAAATATTAACAACTTTATTTATATTATAGTCTAAAGATTCCAAAGATGTAATTGAATTAACTGATGACAATTTTGATAAAATGGTATTGAATTCGGAAGATATGTGGTTAGTAGAATTTTATGCACCATGGTGCGGTCACTGTAAAAATTTAGCTCCCAATTGGGCATCTGCAGCTACAGAGCTTAAAGGAAAAGTGAAATTAGGTGCTATTGATGCTACTGTAAACAGAGTTAAAGTTAGTAACTTATTATAATTTTAATCCTATTAAATATATGTATATAGTTTGATATTATTTTTGATATGATAAAATATTAATCTTACAGGCTAGTCAATATGAAATAAAAGGATATCCTACTATCAAATACTTCGCACCTGGCAAAAAATCATTTGATTCTGTGCAAGAATATGATGGTGGTCGCATAAGTAGTGATATTGTAAACTGGGCACTAGAGAAGTTAGCAGAAAATGTCCCAGCACCAGAAGTAGTCCAAATCGTACATGAAAAAAGCTTAAGAGAAGCATGTGAAGACAAACCATTATGTGTTGTTTCAGTTTTACCACATATCTTAGATTGTCAGTCAGACTGTAGAAATCAATATTTAAAAGTTTTAAATGATCTTGGAGAAAAATACAAACAGAAAATGTGGGGGTATGTACGAATTTGTTTAATATTTAGTAAATGAAGGAATAAATTTATATTTGATGTTATAAAAAATACATTTCTCTTAATAGGTGGGTTTGGGCTGAAGCCGGTGCCCAACCTCACATTGAAGAAGCATTAGAAATTGGAGGCTTTGGTTACCCAGCCTTAGCTGCTGTAAATATTAAGAAAATGAAATACTCGTTATTGAAGGGAAGTTTTTCTTACGATGGTATAAATGAATTTTTGCGAGATTTAAGTTATGGCCGAGGTGGTACAGCTCCCTTAAAAGGAGCGCAGTTGCCTGATATTTTAGAAACAACACCATGGGATGGCAAAGATGCTGAACTTCCACAAGAAGAAGACATCGATCTGAGTGATATAGATCTTGACGAAAAGGACGAACTGTAATTACAAATTCTGATTTTTCTCAGAAACATATGCACCATCATATAAATGTGTTAGTAAAAATATTTCGATACTTATTTTTATATAACATCATTATTCTGAGTTAATACAACTGCATATTAATGTACAATAACGTAGCGTCATTACTATAGTATCAGGAATATTTTTTTCATTTCATCTGAGATATATATATCCTGTTAGTCACGTATAAGTCCTCAGGAACCTCTGGTGTATTACATTAAGTGTTTAGATATCAATTCTTCCATTGAAGCCAACTTAAAACAAATTTAGTCTATTCTGTGAAATTGTGTATAATTTATTTTAAATGAAATTAAACAGGTACGTCATTTTTATTGAATAGAAAAAATGCATTACTAGAAATGCGTCCGAGTATTTTTAAGCAATTATTTGTACATCTTTTAAATAATCATAGATTATACAAAGTTGTAAAACTTTCTAGTAAACAGAAAATGTGTACTTGTCCTATAATTGTATTTAAACTAAAACTTTTTTATGGAAATGTTGTAAACATAAAATAATAATACATAACATATTAATGTGCATTCCATAAGATACTTTAGTTCTCCCTACAATGGGACCAAAGTAATTACTATCATCATTCACATCGCTGATCTTTAGGTTTATCAAGATCTCATTATTTGACTGAGTTATGTCACGTCTTCCATCGTGATTATAGCAACTAACTTTATATCGTTATTTAAAATTATGACATAAAATATGTTTATACTTTTTGAGAATTTAAAGCAATCATTTTCTCCTCTATAAATAACTGATTGTACTTCTAGTTTAAGTTTTTATTAAATAAATTTAACTATAAACTTGTAATATACTTTATGGCTGTTTTGTTCCATTCAATAATATCTCGTCAATGTCTGAATTAAAATTTATATGTAGCACGATTTAGATATATGTATACTCAGATACCCGGTTTGTAATTTTAAAATATAACTTGCATTACCAACAACAGTTGATGCAATAAATTACAGTATAGATTGCAGCACGGTCGTATTTTCATATTTGACAGAACCTTAGTTTAAAAGGTTAAGATTTTTAAACGATGAAGGTCTTCCACCGTTACATTAAACTGTATTTCCCGAATTTTCAGTTTACAATGTCATAATGAATATTTTGATTTTTTGCTAAATTAAATAATTTCGTAATAAAAATGGGTACAAAGATATTAAATGATATTCACAATGATATGAAGCAATTAATAACAGCAATAACTTCTTTTGAGGTAATAGTTACTATAAACAAATTTATTAAATGCTCTATTTTAAATTAAAGTAATGGAAATAATTTCATAAACAATTGTGAAATGTAATATATTTATGCTGATCTCTTTTAGGAAAATGAGGAAGGATTTCGAGTTTGTGAACGATTTTGTATGACAAATATTAAACATCATCGATATTTATCTGTTAATAGCAGTACTACGAAAGAAGCAATCAAAGCTTTGATTACAAAATTTTCTATCCATGGAAAGTATGATGTAGCAAAAAAATTCAAAGAGCTTATTGATCTGTTTTTGTCTAGTTTTGATTTTGAACAACATCCACAATATGATTTGCAATGGTACTTATTAACATTACTATTGGAATTAGCAAAAGAAACTCATAAATCTGACTTGGAATGTTTAAAATTAATACGTGGAGAATGTACTCTTAACGTGACTGGTGAAAATGAAAAGGAAGTTCCAGAGGAAATTGATTGGGCTGAATATTTGAAAGAAGGTCATGAGAATTTTTTTGACAACTATAAAAGTGATACAGAAAGTGTAAATATTTTTAATCAAATGCATTATGTTTAGGCTGTAATATATCATATTTGTACAAAATATTTTTAACAGGAATGGTCAGAAGAAGCAGAAGATATTGTCAATTTGAGTACCAATTTTGAAGGGTCTACTGATATCACAAATTTGGATAAAACAATATGTATACCAAATACAGAAAAAGAATTAAATACATTATCATTTACATTAAATGAGGAGCTTAAATCTAGAAATTGGTTACTATCAAATGTTCAGAATACATGGTGGAATGAATTACAGTGGCGAAAATATCCAGTTAAAAGTAAAGTTTGTGATGCTCATCTTTGTGAAATTTGGTACTTATTTTATTTTATTTTGTTTTTATGATATATTCAAATACCTTTAATTTAACAATGTTAAATAGGCATAAAGCAACAGGAGGAGATTTTTACACAATTGGAACTCTTAGTGAATATTCAGTATGTAGAGAATTGTTGTGGATGTTTTATGCTCCAATGCATATGATGATATTCCAAATATGTGGAGATGCAAAATTTTCTATTCATTCCAATATATCTATACCCAGTTTAACAACTGTAAGTGCATAAGAATAATCTATCAAAATGGAGTAGTATCTATCAACTGTAAGAATAATCTACCAAATTAATGTTTTGATTATACAAAAATATTAGTGTTCAAAAATTTTAGGTTGCTTTTAATAGCATTCTTGCACCATTTTGTGAATATTTTTCAATGATATATGAAATAGAACAATTTGGAACTGAGCTATATTTAGAACAGGATGGTCTAAATAAGAAACCACCTTTGACTTATGAAACGTACAATTCAGTTCTTAGACAGCATTTAATGAAATTTAAATGTAAAATAATTGATTTAGAAAAAGATGTCATGAAACAAGGTATTGTCAAAGTTTGTATCTAAGGGTTATAAAATTTGTAAAGGTAATTTCTGATTGTATAGTTAATTATGCTGACTTTTCAGATAAAATCACTACACTTTTATCGTTATCATCTATCTTGAACAAAAATTTATACAACATAAAAATTTTATATCAAGTTCACAAAAAGGCTATATCTAATTGGAGAGTTTATCCAAATTGGAAATGCGCGTCGAGGTTATTGTCATCTTTATATTTTGAAATACAGAAATCTCACAACCAAGAAAGGACAAATATCTGTATAAGTTTATATTTATCTAGTCTCACTGTATATTTAAATATAATTGACACATGGTTAAGTGAGGGACGATTTGAAGATTGGAGAGAAGAATTTATAATTGCCAGGTAAAAATATATAAATATAAAAAAAGTTAAGAGCAATAGATCATAATCGTCTTTTTTAATTTTAGATTGCTAAATGATGTAGCTTTAGAAAATACTGAGCAATATGAAACATTTTCTTTGAGACCTTTAGATAGTATATGTTTATCAGATCCTATAATGCGATTTTTGATAAGAAAAGTACAGCATATTGCTCAAAGTATTGAGTTATTAGTATCTTTGGACCGTATTTCAGACATATGGAAAATTAATATTGGAAATGATGGTACATAATATTTTTAACTTTATTTTACATATAACACTATTATTACAATATATTATACTTTTTATAGGAACAAAAATATCTTTAATTGAAGAATTTTGTACTAAATTAGATGGAGAAATTTCTAAGTACAATAAACGCGAGATACAAAAGGAAGTATCTTCAACTGATGATGAAATCGCAGAAGATAAACATAACGAAGATATTGATAAGAATATCATACAGCAATTAACTGAGTTTAACAATCCATTTTTATTAAAAGCATTAGAAAATTATCTTCCTCCCGAATTATTAAACAAAAGTACCACTAGTACTGTTATTTCTAAATTTCAAAATAACAAAATAGGGACTGATAGTATATTTAGAAGGTATTATTATAAACTTAAGTAGTACTTTATTAGGAATGTTTTATATTTAAAACACAAAATATACTTTTTTAGACTTGAAGAGGTATCAGATCATATATTGCCATTTAGAAAAATATTAGAAAATATTTTAGCAGAGATTCTAGCTTCACGGTATAATGGTGCGAGTAGATTAGTGAAACAAATGATGTCAGAAGAATATAAATTGGAATCACATTTAACACTAATGAGATCTGTTTATATGATGCAAGCTGGCCATATCATGAACAAGTTTTACCAAAAATTATTTCATGAGGTATGCATTAATATATTGTATTTATATTATTAAATTTTTATTATGTGCGTTTTCGTTTTAGATTGAAACTAATCGTATGTGGAATAATTCATATTTTTTATCATGCATATTGGAGGAAATTCTTTCTCAATGGTGGCCGAATTCAAGTTCACGTTGGTCTATTACAGTTTCTAATACACATACAGATCAAGTATTAATGGCTGTAGATAATATAACGTTACATTATACTATTGGCTGGCCTATGAATATTGTTTTAAATGAAAAAACTTTTATAAAGTATAATGAAATATTTAGATTTCAGTTAAAATTGAAGTGGGCTTTGTGGACATTAAATAATTTAAGATTTAGTGGTAAGATTTGATAGAAAGCTTTTACAGTAGAATCTCGTTATATGGCTTTTTAGGCAAGGTTGAAGTTTAAATTCCAGCCTTTTACAATTTGGAAACCTGTTAATTTCTTTGTTATATAAATGGAAGCCATACAATGAAACTGCACTCCACTTCATATTTTAAAAATAGTATTGTAAATTTTAATACGATTCTAGATTTAGAAGGATCAAAGTTAATGTGTAAAAGAAATAAATTGGAACAATTTCATATAAGACGAATTGAAAGTTTACGATTTTGTTTACTACATGCAATCAGTTCAATACATACATATTTATCAGGTCAAGTACTAGAAAATTTGAGTATTATATTGGAGAAATCGCTAACGCAGACTGATAGCCTTGATGCAATTGTATCAGGTAAACTAATCAATGTTATCATATTTATTAATATTTCAATCTATATTTTAAACAAATATTTTAATACAATTACAGTTCATAATGAGTATTTAAGGAAGGTTCATGAACATTGTTTATTAACGCAGGAATATGAAGATTTGATGGCTACCATAATAAATGTATGACCGAATTTCGTTATTTAACATTGTATATAGTCCATGTTATTTTACATAAATTTCTTATTAATGTATACTTATTTTAGTTAATTGAAATGTGCAGCCATATTCGAGCTCGGTGGAATTATGCAAAATTAATGTTTGTCAGCGAAGAGTTAGATGTATTGGAAAGTAGCTATAACAAATATCATACATACCTTGCTTTAGCTTTGCACAACGCAATACAAAATAAGGATGCAAGTTACTGTAAGTCTACAACATCATTAGTAGTTTTATACACAACATATCAATTTAAGAGTTCCATATTTAATAGAATTAATAATTCACATAATAAATATTTCTTTATATTATTTTATTTACAGTGACTGGTTTAAGTTCAGCATTTAACTGCAATATGTCAAGTGCTAAACACTAATATGTGTCCATATCAAATTTTTTAATTCTGTACTGTCATATCTATAAAAGAACATGATACTGTAACAAATGTATATTATTATTAGAAATTTCTTTTTATATTTTTAGTATTGATTAAGTTTTGTACTGACTACAAATACCTATCCATTAGTAAGAGTATCTCACCAATGCATTACTTTTATTAAAGTCTTGTAACTGGTTGTATTATAGCTCCTTCTAATAGCATATGTTCATTCATTGTATATTTTCGCACAGTTTAAAACTTATAATTTACATGATATGATATAATTAGTATGCTCATAAATACTGTATTTTTAAATATTCTATTAAATAATTTACAAATAATTTGTAAAGTGAAAATAAATTTTATTTTAATTTTTGTAAATTTAATTTCTTTCTTCCATTTCACAATCCAGCCAAATTCCTATACATATTTTACAGACGAATTAATGCTACAATATCATATTAGCGCAAGAAATGAATCAATAGAGAATGATGGTCTTATTTATCCGTTTAAAAATTTTAATCAAAGTTTATTAATCGAAATAGCTTATCAACATTTACCACCATCAGGATTATCTATTCCAATTCCAAAAATAATTCGTAAGTCAGACTGGAATAAGAACAGGTAACAAATGTATATTTTGATCTTACACTTTATTACTATAGTAATTCAAATTTGTTATGTAATAAAATTGTGATTCTGTAAAATTTGCAGTAAAATATTGTATAATTGTTTAAACATTTCAAATTTGTATTTTTCAGTTTCCATTCTGAACATTCTTTACCTAATGATATTAATCTTAATGAATATGATCAAACGTTCTCATATATACGGTGGTATCAATTAGAGGAAAGTATTATTACGTTTAATTTGCTGTCCACACATTCTTTAAATGAAGCAATGAAAGATCTTATTGATGATGACAGTTCAGAAACTAGTTGATTATAATCTATATAATAAATAATTCATGAAAATAAATAGCGAAAAAATTAAATACATGTGACAAAAATGTATATAGAATTTAAAATAAATATTTATTAAGAATTATTTTTATATTTACTCTAAACTGAACTTCTTTTGAACTTTAGTACTAAAAGTATACTGTAAATTGTAGAATAATAAAATAATAATATTATAAAATAATTATATCAAATTTAGTAAGTAATAATTTACTTTAATAGGTTTTAGTAAGTTTTAATACATCTTTACGTAATTTATTTAATATAATTTTATTAAAAACATTAATAAGAAATAATAAAGTAATTACATCTTTTAGTACGTAAATATTTATGAAATTAATATACAGATAACATGATTATGACTTATTAGCAGTATGTAGGATAAACTGAAAAATCCGCACAAACAATCTTTCTTTTTGCTTAAAGATTTAAATAGAACATTTTATGTATAGGAGTTAACTCTGTGCAATTACAACAGTACCATTTTGTCCCATTGTTCCACTTTGTGATACTGTAGGTGCATTTGATGTTTCATTAATAGGAGGTGTTGAATGATTATTAATATTTGTAGCAGTGATAGTTTTATTACGCAATTCAAAAACTTGCTGTATAGCTTTGCGAAAACAAAGGAAATTGTAATCAATTACACCTACAAATTAAAAGAAAGGTTTTAAAAGCTTTCAATAATATATAATTATTATTTAATCTATTAATAAATTAAATAATTACATTACCTTGTCTATCAAAATTATCTTCACGTAAAATACAAACTAAAGCTAAGAATTTATTAACTTCTCGCAGATATAAAATTGTTCCATTATTTAGTTTAATTAGGCTAGAACTCTGGTTATCAAATGCTGCAGCTTCTAAATCCTCCCTCAAACTAAAATTAGTATAATCTTAATTATGTGCTTTATATAATTTATATAATTTCATATAAGTTATTAAAACATACCCATATATACAAGATACATCAATAACAACATCAATCATATCACAGCAAAGCTCATAACTTTGCATATCTACAGGAGAACTATCAGTTGCAATATAAATTTTAGATACTACATCAAATAAAAATGCTTTTTCAATTGCAGAATTCTGTAAAAATAATTTATTATTTTACAAAGAAACAAAATAAATAGAATTATATTTTTTTTCTCTTACCGATATGAGTATGTTAAGTAAATTTTCTAGAGTTGGTAACTGTGGTATTAGCTTTTGAACAACTTTACTAAATGCTTCAAATATACTATGATCATATATAGATGTTAAATGAAAGCTTAGATGTATTTGATCACATCCTGAAATGTATGCAAGTTATCATATGGTATTAATGAAATAAAAATATTGTTTTAATCGTCTTTTATTTACCAGAATCTGCAAGGTCATCATTTGCTCTAGTATGTATATCTCTTTGTGTTTCCATTTTACAGTCATCAGATAATCCATCTACCTTATGTATGAATACTTCAAATTTTATTGCTTGATTAACTTTATATGCTTTCGTAACTGTTAAATGAAGTTTATTAAGTGCCTCCATATAATCATCTTGAGCATCAATAACAAACACCAATGCTCCACAACCACCAAATATCATATCACTGTCAAAAGTAGGATCAAAGAAATCAATTTGTCCTGGGAAGTCCCAGATTTGAAACTGAACAAAACTAGAGTTACTTATATCATCCTTAATAATCTTATTTGTGCTTTCCAAGAATAAGGTTTCATTTGGTGACATTTTATGAAAAACTACTTTCTGTATTGATGATTTTCCACTTCTAAAATAATTCATAATTTTATATAATTAGTAATTGATGAAATAACTTATAACACTGCACTTTAACCATCCAACAATGATCATCACATGTCATATGAACTACCGATTTTCATACACCACCGACTTTCATACATTATGTGGATGTAAAGAACAAATACAAGTGATACCACTGTTTGCATACAGAGTATATGGGGATATGATAGTCATTATTGAAGGGTTAAATATTGCTAAAATTAATATACCTTCGAAGACCCATTAAAAGTATCCTAGGTTTTTGTTCCCCTGCTAAGGGATCCATAGATTCTTCTGTTTCTCCATCGAATGGAGCATATCCAAAATCTTTAGGGAAAGAACCTACATCATAACCTGCTTGATACTGATCGTCATCATCCTATAATATTTTCATTAATATAATTATTACAACTATACTAAGTATTATAATACCTTTGATACAGATTGCTTATAGAGTACATAAACTATTAAATATTTCTTGAATACAAAGGTGTACCATTTAAGCATTGTATTTTTCTTTTCTTTAGCAGTTACAATTTGAATAAATAATGTGACATTGGTAACTTGAAATACATTTATATATTATTCAAACAATAATGAATAATAGTGCTAACTAACAATAACATTATCAGTAAATAAAATGTTTTAAATTATCAATACAACAATTTAAATTATTGATGCACTTACCATGTTCTTACTTTATATATTTCAGTTATTTTTATACCAAGGTATCCACAAAGTCTCACAATATTATTGTACACTATAAATTTAAGAAACTGTGCGTTAATAACAATTAACAATCAATGCAAATAACATATGTACATGCAATTGCATGATTCATACTAAATTATACATAGTAGTGATACAATATCAATGCACACTGATACACAACAATAAATATTCATTTTCAATCATTTTAATTAACTGTAAATTAAGTTTGTATCATACATTAGAATAACATTCATACATTTTTAATAAAATAGACCATATTTGTTATCAATTTATTATAATGATAATTTTCATGCTAAATATGTTTATAATAATATGAACTGAAGCATATAAGAACGTATTATAATAACTCGTATGCTAATATTATACAGATAATTACAGCACTGAATGAATGAGGCATTCTTTATTTCATGAAAGAACAGTAGTAATTGTGCGCATCTGTACTGATTTTACAACATTCTTCACTATTAGTGTGATCCCAATCTTTCAGTTACTTCTCTCTTCGTGGTCATATACACGGTGAACAAAAACATAAATAATGACAAAAATTGTAGCCCATTTATGCCATTATTTTTTGTTAAAAACCTTATGAAACTGGAAAAAGAGTAATGTAGTTAATATTGTATAAGTCTGCTGTGTACCCCGTCCATGATTTTTCTTACACAGTGCTTATTATTTATCTCACTCTGAATCGGTACAGAAGAATGCAACACAAAAATATACTACATATAGAGAACTATCTGGCACTTCGTCAATGCTCCTGTCAACATGAGTGAAACCCCTAGCAGACGATACCATCTAATGTCAAAAAACATATAAATAATACATCATAACCATTAAACTAAAAACGATCATATGTTTTAGATCGACGTGTCTTTAATCATTATTTATAAGGAACAATTTATAAGGAGATATGTTAGAAAATCTTGCTGTTAAATTATGCTTACTTTTACCAGAAAAGGCGCACTCGGGTATCTATAATTTGTTTTGAATTACATATTTATAAACATCATTAAATTTTAAAGAGATGACATACTATTAATGTATTATCATATTGATATTTATTAAATGAGTACAAGTGAATTTTTACTAAATCAAAGTATAATTTTTAGCAGAACAATGGAAATTATTAGGACAGGAAAGAGATGGATCATTGTTAGTTGGGTGGACAGAGGAAATTATAGAAGACAGTGTGAGCACATCATATACTGTTATAGGCCATTACGACCGGATTAATGACAAATTACAAGTATGCACAATGTTCAAAAATATTTGTTTCTTTTCTTTAATAGAATATGTATAACTACAATTGTTAACAACATCATATAGGTATTATACCAATTCTCAGAAGTATTAAACATTGTGCAAGCAACGATAAATCAGAGTAGAACTGTTCTTGGATATGTAATAAAACAAAAAGTTAATACAGACAACAATGTTGAATCTGAGGAAGAAAAAGATCAAAGTATATTAACCGAAATTGAGATGTATGAAGCATATATAATTGAATTAAAAGGAAAAGAAGTAAAAATCCATAATTTAGATGCAAAAAGGTCCAAGCAAGTACGAATTCAATTCTTGTATAAAGAAAAAGAACATGGGAAATGGGACAAATTCTTATTGTTAATACATCAAGAATGTGAGAAATTACTCAAGTTACTGTTCAATATTCTTTTTTATTATTTATTGTAAATTTAATTGCGCATTTTTACAGGTATTATAATATATACCATATTGTTTGATACATCTACATCAGATTTTCAATCGATACAAGAATTAAAATCTGAGTCATTGGTTAAAGAATTTATTTGGGCACAATGGGATATGGTAAATCAAGTTCTGTATCATATACATCATAGGCGAATTCCAGTGAGTTTAGTTTCTGAAGATGAAGATAGAAAGGAGAATAAATCTGTGAGGACTAATCCCACACTCAGTGGTCTTCAGTTTCATACTGAGTTACCACATGAAACAGTGGTATGTAACGTACAGCACTATAATAATAATTCTAATGTATTTAAACATGTCTTTTGTTGTAGTTGAACATACCACTAAACTTGCCTCAGTTATCAACTTCTTCTAAGTGTGGAACTTATGAAGATGATGTAATACCTTTGAGAGTACACGATTGCTCCTTAGATCTTATTGTCATTTCTGATTCCAAAGGAATGGTCTGTGTTTGCCATCACTATTTGTATCGTCCAGTAAAACCACAACAGCATGTACTTAACTCGTTGAATGAATCTAACACAGTGCACTTTGCGTACTCTGTAACGCTTCTTCATCATAGTTGTGTAATCCATTGTGTAATACCAGGCATACCATGGTCTCAGGCTAAACTCATACGTCCGACATTTGCTATATACGGACATCATTACATTATTGTTCTTGTGCAAGGTTTATTTACTCATCTTCTTGAAATTGGAACAAATCATGAACCATGTTGCCATATATTATGTGGTCCTCTGACCGTTCTTCCATCTTATAGTTCTTATTTAGTACCACTACTTGAACTTGAAAATAATAACAAAGGAGGCAAAAAGAAATATGATACAACCTCTGTAGAAGGAAATAATACATCTAATTTTAATGTCAACATATTAACAATAGACTTACCTACATTGGATTTAGTACAATTAACAATTTCTCCTGATTTTCTCACTGAAGTATTTCGTAAAGAAACTTCAATCGAAGTACGCTTGGGAATACTGCATTATTTTCTCTGTCATAGAAATGATCTGGATATTATTTCAGAATTAGTATGCACAATTGCAGAAAAACCTAGATCCTTGGAAATTGTGCGATACATGCAAGAAATTCTTATTGGTGGTTCATATGCTTTAGTACAAAAGAATTTATTAGCAGATGCTGTACCTTTATTAGCATTGTTACCTGTTACAACTATGGAAGAATATACAAGTTTTGAAATTAAAGTGAATGATTTAAATATAACATTGAGTCACGAAAAACTCTGGAATACATCAGTAATGTTACTTTCACCTCAACAAAGATTAATTCCTTATCGTAGTGATTTATGGACTAAATTATGGGATCAACTCAGTAAAAATAATGGAGATAAGGCAAGATTTAAACCAAGTAAAATTGCAGAGAAATTATTAGTTTCTTTAGCATGTTATCAACCTGAAGCACTATCCAGATCGAGTACTCCAATGTCTCCAAGTGGAGGGTAATATTGTCTTATACAATTAAAAATCTCTTAAATGTACATTAACGTTTTTTGTTTTGTATTTAACTACTTTCTTTGTTAACAATTTGAGAAGTTGCATGTTTTTGTGTCAGATATGTGAACTAATTAAATTACCTAATCTTTGTATAAACTAATTTATACAAGTTCTTAACTTATTTTAACACGTATTATTGCAGATTAGTTGTAGCTACAGTATCACTTGGAGATTTAACAAGTAGTCGAAACAGTAAATTGCTTGATTCAGGTTTACCATTTAATGAAACAGAAAGTTGTACTGCTTCCAAACAAGAACACATTGTATCCGTAAATTTACGTGAATTATCTATGTACTTGTTAAAACATGGTACACCAACATCAATAACGCATGTTCAAGGATCGTGTACTCCGCTGCATGTTCATGCTATGGCAACCAGATATGTAGCAGCTCAATTGGAAACTTCACGAATCCTTTGTCAAATGCTATGTCGAGCTGCCAGTGTGGAGCCAAGAATTGAACAAGAACGTGGTTTTATCCTCGTGTAAGTTTTGAGTTATTTGAATAAAATTATTAATAAATTGCAATTGAATTTAAATTATTTATACTTTCAGTGATCAATTGGATGAAATACGACGGTGGTTGTTATTTGTATTATTAGAGCGATATAGACGTGCAATAGAAAGCATAGCATTTCCAGCACCACAAGGATTTACATCGTTTTTCACGTACCTTGGATATAGGACTTTAAAATATTCAATGTTTTTACAGTATGTACAACGATCAGTTTTTGAATTACAAGTCGATGTCAGTAAAATTATCATGGCTGGTACACGTATTTCTTTAAATTCTTTAAATTTCTCTAAACTGTATGTCATTTTCGTTTTATATTTACTTTATCTTTTTCTACAGATATTAGTGATACAAAAGAAAATGTTATACGTAAACTAACTTTACTGTCTTTGTTACCGAGATCGCGAGCTAAAAGACTTCTAAACCAATGGTTGCACCCTGTAAGTTTCATGCTACGAGCTCGTGAACACGCTGCTAATATTTTGTCTGGTGAAGTGTGTCAAAATCGTGGTAGAACGTTACAGCAAAAAAATCATCACAATGGTAAAAATAATATTGAATAAATTATAGAAGCAGCATAATATAATATCTCATACAAAAAATTATGTGCAGGTTTAGCAGCATTTCCATCTGCAGATCGTTTATCTCCATTAGACACATTCCTTAATCTGCTTACAGCAAAAGGTATGTTAAAATGAATAATTTTGTAACTGGTTGTAATCATAATTTTCATGTTTCAGCTAGTTTAGCCGAATTAGATTTTGGTTTACTTATAGAAGCTACAGTAACATCTACAGAAGATTTTTTGTAGGTAAATATATTTCAGTTGATTTTTAATTAAACAAGACTACTACTACAGGTATTCTTACATGTGTTTGTAATCAAAACAATAGTGCAAATAATCCATAAAGTATGCAAAGTGCCATTAATATTTCTCAAGTATTTGCTACTTATAAATGTAACTTTAATCATATTTTATATATTTTCACGCATTCCTCTTTTTTTAATTGTCTATGCACAGTAAATTCGACATGAAAAAAGATAAATATAATTTACTTTATAATTTATTACAACTGATCATTAGATGTATGAAAATCATACTTTACAATTAAAGTTTTGGTCATTTAGTGTTACTTAGGAACTGGTTAACTATTAATATTACAATTTAATATATGTTTCACAACAACTATATGTATTCATGTTTGGACTACTTAAGGTTTTGTGTTATGTCGTTATAATTTTAAATTAATATTGTTAATCTATTCATAATCAAAAAATTATGTGATGTTATGTACTTATATTAATTTTTATAAGTTTGTATACAGTGTACGAATATTATGCAACTTTATTATATTTTGTTATAATTAGTTTAGAAGAGAATTATTAACTTTTTATGTAAATTATACAGATTTTTATGTATATATGTTAATTTATTAAAACAAAAACTTAAACATTCTACTAATTATAAGTTTTGTTTTGTGTAATGATTAATGTTAATAGTATAATATTAATTTAGAATTTTTAATATGCTTTATATAAATGCAAAATATATTGTTAATGAAATTGCATATAAAAAGATATGTACAAATATGCTACAGTATTAATCATTTTTTGTGTACAAGTAAATATAAACGCTTAAGAAATAATTTCGTATATTCGTATATTCTTATATCTTATAAGCAGTACTAATTTTTGAATATCGGATCATATTTGTAATAAATTATGAGCTTTTTATACATATATCTGTAGAAATTTTCAACTCGCACAATGTTGGTCAATGAATGTGTGCGCACATGTGATTAGACAAGGACACACAAAGAGATTTTATGCAGCGTTCTCTTTCTATTTCTATATTACGTTCATATATTTACGTACACTCTAACATATGGTTCACATATTCTATTTTTATATCTCTGTGAAATAAACAAACGTTACAAGAAATATTAAATTATGCAATACAGTCTGATTTGTTTTTTAAAAAAACATTCCTGCATTCAAAAGTATTTTTGACCTTCTATATTCGTAATTTGGAAATACAGCTTAACAATTCTGTCAAATTTATTGAATGCCAATTGGTTAAATACCCTGGTCCGAAAGAAAGCACCAATTCCTCTGAACCAATAGTGACGAATATATGCCGCACAGATATAAATGGAAAGCGGCATTTTTGTTCATTAAAGTATTATTCGTTCAACAGAAGATCATACTCAATTTGCGCAACGCGACTAACTTCACTAAGTTTCCCACCGCTTGGTGTTGCCTCACTATCGTGCGTTTTCTATTTTGGTCGTCATGTACAAGGTGGACAAAGTATATGGACAGCAGAAAAAGACATCAGACGTGACCAAATTTAGAAACTTGTTAAGTTTAGAATTTGAACATTTAAAAACTTGTGAGTTTGAGAATTAAAAAATTTGAATATCTGAATATTTGAGAAGTTAAAAATTTGAGAATTTGGGAATTTGAGAATTTGGAAATTTATGTCGCTGAGTATATATGCTTGGTATTAGGAATGTCATAAGTGCGCATGTGGGTTACTTTTGCGCACAAAGCTGACGTGCGCAGAACGATTGAAAACTCGTCATATGATGAGTATGATCTCTTGTTGAACAGAGTATAGTTTCCCCTCTTCCTCCACCTGTAAGTACTACATACACACATTCGTACTAGCAGAATAACATCGTCAGCGGCCAGCCATTGTCGTGAGATGTGAAGATTTTTTCGTGATAGATTGAGTTTAAAAACTGAGCAATTATAACATATTAAAATTACATTGTTCACGCTGAGATGCATACGATTCCGGAGTTAGGTACGAGTGTACCGGCTTTTCTTGCCAAACTTTGGAAGCTGGTAGAAGATCCTGAAACCGACGACCTTATTTGTTGGTCACCCGTAAGTACTTTTATTTTGTTATTTACCTATAGGTTTTTAATTTTACCATACAAAACGCCGATGATTCAAATATGTTCCTTCAATAATTGTTTCCATTACGATGATAACTCATTCGTAATACTCACGTTGTGCAAGCGAATACATCAAACGTTAGCTAAACGTTGACCTCCGTAGTATACATTTTTACATACACAACCTATATTTTGCATGTACTCGACGTTGCTGTAATTTATTCCGTGCTTACTTGTATCATTATATGTAATGCATTATTTTAATGAATCATGTATTTTTTTGTCAAATATTAGGAGTCTACTTTGTACGCGTTATTTTAATAATAATCACGAGTTTCTGTGATATTATAATATATTGAACAAAGTATTATTTTAACGAATATTTATAATATGTTTTTATATTACTTCTATGCATTTTGAAGTATATATATAAATTTTTAATAAGAGTTCTTAAAAATGAAAACAAATGATAACACATATTAAACATTGTAAAGTTGTTTAAGATTGGGATAAACCATTAATTTTATTCTAGGTATTGATAAATGCTACAAAAATTAATGTGATTATTCTGCATATTCATTCCTTTAGGTGTTCAATTAATTTTACTAATTATAAAACATTGTCATTTTTGAATTTCCAATAGAAATGTTTTACTATCTATAATAAATGGAGTTTTTATGAAAGTTAATATTATTATATTATAATATGTTAATTACATTCAAAGTATTTATTATCTGATACAACATGTTTTTATCATGAAAGGTTCATAAGGACATATTGATACATAAAATTATGCATTTATTAATTTTAGAATGGAAGAAGTTTTTTTATTCGAAATCAGGCACAGTTTGCCAGGGAATTATTACCACATTATTATAAACACAATAATATGGCCAGTTTCGTTCGTCAATTAAATATGTGTAAGTAATAATGTATAAACTTTAACATTCAATTAATTAATATAATGTAATTGCATGTGTTACTACATATAACATACTTATGTGTTGCAGATGGTTTTCATAAGAAAGTTTCTGTTGAATTGGGAGGTTTAAAATGCGATAGAGATGAGATGGAGTTTGCACATCAATTCTTTTGTAAAGGACATCCATATCTTGTAGAACATATTAAAAGAAAAGTAAGTAAAAATTTTATAAGAATTAAACATATCTATGCAAGCGACTTACAATTGTTTAATTTGCTTAGATTGCATCAAGTAAAGGACAAGATCCAACTCTTACTCCCATCAAACCAGAATTAATGAATAAGATGCTAACTGAAGTAAGAAGTATGAGAGGTCGTCAGGAACATTTAGATTCAAGACTTGGAGCTATGAAAAGAGAGAATGAAGCATTATGGAGAGAGCTAGCAATGCTTAGACAGAAGCATCTTAAACAACAACAGATTGTTAACAAGCTAATACATTTCCTAGTTACTTTAGTTCAGCCTTCTAGAAGTGGTGGTCTCTCGGTTAAAAGAAGATATCCATTAATGATTGATGATTCTAACCGCCAACGAAACAAACAAGCTAAAATATCAAAAGTACTAATTTTACATTTTACAAAGTGGTTTCTAAATACAAACTTTTGTTATGAACAAAATACATTTCATTTCTAGCCGGAAGCATCGCCTGCTGGTCCCGTAATTCATGAGCTTGATGCATCAGAACCTGATTTAGATTCAGAGTATATTGTTGCAGAGTATGTTGGTTTTTAAATTGTATATTACCATTTGTATATTTGAGGGGAAAATTGTGTATAATAAGTATTTTTCTATATATTTAGGATGTTAGAAGGACATTCAAATCCATCGATTGAAAGTCCAGAACATAACAATACATCAATAATGGAAGACAACCATATAGAAACTGTACATTTGGTTGATAATTCTGTTCACCTACAAGATAATATGCGATTAATTAATCCACAAGAAATAGATGCAAAAAAGAAACGTGGAAATAAGGGTAAAAAGAAGTAAGTTCAAGTAAATTATCATAACACAACCTTTATTGCAGATTTACTAATTTAAACAAAATATATATACAGCTAGTTCATGTACAATCTTTCCATTTTGGAATGATAAAGCGGAGTTTTGCATGACAAAAACAACGAAATTTGAACACTCAATTATTTTACAAAAAAATACTTTTGTGTTTTCATTTTGCTTCTTTCACTCTGGCTAGGATAGCGTTAAAAAGAAAAAAATTATAACATACTTCTTTACACATTCCAATTATTCCCCATGCATGGAATGTAATAAATAATTAATTTAATGTGATTAAAGTTTAACTCTATTTACGCTTTAATGAAAAAAATACAGGGGCATAAATTTGTATCTTTTAAATTGTGTCATATTAAAGTATCTTCACCTATTTCATATCAGTGCTAAAAGTAAATTGCACGTACATATATCATAATATGATGAGCTACCTATTCAGCAAACGGAATTTTTTCATATTTTTTAATATAAATTCGTTCTCAGTGATACTCATATCATTGCAATTTAAATATTACCAGGAGGAAAAACAAGGTGCCTGTCAAAATTTTGATCCCATCAACGGAGAATGGAGAGGAACCGAGGTTAACATTTTTCTCTTGTCGTCATTTGGTGTTGGTGTTCATACTTCTTTAAAGATTATTTTATACAGTATCGCAATTTTGCTTGGTTTCATTTTTTTGCATGAACATTCGGCAATATTGCGATAACTATATCTTTTTTTAGATGCATTTTTCATTTGAACAGTTATTATTAAGATGACTTTCTCCTATTCTGCCCATCTTTCCAACTATCTGTAGTAGTTGCTTTTGAAATTTTTATGTTAATTGTAATTCTGCTGTATTCAGATAGTTTCTAGAAGAAAGTTAAAGTATTGAAAAAGTCGTTCATGTAACTTGTTACTTTCATGAGAGAAGTTTCGTTAATCCTTGGTTAAATTATTCATATTTATTTTAAACACTACTTTTCGTACAATCTTTTCATTCGTTCGTTCATTTCACATTAGCCAACATTATTATTTTACAATTTATGTTTCACTTATGCCTCTGAGTACATTTATTGATATATATTCATTGTTAATATAGTTGAACTGTTTTAATCAAAATATATTACAAAGTTCATTTATATTTCTCATATAGATTAAAACGAACATGCATGAAATATTAATTTATTGCATAAAATTCGTACATCTACTTCTTATATTGTAGAGTTTAGTTACAAGATATATTTTATAAATACTTTAAAATTTATTCCATGCATGATTATTGCTTTTTACATGGTGCTTGTAATGAATTTATATTTGTTGCCTATTCTGTAAATAGCGTCTATGACCATCAAACTAAATTGACCGTTAAAAAGTTAAAATGTGTTCAGGTTTAGAAACAATGACGCGAACAGTGAAATATAAAAAAAGGAATATGCTTGTAATGAATATCTTTGATAAATAATGTTACTATTAACATTAAGTTTTGTCAGAGCAAACTTAGAAATGACTACTTATTTAATTGATATTTCATTTCATAAGTATAAAAGTACTTGTTACTCTTTAACTTTCTTAAGTTTTATCCATATGTATTTTACACATGTGCATAATCCCACTATATTTTCTTTTTCAATTTTTTGCTTGCTTATAAAAATTTGTATTATTACATGTTCCAAATTGGTTAACGTTATAACAAGAATAATTTCACTATATATTTAAAGGCATGTTCATGTATAGTGCTTTAAATTTATCTATGTATGCTCTTGCAATACTTCCATCGATCAAAATCGTAGTGAAGAATGTGGTTAAAAAAGAGATTATGGCACAGCAATGATCTAACTCAAGATAACGAAGATTGGCAACTGCTTGTCTCACTTTTTTAGGGAAGAAACACATTTACTTGAAATGCCATTAGAAGATTCTCCAGTGACCATTGCTTTATTGGAAAATAAACCAATTTCTAAACCAGTACCTGTGGCAACAGTGCGTAGCTCAAAACTTGCAGCTATGGCAGCTAATATGAATAAAACAACTGAAGCAGAGCAAGAGCTCGACTTAGAAACTTCTGCGGATATGGAGGAAGATGTTCAGGATAGTGATTCTGCTTTGGTGAAATTGGAGGATATTTTAATAGTACCAGAAATCGTCGACGAGGATGTTGTGGACAACGAAAATGTGGAATATAGCAATGAGAACAACAGCAATTCTGGAGTTAATGGGGATGAGAATACCTTGAATCAATTCAATAAAGCAGATGGTAACACTGAACAGGATGCTCAAAAAGATTCAGTTACAAATGATGTTGATAAAAGTATGGAGAAGGAGAATGTCAACTGCAACGGAGCGGGCACAAGCAATTCAAAACATTTATCTTTGAGTTGCGTCGTTCCCTCTGGCATGTCTGATTCTAGTTACAGGTTAGGATCAATGTAAGTTCAATACAAACCATGGGTAGAAAATGTTCAGTACAGCACATTCCACTTATCTGTAGCAGAAATCCTTAATCAGAAAACAGAGGTGGGAATTAACCAATTTCTCTATTTGTATTACAATTTGAGAGATTTTAAGTCAAATCTTAATTAATAGATTGATCATTTTACTAATAATATGTGACATCTTGTTATTAGATCTCTAAATGGTTGCCTTTGATCTAGGAATTTCACGATATTCCATAGAGCCTGAAGAATATGGATCGTTTGGTATACTCTTTTAATATTTTCCAAATTATCACATTAATTTATTAATCTTAACACGAATTTAGAAAGAATTCCAAAAATCTAAATTCAACTTTTCTTGATTTCAGTAAATTTTATTCTGAATGAAAACAACTTTTATAAATGTAAAATACGTTAAATTTGCAATATCTAACGTATTCAAGTGAACAAAATATTGGTATGATTTATTTTCTTCAGAATAATTTTTCTCTGTGATCAATGAAGTTGTAAGTTAAATTTTTGAAACGCGATATGCTATTTTTATCTAATACTCACATATATATTTGATATCGATGATCTTACTGTTATTAGATTCCTTCAGTTACATAATCTCTTAAAAAATTTGGGTACTATTCTTAATATTTAATCTTCACTGATTTCCAAGGTCAATTTGGTTTGAACATTTTGTTCAATATAGAATTTGATTTTTAAAATCGCTTACTGCAACGTTGTCAGTTATCTTGCTAATAGCACACAGTGCTAAGAAAACGATCTCAATCTTGTCAATTTCTCAGATACACTGACTGCATAAATAAGAGTCGTTTAATTAATTTACAATCGGTTTTATATTAAACATATCAATTTATGTAAATTTATGTTTATGTAAATTTATTGTTACATATAGAGTCAATGTAAAGAACGGAAATGGGTTTCCAATTTAAGTGAATGATTCTTTATGATACGTTTAGAACTCCTATTTTTGAATATTTAAGTAATATATACGTTGTTGTATTAAGTCAGTATTTATCTTTGGATATAACAAAAGATTGAGTATGTAAACAATTAATAGGATCAAATACGATAGTAAACTATTTACCTTTTCCATAAGAAACAACGAAAAGTGACAATATAACTGAAACAAATTTGCTACGATTTAAACAAATAGAAAGATTGTACGTTCCAGGATGAATATTGAAAGGACTATTTACTACGTTTTCCATGTTCATCTATAAAATATAGATAAAATTGTGTGGATAAGTTATAGTTTTTTGTACATAATGATCTACTTTGAATAATTGTCTGTAGGGAGGAAATGGATAATCATCTTGAAACAATGCAAACAGAATTGGAAAACCTTCGCGAAATTCTACGAGCTGAAGGATACAGTATCGATGCGAATACACTTCTTGGGGTAAGTGTTATGATAACATTTGTACAAAATTTTGTACTTATTACATAATCGAAAATTTACAGTTATTTGGAGCAGATGATCCAATGTCATTCGGTATGCCTGTTAATCCTGAATTAAATCCACATTCTGAAAAGGAAGAAGATGATCATGTTAATGGTAAGATCTTCTATTATGTAAAACATGCGCGCCTGCGCGTGTTATATTGAAGTGTATATTTCTAACACCCTGAATCTCTATACCTTTTGATTCCTAGTTTTTCCAATCCTAATATCTCTATCTTTTCTCTTGATATCTTAATTATTGCTAAAAGAACTATTTTCTTTTCAGTTGCCGAAAATATCAATGGATCAGCTGGTGGAGAACTTATGGCATACAATCCTGCACAGAACCTATTAGACTTCGACGATGATATTTTTTTGAGTACTACATCTCCTGTAACCAGTACAACAGGCGATACAGCTACAACAAGTCTTTATAATTCGGATCCTCTGGATCTGGAGGATAGCAAAGCTTCGCTTCTCGATTCCTTATCAATTAATGTTAACACTTCATCATAAAGTCTCATTCCTATGGTGAGTTCTACGACCTTATGTTAGATTTAATGACCGACCAATCGTTTTTGCTAAACCAAAAGTATTTACTGCCGTCAAACAGAAAACAAGCTTTTCATAACATTAATGTGCACACTTTCTTTTTGTTATTATATTAAGTAGTCATGGTTCTTGGATTGCGATAAAAATGTATACCTTTCAAGAAGATAATTAGTTGATGTATTATCATTGACGATTTTATTATTTCGTCTGGATTGTCCTTCTCCGAGGTTCAATCTCTTTCCAAAGAAAGGAAATAGTCTTAGGATAGATTTTTTTGCAGGTTCAGATCACTGTTGCCTCCAATGCTTTGGTTTCAGTATGTTTTATTCTCAATGGATCATCACGAGCATGCTCTCTATCTCTGTCTCGGTGTATTTTGATGACCAAATAAGCAACGAGCTTGTAATGTACTGATAAAAGTACCTATATCGAAGGAGAATGCGGTCTCGATATATGCGATCGATCAAATGATCCCGTCCATTTATGGAAGACATAATAACTAAATACTTCCAGGGCGCATAAAATCCTCTGGATTTGCTGCTATAAAGACTGATCAGATTTAATTGCTACAGTATTTCCTTCTTTTTACGAATCAACGTTATTCTGATTCGTATTCTGTTTACAGTATATATGGTGGTGTCTCGTTATATGGCCTTAGACACGATTATTGAAGTAGAAAAATGTGTCGAATGGACCATATAAACGAAACTCCTTTCATACAGCGCTTAATCAATAAACTCCTATTACCGACAGTGTAATTCGGGAATTCTAAATTTTCAAATTTAAAAACTTCAAAATTCATTAATTTGAACGTTTGTGAATGTTGGAAATTTGCAAGTTCAATATTTGAAGATGGAAAACCAATAACATATATGAAGGGATAGGGAGATAATTCTTTTAACGGATCATATAAATGGGTGCCATATAGCGAGACTGCGCTATAGTACAAGTGTCGGTAAAATAATTAAAAAACAAAATGTTATTTATTTATTGATTCGCTTCGCAAATTTATAAATTTGTTGTTTTCTTTTTTAAACGAATATTGCTAAAACGCTGATCGAAGATTGTTAAAAAAGTATCGCTTGTTATTTGTAATTTTTGACGATCTCATTATGTATTTACCTGGGATTTGAGTATTCTCTCTTTACTCAAATTTCATCTACGTAAATAATTTTTTAAAAAGTATATACGAAATTCGTATTTTTTGTATTAAATTCTTCTGAAAACGAAGAATCATTGTATATGGATATTTAATACAATTAAATTTCCATTAAAACCTCCGGTGTTCTTGTAGATCAAGATATTGTACAGAAATAAGGAAGAAATGCCAGAACAATAATTTTATATTTTTTATGATAAAAGTGAATCTGTACGCTTGACGTTCTTTTAAAACGATAAACGATATTTGTATATCTGTAAATATCGACTCATTGTACAAAAAGCAATTATTTACTTTTCTCTTTTATTTGTAAATATATACCAAAGTTGTCGCAATATTGTAATAACTTATAAAATTTACGTTAAATCCTCTACGACTGTCTTAAATATAAATATTTCATCATTTTGATTTTATAGAAAAATTGTGTAATTTTATTCTAGTACACAATGTATCACGTATTTTGTTTTCTATGTTAGAAAATGTATATTTGAAACAGTTTGTTTCCTACAGAAGTTCTGAACTATTGAAAAGAACTTCCATTCGTTTATTTTATTCTGAAAACCATTAAATTTAAAAATGATTATATTTATACAAACGCCTCAAATGAATGGTTCCAAAATAAATATATACAAATTATTTCATTCTTTTTATATTACTGGTCACCTGAATGTACAGTGATTGTATGCATAAATAGATATAAGTTTCTTATTTATTAATTACTTTGTTTGATCTACAAGCTATAATATAAAATTTAATGCCGACTATCAAAAAGTACGAATATATATATATTTTGTTAAAATCAAAGTATCAACAGTTGATTTGATCATTAAAAAATTATCATAAAATTATATCATTTTTCATTGATGCAATTAATATGCCATATTTTAATCGTATTATACAGAACAATTTTTTGTATATTTACAAAATATAATTATGCACAGATCTTTTATTTTTGAACTAACAATATGAGTTTTTGATTGCCTTTATTAATTTGTATTTAATTTAACAAAAATATTCTTTATCAAACTAATCTACTGAAAACAAAGTACAAATTAGCTATAATTTAGAATGAACTTAGGAAAATCTGTAGAGAAGGATCATTACTTTGCCATTGAGGTATTACACTTTTTCAATATCTACCATACAAGTAAAAATGACTACGTTAACATCTATCAGAATAGGTGTTTGGATAAGAAGAGTCATAAATATATATTAGCAAATATATATGTATATATAATTGTTTTTTCATTTTAGCCTTGGAGGAAAGACTGCTGGATTTATAATTACCTCGTTGGTAATGTCTACGTTTTAATTAGCGGTATGATGCTATGAACCCTGTGAAAAAGATTTAGTATATGGAAAGGGAAAATGAGTTAAGGTGTGCACAGAGGTTTACTTAAAATTCCTTGAAGAGGAAGGTTACAACGTAATGAACCAAACGTGTTATCTAGATTGGAAGAGACATTTATCTTCACATTCATTAAGAAGTACGTGCTGAACGTATTCCAGGCTCTTGTAAGAGTAGTTTTAGTGAAAACGTATCCAGTAAAGTCTTGCTATGTGGCTCTGAACGAGATTGTAGGAGCGAAAGATGTTATAAAAAAGGATAATGAAACAAAACTTATTTCGTACAATACTTGACTTTTAAGGCCCTATCGCCAAACATTTGTAAATTTGAAGTGTCTCGAAATCCATATGAGGAGTAACTTGCTCAATGGGCCAAATAAATGAGAGCCAGATAATAAGACTGAACTGTAATATACATAGAGAGAGGAATGATTTTTTGATACGTTTTCATTACTTTGTATATAATCACGCACGATTGCCGCATCAATAAAGAGAGACGATGGATGTTTCGTAAAAACATTAAATCACCTAAAAAATAACGATTTTTTACATGATGTGTGTAAAGCACAGTATTTATTAAAGTATAAATCAATAATATGATGCGACGCGTACAAGAAAATACATAAATATATATGTAAATATACATACAGAACAGCGTGTTAAGGATAAGAAATTTGTTTAATGTTTCTCATTGTATTTTTCGTAATAATTTTTTTCGCTGTGGTATAAGGTTAAACGAAGACAAAAAGATCATAGTACAAACTAAGATTTCAGTGTCCTTTGTCAAGGACTATCACTGCCTTTGTGTTACATAAAACATTTTCCTATAATGGGTAATTTCTTATTTAATTTTACGTAGTTATATCTTGGTATTTTAATATCATCGCTCAACAAACTCCTTTAATGAATATCATAAACATGAACCAAAAGTTAACTAAAAGGACGTAATTAATGGAAAAGTTAAGCGACGATTTTAGATTTTATAGTGGGTGTTTAAAGTATTTATATAATTCAAATATTTATCTTTAAATTTAATATGTAAATGCTTCTGGTTTGTAAAAAAGAATGGATTAATATTATTTTTATTTTAATCTTAAGATAAAAGTTATGTGTTTCTTTAATTAATTATTTTTTTGCAGTAGATAGTTTAAGAGATAAAAATATCAGTTCTGATCACGCGTTAAACACTGGAATCTTAGTCTTGAACCTTTGGCAAATTGGCAATTTGAGTTTGTGTACGTCAGAAGGTAATATAATCAGAATGGTACATTGTGTCTTTGTCACGTTAAACTGTTATTTTAATTTAGTAATAAGTAGATTCTTTTTATATTCATTTGCCAAGACAATGTATTACATTCATAGAAAACTTAGTATACGTTATACAATTCCATATACAGTGAAGTGTCAACCATACAGTTCATATATAATTTACTTTCTTTTTCCATTTTGAAATTAATTTCAACACACTTAATAGTTTCATAGATTTAACCAACTTATATTTATATTACTTATCTCTGTATTAACATTAATTTTATTGCCTAACTACTAAGTGTCTATCATTAATTTAAAGCATAGAATGTAAAGATTTTAGAAAACTTTTTTGTCTTGAATGTTTATTGTAACAAATTGTTATTGGGCCTTCTATGGACTATCTTTTCAGGGAATATTGAAAAATAACAATTGATAAAATTACTTCCTTGTATAACTTAATTATAAAATTAATTAAATGTTTCAAATTCGTAGTTTCATAATGAATATATTGGTCATATCTAGTTTTTTACTTACTCATAGAAGACCAAATCACAAGTTAGATTGCAACAAAATCAAAATAATGTATCTTGTACAAAAAAAAGTATAGTTGATACTACACTGCTTGTAGGTATCAGATTTTGTGATACATTAAGAATTTTGTACAAAAATGATTCGAATTAAGTTCGAGCGAATAATGAATGAACAAGAATTCTCGATCACTGATTGTAAATTGCGTGTTTTGCTACTAATTATAAAATAGCACTTATAAAAAAATTAGAAGATAAAGCGTAAAATATATTTGAAGAAGAATACTGAAAGAAGGTCCACTACCTTCATTAATTTACATCTATCTTAAAAATTTGAAACCCATATCTTATTTTACCACATTAAAAAGAGAAATTGACATCATTCTGTCAAAATACATAATAATATCTTTAAAAAGTACGGGCTTTGTGAAGACTACATTATTCGATACAAATAGATTTTTAACTATCATTAAAAGTACTGTTAAATTTGTTTGTTTTTGAATAAAATTTAGATCATTGTTTATATAATCTTATTACATATCCTACTTTAAGTTGTCTATCCTTACACAAATATGTACATCACAAATAAATATTTGATAGTGATACATAATTCGAGAATATTATACTTTTGAAAGAAAATTAATGAAATATGTAATCTGTTTTAATATCTTCAGTAATTTATCAAAAGGAATATTTAGTTTTAAATGATATTATTATTTAGCTATAATATATTTTATAAGTTTTCGTACAACACATCTCACATTATGAATGAAAAAAAAACTTAAGTTATATTTATTTTATTTTACGTTTCTCTAATAATGGCAGTATTTTGACAAAAATACTCTGATACGAATTTTAATGGTACAACTAACATAACATTTCGTACTTTATGCTTGGAATTAATCCGTGTACAAAAGTTTGAATAGTGTTTTCATTATTTTTAATTTTAACTATTTTCTATAAAAAATAATTTATGTTCAATTTTTTAACTTAATTTGAAAATTTTCATAAATTTTTAATTTTCATTTTTGCTATTAACTATATTGTAAATGTCAAATGTAGAGATAATCTTTAATTACATATAGAATTTTACAATATGAATCATTGTATTGTAACGTAGCGTAGAATAAAGTTTGTAAAGTATTTAATAATAGTTTAAAAACTGATTAAAAATTGTTTATTTTTTAAATTATATATTGGCTTATTTATTGCACTTGCTATAAATCACATTGTTGCTGTATGTTTTACAAACATACTTGTTTAATTATCTCCGATTCTTTCTAACAATTGCATAAGCAAAAGATCACAACTGTTCTCAGATATCTAATATAATACAAAGTGTGATTACTTTAGACTTCTACTGTATAGTACACACAGTTATAAGCATTTCTACATAGTTGCTTTAAGATTTGTATAATTTGTGAACGATATTCAATATCGTTACATTAAAAATTTTATCAAAGTTATTTGCTCTGTGCTCGATTTTTTCATAATCTTACAAATATGATAAATTCACTTGTCATTACACGCAGATTTTCACGAAACTCTACAATTGTTTTAGGAAAGGAGATATAAAGAAATCACTATCGTGTCTTTTCTCCTATTAAATTAAATCTTATAAACGTAATGTATGTACAAATGACTTCTAAAATAATACTTTAGCTCTCCCTTACCCTGTCCTTAAAATGCGAAAGGTAGTATTGAAGTTGTCTCTATCGTAAAGAAGGTAAAGGCGGTGCAGGTGGTGGAGGTAGTTCATGTTCTGAAGAGACGATATCATCTATATGTCTGATCCAGTCAACATATAAATGTGTTAAACTTTCGAGTCCTGCCACTGACATTCCTCGACAATAACGTGTATCAAGATAATGAAGACTTTTGCAATACAATTTAATAGCATCAAGAGTGTGATCTGTCAGTTGGGAACATCCCTGTAAAGAATATGTATTAATATAAATTTTACTACAATTATTAGTTCTTTAATCATAAAAATACCTGTATAATAAGCCGTTTCAATCTGTGTAGCCTTTGTGCAAGATACGATATTCCAATATCTGATATGTTGTGACACTGATTTAAATTTAAATCTTCAATTGCTGGATTGTTTTTAGATAAGAAATCTAATCCCACGTGTGTTATCTGTATAAAAAATGTGATATAAAATAAAGATAAATACTCTTAACTTTAACGAATAGTTGAATCAGGTTTATACCTACTTGTTGGCACTGACTTAAATTTAAGATTCTCAGTTCCGGAAAAGCAAATGCATGTTTTAAACTAAGATCTGTAATTCTATTGCATCCAGAAAGATCAAGCTCTCGGAGACATTTAAGTCTAATCAAAGAAAAACCAGAAAATACGTTTGAATCTACAGGCCTAACAACATTTTCACAGTGCTTCATTACTTCTCGCTTGCGATTAGCATCGCGTACAATTTCTTCTTCGGCTCTTGACCGTAAACTGATTCTTAATCTGGATTCTGTAAATTCCGGTTCATGTACAACCTGAACCGATTCAGCATATTCATTGTTACCAGCATCCATACCCATTAAGCCGGCATCACTGACTTTATCACAATGGCTTATTTTTAATGTTTGCAAATGTACAAGCTCCTTGAATATCATCTATAAAAAATAAACTTACTTTTATATGCATGAGCATCATCGCTGGTATAAAAATTTATGATTTACAGCGACTCTCTTAAGCTTTAGTAATTCCTGAAAGTTCAGGAAAATAATCAATGACATCGCATAAAAATTACTGTCTTTTTCTAATTGCGATCAAATTTCTTTTATATAAGATATATTAATGACACCCAAGCAAAGAGTAATGGTATCCTCACTCACCTGAATTGTTTTATTGGTGACACCACTAAAGCAATAATTAAGTTCAAGTAATTTTAAATTTGGGAAACACTTAGATATACATTCAATAGATTCTTCATGAAGATTTAATGCATTTGCTGAAAACATTTGTAATGTTTTTTTCTGTATAGTCTTTTCCAATGCATCAAATTTAACATTTTCAGAGCCATTATTTGCCTCTGTATCAATTACCCTATCTAGAGTATCTTCATCATTTGAATTATAACAAATTCCATAAGTAATGCAGTTTCCAGTAAGCAATTCATTTTCTGATATGTCAAGTTCTTTTAAATTTTTCAGTAATCGGATATACATCACACCACAGTCGGTTACCGCGCGACATCTTTTTATGCGGAGTGTTTCTAATTTTGTCAAATTATTACAGATATGAAGTAGACTAGCATCCGTGATACGCACACAAAAACTAATGTCAAGAACTTTTAAGTAAGTCTGATGCAGAGTCAGTCCTTTGATTCCTTGAACAGTTAATTGATAACAACCTTGAAGCATTAAGGATTCAAGCTTTAAATCTTCCAAAGCAGATAAAGTAGCCAATGCAGTTCCATCGATTAATGTGTACCCAAAATTTAAGCTTTGTAATTTGTATGCCTGTTGTCTGATATAATGTAACACATTTAAAAACGTTAGAACTGATTGTGATGCATCAGGTAACATGTTTTGGGGGTAAAATTTTTTATACAATCCACAATGGAAAGATATTTGACATCCCATGAGACTTAAAGATTCTATATTTGGACAGGTAGCAACAAGTCTGTTAAAGAGAGCATCGCTCAAATAGCGATTATATCCAAGACTAAGCTCTTGAAGATTTTTAAACGTTTCTGAAAGTTCTTTTACATCATTTTCATCCTCTAAAAGTCTGCCAGACATCAGACATTCTCGACAAGCATTTATATGTAATATTTTTAAAGAAGTGCAGCATTTAAATATTTCTACGAGTGCCTTTTCACTTAAATCACAACACAACTGAAAATGAATATATATATAAATTAAGAAGCATAAAAATATGATAATGTAACTTTTTATTGATGATAAAAATTAAGTATACCAATACAAGACTTTTCATAGTGGGTCCATACTGGTCCCAAATCGGCATATTTCTTTTGAGTTCCACTTCTTTAAAAACAAAGTGATAGAATGGTCGTGTAGAAGACTGCAATATCTCTATCACTTGGTTCAAATTATCTGTACATGGTCGCCCCAGTACTAATACTTCTTGATCCACAAACTTCATTGCAAGAGATGCTTCACGCCATGCATGATTGACTAGTCCTGCTGACATCCGATCTGACGTAGATAGATATGATAATATGTGTATAATTACCTACACACAAAATACATTATATAATTAATGAATTCTTGTTTTCCAAAATATTTCTGACAAAAACAAATAGTATTTTTGTTATCACTCTCTTCCTTTAATGATCTATGTCCATGAATTTGGCAAATCATAAATACATTAACTTTTTGTAAAAAAAATTTGTAAAACATTTAAGATTACCACACATTTATTTATTTTAAGCAAATATTTGTGTACAAACAAAAGTACAAGCAAACTACTGTAAAATTAACAAAAAACTAGTTAGATATGAAGAATAATAACGAAAAAAATCTCACATCTATCGGCAATTGAAAGCTGTCAGTTTCTGTCATGTTACTTGTACGATCTTTGTTGTCAAACGTTAACGCCATACTACGACTATAATAAAATAGCGTAGCAGAATCTTATTTTATAGAATGTTATAATTGTAGTTATTGTAAGTTGGGAATTTAAATTCGTGGATTCACTTAAAATGTCCAATCTATGATCGGACCATTGTTCAAGTAGGTTACGACTGTTTCTACGATAGTCACGTGCTTTATGCGCATACTAAAATTACGCCGCAGATATAAATAACATTTTTAAATTATTGTCTAATTCATCGTGCAAATTAAAATATTCATATAAATATTTCTTATTACTAATTAAATTTCTTTCTTTATCACTTGTTCCTTCGTTTAATCCCATCATATTCTGATATTTCACAAGGAATCAAACGTGTTATTAATTTCTACTGATAAATATATCATATCACATTTTATCAACAATGAGATAAAAAAATATGCATCACTTTCCACAAGACGTGTTTATTACATAATTGTACAAACATAACGATACTTTTGTTACATCAGAGACGACAGATCTACTGATCAGCTGACCCATCAAAACAAGTCGCTAAAATGGATTTAATGGCTTATGTACCACACTTTTCAGAAGCGCCAAGTGCAGAGGTGAACTATTGTTAATAATTGATAACAAAACTAACTTTAAATATCTATAGTAAAAAAGAGAAACACGTATACGTGTGTTATATCGAGATGAATGGCCCTAAATGCTAAATTCCAAGTTTAAATAACGCCGATTTGCAAATAGAAAATGGCAGAATATTAATCGATTTTTATATCGTACAGCGTGTGCCAGTGATCCAGCACAAGTGTAGGCAGCCAGTACAACCGGATGAGTTAATGGATCAAATAAAAGGGGATTCACTTTGGTCAAAGTTGCAACGTTGGTTTTTGAGGCAACGAATTGTACATCCAAAGCATCCCCTGTCGCGTTTGTGTTTGAAAAGTACAACTGCGGTAAATTATGAAATTTCTAGACATTTGAAATCCCACCCCTACATGATACATCCTTTCAGTTCGTTCAGGTCAATTTTAACTTTTATTGAATGTTATTTTGTATGAAAAATGAATTCTCAGAATTGTTAGCCATTCGTAATTTTCGTTTACTCTTCACAGAATCGTCTGGGAATCCTTCATGACTGTGTTCACGTATATCGCCCTTTTGATCACTCCATACTCCATCACGTTCTATTTCGAGAAATACAGACAGTGGCATGCGCCTACCGACACGATGAACATAATATTTGTATGCGACATTATAATGTGGTTCTTCACGGGTTACTACGACTATGGAACAAAAGTTGTAGTTCTTGATCCTAGAATAGTAACACGGTAATTTGATCACCAATACTAATTACGTGGCTATCGCATGTTTAAGATATAGCGAAGTCTCGTTATATGGCTTTCGATGAAGTCGTAACAGTGATTGATTATGAAAGCTCTACCGGTAACAGTTTGCTGCCGAAATATTTAAAATTTCTTGCTGTTGCAGAAAATATTTAAGAAGGTTCTTCGTGGTAGATATTCTGACCGTATTACCCATAGGAGTATTTAATGTTCTCCTACCCAGCGCAGTATGGTATTGTTCCACGTTCAACATGATGAAGATCCTGCGTGTCCGTAATATCATCGTTTATTTTCGTCGGCTTCACGACGTTAGTTCACTACGATTATAATCGAAAATTAGATAAGAGCAAATGTTAGAAAAAGAGAATACAAGATGGAAGTCTTACGAATTGCAATAACCTCGTGATTTCAGGTGTACAGAATAAGCTTCCAGGTATATAAAATTCTAGAAACGGCTATAGTTATTACAATAGGCATTCATTGGGCCGCTTGTATGGAATATTATGTCCCTCTTTCTGTCGAAAAGTTAGGCACGCTAAGTGATAAGTAAGTTGACTATAATTCTTGTAGAAACTTGTTGTTTCGATAGCAACTTCATTTGATATGTTTATTATTCAGCTCCTGGATTAGATCGAAGTATTTTATACAGAAAACAACGACGGTGAGGAAGTACCTGCTATGCCTGAACCGTGCAATTATCTCATTGGTTCGTTCTTCTCATTATTCGACCATGCAAACGACGGAAGACATTATATTGAACATGATATTAACAGTTCTAGGATTCATTGGCATTATATATTTATTAAGTAAATACTTGTTTCACATTAGAGAATAAGAATTAAACTATAGATTCTTAGACATGATTCTAAGATATTTAACTAACGAATAACGTTTCGTAGCGCAATTCTTTCAACTACTGACAACATTTCATATAACTATCAAGCGTCATCTGAAGATAATGCAACAGTTGCAGGAATACATGCGATACAAGGAGTTGCCATATTCTTTGCAACGTCGTTTGTTAATATTTTACCACTATCGTAACAAGAGAGGCTTCGAGAGGGACAAAAAGATTATTAACGAAGTTTCACCTTATTTGCGAGAGGTTTAACAATTCATAATTGTTTTTTTTATCGACTACTATTTAATATATTCCACGAGGGCTGTAATATAACGCAAACGACAGTAAAAGTGTTAACTCAAGAGAAATGATCATCACTGTTCACCATTAACAATTTAACGATTACTATTTTTGTCGTATATATACACAATAATACATCTAGATTCTAATCAGACATTCTAACAAGAAAAACAATTCTTCCTCCAGGAACTGATTCTACATAATTCCTTGAGACTGATTGCCAGCGTGAAACTATTTGATCATTTACCGAAATCTGTGATTGCACACTTAACCAGCGCATTGCGTTCCGAGATTTACATGCCCGGCGACGAAATCGTTAAAGCTGGCACGCGTGGCGAGGCTTTGTACTTTATTTCTTCCGGTACCGTGGCAGTCTACAACTCTACAGGCAAAGAAGTAACATAGATATTATTATTCTCGGCAAACCTCATCGACCGATTTCCTGTTTCTCAATCGTTGTGTTCCTTAAATGAAATTCGAAAGGTTTGTCACTTGGAGGACGGTACTTACTTCGGTGAAATCGCCCTGGTGATGGAAAGCGAGCACAGAATCGCCACAATTATCGCGGTGGAAACCTGCGAAATCTGCTTATTGCATCGAGATGACTTCCGTCGATTCATAGCGCCGTTTCCGGATCTACTCAATCGTTTGCAAAACGTGGCCTTTGAACATCTGAAGCACACCCTTACTCTTGACGAAGCGTCGAATCTAGAAACGTCCGTCATGCCACAATATATTAACATAAGCAGCATCAGGACCAAGCGACATATAACTCGGAGTAAAATGTGATGACAAACAACTTCATTCTATTCGTTAAGCGTTAAAGTTTAATTTTACAACTTTATGTTGCGTTGTTGAATTTTAATAAACGTTATTGAGATTTTTCAGAATAAGCATGTATTTTGTAAAATAAATCTTGATCTACCTTGAAGAACCTTGATAAATCTTAATCACTTGCATAATCTAACAACGGTAATAACTCCTTCGTCTATACGGATTCTTATAAGACTGCTGGTAAACCGACATGAGTCTCCAATGTTCCGGATAATCAGCGTCCCTGCACCCGTTCACGATACTGAACGGAGGCGCCAAGGTATCTATACAAAACGACCTCTTAGCAAAAGGAGTTCTCGGTCTTGGTATCACAATTTTACCATCATTCCTCTTCTGACCATCTCCACTTTTCTCCAATCCCAACGCCAATCCCACAGCTGACCTAATCAACCTAGGATCGTCCTTGTTCTTCGACTCGCAAGCTGAGCACTTCCTGAAAGATCTCCTCGAATGCGGTTCGCCTTCATTCTTCTTAGAAATATGCATTCCATCCAGACCTTTGCACAGACACTCGCAACAACATTTCCTCTTCTGATCTTCTACGTGTTCATTCCTAGCAGGTTTTATTAGGTCGCGTTCAGCTCTGCAACAGCCAGAACCATCCTCGTTTTTCGTAGTCCTAGGACGAAGGGTGTCTGTGGTGCTGTTAGACGCGTGTTCTACCAGAGAGAAGATGGCTGGAGCCAGACCACCTTCCGAGCCGTCGATATGAGTGGGCCTAGATGGTTCGTAGACAGGATCCACCGGAGTCTCCCAGCAGATCGCGAGATCCATCTTGGTCTTGGGCTCCTTGCAGCCTAGAACTGGTCCATAACGTTTGCTCAACTTCTTACAGTCGTTATTAGATTCCTGCTCGCAACATTCGCAGTATCTTCTTGAAGATAGTCGGCTGCAAGGACCAAGACGCGGGTTCTTGAAGACGGAATCGTGAACCTTGTCGGGAAGAGGCTGATGCTGCAGATTTTCCGCGTGAAGCCTCTTCGCTAGAGCAAACTGATCGTAAGATCGATTAGCTGGTAACGGAGAACTTCTTTCCATCTTCTTTCTACCAATAGGTTCTGGTACGCGTTTCTTCAGAGAGGACACTTTTAAACTTCCGGTAACATAGTTTGGCTGACAACATTCGTGGAACTCGTTGCTCCTCTGAGAGACCAATTTTCCTGGACAGTGAGAACAACACTTTTGAGTTTTCATTTGGATAAATTTTCATGTTCCCTTGATCATTTCGAAGTTTCTCTGGTATCACTCGCATACTGTAGGAATGTCTACCTTCTCAAATCAGAATCAACCAGGATCGTTGTTTGCTTGACGACGGAACAGTTCGATAATGTAGTAGCTCTACATAGCTATACGGAGACAGAACTGTCGGGTTTACTCAGATAATTTCGTGTTTTGTATAGATGACGATGAACTGTCACGTACAGATGAGTCGTTCGTTGTGCCAGAATGAGCGACAGAAATACAAAAAAGATACTTTTTTTAAAACTATTTATAGAAAGTTACATCATATCATGAGCACTACTTATCTTCGTAAACAAGTTTAAAACTTTCAAAAATACCAAATGTCGAATTATACGTAATTGTTATTACGTTACTATATGCAGATATCTCTGAGTCATTTTCATAAATGACAACTTAAAATATACACTAACTAATATATGTTTTACCACACATAAATGCGTTAATTTTATTATCACACTGTACAAAATCAAAGGAACAAGTTTCAAGGAATCTGCAAAGGAGGAAACTTTCTGCTGCAGTTAGCAATTCTCCGTATCGTTACACAATACAATGATGAATAAACTCGCGTGTCTGTGGCAGAATTACAGAGCGTGTTTCGAATCGGGAATCACCATCGTGACGTTGGGAAAATACACTGACTTTGTTTTACCTGATCTACCCAGGATTATAACTTTGAACTGATTTTATTTTCTTCCGAGTATATCAAAAATAATATTTCCCAAGGAAAACGCGCTAATACAGATTTAATCTTGGATTTCGTCCATGTACTTCTATGAACAATACATTACTGCTGTTCGCTGAAACGAAAAGAGAATGCATTTAAACATAATGAAATATCGTTAACTTCTTCGTATTTTAAATATATGTAGCATAAAATTAAATGTAATTAATAAAATATATATTAGTATAGAGTTGTATTTGTTTTAAAATATAAATTTTTAATAAATAATCACAAAGGAATTGAATATTAATAACATTGTTAATATATATTTATATTAATATTTTTATTTAATTGATATCCGATGAGTTCCGTAGACCTATTTTCGACAATGGTAATATTTAACTTACTTAATTATAATGCATAATTTGTTAAAGTTTCAAAAGCCCTAATTCTAATGCTTAAAAGTTTCCAAGTTCCATAATCCCGGTATTATATGTTCCACTGAAATTATATACTGCATTGTTTGATTCATTCAGGGAACAACCGTTACATATTATTTATAGCATATAGCAGTTCTTACAAGGCTTCGTTGGAGTAATGCCATTCCCCTTCCCCTAGTTTAGAAACCTTGACAGAAAGCATTAGAATACGTCTTGAAAGGTGCCCGGGGTTAAGCACATGGCAGTAGTAGCATGCAACTCGAGGACTCTAAATGATTCCTCTCTAATTTTAAGCTACTTATACATTCTATATTACAGCTGGAAAATAAATACAATAAATCGCACGTAAATTTACTTTCAACAAAGAAAAGTCTAAAGTGAAATTGGTATTTCCAGTCTGCGCTGTAACTTCCGTATAAAATGCTGCAATTTCCACGGAATCGTTAAACAGTTCTAAAAATATATGCATGGGTGAAGCCGCATAAAGAAACAAAGTGTTATCGGATAATTAATTAAGGCCATCGGAACCCTTGGCGCAAGTGTATACAGCAACAAGTAAATCCACTATTCCGCGGCAGTCATGACGTTCTCATGACATCACGAGAACGACGTGAATCAGCTAGTTCCCATTTAATGAATGAGAGTTCGCATTCTATAGATTTGCAGCTAGCGAGCAGATCTGTTTCAGTTGAACTCGCTGACAGTTCGGCGCGACTACATTAGCTCGTTCTTGAAGAGAAAGGAGACGTGCACAACGGGTGTATTGCGTTAACATTCAAGAAGGGTAGATAATCCAAACCGCAGACTTTTATTCTTGCAATCAGAATTCGTGTCTGCCTTTATCTTTTTTTTCTTCGTTGTATCGTGGAAGAATCACAAAGTAAGCAGAACAAAAGAAGGCTATACTTCTTCAATAACGTCTGTAAGTGACCATAATCAATCTTTAGAGCTGCAGACTTCCCTTTTATGTATTCAACGTGCCGTCTGTAAAATATTAAAAGTATACATATATATGATACTTCAACGTGCAATAAACTGTGATTCAATGAACTATGGCTGAACCCAAAGATAAGAATGATGAAATTATCTATATGGACGAAGTTAACGATGAAATATCGCATCCCCTTACTCTTAACGGATTGGAGGCAACAATTAGACCACGCTCTGGTTCTATGCTGGAGACAGACAACACGAACAATCCACGACCAACTGCCGGTCCTGAAATTGATGACCTTGAGCCGGACGAGAAACCACCGATTGGGTTTAATCCAGGAGTAGATGATGGGCTTCTACCAACTGGTCCAGAGATTCCAGTTTCAGGCAGTAGAAATCCATTTTTCCCACTGCCACCTGTTCAACCAACACCTGATGTGAATATCTATCAGCACAAAAAGACACTTGCTCAGGGGATGATGGATTTGGCTCTCCTGTCTGCGAATGCAAACCAATTGCGGTATGTTCTACAGACTGATGGTGGTCATCCATATTATTACCCTTCACTAGTGATGATAGCTGCCAGTTTGTTATTGCAAATTGCTGTGGGAATAGGACTGATTTGGAATAGTAGATATAATGTAAAGAACAGAAGTGAAATGTGTAAGGCTGAAAAAGCTAACAACTGGACAGTAATTGGTATATTTCTGGTGACAATTTTGAATGTTTTCATATCATCATTTGGTGTTATTGATCAAGTGTCTATTGTACCTCCATGACCCTAAGGATATCAGTGAAAATAAGTTATGAAATAATGTGTGAACATTTTTAAAATGTCTTGTACATACTTGTAAGTTCAATGTATTTGTTTCATGATTGAAACATGTTATCTTAATTTATATTTTTTTATATTTTTATGAAAATGAAACTTGGATGGTAGAAGGTATTGATTTTAGAATTTCTTTTAACTCCTTAGATAGTTCTTCTTTCTTTTTAGACAGATCTTCCATATCCTTGTTTACGGTGGTAGAAATTTCTGTTAACCAATTTTTCATTTCTATGTTATTATCCTGAATCCTTAATAAACGTGATACACAGGTAGAAGGACAGTTTACAAAAATATTAGAGTCCTTCTTGGAAGATAGATTTTCAAACTTTTCTTGTGTTATATTATGTAATATAGAAATGAATGTTGAAATTTCATTCCAATTTATGTCATCTAAACTGGAAGTCAAAGATTTATTGTGTTCTTCAACTACGGTTACCTGCAATTTTTATTATCATCATTGTATTACCATTCCTAATATATGATATATAAGCATAAAATGAAACTTTTATTTACCATCCATTCAAAAAATATGTGTTCTTTTTTTAACCATTTCATGTGTACATCTAACAAAGTACCAATAACATTTAATTCTTTTAAGTATTTTTTATCCTCGTTAGAAGGTGCCTTTTTATTAATTGTGGAAAGACGCTTTATTAGTGCTAATTCTGATACACTAAGATGTGGCAAACCACTGACATTAATACTCGCAGCATGAGCTTTGCTTACAAGTTTAGCTTTTTCAGAAATTAACTCAGCTATTTCTTTTATGTTGTAATTTACTTTACCATTTAAATGCAATATGTTATTTATTTGCATGATTAATGGTTCCGGTATATCATATTCTGTTTCTTTTTTCTAAAATACAAAAAGTTTATAAACATAGTTCTGAACTTATAACCTCGTTTACTTTATGCTTAACTATGTAATTACTTCTGAGTTATTGGAGCGTGTAAATTCCCTTCCTAGCACACTATTAGATACATTTATTCGAACAATTACACTTAAAGCGTTATGTGTTCCATGAAGCCATGCAAATGCCAATAATAACTGCCTGTTGTTTTTACCATTTCTGCTTAAAGCATAAAATTCTATTGCTGGATATTGTAAGTATGCAAAATATAGTTTTGTTGCCCAAACAATACCTAAAAAGAAACAACTCATAAACAAACACTATTGTAATAAGTCATTTGGAAAGGAACATTAATGCAATTTACCACAATGTTGGAAATCAATTTCGATCTGTTGTTCTCTGACAATATGATAGCTTATAACATTTAATATTTTCCAGAATTCCTGAGCCTAGTAAAACATACAAATTACCGAATTAAAAGTTTTTATCTGATGAATGTTTACGTGCCAAGCATTACGTAAAGGTTATACGAGATTGTGCATAACACTCACGATATTTTCGGCTGTATTATTAAATTTTGCCAGTCTAAAATATTCTGGTTTCATTATGACATTAGTTGATAAATTCACATGCTGACATAATAACGATAAAACGCTCTTTATATCGGACATTTTTCTAGAATTTGAATTTATCTATCTGACACACTGTGCGCATAAAATTCGATTTACGTGATCTACCACGCATTTTTTCTCAGAACGGGGGCTACTTTCACTACATATAGAGAAATTTGAAAATTTGGATACTTAGACTTTCAGTACATTATTTAAAAAGTTGATATAAATAATTTGAAATTTTTTAATTAATAGAGATGATCAGTCCAGTTCAACTACAAATTAAGATTAAATTTAGTTTAACCAGTGGCAGTAAATTTAAGCGCATTTAAATAATTTAACAAAAGTAACTAATTACCGATACAAGAAAAAATGTCGTACTATTTTATGAGCTCGCTACTATCGATAATGTTGGTTTACGTGCTATAACAAGGAAGTGCTGTCTTCTGACCTGTCCAAGAATATCTGAAGTGCAATAATTATCACCTGCATAATTACGGTCATGCGTCTCAACAATGTAATCGGCAGGTAACTGTATTCATCGACAGCAACGTACAATTCCCACCACTTATTAATACCGGTTTTCCTTTATTTTCGGAAAGTTCCGAGTACTAGTCAACCAATTCCGTGATTCGAACAATACTATTTTGGAGAACAATGGAAGGCACTGTAAGAGTCAGACGTACAGAGTACAGAACCATATTGGAACGTTTATATCGAACAAAGTAACGTTTAAACTATTTACAAGGAAGTTACCTTTTCCTTCTTGCCAAAATTGCAATCGTTTAGAAACGAAGTCAAACTGGAATAGTAGAATACAAGGGGTGCACACGATCTTTGCAACACCGATAAAAATAATAATTGTTAGTTTGTTGTTTTTAATCATGCTTTGTTAACATAAATATCATGAACCAAATAGTGATATTTAAGAATTTTTAAAAACTTGATCATATCTGATATGGATCATATATGACTATAAATAAAACTGGCGTATCTGGTTCATCCCTAACTAAAGTCTTAATTACGCCAATGCACAAATGTAAAATACGATACAATGATATTATAGCAATCGTCTATCTGTCCTTTAGCTTTAATCTGTCCATTCCGTCATATCATGTTCCTGTGTGGAACATGGTCCGCGGTGCAATGTGGGATCCTCCTACTCCGTCCTCTGGGATACTAAGCCCACGATTACGAGTCGTTAATGTGATGAATATATACCTCGGCTGGTACGCAGGAACAGGTCAATCGCGTACGATCGGTCGAACGTACAGGTTCGTGTAACGAACCGTCACTGAACCGAGTCTCCACATACTTGTAATTCAGTAATATTACGTGTCAATTCTTTGTTAACGATCATTTTCGAAGATCTCGGACTTTAACGTATACGAAACAAGCAACACATTTTAATATTTCCAACTTAAAAAAGACGTGTAATTATAACAAATAGCAATAAACAGAACTGAAAAATAGTGCTTGTGCCTGTGTGTGTATGTGCGTATTTATATGTGTGCGTATGTAGTAAGAAGTAATATTAAATGTGAGAAAAATGCGACGAGGATACGACAATCTGATTGTAACACTTCTGAAACTTTGCATTTTAGTAGTGCTGGTAAGATAATGTGATTTCTTTTTGTGATATCTGATGTTAGGATCACTAACGGTGTTCATAATTGGTTGATTGTATGTTAATATGTCGTGTTAAAAATTGAATTATTAACATGCAGTCTCTATGATTGAAAGTCTTAAAGTTACAAAATGCAAAAATGTTAAGATTTCAAGGTTCAAAAATTCCGAAATTGATACTGCATTGTAAGAAAGCTTTCACGTAAAAAGAGAATAAATAACACGTAAAAAGAGAAGAAATGTAAACTTGGCAGTGGATAGATTGAGAATTACAGTGATAAAAGAGATATTTATATTGAGAATGTAATCATCACGTACCGGTAGTGTGATTCTTCTTCGAACGTCCTATGCATCGTAAACGAAGTCTGAAATTAGCGGACAACCCAATCGTATTTACGTAACCTGAGAGATTTGTTATCGTCATGAAACAGTACACATGTTCCTTGTATTAGGTACGATAATCGATTTTAATGGATTATGATGAAGTCGATGAACCTAGACAATAGAAACAGTCACCTTGCATCTAACTCTCTTACTTTTAAGATCAATCCGCGAATTCTGGACTTTTCACCCAAAATTTTAACACTTAATCTACAGATTCTAAAGTCTCTAATTGTTTATATCTTATAATTAATGCTCACGTCCCATCGGTGCACATTTTCGGAATCTCTGATTCCGGTTGTTGCATGTAATAAAATTAAATCCGCAAATTATTTTGTTCGTTTACAATGTTACGTTGCAATTTTTCGGAAAATACGAAAGATGAAATAACAAGAGATTAGTTTGAGGAAACATCACCTTTTTCGTTTTTTATTTTTCTTTCTGCTTAAGTCTGACGATAAACGACACCTGTATATACTTATAAATTTATGTATAATGCCATTTCAATTCAATGTTTAATCGTCCGAACGGATAACCTTTTTCGAAACAATAAAAGTTGACTCTTCAAATATGATAATGTCCCTGATCTCCATTTTAAAAATAGCATATTTTATATCGTGAGAGCAAAATTAATCAGCGGTTCACGAATAATAATGATTTGAATCTTGATCTTTTATTGTTTCTTACTCATAAATTGTAAACACTTTAAAAAGCAACTTTATTTTATTAATAATCATAAATGCATTATTATAATGAACAACAATAGTAATATTATGATAATATGAGTGCTATTAATACTTTAAAAATACTTTTTTACCGAGAAAACCTGACCATACTTTAAGTACCATCGATTAAAATAGCATTCACGCTTATCTTAGCCGAACATCTTGTATAATACCTGCAGTGAATACAGAAAGGAATAAACGAGTAATAAAGGCGGGGAAGTCCTACAGAAAAGATTTCTTAATTCGTCAAACTCGTTATTCAAATACAGAGTAAGAATAAATAGAAGTTACACACATGACAGCGGAACTGATATTGATCGGAACGGATTCAAAAACAATTTGTACAACCAACCGAAGATGTATAAAAATAAATTCGTAAATCTGTTCACGTAATCGGGACATTGTTATTTCCCAACTGAATATGATTTCTTTCCAAAAAACATTAAACTCTTTTATTCCTTTTCGAAGAACATTGGATCATGTGCATCGAACAGTGTACTAAATTATTATTTTTTTTCTTTTAGGCAGCACAATGTATTCTCGCTTATCCATATCGGGTGAATCAGAACGAAAGACGAATTGAGCAATTTTCTAACGGAAGAAAAATACTTGAAGAAATTATTGAAAGTGATGAAGAGCTTAGCCCTCAAAGAAGATTTCGTAGGAAAACTTCAAGTTATCATAATGAACGTACGTTTAACTTATTAACACCAAAGTTTATATGCGTACGATTTATTTTAATAAATAATACTTATTTACCTCAACGCGTTTGCTGTCTAAGTTCAAGAAGCGGGTTTGTCATTGTACATGAGAATGTTTGCGCTCGAAGTCGCGTGATGAGACATTTAGCATTGACAACCGAACATGCGATATTGAATGGACAATAACATATTTTTGATCTCTGGAAATTAATCAATTGATATCTTTTTAAAATATAAAATTGCTTGTTTTTAATTAGAACGTTCATCGCGACGAACGTCGCAGGCAGAGATTAAGTTCGTGTTTCCCGAAGATATAAAACGGGTACCAGTTTGTAAGAATTCCACGTACTGTGAAACGGTGCCTACTTACCCGGTAGACGTAGTAAATCGAGCAATTCAACGAAACGAAAGTATTAAATACTTCGAAGGTGTAGATATAGTAAGTATTACGTTTTTTAATCGAATTATTCAATTGTTTCAATCTAATTATAACGTTCACTATTTTTATGTATACAGATCGATATATCACCTGTAGAAGAAAGGATAGGTGAAATGGATGATATACCCCTCTGCACTTCCTCGGTAGGTATAAATTCTGAAAAATGATTCTTTTTTCAAAAACGAAACTCAATCTAATTTGAAAGTATTTGTCGTTTCAGGAACACGTTATATTTCCTCAGACAGCGAAAAATAAAAATAATGAATGGAAATTCGTAGCAAATCAAGAAAACTTTAAACAGGGTGTACGCGTTGAAACGTGTATGTAAGTATCTTAACAAAATTGTCACAAAAAAGGAAACAGAGAGTAGCTAACACTACGAAAAGTTTAATTCTAAAACTTTTGTAACATTTGCAGGAAAGAAAATGCAAGTTGTAGCGCAATCGGAGGTCTTGCTGAGGGTTATAAGACAACTTGTCGACAAAGATACGTTTACAGACAACTTGCGTCAGTAACGGAAGACGGCACGATTGTTCCAGACACATTTCGGCTTCCGTCAAGTTGTTGCTGTCACGTATCATTTAGCGGAAATGTACTCACAAGAATGGGTGTGAACGTTGATCAAAAAACTCAAGTCACGCCTGTTAAAACGCGCAAAAGAAAATGAACATTTGAATCAATGTTACAAACGACACGAAGCAGAGGAGATCGATCAGAGAGCGTTTACCGTTGTCTTTAACTCTTTGAGAGTACCGAACAAATATGCATTTAGAGCATATTCTTTGTTGGCCGAAATCAGTCACCAGAAATGTTCCATAGATTGGAGTCTAAATATTATGCCACATTCCTTCTTCAGTCTCGGTTATCTAGCTTTTAGACTTAACGATATATAATATATGTATATGTATATATAAGAATATAAGAAACAAACATAGTTTTATACGAGATAATTTACCAGCTTAGCTGGAATTATTAATCTTTGAAATGATGATCCATGATTGATGGATATTTAAATTATAAAATAACAGCGTCGTTATTAATATACATAAACTCTATTTAAAAAAATACAATTTATGTATATTACGTATATATGTATAAAATCGTTTTTTAAAGCATATATTTCTTCTTTAATTGTTACAAGTTTTTGATAATTGTGGTAATAAGGATGAAGAGAGTCTAAAACTGACATTGATTTGTGTCATGAGATAACTATGTGATATGTTATAGTCATTAAGATCAATTTTAATTTAAGATCATCATTTCTTTTTTATAACTGTTTTCGATAATAATAAATACTTCTTTATAGAATAAAATAGTAGTAGAATGGTAATATATTTATTATTAAAAAATTTGGAAGTATGGAAACGTAGAATTTGGAAATTTCAAAATTTATTCTTACACAAAAATTTATTCTTACATGTTAAATACAATGCTTACAGCTATATCATAGTTCTTGTTTTGACATGCTTTTATGGTTAATTATGCATTAATCTTTACATTTCTGCCGAAATTTTGAAAGTGTAAATAAAATACAATCTACAAGGGATTAAAAATCTATTGAAACAAGGTTACATTCATGCGTTACATTAAATTTATTAATTTATATTGTTTCCGAATAAACTTTCTATACTAATTAGATTTTTTTTAAAACTTTTTAGATTTCACTGCCTCTTTTCATTTTTTTTTTTTCACTGGTTCATGACCATATCTCTAAGAGATCACAATTTACACGTTTAAAGTATAGCAAACAATAGCTAGCATAATTCATGAGGTTTAATAGAATGGTTATAGACTAGGTGAATACGTATAAATTATTTTTTCATTCCCTCAATTTTTTTTCGAGACATCTACATTCCAAAAGTTACCTAATGTAGGTTTATACACCCTATTCAGGGGTGGATACAGAAATAGGAAAAATGGGCCGTGCTTTGTGAACGTGGGCGTTCACCGTATATACGCTAAAATATTTATCCATTAATCAGCACAGGTGAACTATGCAAAATACATCCTTTCATTTCTTCTTTTTACACGAGTACTACTAACATGGTGTACTACTAACATTCTCACTTGGAAGTATAAAAACATTATCTAATACTTAGTAAGGATAAATCTAGTACTGCAAAAAGTCGTTCCCATATAAGAAAAAACAAGTAAATACGATTAACGTGTAATATAACAATTAATATGTTAGTATGGTACCATATATGTCAATAAACATTCATTTTGTAAACTGGAAGAATAATTGTATATATTATATAAGAAAAAATGCACCAGTAAAATGTTACACGTTATATGGCAGTGTCTGTTGCTATTAAGTATCCAGTCTTTCTATGAAAATATAGATCTAAACAATGTGTGAAAAGTTAGATGCACCTTGTAACTATAACTTCAATATTGATTGTAAAATTGTTTTTGCATAGACTATAATTTTCATTCTGGTATATTCAACATACTTTTACGAATAACAATGTTTTAAAACTTGGTTTTGTCTGATCATTAAATATATTCAAAATGTTTCCTAAATAAGTTTTTAAATATCTGCATATATAGTTTGCATTAAGGAACACAAATATTTGTAAATATTAAAAACTCAGTCGTTCTTTTAGTCCTGTTGCATGATTGTTCGCAGGCCAGTCTAAAAATACTTTATAACTATTTTCAACATGCCTGAAATAAAAATAATTTATGCAAGAATATATTTATTAAATAAGCACTGTAATTTGAATAACATATTGTTATATATACCTTAACACTATATGCATTGTCATAGCCTCCTTTCATTTGCATTTGTGCCTGAATATTTGACAATTGTGCACTGGTCATATCAACATCTCCACTGCTAATATGCCCAGTATGTCTAAAGTTTGTAGGTACACCTATCATGCTGCGATCTATCCTTAGCCTTTGATGTGATCTCTGTCTTCCATTACGTGTTCTTGGTCCTTGTTGCGTTAGACAGCAGGTGAAACACTGTACCCAAAGCTCTCCACTGCCAGCCATTGTTTAATTTGAGTGTATATAATGTAAAATCTGAAAATATTTTGTAATAATCAAATGTGCTTTACAGGAAATACATTTTTTGCAAATATTCTTTAGATATTTCTTAAATATTCAAAAAATACATAATTTTATTAATTAAAAATGGTTTATCAATCTTCTTTTTAAAGTGTATTTCTTTAATATGGTTAAAATGATTGACAATTAAATATTATTAAATATCGAAGTATTGTTTCAAACAAGTATTATAAATTCGATTTATATTATATATTATCGAAATATATATAAAATAATATATACATCAAAATAGATATATATTATGAAGTGAATGAATCAGACATGTAGACTTACCTGGTCGTCAAGTGATCGTACTGTCGTTCGGTCTAACCTTCGCGATGGCTTGAAACTCAAAGGCAGAGAGAAGCAAAACAAACATTCCCTTTTGATCGATGAGTTTACATGTGCCTGAAAAGGACATCGAGGCTATTTGTATATTGTACTGTTCAAATTGAAGCAACAACAACGGTAAAATTCCTGGTGAATGTAAGCAATTAATTTCGTGGCTGAACAAAGGGTAACAGATACGTACCGGTTTATAAGAATGTAAAGTTCGTATCAATTCTCACAAAGCTCGTAGATCTGCGTCCTTCTTTCTGCTTTGAATCCGTTTATAAAACCATTATAAAACGATCATGTCTGGTTACATTGTTCAATATGTTTCGAAGAAGACCAAATAAATATTACTATTTTTTCAAGGAGTCTCAAATGACGTTTAATAAAAAATTTGAATTTAGGAAATATGAAACTGAATGTCAACGTGATCAAACGGCCACTACTATAGTGAATTATGCTATATAAGCGAGCAACCCGAACAGATCCGAAGAAAACCGAGATTTGCCGAAAGTTACCGATCTATAGAATTCTCATCATTATCTACATATATGTATATACACAAAGAAAAGTATTTTAAATATAACATTGCTATATCCCGTTGCTGTCTTAATTAGTTATTAATTAAAAGATGTTGATATTTTATAACGAACGTATGTAAAAGTGCGTTTAAACTGAAGAGAGAAATGTGCAAATGAACAAATTGAATGCACAGTGTTAGTATGGTGAATTGAATAATCTCAGGCCAAATTAAATTGAATTGAATTGAATAGTGTTGAAATGAATCGCATCCCTGACAGAATGAATAATCTTTATTAAATAAATTATATACAGGTTGTTCTCACATACAGGCATTGTCACATCATCAAAATGCCATATTTACTAAATAAAATATAAATTAGGATGTTAAGATCTTCGACTACAATAACATTGACTTTAGAGGCCTTTACTCTTCAATTAACATGTATAGGTCCAGACACTCCCATACTTTTGCACACTGGAGTTTGCAATAGCACATTATTGTATAACAATATTTAAAACATCATTCTGTAGCCTTTCTTTTAGAGCTACTCAAGTTGCTTATTCTTGCAAATGTCAAGATATCGGCAATTAACGGATTTAATCATACAAACATTGCACAAATATTATTATCTGAACGTTAATAAAATTCAGATTTTATTACAAACTCCACGCAAGAGAATGTCGTCACTTTTTGTTCTTTTTTCTTTTGTATGTAAGGTGCCTAATAGATAAAAAACAGTGATCTGAAAACGATTTCATGTTTCACTTCCTGTCGCTCCAATTCCTTTCTCTGTAGTGTCACAAAATTTAAGACACCTTCTCTCATGTATCCGGTTTATATAATAGATGTTATTAGAATTATCACAGTCTGTGTATTTACAGTTTAAACGTTAACGCAACATCCTTGTTAAATTATTTTAGCAACGTTCTCTCATGGTAGCGCTGTTCTAACAAGAACTGTAGGGAAATTAGCTCCATCGCTGCGCATGGACGGCAGAGCATTACAAGAGAAAAAAAAATACCTTTTCTTCTCTTCTTTTTGTATATCAATACATATAGATAGAAAAAAGAAAACAAAGAAAGAATACTCTTAAAGGCATGCATATTCGGAGCTAATGTTTCTAATACCTATCGAATAAACCTGCGTATCGTATGAAATAATATCAATAACTTAATTATTAGTTACATCTTAAAGTTGGACATGTCTTCTTAGTTTTATCTTGTATTTACATCTTAAGTATTTATACAACGTTACGCGATAAAAATCTGAAACGTTACTCTATCTGTCTTTACAATTAGATCCCTTCTTTTCTTTTTGTCAACGGCTTGTTCTCCCTCCCCATTCACGTGGACATTATGAAATTTTCCATTTTTTTGTTTCCATTCTTCATCGCTGAAGATTTTTTATATAAATGTCCAACGAAGTACTTATGTACTGATCTCTCGCGTTTCAAGTTCACTTTATAAAGCAGAGTCGAAAGACGATCGTATAAAGGAGAAAAGAAACTTACAATGTCAATGTGATGCGATTCTAATTCGATGATCTTTGATCAATTACAGAAACGATAAACTCAACCTAACTTTTTTGAACAAAATCTCGATGAAAATTGCGATTTACACTCTGCTTATTTGGCACTGCATCAAATTTCACATTTTCCCAAGATTTTGTTTTTTACGCGTTCTTTTATCTTTCCTTTGTCGCTTATAAATTAATGCCCTACTACTCTTTTTCATATTTGTCATTCCTATTTGTAATCATTTTCTGACCCGTTTTTGTACGAAACATTTCGCTCATGCGATGTCGTTTATACAATGCTATGAACGAGATTTTTTCAGCAAAACTTTTGTAAGTGAATGGCAGTAGAAATGCGATAACCTTCACAAAATTATATTATGTTTCCTAAGATATTCACTACTTCACATTAATTTACAAAAGTTTCACTTCTAATAAGCGTGACGAATAATTTAATAATTTGTAAATCTGTAAATCCACAAATTTCTAAATTTATACATTTTCACCTGAGACGTTGCTCAGTCATAGCGTTACATAATCGACGAAGGGGCAGCTAGATATCTCATTCAAAATCGCAAGGGGATTAATCAAAAGAAACATCCTATTTTCCATCATCAGACTCTGATTAACCTCCGTAAGAATTGAATAGACTACTTTTCTCGATCAAAGAAGAAAGAAAAAGAGGAATACCAAAATACGATCTTGTTAATCAGATACATCCAAACATTCTCTATCTCTGTATCACGGTACTACGCTGTACAACAGATTCCAGACAAAAGGACAGAGAATACTGAGTATCCTATCGCGCGAAACCAAGGAAGTCGGTTAGTCGATCGTTCCAGTCGTGAAGCCAATGAGTAGGTCCGTGGCTGGGTTGCCTTTGCTTGCAAGGATTGATCTCTGTTTCCAAAGGCATATACTCTTCGCCCCTAATGCAGAAGTAGCTCTTGATGGGGCTTCTGCACATGGGGCATCGATCGAGTTTCCCGAAACAAGACGCGCAAATGCAGGTATGTCTGCAAGGTAGCAAAGCTCGAGACAGAGGGAAATATTGACAAACGACGCAAAGTTGTTCTCCAGCGGTGTTCCACAGAGATCCTTCGGAATCACCGGTTCCAGAAGCGACCAGAGCGCCCCTTGCGGAGCTGCCGTTGTTATTGCAAGGTTCTGCAAGGGCCAAGGCAGAACCCAAACCCGAAGACACGTCTCCTTCGTCGTAATTTGTCGAGTTGCCAGTTGCCAGGTACAATTGCTGCAATATTAACGTTGAATTAGTATACGTGAACGGAGAAATTTGGATGGTATTAATTTTGTATGCGATCAGTAATCTCGAAAGAGGACTTACCTTAAGACATGACAATTGTCCATTAGCTTGTTTCAGATACTGGGCGAGGATCGATGTTGGCAACGTGCATACGCTGTCTTTGATGTGGACTACGTTTACCAGAGCCACCTGTGCAAATAAACAAATAAAAATTAACGATAAAACGCTTTGAATGCTTATTTATTAACGAAAAGAGGAGTGAAATTTCGAAGTAGCAAAACACTCGATATACTTTCAACATCCATCCATAAATTTCGAACATCAATTTGGGACACGACTACAGAGAACTTTTAGATTTCATTTCTGATCACACGTTGTTATTTGCATTACAATAAGCCCGCATCTAGCTAATTTAAACGATTAACAATCGTTGACGGATAAGAGATAAATGGCGAGGCTAGAAAAACGAGTTTGTTCTCTTGTATACTGCATTCATTTATCTTTAAATGATTATAGCTTTATTTATGCTCGTTTTTTCCTTGAAAAAAGTTTTATATAATCTGTATATATATTAACTGTTTAACGTTTCGATCAAATTTAAGAGAATTTAGGAGTCTTAGTAAATCTAATTTCTATACGATTCTCTGTACATATATCGAGAGGTACCCACAGTTTCGTCAGGATGAGGATCTCCGTTATCCCTGCGTGTGAGGAAGATCACTAGAGGATAACAAAGTCGTGGTGGTGTTCCTAGTTCCAGTTCTGGAGCTGGGAGAGACAGTCTCAACGTTTCTTCTCCATGAGGTTGTCTACTGTATTTTTCAGTCAAGGAATTATGAATGCTACAATCTCTTTCACTGTGAACGATACAGCTTTCATTTTACAGAAAATATTAAGTTTATAATAAAGGATCAGGGCATCTTTGAGCTTTAAACTATTTGGAAACAAAATGGACGCAGGGACCCTTTGGTACTTGTAGATTTTCAGATGATCTTTTTCATATCTTTTGGCAAAATTATATCATATAGATTTTGACAAAATATAGATTTCCGTAGAAACGACGAATAAAAATTTAATTCTTAACGTTGTAAGATATCGTTTAAGACGAAGAAAAAACATTTGAATATTTTGAAGCCTCAAAGGTGGTCTAACCCTTTAAGACTGACCAGCCGAAATATTCTGAAACGAAGAGGAATGTTTTTTAATACTGTTAAAGGATACGTCTGTGGTGGCGTAAGGTATTGTGCGTGACCTTGAAGAAGAGTGCCATTCAAGGATGCATCTCTGAGGGTGCTCCAGGGTTTCCAAAGCGCCAGATGAAGCTCTCTTATACTGACACCCCAGATCGCTTGCAGAGAGTACTCGACCTGGCTCGACACCTCGCATTCAACCTCTGCAAACAATTACAAGTACAAAATCATTTTAGTATTAGCGACGAAAGACCGCTGACAAGAAAGTATTTACCATTTCTTTTATTCGTACGTTTAACGAGTATACTCATTACAATTTTAAATGATACGCTATTCAAACTGTGACAAATCACAGTTAAACTTGTGACCTTTTTAATACTTTTTTAATTGCAAATCGTTACAATTTGCTCGCAACTAATTTATCGGCTGCGAAACCTGCATCGTCATCATTGCATTTAACTTTATCAGGTGTCGAACACGCTGATATCAATATCGATACTGATAAACGCCTATTAACGCATCTATCAGTTTTGAAAAAGGTCGATAAATTCAGTGATTTTAAGGATTTCTGGAGATTTGAAGATCTGAGAATGGATTAAAAATTTGGAGATATAAGTATTTGGGAATTGTGGCAAATTCGAATTTTGAGGATTTATAAATTTAGAAGTTTGAAAGTTGAAAAACTAGAATATTTAAAAATTGTCAAATGTTCGTGAGCAGCTTATCCAAAGTAAGACCACGTTGCACGCGAGTGTACGTGTGCTGCAACCGAGGTACAGACCACAGAAGCAAGAGATTCTGTGTAGGACAGAACGCGTTACCGTGTTATTTCACCTCGTGAGGTTACTCAAAATCATTACATAATAAGCCTACTTTCAACTTTTTTCCTCTCGTCTGCTGTAAGATATCTCCGACAGTCAACGAGGTTTCCAGGTCATGCGTGAGAGGAGGTACAGACCACGGCACACTTCCTCCAGTTCTAATTTTTGCAAACGATCAGTTTTCTCTGCTCGAATCTATTTATCGGATATTCTAATACTCTACACCACAAGACAACGCGTTGCAATATATCGGGAGCCAGTACAGAAATTTATTCGAAAAGAACCGTCGTCCTTAGCACACGATTTTTTCTTGTAATTCGTTAAAGTACAATATTTCACGATCTTCCTCTGTAAACGCTGATTTAATCCTCATTGATAAAGAAATTTCGAGAACAGTATGAACGAAAGTGAAAGCTGTTAAGGTGGATCGACGAGTATCTTGGTGGGCGAATTTTCAAATCCCAGACATTCTACGATACGCTCCATACAAGGACACGTATTTTTGTCTGGCTGTCAATAGGCTTTCGATTTATAGCAGAGATATGCCGTGGAAATTTTCGCTTTGGAATGCTGTACATCACAGCTCAGAATCACCCGTTGTTGGGCTGGTTTACATTCACGAATTTTCTTATCGCCAATCTGTACTGCGAACAACTTGCGCAATTTCGAGTTAAGGCTTGACCGGTCAAGCACAACCGGACTGGTTGGCAAAGAGTTAACACGTTGACTGGCACAAAGAGCAATCTGGGTCAAACTTTACAGGCGATATCTTAGAAGTCCTAGATGGAACAGGGAGTAAAATTGTATTAACAAGGTGAGCTACCTTTTCGTTTTATGTATTGCGAACTTCGCTCTTAAGAAGGCAATAAATTCCCAGAAACACCTCGGGACTCTGAATGACTCTTCGATAGTCCGTAATTTTAACGGCGAAAAAATAATCGAGGCTATGAGAAGTTAATATGAGGTCACCTTATATATGTAGAACGTATGCATCGAATGGTTCAGTGAAAGGCCAGAGGGACAGAGTGCAAGCAACCGCATAGACAGCACTCATCGGAGGTGTAACAAAGTTCTTAACACACGATAATTACATTCGTGAAACGATAATAGATCGCGACGGTGACAGCATGCTGTTTAGCCGGGTGAAAAGCTGTGTTTAACGACGTTGAACCTCGTTTCGAGTCTCAAGCGTTCGATCGCGAAGGCGTACAATTAGTCGAAATTCCATGGAACGATTCTCGGTGGTTCACTTTCAAAACGCAATCCCTTATCGCGTGTTCGAAATCTGCATTCCTTTATTATTAATTACGCAACCGTGAAATTTACGGCGCTGCTAAACGTTCGTTAGAATCTATTGTTGCAGAATGTATTTGGAAAACGATGTTGCGTGGAATGGTCTCGATTTTCAAATATTGCACAATCCTTTCGGTTGGCTGCACCGGTTACTCGTAGAAATCGGACCATTTCGCGTGCGTGAGACCCTAACCAACGACAAAATGCATTCCGCGTGTTTAACCCTTTCACTACCACCGATATAGCTACGAGTATCGATTACTATAATTGTCCCAAAATTTTACAGTGGATTAAGACAACATTAAGACAACGGAGCATAAGACAGCCACTTGCGTATACGAGTAACTTCCACGATAGACATTTTTTATCGTGCAACTATTACGTCAAAATCACGCCATTACATCAATGGTTCGTGTTTTGATGTTTTTCAACGAGAGATTTAAATCACACTACCTGCATAATTATCTTGCTCAAAGGATATAAACGTATTTACCTTACGATGAACTTCGATTATCCGATTTTAAGAAATTGAAATGGTTTTAGACCTAAGGATCTGATTATATGTATGTAGATTAAAATGTTCTTCTTTTCAATTACAAATTCGTACAATTTCGATAAGTAGCTCGAAAAGTTCTAACAAGATGGTAATCCTGAAAATCCCTGAAAAACCGATTGAAAAACAAGAAAATGTCTCTGAATTTCTGGAGCTCATCCTGTGGCGCCGCGCAGTCTCGGAGCAAGAAACCATTTCGGAACAAGTAATCGCAGCTTTAATCTCGTAAACAATCAGCTGAATAAAAGAATGTTAATTGCTAGAACATAGATACGAAAATTTCGTATGTCATCGACTTTGAGTAATCGATGTAAAGTATACGTAAACCAGTTCTCGCTTCTCTAAACTCCTCATTATACACTTAGACGTAATTAAATTTTGTTCCATATTCCGAAGAACACGTTACTCAACGGTAAACGTGCCGGATGCTTAGAAACGGTAGTATTAAAGTGCACGTGTTTGTCAGTGGCGAAGGGAACCAACGTAATACACCGTGAGAGGGGAAAAGTGAGTGCAGGAACCGAGAGACACCGATATAAATGGCATGTCCGATCGTTTCTGTCGACCTTGATTGTTTCTACGCCTGAACAGTCACGTAGGCAAGCGAGATTTTTTTTTTTCCTCGATTTTCTCCCTTTGCACGAGATGCTGGTCGTGTACGTATCGCACACGACATAGCGTTAGTCGGTTCCTTCTGGCTCGCGCGTATCGAGTCCAGTCTTCCCGACGAAAGAAACGAGCAAGTCGATCCAAAAGCGGTGACCAGTTTGATCATACATGTAACAGTTACCACGGTTAGCCTTGAAGCGTCGCCATCGTGTCGAAATTTTATGGGTATAGCCGGTTCGGAGAACGCGAAACCGATGGCGTTCCTTCTCGAAACGGTGTAATTATACCTCTCGTTTTCGAGCAATTTCACTGTTGCGTTTGAGCGGGCGATCAAATTTTGTCATGACTTCAATTTTAAATTCAGCTGCACCGAAAATACGTAGCATATTCGTCGCTGTAAGGTGCGTCACAAAATCAGCCAGAGGTTAAGGGTATTTTTATTCTCGAGAAACAAACTTTTTCGTAACTACAGATCGGTACAAAGTTGTTATGTATAACAACTTGATATAATTTATTAATTATATCGACGAGGGACAACTTGGGTAGAGTAGATTCTCGTTGTATTGCCATGGACAAGAATGCAACGATGTAAAGAGCTGCAGTGAAAATATTGTTTCAACTCGTCGAAGTTGCAATAATATCTTGTTCGATAATGGATCGCATAAAGGATTCATATCCGTTTTGTTATTACAGCTTTTTAGTATTGTTTGAACACGATGCTTGCATTGCAGTCTGCGAACCAGGAATAATTGTTCCAACTATTTTACTCGTTGACATTTAAAATGTTTACCCGGTCGAGCGCGTTAACAATATTCTATAAAGGCGCAAATCCTATAAATATCGCAAATATAATGATTAATTTTACTTATTTAGTGGACACGTCGCGAGGTGACGTTAATGAGTCTACCGGCGGTCATCGGTGACCTCCTTGGTATTCAACGCGTTAAAAACCAGATTTATTTATACATTTATCATTGCATCGTTGAAATTTATTGTTTCGTTAATTAGTAAACAATATTCGTTCGCGAAAACAACGCAGTTGCGAAAGACGTCGTCGGAATGGAACAGAGTAGCGAATATCTTCTGGTTCTATCGAGAAAATAAAAGAGCCGGGATTCAAATCGCTTCCCGTTTTGCCATTTCAACATGCAAATATGTATCCAAGACTCTCCTCGCGATGAAAACAGAGGCAAGAAAAGAAAAATCAAAGAATATGGTGCGATCAATTTTTAGAACGACTACAAAGATATAAATATTTATAACGATTCGTGTGAATGTACAGGCACGAGCAACGAGAGGCGAGAAGAGAGATGCGTGCAACGTAAAAATAGTCCTTTGTTAAGTGCACGCTTCGTTTCTCGAAGGAACCACCATTCCATCCATTGCGAGAGATACAAACCAGCTGTGAACCATGTAGCTGCAAAAATGCTTTGTTTGCGCAAATTTCTCTTGTTCCTGTCGAGACTATTGTATCCGAGTTTCTCTTTCCTTTATTCTTCCTCCATTAAAGTAACTCATTTTCTATTCACTTGATATTCATATTGTATGTGGCTTGAATATTCTACTATCGAATAAAGATGAAGGACTTTTCTTTTTTAATTCGATATTGCCATGCGTTGCATCGCCAACCGTTCTATAACTCACCGTTATATAGCCGCGCGTGAAATTTTAAACGTTGATAGTTCTTATTTCCTGTATCTTCGATTATTCTATTATTCTACTATCGAATAAAGATGTGGGATCATTCTCTATTAATTTACTATTGTCACGCGTTGTATAGTCACGTAGTATATCGCTACATGTTATATAGCCGCGCGCGAAGTTCAAACGTTAATAATCGTTATTTCTTGTATCGCTAGAACCAGCTTCTATCTGTGCCAGTCGATATCGATTAACCGTAATCGTTAGCCGAGAAGTAATAGCTTCGATGATCAATTATACGAGCGCATCATTTCTTAAATGGTAATCTTTTCTGAGAGCCAATTCTAAGATACGACGAGAACCCACTTTTCTCGAATAAAAACACCGTTAGCTCACCTGTTACCGTATTACAACCTGTACCGTTTTACGATTCCAGGTTAATCCTGTGTTCTTTCTCCGAGAGTATTTCATTTTAACCGCAATAAAACTTGGAAACTCACTTCCGAAGTTGCCACCGTTATTCTTTCAATTAGCTAACGATCGCCTGAGATCAGTGATCAATGAACCATAGATCGTAAACATAGGTTACAAACGAATAATAACGGCTTCGGGATCATTTTCCGACGGGAAAGCCTTTCAACATCGTTATTCCTTATCGAAATTTAACTCGCGATCGTGTAATAGATAATTTTTTATTCATTTCGGCAATCCGTGTTTTTTTTTCACTATGGCTACGATCGAAAAAAAGTGAGCAAAATTCGGTAAAAACCAGTCGATAAATATTCGTCAGCGAGACAAATGTCGAGTGTCTTGTAACTCTTGGACGAAATATATGTTATACAAATGAAGTAACACGCGCGCGACGTACAGTCATAAATATATCAAGACAATATCTTCGAAGCCATAAAAAATAACGAAGACTCGTGAATCATCGCGGACGTCCTGTATATTTTAATTCCAATTTCGTCAAGAGAACATTCAGGTCGTAATTCGCTCAATTACTCCCCCTCTATATTTAAAACGACAAAGGAAGAGGAAGCAAAAAAAAAAGGCACGAAAAGGGACGGGATCATTATTCATTTCCAGCTGGGCAATACTCTAGTTTCTTTCCTTAACAACGATGCAGACCAGCTATTACGCGTTATAAGAGGTCAGAATGAAAGTAGGAGGTGTAATTGCAGTCGATGAGTTCATTTCGAGAGCAATTGACCAAGGGACAAGCTGTTTGTGCAGAGGAAAAAGAAGAGAAGAGGAAGATAAATATTAGGGATATGCAAAAGTGTTGGTCCTCTACAAACTCTTCTTATATCCTCATATTACAATGCGAATTATAATATCACCGGATATATTACGATTATAGAAACTTTCGAGGAACTGTTTATTTAATTTTAATTATATTTAACATTGAACAGATTGGTCGTTTCCTCCGCGCATTTTTAAGAGAATTAAATAAACTATTTTATATACATGTTTAGTATTTCTTAAAAGTATGACATTTTGTAAAACATTCACCCTCGCGAAGTAGAACCTAACAAGACATCTGGTAAACTCTTCCGTGCTTGGCATTTTCACGGTTGCGAAGTAACTAAAAAAAAATATGACTGAAAAAGCAAAACTGCGCAGCAGATTCAACAGACAGACTACAACTAATGGTAAGAAGAAAGGAAGCCAGCGTGCATAAAAATGAGGAACTAACGCGGCTTAATAAAAATTCAAAACCGTAAATCTCCGCCGTTGGTCGTGTTAGTCAGAATGGAAAAACGTAAATTATGCGGCCAGTCCGTTAAGCGTTAATGGAATTTATTCGAGTCGAAAATGATCGTGTAAGAGCGTGGACGGTAAATGTGCAACTTTTATTACATCTAATACAATGCGCTCGAGAACGCGCGTTGCATTTTCTCTTTCCCCGATGTCACAAGCGTGTTTTTACGTAACAAACTACAATTCGACAGGATGTTGCGTTACACGCGACGCCATGCGCGGAAAAAAGGATTTCCGTGACGTGGTACCACGCTTTTGTTTATAATCGGCTACGTGACGAATGAATGTAATGTTCATTTTGACGCATTATCGTACCGTGAAAGCGCGATTGTCGACGGCAAATGTGTCTTCTACGTGAAAAATATTCATTCATCGGAGGGGAAGAGTACTCGTTCATTTACGAATTTTTAGACGTAGGAAGCTAAAGATTTGGAGAATTCAGTGCTTAGGATCTCGGAATTTGGGTGCTTTGGAATTTAGGGATTCAGTGATATGAGAATTTGGACCCAGCAGTTTTTTGTATAGAAATATGGGGATGTAAAGACTCAACGAACTAGGGAGATAAGGATCCAGGAATTCGGGAGACTCGAGATATGGAAGACTAGGGATTTGGCCAGCAGAAAATACAATCTAAGAAATCTAGGAGTTTGGACACGGTATTCGGGTGTCTCGAGATGTGGAAATCTAGAGACTTGGCGGTGTAGGAATTTGAAGATCTGACTCTATACTTTAATCTCGAATACGTGAAAACGGATGACACATGCTGTTGAAAATATAATAACGCAAGACCGATCGTGCGAACGGAGAACTGATTTCGGGATGAGCCACTCTCGGCTGACTAATCAGAAAAGTTTGTGCAGTTCAAGTGAAATATGAATAATCCATGCTCCGATTGACGTTGGAACAAAGAATCTTACCTTGAAAGGGGCAAATGTATGAGGATGATTAAATCTAGATATCAAAATCGAACAAATCGAGCTAAAAATCAAAGCTTACATCTGTAACAATCTTTTGATTCTATCATCTAATCAAATCCATACGATGGCTTATGAAAATCTTATCACTGTGGTGCATAAGTTAGATGCTAGATAAGTTCATCCTTTCAGAAAGGTAATTGCAAGATAGATCTAATCGTAGCGTTTAGATTCCAAGTGGAAGAAAAATGGCGTTAAAGGCAAATCGTTGATGTAACACCGTAATTTTGACGCAATACAGAAGTACAAGTTGTAGGTTTGTTTAGCAACCCGGTCGTTTTTCACGCGGTCACCGTGAAACGGCGCGAATCAAAAAGACGATGTGGCCAGATATTTCGTATCGCTGGTAACGATCACGACTTCTTTCTACCATCGATGGAATCTTGCAATCGACTCACAACGAGTTACATCATTGGCTCACCTTTCATAACTTGGACCACAAGCTCTTCTCTCTCTCTCTCTCGACCCAATCGCGATTACGCGTTGCACAATTGCCGCGAGAGTTCTTTTAACTGGTATGCAGTATGCCCCTGTATGCTCGACGTGATATTTGCACAGTTAAAATGCCAACTACGAACGAGCTTTTGATCCTTCTCTTTGTCTCTCGATATTCGAGATCGAATTCGAACATATTAATCTTCTTTTCACTAATTTTATAATCGCCTGACTTAATATTCTAACTTCCCAACTTTTTCATTTCCCAACCTACTTTTCCAATCGCAAAACATCTCATCCCTCGCTTAATCTTTCACCGTCATATTTCTGAGAAATTTCCAATAATTTCTGCGATCATATCAACCGAGTGACGATATTCTTCAACGTGTTCTGTATCGCGTGTCCACGAATGACTCACATTTGTTTATTAACGATATGTATATAACGATGTGTGCAGTATTTGATTTAACAAATAGGAACAAAACACAGTGAGTAATATGCAAGCATAGTCTTCTATATTTAAAAGTTACTATATACACAAAGCATGACACAGAGGTACTTTATCATCTATCAATTCATTCTACTAATATTTTCCATTTGCTTTAACGTTAGATATAACTATACTATAATATACTATACTATAACTTGTACAAATATTGTCTTAGAATGTTCTCGCCGCAAAATCTTCCACAAAAGGAATTACACCTCGCGCAGCTCAATTAAATAACTCAATTAGTTTCATAATCGTTGATAACTAGAGCGTAACAGCTACTCGGAACAATTTCTACTTGGAAAAACTATGGAGGAGTCGTATTCCTTGAAAGTTCTGAAGTTGATAATTAGAGAGATCTTTCGATTCGTTGCATTCCGAAACAGTTTATACCACGGATAGTGAAACACCTATCCCCTATTTACACGTTACTTTACACGATTTCGCTTTTACACGAATTCTAAACAGACTTAAAAAACTGGTAAAAGTGAACACGAGAATAGAATTTTTATATTATTTTTGGCACCAAACATTAATCACTGATTTTTCACACTTTTCATTAAAATGAAACACGATTTAATAGTAAAAGACTTATGCAGATGCAAATTGAGTGATATATCCTCGAAAATTGCAATTTTAATAGGATTTATTTCGCAGCGTCAATTAGCGCGTTCCCGACAAGAAATGATTTCGACTAACCGAATTTGCAGGACGGGAAATTGTTCCGTCTAGTGTGACGTGGGTTACGTAACAATCGTATATTCCAGTAAGCGTTGTCCTCGATGAACGAGTCTGAACCTTCTCCGGTATCGACCCTCGACAGCTTTTACATGGTCAGCTTTGCTCACGAGGCTAGAATTCGAAAACACGCGCTGCCCTTGCCGCCGAAGAACGTTGTATCCGTGTCAGCTAAATATTTTTATGTCGTTCTACCAAAGAAATCAACGCGACGTGTCTCGCTATCGATTCTCGGAATTAACCAAGGAAAAACATCGTACCGTTCGCTGTTTACGCGTTACGAACAAATGGAAGAAGGTTCTTGAAAATCCGTTCATTAATCTAGCGACGACACCGATGTAAAACCGATACTATTCCGCAACAACGGTTCGATTCATTCAAAGCATCCGGGAAAAGATTGCTGTTTACTCTTTACCATGCACGCCGTGTCGTCCATCTTATTGATCATTCTACGAGATCAACGATTGCTCGCCTCTATTTGGTTTCAATTTACTAATTTCGCAATATATCCGTGAGTACTTTCGTGCTTTCGTATGTCATTCATTCCCGAATCTCTAATTTCTCCAATTTGCAATTTTCTAATTTTCAGATTTTGATATTCGTATTTTAGGTAACGTAATTTTCCACTTTCATTTCCCGACTAGTTCCCAATTTCCTACTTGCTCGATTCTTAATTACCCGTTCACCTAATTCCCCATCTTCCTACGTCCATTTCCTAATTCACCAGTTTTGCAAGACGAAACATAACATATCGATTCGTAGGTCAAGGTAAAACACGCTATCGTTCACACGCTTTACCTATCGCCGTAAACATAAAGTTACGAAATCATAACCAACGTGTAATAGTTTCGTGCATAAAGGTTACGTAAATACTGGTTAAAAACACTTAATTTCTAACGAGTTTGTGAGCATGCTAATTAAAGGGAAGCGTAATCTCGTATGTTGATCGAAGGATACATAAATTGCCTCGTCCTCGGTAATTAGCAAATTAATCGCGAGAGATATGTCAGAAAGGGTGACGATTTGAATATCGCGAGAGCCAGGTGGGAAAATGACGAGACAAGGAAATTTATGAGATAGATAGGTCTGCTATCAATTATTCGCCGGTTAAATGGCTCGGAATGACCTGGCCAAGCGGTCAAGGTAACGTTTCGTAACTTCGGCTGTCTTAGCACCTGCATACCAATTACCAACAAAGTAACAACCGACGAGAAAGAAGGGAGACGTCATCTTTTTTTCTCCTCTTTCTTTACGCGCGTCTCTAACCTACTTTCGGAGCCTAGTCGAACCTCTGCTCTTTTAAGCTAATTAACCCATCGACAAGCTTGCGAAAGTCAGAGTGCTTGCTATTCTTGGACAAGTTAAACCCGATGTCGCTTGAAAAATTGTCCGCTTTTGTAATTAGTAAATGTGCCTGTACATCGACGCCGTTGCAACCGATGTTGGCTCGTTTTCTCTCGACGAGCTTTTGTGTATTCGAACAAAGACGCTGCGGGGGCGTATACGCTTGGTTAACATATTTATTCGTTTTCGAATCGTGTAACTTTCAATTCTCCTTTTGGTATGTCCATTTTTAATTGCTAATCTCCTAAGGTCCCAATTTCCCAATATCATTTTTAATTTATAAGCCTTTTGCCTGCCACGTCATATACTCGTACTAACTGCCTGCAACTGTGGCTAATAAATACGAGAGAATATTGTGAAAATATCCGATAAGATTTATTAGTCGTTAATCCTCCGATTTCTGAGTTTCCTGCTGTCTTCGTTAACGAATGAATGATTAATTTGCAATTAATGTCTTAATGAAAGTGATTTCTTAATTCCGTACCGCCAGTTCTCGAAGCATGTCGGTCCGTTAAAAGTATAGAGAAGAAAGAGAAACAGGATGTGTTTGATCAAGACTCACCGGTATAAGTGCTCTTGAAACTTTCGTGAAGCTTGAAGGTGAAGGGAATGTGGACCTTCATCATCTCCATCTGAGGTATGCGCGGCGAATGTGTCATTACGCTTCCACTCCCTCCGAACATCAGTTCGTCGCCGTGAATACGAAGTACGATCATGTTCCTGCATAAAAAGAATTGTAGTTTTTCATTTAATCGAACCGTGTCAAGTACTGTCTCATCGATTACCATCTTCTATCGGCGTTACACGATCGAGAAATTATTCCGGTTAATTTGCACGAGTGTCACTCAGCATCCTCGATGGAACTGATACAGCTCGAATAATATCTAATTTATACCGATTAATAATAGCCCCTCGATACGTATACAGGCATATTCGAGATTAATTAACGTATGCATTGTCGTTGGGTCATTAGTCATCCGCGTTGCGGAATTCTAATTGATAATCAAAATACAAATGAGCAGCATTTTAAACGTCGAATATTCTATTGGTAATTTAACGTTTGCGGTTGAATTGAAATTACGAGAAATTTAATATGCAACGTTTTTAATAATCGACATTACCATTGACACATGATGGATATACCGAGGAGTAAAGGTGACTTATACGTAACTTCTTCTGGTAAATTATATTTTCCTTTTGTAGGTCTAAGTATCTCAAGATTTGGAGATTTTTGGATTTCAGGATTTTGACTATCTGAAAATTGAGCTATTTGGGGGTCTAGAAATTTGGGGATGTAATGACTTAGGGATTTTGGGAAGAAAATGCTTCCTTTTCTTACTAGCCTTCCCTATCCAACAACAGACCTAGTACAGACAAAGAAACACAAAAATTCGACCACCTCTTGACAAGGCTACTAGCACCAGTTACTGCATAGCGTAGACTGCTCCTACCGTTTCAGAAACGAAAACAGCCCACGTTCTATGTACATAACTATCTACATAACGTCTCGAAAGCAATTCGGGACAATTAGTCCCGGGAAATAACAGTATATCGCGTTTTTAATCGGCACGGAACCTAACGGGTTCAGAATTTATGCACGGACCGTCTTTTCTTCCCGCGACGTTACAGACGATCAAAAGCCTCGTTAGTTAGCTCGAATGTTAAGCGACGATTACGTAACGAGCACTCGTACGAACAGAGAAAGGAGAAGAATAATATCGCTTAGCGATGTTCGAGAACAGAAGCGTTTTCTGCCGTTTATAATATGTAAGACCTGATCAAACATTTCGACTCCCGAACGACCAAGAACTTCTAGACTCGTCCAGACGTTTCAATTTCGGTCCACGGCTTTCTCTTTTCAAACAAGCGAATCGCACGTTTCCCCCTAAGTGTGTTAACAGTTTATTGACACAGAAATCACCGTGGATTCTATTGGGTCAGCTGCTAGTTTTCACGAAACGGATAAGCTCAAGTATTGCTTCGCAGAACGAGAATAAAAGTGCTCAGCATCCGCTGGACGGTCTTCGGAACTTTTCCATGGACGAAGCGGACAAATGCGTTAATACTGACCAGTTGAAACGTTGGATTTTTAACGCTAGAACAATCAGACCTGTGTAAATCAAATTCGAGATTTATTTTCTACTTGTAACATTCAATGCTACTTCCAATATTAGCCCTTTGCATCCCTCAATCTCTTTCATCTACCAACTCCTTAATTTATAAAATAAATCAAGGGCTATTGCAACAGTTTTCAGTAACAGATATTAAAGTATTTGACTTATAAATTTTGGTAGAATCAATTTTTATAAAGTCGACAACCCATGCGGTCAAATAAAAATAAAAATGTTGCAGTTAATGGGTTAACAAAGTCCCACAAAGATTTAACAGATCGTTTCAAATATTGTCTTTATCAATTTAATTTGATTCGAACCATTCCCCTTAGAAATGATCAATGAACGCTATCGATAGTCACCGCTTCGATAGACCGATGTCAGAGATTAATGACCGAAAGCTAATTAATAATCACCTTGATCGTCAACGATTCGGGTTGTTGCATATCAAACGGATGTCGAAATAAAAAGTCTGGCACGATTTGATAACCGAGAAGTAGCACGAAACTCGTATCTACATCGAATTTCTGTTCGAAGCTTTAAAAACACGACTACGTAAAAGTTTCATTAATATTCGAGATACAAAATGATTAGCTGTCCGTTACGACGAACAATGGAGCACCAGCGAAATTCGTGTATTGTTCTTTCCCTGATCGCAATCGGGACATTCTATGCCGAAGGCTGTAATTTAACGAGATAGATTTTTAGAGTCTGAGTCATTGGAATTTTATTTGCATTACGGAGATACAAATAGGATTTGGATAATTCGGTGCTTATTTATATTATATACAGTTAATTTAATCTGTAAGGAATTATTCAAAGCCTCCTTCGTTCCAGATTAAGTTCTTAATGTAAGCAACAATGTTTTCTATCGCAACAGGTATAGTACTCATCGATCTTGATCACTAAACCCATCGTCGTATACTTTATTAGAACATTAATTTGTTGAAGATAAGCTTCAACAAATTGTGTATAAGAAACTTGTGGAACGTTCATTTAGTTTGGTAATTTTAATGTTAAATCTCATCTTCGACTAGAGTAGCACCATTTTCTAATGCAATTGCATAAAATTCATAAGTATTTATTAATCTTGATCCACGTCTAGTTACGAATAGTATACGATAAAAATTCACTGAATTTCTACTATACAGAGCCTTAGAGTAGACTAATTTAGTCGTAAAATATAGATATGTAAAAGAAAAACCGTGAGTGTACGTTCGCTGTACTTTTTCTAAAGAAACAGTTTCCGTGCGTTCACTTAACGGGATTACGAATTTACCGTAGTGATTGAACAGCAAACATCGACGACAAATGGGCTGGTAATAATGGCATTAAAAAGAAACGAGTCAACAACGATATTTATGCAAAGATTAGCAAAGCACAGAGAAGTAACTTAACGTGTCGTTTATCCCGATTTTACGATTGCATAATTCCGTTGGTTGATTTTGCAATTTGTTAGATCTGCTAACATCTGCTCGGCGAGCGTTGACGAAATACAAGAAAGTCGAATCGACAAATCGATCGGTTAATGGAATATGGAATCGCTTCACCTGAGGATAATTACTGAAATTTCAAGGTTATCGCGTCGCCTCTATTTTTGGATCTGTTCCAAGGCAAAATGGGATTCGTTCATTATTCTTTCATGAGACGTTTTAAATATGGGCAATAAACTTTCAATTTAACGCGCAAGTGAATGTGTGTCAGGGGTATGGGACTTGTAATCATTATCAAAAACTGTTAACCTTTGCACGAATAACCGGATATCTGGATTATTAAATCGTCCATAAAATGAACATCCAATATTTCCAGAACGTAAAAAATCAACAATATACAAACATCGGTATATCACAGATTTTCTCACAAAATTTAAACAAGATCAACAAACTTATAAAAATAAGTGTAACAGTAAGAATGATAAACTCGAATTACTCATTCAACTCCATAAATATAAAATTTTACCGACTTCACCGCTTTTTCGTGCGCAGAAAGTTGAAATCTGCAATAACTTTGTTATTAGCGAAGGTTGCTAAAAATATCTCTGAATGGGAATAGTGGACGCTTACTACGCGCATCCCAAACATAAACAAACCAAAATCGATATATGTGTTAAAAACAGGTGATATTTTAGTATTAACGAAGTATCGAAAAAGTTGTTCCTCGACATTCACGGCAACGAATCATTCACAAGGTCATCAAGTAGAGTCAAGTCATATTTCGTTCGTTACCTTGGGATTAAGTTTATAGTGTCGTTTTTTCTCTTTTTAAATCTAGAAAACGATTATCGTGACATTTTTTAACTTTCCAACCTTGAATTGTTCAATTTCTTAATTTTAATATATCCTAATGCATCTCAATTTCCTAATTGTTCAGTTTTACAAAACACATTGTTAAATATCTATACCAAGGATTAAATAGTAACAATGATTTCTCATGTAACGTCAAACGTGTGCAATAATACCAGACATTTGCCGGTTTTATACTTGCGTGACTCATTAGGCATAATCGGTTCTCCATTAGCTACAGCACGTTTTACAACCTTCCAATAATGTACGTATTTCGAATGAAGGAAAAATAATGAGCAACAAGTCATGCTCGTTAACTTCGGTCGTGGACTACTTTCGAAAGATGTTTGCTAAAATCCGAAAGTGACTGCTCGACGTAAAAGAAAACATAAATTGATCTCGCTTAAATATTTACAATCGAAGCGACAAAAATGCATATGTATACATTCATTATTATCCTACTTGTTTCAACGTCTTCGAGTGACATTTATTATCCGGTATTTTTATGTATCCAAACCGTTAAGTTTCACCTTACAGATAGAGGATTGCCGAAAGGAAAAAGAGAACGCGAAACGATTGACGAATCGTGACGAACGAATCGAGCATAAACTAATGTTTGACACGAACAAGATTCGTGTACCTCGATCAAAATACACGCGCGATCGAAGGAAAAACGATTCGATAAGATGTTTATAACTACCTGATGATAAACAAGAAGACTCCGCAGAAGCATATCGACACGACGAGCACGAAGAAAATGTTCGACAGCTCAGCTACGGATACTAACATCGCCGTCATCGTATTATAGCCGTGTTATTCCACCGTGCACAACACGCACACGCACAATTTCGACACACCTCCTCCCCAGTTAACCTCACTTTCCTCGACAGTGCGCTGTCAAAGTCGCCGACGATGAATCCGGCGTCGCTCGAAAACAACGCGCACAATGTTTCGTCGAACGATTCGCGATCAATGATGTACCAGCTGATAAAAAACGAACTGTCAGAGCCGCATCGCGTACCCGTATCACCGACGATACGAATTTTCGTTGCGTAAATACGCCACCCTAACCTCATCGACTGACACACAAGTCGTATTTTCGCGTGACCGTACAGAGGCGCACGGATTCTCGCGCACGTTCGATATCTATTTCGGGTCGACGCAACAACGATCGACGATCTCGAACTATATCGAAACGGTCGAGTTGATTAAACGTCGCGAATGTTTTCGTTGAAACGGCGTACATTCGAGTCGACGTGATCGTCTACCATAGTGTAGAATCAAAGCGATGCCGTGTTCGAACGGTTTTAAAGGTAAACAGCACGAGCACACGTAGAACGATGTGTACGATACATGATAGCGATAACACGATCGATTGATTGCCGGCTTTTTCGAAGATTCTCGTTACGTTTCGCAAGGACAGGCGCGCGCACCAAAGATAAACAACGAGCAAACATCCACCACGTATTAAGTGCAGCTCGAGACTGACCGTGGTCTCCTCGGTGGGGACGACTTATACGCATCTGTACAGGGGCAAGCACGGTAGGCTTCCGGAGGGAAAATGGCGATGTAGGGGAACGAGACCCCACTACTCGCGTTACCTTTTAGTTCGTATTGTCGCGCTTGCGAACTTTCAAATTGAGAAATTTGGGAATCAAGACTTTCAGAAGTTTAGGGATTGAGAATTTGGAAATTTCTGCATTTAGAACTTTAAAAGTTTGAACATTTCAAAATTTGGAAATTTGTTCGTTTAAAACTGGAAATTCTTCTTCCCTCGTTCGGTCTGATTCAAAGGAAGCCTACATTACACCAACAGAATGTATTTAATACCCTTTTACTGACATATTTTTGTATACAACTCACAACTGTAATTATATAGTATAGACGTGTAATTAAAATTTGGTTTTCAAATTAAACCAAATCAGCGATTGTGGTTGCAATATGTCTGTTTCATTCGTATCTAACAATCAATTAACCATTGCTCGAAATCGATTAGCTTTTACAAACATAGGAAATGATTTTACTTTTAAAGTATATTAAACATTCATATATTATGCTATCATTAAACGTGGGTCAATGTATTTGTTTTAAACTCTACAGGTGATACAATAGAGATAATTTGCGTTTACGATATTGTACTTTTCATTGGGATTAATTGAAAGATGTATCAAACCCTGTATCGACCCCACTGTTTAAATGAAGTTTAATTCTCTTTAAAGAGAATCAAGAATAGTTTCCAAGGATACCGGTGTTAACCAGCTGAAACAGCTGACGGAGTCCTCACTAACGACATCTAGTCAATTACTCTTTGACGAAGCGGCGAATGCATGTCTATTTTTCGTCCGAATAATTTAATTTTAACTAGCAAATATATTGATTTTATTTCCTGTTTTTTGATCGTATTTTCATTTTCGTTGGAGGAAACCTCCCAAGATCTGACAATTTCCAAAATGATCGCAGTTGACTTTGAAGTATACGGAAGAGTACAAGGTAAGTAACCATTTTGCGTTGACAGGAATAAAAGGATACTGATTTCGAATCCTCTTTTTTAAAGGTGTCTTCTTTAGGAAGGTAAGTTCGGCATTTCACTGATGGATATTATAATATATAACATTGAACGCATATTTGGTATGATTGTCATCTTAACCTAACCTTGTCAATTTTTGTAATTCAGAAGTTTTATCTTATATTTATTTGTTAAGGTACTCCATATTTCGTTTTGTTAAGTACATGGTTAAAGTAAATTATCAATAATTTAGAAAAAGATATAAACTAAATATTTGTATACTCCAGTTTTATGTTTGCTACCAAAGCGACACCTACTAGATGAAAATTTTACTGCGCATTTACCGATATATACAATATTTCAAATTCATCGAGTTATGTACTCAGATAACTACAGCTCATATAATTAGAACATGTCTTCTTATATTCTATGATTACATTCGTTGGAACACAGATTGTTAGCTTAATGTATAAGACTTTTATAAATAAGATACATACTCAAGCTGATCGCCCATGCAGCATTGCGCAGCATGTAGAACACAAATGTAGCGCGCATGCGCTGGAGATCTGCGTGCAGGGTCCACTTCGGAGAAATTTGAAGAGATTATGCTAGAATACTTGGGATAACATGACAAATTTCTAAATTTTGAGAAATTTAATATTCTTAATGATGACCGACATGATTCGAGATTCATGTATAATTGAAATATTTAGAAACTTATAATACAAAATACAAGCTGGTGATCGTGATTTAAATTTCATGCGCATGCGTGTACATGTGCGCACGCATTCGCGCCGCATTTGAGTTCTGCTTGATGTACAGCCGACTTTAATGTTTCATTACAAGTATAGTACACTCAGAAACGTGGAGAAGAATTGGGTTTGAAAGGTTGGTGTATGAACACCAATAACGGTACTGTTGTGGGACGCATCGAAGGAGAGAAAGATAAAGTGGAACAAATGTAAGTTTGCTAACAAGATAACAGTATATAAAAATTTATTCAATGTATTCTTATTGCAGGAAACATTGGCTTCAGTATACTGGAAGTCCTCAGTCAGCGATAGATAAAGCAGAATTTCGGAATGAAAAGGAGATATCACAACCTTCTTTTCCCAATTTTACCATCAAGAAATAAATATTTAAATTTCGTTAAAAACGCATTCGTTTAACCGTTTCAGTTTGTAGCGTTAAATTATTATTGTATACGCACGAATGAATAAATGAAAATAAAGTCTGTTCTGTTATAGAAAATTGTATACCGAGTACTATGCGCATGGTATGCAGCTCGTCATGGCATTTGTTCAAGCAAATAACTCGAGATCCTGTTACTCTATTATCTTGGAACTTCTTTGTATAGAATGCAGTTACCATTTTCTTAAATGTCAAACGATTCTTTACGCGTCTACGTATTCAGATCTGTATTGATGCATCGATTGTGATAGACATAATGTAACATACACCAAGCGCGTGAAATGTGTAAATTAAAGTAAAATTTTAACAGCTTTAAATAAAAAATACAGAATAAAAATATATATTAGTACAAACAACCACAATCTAGTCATAATTAAATTTTTAAATATAGCACACTGATTTAATTATAAATGAAGTAGTTGTAATGTAAAAAATGACAAAGTAGATTGTCCCCAATTAAATGAAAGCATCGTTTCATTTCAACGTGAAACATTGTAGACACAGTTCTGAGCAAATGTTTGTGTCTCCGTATTTTCCTGTTTTTGTATACGAGTAAATATTTATTCCACAAGTATTTGTACGTGAATAATTGCATGTAGGTTTCGAGTAGGCTCAAAAGATCTTTGTATGTCGCACGAGAGCTTCAACAGTCAATGTTACACGCTTCGTACGAGTTGTTGCTGCTATCGGCTCGAACTTCATTAGTTGTTGACCGCACACCGTCGAGTACGCTTCAAAACTTTCGCCCGGCGATCATTCGTGCAGATGCGAATGCACTTTGTAATCTTACGACACCGTCTACAGTTACTTGTCTTTTAATTTCCGCGTACATTTAACGCCCGTCGTTTTATCAACAAATCAATGTAGTACAATTAAATGACTCTTAATTTTGATTTCACAGTGAAGTGCTGGAATTTTTTTTTAATTTAAATGGAAAATTTGGTAAAGTGCGCGAACTAATTGCGAGAAGTTGTTATCGTCACGTAATTAAAACCGAAACACAAATAGTGAGACAGTAATTCACAAATAATTGTTCAATAATCACGATAAGAATGCGGTGATTAACAACAGAAAAAGAATGCCATCCAGTATGAGGTGTTTCAAAAGCTTCTTTCAGCATACTTGGCATCCGCAACAGGTGAGATCATATGAATATTTCTTTCGTTTCTTCTATTCAATCTGTTACTAATAAGGTAAAGTCTATCAGACTCTAACAATTTCTACGATATACAAATTATAATTCTGAACACCTTAGGGATACTGTGAGACCTACATAGCGAAATAACCACCGCATTAGTTAAAGAATTAATTTGAAACTAATATCGTGACAAAACCAAATATTTTTTTCATTTAAACATGATTGTGCAAATCATAGACTTATTAGCAAAAATTATCTGCTGTTTTTAACTATTCATACACGATAATGGGTTTTTGTAATCATATATTCGACCTTGGGTCCACGTCACGGAAATTGCAGATACACCAAGTTAACCGCAAGTTATTCCATTATGTCCTCAGGACAATTGCAAGACTGCTTCTACACGATGTTCGTTTTATCGGAGCGTCATACGACAGCTGAAATATCAAAAAAGGTAGGGTTGCTAATAGATCGATTGTAACAGATGACATATAAACGATTGTACAAGCATAACGGTGAAAATTCATGTCGAGGAAATAAATTAAAAACGTTTTTAATATTAATTTTCGCGAAAAGAATTCTTGCGCTAGCTTTCTATTTGCGTTATTGTTAACGCGATACTCTGAAGACGTTAATGCTAAAGCATCCACACTTTCGTATACGAACGACCTTTAGATACTTTCACCTTTCGATCGAAATCGTGTTCTCAATTAAGCTATACCAGTTCTTCGAACTATCGATAAAAAGAAGACCTTTCCGTTTCCATAAAGAAAGCATTGATATGTGATTGAATTGCTTAAAAGCTTGATCGAACAAAAGTTCCAAAATTCTGAGTTCCTGCAGTTCCTAAAAAGATATCAGACATTCGTTATCTGAAGTCACTGCTAATTTATGACTGCCCGACGTGAAGTTACATTATTAATATTTTACAAAAAAAGAATACACGATAAATTTGCATTATTCATGCGATAAACATCGGTCGCAATCGTAATCGTCGATCGGCGTGCGATATATTTACATCGATTACTACTTCCACATTAAATTACAAATGTGATCAATTGTATTTACTATTTATATCTTATTTTCCAATTGTACATGTAGAAAAACATGAGCCTCACACGATTACGCAAGGTATTCCGATTATCTTCCTCCCAATATTGTCATCATCTTCATGCCACGATGCACCTGCTTACGTAACCTTTCCTGTATTCTAACAATATTCACAACGTGGGTCTGTTTTCCTTTGCTTCAAAAATGACGTACCAAAGGAAAAATTTCGCCGGTGAAGATTTAAATGAGCCTGTATATAAATCTTTAGATATTTTCCTAACATCTGAAAATCTTCCGTTTTAAAACTCCCCGCGTTCAATTTTAGTAAAAATAGTCTCGCAACCTTTCGCAACTTTCGATTATAATGAACTTGTCGTGCGACCTTCAACGCTTAACCATATCGAGATACAGTAGACTTTCGATATATTGCTATTTTTATAATACTTCCATTCGCAGCTGTTGCGCTCTCTTATCATTGTGCAGCTCGATGACATACTTTCCAAAATTGTTTGTTACACTGCAACGTATATAGTACATTGATATTAGCACGCGTGGAATTGCCACTCCTCGAATTGCAATGTAACACAGAAAAGTGCAGCCAGGTGAATTGTGACGTATAGAATTGCAACGCGTAGAAATATGACGCATCGAATCACAACGCGGCCAAATACAGCGCATTGAATTGTTACACGTGCATGAAATTGCTACGAGACGAATAGCAACGCGTGGAATTGCAGTGCATGTACTTGTAACATGTAGAAAAGCAGCGCTACGAATTGCAACATGTGGAATTGCAACGCGTGAAATCGCAACGGACAGAAATACAACGCATCGCATTGCAGCGCGTAAAATCGTAACGCGCGAATTTGCAACGCGTCGAATCGTAAACGCATAAAATTGTGACACGCCGGAACGCGTGGACCAGCCACGTGTTGTATGCAATACTAAAGAACAAAACTTTCTGTCTCACCTAACGTTAATTCCAAGAATTATCCGTTCCTATCGTGGCAATATAACGAGAGTCTACTGTATAACATATCGTGTAAAAATATCGAATCGATCGAAGCTTAGGAAATTCGTTAAGCGTTCAATGACCGATTTACGAAGAGATTAGGAACGTTTCGACAATATTCACACGGAGACTAGATTTGATAAGGAAAGATCAGGGGTCGGGGCTGATAAAGGTTGATAATGAGCCTCGATCTGCGTAACTGGTCAGTTCCTACGGTGTCGTAGACGAGTAAACTACGAACTTCCTCGCGGCGATCTCATGGAAATCGTATATTGCCTTATCGAACTTAATTACCGAAAGACGCTTTAATACCATGATAACGTTCAGTCTCGTGTTAAGTCGTGTTTCTGGCATGTGTCAATAGAAATGTGTTCTCTATACGATAGTGAAAGGATCGAGAAGCATGAACAACGACGGGAATCGTCGCGCTAAAAATTATGGATACGCGTTCGATAACGTAAGTCATTTTTTGCCCACGTTTTCTTTTCTTTTTTTTTTTCGACTTCCTGCCTACGCGTTTTCGTCGATTGTCCAATAAAGTAAGAACGTGATAACGGTAGCACGGACGAGATCCTCCCCACAAAATCGGATCAATGAAGTTCATGAATCATTGACCCATCCAATTCTGACAAGACTTCCAGTGAATCAGTGTTGATTTAGAGAGCTTTCGACGGCCCCATTTCACAATGTTATCAGAAATACACGGATGACCGCCTTAACACTTTCGTTAAGTACTATGTCTACCCACGATGTCTTAAGAAAGCATTATGAAAGTTGCAACTAATTTTCGTGTTTCAAGTTTCGTACGATATATTTATTTATTTTATACTCGTTTAGCAGCGTGATAGCGAAAGGTATTATTTAGCAACGAGATTAGCAACATGATAACGATGCCATTACAATTTTAATTACGATTTCGTCGATTTTCGACGTTGCCTAATAATACTCTTGCAGAATATTAATCATATTATACTAACTTATATCATAGCTAAATAATCTATTATAGAATGAAATAAAATACTTGGCAACGATATATATCTCCTAAGTTAGAAAGCGAATTACATTTGAATGTTTCGTATGAAATGTATCGATTGAACATCGTTGACAGATGGTGATCGTGGCATCGCCAGGTTCCATATGGGATTACCCGTATCTGAATCAGGTCAGCAGCATGATGGGCTTGGTCTACGGGACAGGACCGGATCCTAAACAAGATTTCTTTCCTCCCAACAGTCGATTTCCACAGTCACACGTAAATATAATCCTCTCTTTTCCTTTCACTTCCAAAGATTTCGGTGCGTTCACCCGTGTCCTTCGTGTAATTCACGCGAGCATTTCGATATCGATTGTTTCTGATTCCTTTCCTGTAATCGTTCTGATAGCAATTTTTCTTACGCCGAGCAATTTTACGAAATAACTTGAGTAGTTTCGCGGCACAACTTTCCATACTTTTTACCATTATTTATTTGAAATTTGTTAGGTGATTTCGATATTCAAGTTTGAAACTTGTTAGTTACTTTCTATCGTTCCGCGAGGTTTTATTAGGTTTTTAGGGAAAGTCTGGCAAGTTACTGTGCCAAGTCACTTAAGGAAGTCTTACGGGAATTCTAGGGAGAGGGTAATTACGGAAGAATCCTGAGGAATACCTGTGGGAATTTTAGTTAATAATATTACTAATAAAATTAGATATATTGCACGAAACATTACTGCAGTCTTTATAATCATTGCATAAGCTCAATGGGGATTATTCGAATGTACTGTTCTCATTTTAAAGAAATGAAAGATCAGTCGGTTCATTAACGAAAGCAGTGGAAACGCGATGCATAAATCCTTCCTAGTATAATCGAGCACGATTGCGAAATAATCGATAATTTGGAGTGACTGCATCGTTACGCTGGATGCATATCCAGCTCGCGTTCGATTTATTAGGAATTCTGCTCGCGACTTTTAACCACGGTCTCGCTTGAATGTTTATAAACGGCGTTCTGCAACCACCATTGAATTTTTTCCTCTCTTCTTTCTTTATCATTTTTTTTTTTTACCTTTCGAAAGACAGAAATAGCAGCCGATTAACATTTATATTTCGCACGACCGTTACTTCAGGCGTCGAAGGTACAAAAATATTTTCACTAGTTTCAATTTCGAATCGTGCGGTTCGACTAAACAGGAAGATGCGGTCTCAAAAAATGTTCAAACCGGATCTATGCCCTGAATATCAAACCACATCGAATTGTCCGACGAATCTGTGTCAGTCGGACGAAAACATGACCACAGGTCATCCTTATCTAAACGGTATTGTCTAATATCCAAAAAAATCCTCTTATAATTGCATCGAAGTCTAATTCATCCTCGATATTTCGCAATGTTATACAGCTACATCGAAATGCATCTCGAACCCTTATTTGCAAAGCTGTTCGCCATCGACCGAAAGAAAAATATATCGCATTTAAACCCGTTAATCAAATATCAATTATTTGATATTGCAACACAACTGTGCAAGCAACAACAGACTGTCCAAACACCTAAGTTCTCAATCAGTTTACAAAATATTTCATCGATCGTTATAATTCATTATTTCGGTTTGGTTACAGATGGAAAGTCCGTCGAGGTTCGAGCTGACGAAGGCGGACGACCAAAGCGCGGATGAAACAGAACTCGGCGAGGTGAAGTCGTCACCTCCGACGAGCAACGTCGCGACGTCGACGCCTGCACAACCCGGGAGCATCCCCTGCAGAAATGGCGGTTGCAAGAGTTGGGCGAATCGCGGCGAAACCCGATTAGAAAGTCCCTGGCACTTTCTCAAAACCGTTTTCCTCGTCACTGTGATCGTTGCCCTAGTGGTCTGGGTGATCGTCTACACTTGCCTTGCTCAGTATCGAGTTCTGTAAACGATCCGTCGACGACCGAGTACGTCGAGCCTGCAGACTGACTTTCTTTCCGTTCGGAAGCTCAACGCATATTCTCTTTCGACGTTACGAATCATGCAGGGATCGCAAAACACAAATTTTCGTATCGGAGATATTTAAGTCCGTCCTTCGAGAATCAGATGGCTACGAGAGACCGAGTAGCTTTGTAACGCAGAGATTTCGACAGAACCGTGCACGAAAGTTGATTTTACCGATAAAAATGAAGAGACTACTCTCTTCCCCGGTGTTGAAGATGTAGACAGTGTGTAAAACGGATGTGGTGATTTTTGTAATAATGTACAAAAGTATTTTCCGTCAGAGTAACGTTAGATTGTTCGGAGAATAATGCAGATTTTGCATGTCCTGTCGTGTTGAAAGAAATTTGAAAATTTGATAGGCGAAACGCGGACGCCAAATGTCTCGTTTGCTCAAAGATAATTGCGATACCGAATTCAACAGAATTTGCATTACTTCCAGGACAATTTAATATATTAATGCTAGTCTCCACGTTTTTTATATTCTTTGAAATTACGGTGTCAGGAAAACAGAGCTGTATTATAGCAACACGAAGAATACAATTGTAACATTGTACGCGAGACGAGTTTTGTATAATTCGATCGATTTTTTAATCTAATTCGAGAAAAGGTATTTTTGACTTTACTTTAGTATTGTTGACTTTGTAACCAATGTTTGATTCCTTTTTTTATCAAGTATTTGTACATAACTGAATAAAATATAATTGTACTACATTCCGAGATATTTATTCTTCTGACGGAGAAAAATTCGATACATAAATAAACACGTATGAATAAAAATCTTATCTGACCACGATAATCGGGCATGAAAACCGTTACCTGATAAAGTTAAAAGTGGTTTCCTATCTTCTACCAAGCAAATACAGAAATTTTATTTTATTCTATACGTAATATCTTCGTTATATACGCTGTTTACAATTTAAGAGATTAACAATCATGTTTGCAGTTTGAAAACAAATTCTAAAGAAACTTCGCAGCAAAAGAACCAACGTGTAAGTTGACAGATACTATTTGCCTTGGTTAAACTCAATAACAAGCTTAATGATAGTTCTGTCTAAAATTAATGACAGACGTGAAACTCATCGCAAATAGTTCGCGTTATGCTATCGGAAGTTATCCGCAAATATATGACGCTCTTTGACGGAAACGTGTTTTCACGCAAGACACGATGACGATTCTATAGGAATCGCTGTTCTGGATAAGAGAAAAGAGGCAGAGGACATTCGAGAACCTCGAAGCTGCATTTTATGAGACAAGACCTCGTCCACGCCTTGGAAGTAATAACATTTTATGCTCGTTCCTTAACACCTGACTGACTCACTCCACATCGACAAGATCCCTCGTATGATGTTTACAAATGTACCAGGCAGGTGTAATTTTTATTTACACGCGAGCGTAATGTACATATGTACGCGGATATCTTTACTTGTTCGACCGATTTCGCCAACAAACCTTATCGATCCAACGATTTTTCTTCCTACATTTCTATATGTAGGTGAAATTACGATTTTTATAGGAAGCTATTAGCCATGATTTAAGAAAGTAAATAAAAGAATTCCTACGCCAATTTAAACGCCATCCACGTATGGTTGACGTAGCAATGAACCTGTCAACAAAAAATTAAACATTAGATATTTGCAGAAATTTTCTTCGAACAAATAGACGTCTGTCGTGAACGAACGTCGTTCACGAAGTAGACTTCCGCGTTCTGGTTATGCCTTATATTTACGAACAAGGGAAATATTAAAACACGTTTATCTAATCTGCGCGTCTTTCGTAGCACAACAGATAGACCCAAGAAGATTCGAGTTTAACACTCGCGTACAAAGTTCAACGTATTCGAAGAGAGTGACTGTGGTTGCCGCCCCGATACCGCCACTCGATTTTCCCGGTGGATGCTTCGAAGGAAACACCGAACAACCGCCAACCTGAAGCAGGACGAGGACGGAAAAATTTCGCGATACTTGGACAGCTTCCTGTCTCAAATCCGACATCCTGTCAACAGGATAATTCGACGGAACGACACTCGAAACGATGAAGTGACAAAGGAAGAATCAACGAGTAGTTCGTCGAACAAAGAAACCACGAGACCAGAAAGGATCGAGACACAAAAGAAACTGCGAACAATAGATAACGCTGTGATCATTGGACTGACCAATTTTGACAAGCCTGGACCCTCGAGGATACAATCTAATAAGACACCACAATCTAATAAGACATCGCACACTAGTCAGAATAAATCGAAGGATACTCGAGAGAAAACAACACAAATGTATCAGAATTTGAGCACTCAGAGGCTGAAAGGAAGCGAAGACATCGATGAGGATGTAAGCGATGTAAGAACGAACATAATCCTTTTCTTTAGCTATATTATTGTGTATTTGTGTATTTCTCACGAATCATATTTCCAGACATCTCTACTGGAAGATGACCACGCGAGACCAAAATATATTCTGGTTGGATGGGATAGTTTTCGTTCGAAGCTGATGTTATTGTTGTTAATACTCCTGATTTTATGGGCCATTATATACTTTCCTTTAATTGGAACATGAAGTTTATCTCAAATTCGATATAAAAATGCACCTAAACTATGATTTTAAGACTTATTATACTGTCGGTCGTAAGAAGAATTAAGAATAGAATTACCGCGTCGGTGATTAAACATCATTTACGCTGAATAATGTCGTTCATTTGTTTGCTGTTGAGCACTTGTGCGTATCGAAACTGTAAGAATGTAAATATGTATATACGAGTTACGAGAATAAAATAATGTTTATTTTTTAAGAGAACAAGTGCAGTCTTACGAGAAATGAACGCACTCGTTCAAAAGATTCGTCACAAAATTATAGTGAATTAGTCAAAACAATATTTATTTTCAACACAATTTTAGAACAAACTAAGTATCAAACTATTTTAAGTAATCTTTCAGGAAATTTTGCAAGAGACATTAATTTGATTGAAATTTTATTTCTATGTAATATTATGGAATAATTATAAATTTATTATAAATATAAACAATAGATGGAAAATAACAAATGATTTATCGATTAAGTATTCACTGAAAAAAAAGTAAGAATTGTAAATTAATCAATTTATGAATATTAATGGTTTATTTTAAAGTATCGAAAAATTACCATTGTTTTAACATTTAGCTTTATTCTGAATTGGTAAAAATAACTTAAATTCTGCAGGCAATTCATCTTCGGAATACAATCTGTCTGAAAAGTATACTCTTCGTATTCTACAATTTGCATGAATTTGAACTCTTAACGTTTCTACATAATTGGTTCCATATGCACGTCTAGTGAAGTCAGCTAAATTAAACTGGATTTGATTCCATCCATCGTCTAATCTCATTGGCATTGTACAAATAAACGGTTTAACTCTAGTGGTGGATTGATAATTACTGGCACGAAATCTACGGCGCACATTCTTATCGTCAATCACCTAAAGGAAAATAATTTGACAAAGTTTAATGCTTATTGATACATTTTGTTACCATTGAATAATCAACTGTTTTCTACCTGAACTTCGAACGTGAAATATTTCTTTAAATTCTTAATTATCATGACCAGAAATGGTAACTTTATTCCCAAAGTTTTTCTTGGGTCCGCTGGACAAGTGATGTACGTCGTACTGACATTACTACCCAATATTTCCAGTACTAAACTTTGTATATCATTATCTGTAATCCGTTTTATGTGCCCATTTCTTACTTTCTTATCCCAAATTTGTAAGGGCTTACTCCCAATACTATATAAAATTGATAAAAATCCACTTTGAAAAGTGTTCTTAAACATGTTCACTTATTTATTTTTGTCCTGGTAGTTTTCCAAGTAATTTACTTTTCTCCAAAACATATATCTGGAGAATTTAAGAAACTTTACGTTTAATATTTTTATTTACAACTTAACCTATCACGGTTTCATATTACTGGACTCACTGAGAAGTTGCATGTTTTAAATAATATTATTTTCAAACTAGTATATTCCACATAGCACTACACATTATTTGGTAAATAAAATTGTTTGTATTTTAATTCGGCATGTTCTTTGAAAAATTTCAGTTGCTAAACAATGTTAGCACGAATATAACCTACAATTTTTATGTTTGATCCAGTTTGATCAATGGTGTCGCTCATTCGGTTGAACGAATCGAACACAACAAGTCGATTGATCGATTGTTCCGACTATGCATTTTGAAATCTCGTTATCGAAATACAAAAACGTAACTTCAATAGCGCACTATATGCATATCGAAAATAAATGTAATACGATTTTAACGTTTTTACATTCGTTTATTGATGTCAAATACAAACCGATAAAGTTTAAATAAGCAGTAGATATCTACGTATTAAACAATCACTTTTTTAAAACAGAGTTAACGATTCTTCGGCATAAAAAACTTTATCAGTGTAAAATCTTTACTGCCATTATCTACCTTTAAATTTTTCGACAAGATCATTCTGTTCTAATCGACGTTACTGAAAATCACATTTTACAACTGTACTCTCCGAAGGAATGAATAAGAGAAACAAAGTAACTCTAACTTATTTTACGCACAACTTTCATTTTCTATACCACAACATTAAAAACAATAATCGTATATCATAATCACCATTGATTCATTATTAAAAAAAGGATGTTCTAATCGTCTTGTTCTTTTCCCTCGATGTAAACATGTACAGCATATTACATGATAGAATTGATGTAGCAGTTTCTAACAAAAACTTTCAGATAACTGTTCCTATTTTTGTATGCTTTCGCCAAAATTATCTCTAACTATCGGCATAACATTGTTTAAATAAACTTAACACTTTTAATTACATTTACATAAATAAATGACCGTTTTAATATTGGCAAATATCATAAGTTGTTACTTTTGTACACATGTGTATCAATAAATTAAAGCGCAAAAAGGAAATACAATATTCATGTTGCTACAAATTCATAATTTACGACGTATTAAAAGCGTACAGATTTCAAAACTAATGTTACGTCTGTCCGATAGTTACAGATTTAAATGGGAAGCATTACATTGTAAAATAAATGTTTAGAACATGACCTCTTTTTTTTATTACTTGTTATCTCTCGGAATCACATTTATTTCCATATTCCTTCGAGATACTTCCACCTCACACATCTTAGTAATTAATACTTTATTCACTTATTGTTACGACTAACTATTGTATTACAGTTTACGCGGATAAAATAGGTCCTGCAACAGGGTTACATCTTCGTAGGATTCATGTTTCATTTTATTGAAAATAAAATAAAAAATAAAAAATAAACAAACTATGAGAAACATGCTGTCGTTAGTATTTTTTCCATTTATTTCTTTTATTCGGAACAGTGAATCCCACGTGAAGAAGGAAGGCCCACCTATGAAGCGATATCTCGGAAAAAGGAACATTCATTAACTCGTCCTCGAGTAACCTATAAATTATTTCGGAAGGTATCGCGTTACGAAAGGTTATCTGAAAGAAAAAAAGTATTTATAATAATACAGGCAATCCTTCCCTTTCTTTACAGATTGTGGGGTAAGCAATCAATCATATACACATAGAAATATAAGAATAGAATGTGCGAATCATATGCTAGAAAGAGGACACTGTATATGATCTCCTTATGTTCCTGTTTGCACATCCACATTCGTTCATTGACATTGCGCGCGATATTTACGAATCTCTATGGAGTACAAACGCTCCACAGTTTAATGAAACGTGAATTACATAAATAATAAATTTAAGTTTGAATTGCACAATGTAACGCAATGAGCATCGTGACAAAGACACAAAAGAAATCCATAAACTCTTAGTTCTTTTTCTACTCCTATATGTATCACTTTTTCAACCCGTCCACACATTCAATTCTTATATCTCTATGATTATATATTACTGAAATTTAACAATCGTTTGTATACGTTTTTTACGGTTCGTTAACATTCAAAAAATCCTATTGAATAATGTAATGAGGATAATGAATGTAAGATAAGCCTTTTTTTAAGAAATACGATATCGTATTCTTCCTTGTTTTTAAGCGAAGATAAAACGAAATCTATCTCTTAACATTACCTTCATTCATTATCGGATACTCCTTTTTTTCTCCAGCATTATCTTAGTATCGTTATAAATTGTCGGCAATAAGACAAAATTCGATAACGTTGTTTTATCGTTTTCTTGATTAGGATAAAATCAAATTGTGCCTTCTTAATAATCATGTCGCAACGAGACAAATTTTGAATTATTACCGCCTTGACTACAATTTCCAATACATCCATATTATCTGTAAGTTTTTTCTTTTTTTTTCTTTTTTTCTCTCTCTTCTGGATAACGGATGTATGAAAATTTGAATGTCCTTTACTTCTCAATACCTTGTAAAACACGAATATAACCCCAGAGTGCTTCTAGGCCCCGTAGAAAAGCAAATTGGGGCAGTAATATGAACGTATCACGTTACCTTTTTTCAATTTTACAAATTTGAAAACAGAAATTTGTATATCGTATAATTGATTACGTTCAAAGAGTCTCCAACCAGTTTCTACATTTTTATCGTATGTTTTATCACTTATTTATTCTTAATATTTCAATTAAGATCATTATAGCATTATCAATCAACAAAGAGATAAAGGTCAAAAGTATTGACCTGTTTATATCTTTGTTCCAAATTATAAAGAATTAATTACTCAGTTGAAGACGCTTAATACACGTAACTCTCTGAAACTTCTAGCTCAATCTTGTTTTGAAGAAATGCGCATTTTTTTTGTATCGATTGTTATACACAATTTTAACACAATCATCATTGAGATTTTAAAACGACGAAATATTCTGGTACAGGATAAGATGACTTAAGTTTAAGTCATTCTTAGATCCATGAATTATTTCGTTGATCGATGCGTGCTCGTATTAGGTAATAAGATATAACAGACATTCTATTCGCAAGAAATGAGAAAGCCAAGGATTAAATAGAGAAATTAAGAGATGGCCGCATTTCATCTCAGATTTCAATATTCTCACTTAATGTTGTTTCTACGATGTTTTCATGATCATAAACCACGATATTTGGAAAATGATCATTTCAATTACGAAATTGAAACAATTTACGTTCATTGATCGTGATCCTATCAATGAAACTGTTATAATAAATAGAATCGATGATCACTGTTAGGATCACAATTCTGATCAAGCACCAATAATTTTCCTCATCTCAACAATATTACTACATTTCCAAGCGCAAAAAACTAAATTAAATTATATAAGCGAAACTTACGTCTTTTACCACACTTCTAATCGTCACAGACATTCTACTTCCAAGGATTACTGCAATCGATTATTTCTTGTAAAAAAAGGGAAGAAAAATATTTCTGAACGTTTATCAGTGATCCATCTTTATTGGTGCTTGAGCATTTTCTTCGTGCAATTAAGGCACTGCAAAAGACTGATTCTTCATAAAAAGCTACTGATCTGCAAAATTCGCGATCCATTATGTTAAAGAAGCAATGGCGTAACGTACGAAGACCGAGAGTCATCGATGATTCAATGTTTGAAGTTACCGTGTAATAAGGCCCAGAGAGATAGATTGAGAAGAGTCATTTTCCCTCCGAATAGTTCATTCAACAACTGTAATATATGTAAATGCATTAATAAACGTAAAACATATGATTAAAACTACATAAAAATAATTTAAAAAGAATACATAAAACGTAACACATATTAATGAAAACAAAAAGTTGTACTCTTGATAATGAAAAAAAAAATAAAGACAAATATTAAAAGTACAATAAAATAATGTAATGTTAAAGGCTTGTGCTAATTCATCTAATAAATTAAAGAAAATTTCATCAACCTTTAATTATAAGAACTTTATAGTTCAAAAATTACTATCATGCAATCTCATTACAGGTTTAATCTCAATATTATTATTAGAATTAGGCAATACTAATATTAATGTTAAACCTTAAATGAAATCATTTACTTTTAAAAAATCTATCTTAAATCCTTAAATATTCTCGTTTTCATTAATGACTGTATGAAATATCTAAGTTAATTTTCCTTTGCAATGCCTTAAAGGGGCAATGTAAATTAAACTTAATGTAAGCCTATCTTAGATACTATGTAATTACTTATCAATAGTTCCATCCATTATATTGTTTTTAACTTGAATGCTAATGTGTATGCCATCTCCAGACGCACCTTTATCCTTTTTCGGTTGTGAATTGGATCCATTATCGAGACCCAGCTTACTTAATGTACGCAAAGCTTTCAACGCAGCTTGATTACGGCTTGCAGTTCTTGTCGGTCCATTACCATGACACACTTGTGGAGGATCTGTACTTAATGTTACAAGCGATAGATATTCCTTATTTACTGCTCCCTGGAATAATCATAGAAAAGAAGCTTCATCAATTAATCACCTTGTAAGCCTTTACCTTTCGCTTCAAATTACTGTTTCGATACAAACTTCAATATTTAGGATTGCATGTTATCTGTTAGTTTACATTTCAAATTATAGAACAAGTTTGGAATAACATTATCTACCTTAGGAAAATCATTGAATTCCACGCTGAAGTTAAATAATTGAGAGAGATATTTCAATTGATCTTTGGGAGAAACAGTGGCTGGATTTTGTTGCTGTTGTCCTCGCAGTTCTTCAGCAACAATCTGTACACTAGGTCCACTGCCTAATTTAGATTCCTGACCTCCGTCCACTAATAATAGTCCAGGTACTAACTGACGTCCAATTGTTCCTGATTAAAGTCAATCAATTTTCAAGACACGTATAACAAATAACATGTACATCAAATAATATATTAAGTTTTACCATTCATAATTTGTAACAAATGTATATGTTTTTCTATCTTACCTCCCACTGGTTGATGAGATTGAGTTTCATTGATTTGTTCATCTTCTAAGAAAGTGACTTTCCTAGGTTTCTGTTCGGTATTTTCGCTTTCTCCTGTTTTAATCGATGGCTTTGTTGGTTGCGGTTGTGGTTTGCTGTAACCTAATTGAGTTAGAAGAGCCTCTGCTGCGGCTCTTTTAGCTAACTTCTTGTTAGGACCTATTCCTTGTGCGGAATGTTGTCCCATAGTTACTTCAATAACGAATTCCCTTCGTCTTGATGCACCTTTTTCTTCGATCAAATTATAAACAGGTTCTTTTTCTCGCTTAGCTTGTTGTATCTGAACCAATCGAGAAACTGGATTAACTTCTTCAGTACCCTCGGCTTCGGATCGTGGTTCCTGATAATCTTTTATCAGATTTCGTGACTTTTTTTTCGTTGCTGGCGGTTTACGTTTCATTCGCCTTGGACGATTTTGAATAGTTTCGGGCAATGGAGGCAGACGACTAAGCTCTTCAAGCATGAACTCTGCAGCATGTCTCTTAGATACCTATGTTATAAATATATAATACATATAGCAACACACTATAAACGGAAACTGAAATGCAAAACACAATCTTATATTCTAATTGTAGACTTACCTTCTTTGAAGGTCCTTCTCCGAACGTAACTTTATCTCCAACAGTACATTTAGTTCTGAATGTCCGAATATGAGGTTTACCGATTTCTGACACAACTTCAAAACTAACGGGTAAACCATGTTTCAATGCTTTCTCATAGACCAATGAAACAGGGCTTTTCAATTCAGCAATCGGATCCTTAGTTTCACCTAATGTACCGTTCTCACCGGTGGTACAAGTATTCGCTACTTCTTCCGGTATTGGCAATTGACGCAATTGCTCTAAAGCTTTACTCGCTGCATTGTGTCTTGCTGCCTGGCCTGTTATACCTCTACCAATAAATTCACGTTCTCCTACCTAGATGTTGTTAAATTGAATAAAATTTGAAACTACTTATGTAATAACTATCATATTGTAAGTTTGTTACCTTTAATGATACAATATACAATTGGGGCTCAGCATGAAAACCACGATTGTATGTAGGAAAACGTGGATTAAATATTCGAGGAAGATGTCCTAAATTATGTGCAAGATATGGCTGTGACCCTGGCACAGGAGCCAATAGAAAACTATAAACAGTAGGTTCCCCTCTTTTCATAGCCAAAGCGTTTAATTCAACGGTTGGCGGTAGATTTCCTGTAATAAATAATCCAGACTGAAAACTCCGAAAATTTATACTTATTAATTCAATCTGTAAAAGGTAATTACCAGAACCACTGAAACATTTCCCTGGATGGCCAACTCTCATTGCTTTCCTGGGTTTCGGTAAAGGCCTTCGATACCATGTTTTTGTTAGTGCTTCGGTTGCAGCACTATGTTGAGCCTTCTTTATACTAGGACCTTCAGCAACGTACTCTTCCTGTCCTAGCTTCAATGTTACCGTAAATCGTTTCTTGTGCGCTGGTCCTTGTTCATTAGTCAACCTATATTGATGCTGAATTTTATTAAAACGTGCTAACTCATTTAATAAGCACATTGGTGTTTTTTCTTTCATGTTTGCCAAAGCTGAATCAGTCACATTAACGTGATTCTGTGTAGGTGAATTCTGATCTCTGGACTCTCCATTATTAGTATCATTTGTTGGTGGTTTGTTCGGTTCTATACTTTGTGGTTGATGAACGTGTTGCTGTGGAGGTGGAGGAGTTGGTTGATTATTCTGCTGCAATTGATACTGTGGTGGCTGAACGTTTGGATTCTGTAGAGTCACAGAGACAGTATTTGCTTGATCTTTTAAACTAACGCTAACCATAGTACCTAAAAGAATGCCAAGAACATTAGTGCTGTAATTTTAAATTTATATAAGCAGGTTTATCAAATACTACCATTCACATTATGCGCATTCATGCCCATCAACATTGGTTGCCGTGGATTTCCATGCGGTGGTCCAGGGTGCTGCATATGATGAATATGTTGTTGATGGGGGGGCATGGACAGTATTGGTTGATGTGGATTCCGATGCGATAACGGATGCTGCGGCTGATGTAAAGGGGCCATATTTGCCTGCTGCATGGGACGCATCGGACCACCCATTCTAATAAAATATTAAAAAACAATTTTTCAAATTTTAACATTTAATAGTGAATATTATTTGTAAAATAAAAACATTTAGTCATATATTGCATAATTCTCCTACGTTATACTTTAAATGGTACAAATTTATTTGCATAGATATTGAATAAAATTATAATGCAATTTTAAATCATTTGTTACAAACCTGTTATGATCTCGAAGTTGGTTTTGCATTGTATGATGTTGATGGCGTAACATCATGTAAAATATTATGCAAAACCTGAAATTAAAGATGATAAAACATCATACCAAATAAAAAATGTACATATCTCTTAATTTAAAATAATACATTTACAATAAACGTTTCTTTTTATATGAGCATTAATGATCCAAACTTAAGAACTAATTTACAGAAATATTCGTACTCAAAAAACTTAATTCCATAATTTTTCAAACAGTTTTGGTTATTTAAAATGAAGCAATATATTAGGAAAGAATTAGTTTGCAAGTTTTGAAAACAACAACTAAATTTGCCAATATTAACAAATATATGTTGTGCTGTCCATGTCATAAATAGAATTTAGAAAATTTATTCATAGGCAGAATATATAACGTCGTTGGTCATAGAAAAAATTTCTTTTCTCTAAATGAACTAGTCAATAGACAATGGGCTTGGCCCGGCTATTTGGCAGCGAAACTATGCGGTCAGTTTTTCTTACCGAAGTTTATTCTATTTCACGAAAATTTTCAAGTTATTCAACGGCGAAATTTCCAGCGAAACAGATTTGCCACTTTAAGAAACACTGCCAGGCCCTTTACGCGGCTATTGGCAAACAGTAAAGAAAAATCGTCTGTAGACTAAAATGCGGCCATTTTGATGTGAGCCTCTCGGCCACCGTCTCTCATCCCTTCCAAAGGACATCCTACTTGCCAATTTTTTTAAAAGTCTGCAATATCGATTGTAATTATCGATACTTCTCGTTTCTTCAACTTACGAGCTATGAATTTTCAAACATATATGTTTCTAACAATGATTTAATGTTATAACGATTAACAAGCATTTCATTATCTGATTTTATTCGATCATTAATATTTATTCTACGATTAATGAAAATATTAACTGGTCTAATGAAATGACAGGCTAAATACGAATTGATTTTGGGGGCCTCATGCGGCGAAACTAAGAAACTTCGTCGATCTTTGCTTCTCCTAAATTGCTTTCTGAAAAAGTGACAAAGACAGTAGCGATTTCGTTGTTACAAGAATTTGAAGACGAAATATTTTCTTGTGCTTCAATTTTCAATATACATATTTTGTAATGTAACTATAGAGAATGCTACATAGCCCGATTTTGCAACTTGGCTTTTAAAATTAAAAAGAATGCAATTTATGTTTTTGTTTGGTACATTAAGCAAGTTGCAAAGTCAGGCTCTATCACACTTTGTACAATTAAATAAGAAATATTTTGAAAAAGTAAGTATGAGGAAATGTTGCTCATTTACTGCAAAATCTTTAAACAACGAAATCGCATTTTTATATGTCAACCTAGCTGCTGTCCTTATCTCACTTCTATAGAGCAATGCAAGGGAAACAAGGATCGCCATCCTGGTGCATACTAAGTTTATCAATTTCCCAAGATTTGGGATTTGACCGAGATTACTCTACTAATAAGTTCTGCGTATATATTTGAACACATCAATTCTCTGAGCATTTTAAAAGTTAAAATTAGTTAATTCTTTCATCTAAGTAATGATACAAATATGTATATAATCACTTTATAAACAAGATAAAAGGTATATACATATATATGTAAATCTTAATGAAAGTGTGTGAAAAATGTCATCGATATTTGTCCTACAAAAATTAATAATAATTATGTGGTGCATAAGCTTTAATCTTTGTATATTCTTATTGTGTGCAAATTATTCGTATAAAAATTAATTTAGCATTGAATGTAAAATATAGATGAAGTGTAGATACTGTAAATGGTATACATAACCTAAATTTGTATTGATGAATTGCTTCTTATATTTGCATACATTTGTTCAATAACTTAAACTATCATGTCATGTAGAAATAATGAATCATAAAATAATGTTTCAATGATTTTTCAATTTATTTTTTTTAGCTCATTTGCTATGTTTCTTTTTTAAAATATAAACGTAAAAATGGAACAATCATTTCAATATGAATTTTGTTAATAGTAACCATTAATACATATCTATTTACAATGATATATGTACAACAAAGCACATATTAATACATTAGGTACAACGAAAGAAATAATTAACTCAATGTATTTTGAATATTACAATAAAAATGTGTAACAGATATAGTAAATTATAATTTAAACCATGACACATAGAAATAAATTGAAGACATTTGTTGAATACTAATCATTGTTTGGATTTAATGAACTTTACAATATAAAAAAACTTCGAATACTATTATTTCCCTAGTTCCTATTTTTAAAGTAGATAATTTAGGTCTTTTTAAAGGTGCAAAAGTATGAAATGTATTGTTTTCTGATTTTTCCACATTTTTATGAAAAAGAAAACTTATAAACAAACTTTTCTTATAAATCTATAAGATTCATCATCTTAATGAAAATACTCTATAGCAGTTTTTACAACTGTCTTCAATTAATTTAATCGAATAAATTCTGATAGATTAAAAAATTACTATTTGCATAACAGAAGTTTCATAATTATATTACTTATTCTATCATCTTCTTCTCCTTATTATCTATTAATTTTTCATAGAATCGCACTTTGTGTTAGATTCATTCAACTTTCTTATTAATTTCTCTTTGGAGCCAATAAGCGTCTAGCATCATTGTCTTTGAGACTCAGCTAAGCTCCATTATTATAAAATAATTTATTAAACGTTTAACGGTATCAATCAATAAATACTATTTGATATACAATTTTGCTACTACATTTACAAAGAGCAGAATATAGATATTTAGTGTCCTTGTAAAAAATTTCAGGTCGATTATCTTACATGAGATACATTGTTTAAATATAAAGGGACAATAAACATGATTTTTTTATATAAAAGTAGATTTTAATATAATCAAAATCAGTCATACAACTGATATTAGAAACTTTTAGGAGCCCCTTTACATTTAAATCTTATAAATTTATAATTTAATGATAGAGATGATATGTCATATTTTATTAATATATCTCTTTAAAAGTTTCTTCAATATTTACATACAGTATGATTCCAATATACATGAAGTATTTACAATTTACAAACCTGATCAAATTGTAAGATAATCTTCCTGATAATTAAGTTTAGGACAATCTATTTAATATTTGGTCAAATCACTATGACTCCTTACAGATAGTAACAAGTGACTGACATTAGCTTTATAATAATGTTTACGAATCATTGCTATTTCTGCATCTTTTCCCGATTCGTTTCCATCCAATACTAAACAAATTTCTATCAAAAATTAAATATGAAATGTACAAATTTTGTCTTATATTAAAAGCGTTCAATTTTGATTAAAAGAACTTGTACATCCCTCCATGCAAGTCGATTTAATTTATTGGAATGAAAACATTTTCTGACGATTATGTATATTTGCTATTGTTTCTATTAGCAATTTGATGTATTTTTATTGCCATTTTGATATATTGTTCTTCAATACGACTTTGAAGAATTATATTAAATTAAAACGTTGCCAAAGTGGGTTAGAAATAAATACCATTTCTTTTTATAGTAATTTCAATAGCATTAGGCACTGTCAACCCCTCATTAAAAATTGTCTAATAAGTTTAGTAGTAGATATCAAATATAAACATTTATTCTTATGACAGTTTGTAAAGCTAACATTGTGTATACTGAATATCAGAAAAAAAGATGTATCCATGAGCAAACAAGATCTATTTTTAAAGTCTTTTAATTTAGAGAATTACATAATCAAATATAGTATACTTCTCTTACTTACAAAATGTAAAATTTTACAATTCTTTCTTTTTTTAACAGAAGATATGTATTCAACTTCTAAAAATTCGTACGTAAGCGTCTTTTCTTTTGTTTATAGAAATTACACTTCGATTTAACTTTACAATATTAACAACATATATATATATATATATAACAAAATCTACAGAGCATGTTACGTGCTGATGGATTTGGTTTTCCACTTATATTCTGGATGACAGTACTGTGTACTAAATCTTATATGAAAAAAAAAAGATAATACAAGAAATATATCTGTTTCTCTTTTACTTATATTCTTGATTGCGCAGCTGGTAGAATGAAGCTATTTAATTAACATTGTACTTTTTCTAGGACATTATATTTACATTAATTTGTTTACAAAATAGAGAAATTTGGACCTTGAGTCGTAATTAATAACTATTATCCAGGAAATAATATCAAATTAAAAGGGTCTCAAATGCCTGCATTCGAGAAGTCAATAAAATCTCAAATAGTGTTCTACAAATGACAAATTATTATATTTTATTAACGTTAAGTGAAAAAGTTTTAAAAATAATTACATTTTATATCGTACGCTAAACAATTTATAATAATGAACTTGCTTGCGATAGTCATTAATGTTAACTGATTAAGTGGAAAATCTTGAAACATAACATTTCGATTATTTAATGAACACATAAAATATATTTGTAAAATTATTGAAGTGCTACCGAACCGAATTTATTATCGCTATAAACATACTCGTCTTAGACATTTCTACCAACTGTACAGTCATAAACTGAAAACAAGAACAAAAACATTGAAAGCTATATATCCCTGGTTGACATCCAAAATGCTATTTTGTTTTATTAGATTTAACAATTATTATCACTTCACATGCCTTGGCAACATACATCCTTACACACTAGTCCGCTTAACGTTATACAGATGTACACTCCGGTGCAACGTAGGCTTCCTTCATATAAAGACTAGCATAGAGGAAGAGGATTGCACCACTTGATCTTCAGTGATCAAATATGTAAATCTGAAAATTTATCATTCAAAAACCAAGAAGTGACGGAGTCTCTTTTCCCTACATAGTCATTTTCTTTTGGGAAGCCTACCATGCTCGCTACTGTACGACTTGCTTGTTAGGGTACCTTGTATCCTATTTATACTTTCCACATCGTTTATCGAATTCTTAATTTTTGTCATCGAAATAATGCCCTGATTATGCAATGAAATCTTAGCTTATTTTTGTGGCACCATTGTGATTCACTTTGTGGTTTACAGTCCAGCCATCCTCTTGTATAGTTTTCAAATATTCTTCTAGTAACGATGCCAAGTTGCGCCTTTTAAATCGCAATGATTCTTTGACAATATCGCGCAAAAATGCAAGTCGTATATCTAGAGTTCCTTGAATTTGGTGTAAATGTGAAAATAGTGTCGCATAATCTGGAACAATATTACAAATTGTATATAGACCATATCTTATGTCTGTAATGTTTGTATACTAGCAGTTTCATACATGAAAATAATGCAAAAAGAATACGTTTTCAACTTACTTGTACCTCTTCTCCGCACTTCTTTATAAACGAGTTCTCGAACGGACAAATTGTGTCTTCTGATATCTTCCAATTCTTTTTTCGTTAAAACTTTATCTTTCTCCACTTTAGCCTCGCATTTTTCTTCGACGTGGTTGGATAACCTTTCGTCAACTGAGTTTTCAACCTTCACACTATTTTCAACACAATCGTTAAGAGGTAGTTTGTTACATTCGTTTTTAACATTTTCACTTTTCTCCGTTTTTCCTTCGGTCTTTGGGACCTCAACGTTATTAACAATCGGTGTTAAAGTCGGTGGAGCATCCATGTGATTGTTTGTATGTTCTACGGGAACTGGCTCGAAAACTGGTATGGTCGGCATTTCTGCTAATCCGTTTACTAATTTCTCCGGTGAAGTCACACACGGCGTACTCGATACACTAGGTGTTGAGTTCGTAGTTGTTGACGGAACTTGATTCGAATCAGCTGTTGGAATCACTTGATTCTTCGTTTCATCAACCCATGGTACCGGAGAACTTGGTGGAGTATTTGTAGGCGTATATGACGGTCTTCGTACAACTACGTCTTTAGGAATTGGACCCGGTTTTCGTTTGTTCGGTGGTGGCTTTGAAGCTAATGATCCTCCTCCATCTGAAGCGGGCAACGAACGTTTAAGACCACTCTTCGATGTCGAAGACGTTGCGCCAACCATATCAATATCCGCTTCGTCAACCATCATTCTTTTATCTATTTTGAAAGGATTACCTAAAATACAATCGTAAAGAAATAAATCACTTTGAACGTATACTCTTCGAAAAGATTTAACTGATAAATTGTAATTACCAAACATGTGTTGTCTAACAGGAGCACTTTCGATTTCTCTCAAAGGCGGAGTCATACGTTTCAAGTATTCTTGATAATTTCCCATTTGAGCTAAAGGCATCGAATGAACGTAATCGTCGTCAAGTAATTTTGTATGTAACAAACCAGGTTGTAAGAAATTGGCACGCATTCTGACAACTTGATCTAAAAGAGATTTCCTCGGTACATCGAATGCGTTCCTGTAACTGTGTGCTCCACGCTGTTGATTTCTAACTAATCCGACTACAAAACCGCCAAATTCGTTTAGTTGATCCCTCAATCCCGTGAATTTGTCTTGTAATAATGGATGTGATACCTAATGAAGTGCAAAACAGAATTATAAAATAAATACGTATATTTCTGTAACAGTTCTGTAAGAATGTTTATTTATATCTAGTTTTCGAACCAGTGTTTAAGTTATAGAGAGTACTTCAAGTAGTTGAATATCCGATTAGAAAGAGTCTAAAATAATTGATCACTTTAAAACACGATTTATTAAACAACAAGAAATATTTACCAAGTCTTTCTTTAAAGGAGTTCTAGGTATCACTCTTACTCCTTCCGTTATCGTTGTTGTACTTCCGTTTACTAAATTCTTCGTCATGTTGGCATTAACGAGTTGCTTAGAAAGAACTTCGTTACAAAGTCTGTCAAATTCAATTTTCGCTTGATTCTTCAGTCGTTTTAAATAATTTAACACACTATAGGATAAAGAGTTGTCCATATTATCAGGTATTAACGTTTGTGCTAATGGTGCAGGAGCGCCCATTCTAGTTAAAGCTCTTCTGAGAGACTGTAAAACAAAATGTTATTAAATGCAAAATAACACACATTATTCCATTATTACACGAGGTCAATTTGAAACTTACCGCTGCATAATAAGTGGGCATGGTTCTCATATAATTTTGAAATTGCGTTCGCCATTCGTTTGTTGGTTTCAATCTGTGAACTTTAAAAAGTTCTTCCAACAAAGGTAACAAAACTGGGTAATTGTACGGCATAACAAAAAGATTCACGCACGTTAAGTTGGTACTTGCTTTTAAATATCCAAATGGATGACCTACATCACTTGATTTATAAGAGTTAGCTACAAAAACTTGCCAACATATTGTTGGCTGCTTTCTAGCTAATATGTATTGAGTTAAAGGACTCGGTTCCAATTCATATTTGTCAAATGGGAGATTTTCTATCACCATAGGCTCTTGACTGGTACAAGTAAATTTCACGTTTGGATGTGCTGACCTAGGAGGCAAAGAACTAGCACTAAGGTCAGGCCAAAAACTTTCAGGAATCGGCCAGAATCCAACTGCAAAACCTTTCTGTGCAGATCTTGGAACATAAATCAGTCTTCTACAAGAATGCCATGCAGTGTTCCCTGGTACTGTTGGATTAGGTGGGTATGTTCGCACTCCATTTACTATATTGTTCTCGTCTTCGTTTTCATCATCATCCCCATGCTGTGCTTCGTTAGCTAAAGGCGGAGGATCTGGACCAATTTTTTCAAAATTTATTACTACACCAGACTGAACCTTTTGTACCAAAGAATCTATACACTGCATCATCATTCTGAAAGACGTTATACAATACGAGCGACCTACAATAAATAATGAATTATATAAATCATCGTTGTTTACAAATAGAGAAATTAAACATTTAAACTACAAAAATAGTATAAATACTTGAGAAAATATTATATACCTCCAGTAACTTCGCACATAGCATCTATGGGAGACGAATCACTTGCCACTAAGCCAGTATCTCTTTCAACAGCTGGTGTTCCAGACAAACGCAATACCAAAGAAAATAATCTTTGATCCCATCTAAATGGTTCCTTTGTTAGCTCAGATCCAGGTATAGGAGAATGCATTGGCAATGTAAACTTTTAACAAAAATTTAAATATTTAATATATATTTAATCATACTTGTACCTTTTAGATAATTGAAACTTACATCCTGATTAACTCCACTGTTAGTTGTATATTTTCCTCCATCTGTAATAACAACAATTACTGATGGTTCCAAATAAAAAGGGCATCTTCCTTGACCATACGTATCTATGCCTGTCTGCATACGATTTATATTCAAAACATCTAAAGCATGTTTTAAAGCTGCACCTAATGTCGTCAGTCCAACGCATTGTAGATTTTTCAGCTCATTCATAAAAGTTGCTAGATTTTCTTTCCAGCCAGCCTAAAAAAAAAATCACAATTCATAAAATAAATTTGTTTTTTGCTTTTAAATTTTATTTACATATGAGTGGAAAACATTCTTGTCAATGTGACAAAAGTATAAGATCATACTTTATTATTAAAATATTATCTATACTGAAAATATATTCATTATTACTATTTTTTATTTTTGTCAAGTATGATGACAAGGTTAATGGTTCAAGAAAGATACAAAATTGCAATTTGTCACGAGGCATGTACTTCTGTCACTAAAGTTCTGCAATAATAGAGGAGCGAAAAGAACCTCCATGTAATATTAAGACAATAAAGAATAGCCAAAAGAAATCCACATTGATTGCCTACTGTATTGATTTTAATCAATTATATACCAGAGATTCCAAATCACTTCAACTTCCATTGAATTCATGCTAATTCTTTATTGCCTTGGGCTCCGCTAACACATGGAAAACTCTTTTTTTTACTTCTCTACCATCATTAAACTGGTGACAGTACCTTAATCCTTGTAACAACTTTCAACCTTGGCTTGTTTTTGAACCATGAGCCTGACCACCATTATTCAATTCTGAAATAAAAAATCTCAACTTCAGATTATAATACACCTAACTAGAACAAGAATTAGATAAACTGATTAACGAAATGATTTATAGAAACGGATGATAGAAAATACTATGCAAAATTTGGTAGCTTTAACACCTAAAAAATATTTTGTAGACCTCAAAAAATAGTATAATTATTTAGAAAACTTATGGAACATTATTAACATACCGGGACATTTATTAACTTACTTGCAACAGCACTAATTTTATATGCATATGCAATTATATGTTATACACAAAAGTATTTTGTACGGAATCTGAATAATTGTGTATTTATAGTTTTCTAGAGTTTACAGAATAACACCATATTGGTATTTCAGTTGTCAGAAGTAATTTTCTATCATTCACTTTTCATAAATTTGGCGCGCACGTATTGAATAGAGAAAGACCCTCGTGGGTAGGCCCCCCACTCGCGCGTCACTACCCACAATGCTGCTCTTCCGTAACGGTGGACGGAAGATACGGCAAGTGCACGATGCATTTTGTTGCCTTCTTACTGCACATTAATTATTCAGCAACCAAAGAGCACAAATAATGCAGCAATCAACACAAATACATAGACTTGCCGCGCGATACAATGAATCATAGATGCGTTTGAAAGAGAAACTGAAAAACGTTCAAAAGGAAAATTAACACGTAAAACCTTTGCGTATGGGGCACTGTACACGGTACGGCCAATACACAGAGCATACGCGTGAGAGAGATAACAAGATGTTATAAATAAGAGAGAGAAAGAAAAAGAAGGACAAAAAGACGCAGAACGTACAGGCAGTGAAATACGAAGAAAACGTACCTTGATATTCTGGGGCGGATCTTCGAAGGTCAGGAGCATGTAACGATCTCCACGACTTTCCGGTGATCTTTGTCTTACCTAAAAAAATGGATCAGCGTTGAATAATAAAGAGAATAAAAGCATCGACACGTTGCTGGTCTCGAGGATGGTGCGAGTCGACGACTTGGCAACCACGAGCCCGGCCGGGAAAGCTGTGTGACTGGCGTACCTTCACGAAAGTCTCCACGGCACTCTTAGCTACATCCAAAAGTGTGGGTCGCCCGCCCAAATATGCCCTCTGATTCATGGAGGCCGACGTGTCGATCAAAAAGACTATTATGGTCATCTTCGCGAGGCGAACCCGCTCGTTCTCGAGGTCGTAACTGCGGCCCGAGACCTCCCGGAGTCCGAACTAGCTAGCTAAGAGTCCTACGACGGCGTGGCGCATAGCTGCTTCGACCATTGAACGCTCCCGAATACGCTCTCTGAAAAACTTCTTTTATCGTAACGGCGCCCGCTTCGCTCTTACTCTCTTTTCGATCTGTTTCTTTTTCTTTTCTCTCTATCTCTCCTTCTTTCTATATATGCGTGTATATACGTATTATATATATATGCTTGAGTGTATATGTGTGTGATTAGTATATATATATATATTGTATATGTATGTCTTTTTCTCTACACCGAACAGAATCTACTGCTACGCCGCGGACCTCTGGTGCTCGAATGTGCCTAGTGAACAGCGGCACGGGACAGCAGCTGAAACGCAACCACGAGATCGCGAGTCGCGAGTCGGACAGGTCTGTCTGCCAGTCTGTCCGCTTGTTCTCTCGTACGTTCCTCTCTTTTCCTTTTCCTTCCTTTCTTTCTCTTTTACTGTTTCTCTCTTGCATTACGTGACGCCCTCTATCTTTTCTGCTCGACATAGAGTATAGAAACAGAAAATATAGTTGTAGGGGGGATGCCATTGCAGGATCGGGTAAAACGATGCCCAGTTTTGATTGGTTGCTGTTTAGTATAACTTCAATCAAATTGAAAATTTGGAATTTGTAAATTTCTTATTTTTTCATTTGAAAATCTGTATTTCTGAATTTTCTAACCTTTTAAAAGTTACTTCCCCTCTCCCACTTCTCCAGCAAAATATTACATTTCTATATTGCGAATATACGTGTCAGAGAGTTCATATTAGACCAAGTATTGACTAGTATAAATTCTATGGCGCATATGTAAATATGTGTATATGAACGTAGATTGGTGGATTTTAAATTCTAGATTACCCGCGCTGTAATAGATATTTTGCTAAACCGACTAAACTATAGTTTATTGTAAGATGTAAACGAGAATTGCGCATTATGATCTAATAATTTTAAGTCTGAAAATTGTTTTAGCAACAATATAAAATACAGTACGTATTAATATTCTCTATAACTACTTTAGTTTAAAAGTAAAATGCATAAATGGTTTTTAACATAATTTTATATTTAAATACTATTTAACTCTATAGAGTATATTACATTATTATGATATGGATGAATCAAGTCCACCTAAACGGAAGAAAACATCTGATCTGTTGACAAAATTTAAAAATAACAGGGAAAATGTAAGGTGAACATTTTAAGTATGTATAAATGTACAAAAATTTCTTGAATTTTGTGTAAACGTTTTTTGTATTTTCAGGCATCTAAATCCATCATGACATTTCCTTTTAACAAAAAACGTGTTCGACTTTTAAGTGAACTAAATGATATTAAAGATTGTAAAGGAATTTTATATTGGATGTTTCGTGATATTAGGATAGAAGGTATTGATGTAATATATTTATATATTATTTTAATAATACCTAAATTATTAAAGAAAGCTTTTATTTTTTTAGACAATTGGGCTTTGCTTTTTGCTCAAAGAACTGCATTAAAAAATAATGTACCTCTTCATATATGTTTTTGTATAATGCCAAGTTTTCTTGATGCTTCCATACGATATTATAAATTTCTTTTAAAAGGATTAATGAAAGTTGAAAAGGAATGTAAAAATCTCAATATAAATTTTCATCTTTTGAATGGTGAACCAAATGTGAGCATTTTAAAATTTGTAAAAGCATATAGAATGGGTGCTGTGATTGCAGACTTCTATCCACTAAGATTACCTATGTCATGGATTAATGATTTACAAAAGAATCTTCCTGAATATATTCCTGTTTGTCAAGTAAATATTATTTTAATTCATTTATTAATCAATAATTGATTCCATTGATATACTCATATATTTCTCTTTAAGGTTGATGCACATAATATTGTACCTTGCTGGATTGCATCATCAAAGCAGGAATATGCTGCTAGAACAATTAGAAGTAAAATAAATACTAAATTAGAGGAATTCTTAACAGAATTTCCACCTGTTATAAAACATCCACACACAGTAAAATCTAAATTTGAAAAAAATAATTGGGAAAAGGCTCTACAAAATATATCAGTAAATATGTCTGTAGATGAGATTACATGGGCTAAGCCAGGCTATGAGTATGGCGTCAAAGCATTAGAAAATTTTTTACAAAACGGTATCAAAAAGTATGGGAATGAACGCAATGATCCCTTAGCAAATGCTATTAGCAACTTGTCTCCTTGGTTTCATTTTGGTATGATATCAGTACAACGTTGCATTTTAGAAATAACGGAATACAAAAAATTACATCCGAAATCTGTTGAATCTTTCACGGAAGAAGCCATTATTCGACGAGAACTAAGTGATAATTTTTGTTTCTACAATGAAAAGTATGATCTTATTGAAGGAGCTTATCCTTGGGCAATAGAAACATTAGATAAACATCGGAAAGATAAAAGAAAGTATTTATATTCTTTAAACCAATTAGAAAATTCTCAAACTCATGATGATTTATGGAATGCGTGTCAAAATCAAATGGTAATGATAGGCAAAATGCATGGATTTCTAAGAATGTACTGGGCAAAAAAAATTTTAGAATGGACTGAATCTCCTGAAAGTGCCTTAGAATGGGCTATTTACTTAAATAATAAATACAGTATAGATGGCTGTGACCCTAATGGTTATGTAGGTCAGTTTTGTATTTTATATGTAAGAATAATTATTTAAATGTAATATAATAATATGTAATAATTGTTTGATTAGGTTGTATGTGGTCTATATGTGGCATTCATGATCAAGGTTGGTCAGAAAGACAAATATTTGGAAAAATAAGATACATGAATTATGAAGGATGCAAACGAAAATTTAATGTTAAAGAATTTATTTTAAAATGGAGCAAGAAAAAGAATTAGTTGTTATATAGTAAATTAAAACACTAAAGTTGATCTTTTGTTAAAATTGTTATATTAATTTATTTTTCTGAGAAATTGAAAAAATATAGTATTATTTATATAAATATAAATGGAAATGTTAATGTGATATAAATTTAAAAAATTTATTGAACACTTATTTGATAAATGCATTAAGATATGAACTACTGTATTTCTTAGTAATACTTTTATCTATTGTTAACAGTTATTCTATATATCAAGATTTGATATCATTGCACAATAATGAAAGTGAAGATGGGACTGCATCTAATGAAGTTAACGAAAGTGCAGCAGCTTTTAAAGCTAAAGAAAGACAACCCGTTTCGTCTAAATGTTTATGAATTCCATAAATTATTCCAGCAGTAAGACAATCACCACAACCACTCACATTGAATGTTTCATTTGAATCATCAGAAACATAGGATAACGGCGGATACAAACGAGAATTAATCATAGTGTTTGCAATCAATTTACCTCCTTCATCATAAAAGGGATCGTTTCCTAAGGCTTTACGTACAACCTGCAAAGAACAGTATTAAATTATATATTAGACTATTTTAGTTAAATTCTATATTAAGTTTTTAACATTAAGTATTAAATATTTACCAGTACTCCTTGTGATCCCAATGTACTTATAACTACTGGAACAAATTCAGCCACTTGTTCTGCAATTATTTTTACTTCTTCTAAGTCCATAGTTAATTTATTTTCTGGTACTGGTATACCAAGATATTTTCCAATAACTTTTAATTCATTTCGATTTGGAGATATAAAGTGTAAAACATTTTGCCACTGTGATTTTGCTTCAAATACTTTAGTTGCCTTCTTTATGTCAGTAGGTTCATACCATACTAAAAACAAAACATTATGTATGTTAGAGACAAATTTAAATATATCGGGTACATATCAAATAAATGTATATTTTTTCTATGCACTGTTATGAAATAAATATATATGCAATGTTAGATCACGTATCAATTGCTATTTCCTAGCTTCTTTTAGTAGAATGAGTTGATGGAATATCTAATCACTTGATTAGTTTTGGCGTAATTCGAACTAAATCTGAGAATTAATAAAGATAAAAATGTTACAAATTCTAACTTCGAAAAATTTGAAAATTTGAATAAACCCGCGTAATAGAAAGCGCTGTTAGAGCGCCAAAAATTCCTCGAACAGACGGACATCTACCAAAGCTGTAGTTCATTGAGAACATTGAAAAGGGATTAAGAATGTGTACAAATTTCAACATAACCACACGCTGTGTTTGAAATACAAAAATACTTTTTTATTTTTAAACTATAAGTAAATATACTTATTATTAAATCAAGAATTAAATCATGGGTAAAACTCGAAATGGTAAAGCTGCTGTTATTTGCACAGCACTTGCATTTGTTTTGATCGTGATCGCATTTACCACACCCAACTGGCTCGAAACTGACGGAAAATTGGAAAATCCAAAATTTGTTAAAATTGGTAAATAAATTTAAAATATTTATATTATTATTAATTACTTGACATTGTTAAATTAAAAAATTGTGTTAGCACATTTAAGACTATATAATATGTATCTGAAATTTTGTACTTTGTTATAACAAATTGTTATTGTTACAGGATTATGGCAAGTGTGTTTTCAAGGATTCGAACATCCTCATCATTTGTATGATGTTAAATTTTATGGTTGTTGGTGGGTGTTCGAAGAAGAATATTATATAATTCATGATATTCTTCTACCAGACTTTTTTGTTGCAACTCAATTTTTCTTCACATTGTGCCTAACTCTGTTATTAATAGGATGTTTCCTAACTATATTATATACATGCTGTCCTCGCCATCATGACAAATATCAGTTGCTTTTGTGGACAACTGGTGGAAACTTGCTATTGGGTGGAATATGTGGTATTATAGCTGTTATAATATTTGGCGCAAGAGGTGATGGTAGAGATTGGATGCCCAATTGGGAGCACAATGATATAAGCTGGTCTTATGCATTAGCTGTAGTTGGTAGTTTTATGTTGGTCATAGCAGGTATACTCTTTTTAATCGAAGGTCGTAGATATAAGAAAAAGCAGGAAAGAATATTAAACCAAGAACAGAAGACTCATACAACTATCTAATTTAAATTGAACATTCATTGATGGAACAAACAAATTGATGATAAGTTATTTGCATTATCAAAGATCTGCACATAGCTCTGAGTTCAAATATACATATTTAAATTGAGTTTAATTAATCTTTATATAGACTTCTAAAGACTTCATTGTATATTTTGATATTTATACTCATTATTTTTGTAAGTATTATTTACAGTGAATGCAGAGATACTATGTAACAATTTTGAAATACTTTTTTATAATTTCAAAAAATGATAACATCTAAGTGTATTATACACTTGGATAAAATATTTAATGCAAATATTGTGCATTTATTATCTGTTCTATATAAAAATTAATGCTAATAATTCCGTCCATAGAAATAAGAGATTTTATGAAAAGAGACAAATAGTCTGTAAATATAACTAGTATTAACTGTAACTAAAGTATTGCATGATCTTAATGTAAACAAATATTATATATTTGTTTTATTCTTTTATATCAGAGAACTGTATGAAAAGTTAAAGCAATAAAATATCTTGTTTAAAATGTTATTTTCCTTAAAAAAGGTCTAATTTATAATACTATTAATGGAAAAATATTGATAAATAAGATTTACAGGAAAAAATAAGCTATGATAGGAAAAACAACGTCAGGTTGTGACCCATTTTGTTATCCGAGAAAATAATTCAACGTGAATTACGGCTGCGATTGCATGTACAAAGATCGACGTCAGATGTAAGTCGTTGACCCAGTTTAAGTTCTATTTTAATCAGCAACTTCTAAAATTTCCCATATTATATCGATTTTGTTTGAAAAACGTTTTACTAACAATTTTGCATATTTTTAACAGTAATAAAAATAATAAATTATAGTCGCAAAAATTATAAATAATTTAATGAATCATCCCTTGTTAGTACATAAGTATTTACGTAAATAATCAGTTCTATTATTTTTCATTGTTTGTACACGAGAAAGGGTACAAAAAGCCAATGAATGATGCAGAATAGCGGAGAGCCGAATGAACACTGATCTCATTAAAGTTTGAAACTTATTTGTTACTTATTCTGGAATTTAAAAATTTCATACTCTAACCGCGATCCTGAGTTCTAAGGAAAGTTCTGAACTGTCACTCCAGCCTTGAAAATTAATGTATTAAATCATGTAAATAATATTACATTATGAATCATAAGCAGAATGACACATCCAATAATGAAAACTGCGAGAAACTTTACTAAATGCAATGCTGTCAGCAGCAGTTCTTTCAGCCTGTAAAATTTATGTAATTTTATCCTAAATGTTCTATCTTGACCTATTGTGGAACTGCATAAGTCGTAATAAATGGTTAGCTAATAACAAATCCATAAATGTACTAAAGTGCGATCTTATTTCCCAAATCGAGTGTATTTTAATCGCAGATTGAGAACCTTTTGTTTGTAATACGTACATCGGCTAACGTTCACTGATACGTAACTTGCATCTTCACTCGTGGGATACTCTGAGCTTTACAAGGTTAGGTTAGGTGGTTTACTACATGGTCACCACATAACATAACGTGTTTGGGTGTGGTTAATACCGTGGGATCTTTACTAGATCAGGTGGATTTGAATTGTTTGTCATACGCGCTATTCCACCATTTGACTCTTACCGTGCACCAAACGCTTCTTCAAAATGAAGAAACGAGGCTTTTCTGGCAGTTGTGGCGTCGGTGTTTTTATCATTGCTTTCGTGTGTGTATGCGTTGCGTTCGGTACACCATCATGGTTAGTGAGTGATCGTCGTATCACTAATGCAAAATTCCAGAAATTAGGACTATGGACGCATTGCTTTAAATCTCTGCCAAATCCTAATGAAATGGATGCACCCAGACGTTTTTTCGTTGGCTGTAGATGGGTGTATGATCCTTTCACAGCAGGTTATTCTGATATTCGTGGTTTTCTGTTACCTCGTAAGTTTCTTTTTATTAATTTATACAAACATTCATTATTATTTTATCATCAATATCTTCTAATTGTCACTCTTTATCCTGTTTCAGCATTTATGATAGCAACACAATTTTTTTATACCTTGTGTTTCCTGCTCAGTCTCATATCATTTATATTGATATTATTCTTCACTTTATGCAGTGATTCAGAACAAAAACGATATGTACAACTTATAACGGCAATTGGATGTCTATTGTTTGTTGGTGGTATAAGTGGTGGAATAGCAGTATTGATATTTGCTTCGTTTGGAAATGCTAAAGATTGGATGCCTGGACACGACAATAACTTTTTTGGTTGGTCATTTATAATAGCAGATGTGGGCACCACATTGACTGTTATAGCAGGTGTACTGTTTCTTATTGAAGCATATGTCCAACGTAAAAAACGACAATATTTTAAAGAATCTCAAACAAAAATTCAACTTGAATCTCATACGTGAATAGAGTAATACTACTATATAAGACTTGCACAATACCATAGTACCAAAATTCTGTAATACTATTCCGTCCATATATTAGGTTGTTTTTAATGGTAGTAAATCATAAGGTAAGATTTTTATTTTTTAGTACAAAGCGAATTGTGTAACAAGATTTGTATTTTTGTACATTTTTATACATAAAGGACATTATGATGGTACAGAGATGTTTCTGTATAGTCATTTTAGTATTACTTCTGTTGTGCATTTTTGCACGTTTAGAAATTAATAACAAGTTTTGCATAAAGCAAATGTTAAGACTTTGATGAATTTAATAAGAGTTTTAACAATCTGGGGAAGAATAATCTCAGTTGTATGTGACAAAGTTATCTATTTTAGATTGCACATATAGGAAACTGTTGAATATTATACAATTTTAACAGTGTACACATCCACTGCCAGTGGTTACTTTATATATAACAAATTTGTAAAGACTTGTAACTTAGATATATTAGTACATTATCCATGTTTGTCTTCTTTAAAATCGTTGTTTCCAATCAAGCACATTATGTACATTTTTATAATCTTACATAAATAAAGATTAAATTAAATGTTTAAATATATTTTTATTTGTATTTACCTTATTTTATATATGTTCATTAGGAAAATTTAAGCTTGTGGAACTGCATCATTAACAGAGCCATTATTAGAAATTACGCTAATTTTTAACTTGTAAATTTAAAAATTTGATCGTTTTGGCTAAGAATTTCTTCAAATACATTATTAATTAATTAGTTATTTTCATCAGCGAATAGAAATTTGTAACCCTCTAACTTCAGACCAACAGAGCCATCTAGTAACATCTTAAACAAGTAACGTTATTGGCAATACTGAAGCAATGCAAGGTGTGGCAAGTTTATGACAAACTCCGTATTTTTAAAGTTTATAAACAAACGTTTCATTGAACTGGATCAATAATTTTTATACTTAATAAAGCAAGTAATCGACATGTCTGTTAATAAGCAAGAGTATCATCGTGCGTCGAGTAAGTAAGACAGTTTCTTTATTACCTCAATTCAAAATTGTTGTTTAACCTCTCCTAACTTTTCATTATATTTCTCTACTAGATGCAGTAGTTTTTGGGGGAGTTATCACATACATTGCTGGTTTATTACTAGTAATGGCATTTACAAGGTAAAAATCTTTAAACCTTAAAATTTATTAAATAATAAAGATTAAAAAAAGTTGCTTATGAATCAATCAATATGTAAATAAACAATATTGATATTAATATTCAGAGTAGTATCATACATGGATGACAGTAGATATTATGCCTTGATAGCATATATTTAAAAGTATATGTAACATTCAATATTCAAGCAATGAATATCAACTATCTTTTAAATAGTAATAATAATTGTGTTAATTATTTTTATAACTGTATATAACTGATTTGTTTTTAGCCCTTACTGGATTCAGTCTTATCAAGAAACATTTAGTAGTTTCAAACATATGGGACTTTGGGAATATTGTTTTGAACAATTTCGATATCCATATTATCTGTATGACAAACAATTTGATGGATGTCATCATGTCTTTTCTGAAGAATATTTTGTAATTCGAGAGTGGTTATTACCAGGGTGGCTGATGGTAGTACAAGCTTTTGTAACTCTTGCTCTTTTGCTCTCATTCCTTGCCCAAGTTTTAATTGCACTAACTTTAGTACGTTGGCCTTTGAAATTTGTGTTGAACTATGAGTGGCTGCTCTCAGCGATAGCATTCTCATGCTGTGCAGCAGCAGGTAAGCAGAAATTTTTCCAATATAATATATTGACTATGTACCAACATTCATCTTTATGATTTTTGTATTTTAGGCACACTACTGTTTTTGGCAGTGTCAATCTTTGGTGGGCAATGTTGGCGCAGAGATTGGTTAATGTATCCAAATTTTAACCATTTATCTTGGTCATATGGTTTAGCGGTTATTTCATTTATGTTCCATTGGTTAGCAGCATTTTTGTTGTATCTTGATGCTAAAGCTGGCTACAGGTTGCGCAAAGAATCTCATAATTTAGTTATGCAAATGCAGCCTAACCCACAAAGCCATCAAGGTTTACCCAGAGGAGGATACATATAATTGATTATCACAAGCATAGTATCGAAAAAGTATTTAATTGCAGAACGAATTTCGACTAAAATTTTAGATCTGCTTTCAAAGTTACTCCGTTACATAGTCCAATAGTGTAACTGAGTTCATCTGCGTGAGTTTCATTGATATGAACTATTTAATTCCGTCCACTTTTTAGAGTAAACTATATCTTTAGAATAAGAAAACTGTTTATACATATCGATATTATAGTTATGAAACATTCTAAGAATCTTTGGAATGTAATGATACATGAGCACGTATCATCATCTGTTTGTATTATATAATTTTTAACATTATTATATCAAATTTTATATTTTGTATACTTTAAAAATACGATTCATCGCATGGAATTAATGTTCCAATAAACAACAGTAAACAGAGATATTACTTACCTGGTATTTTTGAACACGTTGCGAGATCCAGTACATAGCGAATAGTGTCTAGAGGTATATTGCCATCGAGCACAATGAAGCTTGCATTCTCTACTAACGACTGATACTTCTTTATCAAGTTTGGGCTAATACTGGCGAATACTTCCATCTCACCGATTACAAAACGGCACTCGCCTTGGTAGTCGATTATTACGGTACATCTTGAATCAGAATAAAGAAGAAATATAAAATGAAATGTCTAAAGATGGTAAAAGAATTTCTACTAAAAATCAATGTTATTTTAATCTGTTAACTGTTTTAAGAATCAGTAAGCTGCTAAGTCTAAGTATAGACTTAGAGATTTAAGTCTAGAGATGTAGAAATATAGGAATGCTATAAATTAGAGAACTTGAAACTTTTAATTTCTAAATCTTCTTGAGCGCTATTACGACGATGAAACATCGTGCATGAAATATCCGTGCGAAAGGAAGTTCTCCTATGATTCATATAACAAGTTGCCATATAGCGAGACTGTAGCGTACTCTTCTTTAACCAAGGAGAACCTAAGTTGCATATGAGTGTACACGATTGCGGTTGAGGTGTACGCGTACCTAGCCGTGTTCATATTTGACAACTGCTCAACGGTCTGGCCACCATCTCCTAGACTTTTAATTATAGCTTTCCCAGGCTGGTCGTTACCAACGACAGATATTAACCGCGTACTGTTCAGACCAAGGCTGATCAAGGCGTTGGCGACGTTCCGTCCGACCCCGCCGCAATTTTCTCTGCTTCTACCGGCATGCGTTCTACCATCGTCCTGAAAGAATACGTCGATTATTGATCCGGAATATGGAAAAGATGCGCCGCTCTAATCGCGCGTCGAATACCACGGGGCTCGATTGATCGATCGTCTTTCGAATTCTACATTGTAAATGGTAAGCGATCAGAGAGAAATTGACCTTCTATCGCTCGAGAATGCTTCCTCTCCTTTTGCGAATGACGACTTTAAAGCTTCCCCATTAACAAAACAAAATAAAAGAAAACGAACGAATATACTGCGAGGAATGATTAATGATAAGAATCGTTAAGACTAATTATTTATACGCTAATGTAAAATGAATACATATATACAAGAGTTTCGTTTTATTTTACATTTGAGAGAATATAAGGTTGGAGATGGGAGTTTAGAAGTAACAAAATTCGAAAATTAAAAAAGTGTAGAAATTTTGGAATTTGAAAAATCAAACATCTGAGAATTTAGGGTTTTGGAAATTTTGGTATTTGAAAATTTATAAATATAGTACTTTAGGAATTTAGAAAATTTGAAAATTGTGAAATTTTCAGGTTTACATATTTGATTTCTGAAAATCGAAAGCAAGCGATGCATTTTTCCTTTCCCTTCATTCTTATTCAAAAGAAACCTAAGTTATACTCGAGTATACGTATTTGTCCATTGTATTTAAGATTCTGAATGGTGTTGAGGCTTAGATAGGCATAGTATAAAGCGTTTGTCGATACTGACTATATCCATAACACGTGCCCCTGTCTCGAGGACGTCACGTTTGAAGGATTAATCTCCCCACCTGGAACTCCGAGAATAAATATGGGAAACGCGGGAATTTTTCAAGGAAACCACGTCGCGTTTTCATTTCTTTTTTCTTCGTAACAACGATTCAATTATGAGACAAGCATTCCGTCTGAAGGTACTTGAGAAGTCATCGAGCAGAAGGCTGCTACTCATTGCTGAAGGAGAAACCCCTGCAGCGTACAAATTCTCCTTTTTTCCTTTATTCCTCTTTTGTTCCTTTTTCATTCGTGTTTCTTGTTTTTCATTCGAACGTTTGCTTTTTTCTAGCTCGATTGACATTGTATCCTGTCTCGAATATATATCCTAAAATTTCTTTCGAATCGTTGCTTCCCTTGTATCGCATTCTTCGTTCAAGTCGATGTACTTTCGTTTTCATTCTTATCGCACGATTTACTTTTCTCATTTGGCTCTCCATAAAATTGTCTTCCATTTCTTGTCACACTCATTTCGTTTCATCTTATATAACTTTCTCTTTCTATGAACATTTCTCTTGAGCTTTTCTTCTCTATTCTAATGTTCTCGTCTCTTTCTCAGTGCTGATATTAGCATCGGTTGTATAGGGGGCTATCCACCTGGCTCCGCGTTTAGCTGAGCACCACGTGCAAACTTTCAAATGTTTATATTTTGAAATTCTCAAATCTTCCATATTCCTAAATTTTTCAAAATACAATTTCAAGCGTTGCAAGGAAAAACCTCTTTCTGTATTGTCAACTATTACACCTCTGTAAGAATATAACGAGATTAAATTGTACTTATCGGTGCTCATCACCGATGTAACGTAACATCCAATGACGTAAGTAAAATGTAGAAAATAATGTCGTCCATTGCCCCGGGCCATGCGAATTCTAACAACGGCTCTGTTATTTCCTTTCCCTCTCTATTCCGCTACCAACTTACTCCCCTTCGTTCACCATCTTTTCCCTATCCTTCTTCCCTTCCTTTTCGTCGAGCTTTTCCTCTTCGCACACTTTCTATATTCGTTGAACGCTCGTGTTTTCATCCCTTTCGCTCGAGCTTTTCCCCTCCATTTTCTTCGCATCTCGCTCTCTCCACGGAACTTCCAATCTCGTGTTCCATCTCTCTTCTGTTCTCTGTGTTTTTGTATCTGCTCTCCGTAAGTGTCCCTACCCTTCGACTTGTCCCACTCTTCGACTGATTCTGTCTTTCTTTACCTCCCTACATTTGGTTCTCCACTCCATCTTTCTCGCACGTTACTGGATTAGTTCTTTCTCTCTCTCGTTCATATTTCTTTCCTTCGGTTTACTTTCTCCCGCAACTTCCTCACTGCTTCTTTCTCTTTTCAGTCCACAAATCACTTTCCTCCATCAATCTCTTTCTCTCTCTCTCTCTCTCTGGAGTTACATACCAGTAATTCCCAAATCGTGGGTTGTAATCCTTCGAGGGGTGCGTTGCGAATGTGACCATGGTAAATCTACCGATGGAAAATGACGATGCAGTGGAAAAATACTTTTAGTTAGTAAATTTTCAAACCTGGAACTTAAGAAAATTGAAGAATTTGGGAAATTTGAAGAAAAGGGGTACGACGTAAAAGGGCTGAGAGACACTGTTATATACCCCTTTCTTCATCCTCCCCGTAGACTGGCAGATTTTCAAACTAGTTGCCTCCCTCTCCGGTGCACGTTTCACTTTCCCCACCAGCCTGGCACCCTCTCCGTCGAGCTTTCCTCCACCCTGTATCGCGGAGCTTTCTCCCCTCCATCTGTGCTCTTCTCTCTCGCACTATCCAGCTCGCTTGTAGCCACCTCTCGCGTATTTTCTTTCTCGTTTCATCTCCGTGGAGTGCAGCGGATCGGTCCTTGTCTGGTCGGTGGTCGCGCTGTCTGTCGCCGACACCGTGCAGCGCGAGTCAGTCCGGTTGCCTACCTCGGGCGCTGTTGACAGCCACCCCTGTGCGCGACGGACTTCTTTTTCCCCCGATGCTAGCCGCGTTTTCGTATCTTCCACTCTAGTGGACGGAGACGACCCCTTTTTTCTCCACGGCGAATTCTCCTACGGACGAATCCCGCGTCAGTCGACCACCGTAGTGGCCGAGGAACGTCGACGCGTACGTGTTCGTGTTCTCCGAGTGTCCGTTCGTTCGTTATGCGATACAGCTGTTGGCTCGAAGGGAAGTCTGCCAACAGCTACGCGACCAGGAGCACCACATCGACGAACGGTAACCGAAGATCGAAAAGGATGACGAGGCGGACGACGAACCGTGTGCGATCATGGCGGTGAAGGGGCACGGGGCTACCAGGAGCAGAGGCAAACGGCGGAAGCCAGTGCTACTGGCATGAACGACGAGGATAACACTCTCGAAGACGCTCGCGGTCGCGACGATGATCATAGACGTGACGCGACCTACACGTTCCTGCTTTCTTCGCCGATAGCGTCCTACGTGCTCGAACTTGACTCTACTCGTGATATTTGTGATATGACGATGTGCGCGTAAAATTCACCGTGAAACGTGAGCAACCCTTCGACCAAAGGTCAGTAACGAAGTCGCAGTTCTCGAAAGGTCTTTTTCGTGGCAAATTACTAAAGTCTACTAAAGTACTACTACGTTCTCGAATTTACAAATCATACGTATCTCCAAATTCATGGATTTTCATATCCCTAGATCTTCGAATTTTCATTCCTATATTTTCGAATACCTAAATTTCCGAGTTTCCAAACCCTTAAGTTTTCCAATTCCCAAATTTTTTAATCTTCAATTACCGGAGTTTCCAGGTTTCTAAACATCGACGATTAGATTCCCAAATCTCTAAGTTCTCGAACCGATACGTTTCTAAATCCCCAAATTCCTGCACGTCGAAATGTCCAAACCTTCAAACCTCAAATTCCCAAATTTCGAAATTCCTAAATTCCCCTTGTTCCCGTTCCACGTTTCCGGGTGTCAGTGGAGAGGTGTCACGTGGTGCGTGTGTCGAGAGAATCGTTCAGGTATTTCCCCGACGTCGGGGATCCTCCGATGTAGGAAGGTTAGGTTACCCATCTACCTTCTCTTTCATAAATATCTTAGCAAACTTGGCTACAAAACGAAAGTTCTGAGACTAAATGCGATACATCTCCGATCGAAACAGCGTGTAATTGTCGATTCAGAGGTGCGAACAAGTTTGAAAGGGTGTGCGAGCGTACAGGAGGTCGTGACAGTGGAATAGTCGTACGAATTCGTGAAAAGAAAACGAATCGAGGAAAAGCGACGATAAATTCCTCCGGGAAGGTCGACAGGAGGATTGCATAACGTCAGCCCTCCTCCCCGTCGGCCTCCCCTCGTCTAACTCGCCCACTCCCGTCGCCGTTTCAACGTTTCCCTCCTTCGGTCAGTTCTCCTTCAAACGGTAACAAACATTCGAGCCGATAGCTAATTAAAAGCGTTTCCAGACTGCTCCTCTTCCTGGGTCCCTTCCGCCGAGCTTGCTCCAGCATTTCTCTGGCTAAAGGAATTTTAATTAAAAAAGACACCGTCCTATTCTCTGCGGAGGCATTCGCGGATGTCGTTTAATTCGTTGGACAAGGTCGGCTCGCTCTTCACTTTTTGCGACGTGTTTGGAGAGCATTTCCTCTTCTTTTTCGTGATAATCTGGCAGAGAGAAAGAGGCTAGATCGATGCTTTGTCGTGTTTTTTTCGACGATGCTGTACGGATTTAGGTAGCTGGACGTTGACCAGAGGACGTTGACTGTGAATGTTACACGACAATACATTGTTTCCATTTCTCTTCGATGATTCTCTTCTTATCGAATTTTTAGTAGTGGAGGATTAACTGACTTGCATTGTTTTTACTGCAAAGTGGTTTGTATTGCGATAGTCGAGTTTTAAGATTAAGATTCTCGTAGATAATCTTACTGCTAGTCAAAAATGTTGATCGTAGAATAACTTTGAGCGTAATATAAGAATCTGTATTTCGATAGAAATAGCGTGCGAACCCTTTGCAAATGCCGTGCGTGTGGACCCCTTTCCGACCGCCGTGCTCGTAAACCCCGGTTCCAAATGATCCTGTTATAAATCAATCGTTATCGAAAACATAAATATAAAAACTTCTGACCAAAATTTAACACGGTTAAGTTGTCCCAAATAAAGTTTCAGAAATAAAAAAGGACTAAAGCCCACCTAAAAATGACTTAACTAGGTGTGAACACGCTTTTCAGTAACACCTCCAACGATTCATTCATTTTAACCACGAACTATAGAAGTCTGCTCGTTAGCTATTCTAAGACGAAGAAATTGCTGCAAGTACAAGCTCATCAAACTTATGAAACTTGTAGAAAGTTGTTTCATATTTCCATAGGAGAAGAGAGGAAAGAAAATCTGAGCCGTTCGAAACGCCTAAGGGGTTAAGGGAGGATCGTTGTCGAAAATCCGTTCGTCGACGTTCCGTCGCGTTTCCTTTTTGACCGGTTCGTATATTTGGCCCGAGCAAGCGCGGAGGGCTTAAACGATCGATGAGCCCTTAACTTTCTTCCGTGTTTCGTTACAATGCACCACTTTCGACTCCCCAGTATACAACACACATCGATGCATTGAGAGGGCTGTACTTTAGAGCATAGATAGTCAACAACAACGTGCCACCTCTTTCTCCACGTCTCTCTCTCTCTCTTTTTTCCTTGGATCCTGGCGAATCTGTCGACGACGAGATTTTCCTTGCCCCCCCAACCCACTCTGTCGACGTCTCTGTTTACCCTCTTTCTTTTCTTAGATCCACACGACGCAGCACACATTTATTTACGGGGTGTTCCAACTTTTTCAAACCTTGTCGCTAGGTGCGAATATTAAATATGGAGAATTTAAAACTTTGTTAACATTTTGACGGTTTGTGCCACGTGTTTCTAACTTTGACATATCTATTTTGGGGAAGTAGATTGTAGATCTCTTTATATTTACGTTTCTAGAGACCTACCTCCCTAAATACCCGGGTCTATGGAAATCTAAATCGTGGATCTAGGTCCGCGAATAGCAAGATATCTGGAAACCTAGATCGAAACCTAGACCCCTGAATATCTAGATCCGTAGCTAAATCTTTGGAAAGCTCTCTAGAAACTTATATCTTTGGATATATTCTCATATCCTTAAATTCCACATATCCGTAACCCCATATCTCCTGTATCCAATATCCCTAGATCTCCTATATTCCTTTAGATTCTTATATTATAAAATCTCTGAAATATAATTTTGGAAATAAGAGGGAACACGAAATTATGGATGCGTGACCGTTTAAAGGTCAATAAGTTACGAAGCAGCGCGATGGTTTGGCATTTGCTGTAATATTCAGTGAAATATATCAATGATATTTGCTTGCGGAAGCCGTGTTTACCATCCGAGGGAGGTGAAGTTGTTGACTGTAACTTTGCCACAGTGTCATTAGTAAATTGTTGAGGTTACTGAAATGCCGCGATTGCTTGCGAACGAAGAACACGTAGACATTCATTTCGTTTATGGGTCCTGAGAATAAAAGAATATTGCATTGTATCACTCGGTGCTTGCAAGAAAAGGATTTATCACAGACATACCCTAACGTGATCCTATTAAGGCGGTGTATATACTCCTTAGTGGGATTATGAGAATAATACCGAAATATCCACTGCAATTTCTCTTGATGTAACTTCGCCTCAGCAAATATAACTCAAATAATACAGAAACCTTGCGCTAACAGATTATGCATATATAAATATCACTGATGTGCATGTATGCAGAATGAATTTAACCTTTCGTGGAAAATGCAATGCAGTAATTCCATATCCAGGGAGCTTTTACAATAGCGTGAAACTGATTCTAGTAGTCTCAAAAATTCGATAAAAATCCCTTCTTTTTGCATATCTCAATCAATAGATTCTTCAGGGCTAACTTAACCTAACCCGGTTCAGATATAACCTCAGACAGTAAGGACAGCTTACATAAACAGACTAGATGCAAATATCATTGATCTGTTTCTACCGTATCATATCGTCATAACTTTTTAACAGAATTTAAATTATCGAGCAATATCGACACCTAACACGAGCAACATCGTAACTCGTATATGTGTACGTTGAAAGTATAAAGTTGTTCGTATCAGGTGTCGGTATAATGATCGTATTTGGCGGGAAAAATCTGGTACACCCTTTATACAGAAGGAGGGACGCGTGGGCATTCTGAAGCATAGGTGCATGTATCGTCTCTCTCCACTTCTCTCCACCCTCTCCTGTATGTTTATCCATGCACGTAGGCTACATATATTCTGACACGAGCTCGAGAACCCAGCTGCAGTGATTCTCAACCACCACGTGTGCGGGTCATTTCTTTTCTCGACCCGTGCCAACAACTCCTTTCATACCCATTAATTCGAATACGTGTTGTGTCCCACGTACGAGATTTCGGAGAACATGATCCCCTTCCGATTCACCGATTTCTGGCTAGTTCTGTTATCTTCAGAGACTCGAACTTGACAGATTTGTCGTGAACAACTTTTAAATTTCCGAATTTTTAAATTATCAAAATCCCAAATTTGCAAATCGCTAAGTTTCTAAAAGTCCAAGTACAGGGTTCCTAAAAGTGCAAGTTCACGAATTTCCAAATTCTTTCTTCCTGGCGATAGTCTGCGCCCAAGTTTAGCAGAGGTACTTGGCGATGCTCGAAGTGGAAGTCTAAGTTGCACACGATACATTCCGAAAGCTTCCATACATAATTCTGTCAGTAATTTATTTTTCGTTATAGAGAGAAATCTAAAATTACAAGATAAATTTTAACTATTTCTTCTTACCACCTTTTGCTAGCACATATACAAGTGTACAGGTTCTAATCTGGCAGTAACGTAATTCCAGCCACGTTCAAACGAGTCCAAGTTTTTTTTTTATTTAGAGCAATCTAACGGCGAGACCCCTTTTGCTCGCTACAATTTGTTTCCATGCATAGGGAAACGAGGTTGATCGTTGGTAGGGGAAATAAGGTAGCGAATGTAGGAAGAGTGTCTGATGAAGTCTGATTTATCTCCTTTAGAGGCGGAAAAAATACGGCCTCGTTTCTTCGTTTCTCGCACGAACGAACCCTTTAATTTGAATGAGACTAATATAACTCGGTCGGACACGAGTCGTTTAATAAGGAACACGATATATCTGATCCCGTAAAAATCGTGCACTGGACCGAAAATAATCTCTGAAAGGATATCGTCACCTCTGACGAATAAAAACAAAATTCTACGTCTTCTCTTTATGAATACGGAACTACGTACACCTGTATCGTCAGAGTGATACGGGTATAGATGGGAAACGATTGACATTCAGGAAGCGGAAGATCTCGATGTTCGCTCTAAAAATATCTCTCTATGCAAGACAAAGTCGGTACAAATTTCATTTCCTGATACCAACGATTTCCCTTTTTCAACTGCATCGAGAACTAAAGTTTCACTTATGTAGTCACTAATAAACGTTCAAATTCGTACATTTTTATATTGAGCCTTCACTCTCGAAAGGTGACTCACCATTCTGTTTAACACAACTTGGAGTAGGTATTTTTTTAAGTAAATCTTTAGTGTTGTACATATGATGTATAAACATACCGAAACCGCCAATAGCAGCAATTAATCATGGAGAGATAACTTCAAAATAATACATTAAACTTTCAAGTAAAAAGTTTTAGATTTAGTAAGCATATCGGTATCTAAGGAATTACGAATCTATGCATATTGTATTTCTAGATACATTGTGACCTAGGAATATTGAATATCAGAGGAGTATTTGATTTCTGGGGACATAGTTTTCTATCGATAGAATCTGGGAAGAACGGTATTTAGGAATGCTATGCGTTTAATAGTATTTAGCAGTATTCTAGATTTATATGTAGATATTTGGTAATATCGTGGATTCAATGGTATGTAGGAAGATCATGAATTTAATGGTATTCAAATACCTGGATTTATAGAGATGGCGAGGTTTAAGAATATTGAAATTTGGGGATTTGTGAATCTATCGAGGGGTATAAGGGCACAGTGGAAATAACACATAAATATTAGGCTTTAATAGGATGGATAGTTGAGATGTTCGTGACGATTAGAACCCCGTGGAAATTGCTTTTCGCATAATTTCCGTGTTCGGAGATTTGTTATTGGAATATTTATCGTTCGGCGTATTAAACTTCCTCCGCTTTGTTTCTGTTCCCGTAGAAGCTTCGAAGAAGGCAACGAGCCGCGCACAACCAGTCGCCAAGAGATCGATAAGAGAATTGCCTATTGCACGCTAGAACTGTCAGAAAGAAATACAATTTAGCGAGGTACACGGTAGCCAACGGTTCGTGTCGTTGCTTCAACGTGATCTATCACGATGGAAGGCTAATAATTACTCCTACTATCTGTGCGACACTCTGCGCATTAGATAACTCACATTCGTGTTCTTTGCGGAATTCCACGGGAAAAAGAGAATATTTTATGCTCGAACGAAAGTGACATTTTATTCCGTCGTAAAATGTCTTTCAAACTTAATCGAATTTACAAGAACACGTTGAATTTCAACGAGAGAACTCTTGTGAAATCGTAAATTTTAGATACTCGTTTAATCTCGTTTGAGATTAACATTTTTTCCTGCTAAGTCGGATCGAGCCGTTTCAAAATTATCGTATTGAAAACCACGATTTATTTTATAAGCGTCAGGCTCGATAAGCGTGTGATAAGCATTTTATTCGTACAATTTCATTTCGTAATACACTCTCGGTCAAAATGATGAGTGTGCTATTTTTCATTTTGCAAATAAATTGTTATAAACGCATTAATTTTGATCAGGAGTGTATATAGCCATTCTGTAATTCGAGTATAACGAGGACTTGATAATGAAATGGTAAAACATTGCTCCCGCGGAGGCGATACACACACCGATGTTCATTGTAATTACATGTTTACGAATAATAATTCATGACCGCTTCGAGAGTTTTTGAAAATTATCATGGTTAAAATTTCCCTGGGGCACTGTAGCCTGAGGATGGTCCTGAAATCGCTTATCTAGGAGATCGAACCTACTTTACTACCAGCACTTGACATCATTTAATGGAGATATTAAACATATAATGTATAATAATTTTCGAAATTTTTCAATAGTTTATATTTGATGGTAACTGGTCGGTGTTGCAAGCTCTTTATCCACGAAGCTATATTGCTTTTTCTTCTCGTGTTGTTCGCGCGAGACTTTATTGACGTACGCTTCGAACGTGTCGCGAACGTTTCATTTACCCTAGACGATATTTTTATCAATTTTCGACATTCTCTCGACTCCGTCCCGTTTCTCGAGAGAAGACCATAGAACCGTGACGGTCCGCTGTCCGATATTCCGCAAGATAAATCGTCCCCTATCGAGAACTTTATTGCTTTACATCGTTGACACGAATAGGTCGAGAAACGCCGATGCTTCGATATTGTCGTCTCCATGGAACAAAAATGGATCGTTTTGTTACCGACAGACTCGGTCAGTTTCTATTTAAATGAAGGACCATTAGTTCCGATTCGATTCGATCACTTTCATTCCATAAATCTATCTTAATGTGTAATCTCTATTAAAACGACATATTTCGTTCGTTCGTCGGTATCATCCATCATATATTGCGTGACATTTTCCCGTTTATTCGTTTGAATCTGTAATTTTAAACGACTTCCGGATTATCTGATGCTAACGGACCTATAAAACATGCAATTTTTATTGAAAGGCGATAGTTTATGAAGGGTAAAATGGTGGAGGAAATAAAAAATTGATAAGCTAGCATCGTTTAACGACAAACTAATTTCAGGATATTTCCAATGTGGTTTCTTCTATCGACGCTACTGTGGTGTCAGTGGTCACTAACCTCTATATTTTATATCTATTTTATATCAATTTTCTATTTTACGTTATTCGGATCCGTTGAAACGATGAACATCCTACATATGTATGCTTATAACAGAGGATATAACAATACAAGCCGTTGTAGCGAAATAGATGGATCTGCTAAGTAAATGGGCTGGCCCTCCTAATCCCTAATCAAACCCATCCTAATCAGTCTATTAACTCCAAGGCGATGCAATCCCCTAACCCAATGAACATGCACTGTTCGCTATAAGCTATCGCGAGAACCACTGTGTACCTAATTAACGCTGAAAGTTTTGAGAATCACAGTAAAGTGTTGAATTCTCGAAGCTTTAACAGTTTAATCGTTGGCGATTAAGCACGTGACATCACGTGACAGGGTATTTAACGTTGACGATTAAACACATCTGACGTGATTTGACAACGAGCACTGACGACGGAAGGCGTCACATATCCCGATCGGCCATTTAGTGGTGATAATCGAGTCAGCTGTCAAAATTGTAGGTCTCTGCTATCGAGATTTAGTCCTTAGGACACTTATTCTACTTGTAACTTGTACCGCGACAGATTCTTAACACTTTCAACGTAGATGTGGGTGCAACTTAGACTTCCTCCAGATAGGAAGTAGCGTAGGGGAAATGTTCTACCACTCGACTTAATTGTTTTTTAGTCGCGGAGATAACCTAGGTTGGACTTTGTTTAGAAAATCTTCTTAGGTTGTTGAATTCTTACTTACGTTCTTACTTGGGATCGTTTTAGATTCTTACTCAGATTGTTCTTAGTATCTCTCCAGATTCTAATTACATTTACCTTACGCTCAATCCGATCTTTTCTTAGAAAAAGCTGTCCCTAGGTTATCGTTACGTTCTTATTATACCTGCCTTAGAATAGGACGAGAAATACTCTATCACTTCAGAGAAAATCGTCCTGGCTTCTAATTAGATTCCTAAACACGTTTCACAGATCTCTTCAATTTTTCCTTAAACTCCTATGTTCTCCCTAATCTGAAACTTCGTATCCGAGTACCTGAAATCCATCCATATCAGCGGTAATCGTTCCAACGAATCTCTCTCGATTTCTTGGTTTGTACCTCAGGAGTGAGCAGCGCGAACGTGATCGCAGGGAAGAAAGAAACCGAAGAGCAATCAGAGGGGAAGAGAAGCCGGTAGCCAGGAACCTCGACGAACATGCCGCTGTCAGGGCGCATAATGTGGCTCGCGTGACACACGCCGTTTCTCGGTACATACACATCTTGGCCCAAGGCTCTTCCCCTCTCTCTCTCTCTCGCTCTCTCTCGGTCTATTACTCGCTCTCGCTTCCATTCTACCCGGGGTATAATCCTTAACGACGAGGACACGCGTACCAGGGAGGCACGATAGTATGACGGTGATGCTGCTGGAACGTTCAGTCACCCCGCAGTCGACGTACAGCCAAAAGACAGCGAACAAGGACTGCAGCGTGAAGCCGCCCTTCTTATTCCTACTGGACGACCGTCAGGAGCATCCGAACTCTGCGGACACCACCATCGCCATAACTACAACCAACAACAACAACAACAACAATAACAACAACAATAACAATAACAACAATAACGTTCTCAAAGGGGACAATCGGCGAGACAGTAATCGGTCGTACGTCGCCGACGAGGGGGCGGCGTCGGTGACGTCCCAGAGACGCGCCGACTCTGGCCAGGACGTCGCGATGCGATATTACCGGCTCTGGATCTACACCTGTAATTTGGTGCTGCTCGGTAGCGCGTTAGGCTTCGCTGCCGCGGTCTCGCGAACTCTTTTGTTCACCGGTGATCCGCGTCGATACGTGGTACCAGGGGTACCTAGGGCATTCGACCCGACGGCGCTTTACGCTTATCTGGCCCTGGCCACGCAATTGGGTCTGGTGCAGTTGCTAGGTTGCATAGCAGCCAGAAGATTGAGCGCTAGGCTCTTGAACGCCTACTGGGTGCTGCTGCTGGCTTTGCTCTTCGGCGACGCCGTTATCGGAGTCGCCTGGGTCTTCCGGTTCGAGAGGATGCGCGCCGAGCTCAAACCCACTCTCAGACAACGATTGCAGGTCAGTAGCTACCTTTCTATTATTCTTTTTTCCCTTTCGAATTACTCGACTTCCGTCGCTGATCGAACTGTACGGAGTTAACGCCAACTGTTTAGTACAGCGTTTCTTAACGTACCATTAATCGTACGCGGAAACTACACATAAAGTTTGTATATGGTCTATGAAACTTTTAACTTCTTTGGTACGATAAACTGTATAGCATAATATTCTGTGTCATAACGTATATGACGTTCATTTAATTTATGTTAATTTGCACATGAAATTTACAATTTATCATGATAAAAAACAATTATGAAATGTGTAAATCGTGCAAGCAATCACGTAATAAGTCGAATGGCCTGAGAATAAATTATTTGAAAATGAAAATGTCATCCACACGAGTTTAAGACGACACTCAATATATGAAGATGTATTCTGGCTATTAACAATATATTACATCGAGTAAATAAAAGTAGCAGTTCCAAAACTTTCCCGGGTTTGTCTATCCTCGTTGAACACACGAGTCGATCGATATAAAATGATTTTCTCGACGACAGAGGATAAAAGGGAGAAAGACCATTGGATACCATGTGAGACCACCCATGGGCAGTAATGGTCTAGACGGCAACCATTTGAAACATTAGGTCTAGGGAGAAAATTCCCTTGCCAGGACAGTTTGTCTGCACTCTGGTTCGTGATCTTACAGTCAAATGCCTCTCTTTTATTCCTTCCTGCAATCTTCTATAAATCTCGCAGGACTAAACACGAATTCTTTTGGATAAATATTAGAAATCCTGTATAACGCGAATACAACTTTGTTTAGCAAAAATAATTCGCGTTATACGGCATTTAGCGTAGTTTAACGAACTCTATACAGACCTAACTGAGTCTAATTCGGATTTCAATCCTGACCCAGTTGCTCACTCGAACAAATTCTTTTCTTCCTACAATTTTCTCCCTTTCAGAATTTTACGTGCGATTGAAATTGTGCCATATAAAGAGATGACCCGAGTTAAATACCAATTTAATGGACACGAAGTACCATAAGTACTACTTCGCGGTGTTAAATTTTCATTCTCTTACGCACATTGTATTTATAAATCAGCGATTTGAAGTGTTCAATCTGGAAATCTATGGTACACTCTAATTTAATCTTAAACATAACAGTCGAGCTAACCAAGCTTTGTCTTCATTTTCACAGATTTGAAACTTGAAAATAGAACCAGATTTTTTACCATATTCAGTTAGAAGAGCAAGAGATGCTTCGAATTCGGCGGAGTAATCGTCTTTAAAACAAATTCACCGATCCAATCTGTATATCCTTTGTATATTGGAAGCGAACACCGCGATCGCATTTTCTCATTTACCCGGGCTTCACTGATTGAAGAATCAAGTTCTTTCGTTTCAATTTCCAGTTTCCACGTCCCGCAATATGAACTTTGATCCGACTCGACATTAATATTGTGCACATATAAATCATCGCTTATGCATTCGATGCTAATAAATGTAAATTACGTTCTGTCCTCGACAAACTACTTCTTTCTATTCGAAGCATCACATAATCCACTTTATGGGTGGAAAGTATAATACATAATCCACTTTCCATCATATACAGAATGCTTCGCGAAAACTTGCATGTATATGTAGCATACAAACTGCAAATTTTCTGTTACACAACAACGCAAGGTAATACAACAAGTGTATAATCACTGGCCGGCGGTACAACGCGTGGTAGTTGAGCTCGTGGCGATACAACGTGCAATTTCAATTCATGGCAATACTACATGCAAGTATATAACGCATGGCGATATAAGATGTTCGAATACATCGTTTGCCCTCGTTTTCACGAGGTTACAATCAACAGACACACCTGGTGTTCAGGACACGTTTCCCGTCCGAGTGTCGGGAAAAAATCTGTGATCGATAGTGGACACACCTCTTAGATAGGGATTTTATTTGGCCATTTCCTCGGCCGTAATTCAGTGCGGATGAAGCACCTATCCCAGGCCAGGTCGGTGATATACATCGCTTTATTGTCCCGAGAATAACCAAGCTGGGTAGACAACCGTGAGGTAGAAATTTGTTTAGAGTCGCATGCGACGAAGATAGCAAACAGTTCCCCGTACATTTCCCTTTACGAGCCTCCCAGTAGCTTCCTAGTGTCGAGAATATCTCGTACGTGCGATGAAAATTTTAATGCTCGACGCCTAGGTAAGTCGTAACATACGAAGTGTCGGTATAAGATTGTCGTTATTCACATTTTAAGTGGCTCGTTTTGGCAATGAGCGAATCGGTAATATCGTGATTACCAACCTTAAGATGTTTAGCTTTATGACGGGCGAATAAAACCGCTCGAGCCGTTCGGAGTCAACAACGAGGCGGTCCACGTCTCCTCGAATAAAAGCATCGATGGAGAAGGCCTCTTATCGCGCACGAGAATCTTGAAAGACTTCTCAAACGGTTGGAAAATGATGGGTGGGTCGTATAAAGTCACGTATAGATACATCTATACGAGCCGACAATAATTTTTAGGGTTTATTCGTTGATCACACTTTTGTCGACAAGCGGAACACGTGCCTCTTTCGAGGGAAAAGGGTGATAAGAATATAGAAATTTCCAAATCTTAAGAAAAGCTTAATGTATAATTCTTGGTGTTTGTTTAAGAAACGCGTACGTTTGGATGAATTGTTAAACGGGTGCTTGCGAGAAAGTTGATAATCGAGTGATCCCTCTGGCGGCGAACGGTCCAAGTATCGTCGGAGATCGTTTTAGAGCCAATCTCTTTTCGAATTGATAGCGTTTATTTGGTAGCGGTGTTAAGGCGGAGCATTAGTAGCGCGAGATGGAGAGAAGCAATCAGTTTCCGTGGTTGTAGCGAAGGAATTGCGGAGGCGTGGCTCCTCTTATCACCGGGTAACATTCAATGGAATATCGACCAGGAAAAAGGGCAGGTTCGTGTTGCGATTACGGAAACATGGAACAGGTCCAACACCCTCGTGTCAGCTGAAACGTGTCGGCTAAATTATAAATAGTCTTGTCTTTATTCTTCGGGTGTTTTCCCTTTTTCTTGGTCAACGAATCGAACCTATCTCACGGTTTATACCGTTCTGTTCGATCACTGCTATACTCTAACGTCATTCCTGTTAGCCGGCAATCGATAGACATAAAAAATATACAGAGCTGTCTTTCGTAGTCCAAAAAATCGATTGAATCGTTCAAATCAATTTTGTAGCTTATCGCGTTGCGATAAATTCGAGATCCATCATTTTGACGGATATGATAGTTCTGGTGCTAAAAATCGATGTCATTTTGTCGCGTTTCACGTTCAACTTGTTCGTAGCCTCATTATAATTTGAACGATCGCCGCAGACTAGTGAAGTATAGTTTGTACGGTAGTACGAATATTATTCATACCATAGGCGACATACCGCTTCAGTGTCTATTTATACATGGGCATACAGATATTTATGTGTTTCCTGGCAACTTTGCGCCACGGAACTTATCCATCTTTAACGTTTGACATTAAACTGTAGCTACAAGTTTCAGACAAGCGAATTAACTCGATTCATTTGCTTCGCAAACAATTTATTCAATATTCTCTTCTCTATTATTCTATTCAATATTCAATTTTATCATTCAGATTATATTTGCCACGCGTTATGTTACCACGTATCAGATTACTACGCAGTTCTAATACGTAGTGTCCGTCACTCGTTATATCGCCACACGTACTATTACGCGTTACATCGCCGATATGATTTTAAAATCAAACCAGCGTTAATTGCTCGCTTTTAAACGGAGGAATAAAAGAAAATACCGAAAGAAGAGTCGTTAAAAGACTATCATCGCAACTTATCAATTTTCTCCAGACTTTTGCCTTCTGTAAATAACATAGTTTCGTTTAATTGCGGTAAATTCCACGCTGTCCACTTGAAACTTTTAACTAGCGGCGCCAGTTTATCGAGCAGGAACAAGTTGAAACTTTAAATAACTTCCGGTAATCGGAACCGTCTGAAATTTTTATTAACGCAGACAACGCGTTAACAACATTGCCTTTAAAACTTCTATCCCGTGATACGTGTTTTTCGAGAAAATCTCGAATCTCTGTTTGTTTTTTCTTGGGGGCTGAAAGTACTCTATCCCGCTCGGTACTGATCGATACGAGCTTAGGGGTGTCGGAAATTTTCGACGATAAACTGGCTCGAGCTTCTAATTAAGAAACAGTGAACTAGTTTACACAGGGCCCCTCATTACACGTCACGATGAAAAATCAGTGTCAGGGAGATTACCAACAATTCCAACCTTTCGTCCGTTTCACCTCGTTTCTCTGTCCGTATCTGCAGTCATTATTCTTAGCCCCGTTCTTATCTAGGTCGATCGCATAATCGAGGGAAAATGTGCGTACCCCGGGATAATCGACCTGGATGTAGAACCATACGATCGCTACATATCCTTCTTTCTTCCTGATACAAAAGCTTCCTCTTTATCTGCTTTCTTACTAAACTCGTTCGTCGAAATTTTCCTCCGCCTTGTACCGCTTTTTCCTTGGATTTTCAAGAGTTACAAAGTATACAGGCTGCACGCTGGGGAAGCTACGCGAAATTCCCTAGGGCAGACATAATAAAATGGAAGCCTGCGAATCTACTTTCTCATTCCGCTAAGATGCGGGGAAACAGCCCTTACCGTATCTACTTTGCTGCTTTTCCCCCGACCAAACTCTGAGTTACACACCGCGATTCGACTGATAAGGCTAAATTTCGAAGATCTCGAAGCGAATGAATTTTTCAGAAGCGTAATTTTAAATCGAAATACGATACTTTTCTCAAGATCGACGTTTCGGCCGTCCAATAATCGAAGTGTGCGCCACATTTCGCCGTACTCTCTAGAACCGCGTGAACGTTTCAGGCAAACCATAAATACCAGTTCGATATCGAGGCGCACCGGCTTAAAAATACCAAGCCTGGTCCCTTTCGGCGAACGACGCGTAAATTTAGACCCTGTCGAACCTCGCGTATCCTGGACCGAGCGTTAGCCCGCGGCATCTCGGTTCCACGACCGACCACTCTAACAGGATTCTGCGTTTCGCCTTCGCAGATGGAGTACGGGAAGGATCTGCGATTCAGCGAGCAATGGGACCGTCTGCAAAAGGAGTTCTCCTGCTGCGGAGTGATCGGACCCAGAGACTTTGGGACCCGTTGGCCGCAAACCTGTTGCGGTCCAAGCGCGAACGTCAGCGACACCTGCCAGCAACCGTACGCGAGAGGATGCGAGGACTCTCTGATGAGATGGCTAAGGAAAACGGCCGATCTACTCTTCGTCTTGGGTTTCTGCGTGATCGCGTTCGCCAAACTATGTTTCCTAGGAATACTGCGTTACGAGATACGCGAAATGATACAGAAGATACGCATGCTTCGGGAACCACCGCCTCCGGCGACCACCCTGACGCAACCACCCTTCTCCCAGGTGATGCCCGAAGCCACAAACAATGGAAGCATCGTACGACGCACAACCCTGCCAAATGCCGTCACACCTTCCGGTAGGTTTCACGAGATACACCTCCAAATTACAACTAATGCTTCCCCTTTCGGAAACCGCTTTTCGAGCGATAACGTGTTTGCGACTTCTTCGGATACTTTCATTTTAAACTTTATACTTCAACCTAGTCGTTACGCGGTCGCACTTTGCAAGACGTAACAGTTCCGACAGTAATGTATTTGCCTGCAAACTTGACGGTCGCAAGTTCGAGTCCAACGAGAGTAATTCCTTTCTTTCTGTTTTATCTTTTCTAACAATTTTCATCGCAGAAGTTTACAAGTTTGTTTTCGTTGCTTTTCAGAAAAAACCGAACAAGACAAGTACTTATACATTTCTGATATAAAATTCCTTTAAATGAAAAGTGAATTAATCTAGCTCCGAGGTAGATCCTCCCACACAAAGTTTAATGTTCAATTTATTCTGACGCCCCCGACCACCAAACGTAATGTATATATTATGCTATTAAGGCATTGGGTCTTTTGGAATAATAATGATCCTCAACGTAATAACGAGGATGTTAACCCTTCGAGGGTAAGAACATCTCTTAGAACTTTCGCTAGTAAAAGAAAGGAAGCTCAGCGCTTTTTGGCCTCCAAAAACTTCTTCATTAGTCGAAGTTTCTTATCTACGCAGTAATAGAAACGTTTGTCGACCGGGATCGTAGTCGATCTCTCGACGTTTATTAAGGTCGTCCACGACACTAACTTCTTTTTTTCGTCGAGGACGAGTAGCCTTCTCGCAGTTGGCCGGCTTCGCAGTCAATAGCACTTACACGATCTAAACGACAACGCCGTGCCGAAAAGATCGGATCAACGGCGAAAACCTAACGAGATATAATTGGATGAGTATAAAGTTAACTGGACACGGTTTACTGATACGGTGTCAATGAGAATTTAGAACAGGAACGAGGTGTTACAGACAATATTCAAGAATGAATGTTCTTTAATCTTTCACGGAAGACAGAGAAGACTTTGTAGTACGAATTTCTTTTCTCGATTTCCAATAATCCAATCAAATACCGTTACATTCATAGATTTGTCAGATTTCGATTTGTTCGTAACATCGTGTTACAAGAATTTATTCTCTTAAATTTGTTCGAGTAACATTTTCACAATTATCGTGATGATTTCAGTGCACGTGAACCCCAATTCGGAACTGCATAATTTCTTCGTCGCGAAAGAGGTTGAGAAAGCTAATTTTGCAATTTAAATATGCACCAAGAGAAAAATAATGTCGAATCACGATCGAGGTTAAACTGCAAAGGGTCAATAAACTCCATTCGATCTATCACTTTTTATTATCGCGATAATTTATCTACGGTAAGATTTAAATGCAAAATCGGTAACAAAGAATAACATTGAAAGTTTTAATCGTTTCTGTCGAAGGAACATACGACGAACGAAGTTGACGTTTCCAACGGTCGAATTAACGAGGTTCGCGGAAGATAAAACTAGTTCAAAGCGTGTACGGGGTTGCTAGGAAATTTAGATCGTCCCGATTATTTCCCTGGCACGCAATTCCTACGGTGAAAAATATGTTTACGGGTTAAACGAGAAACTCACCTCACGAAAGAGAGTACGGTTATTGCCAGTGTAACACGCAATGCCTTTTGAAAAACGAGAACTGATCATCTGAATTTATTGTATGGACATTTTTCTTTTAACAAGATTAATATTTCGCGTCGATATTCTCCGCGAACGTACAAATTACCGCTCTAAACGCAATTGCAGTGTTCCGAAACCTTTTACCGATACAAAATCTTACAAATAAGGCTACTCAATTTATTCTTTGCTACATCTCGTAAATTTTCAATAGAGTTTATGTCAGCCCTGTTACCGAATTATGGCAATATAATTGACCAGAAACGACAACTGAACGAGTAGTATGGATGAATACATCGCGTGTCATTTGACAATAACTGATTCATTTGATAAAGGTTTATGCGAATTGATGATTGAAAAACGATAATGATAAATGGAGAAAGTGGAAAGTCTATCGAGACCGTTTTACAATCAACTGCTTAATTTCATGTTCTCCGACTATTTAGCAAACTCACTCGTTTCCAGTAATACCCGTACGCGGTTTCTCCATTCCAATTGAAGCAAAAGAACTAGGACATTGCGTGCTCGGGTATAATAAGTATTTAACACCCCGCCGACATTGTCTATAATTACACAAACGATATGGGCGGATTTTAACTTAATGCGAAGTTAGTTATGGATCTGTGTCTAAACGCACTGACTATCGTTGTTTCTGTCAAAGGTCATATTTTATGATAAGCGTGTTTCATAACACAAATACGCTGTGAAACGTTAAAGGTCTCTTAGTACATTTCAACACGCACCTTGATTTGTGACATTCAGTTGCCGCGTTTTATTCGTTTTTCTCTATACATTGTACCAGTTTCCGAAACGCAATTTATACCGCAAAAGTCTCTACATCTTTAGGCAATAAAAAAGAAATACATATCAAAGTCGCGAAAACGTCGCACCCCTCGTTAAAATGTTAATTCGCGTTCTCGTCGGTTGTTCGTTTTTCACAAATCGCAAATCCCCGGTGGTAAAGTACCAGGCTCGAATAAGCGTATCAAAGTTTCACCGATAATCCGTGCTCTCGAAAGAGCAAACGAGCAATGTTTCTTCAAGGGTCGACGAGCACGTTCTGTTTTGTACACCTTTAAATCTGCGAGTTGATTGATTGCCTCGCGCCCCCAAAACCAACAATTATTCGCATCCTCCCCTCTCATAGCGAGATAAGCGTTTTGTAGGATGAGAACCGTGTTTCACGGCGAATAAACAGTATCCGAGAAAGACAAAAAAATAACAAACGATAAAAAGGCGAATTTCTTGCTTTTCCCGATGAAATCTCCGAGCATCGTTGTTCTCGCCAAGTAACGACACTCGCACATCGCGACAGCTCGTTAACGAATTTAATTCCTCTTCGATTATTAAAGTCTCGACGTCGAAGTTTCCGGTCGGTCTGTAGTAATTATTCGCGCAGCTTCGTCTTGTGCCACGACAGACACAGCATCGATATTTCCCGTTCAATCTGTGCAACATTTTTTCCGAACCCTTGAAACGGTTAGATAGAATTATTCGTGAGGCGTGCAAGATACATCGTGCACGTGCCACTAAAAATAATTTATACCCCACTCGTAATTGCCGGTCGATCAATTTTTAAATAGCGGACCAAGAATACGATGATTGATCTCTTGAACGACCGTATACGTGCAGAAACTTCGAACGTATTATTTTAGATATCCTTCGACTTTAAAGTGTCTCAAAATTTTCCTTAAGTTCTAAGTTTCCTTAGGTTACACATCAGATTCCGACTCTCTGAGCTCTCCAAGATTCTCTAGGACTTCCTCGATTCGTTTCGGAGAACTGACAATGATCGGCTCACCCCTTATTATCAATTACAGTAATCTCCGTGGCACAAGTCATCGCAATTGAAGTGCCATTATCAGATCACCTGCAGGAGCGTGTTTGATCGACGCACCATGAGTTTGCAACTCAATCTAGCTGATAACGAGGCAACCAGATAAAAGTTAAAAGCCTGAGATGACTGTTATCGCGATCAGTACGGATCCTCTCTTCGAAAACATCGAACCTTTCTAGATAAAACGAGATTCTACCGAAAAGGGAAGCCATCTGCTTCGCGAAAGGTGCGCCGGCACCTCGTTTCCCTCGATGTTTAATTTTTCCACGATATCTGGAGAACGTAAATCTAGGTTGAGTACGAAATACTTTTAACCTTTTAAGGAAGGGCAATTTTAAACGAGCTTTATGGCCTGGGACGCGAAAACAAAAGAGGAGGGTGTAAAATCAGGACAATCTTTCCTTAATGCATTTAATCCCAACTTCTAAAACACATTCCACGGATGTGTTTCCAAATATTTCCAAAAATATTGACATCTTTGTTTTATCGTAATTCGGTTGCAACTGCTACCTCGAGATCGAATGTGTGGTTCGATAAGAAGATCAATATTCAAACTTTCTTTTACGTATGAATTTTTTGTATTTAGTGAAAATTTTGATGAATGAAATGTCCGTGATTTCGTGTCGAGAAGATAACGAGAGAAATGGTTTTCAGGAAACGCGTCGTTGTTAATCCAAACAGACGAGTGCAACACCGGAAGACATCCCCTGTTGGCGAACAACTTGCAAGATGGCGGCGCGGACAGCGACACGAACAGCCATTGCGCGTTGATTCTCGAGGAAACGACACCCACCTCGGCGAACCACAATTGTGGCGCTCGCGAGAAGAGCAACTGTAACAATAACTACGAGATGAGAGAATTCAGCAGAAGACTGTGGCTGTCGAACGGGGGCAGCCCGGGCACGGGTATAACAGCCGGTGGTCAAAGCAGGCGCACCTGACTATGGAACTGGTGGCGAAACACGTCGAACCGTTTCCTCTACAGGAGCAATCGGTCCACTGAGATCACCGTCTATAAGTAAGCTCATCCATCTATCTTATGCTGGCCATATATCAAAACGGAACTATACGAGGAAAATCTAACTTTCTATTAGATCTGAAACCTTGGGTTTCAGATTCGGGTTAGATTAGATTTTGATTTGGGATAGATTTGCTTGAGGTTTGGACTAGATCTTGGGTAGCTTCGAAGTAGATTTTCGTTAGATTGGCACATGATCTGATCTTGAATCAAATTTGGGATATAGGGATCTATGGGATGTGCGACAGATAGGGATTTGGAAGTATAGAAACTTTGGGACCATGGAAATTAGAGATCTAGAGATATGAGAATATAGAAATTTGGCGGTCTAGGAATCTATTACCCCCGAATGTACAAAGACGAAATATTCAAGAGTCTCCATCTCGTCTCTCCTAACATTAAGTTTAAAATATTCGTAAGTTTGAATTAAATCTGGATAAGATTAATCTAACATACCAGAGAACCCAATAACATCTATTATACACGAGAACCTGAAATATTCGCGAGTTCTCGTCTCATCGGTTCGGTCGTCGACTTTAAAATATCCGTAAGCTTTTACTAAGCTTTGCGTTAAGATTTCAACGTGTCGCACAACGTCAAATATCGAAATTGTTGCATACAAAAATATATCATCTGAATGCATGAATTCCTGATGCTGTGATTTCAGATCCATCCTTCTCGACATTCGTCAACAATTCTGATAGAACTTAACTTATCAAAACCTGAGTTTAGTCGACGGTAGAAATTATTGTTCTATTTTCACAAGTTTGCTCACGATTCTTTTATTTAACGAACGCAGTAATTTGCGAGTTTCTCCAGCTTGAATGCAAAGTCCTCGTCCTTTCTTCGGCGATGAAAGAACATTATTTAAGCGGATGTAAGAACTTTATTGATTTGCCAAATGGTAGTTTCGCAACAATACATTACAGGGTTAAAGGAGCTCTGGTATGATTTGGTTATAATTAGACATGTTCTGTGCACGGGTAGTTTTGCGTCACGTTCTCCTTTGTTTGCCAGTACATGTTTGTTCGGATTAGCTGCTATAGTTCTGCATCCAAATACGATTTTCAATATACCTTTCAGACGTACCTTGCGATTGACAGTCTTATGAAATCTTAATTGAACTCGGCACCGATTTAAATCACCTTTTTTGGAAACTCTATATTGATTTTGACCTCGCCAGGGGTTAAAGAACTGCTATTTCAGTTCAGACAGACTCAGACACCTGACAGTCTTGATTAATTCTCTAGCTGTGTTATTCTTAGAATAGGATTTAACCGATTAACGATGAAAGACACTACTTCAATTAGAGAATAAATATCTCATCTCTTCATTAACATTAACGAACGTTTCTAAAAGGAGCTTCTGTTGGCGTAACTAGATATCAACATGGTCCAAAATGTGAATTATTAAAATAAGTATATCTAGACTTCCTTTAGGCTCAGATTTTCAGTTGAAATTTTTCCTGGATCTAGATCTTAGTTCTAGACTTTTTTGATTATAAAAATTAATATAATAACAAAGGCTAAATGAAAACATATGCAAATCACTAAATGTGTTTTTGTTGGTGTTTTAAAGGATAGGTCCACAGTCCGGAGCTAAGGTTTCTAAAGATCCTATTGACATCACGAACGCGGCAGTTCACAATAAGCGAATAACGTTCAAAGTTCTACGCGTCGCCAGGAAAGTGTATCGTTGAACTATCAATTATTTTTCAAACGAGTGCTCTTTTACATTTACTTTTAACCATCACTCATTTAACATTCTACATTTTAAATGCAAAAAGAGGCCGACCGAATTAAATATACAAGAAAATGTTGAACAATGATATATAAAAACAACAAAAAAAATATTTCGTTTCTCTTATTATTTCATATTTGAAATATCAAGTATTAACATTTATGTATATTTTTTGTTGGGACCTGTGTGCACATAGACCCATTCAAAGAAACAGAATTGACTTTCAAAGCTGTACCTATAAAACAACAAATAAGAGAAGTATTCCATGTTTGAATGTTTTATAACCCTGTATATCTTGCGAACATTCATCCCCGAAACATAGTTGAAATTTTAGAAACGATACACTCTCCTCGCGTCATCATTCTCTGCGGATGCAGAGTCCGCACAACCATGCGACCACCGGAAGTGCTGATGAAAAAATAGTAAATTTCCCCTTGAGCGAAGATACACGACGGTCAGCGAATCAAGAACCGACGAGAGCGAACTACAAGGAAGAATCACGGACAACAATGGATAAATAAAAAAAAAACCGAGGCGCATTCAAGCTGAAAGCAGGAAGTCGAAGAGAGATTCGAACGCCTTCGATATCCTTTCGATTACACTTTCTACGCGAATTCCTTATATATCTTTCCGTCCTCGCACGGTCGGTGAAAAAATCAATTACTTTTGTAGATTTATTTCTAGCGGGTAAGTTTTCCTCTTTCACGCGCGCGTTTTTCTCTCTATTTTCAGTCGAGATGCATTAACAGCGAAAAGAACCCGTTGTATATTGATTTTCATGCGAATCACGCTAGCGGTATGTTACAATGTGAAGGTTTAACGACAAAAAACAGTGGTGTTCCACTTTTCCGTTCACTACATCACACGCGGTTCTATTGTTTCGGGCGTTGATGCAATTTAACCCTCGAATGACGATTTAGGGTTGAACTCGTTCGTTGCGAACTTAATTTGATGAAAAGATTCAAAATGAAAACGAGATATTGATACGACAGAGACTTGATACGCGTATAATCCTAGACGAAGCTGTAGTAGTAGAAAGAATTATGGACCATACAACAAAATTTCCCAATTTCAACATTTCTGACTGTCTAGATTTGACAAATTAATTTGTTTATTTCTTTAGATGTGATTTTTCTAATATACAATGTTCCTTTGCATACAAATTTTAGTCACGATTGACCCAACTCCGTCATTCCAGAGTTAATTCGTGTAGGACATTGCGTTACACTCGAGAAATTGTACAAGCTACCTAAAAGAAATATGGCATAAGAAATAAATTCTTCGTGAGAAAAGAAATCGGAAGGTCCTTTACCATTTTGCGGACGAAAGCTTCGTTTTCGAGATATAAGTGATTGACAATCGAACAATCGACTTCCGGAACACGCTGTTCAAATCTCGAAGTGCCCCGGATGTTGGCTGTTCAATGTTCAATCGCGTATATCTCAAAAACAAAGTCTCCGATCGGAGAACAAAAATTTCTTTTTTAAAATGTAAATCGTCACGCGGACAAATTGTTTCTTTCCTTGTATTTTTGCTGTTTTTATTCTGTCTGAAACATCGACGCGATAATTACGGGAGAATATTGTGGGATACTACTGCCAAACTGATTCTCCCAACGGAGCTCGACTTAATAAAAAGAAAAAATAATAATCTGTCCTTTTGACCAGCTGTATCACTTATACGCGAGCTAATAATTTCGAAACGAAACGCGTTTGAGGAACACAACGTCACACTGCATAACAATTAACGGACTATAAAATTCCTAGTTCTTTTTATATAAACGATACACGCAGCGCGAGTAGTCTGTATATTGATCAGAGTTGGCCATTATTCGAATAATTTTCTAATGCAATTTTAAAATAGAACGAAGATGTTCGACAAGCTATACTATAAAAGCTAAACGTATCGTATCGTTATTGCCGAATACCTTCTTTTCATAATATAATGGAAATTTATATTCGAAGATTATTCGAACAATGCCTAACTATGATACTGATTTGTACGATCAGTCGTGCGAATCTAAAATACGATATACTCGAGAGTAATTGGCTTCCTAGCTAGGATTAATCGAATAATTAGGGTTACACGTTTACGAATGCAAATGATAATGGAATATACGTATTTAGTAGACTGTATATAGCGGTGTATGGTAGAAAATATATAAGTGTCGATGATCTGTTTAAGAAAAGACCAAATCCATTGTACACCAATTTTCAATACACGCTTGGAAACGTTTCCTTTTGATCTTACATTTGTTTCGACTTTTGTACTTTTTTCTCTCGTCATTATATCGGTCAGGACAACAGGGTATCATTAGCATTGTACGTTAATTATTAGATTACCGGAGAAATCATTCGATTGGGTGGTTACGTATTGAATGGCTGATTTTGAAACACGGAATGTTTCAACAATCTAATATGATACATTTGTTCTGAATATAATTTTCCTTCAGTTCTCATCATATACGATTTTCAATCGTGAACAAAGTAAACGAGGGTTCTTTCTTAACCGGGCCATCGAATTATCGTTGAATGTACTAAGCTAAATAATAATACGAAAGCTTACACCTCGCAGACATACAGCCTCTGCCACTAAATGTATATACATAAGGGATACTATATGTATATGTAAAACGACAGATAGCGTAAATGATTTTTAACTGATCATTTAGATGGCAACTATGTTCTCGTAAACCGCCCAAAAAGTGAAAACCTACCACACGCTATCTTTAAATTAGACTAAGCTTTAACTTTCGGCTAAACGAAATTAAATATGTACGATGATTTGTTTCCTGTTTTCCTCACATTTCATTTAATCGGAAAGATTCGTATCTCTACGTTTGTATTTGGATACACCTGGATAACGATAGGATCTCTAAACGAGAAAGGCTTTAAAAAAATGGTTCAAATGTGTAGTAAATTTGTAACTGATTGATATTTAAATGTAACACATGTATATCGGGACGAATGAAAGAGAGGGAGCTTTGAATAGTGCCTGCTTAAGAAACCCAATTTACCGTATCTGTAAATGGTTAGATTAATGGTATGTACGTTATTTCGTACACGGTACATTTACTAGGACTACCGTAGCCAAGTATGGGAAAAAGTGTAATTGTACATTGTAAAGTACGTTTTGTTATTCTCATGTTATCGTGCACAACGAAAAACGCTTAACACACCTTTCTCTTTCTTTTTAAGATATTCTAACTTCAATATTTTCCTTTCAACGTTTTTACAATTGGAATGAAAATGATTTTCTATCTTGCACCAATGATCATGTATTTTTATGCCTGTACTGTATTGATTGCATCATACCACTCTTCCCCATACTGTACTATGAGTTCATGTTATTCGATTCTTAAATGTACATAAAACCTATGTGGTCGTAATTGTATGTAAATACTGTTAAACGTTCTATAACTCCTCTGAAATATGAATACAAGGAAAATTGGTTATTTAGTATAATTCTGACTTGAGACTCGACTTACTTTTATCTCAGCCTCCTTCACTTGCAACGTAGTATCCATCACAGCCCCACCAATAACAATCTATATCGAACATGAATAGAAACAAAAAAATAAAATTAAGTACATTTATAGTGAATGTACAGATTTCTAATTTAATTGTGCTTACTGGATTTCGTTCTGCTACCAACTGACATTTGACTGCATCAGTATTGATATAACCATGGAGATGTTTCCTGGTCAAATTTACCGCAATCTCTGCTGCTATATTTGCATTGTTTTCTATGAGTGCCATATCTGAAATTCAAAGAAGATTAAATATGAAGTATAAATTTTACGTTGTTCATATATTTAGATATACTTACTAGCTTGCAAAGATTGACCACTTGTAATTTTATTCAATTCTTTTAACAAGAATGGAGTTACATCTTTTCCACTTACATGATTACTTTTAGCTACTTCCAAAGCTTTGCATATAGCTAACTCCATCTCTTTAGGATCTAATGCATATTTTTGAGGAATAGGAACTACAAATAGCAATCCTGTTTGAAGATTTAATTCCTTCTGAGCTTTTAACACATCTGCTGCTTCTTTTGAATTAGAAACTCTATGTGGTACTTTTATTTTTTGAAAAGTTTCTGTACAATAAAATGCAGGGAAATGATTGGTTTCACCAATTTTTATAACAGGTACTCCCTGTGTTTCCTATAAAATAAAAATCTGAAATTGAAATTTCAGTCAAAACAAAATTCATTTTCCATATAAACAAGTATACTAACTAGATATTCTAATGTCTTTTCAATGTCTAAAATAGATTTAACGCCGGAGCACACAACAGCTACAGGTGTACGACCGAGTTCTATTAAATCAGCACTAATGTCAAAACTTAATTCTGCTCCACGGTGAACACCCCCAATACCTCCTGTTGCCATTATTGGTATCCCTGATAAATTTGCTATTAACATTGTTGCACTAACAGTTGTTCCTCCATTAAGTTTTTGAGAAGCAAGCGATGATATATCTCTACAAGAACACTTCATGGTTCTTATAGGATCTGATCGAGCTAATATTTCTAATTGCTCCTGATTTAAACCAATATGAATCTGCCCATTTAAAATAGCTATTGTTGCAGGTACTGCGCCCTAAAGATATATGTACTTATATTATAAACAAATTTAAACAGAGACATAAAAGTAGATTTGAAAACCAAACAACAGTTACTTTGGTTCTGACAGCATTTTCAACTTTAACAGCTGTGTTTAAATTATCAGGATAAGGCATCCCATGAGTGATAATTGTAGATTCTAAAGCCACAATTGGTAATCCATTTTTTTTTGCCACTTTCACCTCGTTGCCATAAATAAAAATGCTCCTAATTTGACGACTATTTGATGAATCATATCTTCTTGCTACTTTAAACAGCTTTTGAAAATTGATCCACTGCATCTTCATGTCTTTGGACGTGTGAAAATATCTACGTTTATCTTGCTTATTACTTGATGATAATCTGAAATGTAAAGTTAACAATAATAAGCATTACTTGTCGATAATAATATTATCAACAGGTTATCAAATATTTTAAGCATTTGTATATACAAAAAAAAATAGAAGAAAAATACTTCACTATTTTTTAGGTTTCTAACCTGTATAGATCTCATAATTATGATAACATTTGAGATAGAAAATTATTTTATCACAAATAATTTAATTCAATAGAAATCTCGACTAGATCAATCGATTTATCGATTATACATGATTGCAATTGCAATTGCAATTTGAAAAATCGATTCTTAATGGTTTGTTATAATTTTGGCGCGTAAAATAGTGTTATTAGAATTTGTTATTAAATACAATATTCATAATTTTTTAATACCTATAATTTTATTGCTTTTTTAATACTGTTTATAAGCAATCATTTATAAAGGCTTAAAAGTATAAGCAATTAAATAATTAATAAGTAGAGATATTTAAATCATAAAAAATATATACATATTCATGATTCAATTGCGGAAAAAATTGAATAAACATCGGATGTTGTACGCATTTGATTTTCCTTCAGAATTCGTTTCATTCTATTGAACTTTGATCAATCAGGAGCGTAATTAAAATAACTGTTCAGCATAAGTACAATTTTAGAGAATATACAAAATACATGTATTTATATAACATGATAGTACTTTATGATATATATGTAAATTAATATTGGTTATAAAATTTTATGTTGTTCATGGTTATTAGTAATAATTACAATAACCAGTCAGCTTTATTAATTGAATTTAAACTTTTAAATTATTAATTTGTGATTTTGCTACGGGTCCCGTAAACTCTCGCAACGTTCCTACAGAAAAATCACATATAGCATGTCCAGCGGGTACGATTACGCCAGTTTTATGATTTGTGCAGTATAGCATGAATTTGAAACGTTCGTCGTCGAAGTAATAAGTACTATTTATTAGTACTGTTTTAAATAATTAACGTACAAACTAATTTTGAAAAATATGAAATCTAAAAAGTCGAGTAATGCTGCAGCAGTTTATTTGAAAGCTTATAATCTCGTTCAAGTTTTTGGGTAAGTATAAAATTTCTTTTTTATACATCTGTGTTTGTAATAAATAATAATAAAATGATTTGGAAAAGGTAATAATATATATGTGTATATATTATTTTGTTTGATTTTAATTTCAAATGAATTAAAATTTTGTGCTGAAGTTTACAAAATTGTTTATGTTGCAGCTGGAGTTACATACTTTATAAATTTTTGACCAATGATTTTTCTGTGTCACAATTGAATTTATGGCACGATATTAAATGGCCAGTTATTATTTTTCAACATGCTGCCCTTTTGGAGGTAAGAGTTAAATTTTAATAAAACCAGATGAGAAAAGAAAATTATATTATTTATTATCATTATAGGTAATTCATGCATCAATTGGTTTAGTTAAATCGAACCCTATACTTACAACTTTCCAAGTTTCTAGTCGTATTATTATTGTAAGCGGTGTATTACTTGCTACTCCAGATAGTTATGCAGCATCTTCTCTTGGTCTCCCATTAGCCATTTTAGCATGGTCAATAACAGAAATAATTCGATATTTGTTTTATTTTATGAACCTAAATGGTTTTGTACCATATCTACTAATATGGTTAAGGTATGAAATTTAAATGTTCATGTAATATATTTTATTATTGAATTATAACAATTTTTAAACTAATATTCCTGTTACCTTCTAGATATACGCTTTTTTTCATATTGTATCCTGTGGGTGTAACAGGTGAACTGTTATGTTTATATTCTGCTGTAAAGTATGCAAGTTCTCATCCAGATGCCTGGAGTTACAGGCTTCCTAATACATGGAATTTTACTTTTAGTTATTATATTACTCTTATAATTATAGGATTGTCATATATTCCTCGTAAGTATTTCAATTATATTTATTATACTTATATCATATCTTGCTACTAAACTGATGTTCTTATTTCTTTGTTACAGTATTTCCCAAATTATATTTGCATATGTTTGCTCAAAGGCGTAAGACATTAGGTGTTGATGCATCCAAGAAAGCTCAATAATATAAATAAAATTTTATATGTATATTATTATTGACATGTTTTCATGATACAAATAAATATTTCAATTTGTAAAGAAATGGTAACCTTTCTAAAATACCACTTTTGGATTTGATATTCTACTATAATAAAAGTAGATAGATAATGTGTATGATGATTTAAGAATTTAGGAAGTTTGAAAGCTCAAAAATGTAGGATATTTAAAAATTAAACAATTTGATTACTTGAGAATTTAAATAATCGTAAATTTGGAGGTTTAAAAACTTCGTGATTTGAAAGTTTATTCGTAAGATCTCGTTAAATATGGGGTCTGGGACAAATGCCGCGCTTGCTTCACACTAATGGCGGTATGATTATAAGTTAAATAAAAGATATTGAAATCAGAGTTTTAAAATTTTATTCTCTTTCAGTAACGACATTTAGTAAAAATAACTACAATTAGAGAGAATCATATTTCTAAAACATCATTGGTTATCGCAAGAAATCAAAGTACACGAGTTATTGCTATTTGCTCAAGCGCAAGTGACGTTCCGATAGTACATTTTGATCATACGTTCAAGTGAATTCATGAATAATAATATTTTGTCATTAACACGTTCGGAACGTACAGAAATTTTGCTACACGTTTAAAAACGACTCTGAAAACATGTCTGAACACAATGATGATCCGGAAAAGGGTAATGTTTATAAAGTGTCATTTGTTGAATATAACAAAATTCATTCATTTAGTGTGTTATTATTCCTTTAAAATGCTTATTATTTTAACATAATTTCATGTCAATATTAACTTTATTCAATTTATAGATTTTTAAAAGACAACCTTAAAACATTTTAATGCAACTTTCATTTTTGTAAATGAGTATTCATTTGTTGTAAAATTTATATTTCTATTATTTATATTTTTATATTTTTTTAAATGTTTTTACGTTTCTATTACGTTATAAAAGTTTTTAGAACAAAACATTCATAAATGATTAAACAATGATGATTAAAGAGGTTAACTGTCATCTATAGAAACTCCGAATTTTACTAATTAAATAAAATAGTTAACTACATCATAACTGAATTACTGTTTATCACTGCAGATGCAAAATATTTTTATTTATATATTGTTAGTAATCTGAAAGTAATTATTGTATTTTTATTTTTCAAATCCATTACACAGTTGTATCATCATCATCTTGATTGTTTATAGTCAGTAAAAATGTTTTCGCGCCTTGCTTTTCTGTTGATTAGCCATCAGCAACGATTGTTTATTCAATATCCTCAGAGAAAATCTGTATTTTTGTATTGTTTTTTCAGTCAGTATATTTTTATTGATTTATTTAAATAATGAGTTTTAACTTTTTTTTTTTAAAGAAAATAGTGATGCTAAAAAGTAGTCTATTCTTTAATACATATTCTTATTTAATGCAATGCTTTAATAGAATTATTTTGTTGATTTATATTAGAAAATAAACCTAATGAGGAGCCGACACATAGTTCAAGTTCAGAGCAGGAAGAGGTAGAACAGTCTGAAATGGAGAAGATTCGTAAATACTTTGCACAAAAATTAAGACTTTTTGATTCGTCAGATGATAGTGAACAATCACAGCAAAAGGTGCTACGTGAAGTTAGCTTAGATGGAATAATAGAATATATCAAGGAAAAAGAAAACTGCAAAATTGTTACTATGGCTGGAGCTGGTATCTCCACCTGTAAGTATCTTTAAAGTCTACAAAATATATATAAATCGTGTAATCTATAGACTATGGATCTCTATATTTTGCATACATTAAGGAATATTTAATATTGCATGTGATTCTTCTATACTTTCAGCTGCAGGAATTCCTGACTTTCGTTCACCATCAAGTGGACTCTATCATAATTTAGAGAAGTATAACTTGCCTCATCCTCAAGCTATTTTTGAAGTGGATTTTTTTACGGAAAATCCAGAACCATTTTTTACACTTGCACGGGAATTGTTACCTGATGGTTTTAAACCTACACCATCACATTATTTCATTCGTCTTTTGTGGCAGAAGGGATTACTTTTGCGACATTATACACAGAATATTGATACTTTAGAGAGAATGGCTGGTTTACCTCCTGAAAAATTAGTAGAAGCTCATGGAACATTCCATACTGGTAGATGTCTCAAATGTAGAGCACCATATACTCTTCCATGGATGAAAGGTAGTTTATCTATTTCCTATTCATTTCTAGTTAAAATAATAAAAAAATAATGATCATTGAGAATGTGTGTTTAAACGCGATATTTGTTTTTAGAGAAGATTATGGAAGGTGTTGTACCAAAATGTGAAGAATGCAAAGAGGGTGTGGTAAAACCTGATATAGTTTTCTTTGGAGAACTGTTACCTGAACGTTTTCATTATCTTGCGGATCAAGATTTTGCACAAGCAGATCTCTTAATAATTATGGGATCAAGTTTGGTTGTTCATCCTTTTGCATCTTTGATAAATAGGTGTGTATGATTGATAAGTAGACTGTGGATATTTATGCATACTATGGTATGTTATGAACACATAAAGAAATAAAGATTAAATTATTATAATTAGGACTTTGTTGAAGGGTTCGTTCAAATTGTCCACGCTTACTGATCAATAAGGAAAAAGTGGGTATGCAAGACCGCATATCACGACTTCTAGGATTGCGGCAAGGATTGATCTTTGATTCACGCAACGGTCGTGATGTTGCTTGGTTAGGTGACTGCGATGCTGGTTGTCAATTACTAGCAGAAAAATTGGGTTGGGACGTATGTTTCACTATTTCAGAAAATTTTTTGATAATGATTTAAAAATAACTAACATTATTTAATTTAAATTTATTTCTTTATAGAATGAACTGAAAGATTTGATAAAAAAAGAACGCGAACGTTTGGAAGCGGAAAGTGCCAGCCAGGGTTGATCGCATTAAATATGTTATCATAATATAAATTTACCTTTTTAAAATAATTCTGACCTACTTTTGCTGCTATTTTGTTATCAAGAAGAAACAGGTAATATTTTCTTTATAAATAACTGTAAAAGTGTTTGACCTGTAACAGTAATGAAAAATTACGCTTTTACCGATACAAATATGTATTTTGAACTCTCATAGAAAATGGCAAGAAAGTCGATTGAAATTAAGGATGAAAGCATAACTTCCAACGCATATTTTTTTTAAATTAGTAATTGCTATTCATATTGCGAATATATTTTGTTGATGATAATATCGACGCAGTATAATAATTATTGCTCAAGAATGTGTAAATAGTTTATTCCGTAATATAGTGTATGACGATGATGTAATTGCAAGACAAATATGAATTTTGGCAGTTGAATCATGTGTACAAATAAAACAGAGTAAAATATAATATAATACAAAAATTATTTCATAATGAAAGGTTTAACGATAACTTCCTGAGCTTCTCGTTTATACAGTTGTGCTTCACCCTCAGCTGGTGCAGCCATAGGAACACGTTCGCAATATTTCACCTGCAAATTATAATTTTATTATAACAAAGATGTAAACACAAGTATCATAATAACTTTATTTTCAACAGATGACTCACTGCTTTGCCACATAGATTTTCAAAACGAGTCTTAACAAAACTCCATGCTCCCATATTCTGTGGTTCTTCCTGGCTCCATATAAAAGCTGCAAAAGACATTTGTATCAATATCGAGCTATAATATCAAAATTCATTCTTCGTATGTATGTACCCACTTTTTGCATATTTATACTTGTCAAACTCTTGTAACAATTCTTGAACGGGAAAAGGACATAGGCTTTCTAGCCTGATAATTGCTACATTATTTTTCATCGTATTATTTCTATACTCGTCGAGAGCGTAATAGTGTTTTCCAGTTACCAGAATTACTTTGGTAACTTCTGATTCTTTCGCTTTATCATCGCCTATCAAAATAATGTTATTAAAAGAAGTTAGAAGTGAATTAGATCATTTATTTTCACTCGTAACATACCTATAACATTTTTGAACCTAGTCTGCGGTCCCATATCTGTTAACGCGGATGTTGCTGCTACATGACGTAACAATGTTTTTGGAGCCACAATTATTAAAGGCTTGCGGAAATTTCTTACCATCTAAAATGTATAAACACAGATAAATTTGTAACAACAAAAATATAATTTACAATCTTTCTGATAAATGTTATCTTACTTGTTTTCTTAATAGGTGAAAGTACTGAGCAGGTGTCGTAGGATTTGTAACGTGCATATTCACATTATCACCATCCGGTTTATTTTCTTGACTATCGGTGAGTTGCAAAAATCTTTCAATTCTGCAAGAACTGTGTTCAGGCCCAACGCCATCGTGACCGTGAGGTAAAAGAATCGTTAGACCACTGCATAACATCCACTTAGCTTCTCCACTGCTTACAAAAGTATCAATAATGACTTGTGCTCCGTTGAAGAAATCACCAAATTGTGCCTCCCAAATGGTCAACGTCGTTGGTACAGTTATACTCATACCGTATTCATATCCCAGCACTGCCTCTTCTGATAGAATGCTGTTGGCTAATTCTAGCTTCCCTGTTTGTCCCTCAACCATGGAGTTCAGTGAAATCTGTATGTCTGAAATTATCGATGATATTTGAATATCTATACTATAAAAGCGAAACATATGTATGCGTGTTATATCAAAAATCGTTTTCAATTACCCCCAGTTGATTGATCAACTAACATCGCATGTCTTTGTGAAAATGTACCACGGCCCACATCCTGTCCACTTATTCTAACATTGTATCCTTGATACAACAAACTACCAATGGCTAATGCTTCAGCAGTGGCCCACTCCAATCGTTCATTATTGTTTATTTTGTTCAGTCGTGATTGAATGTGACTCTTCACTAAACGCGGATGAACTGTCTGTCGTATGATGAGAGATTACGCTTAATTGATCGTACAAAGAAAAGATGCAATAAACTGTGATAAAATTAAAGTACATAACACGTTCTCACCGAGTTGTCATGGACGTGAACACTTTTTTTAGCAATGAAGTTTAATAGGTTTAAATCAACACCCGTGTCCCATTCAGTTACACTGGCGTCAGCTTGCCTCATTTCGCTCCATAAACCTGTAAAGTACACAGGCTGTGGAATATAAGTGTCAACTTCTTTCAGTGCTTGGTCCAGCCGAGCACTGTAATTCTCAACGATGCTTTTAGCTTCTTCCGTGGAAAGAACATTAGCCTCGGTAAGTTTCTTTGCATATTGATCTGGTATCGACCTGATGGAGGAAAAAGAAGAAAATTATTTTGTTACCACATGGATATAAAGTGTATTTGAAGCAAACTTACGAACGGTTGTGTATAATTTTGTAGATAAGAGGATTCGTGAAGGTAGGGTCGTCCAATTCGTTATGACCCCATCGTCTGAAACAGTTCAAATCCACGAAAACGTCCTTTCTGAATTTTCGCTGGTACTCGAAAGCTATTCTAGTCGCTCGAACAACCATCTACGATATTTATTTAGTTTAGCACGATAAGTATGCAGCATAAGTCTGTGTATAAGAAAAAATATCTCAGCACCTCAGGATCATCTCCATTCACATGAATCACTGGAGCAGAAATCATCTTCGCTAGATCCGTACAATACCTAGATGATCTTCCTCTAGAGGCCGGAGTAGTAAAACCTAATTGATTATTGATCACCAAATGAACGGTTCCACCGATTTCAAAGTGAGGAACCGCGGACATGGCTAAGCATTCTTGATCAACACCTTGAGCAGCGTAAGCAGCATCTCCATGCACCTGGGATAAAATTCAAGAATAAATATGTCGAGTTAATATTTCTTTTAAATCGACTTTAATCTAAATCCCACTGATCGAAGCAGTTTACTTGAATGTTCAACACTTTATCGCTCCAGCGTGTATTCTCATCGTCGCTGTAGGCTCCGTCTTTTTCAACCTGCATTATTCCTCTAGTTTTCCCCATGGACACAGGATTTACAGCCTCCAAATGCGATGGATTTCGCAACATTGTCACATGAAGATTTTTCTCGTTAAAATTCAAATTGGTAGAGGACACGAAGTGTGTGGCCACATCGCCAGTGGCGGACACGTTGTCCGGAAATTCATTAAATCCTTTCAATTTTCGGAACATTTTCACCAGCGGGAAATTCAGCATACCAGTGAGGAAATTTAGTCGACCACGATGAGGCATGCACAGTACGATATGTTTCAAGTCGTCTACAATTTAGTTAGTATAGATATTACCGTCGATAAGTAGCAACGAAGCCACTGTAACTAGCATTTAGAGTGTGAACTATGCATTCAAGGTATACCTTGTGCGCACAACTTGAAGAATTCGTAGAAAAATGCCAGCATACTCTCAGCACCTTCACCACCGTACCTCTTCAGGCTCACGAACCTGATGGCTAAGAATTGTTCGAACGTTTGACTCTTCAGCATTTCTGTCGCGATGGCAATTCGTGTTTCGTTGGTTAAAGAATCCGCCAAAACCTTTTCCGCAGTTTCCGCGAACCATTCTCTTTCTTCCTGGGTCTGTGTAGACATTAATAGAAATCAGCTACTTATACAGATATTCTACAAAGAAATAAGTGAATCGTGAATACTTATTGCACAATTTCTTTTTAGAAAAATCTGCTAAGTTGCTGATGTATTACCTCCAGATAACTAAACTCGAGCCCTACTGAACTACTGTAAGTCTTATTCAGAAATTGCAAAGCTTCTTGTACTGTTCCTTCCTCCTTCCCCATTTTTAAAATACCTTTGAATGTAACTTTATCGGTTAAATTTAATCCAAACCTTTCTGGTTTTAATTCTGTTAGAAACGTTGGCTTTTTTATCGCGACCGGGTTAATGTCCGCTTGTTTATGACCATGCTCTCTGTATGCGGTAACCAGCCTGTAGAAATTGCTATTCTTTGATCGTGTTTCTAAATATTCTTTTGGTACTGAAAAAAAAAAAGTAACGATGAACTTTAACACGTTAATTGACACTTTGAAACTGGTTGTGTGATAATGAAAGTATATTATCATATCATTTATTACAAATCTATATTATTGCATTCTGTTCATAATATATATAAGACTATAAAAATAATGCAATCATATGTTTCTTCTTATAAAAAAAAGTTATCAATATCTAAGTGAAAAGTTCAACGTAGATCATCCGTGATCTACACAGCAATCAACATATAAAATTTGTGATGCCGGCGAGCGATGATGTTGGCAACATTTCACGTGTTATTTAGATTACTGAATGAAGTACAGATTAGTTTAAAATACTATTAGGAAAAAATGTTTAAATAAAAACACCATACATATTTGAAATACCTTCAAAGTGTCTTTGTGATTGCGGTCTGTATCCATAAACACCGTTCTCGCTATGATAAGATCGTGTAAAGATGCCAAGTCGATTAGTAATACATCTTGAAATCGGATGACCACTTATCCGTTCAAGACGCGGATATGTGTTTTTGCGAAAAATTTGTAGAATCGCATGCATTATTGTTCTCGTTACGACATCTATACATCAACTAACAGTCTCCCATTGTGATACCCATAGTCATTTCGATCCTTTTATCCCCTCCTCTGATCTTATTATCCAACGTTATCTGTTTGTTTCAGATTACCAGTTTTTAAATAGTATACATGCGCGATATGTATTGACATACGTATATATTTGCATAAAATTATGGGAAGGCAACATTTTGTACACTTTTCTTTGGATAGAATATATAACTTTATTTGATGAGTATTAGTACAAATTTTGTTGATAAAAAATACGCTTGCGAGTCACGAAAGAAAATTCGACGTATTGTCTCTGCTTACACTAATATCACTTGTTGATATCATTCGTTTTTCTCCTTATATTAATTAGAATTCACTTTTAATATGTATATAAATTTGGGTTCTTGTATATACTATTAATTTACAATGTTTGAAAATGATATATAAATTTTGGCAGATTGTTTTAAAAATTATTCCAGTGAAAAATACACTAAATGTGTAAGGTACACGGTTACATATTAAAAATTGATCGTCATGTTTTGTCAAAAATGTAACAAAGTTTATTTAAATTTATATATCAGGGTACGCTGTTCCTACGAGATCATTGCCCCTGTACTTGAACTTGTATGTAACGATGTTGAACTTCGTTCCTCCCAACGAGACCGGACAATTTCCATCCGGTCTTGCGTAGAAGCATACCGTGTATAAAGCCATCTCCAATTCAGGTGAGGTACCCACAAATACAGTAGTTACCGGTTTGTCTTGTCCATTGTATTTCGTGCGTATTTTGACGATAGAGGCTTTCTGAAAAAGATATTTAAAATCGATAGGACAATTGGTATTTCAGATAAATAATACGGTCGACTTACATCTCCAAGATCTACTTTCTTCAAGTATCCATTGTAATCTGCTCGTCCGCCGCTCTCCTCCTTGCTGTAGTAGATCCAATTATGTAGACCAACTACTTCGGTGCCTGTCGGAGTAACTTTAAGTTCCGACATGAAAACGTGCTCGAAACCTGAACTGCCAATCTTCCCTTGTCCGCGCGAGAATAGATTAAACCAAATCTTTCTCAAGGTATCCTTGTATTCATAATAATCCTTGCGAATTTTCCCTTTATCTGCGAGGAATCTCATGGCAGCAGACATCACGTTGGTACTAAGGAAGGTATCCACCAACATACTTTCCTCTTGTCTTTGCAATGGGCTGATGTGTTCGTTCACGTTGGTTTCCGGCTTATAATTATCGTAGATTGATATTACCTTTTGAACCGTTGGGATTTGGTATGCTTGTGCATTCACCGTGAATAGCCTGCAAAATAATATTATTTGTGGTGTTCAGGAAAATTTAGGATCTTTTTGATTTTCATTTAGAAACTTACGGTTGCGACGCGTCATCTGTTGTACTGCTGCTGGTTGTCTGTTTTTGCAGATTCAGTGTAATGTATTTGTTCGCGTTATTATTGTCTTTGATATACAGGGCCTCGGAAAGCTTCTCCAGGTCTTCGTCCGTAATCGTATTTCCTTTACTGTAAGTAGGATTGCTAGAATACTTCGTCGTAGAGGCTGCTCCAGCTACAGCTGCGCCTGCTAGTGCGCCTCCTGCGAGTGCACCTCCTGCAATTGCACCTGTAGACGGTTTGGACTGCCATGGTTGGACTGGTACTTGGGGCTTAGGTTGAGTTTGACCTGCACGATTCACATTTCGTTTTAATGAATGAGATTTAGGAATTTAGAATTAATTATGGATTAGCGATTGCTTTTCATGTAATGTACCTGGTTGGTTTGGATAGCCAGGTTGACTTGGATAGCCGGGTTGTCTTGGAGCAGGTGTAGGGGAATTAGGTCTACTACCGCCACCTGCAACATCAGCCCAAGTTTTTCCTGGAGAACTTGGACTTCCGGGTCTAGATGTGGGGGATGGAGGATTAGTACCTCCAGGCTTCAAAGGACCCACGTTTAAAGTTGATACTTGATTACCTCCAGCCCCAGGTTGACTAGGATACGGTTGAGGTTGTCCTGGTACTGAAGAAGGTTTTAAGCCTGGAACAAAATATAATTTCTTGTATTTTTCAATGTAGATTTAGAGTTATAATGATCATATATTGATCCATACCTGGAGACTGCGGTTGTGGTTGTTGCGGTCGTGGTTGTGGTTGCTGCGGTTGAGGTTGTTGCGGTCGTGGTTGTGGTTGAGGTTGAGGTGCAGGTATACCTCCAGGAAATGCTGATGGTTTAGCACCTGAAATATAAAAAAGATTATTGCATTTCTAGTAAATACGACTTCATTATATCTTCTTTATTTACTACCTGGTGACATAGGTTGCACAGGTGTACCACCGGGACCTGAAACTGGCCTGGCACCTATGAAAGAATTTTTCAATTACTTTTTCCATTATGTTTTATACAAATCCGAATAATTTACCTGGTGTTGCCGGCTTTGGTGTATTTCCAGGATAACTAGCTGGTCTGGAATCTACAAAATTATTTACAATAGCACACAGATTTTAATGTAAAACCCACACCGAATAATTTACCTCCACCTCCTACCGCTGGTCCTTCAGAAGGTAATTTAGGAGGTTTCCTTCCAGGTTCCCCAACTCCGGCGAGGTCTGTAGCCCAGTCTCTGTATCCTTGGCCAGTATTACCACCGATTGCTGGATTACCTGGTTTCGATGACGGGAAATCAAGACCAACTTCTGTTCCTGGGTTCGGTTTATTTGGTCGTGCATTTTCTTTTATCTTCCCACCGGTTGAACTGACACCAATCGCCAATCCAGGATCACCTGCCCCGATAACTGCAGGTCCTACGTTACCGCGGCTACTCGGGGGTTTGGCAGTAGTAGATGTAGTGCCTGATGCCGCATTTGCTTTCGTCAATTCGGGATTCGCGGCATCGGGAGCGATTGTGGTTGTGGTCGCATCTGCGTCTTTGTCCTTCTTCTTCCAAAACTTCCATCCTGCTTCAACGTCGACTGAAAGCCGATGAATCTCGTTATTATTTCTATCGTAAAGAATAAAAGTTACCTCATTTATACAATACATTTTTACGGCAGAATTTAGTTTCTTCGATGGACACTTTCAATGGAAAAGTTATGCCTTGGAAATTACTTATTCCAGTTTTATTCTACTAAGAAATCAGGGTCAGTTTATATTCCGGTTATCTGAGTTCTTCAGTGGAAATTTGCATAAGGAAATTGACATTAAAACGATCTCCAACGTTTCTCGCATGAGATTGGGATTAAAAATGAGGCGAGGTCAACGTAGTTACTCATTCGATACACTGAACAATTGCGTTAAACGATAATTGTATCGCTACTTTTATTTATAATGCCGACTGTATTTTCTTTGTTATTGCCTCTCCTTTACGTATATTAAATCTTGGTTAACTTTTTGATTTCAGCATGAACTTACGATAACCTTGACGATATGCAACTAATGGACCGAAGTGTTTAGAATTTAGAATCTAGGATGTTGATAACATAGATTTAAGCGAGACATCTAAAATAACATAATTGTGTAATATGTTTATAATTCAACAAGTCTGTGTTTCTCGATTCATTTTCCTCGAATATTCTAGTAGACGAAAGGAAATACAGTGATCATGAAAAATAAATATTTACACGATTGACGATTTCGTTTCGAAGAACTGTTCAAGACGTCATTTTTCGTGCAGAACATTACAAAACAGGACGAAATTCTTCATTAATTCGTATCACGAAGAAATCATTGTTTTAGAACGTATTTAACCTTCGACACTGTTGAACGCCACATTTTATTTATTTCACTAAAAAACAAGAATATATCTATAGCTTGAATATATGTATACCTAGCGCCCGTAAATGTACCTCCGAATACAAGTGATGTTATCGGGTTACTTTGAAGTTCAAGGTTTCTAAGAAGTCTTCTTCAGAACTCATAAATGAAATATAATACTTTCTGACCTGCATCTCCCCCTCACTCGTTTTCGTTTTCTATACAAATCTTCCAAGCTACCTGTCCTCTAAAGAAAGAAAAACCAATATGTCCATAAAATCTTATTTCACATCTTTTATTTTATTTCAAAAATACAAACTTTGTACCAAAGTATGAAACATTAGAAACGTGATGCTTTTCTCTTTACTCAAATACCATTCTAAACTTCACTCTTCTAGCTACTTTACTACTAAGGTCTCACTGTTTTTAAACTTGACATGCCAAACACAGAACGTTTCCTTCACTATTACAAACACACGTATTCTATATTTTCAGAATGGGATCACATGAGATCATCAGTTGAGATCATCACAGGTAGCTCGGATATCTACCAAAAACATATAACCTACATCGTTTGTGTAAACACAAGTATAGTAATAAAAAAGTAAGATACATTTGGTACTCTAATAATCCAGAATGATTTCGTTTTAAATAATTCATATATTTGCTTCTATTGGAATTATAAGATTGAAATTTGTAAGATCGATTCATATGATATCAAAATTAACTTATAAAAAGTTTATTGTTTCAGAATTAGTTTATAAGACATGAATTATTTTTGTGAAAGAGTGATGGACTTACCAGTGATCAAAGATAGTGAAAGTATCACCAACAAACAGGTCACACTTTTGATTTTCATGGTTCCTTTGATATAAAGACAGGACTGTAAAGCTTACGGAGACGCGTTGAGACGAACTGAAGGCTTGTTAGGCGATTTAGCCACCTCCAACTGATCGCACTTTCCTGTTGCCTTCTCACTTCTTATTGGCAGGTTACCACATCATGCCGATATACATCCATATGTAAATGTGTAGCAGCGAAAGTGTACTGTGTTACTGCTTATTTTACAATCATAATTAATTTCAAAACATTAGTAATTTCATTTTAATCGTTAGTAATTTTAAATTTTATACTTGAACTTTTCTATCAGTTACATTACTTATTCTGTTGAAGTTTATATTCTATACTTCTATAAGTTATTCCTTAAGTTTATAACAACTTCTCCTGAAATTCATTATAAAAGAATATCATTTGTCTTGTTATTATCCATACATCGTTCGTTCGAGGTACGAATTTATTAAAAAAGTATTACTGATCATTCGATGAAACGCTCCCTCTTCAAAAAACCGCCATAAACACTAAACTGCATAGCCATTTAATAGTAAACCTTTTCATCCAATCTTCCTATATAATACTTAACTTGTAGACTAGTTAAAGTTCATAAGTTCTCTATTGATAACGTACCGATATCGACCAAATTTTGCAAATAATCTCTTTTTTGCAAAAGAAGAAATCTGACAGAATGGTTTTTGGCGCTCGAAAGAAAATGTTTACCATTCTTGTCATTCCCTATATCATCGACGAGATACAGTATAGTGTGCAAACTATTCTGAACACATAATCCGCATCTTCGAAACTACGGAATATATTGCAAACAGCATAATATCAATATAAATAAATATGAAATAAATATATAGCATATTAATCAATAAAATCATTATTAATCGAATTTTAACGAAAATGGAACAAGTGGCGCCATCTCTTCGGTGAACAGGGTGAACTACACACTTTTGAAACTGTAGTTTAATTAGTTCTCATCTTCTACCGCTAGATGGCGGCACATACCAGAGAAAACTCCTTAGGCTAATAAGGATTATCCTAAGAATGGTTAAAAATTGATAATAGTATAGTAACGTCAAAACAATTTGAAGTTAATTGGTATTGTACCAATGTAATTGATGTAATTCGATTCGTGTTATAGTCAATTAAACTAATAAAATCAACTATAATAATTGAATTGAACCGAAAACAGTACATGCGGCGCCATCTAGCGGTAGTGTGCGGAACTAATGGAACTACAGTTTCAAAATCGTGTAGTTCACCCTGTTCGCCGGAGAGATGGCGCCACTTGTTCCATTTTCGTGAAAATTTAATTAATATCGATTTTATTGATTAATACGCTATATATTTATTAATATTGATGTTATGCAGTTTGCAATATATTCCGTGGGTCCGAAGATACAGATTATGTGTTCAGAACAGTCCGGACACTATACTATGTCTTGTCGCTAATTTTGGAAATATTTGCAGAAACTGGTTATGTAGTAAATGGGTTTATCGACTTTAGATAACATAACTTTGGTAGATGTCACTATAAGACTAAAATTAACAATTGATAATAAATGGCGCCAAAAATTATTCGATATGATTTACGTTTTATTATTGGACATATTTCATTGAATAATTAATTAATGTACATCGTTACACTTCAGGGTAATTTTATCTTTTGTAAAATACAATCATTTTTATCAATCGTGAGTACATATCATTAACATCAGTTTTAAAGAGCATACACAAAAATGTGTTTCGTTAATATTTGTTCCCTAATATTAAGCACAATACTTTCATTACGTAAGTTCTTTAATTGTTACAAAACTTAAGAAGTTGACATAAAAGAAAAAGCATAAAATTAACAGAAACACTGTCCTTTAGTTGAAATTACAGAATTAACCTCTTTCGTACAGATGCCTCTAATAGAGATACAAAAATATAATAATATAGAGATACAGGAATCTGGATAATTAAAGATTTAGAGATACTGGAATATAGAAGTCCAGGAATTTAGGAATATATGTCTCAATACAACATACACACTTCTTTCGCTTTTATAGAATAGAAGCTAATAATTATTTATTTTTCTACATAAACGTAAATCATTATTTCCGATACCAAATTTGTATTAGAAATTATTTTTCAGTGCTGTAAAATTAGTTATTTATACTTTCACAAAATCCATTATTAAGAAATGTTTGTAATATTGACATTGCAATCTTAACGTCTTTAATTGCATATTAAATGATACAAGTGATTATGTACGAAACAAAAAACGCATACACACATGTAAAAAACTACAGAAGTGACAACTGTATCATATATACTTGAACAGTATTAATTGCTAATTATTAAGTATTGATTTTTTTAAATGGGGACGTAGAATGTTCCAGGGGGAGGCTGTTCGTTCGCAAGTACCTGGAACTACTTTCCGTAGCGACAAAAACGTTCACATTTATCCCACCCTTTACGACGCGTAGTAATACACATTCAGAAAAATGGCGGGAAAGTTTGGAAAAATTATCGTCAAATTCAGAGATCCTGAATAACTTTCAAGAAATCTCTCGGTCGATACCAATTCCTAACGAGATAAACCTGCAATTTCGTTATATTACGCGACACAAAACGCCTCCAAGAAGTCATTAAACAAGATAATAAAAAATACAGCCAAACGGGCGAAAGAAAATGGCGGACCAATTAAGAGTGCCGCGCTGATACATTTTATTCTTTATTTATATCGCGCAGTAGTATTTTACGAGTATACATATTACATATTTTACAAAAAACTCACAATTTTGGATCAAATAGCAAACGTACGATGTAAAATAGTTGCATCCTAATCTATTAACGCCAATATCGTCTAATATGAGCAGAATCCATAAATAAAACAATTGGTTATATACATATGTTTTTCAAATCGACGAATGCTATTATATATTTTGTATTGAGCACTCGTTTCGGCAGAGACGCCGACGCCCGGCGCCGACGTCGTTTTTAAAGCGTCAACGTTGTGTCGAAGTAATCTCACCCAATCCGGGCGACTCATAAGTAAAAAAAAATCGTTAGAATAATCAACCCTCTCAGACACGCTGGCATGTCATAACGATGCATCGTTGAAAGTTTTATATCGAGCATTTTCCAACGTTTTTCATCGAGGTGCTAAGAGGGTGGGAGGGGGGGAAAATAACATAAGCAATGAATTTACTGTTGTGAAAGGGATCGCGTGAAATCGTTTAATCGTTTTTTAAACGTGTTCACGCATGGATTAACTGTGTAAAAACAACGATTTTTTTTTTTGTCGTGGTGGTATTTTGGCAAATTTTTCTCTTTTTTTTTTGAAATGGGTACGGCGGGTCGCGATTTCGAGCGCGATCGAGAAGACGAGCTCCACTGTCGAATTTGTGCTAGTGACATACCAAGAAACGACGGGGTCCACATTTTCGCCGAGGATGGTAGACGGCACTACTTGCAGACTAAAATACGAAAATATCTGTACGTCTTGGTAAGTCTATCCATGCTTCGTGTGATTATTAGCGCGTTGTGTGCGCGAATGTATATACACATGCGATTAGATAGGGGGTTGTGTGTAGATTTTTTTTCAAAATTTTCAACGATCCTTCGCGCCCAATCTCTTCTCGTCCCCCAAATTTGAAAATTTGAAATTTTGCCGATTTCTGAGAAAAATAAAAATGAACAGTTGTGCGCTTCATTTGATTATTTATAACTTATTAACACATAAATAAATATGTATTTATTTTTTTATTAACAATTAATGCTTAATTAACTAATAGTTCCGCAAAATATATCTGTTTCATTAAACGAATATGGTTTTGACCATCAATTGTAGTTAAACATCGATTGTTAATTATTAAAATTTTATACATATTCTCTGTTTTTACTTGAATAAATATCAGAAAAATGGAGCAAAAGCAAATCTTTAATCAAACTTAAGCAATTAATTATGAATAATCAGTGCTGAAAAGAAAATTGTATGTTCACAAGAATTTTATATTAATAATTGTCTAAAATTGTGGGTGTTTATAAAAAATATAATATTTAAATGAGTTGTACGTTAAATTTAATGTGTTCATGCAAAATAAAATGAAAATCTTATCGAATTAATTCTTATATACGCGTATTTAATTTAAAAATGTGAAATATTTCGAAACGAGAACGCAGAATTATCCATTTTGGTAGAAATGCAGAAGTGTTAAAAATTAGCATTTTATTGATTACAATAAGTATACTGTATGCGCTATATAACTGGCGCATCTATAAATATAATTCGATATATAGGATGGTCATAAGTAATGCGTAGCGTTTAAGAAAAATTATGAATAAAATATTAAACATGTAATATTAATGTTAAAAAAAAATCTCCAGTAATGAGAAATTTAAAAAATAGTATAAAATTAAGGTTAATTTTTATTTAATGAAAAAAACGTTACAAACAAAACAAATTTTTGGAACTTCCTTCTATTTAAAAAAATATATTTTGGATATTTACGTATGTATATTTTTTCATTTTATATTAATTTTTAATTATACATAATATAAATTTTGATTAATTTATTTATTTTTTAATTGTGTTTTAATGAATTTTGTTAAAAATTTTCAATAGTCTATTATTTCCTATTTATTATTAATTATTAAATTTTCTATTTCTAGGTGTCCACTGAAGATAAGCTATCAAAAATGGTATGCACTACATGTATCAAAAGATTAGAAAGCATTCATCGTTTTGCGATGATGGCATATAGGACACAAGAAAAGTTGAAATCACAATTATATAGTAGTACAGATAATGTAAGCATTGTACACTGTGGAGACATGGAAGTGGAAAGTGTTAAAGACACGCAAAGTACAACAAAGAGAATAGAAGATCGGGGATTATTGCACACGATATTAACAAAAGTAAATTTTAATTACGATAGTATAATTCTTATTATTGTATGTAATAAATTATTATATTTTTGAATACTAAATGTATGTTCCTTTACAGGGGGCAATAGAAATTTTAGCTGAAGGTGAACCACTGGGACCATCAGAATTATTATCGCACGAAGATAAATGTCATACACCAAGTATGGAAGAAATGGAGGTCAAAGTAGATCCAATGTTATTTTTACAGTGTGGTATGGAACATTCAGCATCTGAAATTTCAGAAGAATCGGACATTGAAGAAACAATGACAAGAACAAATTCACCGGAACCATTGTCATTAACAAATAAGTATGGATATTTGAACTGTTATCAGTAAACTTTAAAATTATCTATGTATTAGATTATATGTTTCTTATAGAATTGATGAAGTAAAGAAGGAAGAAAAGGAAGAAGATAATGATAGATCACAAGAAGATAGCGAAGATCATGTTTCCGATACATTAACAAAACCTCACGAATGCACAATTTGTGCTAGATCCTTTATATCACAGATTGGTCTACAAAATCACTTATGGTCTCATTTGCCTAAAGATAAACGACTTGAAGGAAAGCCTATTTTAAGATCTCAACAAGTTTATTCTACAAATGGTGTACTTCATATGAACACTGATAATAATTCGCCTGGTAACTTTATCTGTCCAATTTGTAGTAAAACAATTTCTACTAAGGGAAATTTAAAAGTACATTTGAAAACTCATCAGCCTAAGGGAAAATATGGTTGTGATATATGTGGAAGGATGTGAGTATCTAAGTTGCTTTATTAATAAAACGTTTTGTAAAATAACTATTAATAAAATTATTGATTGTTTTTCAGTTTTAAAACACAGCCAAATTTATTTAAACATAAAGAATATCATGGTAGAATACAATTTCCATGTAATGTTTGCGGAAGAGTTTATCCAACAAATTCTACGTTACGAGCTCATAGTATAACTCATTCGAATTTAAGGCCACACGCGTGTCCTCTTTGTGATAAAACGTTCAAGAGAAATCAAGATTTGAAGTTTCACATAAATCAACATACAGGTGCAAGGCCTTATCAATGTCCATATTGTCCTAGAGCTTTTGCGAGTTCCGGAAATTGTTTTTCACATCGCAAAAGGATGCATCCTCGGGAGGTGCATCGAGATAGACAAAGAGCTGCAGACTTAATGAGATGATCCATCGGTAGTCAGTATGAGGAATGGTTTTAAGGAAACGTAATAACTTATAAACGATCGAATTAATGTATATTAGCTATCATGAAAAAAAGTAAACTTTAGTTTTGAATACGAAATGGTGCTAACGTAAGAAGCAGCGTAAATTTTTATATGCTTTAATTGACTCATTTAAACTTAGCGTTAGATACGTTATTGTTGTTAACAAGCACTTAGTTGGTTGCTCTTATCGCGTAACTTCTTTACACAAAATAGAGAGAAATATATATTTTTTTTAATTTTTTATCTCATTAATGTTACTGAACGTACACTTCCATTGTTGTTGATACATTTAATGATTATTATTTATTGACTCATATATAGTACAAGTGATAATAACAATAGGTTTTTAACTCTCTAGCCAAAATAAGAAATTTGTATTTTTTACTCACTTATCAATATTTGACTTGTATAAATTTTCTTGTTCATATTTAAGGGTAGAAATTATAATTAGATCGCCTTGATGCAATTTCTTAGAAACAGTTTTACAACTTCAACATTTGAAAATAATACATGGTATATGATTTTAAATTAAACAACTATCGTTAGTGATATGGTATCAATAACATCACACAATTGAGACGCAGTATTATTTAAATAATTTAAAAATTAGTACCAAGACCCATCGGTAATGAATACAATAAAGTATTAAGCCTTAAAAAATTTTAGGATTAAAACGATATTTCTTATCATTTATCTAGAGAATGTTAATAACTGTTTAGTAGAAAAAGAAGTAACTATAAGACAACTGTGATTTTTTATAAATCGGCGATATATTATTAGGACAGATGTTCATTCGTGTCCGATGGGTTGAATATTATACAAGTTAAATATTGTAGATCAGTAATAGGCAGAAAAAGATCCAAATTTTTAAACGTTCAAATTTTCAAATTTAGAAATTTTTAAATTTGGAAATTTGATAATCTAAGAATTTTCAAGTTGTGACATGTTGCCTATAACTGATTGTAAGTTGTACCAGAAAAAAAAGAAAAGGAAAAGGAAGAAGATAGTACCTAACATAACATTGTATTAATTGCGTGCGCTCAAAATTTGGTCTTCGATTAAGTATGCATTTCTTTTTTAATATTTATGTACAGGTAAAGAATTAATATTTTTTAAAAGTTTTATGTGATATTAAGGAAGATGCAAAACGGCACAAAGGGTTAAACGATCGAATTATTTTATACTTATTCTACAATTTGAATCTTCTTATATTAATGCAGTTTCATTTCTTTATCGTCAAGAATGGATTTGAGCGGTGGTGAAGGTTCTAAAAGAAAACGCGTTATTTTGTCCATTACATAGAGCTGTTTGACAGCGAGTATTCAATAAGATACTTATATACAAAAAGCCGTAAATGACCAAAAGAATGAAGAGAAGAAACGGAGGAAATTCTTCCAGAAAATGAAAGAAATTTTGTAGATCACGGCATATTTTTAGCACAGTACATAAATATCATGATTAAATAACGTTAAGACTGTATACTGAAATTCTGTGTCAAATTAGAGTAAAAGTATAAATATAAGAAGTAGATTGTACGATATCGGTAAATCTAGTTTACTCGGATACTGTATTAAGTAATTAATTATGAACAAATCGTAGGAGCCGTAGCCAACGTTACAAGCGATCATAATGTTATTCTTTTAAGCAGAATTATTATTAAACTGAATGTTAACTAAAGTCTGAGTAGCTTTTAGGAAATTTTAGATAAGTTTTAGCGTGGAACCATTGTAATTGTAGAAATTATAGCCTGTGCTTCCGTATAAACCGTATACATTCGCACATGTGCTGGATAGTCCAAGACGAAGAAGATGTTCGATAATGGAAACATGTACGACGATAATTATGTAATTGACAAGTAGTAACTACGATTAAACATTCGTATGTAATCGCGTTGCTACATTAGAGTAGTAGGGGTGATCAAGCTTTCGCCTTAATGAAAATGAAATGGACCAAGGAAAATGTAAAACGTTATATTATCGAATTCTTTATTCAAATAGCGTTTAACTCTGCTGTTCTCCTCAGTTCTATGTAATTTCAAATGCAAATTGTTTTTACATAAGTTCAATTTTGTATTCATCTTTTCAAAACTATTACTAGTCCATATCGTTTGCGCGGCCTAGGCAGAAATTGATATTTGAGCGAACAAATTTTAAAATTTAGAAATTTACAAGTCTATTGTATAATAACAAATTAGTCTCTTTACTGAGGCCGACAGTAAATGACCTATTTGCTCAATACTGGTGGCGGTACTGCACCTTCTTCGTATTTCGCAAAATTTGATATAACACGTTGCTACAACATATTCCAAGTAATATGAAGTGAAAGCATAAGCGAGGAGGAGGGCAGGAAAAAAAGAATTAACCTAATTTTATGACTTGAAAAAGATAGTCCAAATAATGATCGGTTTAAACGCGAAAGCTTCGATTCACAGTCACTCTAGCTTATTTAGAAATACAACATATATTTTGCAATTACACCATCGCGTATGTTTGCCAATTATATAATTGATTAAATCTGAATAATTGGGTAATTGTGTATGCGCAAAACGAAAAGAAAGAAAATAATCAATTTTTGATAAGAAGAAACGGAAAAAGAAACAGGATCGTTTGTGATCTTGCTTTTATGGCTCAATTTTTACATCTAGATGTTAAAGCAGAGATGAGCAAATTTCCCAGGTTCTTTAATTTTCGTTCTACTTCCTAAGACTGCCAAATGTTATTCCTTCCAAAATACATCGTAATTGTTATTTCTTAAAAATCTCTTTTTTTAACTCAAAAATACATATTTCATTAGCCAAAGTTTGCTCAGCTCTTGCAATAGAGAGTCAAAAATTGAGTATTTTTATAAAGTCCACATAACACGGGCGATTAGTGTTTAAATTAGCAATTAACAATATCTCAGAAGTGCCAGTAACGCAGTGAATAAATGTAGTGTACTTTGGCAGATAAACACGCAGTTACATGTAGAATTACAATATGAATTGTCGATAATATCGATTGTGACACTTAATAAAATGATTGTATAAAAATTTCCTCCATTTTATTGCTTTCTGTTCCTATACTTTATTACTTGAAGAACATTTGTTTCAGATACAAATCTTAAATACATCGAATTTCAACCTCGAGTATCTGCTCAATAGCATTGCGTGTATGCGAGAATTCCGTTCGAGTTAAATTAGAATCTTGTTCTACTTTGTTCACGCCCATAGATATATATATGTATACGTGAATATTATCATCGATAGAAAAGGAAAAATGCAAGTTGCATTGGATGAACTTATCAAATTAAAGTCGTTACATTGAAAAAAGTCTATTTCATCAAGTACCGAAGTTTCATGTTAGATTCGAAAACATTTGAACAGAATAAAGCGGGAATACGAATGAATGAACTCGATTGTAAATCATTATAACGCTCGAAAACAATGACCGAATGCTATTAACCCGCGTTCTGATAGTGTGACTCAGGAAACATTCACTTACTTTACTCCTGTAAATGATTGAATAAATAATTTATAGACTAGAATGAGAGAACATCGTAATAAATGTAACTCTATCATTAAGCGCTTCCCATCATAGCAACGCAATACCCCCCGTTTAACTTAGGATTTACTATGATTAGAAAAGCTGAAAGGAGTTTAAAGTTCATTCGGTATCGTAAAGTAAAAGTTATCGCGAACTGATGCAGGTCATTGTTAAGGTTTCCTGTCTCCTATAATCTGCATAAAAGCTTGTACGAGTAACGTACGTCTGATGATATGAAACATTTGATAAGCCAGCTCGAATAGCTATCACGAGTTCTACTTTTCCTAATTCTATGATTAATGCGTTTTGAGGTCTTTTTCGCGTATAGAGGCACTTAACGCAAAAGTAGTGGAATTTTTTATTATTTTTTACGTTATTTACATTGCGATAAAAACAGAAACTCGATAATGAATTATTTGTTTTAAACTTTCCTCGTCGTTCGGCTAATACAAAAATGATAGATCCGTTAAAATATTAAACATGACTGTTGCGTGTACATATACGATCGCTAGAAAATGATTCAGTTTCGGAGAAATCGCAAAACGATGTTACGCAAGCAGCGCCAACAGTTCAAGTGAACGAGTAATTAACTCGTGCACGAGCACGGAAGGAATCTAAGTTCGAAGTTGCATCACACGTGATTATATGTTTCACTGTTGCACTCTAATTTTCCCAGTTTTAAAAGTTTCACATGTCGAAGAAGGAACAGCTGCAATGCCGTATCATTACAACAAGGTCGTGTACGGACAAGTTGCCCCTAACGATGTACGTGTTTAATCGAAGATCCCTCCTATCCCTACGAGTACCAATGCTATAATTGTATTTTCTGTACCATGGTACCGTTTGACGTGATTCTATCTTTGACACAAAAAAGAAAAAAGAAAATAGGACGGCACGCAAAGTAGAACGCATCGCTTTATCTGAAATCTTATCTAAATTGGCAAACGATCTTTTGATTATTAAGATAGTGTATCGAAAAGTAAATATTATTTCGTTTGTTTTATTTAAAAGCGTTTAGATGTGCTCGAGTTGCAAAAAGATTGTCAACTTCTTTCGCAGTTGACGTCATACTGATCATGACAATTAATGCAATGATACGTATTGATGATATAAAGATGTCGTTCATTAGCATCTAGTGTTGTCGTTAAAAATAACAAGAGAAGGAAATGGTTATATAAAGATAAAGGAATCTTCTATATGTATATCCTTATATGTTAAAAAAAAAGTAGAATACTATTTCGGAGGGACATAAGTACTTTTAGAATAAAAAATAACATTGGACGAATAAAATTTTTTGCAATACAATTTTACTTACATTAAATATTATATAGTTATAATATTTTAACACATATTCAATAAATGGCAATATAAAGTGATTCTACAACACGTAGTGATTTAACGTGTGGCTATACAACATGTGACAGTACAACGGGACATCTTTTATTTTAAATAAAAAGAAGTTGACCAACTTTTTTCTTTGCTACAAACTTATGTTACAATCTAATTATATGTATTTCAATTTTCTTCGAGTCGGTTAGTTGCAATGGATATAAAGAAGAGGGGATGCATGAAAGATGGAAAAGGAAAGAAAAACTCAACCATGACAGTGTGCAGTAAAACCTGTAATACACTTTCTACGCATTTATCTTCTTGAGCGAAAATGATAATGTGGATCCTAGTAATTTTTTAAGAAAGGTCTTTACTATTGGTGGAAATGGCGGAATAACAGATCGTGTCGTTCGTAACGTCCTTCAAACGTTCCTATCGATTCTAAGAGTACACGGAGACCTATAATACGAAGTTCACCGTCGAAACATGTTAGTTCGTCGGTAACGGTTCGTGACCGATTGTCGCTCGGTGACTGGTGGTAACGTTCGTTACTGTTGGATGAGGCTGTCGTACTATTTTTTTTTTGTTTCAATCCTATCCTACCGTTTTAAGTTACGTTGCTAGAATTTTAAAAAAATGTCAGATGACGAAGATAAATCATGGTGTCACTCACGTCAGAATTGTGTGGTTCAACCACTTTTGACAGGTATATATAACATAATCTTATTTAATGTTAACGAATCGTCAAAAACAGTGTTCAGTAAAATAACCTTAAAACACGCGGGTTTATTTTATCTTATCGTTTATTCTGGAAACATATATGCACATGTATACACATAAATATATTTATGTATATCAAACAATGATATAACACGTGTTGTTTCATAATATGTCCCACGTGAATTGTCTATTATAATTGCAATAAGAAATCCTGATACTCTTTCTTGTTTGTTTTTATACTATTTTTGTTTATTGAAAATGATTTCATCTTTGGAGGATTAATGCATTGTTATGTTTTCTATCTGTCCTTTGATTGTCAACTGAATGTACATGTGTATATTTAAATGTATAGTTTATAACAGATCTTAAAATGTAATTTAAGTAGAATACACATTAGAAATAACAGTACAAATTGTTAGTTACTTAATCATGTCAAGTTATTATAGCACTTGATCATGGTATAATCACTTGTAATCTTTGTGTTCAGATCTATTCGGACATGTTCTCATTCACAATATAAATCTTTTATTTCAGATTTATATCAGATTACAATGGCGTATGCTTATTGGAAAAGTGGGAAGATGAATGATCATGCTGTGTTTGATTTATATTTTCGTAGAAATCCTTTTCAAGGAGAGTTCACAATCTTTGCTGGCTTGGAAGAATGTATTAAGTTTTTAGATAAATTTCGTTATTCTTGCAGTGGTATGTACCTATGTATATTTTTTAGCATTTTATCATTTAAATAATAACAATTTTTATATATTTAAAATATACTTTTATTTTGTAAAGTATATTAATGAAACATTAACAATACAGATATTAAGTACCTGAAGTCAATAATGCCACCATCGGTTGATCAAAGATTTTTTGAATATTTAAAAGACCTTTCTCCAAAAGATGTCACTATATATGCTATGGAAGAAGGTTCAGTTGTGTTCCCAAGGTTAGTAAAAATTCTATGAAAGTTGCACGTATCATGCAGGAGTTTAGTTATGTTAATCATCGTCATCATTGTCATCGTTTAGGAAACTTTGTTGCTCTTAAGACAGCAGTTAGAGTTAATGTTCGAATGCTTATCAACAATACATATTTGATGAAACGTCAAATCTTAATAAGTTAAAACTTCAATACAAATTGATATGTTATGCAGAATACCATTACTAAGAGTAGAAGGTCCATTAATAATGGTACAACTTTTGGAAACAACACTGTTAACCTTAGTTAACTATGCAAGTTTAATGGCTACAAATGCAGCCAGATATCGTATGGTTGCTGGGAAAAATATAACATTGCTAGAATTTGGTCTTCGAAGAGCTCAAGGTCCTGATGGTGGTTTAAGTGCCTCTAAGTATAGTTATATCGGTAATTATTTTTTGTACCAATATTTTCTTTTATTTTTTACATGAAATGTTTCTATTGCGCATTTAGAAAGTATATAAAACCATGAGTATAAATACGAATAAACATTTTCCAGGTGGTTTTGATGGTACAAGTAATGTTTTGGCAGGAAAACTGTACAATATTCCTGTAAGTGGTACTCATGCACATTCATATATTACATCTTTCACCAGTATTAATGATTTGCAGGAAAAAGTAAGTTAATAAATTAAGTGGTTTAAGTTGACAAAGTTATGTTTGATATTAATATTTTTGATCGTTTCTAGACTTTGACACATAAAGAAACAGGAAAGGTTTATGATCTTCTAGAATTAGCTTACAAACATCGGGATTCCATTGCAGCTGATGTAGGAACATTAGTTTCTGAGGCTTCTAGTGGAGAGTTAGCTGCTTTAATTAGTTATGCCATTGCTTTCCCACAACGATTTGTTGCTCTCGTAGATACATACGATGTGAAAAGGTATGATATTGTGTTTAATTTCACTTTTATTTTATTTACTCTATACTTTTTCTTTCTCCAATTTCATAAATTTTTCTTTTATATGTTTGGTACATGTAAGTAGATACTATATTCTCACTGCATTTTACACGTGTAATCTATCTCTTTTATAATAGTGTTTATATTTGCATGTGTGTATTTAATACTTTATTTAAATGTGCACTGCCATATTTTTCTACTGGTTAATATATTGAATAGTATGCAGTATTTAGTATTAATTTATTTGTGAAGTATTTTGTTAACTAAGCTTTTAATATATACATATAATTTATTTAATGATTTATTATTCTGTAGATACTATTCTATCCCATTTTAGTGTGCATGAATGTAAAATATTTAAACAAGGAGTGTCTGCAAATATTAAAATATTAGGAACATTTTGTACATGTAAAAGTGATTTATCCAATAGTGCAAGTAAATCAATAAAATTATACTACCACTTAGTATATCTGTGTATACATATAAGAACAAAAATTAAACGTTATCAAGACATTGACTAATTGAGACAAATATTTCATTAAAAATTTGATTTTTAATAACAAAAAATATATATATATATATATCACAAGTATAATATATACATATTAGTAATTCTAATTACAAATTCACAAAGCAGGCATGATGAAACATATACACACTATAGCCTAACAGGAGTGTGTTTATAGCATCGAAGCCTCGGCCAAGAGACAGGCATGTATATCCAGCCTAAATGTAAAGAATAAACGTCTAACAAATGGGTCCAATACACATGCCCAAAATGGTGTCAGAAACAATCCAATTATATCAGAATCGACTTCACATCACAAGAATGGCTTTTTAAGACGAGGCGAATTGGGTGAGCTCTATGTGAGGTACGATATTATCCTCTTTGTCTGCTTTGCAGGATAAGTCAGCATTTTTATTTATAATTAATTATTTGGTTACTAATATTTCGTTTAATCAAGTGTTTGCATTTTATTTAATCTTTTATTTAATCTGTGAAAAGCATTGATATACAAAAGAATACAAAATAATAACCAAAAGAATAAGTATCCTTTAAACATGTTATCATTCTATTGAGTTCAGTTACTCTGTCAAAAACCATCAACATCACAGAAACATCATTCTGTAAAGCAGGCAAATTTATATTTCATTACTCCATTATTTTTTTTTTTCCTTTTTTTTTTTGCAACTGTAATAAAAGCTCAGGACAACAGTGCGTTACTATGTTGAAAAATTTGTAAACTTTTGTACTGTTTTTGTCACAAGTATACGACCTTATATAGTACCCTTCCCAATTCAGCCATTTAACTAAAATGATATTAATTCTTATAACCAGGACTGTAATTAAAAAAAAAAAACGTTCATAAAACGAAAAAAATTACAGATAAGATTTAAAAACTAAAAGCTTGCATGTATACTTAAATTCACAATTCAAACCTTTTGTTTAAAACTACTTATAATCTACATTTTATGTTACATTAAAACTTCATGTAATGGTAGTGCATGTTTCATACTTAAGATAAACTATTAATTATTCTAGTAAGTGTTGATATTATTTTACTTAAGTTTGATGTAGTTAAAATTATTGTAATGTATGTATATTATTTATGTAACTTTAAAACTTAGTATACATTGTAACGAGGTTTTTAAAAAACAAAACGATTCTACAATAATTTGTTGCGTTTCAGAGGTTCTATGGTAAAATCATATAAATGCATGTATCATTAATAACATATTTTTTCAACGAAAAAGATTTTATATGTCTTATGATTTAATCTTAGGAGTGGGCTTCTAAATTTTTGTGCAGTGGCACTAGCCCTAAATGATTTGGGCTATAAAGCAATTGGTATAAGAATTGATAGTGGAGACTTAGCATATTTAAGTAATACTGCAAGAGACATATTCGAGAGAATTGCTGTCAAATATAATATACCTTGGTTTGGAAAATTAACAATTTGTGCATCAAATGATATAAATGAAGAAACTATTTTAAGCTTAAATGAACAGGTAGATAAATACACACAAATGAAATGAACATTTGTTTAGTAACAAAATTGTTGCTCTTATAAAAGATTTGATTTTTATAGAGTCATAAAATTGATTGCTTTGGAATTGGAACACATTTGGTAACGTGTCAGAGACAACCTGCACTAGGTTGTGTTTATAAAATGGTTGAAATCAATGGTCAACCCAGAATTAAACTCAGTCAAGAAGTAGATAAAGTAACAATACCAGGAAAAAAAGATGCGTTTAGATTATATGGGGCTGACGGATACGCATTAATTGATTTGTTGCAAAGATCCACAGAAGATGCTCCACAAGTAAAACAAAAAGTTCTTTGTAGACATCCGTTTCAAGAATCGAAAAGGGCCTATGTTATTCCAACTCGAGTAGAGCCGTTACATAAGGTAATTTATTATATTATTTGTTTTTTGTTACTTATAAATTTAAATAATGTGAATAATTATTGGAATAATTATGCAAAGGTGTACTGGAAAAATGGTAAACTGTGCCAACCATTATTGACTTTACAAGAAATGCGAAATAGAGTTCAGGAATCTCTAAAAACACTTCGAAATGATCACAAAAGGAATTTAAATCCTACACCGTACAAAGTAAGTCTTTTAAATAAATAATTAAGAAATCATTAATAAGAGAAATTATTTAAATAACACACGTCGATTTTTTCGAGTTTCATATTATATTAAAATTTCGCCGAAATCGGCGTGAGTTACTGCTTTTAAAAGATTACGTGTATATCAAACTAATAATCAAATTTTATTATGACAAAAATATTTACACAGGTTGCTGTCAGTGATGATTTATATAATTTTATACACGACTTATGGTTGCAAAATGCACCGATCGGTGAACTGTCGTGAAGTTGTGAATACATTACTTCGGAAAAATAATTAACAGTAAAACAATTGTTAAAACGGAGACCACAAATTTAAATGGCCTACCACTATATCAAATTGGAGGTTTCGAAAAATGTATTTTTTACGCTATTTACGAAACTTCTAATTGTACAAGCATCGTTTAATTACAGTAGTATTTTTGATCACTTATAAAAATCACGCTACAATATGTTTAGATAATTTTATAAATGTAATGTAGATTACTTTTAGGAATATTAATATTATAAATCATATTACTTAGAGTAATATTGTTTATAATAAGTATTGTACGCAAGTAATTATTCTTTATTTTGAATGGAATTGCAAAGCAATTATATATGAATCGTCTATGCACAATTTAGACACAAACTATTTTATGTTTAAACAAAAAACATTGAATGTATATATAATAAACAAAATTATAAAAGCAGTCATGTAAATTAGCTGTAAATAATCAACGATATGTTCAAAATTTCTTTATATATGTTAGCAGTGTTCATGAATTATTTTTTCCGGATTTTCTAATTAAAAAAAAAAAAATAGGAACGAATTATCTTTTTTAATAAAAGTAGAAAATATAAATCATTTTGCAAAATAAACATGTATTTGAATGTTTATTAACGTAACTACTTAAATAATTTACTTTCGCAAACAACAAAGTAAAAGTTCTAAGTTTTATTTTTCATTGGAAACGTGTACAAATATTGAGCATAATAAAAACTGTATAGGATTTTAAGAAAGTGTAAAAATATGTACAAAAATGTATTAAGCAGGAGAGTTATATTATTATAACTATCTATTTATCATATAAAACTACGTCTTAAAAGATTGAAGACAAACTTCACAATTTATCTGATGCTCTGTTATATAAAAAATTATATAATTAAATGTATTTCGAAATTCAGTGAACTTTTACTTCTAACATAATTTGTTTTTGTGTAGAAGTATTCATATAATTTAATGTTGATTTTATACCATATCAATGTATTGAAGTGTATTTTAGAGATAAATAGAGATAAATTTTTACACAGAAACTTTATTCTCTTGTATAACTGTTAGATTTACTGTTTTTTCAATAAATGTATGCAAATATATCAATAAAAACGATTGTTTTGTAATAAAATAAATAACATGTAACTATTTACCATAATAAACGCTTTTAAATTATTATTTATATATGTAGTAAAAAAATGTTCAGAAATTAAAATCTTTTCAATGTTACACAATTTTTGACTTTTCATCTCTGTTAATTACTATATAGAAATTCAAATACTGATACTGGATACTTACTTTTTATGAATATATAAAAAGAGGGAAAGAATGATAATAACAAATAATATTGATATTTTATCTATAAAGGAACAATTTTTTTAAATCGCATGTTTACTATAGAATTTGAAGGTTATAGTAGAGATTCATAAGTGCGGCATTGCAGTCATTCATAATCTCTGTTAAATTAATCAAATAAAGGTATGTTCTTTATTTTACATTTGCAAACCGCATTATTTATGTTGCTTTCTTTTTTGGAAAGTAATTTATTATAAATATAAGTGTAAAGACTATACAAAGTTAAAAATAAACCTTCATTCTGTTTTATTTAATATTTTCTTATTTACAGGGAAAGTAACAAGTATATTGACACAATTACTGTGGATTAGTAAATGAACATAATTAGAGATAAAAATTTACATCTAATATGTAATCAATTAATTTAAGATTTTTTTAAATATATGTCTAAGGTAATAATACTATAAGTGTACGATGAGAGCATTTCCTCAAACCGTTGCAAGACTTTGTCCATTTATTACTCTGTTATTTAGCATAACTGATATTGTTCTAACAATATATATTAATGAAAAGATTAGTCCAGTTTTTGTTTTTTTTTGTATTCAAGTGTATTTAAATTGGTACTCTGTATATATTATAAGCCATAATGCAACAACTATGGAAGTTAAAACAATAGAAAAGAAATTCTTACCATGTAATAGGACAGATACTAGTTTAGAGTACAAATATTGGTACTGTGAAAAATGCGTTAACTACATGTGTAAACCAACGCAGCATTGTATTTTTTGCAAAAAGTGTTTTCATTTTCGGGATCATCATTGCTTTTTCTTAGGTGCCTGCATATTACGACAAAATATAGGCAATTTTATTTTATTTTGTTTCTATACATCATTAACTTGCATCTATTCATTATGTATTCTTGGACCATATTTGTATGAAAATATTAATCGTATTATAAGAACAGATACACACTCATTCAATATGTTCCTAAACTTCTGTTTTCCTATTGCTCTTGTTAAATTATTACATTCTAAAGAAAACACATATATACTACTGGTTACTATGTTCGATGTATTAGTTTCTATTTTATGTATATGTTTGGTATATGCAACTTGGAAGCTACACAGTTGTATGACAGGTAAACAACGATATGCAAACATATCAGGAAGACAAAGTTTAAAGGAAATTTTTGGGAGTTATGGTCTTTCAAACATTATTTTTCCATATAACGGACTTATTGGTACTAGAGATCTTCATGGAAAATATGAGTTAAAACAAGTATAAATGTATGTTCAAAATTTGTGTGTGGAACAAAAAAATGGAAACACTGAAAAATTGTTTTTGCAACTATAAACATAAATAAAAAAATTACTATATCGTACAAAAACATGTTTGTACATTTTTATATATGTACATATATATATAGAATGAAATACATATTTCTTAATTATTATAAATTGTATTATAATAAATATCACATGTACTTAATACAATTACACATTTATACATTTCCATACATTGTACTACACTCTTCATATAAATTTTCACAAATACATTTAAACAATTTGCAAATGTATAGTATGATATATAAAATAATCTATTGTTATTATATTCTTGCATGTAATAAAAATTTATCAAAGATAATCAAAATCATATATTTTATTCGACTTTCATCTGAATCATAAGAATAAATAAGATGAGTATCGGTATTCTTTTCCTTGTAAAAGTTACTGGCAATGAAAGAATTATATTTCCGAAATAAGAGCAGTTCTTTACAGAATAAAATTATCACATATTGATCTGCAACAAAATTTAAAAGTAAATTCACAGAAATTTTAATTGCTAATAATAATCAGAATTTATTGATTAATATTAATAATTGTAATGCATTTTGAAGTTACTTACCATAAATATAACTAAATTCAAAGAATTTGTTTTATAATTCTGTATGTGCATGATGTTGAGCTTTAAAATCATTAGGGTGTATAAATACACCTTCTGTTGTGATCCACTCAACATGAGGACTACTAGGAGAATATTCACCTACTACTTCAGTTTGACCGCTAATGGGATTACCATAAACTCTCCCAGTTACTGCTAAGTACCTATAAAATAAAAATGGTATTTAAATGTCTAAGAGATTCTATTTAATCTGTAATGTAGAAACTTACGTATCTGTATCTACATGTTTCAACATAACAGGATCATCTCTATTCCAGAACTCTGACTGACATACTAAGAGCCAATTGTCTCCATTATCACCTTCTCCTTTGTTGTCTCCATAAGCAGATACTTCCTGTTTGCCACTAAGAGGTGAAATAACTCTGTGAGAGTGAAGATTCTTTTTTGTGGCTATGTGCTCTAACCTTATAATGTCTCCACACTTAATGGGCACACTGTTAATAGTTAATATTAGAAGATAAATTTAAAAGTTACGTTCTTTAATAGTTTACTACAATAAATAACATACCCTCTAGTACATTGCTTTCTTGCCTCAGCTTTGACAAGCCAATAAGAATTTCCATCTTCTTTCGCTGTTATACCTGTTACTGATTGCTGTCCACTGCCACTTCCATATTTTATATCATGAGAATGTAATCTAACTTTGTGGTCTACATTCATTAATTTTAACACAGAGCCACATGTCACGTGTGGTGTTCCTCTAGCTACATGTACATAATATATTGGTTACAAATTTTATGAAAAGTACCTTGAATATAATTATATAAAGTATCAAACGATTCCTTTTTGTAACATATATTGGAATAAATGTTTATGAAACATTTATTATTTTGAAATAAAGACATATTATAACTTTCATAATGTATTAGCATAAATTAATGATTTATCAATAATTTTAACAATAATAGTAGAATATTGCAACTTTGTACAATATAAAACATATTATTCTACTAAATATAACTTAGTATTTACAAATTAGTATGCCCGATTTTGACATTTCATGATAAATTAATATAGCAATTATTAATATACCTTTTACAGTATTTGTCCATAGTAGAAGCAATGTCAAAATCGCAAGTGTGAAATGGATAATATTTTCTCTCATTCTTAAATTATATATTTAATTTACACAAGACACAGGAGCCACAACTTAAATACACGTGTATACGTTTACACTTGATCGTGTTAGCTTCCTATTGGTATAGTAATATAGCTGTCTCAGTGGTTCTCAACTTCTTATATGTAACTGGTAGTTCGTTATACGTTATTTCCGAAATTTGAATGTTATAATACCCATTTCCGAAAACGTTAATTCCTCGTGTAATATGCTTGGATTGCATATTTGAAAAGAAAGAGTAAGGGATTAAATAAAGACATATCGCTGCTTTAAAAATTTTTTATATTTTAACGCGACTCACCCAGTTCACTTTGTAACTCACCAATATATAAAAATTCACACTTCCAAAATCTGTGACTTAACGTTTTAACTATTGCAATCAGAAATTAGTTTTTCTATTTAATTTTATAACAGTATCAATGAAAAATTAAATAGTACAATACTGTTAGAAAATGCAATAGAAATAATTTATACAATATGTTATAAAAAATATATACGAGTTATAATTTGTAATAATAATAGATAAGGAAAAAATAAATAGGTGGAACAATACGTTATAAAAGTGATTAATATATATAAAAATTACTTTATATTTGTTATGTAAATATTTTATAAAATAATATGTTCCATTTTCATATTAAAGTATAATAAAATTACTAGATATCTTAGAGAATTATATATGGAATAATTTGTATGGAAAAAGTATATGATAGTTACACTAAAAAATACAACAATATATTTGGAATTGTATTTAATGTTGGAACAATCATTTTAGGAGATCCATTGTTAGTTTATAAAATTGCATTCAAAATATGCAGTAAACTGCAATGGAATATGTAAATTTAAAGAATAATTATATTGACAAATGTTTTTAATAATGATAAGAGTAATGTCACCTTATCTTCCATATAATAAAAATTCCTTATTTATACTTCCTTAGTTAATACTTATGTTCCAATATTATGAATTATTTCACGTGAAAAATATTTTTTAAAAGTCATACAATCAATGCATAATATCTATATTTGATTATTGAATGATAGGAATGAATTGCCTCATGAACAGGCCTTCAAGTCTGCCTCCTTATCAAATAATTCTTATTTAACCATACAAATATATCAAGGAACTTGCCCAGCATTCTTGAAATACATTACAAGTTGTATTTTAATGATTGATAATAAATATCCTGATTAATACTCAACAACTTTTGGACGGGTTTTAGCATAAACGTACATTGCTATTACAACAAATATCGCAGCCATTGTAGGTAATACAATAGTAAAGACACGTTGTTTATTCTCTAGAAATTCCTTTTTTCTTTCTTTTTTCTGTTTGTTCGTTTCTTTTGTCTTTCCTTTCAACTGGCGCATCTTCTTGCTATATATAAAATATATAAACATTAATAAAATTTATTAACAATTAGACTTTTGTATTTCTTACATTTTAGTTTCATTCAATAAAGTTTATGTAAAAACTAAATTAAAATATCATTCTGTCATAATAAGTTAATTTAAAGTTAGTGAAAGTTCACATAAAGCTTCTGACTTATTTAAAGATATTGAAATTATTATCAGGATAATAATATAGAAATTAGAAATAAGAAATTGCATATATTACTTCACTATATTTTTCAATTCACAATTCAAACTATTAAATGATAAGATATCTTGAATATATTTATAATACATATGTTATGACAGTTTTAAGCATCGTTAACATACATGCACTTTCTATTGAATGAAAATAACAGAATTACACATTTTATTTCGAACACACAAAAAGTGCATTTTAATACCTTTAACGATAGGAATAAACTAATGTCAAAGAACTTCAAGAGCCTTTTTACAATTCTCAAGCAATTGAGAAAAGCAGATTTGCGTACATGACACGTAATAATATAACGCTACCCTACCAATCGCAATTCATGTCACTTCCGTATGGAGGTATTCAATCAAACTACGTTAATCAGTAAACTGAACTTAAATTAATGATGTACTATGTTATAAATAAAATATACAAATGATTATGAAGCTACAAGAAATTAGATAATTTTTTATGGCGTCTTTTTTTAAGACAATATAAGAAAAATAAATTAATATTTTTTTATGAATTATAAACAGTACTATCACAAAACGAAATGAAGGTTGTCTGCACTGATTAGGCATTAGGATATTCCCCTAAAAGACTAATAAAGCATTTTATATGAAAACGTGTATTTATTTTACCATTTTTTAGTGTAGATCCGTAAATTGGAATCCTATGTCTGAAACATATAAATTGTGGAAAATATCATCTGGTATATTTTAATAGTTTATTATATAAATATAAAATGTAATTATGTATATTTATTTGATTACAGCAAATATTCATTGCATATTGATATGGAAATAGATTTGAAATACCTCCCTCTAAAAAATATTGACCTCATCGGTTTATTAGACAGTATTATGTTTCAAATATCAATAATAAGTGGCCTTAAAAAGTTTTACAGATAATAACAAGTTAAAATAACAAAACCTGTATTAAAATTTAGTTAAACCAGTTCCTGTTTCTTATCGCTAGATGGCGATAATATTTTGTGGTCCATAACGCTTCCTTCAATTTCCGAATACAAAGAAAAAGAATTCATTGCTTGAGTGTTTTCTAACTTAAACACACCCCGTCTGAAGTATAAATGTGAAAACAATTATTTTCTTACTCCAAACAAGGAATTAATAATGAGAAAATGAAGGTATTCAGTATACTATAGATTAAGTTTGGTTATGAGGTAGAATCAGTACTTACCTACTGATGTGTTTGTTCTTTCCTCAGAATTTTACATTTAGATATTTTTATAAAAGAAATAGTACTATATAGAAGCTATATTATTGTTAATTAAAAAACCAATATTTGTGTCACAGACGATATCGCGTTCAACTTTAAAAGCAGTGACTGCAGTTGGAGGTGTAATGACTGCAGCTGCTGGTATTTTGGTGCAAAGTTATCAGATACGACTACGTAACACAAAAACTTATAAAAAAGCATTAGAAAAAGTCTATAATCACGAGGAGGCAGTTAAACTTTTAGGAGAACCGATAAAAGAAGGAAGAGTAACATTTAGACATCACAATACTGATAATAGTAGACAATTTAATGTTAATTTAAAAGGATCAAATACCAAAGCAAAATTAAATTGTGAATTTATTATTCATGAAGATAGAAAAACTGAATTAACGAAATTAGACATCAAGTTTAATAATATTCCTGATAAAGTTTTTGTGATTCATGAAATTTAATAACAGCACAATGAAATATATTGTTGGTTTTTGTTTATCACTCATGTTTTTATGGTACTGTTTAAAGGTATATAAAAGTTTGATGTTATACAAACTTCAAAAAAGACCAGACATAATAACCTACTTATTTTTAATGTTGTCATGAATTACAAATAAAAGAAATTAGTTTATCTGAATGTTTGTAAGGGCATATCAGTAATACCTTTTGGAACTTTAAGACCTCGTCTTGTGTAACCAAATCCTGCTTGAATAATATGAATAGCAGCTTCGACAGTTAAATTAATATCACGTTGATTACCAATACGGGGATTCACTTCTACAAGGTCTACAGCATTAAGTCTATTAGTTCTATATAATTCCTCCATTAAATGAATAGCTTCTCTTAAAGATAATCCACCACGTACTAAAATATATAAATTGTAAATATATAAAAAAAAGTGATATATATTTATTTGAACAAAGACCATTTACCAGGAGTTCCTGTACATGGCGCTTCCAATGGATCTAACGAATCAATATCGAAACTAACGTGCAGTGACTTTGATTCATTAGGATCTATTTTGTGTAACGCCATGTAAACAACTTCGTGAATACCTGAAATCAAAGTATGAATTAACAGATGATTGACAGATATTATAAAAAATTTATAATATTACCATATCTTTCAACATCTTCAATACCAAAAGCAGTTATACCAAATTTTTCAATAACTAATCTTTCATAAGAGTCTACAGACCTTAATCCAATATAAGCTACATTTCTAATAGATAGCCTGTAAGTAAATAATTTTAACCCTTTTTAATATATTCTTTGAGTCATATTTTAGAATCGTTACTTTAAGTAATGAAATATTTATCAAAGTTACATTGGTTGTTGCCAATCCATGCCTGGCAAATGTGGCCAGTAATCAGCTAATTCAGATGTTAGTAATGCTACAGGCATTCCATGAACATTTCCACTTTCACTAGTCTTGTTGGTATTAAGATCTGCATGAGCATCAACCCATATTACACCTACATCCTTCTTTTCCTTTAAAATGCAGTGTGGTGTTCCGTACCATAAATTAAGAAACTTACTAGTATCAAGTGTAATGTCTTTTTTCATACTATACCTTAACATGACCATCTATAGTTCCAATACCTAAACTATGATCACCACCAAGAGTTAATACTCTACGACCTTGTTTTAAAACTTCTTGAACTTGTTTAGATAAACAGTTTGTACATCCAGCAACATCGCCTAAGTGTGACATATTATTTACACCATCCACATTTTGAACTTTATATAAAATATCACCATAATCTTTAACGTCCAAGCCTTACATAGTTCAGCAACATGTAAAAATGAAACATTATTTTCAAATATTTTGAAAGTATGATAAATATTAGTAGTTACCTAAGGATTTTAATTCTTTCACCAATCCAGCAGCCCTAATCACGCTTGGACCATACGCTACACCCTCTTTATGCTGTATTGATTAATACATTTTTTAAGTAAAAAAATAATCACATTATTGTTTGTTATGACAGTACCTGTCCTTTTTCAAACGGTACACCAATTATTCCAATTTTGCCGTAATTACGACTTCCAGATCTGATAATGATACTTTGTATTTTCGTAAACTTATTCATTTTGAATATGACGTTTCAGCTTCAGGTTTAACACAATACTGAATATTTATTGACCTGTGACCTCGGAATGTCGTAATACAGATAACATTGTGGCAACTTATCTTTTATAGGATTAGAAGAAAACTGATGAAATGTTGTTTTAAATGATTGCTATTTAGAAACATTCCTAACATTTTATATTTATTATTTTTAATTATATTTTAGTATTCAACATATAAATTTTAATGCAATAAACATAAACTATAACTATAACTATTTTAAACGTATATTAATGACTCCGATATTCAAGACAGTATAAATATTATATCCATTTGATAGAAATTCATTTGATACTTTTCAATAATAAAAAAATGTTAATTCCGATACTTCTTTTTACTCCACTTATCGCTTATTTAGGACCAAGCATGTTCTCAGGTTTAACCCATTCATCAAACTGTTCTGCAGTTATACCATTCTTGAGTGCTGATTCTTTCAATGTAAGATTTTCTTTGTGAGCTTGTTTCGCAATTGCAGCAGCCTATAATATAATGTATAATAAATATTACATTCAAAAATTCCAGTAAATTTTCTTTTTGTATATATTAACTTTAAATACCTTATCGTAACCAACATGCGGATTCAATGCCGTGACAAGCATTAAACTGTCATTTAGCAGTTGTTTAATTCTATCTGTATTGGGTTTAATGCCACAAACACAGTTTTTGGTAAACGAAGCGCTAGCATCTCCCAAAAGTCTTGCAGATCTTATTGTATTTGCAACCATCAAAGGTTTAAATACATTTAGTTCAAAATGACCATTGCTTCCACCCACAGTTACAGCAACGTGATTACCCATTACTTGAGCACAGACCATAGTTAATGCTTCACATTGCGTCGGATTAACTTTACCGGGCATTATTGAACTTCCCGGTTCATTCTCAGGAAGTGATAATTCTCCTAATCCACAACGAGGTCCACTTCCCAAAAATCGAATATCATTGGCTATCTAAACAATAAAAGAGCATTTACATTTAACTAAAAATTTTATCAATATTTTTAATTTTTTTCAAATGTACCTTCATAAGTGAAACTGCTACTGTATTAAGTGCACCATGCACTTCTACCATAGCATCATGTGCAGCTAAAGCTTCAAATTTATTTGGAGCTGTTACAAAAGGTAAACCAGTAAGTTCTGCTATTCTCTTTGCTGCTTTCTCTGCAAAACCTTTTCGAGTATTCAGTCCTGTACCTACTGCGGTACCACCAAGTGCTAATTCATATAGTCGCGGAAGAGTATCAGTCACTCTTTTAATACCATTGCAAACTTGTGTTGCGTAACCTATGCGTTACAATTATTTCTATTAATAAATACAATAGAAAGTATATTAAAAAGGATGATAATATTAACCCGAGAATTCTTGTCCTAATGTCAAAGGCACAGCATCTTGAGTATGAGTTCTACCAATTTTTATAATATCTTTCCATGCTTCAGCCTTTTCATTTAAAGCTCCATGCAATTTCTCTAATCCAGGAAGTAATACTTTATTGATTTCTAAAGCAACTGCTATATGCATAGCAGTTGGAAATGTATCATTACTACTTTGAGATTTGTTTACATGATCATTTGGATGTACAGGTTTCTTTGAACCAAGTTCACCACCAAGCAATTCAATTGCACGATTTGAGATTACCTAAATAGAAATGATGAATTATTTAGAAACTTTATTTGATTCAATCGTTTGGTATCTAATTACCTCATTAGTATTCATATTGGTTTGTGTGCCAGAACCTGTCTGCCAAATTACTAATGGAAAGTGATCGTTATAAAGTTTTCCAGATATAACATCGTCACAAGCTTTGCTTATTGCATCTGCTATCTTCGGATCTAAATCATATTCCTTATTTACCTCTGCTGAAGCTTTTTTTAATATGCCCATTGCAACAATAACTCCATACTAAAAAGATTTAATACATACAGTGTAACAACTGATTACTTTTCTTCAATTAATAGGTTAGCAAATAAAGTATCATGGTTTCTTACAGGCATTCGTTCAAAGGTATCACCAATTGGGAAATTTATCATTGATCGCATTGTTTGTGCTCCATAATACTTGTCACAGGGAACTTTTAATTCCCCAAAAGTATCCTTTTCAATTCGATATTCTTTACTGGATTCCTATAATTATAATATTAAACATTATTAAAACATTAAAAACAAGATTACAAGACAAACAGCTTGTTATTTATATACCATGATAAAAAAAAAATTGATCATGTAACACAGTTGAACAGTCACAATTTTGTAATGAATATTAACAGTCTGAGCAATGGAAATTGAAGGTCAATCATAAAAAAGCCAGTTATTCAAGATAACACATATGTCGAAGTTACATACACATGTGATTTTCCAGATAAGCATTTATGGATTCATAAAACTCGCAGATTTTAATGCAAAAAAGAGAAGAATATAAAGCTCATTATTATTCACTTATAATTATAATATGATAGCTAATTTCCTTAGAGTAAAGTTAAAATTTTATTAAATTATAAATTTACCTACATCACTTTTCTTAATTTACAGATAAAGAAAGATATAATAATTTTAAATAAAGATAAACAAATTATTGCATACCATTTTTGTTTTAATTCGGCCGCTGTAGTCCCGTTTGAAAAATATTTTCCGTCTTACACATAATCGAATTGATTACATGTCAAACACATTCCATTGTTATATTGTAAATGACGCAACGATATTTTAAAAATATATAGATAAAATAATTTGGTAAGAGTATTTTTTGCATAATATTTCATGAAATGTATTTTAAGACCGGACTCTCTGATGATTATGTAAAAGCATAGTATGAATCAATTCGAAAATTATGAACTATTAAAGCATAAATAAAACATAGCGAAGTAAACGAAATGATATAAAATTATTAAAATGAATTTTAAAGGACGTTAATTGACAATATATTTTACTGAAAATACTTGTACCTTACTGCTTTTACAAACTGCTGATGTACGGAACGATAGATTTAACATTAAAAACGACGATGATTCCTTAAATTCCCGAAATCCATGATTGACAATCGAACTTCTCAATAAGTTTAATGTCATTGTATTTAATTGCAGTATATATTTTTTTCAGAAATACAAAAAGATAGTCTTTTAAAAATGCCCGATGTCGAGTTTAGCAGACAAAAGCGGGATGAAGCAAACTACTTGAAAACTAGACCGAATGTGTTGTATTTAGGGTGTGTTTTAATTAAACAGGTATGCGCATTCATTCATTTAAATAATCATCGAGCAAACTATTCGGTCATCAAACAATAAAATGCAAGCAAATGTTCGTGAAATTTAAAAATAAGTGTCCATTTTTATTGCAACACTTAGTAGTCATCAGTTTGTGAATATTTAATATACTCCTCTTTGTAAAATATGTATTATTCTGATAAGAGAGCAATTACTAAATGCTTTATACAATAGATGAAATTGCGCCAAATTGAAGCTCGTCGAATTAAATTGTATTGAATTAATTTGATGAGCGAACAGTGAATAATCATTGAGCACAAAAGAATGCTCGTTTATGTTTAAATTTGACCGAAATGGGAATAAAATGAACATTCGATTGCTTAGTTGAAACGTCTTAGATGTTAGATGGATTTTAAATGAGGTAAGTGAAGCAAATGATTCCTCAAGTAAAAACGACGTTGGGAAAATGTAAATTACAATTGTCCCACATTTCTCAGAAATTCATTATTAACTTCGATTAATTGTCTAATATTACATTTATAAATATGTATGTAACATTTGTTATCTATTATATTTTAAACTTATTTAAGTAAAATTTACATGTACGGTATCTCAATTTTTTGATTGGATGATGAATCATGGTTTCTGAGATACGGATTTTCAGATTTGCACTCAACTTAAAGCAACGAATTTTAATTGTTTCAAATAATCTTTTCTATGAATTACAAATACAATATTAGCTATAAATTATACATTAAATATTGATAAGATTGTATCGTAGAATTCATAATTAAATCGTCTGTCAACTTTCGTCGCCATTCTATTTACGTTATGTTTCATGTAATGCTACATTGTAGCAGAAATTATAAAATTATAGTGTATTTTTAAAAGAAACGGCGTATAAGCGGTAATCAATGACGAACTGATAAATTAATTCGACAGAGTTTTGCCTGGTCAGTTGCGTGTCACTTGATACCAGTAGCACCGTAAGCAATTATTTAGCGACAGAGCCACGCGACACATTTATTGAAATTTATAGTTTCTCTATTGCTATTAAAATTCAAATCTCATGTAAACAGCAACGTGAACTTCATCGTGCCATTCGATGTAATGATCCTTATTATGTAATTCCTGTCCGACACAATGCTATGCTCAAAAAACCGTGGATGAAATTTATTCGAAGTTGTTACTACAAGTGGTGTCTCTCGAAAATGACTGACATTTCATCACCGTCTACTTTTACGAGGTAAGCGGAGCAGTGTTCTGTAGGACATTCTATAGTTTTCGTATTGTACATATCTCCGAATGAAAATGTTTCTATGCACCTTGAAATCATTTTACAATCAGCATATTTTTAACTTTAATTTCGTAGAAATCTTTTTTTGTCCTTAACCTAGAAATTCTGAAAGAACCGGACATCATGGTCCCGGTTAACGTGATTACTGCGACAATGCGAACTCATTTTAATTATTCATATCAGTTAATTGTATTTTTCGTATTTCTGTAACGTGTATTTACAACTATATTTCTTAATTGAAATAATGATATAGGTCAAATAAATTGTCAGTGCTTATGGGTTACAATAAATATTAATTGTTTCTACAGTTTGCATCATGTTGGATCAGTTTTCAGCATTATCATGTTGTACACAGTAAATCTGCCAAAAAGTTTTGTGTACATATATGAAACATACAGTTAATACTTAATAGTATAGTACCCATTTTGGACATTTATATAAAAATTCTAATTGATGAATCTAATCAAATATTATTTGTTCTGTAAGATTCAACTGTTCATTTATCGTTTTTCGAGTCATTGGATTTTTTGTTCAAATATTCCATGAAACATAGACTTGTCATGGACTTTCACTTATCTTCTTGAAAGAGTCTTGTTTATTGACTTAAAAACTTTCGATATTTGTATCTTCTATATTAGAAGGTATATACTTTTATTTTATAATTATTTCATTATTTTCTTCCTAAAACTTGCAACAAACACAGTAACATAAATATATCTTGTCAATTGACGTGTCTCGTTTATTGTCATTTGTAATGTATTAATTGTTACATTGTATGCAGATAATCTTGCATCTCATTTAAAGTCTATATGAATTTATGTGACATTCATTGTTAAACATGTAGTTCACTGACGTATGCAGATCCATGTCTGTATTTCATTTGATGATGTGTTAAAAACCATATCATTTCTAACAGCCTTAATATAAAGTCGCATACAGCATTATAAGTCTCATTATAAACTAAGTTTGTTATTATACTTTTGTCTATAAGTCAGTTTTTATACACAAAAGAAAGTTAAAATATTGTTAATTTATAGTTCAGTTACATTATGGAAGATTTAAGCAAAAGTTATTTTAGGTAATAAAAAGTGTGAAACAAACTGTGAACAATTTAAAAGCTTAAGAACAGTTATTGCAGTTGTTTCTGTTTCACTAATAGTAACAAATTATATTAATAAATTTTATAGATGGTACTTTACAAATTTGCAGAATAATCAATAATGTGTTGACTTTTGTAAAATGTATTGCTAGAACCAGTTTTGTGATACTCAACAATGTTTATTGTATACCTACGTATGTAGTATGGATGACATTATTATTCCCTGTAAAATTTTATCAACCACAAGTATATTGGCGGATCGAAGGACTATTTTTCCATTGGTTGCTAGCAATGGTCTCAATGTGGTCTTGGTCTGCAGGTTACGATAGTAAGTAGAATGTATACCTTGTGTAAAATGTATATCTAAAAAAAATATTAGTAACAATAACGCAAAATTTTGAATTTCTAGTAATAGAACAAGGTGATGATATACAAAAAATCATTAGTGAAAAAACATTAGTAATAGCAAATCATCAAAGTACCGGTGATGTTCCTATGCTAATGACAACGTTTAATGCAAAACCAAATGTGTTACCTAATTTAATGTGGATTATGGATAGGATTTTTAAATTCACTAACTTTGGTATAGTTTCTGTTTTACATAAGGACTTCTTTATTGTATCTGTAAGTTAATATTTAGTTGCTAAGTTATTGGTAAAGTGTAAAATGATATGTATAATGGAAGTGTTTTATTTTCAATGACTTTATCAGGGACGTAAGAAAAGGGAGGAAAGTTTAAAGCAGTTAGAAAAACATTTGAAAGAGTCATATATTCCATTGAATAGAAAATGGATGGTTCTATTTCCTGAAGGAGGTTTTTTATGTAAAAGAAGGGAGACCTCACAAAAGTATGCTAAAAAGAATAATCTGCCAATTCTAGAAAATGTTACTTTACCACGGGTAGGAGCAATGCAGACTATATTTGATACACTTGGTCCATCACAGGAAAATAATAGTTCAGAACAACAGCTAAACAATAGACCAAGTAAAGAATTCTATTAAATTACAGTTGAACTGACAATATCATATGTTATCAACCGCTTATGAATTACTTTACTATATATATATATACATATATATATATACATACATATATAACTTTTGATGTAGGTATGATGGTTGCTAAGCCAGAAATTAATTGGGTTCTTGATATAACAATAGCATATCCTCAAGGTAAACCAATTGATTTACCTACAATTATAACTGGTTCTAGACCACCATGTGAAACTGTATTGTTTTATCGTCTTTTTCCTAGTTCAGTGGTAAGTTGTAAGCTGTAAAATATTCTGTTATATTTTATACAAAAGTACTTTATTTCATCATCGTTTTCAGGTTCCTCGAGAACCAGAATTGTTATCTAAATGGTTGTATGATAGATGGGTTGAGAAAGAGACACTTTTGGATAATTTTTATAAGTATGGAACTTTTCTTGGTACACAGGCACCTGCCAATGAAGGTTCCAAGATCCATCAGGATCCATTAAGATTCCTAGTCCTTCATTTATTTTTCATAACATCTAGTTACATACATTATAACATGTTTACGTATGTACTATCTTGCTTCTGGTAAAGCATTTTATGCTATCTAAGAAATTACATTCAAAACATAAGTAAAATTATAATTTAGTAAAGTAAAAATATTCCTGCCTTGAAAATTATTTTTGATGTTGACTAATAAAACTAATGAATGTACGAATTGTCAATTCCAGGTGGATGTTTATAGTATAATTATGTCACAGATAGTTAATTGCAACTATTACTTTTAATATTACGATTTGGTTACAAATCTGTTGTATTAATGAAATGAACATAACTAAATAATGAAACCTTTTTCTTTTTAACAAAATTTGTTATAAAAATTTCTTTATCCAGTTTCTTCTAAATATATTATATTTCATAACATTAGCTTCCAATGTAATTACAAAAATTTATCTGTGGCAATAGGTATTTGCAAAACCAGATTACATATTTTATTTAAATAAGTCGTAATCTAAGTTCACTTTAATCAGAAACACTGTTGAATATTGATGCATGAGCAATTCTGAGAGTGTAAAGATTTATAACGTTTTAAATTACATGCTACCTTATCTTAGAGATTATTTAAAGATTTTGTAGACAAATTTATTGTAAACAATACAGTTTAATATTCATATTACCTATATAAATCAAGTTGTTTAATATTGTTGATTCAACTAGAGATATTTAATGCTACCAGTTGCATGATAGTTTTAAATGTGCTGCATTAATATAAATATTGGTTTCCCTATTTCTTCATTTATTACAAAGCGTGAAAATATGTTTACTTTACTATCTATCTGGAGAACTTGGCAGCATTTCAGGGGATTCTCATAGTATTCTGCATGTGTGTTTTGTAATACAATATCTTAAGTAGAATCATCAAATGGAATTGCAAGATTTAATGGCAAATTACTGCTGATGTAGGAGCAGTGATATCGAATACCATTTCAAAGAAATATCAAGATTTATTTGTGATATATGATAGAAAAAAAATATTTTTCAATGCGAAGTCAATCATATAAATTTTTTAAATTACATATTAGAAAATTGATATAAGTTTACAATTCTATGGGAAAGTAGATGTGAAAATTAATGCAAACTGTTCACAAACATTTGACAGAAATAAAAGTAATATCTTGTAAGTTCTGTCAAAAGAAGTAAAATGTGTACTTCATTGCTAACTTTCAACCAGAAATAATATTGTTACGTGAAAGAAGATAACGCGTCAACTGTGCCTTGTTCCTAAGGACAAATCTCAGTGTTAGTTGTATATAAGCATATGCATAATTTTCATAGTTAAATCAACGCCTACAATTAGTTTTTAAGATGCTCATATTACATCACTTTACAAATAAAATTTATAATTGCATCCACATAGTGATAATACAATTATTAAAAATGTCCTCGATGCTGCCTATTTGGTTATTGTAATGTAAAAAATACAATCCAAATTGAAAGCAATTTTTAGACTGATTAATTCAGAACAAGAAATTAGTTAAAGCACACATGATATGGGCATTTGTTGCCATGAAATAGCTGTAGCAATTAATTTTTTGTTGTATTTATTATTAAAAAAGTGCATTTCGAATATGACATAAAGTAACATATAATTGTATAACAATCTCAATGCGGTTAATGTGCATATGAAATAATAGATGTAAATATTGCCCACATATTAAAAACGTTAAGTCTTCATAGTACATAATTGTACTAAAGTATGAATTCCTGAATTTACATAAAATTTATTGACATAAATAACTAATGAAATATATGAATATTTTTAAAAAATTTATTTTGCATTTCTTTGCATTTAAAATGAGAAGATAACAGCTAAATACTTGTGAAACATATAAAACATACAAATGAAACATGTAATTACAGGAAGAAAATTAAATTTAAAGATTTTTTATTTATGGATTCTTTATGTTGAAAATGCATTTTTATTTTTTAAGAGAGTAATAGTATGTTATTGATATTTGATACTTTTATGCTTATGAAACATTAAAGTGAATGCATTATAGCGCAATAGAATGTTTCTAGTCTTGATTGCAAATTTTAGAAATGGTATAAATAAGATTCCGAATGTGTCACTGAACTGTAACATAAGAAGAAATTATTAAGTTTCTAAATAAAATTTATATTTCGAATTATAAACATAGTTATGTATTGTTTAAAGTTATTTTGTTAAATGTAAAGACATTAAAACATGAAGCAAATCTTGACAATGTTGCTAATCAAATGTTAATGATTGTGAATAATGTAAAGACTAAAATCTGATTTATCATTAAGAGTGTATGATGAAAACAAATCAACGTAATGTAATACTAATTGCATAGCAACATATACTTTGTTGTAAGGGCCAATATTTTTGAGGTATTTAAGTACATTAGATTTAAAATATCATATGTGGTACAATAAAAACTGAAAAGTCAAATTTCATTAATAATAGGCATTAATGTAACTAAAAACGAATGGTTGTATTTATTACAGTAAAATGTATACATCACTTTATAGTTACTGCATAAAAAGTTTGTTTTTATGTTGTACGAATTATAAAATATAATAGTGAAATTTTCAGTATTTTGTACAAAACACTTTTTAATAGAATATCAGTATAGTATATGCAAGCTACATATAACTGAAAAATAAGAAAATAAAAATCTAATAGAATTAAAGCGAAGAAACCATAAGTTGGTTGTATCTGGTTGTGGTTTAAGTTTTCTCTTTTCTTTTAAATAATGTTATTTTTGTGTATTACATATGAAACAACTATTTTATTATTATTAGTAACAATACTACTTGCACATATCTAAATAAATGTTTTTCTTTTTTGTTGTAGTTAAAGAATATTATGTTTTTCTATTTAAAGCTATGATTATGCTGTATAGTAATATTGAATAATGATATTTTTAATATCAGAGTTCTATGTAAAAGGTGCTTAGAAGCTTTTGAGAATCTTTCATTTATATTTATATAACACAAATAATTTTTTAAAAGTTATAGGAGCGTAATTAACAGAACACTGAACTATTTTGTATAATGAAGTTACATGATAATGATTTTTTTAAGATTGTTTGACACAGTTTTGTCATTCACATGAAATGTTTATCATTAAGAATAATTGAATCATTATTGTAGAACGTGTAAGATAAATATATTATATCTCATACTTTATCGTGATACGATACGTTTTCGGAATTATATTATAAGCATCGATGGATACTAATATTGAAGAATATTGTAAAAAAACAAATGTAAAAGTAAGTTCGCGTAAATTCTTCAAATTTTTAACGGAGAACACGTTGCTTGTATTCTTTTCTTATAAGAATTTTAATAAAATTGTTGTTTTTAAATAACATAAGGCGTATTTCTTTAATTATTGTTATTTCAAAACTGAATGTAAATATAAAGGTTTGTATGTCACATTAAGTTTCTAAGCAGGTAACGATTTGTATCTTTTCGCCAAAACACAACAATAATCTCTGTTCATTCAGCGAGATATTATACTCGATTTGTCCAACTCAGCAAACTTCAGTAGTTTCCCCACCATTTGGCGTTATCAGACAACCATAAGTGATACGTGATTTATGGACGGTAGAAAGTTTCTGGCATTTTCCAGTCAGTTATACATCCATTATTATTTCTTTCTTTAATTCTACAGAATTTGTCAAAATATGACGACTCTTAGACCTTTTACGTGCAACGATTTATTCAAATTTAATAACGTGTAAGTTTTAAATTATCTACATTTTAAGGGTTAACAATGTTCCTAACCTATAAATACAATAACAAATAAAAACGTTTACCGGCTTTCTTAATTATTTCGTTTTCTTTATAGGAATTTAGATCCTCTCACGGAAACAGTATCCTTTAATTCTGTTTTTATATTAATACAATTGTTTGAATTACATCAATCATATATTTTCATTAATATTTTTGTTTATAGTATGGACTTTCTTTTTATACGCATTACTTGGCCCATTGGCCAGAATATTTTCAAGTGGCAGAATCACCAAGTGGTGAAATCATGGGTTATAGTAAGTTTACATTTTTGTATCATGGGATTAACATATTTGTTACTAGAACAAACATGCAGGATAAACCTCTGATATAGAACTGTATAAAATATCATTATGTCTTATATCTGAAAAGCACGAGTTATATCCAGGAGTATCATAAGTGCCATAAGTCATAATGAATGTGTTAACATTCTTATCAGTCTTATTATACATATGTTTTGGAAGGATAAACATGAATATACAACTGAAATTTTTACATTTTTTAAAACACATCAGTCATGGGAAAAGCAGAGGGGCAAGGAGATAATTGGCATGGTCACATAACAGCGCTTACAGTATCACCTAATTATAGAAGATTGGGTTTGGCTGCAATGTTGATAAAATACTTAGAGCAGGTTTCAGAAAAGTAAATTTTACGAAGATATAATTCAATGATATAACATTATATATTTTATATTTGAAAATGTGTTACATTATTACAGGAAACAAGCATATTTTGTGGATCTTTTCGTAAGAGTTAGTAATAAAGTAGCAATTAAAATGTATCAGCAATTGGGATATATTGTATATAGAACCGTTTTAGAGTATTATAATGGGGATCCAGATGAAAATGCTTTTGGTATGTAACTTAACTTATTAAAATTGTCTACTTCTAGTAGAATGTAGCTCGTCATTTAGTATAAGGTATTAATGTGCGGTAAAAGGAATAGTATATCTGCATTTCAGACATGAGAAAAGCATTATCAAGGGACGTGAAGAAAAAATCAGTAATACCATTAACTCATCCTGTAAGGCTAGAGGAAGTGGATTAAATGTATGTATGAACACATTGTTATGGGTGGAATGTAAAATAAGTTATACGCTTTTCGACAAATCCGAAATGATAATTATTATTGTGATTAATACTTGAACTGAATAAATAGTCTTTTAAAGTGCACATTCGAGCAGTTTATTTCTTTTTTCTGTACAATAGTACAATGTTTTCTGCTTACACCGCTTGTGCCTTTTACGCGTCGTTTTATGCGAATAAATAATAAATAGAAATGTAAGGTGGTAGGCTTAGCAGAATATTCCATAGACAGCTCGACGATCGCAGGAGACTTCTATGACAATTGTAACTTTTTCTTTCATTAGCTGCCCTCTCGTCATTCTACTATACTTAGAAACTTAAACCTACGGTAATATTTACAGATCAATGACTCTTTTACTGCTTCATAATACAACAGGGTGCTAAGCACCCGAATAGTAGCATTTCTCATTGCGTTATTATAAAAATTAAAGACAAAATGTCGTTTTTTTGCATATCTTTGTACTGCTCCCAGTGATCTGAGGTTCGATCGTTTTCATTTTATATAAATCTTCAATGCGCTAAACAAAGCCGTGCATAGAATTTACTTTGTCTATACTGCTCAAGAGAGGCACAATCATACTCAGCCTATTTCAGGAATTACAAAATTATAGAAGTCTTGTACGTATTGCACGAAAGCCCTACCTTTAACCTTTTTTTTTTTATTTACTTCTGGGTACTAAAGAGAAGGAAGACATTTTGCTAGTTATGTAGGACACGTCAAGCGAGTACAAAACTTCTATACAATATGATGGGATTATCTTTTAATTAGTACAAAAAATGCTGCACGTATATTACGAAGGAACGATACTAACAAGCAAGGGTTATAGCTGTGGGTACGTCAATTTTAATCGAACATGTTCTGGCGAATCTATATTAAAAATAAGCAGATCCGTATTTACCATTTCATTTTTTGATGTACAAATATACTACATCTCTTGATCTTTTGTTGCATGCCTTTTTCAATTTTGTAAAAAATAAACAAGTACTTTCTATACTATACATTTATTTAAAAAAAAAAAAATCGTATAACATTCGAAATTTGCAACATTGTATCAATTTGAAACGCAAGCTGGTTATTAGAAAAGATGTAGTTCATTTATATTTAACAAGATACAAGAATTGCATAGTGTATTAGTTCTAGATCGCATATTTGCAACACAATGGAATGAAGGATTAATATTGTTACAAATTAATATTAGAAATAAAGACCATCTGCATACTAACAAATTAACTGTTAAATATCTTTGCAAATAATATGCATCAGCAAAAGATGCTTGAATACGTTGCTGCTTATTTTTGTTCCAGATTTACTGGAACAAATTTGATTAAAATCGGTCTTACAGCTGTGACCTCTCCTCATACGTGTTAAAGAAAACGCGTTCCCATTATATCTATTTGGTCGTGTCCTTATATAAAACAAACTTATTTGCTTAGATATTAAATAAATATAAAATATGAGACTAGCTGTTATCAAAATAATATGACAATATGTAAGTTTTGTTTGTTACTTTTCGTACAAAGAATCTTTTGTTTTCACGATTGAGCTTTTAAACGAGACTTAAAAACTGTATGTACTTACTGTTCAAGATCAGTGGGTTACTACTTGAAACTGCGAAATACCATACGTGAAAGAAAGTTGATCGATTCAAAATATATTAATGATTGGAACATATCAGTGTACAAGGTTAGAAAACAATCAAAATTGTATTTTGAACTTGTAACGGTAAGTACAGTACAGTCACCGTGTCCGACGCATTTTGTATTGAAAGGAAATGTTTAAAAAATTGCATACTTATTCTCAAGTAATAACGATCAAGTGTGCATTGGTGTTCATGGCTGCACGTTTCTATTGCAGCTCGTACGTGGTCTGCGGTCGATTTGGCAAGAAGTAAGAATTTACGTCATCGTACTCTCATATTGAAGACAAAGGTATCGCTGCCATCACTCACTAGACTTCTAAACATCCAATAACTCTGATTAAATTATATACACAGTATGTGGTACGTCGCTTTTTCTTTAGTTAACTTACTCTAAAACGTCTCGAATTTGGTATATAAATACGGTAGCAAAAAAGTTTCAGCAATGATTGCTTAGCTTTTTCAATGAAACTCTATTCGATGTGATTCAGACATACTAATTTTACTTTAGGCAGTGTTGCAAATCGTTTCAATTAACTTCAGTCACCACGTTCTAATCCGCTTTAACGTGGACCACAGAGTTTCAATGCTGTCAGGTATGTACATAAACGTCGTTCGTAAGCATTCAGTTACTAATTTACACAAAAATGCAACTAAAATCAACTACAGCGCAATACGTAACTGCGCATCGTCCAGTGTATCGTTTCTTATACGGGATTTTATAGTACAGCTTGGTAGTACCTTCGAGTAATAAACTTAGTGCCTTGGTAGAATTAAACTGTTATAAACCAAGAGCTACGTATTCCCCTGCTTCTTTATGTTCGAAGTTGATGCACCAGTCTTTTTAAGGTCTTTGGTGGTCTGGTGTCGACTTTAAGATATCCGGTTGTGTTGGAAGACAGCTTGAACCTGATTAAATTATTTCACGATTAAGAAATAACGATGAAACTGAAATATGAAACTACAATAGAATCTCGCTGTACAGCCTTCAAAATTGTAGTTGGAAATTTTCATATTTCTAACTTTGTTCTGTCGTTAGTAATCAACGGGCCATATAAATGGAAACCATATAGCGAGATTGCACCGTATATGCTTTTACTTTCTACAAACCAGTGGTAGGTCTTAGAGTCGATTTGATAGATCTATGAGACCCGTTGCGCGTTAACGTGTTCATTTGTGGAGTTCCAGGTAAAGCGTGTCCCAAGGCGTTCATGTAGTCGGCGATCAATAAAGTTATTTCCAGAATCTACGAAAACACAACATGTTAAAAGACCTTGCTTTCATAAGTCTAGTCAACGCTGTAACGCGATATACCTTGGGCTTAGAAAGTGCGAACAAAAGCTTCTGTTCTGCAGCACCTTCGTCAGGGCAAGCAACAAGCATAAAATCATCTAAACATCCTCCAAACGTGACTATATTTGCATAGTTGTAACGACACATCACCGCCATTGTTTGTAATTCCAGTAAGGTTACGCTGTCTTCGGAAACAGCTATCCAAACAGTTATTGGTTCAGCTTGTTTTAGCTGTAGTATACGAAATATTTGTATCATCGAATTGGGTGTATAAATTAATTTTTAATAACGAAACAGTTTCTTCTTACTGACCTTTGCTTGATAAAGTGTAGCTCCAAAGAAAGGCCACTTTCTGGTGCAAGTCAGATATATGCGAACGCAGTCTAATACACTGCGACCTTTTAAGGCGATCCACTTTTCTTGCAATTTTTCTTGCATTTCCCTACAATGATAAAAATGTATTTTTATAAGACCAATGAAGGTTTAAAAATATTTCCTTCCCGTTCATTCGATACTTGCCTCAATTGTTCGGCAGTAATGTTTGTTCTGTATCGTAGAGGATAAAATTTATCTAGGGCTTGAAGCACGAGATGATGGGGATTACTTCCTGGGCCACTTCCTCGTGCTTTGTCATTATTATACTCCCCAAAATCGATCTGGAAAATTTAATAGTATTCTAATGCTCTTCACTAATCTTCTTATCGTTATTTCTGTATAATTAAATCACCTGCGCCATTAACGATGCAAGCTCAAATGCAAGATCTCTGTTCACTGGGAATTTGCCTTGCACCACCTGCTGATTAACTTGGTAACATAGAAGCAGCCTCTCCCTGTCGGTCTCCATCTTGGCTGCCTGTCGCCAATAACATCTCGATTTATACGTCAATTGTATCACTCTGGTGTTTTCAAACTTCCCTGACCCTTTTTCTCTCAAAGCAGTTTCCCATTTTGAGATTATATCACACAGCTGGAATTAAACAAAAAATTTATCAATACATCTCAATATTAAGTTGATTATAATTTATAAACTTCGGTAAAATATGTACTTTTGCTTGAAGATCAATGAAATGTTCAAGATCCTTCTCGATCGGATCATCACTGAACAACGTAAAACCAGACTGATGAACATCTCGACAACCAATTTCTTGATTCAAGGTATTCAAGAACTCTTCTATTGTTGTACTACCATCGAAGCTTACAACCTGGTATGTGCCATTTAAGAAGTGAACCGGTATTGCATGGGGTAGGGAGTGATGGTAAGGATTCTTCATTAGTATCGAAAGAACTTCCATTCTAGATGGTTTCACTTCTCTTCCACCGTTCTGCAGTGTCCTTTCCAAAGCTCTTTCGCAGTAGGCTGCATATTTACCACATTCCGTTCTACGAAAAACGTTTGACAAATTGATATCAGTGTACTAGTACCTTTGACGCTGCGCTAATCATTGGTGAAATTATAAAATTCTTGTTATTATAAATCTAATTTCTTGAAATAGTGCTTTAGCTTAAGGCAGCGCAATTAATTCGACAGTTTAATGTATAAGAAAAATACAGCGAACAGAAAGTGCTTACTTGGTGTCCGCGTTTCGTTGCAGATGTAACTTCAGGTACCAAAGTAGCCGATTGTTTCTCGGCAGGAAAAGTGAAACAGCGAGTGCTAGCAGCTGCCATCCCTGGATAAGAACGTACTGGGCAGGATTAGTTTTGCAGTCCAGAATCGTAGATGTCGAATGGCCCTGCATGAGCGGAGGACTGTGAGAAGTGGAGGCCGTCGATTGTGCGTCCGCATTTTCACCGCTGCCATTTGCCGCGGGACTTTGCGTATCGCAGGTGAACAGCGATTGCGTGGCGCAGAGGAGGAGCTGCTGCAATGGTATGCTGGCATACTACTATATTCCTGGACTGAACCAGACCTAATTCTACTACTTTCTTTTTTTTTTTTTTCAATAAAATCGCGCTCCATCTTCATATCGTATTCTCCTTTCGTTTACTTATTTTTATCTCAGTGAACCATAATAGACTTTGATAGATCACATAGACATCAATCAATAAATAACTGATTTGAAATATATGTGTTTCTTAGGTTGAAAATTGAAATATCTTTCATCGATGGAACACTCGAATCATCGTACGTCGTATGACTGTTAGTATTATAAAGCAATTGAAATCGGAGTAATCAACGCATAACTCTATGTATGTTAATCACATAAAACGCATGGATCGTCAGAAAAAAAAAAAACAATTGAATGAATTAAGAGATATGTGGATGAGAGAAGCGTTTCTGTTGCTTTTTTTTACTTTTTTTTTGTATAGGCCATGTGAGTCTACCTTACAGCTCGAAAGCATATTTCCTGCAAGTGTACTATTTGTATGGTATTCATACTGTATCAATGATGGGTAGCAGCGCCCGCGAGGAAGCGATGCATGAGCAGAGCCACTTCTAGAGTTTGTACGGCTTAGAGCAAATAGATGTAACCTAATCCTAACTTAACCTAGCCTAACCGAACCCGATAAACACGTTGAATGCCAGAGTGAATACTGACGTATGTGGCCAGACATATTACAATACAGATTATTCAGTATACCGGTAGCCAAGTTTTCTGTTGTACGCCCGTGCTCGTGAGTTCTTCGCCGGACACTTGACCTGCCCATCACTGTATTATATCATGTATCAAAAAAAGAAATAAAGTGGCACACAGCTTTCGAACTTTCTCGGTGATCGCATTCTACGACGGGACACATTCGAATGTGTAAGGAGCATCTATAGCTGTTTCTTATCTCCTTAAATAACCGTCTATGACCGAATTATAATCAAAGACTAATTCTTCTAAGCAGCATTCAAAAAACAGAGTATATAATATAATATATTTGTATATATATATATATATTATAATGAGCTATATCGAGCAAAAAAATGTACGGAAACAGAAAACAAAAAACAATCTAGTAAAAAGATGTTTTTCTGTGTGTGGTTTCTTATGTACACCAACATACCATTCTGCAAGTGTGTGTGCCGCAGAACGTATTTTGACAAGACTATTCGAACAATGAATCGAACGATCCGATAAATGCATCAATGAATATGAGACTAAACGGATAGAAGAAAAAGAACGAACAAACTTGTCGATTCTCTAAACAAGATGGAATGAATTGTCGAAATATGTTCGGCTCACATGATCAGGGTATCAGGGTACAGGTGATCAGGGTATCATGTATAAATATCAAAGATACACAATAAAATTAAACGAACTCAAAAAACACGACGATGTCTAAAAAAAATAAAACAAAGAAAATTGAATAAAATGCATGCGATGTAGAGTAGCCTAGGTATAGCACACGTAAAGCAGCAAATGAAAATGAAAATGTGAATGAATGTTAAAACTAAAATCTTTTCTTGTTAAAGAGACTTCGTCAAGTATTATTGTTTTGGTAAACGAACGACAGCTTGTATATCGTATTAATATTAGTTAGATACCGTAAATAGGAGAAACGATAAAACGAAAAGGAAAAGACGAACAGTTCACCGCTACATCGATATTAGATTATATTTTACGTATAATACTTGACTAAGCGTACCCAGTGTACCATTTCTCAAACGCGAAAGCAACAAATACACTTGTTTAAACATTACTTCTCTTATCTTGCTGCTGGTTCGATAATTTTGTTTCTTTAAAGCCAATAAGTAAGACATTCGTTACTAAAATCGATTAGCTGCAAAAATGGTACCAGGGTTCAGAGTGTTTGTTAAACAATAAGCAGGACTTACAACGCGCGCAGTACCCAGCGACACAAGTCTGGCGGCCTTTTTTACCTGTACGCCCAAACGGTGTTGCGTGTGACGACTTGTCTGCTTTACCAGTGCGCATATGAATTCAGATTGCAGTTCAGGTTGATCTAAGCATTGTTGTAACGCGTTTTGCGCTAATACCACGTGGTAGTCTATGCCTGCTTGCTCCACTGCCACCGACATGAACAATTGGCAAGCCTGTTCGTACAAAAATATCCCTTTCTCGATTGTGTTCTTCTTAAGAAGTTTCATTAACGCGTTTAACTGCTTTTTAATATTCTTAAATTACATAATATCGCATTAGAAGCATATATTAACCTTGAAAAGCTTGATGGCCTCGGTCTGCAAGGCTTCGGATGTCAAGCTGGTCAGTGGACTAGTGATATTCTCTTTCGTATGGAGCAGCAACGGATGTCTCCAAAGGACACAGCTAGGATCTCCGTCAGTTTCCATCAGTCTCTGAACCAGTTGTTCGTACTGGGTCCCCGCGCTGGGTCCTCCGCCGGAAACGACCGTCAAGTGGTACAGCCAATTATCTTTCTCCTGTTTGTGGGGCATCAGCAAATACGTAGGACCTTGATGAGTGGGGAAGATGCCAATCGTCCTTTCGTGAGGACACTCGGCATCCCTTTCTTCGCTGTCGCTGTCGGACACGTGCTCTACCTCTTCCACCCTGGCGTCTCTCATGTTTATTTGTCCAATAGGATTCTAAAAAAAAATTTGTTAAATTACTGTTCGCATCTGGAGGTTAACGTGGATCACGTACTGGAAGCCTGAGGACTTACCGTATCGTTAGGGCACTTAAAGTAAAGGAACATTTTTCCGATGAGGACGCACCAGCACTTCTTGGCATGCCCGTTCTTCACCTTTGTTAACCAGCCTTGTATCGTTGGCTTGTTGTCCTCTTTGCTGAGCAAAAGTTTCGTCGCGTTCCGCCTCTGTACATTCTGCAGAACTCTTATCCAGTCTTCCATCGTCGCTATGCAGTCTGCCGTTAAATAATACGTCTTTTTGCCCGTTGCTATCTCGAACGTAGCTGCACCTTCTGCCCTGTTTATCCTGTTAAAGAGATAGAAAATAATTCTAATTTTTGATCCGTTTAATATATAGATTCTTAAATAACGTTTATGGCAAAGCAGCTATATGTATACCTGCACACTTCATCCAACACAATCTGCCCTTGCGGCTTTCGATTCACATCGTTCTGACTCTTCCAATAGGTGAGTACCCCGTTCTTCAGCACGAACCACCTTTTCCGCCATGTTTTCAGTTTGCCACCGAGTTTCGCGAGATGGCCAGTCTTTTCCAGAGATTCCTGGCGTTTTGGACTCTCGCCAGAAACGCGCATCAGTAAGCTAGGCATACTAGATTCGAGAGAGGTCGAGCTGAGCGCGTCAGGAGGTATCGCGTAGTCTTCCGACAGGCCAGATTCCAACGAGGTATCTGCGACAACGAAATAATTCTCAAGTTGCGAAGTGTACAATTTTCAAAATTTAAAGACTTCGACGACGTTAGAGAAGCGTACCACGTTTCACGCTTTTGCTGGGAGAGCCGCTGGAGCTTCTCTTAGCAGGACTAAGGCTGCTGGTGGTTTTCACGCTCTTCGACGGACTGCTTCCGCTGCCCAGCGACGAATCCGTATTATCGGACGAACTGTTGGTGATTCTGGTGTTCGTTTCCGTTTGATTCGGATGTTCCTCGCCATCTGAACTGTCGTCAGAACTGTCGCCGAATGGCATGGACCTAATCTGACTGGCTCGTCCTAAATCACCGAAAATTTATGAAAATCAAATCTCCGAAGCACAATGTTGCTTAAGCGAAGAGAAGTAAGACACGAGAGCGTGTATATTCAAAGTACAAGACTTATGTGTAGATAGTGCACAGAAAAAGACCTACCCTTGACCGTTGCGTAGACTGGAACCGAAATATCGCAGTAGCCTTGAGAATTGTGCGCAGTCAGGTTGTGTCCTGTTGCATGGGAATGTTTCGATGAGCTTGTCGTGTTGGTCATCGTGGAAGGCGCGGATTCCTCGTTCGTCGGTGGACCGATGCCAAGCCCACCGTCTGCTACCTACAATATCACAGAATGTCGCGTTTATTTGATTACAAATTGCAACAACTTCGGGAACGTGTCTTCGCACGCGTTTCGTTTTAGATCTCGTTTATCAGCGAGCACTTACGGTTTCAAAGCAAACACTAACGTACGTTCAAACTCGATTAACTTGTACGGGTCATCAACGGTGTTTTCAATGTACATTAGTCAAATACCTGATAAATCTTAGCCTCCCAACTGGGAAATCGGTGCAGGGGTGGAGTGGGCGGTCGAGGACCCTGTGCATTCTGAGTCCAATTCATCCCTTCTCTACTAGGCGTGTAAATCTCTGCATAATCGTGGATAGCTTCCGAGCTTCCGCTGTCTCTGCTCGTTTCCGAAACACCTGGTATATTTGGTAGCATCACCAGGTTCTCGACGGCCGCCGCCAGCTCTTCGGACAGTAGGCTAGAGCAGAAAAAGAATGGCAAGCATAAAACAGGGAACTAATTAACCCTTTCGCTACGGTGGAGTCGATTAACAAGCATCAATGTTATATGCTATATGCTCGTATGTAGATAGGTGGTGTGATCATGTGCAGTTTAGGCTTCCATTGGATAAGAGGAAGTGTAGGGGAATGAATATTTGACCGCTTACGTTCGCGTTCGTCTATATTCTCTATGTGCAACGACATAGATTAGGCTTTCGTTCTAAGTTCGAAAGCAAACGGTGGATCCAGTTATGCTACAGTTATTCTTAATTAAGATTAGGCTTCCTTCTCCTGGAGTAGGTCTAAAGAGCTTGGAAGGAACGAAAACGGAACTTAGGAAAGTCCTAGCGAGAGTTTGCGAAAGTTTCTAAGGAGAACTCGAATTTGTCTATGTAAATTGTCTGAGGAGAGTATGAAACGAGCCTGACCCAGATACTCGTTATCCTACATTGCCTCTTAATACAAAGGAAGCCTACGTTGTACCGGAGTGTACGTTCGAATCGATAAGAGAACGAAGAATTCGAAGAAGAAAAAAAAGAGATCATCTATCGTGCTGAAAATTTAGAGGTAACAGAGTATACGGGTTGAGAGATCCCCGCAGGAAGTCCCAGGACGTTACAGGGTACCACATTTTCGAGAGTCAGGCGCCGCTATCACGTCGTGAGACCTCCCAAGGAGAATCGAAACACGTTTACAACGACGTTTATTACGATACAGGTTGACGGACGACGCTAGGTAGAGCTAGTAGAAAAGCGGAAGGAAGCGAGTATTACGAGAGGCGAGAAGAAAACGCATTCGAAACCGTGGTAGAAAATACGTGTATTCCACCTCGAATCCATGTTGGTGGTGGTGATTCCTCGTTGTATCGTTCCACAAGCGGACAGGTGCCTTCGATGCTTGGTGCCTGTCTGAGGTTCCGCCACGGCACTCTGCACGCTTTCCGGAACCGTCTGCGGTGTTCCTTCGAGGCTCTCCGATCGCCTTCGTAACGTCGAATCCACTTCCAGGGACAAGGATGCTCTTGTGGGTGCCTGCAACAAAATTATCCCTTCGATTTCAACTTTGCTTCGTTTCTTTTACGACTTCTCTTTCATCGTTTCTGACGAAAAGCAAATCTCTAAATTGCTTGCGTTTCGTTCATCTTCGAATACGTAATAAAATACTAATAATAAAACTATATGCCTGGCTGCACCTTTAACGATTGCAGCGATGCCGTTATCTATATAAATAACAACTACGAAAAATATACTCTAAAAAGGTAATCTATCAATTACCTATCGTGCTTTCGATAATTATCTCGGTAATTTTGATACGAAGAAAGTTCAGTGGTTTTGTCAAATTCGCGGGTGTCAAAGTATTAAGAACAGAACCGGAAAAAGATGTGTCATCGAGCGGAAGAGACTCACAGGTGGTTTCAGGCCGATATTCGTAATGTGATTTCTCAGCAGCTCCAATTGCTGGTTGCACTTGTTGTTCTGTTCCCTTAAATGTTGATTCTGTTGCTCCAATTCCCTCAATTTATTGGTGACCCATTCCTTTATCCTCGCGGCTTTCGCCTCTACCTGCCTCGCGTCTTGAAGCCGCAACTGTCTCTGCAAGCAATATGCAATTGTATTTGTGAATCGTTGCTTTATCTCGATTCAACAATTCGATACGACAAATCGTCTTATCAAAGCGGTTTTCAGAGATTCGATGCGTCATAGATACGCGAATGTTTACGTGTTCAAGAATACTTAGAAGTTCGAAGACAGGATGTCGCTTACTAATGTTGCTACCGTATGAGATTTATAAAAGATTCAATTCTCGAGCGTTTTTACGTTTAATATGCTTTGTCGAGTGATCGAATGTTAGCAAATAAATCAATGTTGTTACCTGTTCCTCGACCTGTGTCTCTAGCTTCGAGATGCATGCACAGTGAACGTCCTCGATCTTCTCATTCTGCGTACCGGAAGTTGACGGCAGCGAATGCGGTGGAGAGCCAACGCCGGATGTGCTCAAGCAGTATTCACCCTTCACTAGCCGCTCCTCCATCATCCGTACCTGCAACGATATCGAATGTATCTTTATCGCTCTTGCAACAGTTGCTTTCAATGACTCAATAATTATTACAATTTCTTTCGCTCGTTGCTATTATGTTCCTAACTCTTTTGTACTTTTTATTTACTTTCAGTACATATTTTAGAGGTTGAATGAAAATTGAGTGTAATTGATAGGAACGAGACATATTAGCTGTAATTGGACATAGGGTTACAAAGGGGTCAAACACGATTTCGTATCGCATAGTATAAGATATTCAAGACATATAAACCTAGTTATACCACAGCATATACCTAACTGAACTCGAATCTCCTGAGGTTAAATAAAATTACTTTCTAATTTTCGTAGCAAATTGCAGCGAAAATCAGCATTATCTTTTACCCGCCTAGCGATTACAATTTGCAGCCAACGAGCAACGCGTTTGTCCTGCATGAAGCTACTCGGTATAACGAAATTAATGGAAATTGAAATTCAACAGCGTGTGCGATGATATCGTTGAAATTTGTCCGGTAGAATGCCGTTGTCCAGGGTGGAAGAAGCATGGCAGTTGCGGGACGCGTGGGATCGTCGAGTAAACAGCGTAACAGGGTGGGAAAGAGAGAAAGAGGGTGATTTGCGTGTAGACCTGGTGCACCCCTTTTTCTGACACGCTGCTGGCGAGCTACGTTTCACAGCAGCTGTCAAAAATCGATAATCGCGTTCACGCGGAGCATGGGACATGTACCGTAAGCGTACCGAACGTTCACCAAGGCACAAGGGGAGAGTGGTGTATCAAGAAAATCAATACACCAGGGGGGAAAATCCTCTGTGTTGTCTGATAAATGTGTTTTCCATCGTTCGTGTACGTACATGTTGCTTTCCTGGTGTTCTTATCGATCACTCGCTACGTTTTCACGTTCATTGTCGTAGTTTATCAACAGTCGAAGACCGCGTGGTTTCTTTTCGCACTTTTCGCACTTTTTTCGTACGACCAAACGTATAGAAATATTGAAAATTTCATCGAGAACTGCTAATACGAGAATCGTTAATGAAATTTGCTATAATTTAATAAAACAATACGGAGTATCGTATGCGAAAATGTTTTTGCAGAAAATTTGTATGAACTTTGAGGACTACGTTTCTATCATTTGTCACTATTAACATCACTCAATTATTCGTTTGATTATTAGTACAAAAATGATTAAGCTTTAAAACACGTTTTCCACGTCCACCATGTTTCACCATGAAATCACCGCAGATCACAAAATGCCACGTGCAGCATCCCTTACGAATCCACTTCGATATCAATTTACGAAACGAATCATATTCCTAAATTCTAACGTTCACACGCCAAAATGAAAAACTTGAAACAAAAATTAACACGTCCTCCTTCCACTCTGCTCTTCGATTAACCTCTTTCGTGACCAACAAATTAATCTTCAGAATTATACACGTAATAATTTTCAGATTCAACGCGTGTAAGATTAGCAATTTCAACTTGCTTGCTAAAAAATTATTAAAATTTGACAATTAATATTTTTCCACCAAATCTTTTGTTATATTCCTGACATCTTGGCCATTCCACGGTAGAATTTGGACTATGTCGAAAGAAAATAATCGAAATTTCAATTGAATGCACAATTCAAGGTTGCAATTTTTGTAACAATTTTAACTGTGTAGTCAGTGTAATTTTCTTTCCACGATCGCACAACGTGACCATCACAGATCGAACAGCTAGGAAATTGTATAAATCTCGTAGAAAAGAAGGAAAACGTTAGAAAAAAGAAGCGCAATGGAGATTCTTACCAAGATTTCGAGTGGCCATGATAGCCGATCCGCAGTTAATCAGAATCATCCGAGGACCTCTTTAAATTCTTCCCTTTGTTCCCGTCGAGGGTTCCTCGACTCTCGAGGACACTCCCAAAGCAGAAAGCACGATTTCTCTCGTTCTATATAATCGAAACGTTTTAGCGTCTCTCCCGTGGGACAACGAGAGCAGAGACTGAAAAAGAATAGGGTTGCGGTAACGTACGATGCCGTTGATCGAACTGAACTGAACGGAACGGAACCTATCCAGCTAAAACACTCTTCCTACGGGCTTTCCAACAGCCGATGAGTCACGTTTGGCTGTTGGCCAATGGCAGAATTCGTAGAGGTCCTCCTCGTGTCCACGCACGCCACCCTGAACCGAACACGCTGCCACTATGACAACCACGAGACGTCTTCGTCAACTTTATTAACCTTTATGGGATCACCGATCGTTCGAACAGAGTTCAACGAGCTGCGGGACGAATATTGATAGAAAACACGAAGATGACAATGGTAGGGAGAACAGTTTGGTTGGAGGACCACGTCTCTTCTTGAGATTTATCGATCTGTTTCACCGCTTGTATCTCGTAAGCCTGCGCTCGTCGTCGCCACGCGGAACGTTATATAGCGAGAGGAAGAATCGGTAGGTGTCCACGAGACGATAACGATTTCGATCGAACACGTTCATTAAAATGTGCAAAGAAAGCTCGTCTTGGGACTTGGCATTTGGAATTTTGAAGTTTCAGGACCTCGACATTTAGAGACTCTGGAATTTTTAAACTGTAGCATTTGACGCGATCGGGCACTTTGGAATTTGAGAACCTTGAGGACCTTGAAATCTCGGAACTCGAAGAAAAGAAAGGGTTCCAAATATATTGGAAAAAGTTGGCAGACGTTCTCTGCTCGATTGAAAGACAACGACCCCACCGACGAGTTCATCATTCGATCGAACGTCCGACGACTTTTGCAGACGTTCGAATCCTGTCTAAAGATTTATCGACTCGTCTCGTGTCTCTCGGAAGCGCAGGCCCGAAAGCAAAATATCGAGAAACCAGAAATAGCGTCGTGAAAGAATAATTTGAATCCTGCTTCATTGATCTACGATGCAACGTTGCACGAACTGCGTCCCCGCTTCTTATGTCTGGAATATTATTCTTCACAAATCTATGAACCTTTGCGAGCGATTGATCTACAGACGTACACGCAAATGAGATCTCAATTAAGATCATAATTAAAACGAATCATCGAATGCTGTAAATTTTTCGCTGACTAAACGTTGAACATTTTGTCGAACAGAAAACAAACAGGATGTATTCGGAAGACAAGGGATCGACCAAGACAAACGGAACTGGTTCCTTTTTATCCTTTTAGGATGACCCACGTGCGCGTGTACGAGAGTGTCACCTCGACGTCGAATCGCGTTGGCTTCCCGCCAAAACTAGCCCGCTAATGTGCATGCAGAAATCTTCATTCAGTTATGACCGGCGAACGATAGTGTTAGATAGTGTTATGAAACGAACTACTAATTGGGTCAGCAACTTATCAACACGCGAAAGAAATGGAAGAAACGAGTCATGTGTCTGGGTTTTTAGCCTAATTATCAACGCTATCGATAACCAATGCTATTCATAGTTAACGCGTTGATCAGTGAACGTTACTCATAGTTGATGCTACACGTAGCCAGAACGAGTCATAAGTTAATAGTGAACGCTATCCACAATGTTGTCCACATTCGGCTACTTATAGTCCACTGTCTGCCAACGCTACATATACGTTATTTCCACAATATAATCAGTCAAGTTGTATTTTTATTTCCTATGTGAACGGATGAAGAGAGAATAAAAAAGCGTCGTTAAAGCGATGTACCAAAGTAAAACGATAGTAAGCAGCTAAAAGATTTTGTGGGGAAGCGTTTCGTAGAAAAGAAATTGGTAGTCCAAAGAGTATCCGCGGGGTCAGTTTAAAGAAGTAGCTCCCGCAAAGAGGATTTGTCGGAGCGACGAAAAGCGAATCCGGCGCCACGGATGCTTTGAAATATTTAAAGGAACTTGAGGGAGTCGCGAAAAAGGAACGTCTGCGTTCACCTTTATTTCGTTTGGTGCGGGGATGCTCACGGGAAACGAGGATTACTCATGAATTGGCCGTACGCCAATTCTATACGCGACACGTCTCGTGAAAGCGAGTCGTTAAACCGAGCCGCGTCGCTAAATCGTCCTCCGCGATTTTGCTTATTTCCACCACACTTTCCCATCGACCATCTTTTTCGGTCTCTTCTTCGATCGCTTCTCTTATCGCCGACATATATAGCCCAACGCAAATTCAATTACGAAACGTTCTTTCATGCCGAAGATCAATGACGTCTATGCCCTCCTATAGTACGAACGCCTTATTTTTTTATACTTATGACTATCCATTGACGACTTTACGATCACTTTGGTATTTTTAACGCGTTTGTGTCACTAAGCTTAGGGAAATTTTTGCTTTCGTGTTCGTTACTGTCCGAATTGTTCGCTAAAGGTTGATTGATTTTCTTTGATTTCGATAGAATATTCTTAGTTTTGCAGAACATTCAAAGTTCGATAATTAATCTGCATCTAATTTCCATTGATTTTATAATTACACTCGATTCATCGAAATTTTAGCGGATCAAATGTTTCCTTCATTTGCGAAGCAAAATGTGTACCTATGTTTTCTTTAACCTTCGTAGCCATCGAAGCTTTTTGTATCGAGAACGCGAACCGATAAGCTTGCAAGGGAGACTTTCGCGACTCTGCAAGATCGTTGAAAAATGATCAAAGGGAATACGAAAATGGGTGCACGGATACGCGGCTTTCTACGCGAAGGTTAAAATCGGAACGACACAAGACTTTGATCGCGCAAAACATTTCCGAGGACTAGGAATAAAGCGGCTCGAGAAGGAAACGATAAGAAGCAAACGACGAAGAAGAGAATGAATTGTCTGATACGGAATTTACCTTTCATCGGTGTCACCTGGTGAGCTCCATAGTTCTCGAGACGCGTTGGTTTAGCCCTCGGTGTCGACCGAACGTGTGTCCAAAATTGTCGAGAGAAAAATCGCGACGTCAAGTGCACGACAATCGAGCGAAAGGATCGCGAAAGGCGAGTAACCGGTAACGGAAGTGCACGTGGTTCACGAACGCTCGACTTCTCCCTCGAATTTCGAGGTCATAACAAAAACGATAGTCTTGCCGGCCGGTTGCACGGCCATATTGTCACCTCCTCTCTTTCTCTCCTCTCGCTCTCTGATGCTCTCTTCGTTGGTCTATCAGGATTTTCAGCTGGTCGTCTTTCTCCTATCCTCGTGGCTCGTCTTTCTCGCGGGGCCGAACGCAAAAATCAATGCGACGTAACATGCGCCCTGACACTCGGCCATCGTGCACCACCGACCGAACTTTCCCTCGCGGAACTTTCTTGTTCCACTGCTTAAACCTTTCGCTACCGGACCTATATATACGCTCCACGAATATTCCAGCCGATCAACATTCTTTAGAGGTTTATAGCCGCTTTTACGCGTTTACCGCCGATCACGCGATATCGAGTGCTAGCTGTCGATCACACGGAACACAGTCAACGCTACCAGCAGCTAATGCTACTCGTGTACAATATTATCCGTAGTCGATGCTATACGTAGTCAATATTGTCCACGGTCGACGCTATTCATAGCCAATACTGTTCACGTTCGACGCTACCAATGGATAATACTACCAACAGTCAACTTTACCTATAATAAACGCCGTCTATAGCTGATAGTATTCAGAGCTACCCGCAGTTAATACACTGCTATTAACGTCTATAATATGATTGCGTTTCAGATACAAAGTTTTTAAAATTAGTGAATGTAGAGTATTATGCGATATAGAAGAAACAAGAAAGCAATTATTATACACAAAATTTGAAACTTCTTTTGTTCGACACTGTACGAGTGACACGGCAGACAATCTATTTAACAAGTGCTTTGGTTTGCAAGCTAGGTGTATATGAAAGTTGGGTGTGTTTGCAATGCAAATATGCTCAGGTGGGTGTGATTCGATGTAATCGGAAATGAATTGGTCGCGTTTGGTTCTAGTTAAGTCCCCTCAAAGGATTAATGCTCGTGTGTAGGATTAGGAGAACGATCTGATAATTAGGGATTTATTATTATATTACGACAAAGGGCTTTGAACAGTATGTGAGAGAATATCCTTTGTCTTTAGATTGCCATCGACAGGTTCATTCGGCGTATAATGGAAATCGTGAATCAATATCGTGCTTCGCTGGTACACGAAAGGGTATTGTCCAAATGAAGCTTTTGAAATACGATTGCCTGCAGGTGGTATGCCACGGAAAACTGGAGTAACAGTCGGTAAAGGTCAGAGAAAATGAAACGGCAAGCTGGGGGTAGAAAATCGATGAGAAACTCGGCGGACAGTAAAGGCTGTTCGCTAGCAGCTGTGATCCTTGGATGGTGATTCCCTCTGGTCGGTAACGCAGTATCGATTTTAACGCGCAACTTTTTAGCTTCTTTTTCGCTCGCGGAATGGGTCAATATAGACCCCTACGTATCTATTTTTCCCTTTTTACCCTTTATGAGTATGCACGACAAAAAATATAAGTTTCGTTTGTAAAAAGATTTAATTATCCTTGAAATTTTTTACCATTCTCTGGTCACAAGAAAGTAGTTCATGTTAAGACTTGTTCAATGACATAAATATAGTAAAGGAGTGTATTTTTGCGAACGATGAAAATGTTTAATGGAAGATACTGTTCAGTTTGCGATTCACCCGGTATGGTAATCCAGCGAGTGATTAAAGAGGACGGGAGGTCTAAGAGCATCGTTGCAATTTGCTAAATGAATTATTTACCCTCGAGGTCTCCGGGTCAGTTTGTCGAGCATTAAGTAACGACACGGGCATCCGGCGATCATTTACATCGAATCATGCAACGTTTTAATCACGGTTCGATTAACTCTAGACGCTTTGACCACTCCCTGATTACTGGCCGAGAAATGCGACGAAAGAAGGGGAATTCTATTACAAAAGGAGTGATAGTAATTTATTCTCACCTTGTCCTCCGCCTCGTCAGCTCGGCCCTCGGCGTCCAAGACCCGCTGCTCGAGCTCTGAGAGCTGTAAACATAAAATAACATAATTTATTAAGTGTTTCCGAATAAAAACGGTTTTCGACTGACAGCTTTTCGATCTCCGCATTGTAGTCGATTATTGATCAAGCGAAGTTGAGGAGAATATAAACTTAACTAAGCTGCGAATTCTAAGAATACCGAAATTTAACAATTATACATAATATTTCATAAATTCGTTGTTAAAAATATACATTCGATACACGATACAAGTAAAAGTCATGTAATCCTTGTACACGATTCGAAGATTCATCCAACAGACGAAACACGTCCCTTAATTCGAATTCTTCCATTTGGCCCGAAAATCAAGATCCATCGACGCGTTATCTCGACAGCCAAACATCGCGGGATCGATCATTCGTGAACACTCATTGTCCAGAGACAATGAGCGACCGATGTCCATCGGAATGGAAGCCACACTGTGTGGGAAGATACACGGCAGCCAGAGGATGTTTCGTAAAAATATGAAATATTCATAATCTGGCGTCAGCAGGCGCCGAAACGAGAAGCAGAGAATTCGCAAGTTAGAGGGGCTGCTTCTCTCTGTTCTTCTCCCGCGTCATCTAATTTTCTTTCGAAAGAGGAAAAGTTCCATCAAACTTGCTTAAGTCCACGGGCAACACGTAGATGCACGACCGACGAGAGTTTAATGGATACCACAGACTTAAGCGGCTCTTCAAAGTCCGCTTGATCCTTCAAAGATTGATACGCGCGAGTCACGGACTGACACGCTCGTATTTTCTCCAGTCATCCCGTGGGAGACACGAAAATGCCTGCTTCCGGCGAATTGATTTCTGCATGGCAAGCCGGAGTCTGCCAACTTTGATGTAAACTTTATGATATCGTCTATAATTGATCGGCAAGTTTCATGCATGTTCGATAGGTCATACACCGTTGGACGAATTTTACATTTCGTCACGGAAAGTTATCACCGAATAACGCACGTGCTGCATCGATTTAGAGCTTAAAGATTCATGAAAATTGCTGTACACGGGTTTCATCGATATCGTTGATAAAAACTGACTGGTTCTCGGTTACAACGAATAACGATCGATTACGAAAAATATAAAGTTCGACACGGCTTGAAGTTGATCGATGACATGACGCACGAGCTTAAAGTTTAATGTAAACAACGATAATGTTTCATGAATATTTTCGAGACAAAAGATGGATCGAAAATTGTTCATCTCATAATAGACGAGACAAAGTTAGAAATTATCGATCGACCATTTGTTTCGACAAAGTGTCAATCATTTTGAAACCGGCAACATCGACAAAACGTTTAAGCAGCGTAATTTGTTAAGCTTTAAGCACAGCCCTTATTATCTTGCTTCAGTTTTTTGTTCAAAGAAACGACTCCGTTGGTCTCGGACGGATCCCAAAAGAGTCATCATCCGGAAAAAGCTGGTTCTCGTCGGAGTAAACTATTTCGCAAAAATAATGGATAATTCATTGCGAAAGTCCGATACGTGGTACAGCGGGGTCCGTGATTTAAGTGTTCGCGGAATTAGCAAGGTAGCCCCATTAAGCTGGCCAGAATCAGGCGAGCTCGTTGACTCTTTCCAGTAGAGAACCGGCTTAAAAGTATTCCGTGGTTGACCCGAGGGACAATATGAATTGCTCTTAAAGTCGAGTCTCGACCCGTATATTAACCTCCGTTTTAATTAATCACCGAGCTCGCGGGACGACACGCCTCTATTTCGCCGTCGTTTTTTCACCTAACCCTACGAAACTTGCAAAATTCGCGTGTTATTGGCCGGCTCCCCTTAAAATTCCGTTGTTCGCCGCACCCTCATCATCGCGTACATGATATTACATACCTTCTCGACTCACTCTCGCTATTATTCAAAAATTCTAATTCTACTTTAAAATTCACTTTCGGACTTTATTAACTCGTTGAACGTCGCGCGAGCCACCGTGCACTCGAAAATATTATTTTCATCGCGTACACAAATTTCCTCGAGGACAGAACGACTTTGTTTTTAACGTAATTTTAAACGTCTGGGTGGTCGAAGCTGGAATTTCAATATACGCGAGTCGTACGTTGAAACGTTTGTTTCTAGAAGGAATAGACGACCAAATATGGTTGGCGAATCCCACGGGGGTAGTTTTCGCTCTTCAAATATGAATCTAGATCGTTGCAAAGAACATACGCGTGAAATATTTCTTCAGCTTCTACGTTATATCAAAGTTTCAATAAAATCGCCGCGTATCGCACGGTTTAATCCCTGGTTGATACTTTAATATAATTTATATTAACGCAACTTCAAGTTTATCGTTGTATATCGACAACCGGGAACAATCAGCCGAATGTTCTAGTACGTAACGAATAGCCGGCGAATCCTCGGCACAAATTCGAGTTCCCGCGAGCTTAATTATATCGTAAAAAGTGAACGCGAAACGACATCAAAGAGAAATAAGCACGAGTAGGCGAGGAAAGTAGGCGCAGAAGACGTCGTAGGAAAACGTTCGATCGTCCGTATCTCGAAGAGGGTTGGTCGCGCGAGAATTTCATCCCTTTGCTCGATGAAGATGGCTGAGCGGAAAGAAACGAGAGTCCAGGGTGAAAGAGAAGCTGAACAGACAGCGCTGAGAGAAGGATCTCATCAGGAGGGTGCAGTTAGCAGCATCTGGCGTTGAGAGGGAGCGAAAAAAAGGGAGGAACGTATGAAAAGGAAGAGGGAAGAAGGAAAAAAGGAGGAGAAGAAAGGGAGAGTAGTATAGGCGTGGATTTTCCGTGACGTTGAAGTCGCGGTTCGCGAAGAAAGAACTGGAAAGTCTGGAGGCTCGGGCGGCGAAGAAGGGGCACATTAGCCGCAAACGGGATACCAGAAGGATCTCTCAAACTGTCGTCGGTGCTTAAGCTCCTCTTCTTTCCTCTGTTCCTTTCTGCCGCGATTCGCCGCGATTCGGTAACGATGACAGCAGCCGGGCAATAAGGGCTTATGAAAATCGTGCGTCTCCTTCTCCTAACCACCACCATCGCGTCCCTTTTACTCGCTCGAACACACCCTTCCGTTCCCGTGAATATATCTCGACACCATGAATAACCTAACCGGCGGACCAACAGTTTCTCCTGAATCTTTCAACGAACGACAAGCTCGTTTCGCGAAAGATCAAACGACTAGTTAGCTCGGCTTCCAGCAGCGCTTTAAATGTTTCCCTTGCCAATTGATGCATGCTCCCAGAAAATGGACCACTTTGATGCTTCGCGTTGACGCTACGTTTTTAAGGGACTATATTTCAGATATTTGGGAACGTCGAAAGTTGAAAATTCGCGTCTCGTAAATTCAGCGGGAACGATCCGTGTCTCGCGTGCGGAAAAACGATCCAGGCTGTACGAGACGATAATGCATGTGTATGAGAACGCGGGGGTTGTTTGCGATGCAAAAGTTGATCGTTATCGGGTCGTTTTATGCTGCTACGAGGGAACGCATTAGTTAGAGGCCCTGCAACATCCACCTGCGGTCTTCGATGAAAATGAACAGGTAGCGCGGACAAAGGGGTAGAAAGAAAGCGAGACAATTAACATAAATGCGCGTGTACCGGACAGACCCACGGAGTCGATTTTTCGAGAACAAAGTCGTACGCGAATAAATTTTATTCCATGTTTTGATGTTTCTCGTGCACGAGAAGCCTGCGTCTTGGTCTGTAACGCCGGTCATAAATTTCACCTCCTACGCCGACAAATGTGACACGCGAGAATTTCGGAACACCGCGTATAAGGCGATAACTTTAATCTGTGGCATTCGAGAAAGGGTGGAAAACTGTCGGAGAGATGGGGTGGGCCGGGATTGGTTCGTTAATGTTATCGGTGGGTCGCGTGACGCGAAACATAAAGCATCGTGCCTTCTTGAGTTTCGTTTCTCTTTGTGCCGGTGAATTTATGGCAGCTCGATCCTGTCGCGTGAGCGAAAAAGAAAGCGCGATACACGCCTGTCCGTGTCCAGTTAATTCGTTCCCTTCGGGAAAATCGTCACGCGAACCATCTTTGCCCTGTTCTTTCTCGGCCAAGATACCTGCGATCTAGCCAAGAGTAGCGTTTCAGGAAGGTGTCATTACAGAAAGTAATGTTTCTCTTGGAAGATAAGTATTGTGGGATTTGGGAGCTTCGGACTCGATAAAAGGAAACCTGGGGAAACAGGATAGTCGGGGAAGGCCAGAATTCAATTTCCGGTACTGGCACTGTCTATTTTTACGACACTGTATCGGGAAGAGGACAGCTTAAGTTCGTTTAGAAGCGGTAATATACGGAGAGTCTCTTGTGTTATAGAGATATCGAAGAGATACAAATTATCGAGACAGCAATTTATTGTACATGATTCTATATCACGGTAGGAAATACGGCGCGATATTCGAGATAATTTCGATTCGCCTTGTTGCACCACCGATGCAATTTCAAGGACACTCGACGCCGTAATTACTTAATCGAATAAAATTTGTGCGAGCAGCGGTAATAACGACCGCGTTAACGTAATCCTTAACGCGAATCAAACCGATTCCCACGAGGTGCTCGTAACGTTCCTAAACGACCAGCAAGACCGTACATTTTTAATCAATTTTACGGAGTCGCAGCTATTGCGGCTCTTTACGGAAGTACATTAGCACTTGATGGCTTTCACTGGACCCTCGAAGAGCCTTCGACCGAAATCCCACAGCCTCCGGATCGTTTCTCTCCTGTGCCTTGTATATTAATTATTTCGAGCGGAAAAGGGTACGGAAGGCGGTCTCGTAGCTTCCCTCCAGAGAGAAAGGGTGAAATGGTCGGAAAGAAAATTACGTGGTTATGCTTACGAGCAACGAGATACACCGTTGACCTACATTGCAGTCTTTAGACTTTCGTCGTTAATGTTATTAATTAATATCGTGGCTGGAACTGATTCGGATCTCTCCTCGAAGATTTATGAACGCGGTCGAGTCGCGCCTGCTTTCTGCTTTCGAGATAGATCGATGAGTTTGCATTAATAAATGACTCTATCTGATCCACGGTCTAACCTGCTGTTCCGCATGATTAATTTTCCCTTTTCGGACTATTTATTTGATAAAATGATACACAATTAGGGACACAGAGATACTTAGGTTGTAACACATGCGTGTGTGGTGTGAATACTCCGGTCATTGCGAAACAAATTTTAGGGGAAGAAAATGTTAGGAAAACAAGGGGAGAACTGGTTTCACGGGCCATGCTCGGAAAAAGTAAATCGTCGCTTTCTAGTATTTTGCACCAGCGGTAACTTATGTACGAACCAACTTTTCAACTTAAATCTAATTCGAGCTGCGATCCAAACTTGCAGAATTTTCGTTGACCGTGAAAGGAAGTCGAGTAACCGTTTCCAACGATCAAATTGCTTTTAATCTTTTCTCATGCAACTTTAGAACGTTAAAACGCGCATCGACGTTTAATAAAATCCTTCCCGATGATATCTATGTAGCTGAAATTTTAAGCAATTTGAAACGCTTCGTTTAGCGAACTTTGCTCCAAGTACGTTCAACGAAGTTTCAGCTTTAATTTCCGTCAGAAAATTGAAGAAATCAGATTCAGAGGAGAGTAAAGGGAATTACATTTATTCTTCGCTTAATCCGTGTTTCGGAGAAGCTCCTAAAAAGCAACCCCTTGATGCTACCTGTTGTAGCGCGTTACACCTTCACTCCTTTCTCAACCCTTCTTCGCCAAATTTCTTCCCGCTCTCGTTGCCATTATTATGGTTATTATCGTTGAAATGATCGCAGTGAAAGCTACTTAGACCTCACCCTCCATCCTGACCACCTTCAGACGTTTCTTCCTATTAATTATTCGTCCAAGAAACGAAGGAACGGTGGAAACAAGTCAACCCCATTCAATTTCGACGTTCTTTATCTCCGTCAGCTTTTCTTTATTTCTTTAATCTCTTAATCTACGAGCTTGCGACTGCCTCTTCATTCGACCACCGAAAGCAAACCACGTATACGATACATAAGGATATACGGGTAGAACATTCATCCCTGACTTTTTATTTTTCACTACCCTCAAGATCACGTATGAACCACAATTTTATCTTCAGAGTTATATATCACCGGATAAAAAGTAGAAAATTTAATTAACATTCGCGCGAGAAGTTTGTCGAAACGTCCTCCGGCAAACGGACGAAAAAAGAATACATAAAAAAACGAGATGATCGTGGCTGTTTAAAATTTAATTGAAACGAATAAATTTGCGAGTGAACAGAGTGAAAACATTTTCTACGATTTTCGCGTGGAAATGATGATGAATAGCGCGAAACGGGACAGGCGGTGCAGGTGAAAATCGATAACTTAATTTTCCATGCGGAGGATACGGTCGAGCCTGTTCGCGAATTAATTTCCGACGATGCAAATTTCATTAGCGGCTCCCGTTGTATTCGCGGTCGCCGGACAATGCCAAAGAGGACACATGCTCTCCACGATATAATTCATCGTTCTCCTATCAACGATGGAAATGGATCGATCAATTATTGGAACCTAACGACCGATCACGATTAACCAATCCGGCTGACCTTTTTCCGTTCGACCAACCGCGAAATTTCAGACGCGATACGCGATCGCTCGAATCATGCTCCATAATTTGATTTCAATCATTTTAAGCATAATCTTCCTGGAAAAACGATACGCGATATATTTCGTTCGATGGTACGTGCATCTTCATAAATTATAAGAATGATAAAACAAATTTTTTCTTCGAAGGTCATCATTTATAAGCTCGCTAACTTTTAGCTGTTTTACTCGTAGAAATATAACACTACGAGATTTAACAATTTTTACACGTGCAATGAACTATTTCTCTTTCTATGGAATATTTGCAGGTCGAAGAGTAAAGTTCACTTAAAAAAAGATCGTTCATTCATCGACGCGTAATTTTGGCGCAGATAATTTGACGCTTTCGGCATCCGACAAACTGTCAATTACGAGGACGAATACTGAAAGACATCACGGAATTTTATAATCATATTTCCCCGATAATTTTCGAAAAATGATGAAACGTCACTCACATTTTAATAGGGTAACGCTCCTTTTCATCGCGGTGCAAGCACACAGCATGGTTTAACGATTACAATATTCAAATTTTCGGATGACTGACACGTTCTCCGGGTATAATTATCACTGAAAATATATGGCAGAATTTACACCGAGAACGAAAGATATTCGACTGTTTGACAATTAAAAATCGTCACTGTTGAAACTTGTACCCCAATTACACCTTGACGATTCTGGCGTTACGGTTCTAATGCGATGAATCTTATTTGAACTTCGATAATGAAGTTTGAATCGAATTATAATACTGTTAAGCATCGTTGAAATTTGGCAAGGGGTTGATTATCGAAGAAGCAAACTTACATGTAGTCTTGTCCAACATACGAACAAACTTCCCCACAAAAAGTGCAATAATTGTGTAAGTAAAAATCGGAAAAAAGTAATAGCAACGTGACTAAGGTAGGTAGAAACGAATAGGACTTTTAATTTCGCAAGCATAGCGAAATAATTTGAAACTATTTCCTTAATAGCAAAGGAGAGTTTCATCGGCGAATCTTAAGCGGATACTTGATACTCGAGAATTGCTTTCCATTCCCAAGAGATCTAATTATTATCAGACAGTGAGCTCGTCTGCGATGTTTGTCGCATGAAATGGTACGCATCAAACTTGCTCGTCGAAGTTCCACGAGTATCATAGACGAGCAGTCTGCATATTTCAATCCGTACAATTACCCTGGAGGTATACGAGTTTCCGAAAGCTTCGCCACAGAGGCAGCAGCTTTGTTCGCTGACTCTCCTCGAGGATATTATTAAACGCGTCGTCTCCTGCCCGTTCGAACCCCTCTAGCCACCCTTATCCAACCCTTGTCTGCGTGTCACCTTCAGCCTTTTCGCCCCGATAGAAAACCTTTTCTTCGCGGTTTCAACTTTCTTCGCGATTGATCCGTTTGCTTTTCGCGAGACACCTTCTCCACGCTTGTTCTTCTTTCGATATTCTTCGTCGTCGCAGACGGTATTGTTCGACCACCGTTGACATACACGGAGACTCCCGTCGGATTATTTTACCAATTTTCTTTATACCCTACAGGAATATTCTATCAAATATTTTCTCTGATTTCGGCAAAAGTTAATTAAAGACAGTTCGAGGTTTAAGCTCGGGTAAGGGATTGGCAAGGGATTGAAGTGTCCAGGGTGATGTTAACGGCGTCAGAAATGAGCAAAAAGGGTGTGTTCGGTGGTCATTGACGAGCAAAAACTAGTGTATAAAATACAGCGCATCGGGCAGCTTTCGATATGCAAAATAAATCGATTCAACCACGCGTCCAACAATGAATAAAGCAAATATATAATGCAGTTTTCATCAACTGGGTGCTTTTCAGCGGCACAGGAGGGACATAGCGAAAAATCGAGTTGATCGTTGCACAAATTAACCGAGGACGCTTTCGGTGCCTTCTATGAAAATTAAATCCTGCGGGTATTGTTGGAAAAATAACGCGTGCGCGTACACACCCTGTCTGCCGTAAAAGCGTTTAAAAATTTTTGTCCGGGCAGCAATCGAATTATAGTCGAAATTTTCAGCGTACTAAATTGAAATTAAAATTCTTGAATTTTCGGGGAAATTGTATCGACTCGCGGTGGAAAGATTCGTAGTGGAAAATGGAGGTACAGGATACCTTGAAATCGTCTGCGAACCGAATTGCCAGGCGATCGAAGAGGGCTATCGAAAAACCGGGAAACGAGCCGCGAGAACCGCGCGGCGAAATCACAGGTTTCGCGCTTGTTCCATCGACTCGTAGGCATTCACCCTCCTCCCTTGTTACCGGGCTTCGATTGTCCCGTGGACGAGACTTTATTATCAACGCGGTAACGCCGTCATCGCCGTCATCGTCGTCCTCGCGATTGTTAGTACGATCGTCGTTATTGTTATTGCGTCGTGGTCGATGGTACGCGCTCGTTTCCCAGCCTCTCGACCGCCTACGTGCCCAATTCCCATTGCAATTCCATTCGGACGCGAGACACCCTCCCATGCAATTGTTTCTACTGCAACATCGCTTTTTCGACACCCGAAAATCTCTTCTTTCCATCGTTTACAAAAATTCGGTCGAAAACTTGCTACTTCTAATTACTTTATAGCGACATTCGACACTTTCGAATTTGGGAATCTAAGAGATTTCAGAATCTAGCAATTTTAGGGACATTCGGAGGTAAGTCTAGGTTGTCCTCCAGTGTCAAGCGATCGGACGTCAAGTTGTAGTATTGCAATATTTTTTCTCTGCTGTAATATGAATTTACATAGTTATATAGTATTGAAATCAGGTCTCATGATCTCTTTCGTTTTACAAAAATGATGCATTTAAGGGTTAAATCGACAGATAAAGAGTGTCATTATTCCAAGGTAATGAACGGTGCGAGGCGCGTTCGAAAATCGATAACTCGATAGGTAAGGACGTAATATCAAGTTAACGGACGATCGTGTTATCGAAAGATCGTAAAGAGAGTAACAGAAGCAGATGTTGTCTTCTATTTGGCCAACACGGTAGCACGTTTTGCTTTCTAGGGGTCGGCTACGACTCCGGTTGGTTGCATTAAACGTGGGTACACGAGTTGGCAAGTAGCTATCTGCATATTTACACGCGTTTCCCCGTGTACCGATAAAATCAGCCGCGCGAGCAACCTGCTCCGTAGGCGGCCTGCTTGCGGTGTCATAATCGTATTCCTCGAAATACCTCCAAGCATTTTGGAACCTCGTTACCAAGGCGGAAAGATAAATACACCCGGGAATCGAATCGAAGCCTGGGAAATCCAACCACCTCTTCGAAATCGAGCCACGATTAAGGCTCGTGCTTGTCTCTCCTTTCATGCATTTATTCTCTCCTGTTTTTTTTTTCTTTTTCGAAATTTACAATTTGAAATTTTTGTATTCCTAATCTTGTACCTAAAACTATCTCGATCCGAGTTTCAACTCTTGCTCGTTAGACTTTTTAAAATGTCACCATCATCGAAGGCGCGATGGTAAATTACACGACGTTACCGTGTATATTCGAGCAACGTTATCAGCGTTTAAGCACGGACATAATTGTGGAAATTCTAATTAACAAGGACTTGGTTATCGCGAAAATTTCGTCATAATTCCAGTGTCGGATAGGATATCGGAAACGAGGGTGCAGTCTTCAGGGACCCACTATCGTCCACGTTTACGTACGCGCACTTAACGCTTGCAATTTTTAATTACACTCCCAATTCACCGAACAGAAGTTTTACGATAATTTGCAGCTATAATTCGTTCTACCCTCGCTTAGGAATTCCTTGCTCTTTTTGTCTTTTTAAACGAAGCTCGCACTTCGAGACCGGAACGCCATCGCGCGGAAGTAATTAAACGTTCCTGCAGGACTACAGAACCGCAACGACTCGTGGAATATTCATAAATCGCGTGTAATTTTTTAACGAATCCGCCAACACTCCTGCGCGGACTACATTTTACAGGATGCGTGACTGCTTGAAATATGTACGAAGAAATGACAACACCGGTCTCTGTATAACGTAAAACAGTGACATTATTTTCTGATAGACGCCAAGTGGGCGGACAGGATATTGACAAGTTTAAGAAGTTATATTTCTGCAAATATTTTTGGATTATTTAATCAAGTGGCACTATTGTTTTTTATACGCGTTTATTGTAACGAGTTAGAAAGGGAAGACAATGATGCCGTGTTATTCAAAGGCGAATCGTGGAAGGATGTAAAGGGGTGTACCGTATCGAGGTTAAAGAACGAAACTGCTGGCGGGTCGGAGAAATCGCTCAGGATCGGAGCGATGGCTCCGACTCGAGATAAAGAAACGAGGTACCGGCTTGTAAAGCTCGTAACCCAGATGCGTCTCGTGTGTTTTATTGCCCTTTTACGCAGCTCGACCAAGGGGTAGATGGCGAGATCGTTTCGTTTCTTGCCGAGCGTCGTTTCGGACCCTCGAAATCCGAGTAGACCTTCTCGCGAAAGAGGCTCGCATAAATTCCTGTCGTTCCGCAATTTTTTCTCGGGAGGGAGCCAGCAGTTTGCTTAAATTTCGTTTAATTGAGCCTGGATGCCTGACGTTCCTTGCCAGATGCCCGATTCTGAACAGCGATAACGCAGACCTTATCGACTCGAGATGATCGATCATCCAACTTACAGTTTCGTAAGAGAAAATGTAAGAAACCGATTATGGAGCGAGGCATAAGCGATTTTTTTACACGAGATTTCTCTGCGGTCGTGTCTCTGCCGTTGCTCTCGATCGCACGAAATCGCTACATCGATAAAAAGCGACTATGGTAACCAATAAAAAGACGAATAATAAACAGATCGCGAATTAAATCCTGTCTTTTCTTCTTATACCGCGAATTCTAATAAATTAACAGAGGCTGCGAAATTCTATCGAAACGAATTCGAGGGAACGATAACGAGATCAATCGCGTAATCGATTCGACACGAAAGCGATAAGGCTTTTATCCCCTCCCGATCGATGGTTGATCAAAGATACGGAGGGTATCTCGGGTAAGAGATCTATCGCTCGCGTCCGAACGAAAAGCGACAAGTAGAATGGTATCTAATAATAGTTTTCGGGGATGGCGATAGGGGAGCGGTTGAAAGGCGACGACCCGCGATAATTTGTATTATTTTTGAACGCTGGGTGCCTACAGCTCCAGCCACGCGGTCTACCTGTTCACCAATGCGGAAGGTGTGCAGAGGTTTCAAGGTCAGCAGCACCTGTCCATTCGGCCGCATACCGACTGGTTAGCAACCTGCCCAGGCACTTTCTCCGTTTCCCCGGCTGATGTTACGCCGCGCCGGCCTGCACCGACACGCCGAGAGCTTGCCTCTCGTTATACATTCTTTAAACGGCCAAACGGCTGCCCTTCGCTCTTCAAAGCCCCTAACCCTTTCGAGAGGGCTTCTTTTTTCGCGCGAGCCCTTGCCGCCTCGTAACGCGCCGCATCAAAATACACACAAGCGAGAACAACCCCTCTCGACCGATTTAATAAGCCTGTACAATCGCGCGTTGCTTTTTCCGGACCATCGACCATTCCACGCTGGTTAATACCGTTCGATTATACGTCCTTTCGTTCTCTCGGTGAAAAGGAACGCGGACGAACGTACGCGAAAAAGAAGCAATTATCGTAAAACGCCGAAGGGCTTATTCCGCTTCAAGAAATCTGCATCTCCGCGATGGTTTTTCTAGATAGCGAAATAAAGCTGTCTCCGGCGCTGCAACCCCGAGTGTTTAACTCACGCATCACCGTGAATCCCGCTCTCGTCAGCCGAGGGATTTTCTCGATGGGGACGGACGAAAACCGAGAAAAACATGCCTTTCGACTTTACCGTTTATCCCTGCAGGGAAATCCGCGGCTTTCCATCGTCGAGGGAGCGGAAACGGTCGAAGGGATCTCTCCGGCCTGTTTCAGAAGCTTTTTCCGAGCCCTTTCTGACCTCGCGTCTCCGCGCGACGAACAACGCCGGTATAAGCGGCTTTTTGCGGCCAAGTACACGAAGACGCATCAGTGTTTTTCTTGCGAGATACTTACCGCGGCTAAAAAACGACAGTCTATCAACGGCATTAGGGCGAAAGCAGAGGATGGTCGAATCGTAGGAAAAGCACGCGAGATCGAGGACGAGAGAAATTGGAGTGGCTGTTGGTCCTAATTGAGCTCACGACCTGGTCTCTCGAGCGCGCTCGAAAAGGACCAACAGAACGGGAGAGACTGGCGTTAAAGTGGCCCTTGAAATTTTCGCCGGCAGATAAGCGGCTAATTGTGCCGCGTTCCCGATGGAGCTTGGATTAATTGGAGTGCGCGATCGCTGGAATAGTGTCCGTAAAATTCGACCGACCGATTCCAACGACACCCCCTTTTTGCGCTACAAATACACTTTGCATCTGATTCTTCTGCCGTCCTATTTTTCACCATTGTTTCGCTGCATAGCTGCTATCGTGCGTCACCGCTGACCCAGATATGCAATCGAATACAATAAGGTTCATCGGTAAATAAATTTCCTTCCTCCGATTTATACTCGACAAAGGAAACGAAAAGCTTACGATTCATAATCCACGTTTTTTATCGAAATACGTAGAAGAAGTCGGGTTTTGATTTCGTTGACTGTGCAGTGAAAGAAAGAAAGCGATCGTTCTTTTAATTTCTGTACAAAATCTCTGATATCTCGTTTCATTTTTGTACCGAGGTTTTTGCCCAAAAACCCAGAGATCGAGCAACCTTCGTGATTTTCACGGTTGAGAATAATCGACTGGGACGGTCCGTTCTACCAACATTGAATTAGAAAGCGTGTCGCGCTCGGAGACATTGTCGCTCTTCTTGACGGATTAAGATGGAACCGCGTTGGACACATAAAAATGGATCGAAGGGGAAAAGCGTGAAAGCAGATCAGGGAGCATCGAAATAAGGGTGCAGGACCTGCGATCTGTCCTTATCGAGGCTAAGTAACGAGCCTTATCGTTCTACCGGTGACGAAACTGTCGCGACCGATCGATATTCGCATAGAGGGGCTCGTCGAACCAACGGAATGACCATAACCATATTTCAAACTAATAATCCGTGAATTTTAAATCGATGAAACAGCATTTTTAAGATTGTCTTTATCGTGTAATTATTTCTAACAAATAAGAAAAAGTTTTTGCAACTCGTAGAATAGTTAACCGTAAAAATGGGAAGAAATTTGAGTTATTCCGTGAGCGTGACGCTATCGAAATTGTTTCTCTCGGCAATCCATAAGTTTTATCCTTGGCGGGAGAAAGGATGAAAAGAAAAAATGAAAAGTAGGATGAAAGTTTGTCGGAGAATGATCGGGGTTGCGCACCCCTGTTCAGAAAACGTTCACGGACGAACACACCACCTTCCTCGTGTTCCGTTAAAAATGAGACTATTCGCGAGCACTTTGGCGCGAAACGTTGGAGCGCTTTGTCGGAAAATCGTGAAAATATTTCAGAGGCTTTCCCGAGGAGAGGTCTTGATGCCATCAATATAATAAAAGCGTGCCTCTACCAGCGACTCTCCAGCCCCTAAGCAAAGGCTCATCCAGTCCGATAACTTCTCTTGGAAGCAGAAAATAGATACGGATAGAGTAGGGTGGCTTATACTCGCCGCTACGCTATTACATCCTATTTTTCCCTCTACTCTTTCTCTTGCAGTTTTTCTCTCTTCCCGCCATCGCTTCTGATCCGAGAATCATTAACGCCCCGGGGTTCCGCGAAAATATTAGGTCGGAAAGTTCTCACCGATAATGTCGCTGCTCTCCAAATACGAGTCACTTTGCGGAAATGGAATCCATCAATTTCTATCACGCTGTGACGAGGTCATTAGCAAACTACGTTTTTCGGTAAGTATTAATAAAGGTTAATACTCTCGATCGAAGAGCGGACGGTACTTAATGTACGAAAACAAAGGTGTAAGGGTTAATTCGAACATAACGGAACGCGTGAACGTATGCGATCATGCAACCCCTTCGAATCCAAAAAAATTCCAAGAAAAGAAAGCACTTCATTAACTACTCTAAAAATATTCCGTAAGGTCATTGACCCTCTCCCTTAAAAGAACCTCGTAATCTATAAATGTCTCGGGTCTGAAAGATCCACGTACTTCCAGTTAAGCGTTAAGCGTAAAGAAAGACGGGGGGTGCGCTTTCGGCAACGAGCACCGTAAGACAAAGCGAACTACGATTTCTCCGTGTTTGCTCGAACGAAGGATATTTGTTTCCGTTTCTCGAACTGCTTGATATTCGAATTCGAGCAACACGATTCGTTAGGTCGGTCGTGTCTACACGGAGTCCGTAACAGCGTCGAAAGCTCGTCTATGACGCGAACGAATGTTTGGCAGCAACGGGGAATCGTGTTTGCTCGACGTTCTCCAACTTGTACGAAGCCGTTCTCTCTCGTTAGTTAGCCATTTATTCGTTGCTTCGAAACTTGGAGCTCTTGTGTCGAACGTGGAAATCAATTCTGCGGCCAAGTAACGCGGTAACGGACACGATTAATCGACAACGTAAACGTTTTCCTTCAGTTTCCAATATTTAACATGCGGTATGGAACCGGCGGACGAGTTTTTCCAACTTTCAAGAGTCTCGACAGCGGGCTATCCGGCGATGAGCGAATTTTATCAACTATCCAGCTGGGATATTTCGCGAGCTTTTAACGGAGATAACTTTACCGTTTTAATAATCCCGGTACCTGTACGATAAAATTAACCGTTCTCTATTAAATTTCATACGCGACGTAATAATACGGGGTTGTTATGTACGAAATTTGAGAAATTTCGGGGATGTAAACTTTCCCTTTATTTACCTACGGTCGTTTGTTAATCATCTAATACATAGGTAATATCGACGGAATTTCAAATGCAATATCGAACTGCTTCAATAATATGTTCGTTATTACGCGCGTCGCGAACGAGAAAGGTAATCGCGTTCGGAGAATATTCGATCCACTACAAAAGCTGATAGAGATTAACTGCTAGAGGAAACTTTTTGGTTGAATTATGTATGAATACGCATAATGCAGATGCACGTTATTTAAGCATTATTTCACGAAGGCCAACACGATCCGTCAGCTTTACGCGCCTATGCAAATCCTCCGGCCGACTGGATTATGCATTCCATGCATAAATTATAAATACACCGTGGACAGGAAACCGAGACCGAGTCCAGCCACTGTGTCCGATTTGTCAAACATCGTCCGGTAGTCGTTCCGACGTTGCTCGAATTCGCGGAGGCAAAGAGATTACTTTGTTTCGTTCCGCAATTTACTAATTTTCGAATTTCCAATTTATAGCCAGAGGAGAGGTTTTCAATTAGCAACGGCAGTTCGCATCGCAAATTTACACGAGCGTACAAACGTTTTTAATTAACGCCGCCTTCTCGATGGAATCGAAACAATAATTTTCCCGCACGTTACAGTATTTTTCACCTGCACGTTCGCGAGACGCGTTGGTCTTTTTCTTAGCGGCAGCTGTGTCTGATTCGAACGTTTTCAGCTTCGCTCATGAAACATTCATGCTCGATGGCCGCGGAAAAGCTCGACGAAATTATAAACGATCCTTTCTCTCGACCGGCCGTGCTTTATTTCGCGAGCTCTCCTACCTCTCTTCGTGGCTATTTTCATTTTAATTGGCGTTTGTTTGGCCAGAGTGGGCCTCTTCTGTTTCATTGCTTCGATACGCGGTGAATTCATCGTCTCGTGTTTCGGAGGAGGGAAAAATCGCCCGTGGGGAATAATTAACGCTGGAAAAGCCTTTCGTCCAAATAATTTCCCCTGTAATGTTTTCTTTTTAAACCACCGACGCACGATACCGCCCACTACTTTCCAAACAATTCAAATCGATGCTGCAATAATATTATTATTTTTAAGTCGATCCACGCGAACGAACACTTACTACTTATCCGTGATTTTTGCATCGTGCAACGTACAGAAAAAGTTATGAACTCGAATCACGTTTCGTGCATATTTCTCCGGTTCCATTCGACGAGATTCTCGCCAAACGGACTCCGTAATGTTTTGATTTTCCTTTCGCTATCGATCGAAAAACCACGGACGATATCGAAGAAAGGAGGAAAGCGAGAAAGAAACGGATTGAATTTATCGCGGAAAAAGCGGTCGAGGTTTTATCGTGCCGAGCGCAAAAGCTGTCCTATCTTTCGAGAATCTATCGCGTTACAATCTCTTCTCTTTCCCCGTTCTACTTAAAAAGCAGAGAATGCAACGCGCGGAGACAGTCGATGGCGAGTAAAAAGCTAATACCCCAACGTGGAAATCAGCGCGGTCGTTTGACGTGGAAAATCGTCAAAGGGAAATGACACAACTTTCCCTTCGCGAGCTCTGCATTAAAGCTGCATTACCGCGGCTACGACTACGCGAGAATCGAGCTTTTCCCTTTATTTTTTCTCCCGTATCGGACAAAGTTACCAGAAAGAGAGAGTCGAGGCAGGAAAAAGCGCTTAAAAGGGAGAGAAAGGAAACCGCGACTGGTTTTTTTTTATGCTAAAGAGAAAAACGTGCACAGTTTTACCGCAATTGTTACGTAAAAATCATTCTCAATTCGCTGGCTAACTCGAACAGCTGTTCGCTGTGTGCTGTAATGTCGACGAGTCGAGAATATGTCCCGCGATATCGCGTGGTCGGACGTTAAGCTTCAACGTTGAATGTATGCTCTAAAATTTCGACGTTTAACGTTTTCTTAGGATGTTTTATGTCACGGACGGATGAAAGAGTTGGCGATAAAGGAAAGAACTCTCTTCCTGAATCAATAATTTGAAAAGGGTAGTTCCTCGTTCCTGCTTATTTGTCCACATCCAATGGACCCATAGAAACGTAGAGAAAGAGAGAGAGGGAGGCAACTTGTCGAAGGTCTGCTTGCTCCCCTTACCACGGCATCGTTTTCAGCGACATTCGAAGAGCGATGTTCTTTTCGGTCGCGAGAGGGTGGAGTTATAGCGGGTCGCGTGAAAAAAACGCGGCAGAAGTGTCCTCGATAGTCGATGAGCAAGGGGATTGCTATTTTCTGCTGAATTGACCATTAACGCGTTATTAGAAAGCCTAAAGGGGAGAGTACAACCGCGTACATTTACGGGTTGCTTCAAAACTCTTGCAACCTACAATTTTCGTATAAACCACCTTGTTTTTTATCATTCCTACGAAATAAAACGGTATCATACTATCATAAGAATTCGAGATATAGAATGGAATGTACGAAATGAAATAACAAAAAGTTATGTATCGAGAGAAGCATAAACTTTTCACTGAAACGTTTCGCAATTTGCAGCTCTGTTTCTGAGATACTTGTAACGATCGAAAGGGATAGACAGATGCAGATTTTGAAAAGGAAAGTAAAGGGGTGGAAAGAGTGGTTGGTTTCAGCAGAAAGAATTTACAACGCTCTCCGTGTAGAAGCTGTTTGAAGCATCCTGTAGGTGGTCGGAGGAATAGGCTTTCGACTTTAGACCGACGGTAAAGCGCTTATGGCGAGAGGGCAGCTCTTTAGAGAGGGCACGCGTGTGCGGGATGCTCGCTAAGTGGTCCATTCAGCGATGCCTGACGGAATACATTACAGGAAGTAGCAGTTAAAAAACCTTTTCCCCTCCTCGTATTCGTACGTCTTTGGGCCTGCTTCGTAGAACGTAATGTGATTCTTGCTTTAACCCGTTAAATGACCATGATAAATCGAGTGAATGGCACGTGGATCATAATAACGCGTTTGTCCAAACATTTTTACTCTTTAATCGCATCGTTACAGAAATTAATCGATGGTTAATACTATACCGGTCAGGTTTAACGCTTCATTCGCAACGATGAGAATGATCATCGTTAACTAACATATCGATTAACCGCGGAGAAGTTTAATAATTTACTCCCTTTGCGGGTAAACACCGCTTCAGGGCTATCGTTTCGCTTGGATAACAGTTTACTTCTTGAAGACGCGAACGAGTAGAAAAAGGGTTAATTATAGACGGTGAGCATGTAAGATTTACTGCCTATCGGGTTTAAAATTAGAGGGAAGAGTTACCTTGCGAAGCATCTCCTCGAGCGACTCCATGTCCAAGGCGGAGTTGTTGTTCTCCGTTTGCACGGGTTGAACCATTTGTCACAGTTTCTCTTCACAGCTTCTCTCGATCGCACTTGTTCACTCGCCTATCGCTCTTTCCTTCGAAAGAAATCGACTCTTGGCCATCCTGTGTCGACGCGAACGGAAGCGAAATCGAATCCGCGCCACGTGTTCGTTTTACCGAAACACGATCCCAACGATTAATCAAAAATCGGTTCAACACTTTATCACTTAAACACTTTATCGATCAAACGCTCGGTAACCTCTTTACGCGTTACGATCGTTTCTTGCAGTTTTTACTTATCGTCGAGCTATCGATCTGCGGGTGGTAGCGATTAAACTAAATTTCTCCTTGATTCGTATACAATAATTTTATCGTATACGAACAAGTCGAAGCGTTAGAAATTAGCGACGGACGACCCCCGTCGTCGACGAACGTAAAGTACGCGGTAGTCGGTTCGTAAATAAACGAAAGATCGACGAGCGTATTTACGTGTTTGCGGAGCACCCTGTCGAGTTGGCGTTTCGGTAATTAAATGAGCCACGGCCGAAGAAGAGACTGCGCTTTGACCCGAACTACGATCTATCGTGGCTCGCTCGTCAATTAACCAGCGGTTCGTTCAAACATCGAGCATCGAGAAGGGTCGAGAGATCGTCGAGACGATTTTTAACGAAAATTAAAAACCTGCTACAACGGGCCAAACGGGCGTGTTTATTAAAGCGACGCGTGTACTAGGCGGAAAAATTGAATCGAGCTGGCTGCTTACGTCTCGCGGGAAATTAAACGGGAAAAGTATGTTCGTGCATCCCGTGACGATTCGAATGTCGAAAATCGAAGTCTCGTCACCTATAAACCCTTTCGTTCATAGGGCGCATCCAAATATCTACGCGGTGAAAATTACTAATTTCCTTCCTTAGGAATCGAATAATTGAAAATTTCGAGTTCCTAATAGGTTCATCGAGTCCGCATTTTGAGGGGAGTAACCGTAGCTATGCCGGTATTTATCTTGAAAGACTTCGTAGAGAATCACTCTATAAAAGCTAATAAACCGAGAGAGTAGCATGCAGGGGAGGCATGGAAATCAGTGAAGTAACCGAGCAGGGAACGGTAAGAAAAATAAGTGACGCGTTTTTCCCGGGCTAGGCTCAATTAGTCCGAAACAAGCGTGTCCCCAGAGCGTACAAACGAAGAAGAAGATGGGACGTTGCCTTTTCTCTCTCGATTATCCGTGACCGTGCATCTCGTTCCGTCTTCGTCGGACCGGTAGAGAGCCTTCTACCTCCTGGAAATCGGTCGTTCGTGTTCCAAACGGGGCTTAAAAATATCCACCGAGTGAAAACAGTCGATCCAAGCTCGGAGAACACCCTCGACGCCGTGTTTCTCGTCGTCGCTCACCCTCTGACTCGCTCGATTTCTCTCTTATCGTTTTGTTGCTTTGCACGTCGCTTTCCACGTGTCTTCCCTTTCGTTGCTGCTCCCTCCGGACCCTGCCTCTGTCTCTCTCTAACGTTCGCGGACGACGAAAAGTTCGAAAGCACCGGCAAAAAGACGAACACTCGGTCGACTCACCAGTCGTAATTTATATGTCGGTTAAAATAGGAGACGGCCCCGAACCGGGAAGATATATCCTGTTAAACTCGCCATCTTCTCTACTTTTTACCTTCTTATCGATCATCCCCTTGTTCTTCGAGCATACAACCCACCCGAATTTTTCTCGAACCTTATGGAATCACAGGGAAATTCTGAGGGAGTTGTGAAAAATGTGAACAGTGGGCAAGGTGAGCCTAAAGAGTAGCGAACCTAATTCTAAAGGCTTAAGCCAAAACCGGCGAGAAGAGGAGACAATGATCACGGCTCGAAAGGTCACCGAATCAGGTTTCCCGTTCGTTCGATCGCAAACAATCGACGAATCGCGATTCCCCGTCTCGATGCTCGGTTCGTCGACGTATAATAAGCGGATACACGGTGAAAGGTACACGTTGTCAAAAGGTGATCACGCTAAACTGACGTTCCTTTTTGTTCGTTTAACGCGTTCGACTAGGGAAGTGGTTGGTGCTTTTCCTGCCCTCCTGCTGCCCTCTGTTGCCCCTCCTGCCCGGATCGACCGATGTTCGCCGGCGCTCTCGACGCGTTTTATCTCGACTCTGTGATCAAAGCTTAATTGAAAAAGGGCCGGACTCATCCTCCGACCGGTACGCCGAATGGAAACTGATACCGGCCGAATACGATCGACAATGCAGCCTTTTACCTCTCTTTCAGCGACGATATTCGCGAGCCTCCCCGGTTAAATCGAGGGATTAAAAGCCGTGTGGACAGACCGAGAGAAAGGAAATGGCGAACACGGTGCTGCGCAACCAAGCGAATCTACGTTCCGAGGTAATTTTCAAGAGCAACCGTCCGTGATGTCATCGTCGTCGATTAACAGTCATTTATCTTCGCGTTCTTTTTCTTCTACGTGGGACGCGGACTTCTTCTTTTTTGTATCGGGGTAATCGAGCCTTACAGGCAAATTGAATCGACTCGCAACGATGGTTTCGTAATGCGTTCTCGATCGAGTAGCTAACGTTCGCCGTAGGCTCGCCTTTGCTCTTCTACTTTTCGCGTGTCTCGAAAAAGGGCCTATTTTCGCTCTTTGTAGCTCCGTTCATCCTCTAGAATTTCGTCGAAGAAAAATGATCGTGTTTCTTCCTTTTGCCAGCGAATCGGATTCCACTCGTTACGATACGCTCTGTGTACGTTTGCTTCGTCGCAGAAAAGGAATAATGGGACAGTGTCGAGTGGCGACACGTTTAAAATTCGTGAAAGCCGGTAGAAAAGCGATTGAAACGCGCGAACGAGTTTGTTCGGCAGCAGTCGAATCGAGCCACTCCGCTAATTGGCTACGAAGTCGAGAGTGTCGGGACCGATTAATTACCGACACGAAAGAAGCCCTTGATTTTTTCCGCGCCGTTTACCTGCTAATTAGTATCGCCGATTACGAACGGCGCTAATTGTGTCGATGGTGCCGAAGCACCGCTCCAAACGGATTCATTCGAGACTCGTGTCGCAATCACGGGGACTTCTTCGAACTTCTTTCCAAATCGACTTCCTTCCAGAGAGGAGAAATACTCGCGGCAAAAACTTACCACCCAAATATAAACGATCCGAAACGAATCAAATCCGTCACTTGAAACTGTATTATAAACTATAATTTAAAAAATCGAAAAAATAAGATTGCGATGTACAGATATCGCTGAACATAAAAATGAACTACAACGATTGTTAAGCGGAGTCATAAACGTGCGTTGAAAGCGATAACCGCGCAGCGTAAGCGAGTAATTTATCGAGTGGTAGGTAATGCACGGTACATTCGACGAACAAACGAATGAATTAGCACGGAAAAGTGCTTTGGTATCGACGAGGGTGGCGGACATCGATTCTCTCGTTATTACACCGGTCGCGTGTTCAACCTCGCGCCTCGAACGCAACGAACGCGGAATCCCTCTGTCATTATCGTAACTTCATTAACCGAGCGTTAACGCGATGACTGCCACGGTAAAGATAGTCATACCTACTACGGCATACGATAATACCAAGCGCTGTATTCGTTAAGGATTCGTTTTTTAATTTAACGACACGCTTTACAGTTTCCGTACTTCGTATAATTCGTACGCGATCACCCCTTGATTCGTTAACGCGTTCACTGCCACGGTGAAAAGCGATATCCGTGGTTGGACACGTTATTTACTCTTCGCTTATTATTTCAGTTATGTCTATTACGGTAATTTGTTGCCGTGTAACAAATTATTTCTTTCGCTTTCGCTTTCGTAAATACAATAATTAATCGAAAGATATTCGTGACGCTGTAGCAAGTGTTAAAAGAATTCGAATTAAACAATTGCAATAACAAAAGAATCTCGAACGCGGGACATTAACTTTCTTATCTTACTTTATTAAAGAACTAGCTACGATATCGTTCGTTACTTGAACGTTTATGTTCTTTATGCATACATAGTCATTTGTATTACGTTACGTAGTTAAGAAGAATCCAAATTGTGCAATTCCGAGGAAACAATTATGATCCTTTGAATAGAAAATACTCGGATACACTATACCCAACTATACCACTCGCTGGTTCACTGTCACAACCCTTACCGTTACTCCGAACACCCTTACTTCTAACCTTTCGAACCGCTCGAAATAACCTTGTACCGAAACGTGAAATATTAATAGCACAAATTGTTCATTATATAAGTTTGCAGAAAGCGGAAAAAGTGTACGGCACGAGCGAGTAACACGAATCACTGATCACTCGACACGTAGGACGTTCGAGACGCGTCGAAGGAAGGACCGGAAGCGTTGCCCATGGCGGAAGTGGCGAGCGTTCCACGAAGACAGGTACGCAGAGAGAAGAGAATCGTATAATAGGTAGAAAGAGGAGGCGTAATCGCGTGTCTGGCGAAACAATGATCGATCGAGCGACAACGAGAGCGCGTGTTGCTCCGGTCGCGGTTCACGGGCCACTGAGAGGGAACTTGTGTTCTAGCATCGGACTTGTGTCGAGCTCTAGAGAGGACAGAAAGAGAGACCGAGAGAGGGGGTTAGAGTGTGTCCGTACGTCACATGCGCGTTGTAACCCCAAACAAAAATGTCCGGTTGTCTCCGTCGGTTGAACGGGGACGGGAATTAAGCGCGCTCCCTCTCGTTGGCTGCACCGTTCCGAACACAACAATAACAACGGCACGAGGCGACGCACCGCTGCTGGGATGCGGCGCATCACTGCAGAATACGGAATCGGGAGGGCTGCCAAACTGCACCTCCTGTCCGACGCTCTTCTCGCGAACCTACCCACGCTCGCCTGCTAATCACCCTTTTCGCCCGGCTGCGGTAACCGTTGCTCGATGCCTGCTCTTGCTTTCTATTTTTCTACTTCCTTCTCTAATGTAATTGCCGGGTTAGCTGATTTACGGAGCTTGCTGCCGAGATCCGGACACTCCAAGGATTCACAATGCGATACGCTCCGTCAATCGCTGCTTTTTCGCTTCGCGCTTGCTCTCGCTTCTTACTTTTCTAATTGATTAACAAGCCGAGTGCAACGAATACGCGTGTACCGTTGTACAAACAGATACTCGAAAAGAAAACGAAATGAACTTTTTAAGTCTCTAAATAGATATACGATATACGCTAACAGAATGAAAGTTTGAGTACACTTCTTCTTAATAATTTGTATAGTAGTATGTCTGACCACAAACGACAGTTTTCACTGCGATGTTAAAGTTTCATTGTTACAACAAGTACTGCTTTGGTCGAAACGATTATACAGTGCTAAGATAGCGCAGCGGTAACGTACCAAATTTCTACCCGGTCGACTAGGGTTCAAATCTCTTCTCATTGATTAAGGTTTTAATTTTTTTAAATAAAACGTTTGAAAAAACTCGAGTATTTGTCTCTATAATGAGACACATTTGTAAACAACAGAATGAGTGCATTTTTCTTGTAAATACTGCAATTATGGGAATGAATTATAATCTTTCAATCACAAAGTACTAACTAATTAGTCACGTTCAATCTTACCTGAAGATGCGGATATAATCGTGTAACAAACAACGTGTTTTCCAATCCTCAATGTTCAAGAATATCCGTCAACGTCCAACTTACCTGAAACGAAAAAGAAAACTTTTATTTAATATTTCGCCTCCGCGTTTTAGTAAAGCTTTAAACAATTCGTAGAAACAAAAAATGACACAAAAGGAAACGATGGCGTCGTTCCGTATCGAATTCCGTTTCAGAATCGAAAGCTTTTCTAACAAACGGCGGAACTTCCCCTTCGAGACAACTGGAGGGTTGGTTTTCGCGTGCGTCAAACAACGTTTCCTGGTGTGCCAGTTTACGTTATCGGCGTGACACGCGTTACCGCAAGAAACCGATAGCAAAGCTCGGAGTTGTCGCGCGTAAAAGCGAGAGCTTTTGATATTCCCGGCACAGGCTAGACAGCGTGGAAACGTGGTCGGAGTGCGAGCAACCAGCTGGAGATGTAAGGCCATCGAAAATGTCATCGCGAGTCTCGCTTTATGCTTGACAGACAACTGCGTCTTCTGACGGGACACGTATAACCCGCTTTACCCCGTCAATTCGACGCGATGCTCGTTCGTGACGTCGGATTCGGTCGGAATGCTACGATTTCCGACTCCGAGCTTCTTTCGTTTTCAATTTCACAGCCCCTTTTCGATCCGACAACTTTGGACATTCATTTTCTTCCTATTTATGTATTTTCTTAATGGATTTGTCGCGACGTTCTGTTAGCAAGGTACAAAGCACAATGAAATATGGCAATTAAATTAAGCTAGTTAAGTAGTACAGGTGCATTTAAGTTGAACAAAGTATTAAATGAAGCTTTACGCAGGTACGGAGTTAAGAACAGATTTAACGAGCTCTTAGCTAACTTTCCTTCTCTCGATTGCTTTCGTATTGCCGAAACGTTTCTTCGTAAAGACGCGAACAATTCGAAATCGATCACTGTTAATCCTCGGAAGAGACTGTTTCTCCAAGAGGATGCGGTCCGTCTACCGTTCGAGCTGAAACGGAAACTTCCAAAGGCTCTTATAACACGCTTTGTCTCGTAAATATTCCAGCGAATAAATGTATTCTTATATTTCTACTGTTTCGCGTCTCGAAAGAGTGCGATTTCCGAATGGTCGAGTTCCCAATTACGGAGGCACGAAAACTTCAAATTCTCGCGTACGTTGAAACCTAAAAGATCCAAGTACCGAGTTCCTTTCAGCGTTATAAGATGCTCGTTAGAGTCCGTTGCGCGAACGGAAGAAATTCTTTGGTTCTCGGTGTCGTTTACGCCATGCTTCTGACCCAGTTGCAAACTTGCTAACGATAATTACGAACGCCTGTGACGGCGCAATTGAAAAAAATGAAAAGGAAAAAACGCTTGTAGTTAAAGAGCGCGGGTGAGAGCTGCCGGCCCTCAAAATTCATCGCACGAGAATGTCGGAACCAATGGGAATTTTAGCGAAATTCCCGGCATAGCCACCGGTCACTAGGGACCTCTCTAATGAAACCGCGCCGGTTAATTAACCTATCAGATCGATTAATCATCTTTAGAGTGGCCCCGAGCACGCTTTCAACGAGCACGTGAACCAAATGTTGTCTGTCATTAATGTACATCCGAATTCTACGAGGTTAGTGGCTTCTATTAAATTCTTCTGCCGTACAGATTCGATTAACGCACTTTCGACTATAATCGGATTCTTCCTATAACGAGTTTGCTCCAAATAAAATTTAAATTTCGTATCCAATTAACTCGAAGAAGATGCAATTAACTAATAGTTTGACGCGCGAGAAGCGACGGAAAGAAAAGAGAAAAATATGCTCGAATGAAATATAGTCGCGAGAAGCATCGCGTGGACGCAAGTGGCTCTATTATGCACGGGACTTAATTTTCCTGGCGCGTAATGGACACTTCCGGTCCAGTTGCTGGTGCGTGGATAGGTCTGCCAAGACGCCTCCTCCTCGCAGAAATATTAATATTGTCGACGGTCAGTTTGGGCGCGTTGGTCTCGCGCGAATAAAAAAACTACTCGTGTCCGAGTTAGGTTAATTTGGAAATAAGGGAGAATTTACGACGTCTACGGATCTCGTTAAACCTTTCCGCGATTAAAGAGATTCGCACGTATTTCATTCGCTGAAGTGGCTGACCGAGGTCCACGGATGGAGAGGGAATTAAATCGGTTATCCTGTTAACTGTTTAGTCGATTCAACTCGCGTCTCTAATTCTGACTGTTAGTCAACTAGATAATGAGTCCTCGAGAACCTCGTAGGACGCGTACGCACATTCCGCTTCGATCGTAACAGTCTCTATCTTCTCTTAAATATCAAATCTCGCAATTACTTTGCAATTCCCTTAACACGTTAACCAGTCAACTCGTGTTTTCACTTACACTAGTTGGTTCAATTTTTTTTAATTCAAAGTAATATTAAAGTAACGTTAGGGAAATTGTTCAGACTGTAACAACGTTGATCCCCTCTTGATAGACTTTTTGAAGCTGTCGATGCTAATATGGTCAGAGAGTGAAAATTTATTTAAGGTAGGAAAACTTTTGTTGGCTTAACAGAAGGTAGACGCAGAAAGTAGTAGGATCCAAAGTTATCGACTGATCGACACAATGGCACGCAAATAGAGGACTAAATCGTTTTCACCGTGAAGCAGAGGGGCGAAGAACCCCAATGCTAGCCTTTAAACTCGGTCTAAGTGGATTTTCGGTCAGAATCAGCGATAAACTTGCCGAGATTTCTACTCCCGGCTACGCGAAAACGTTCTTGTGCACGCAAACAAGATCAATATTTAATTTTACAAACTTTTTGTCGCTGCCCGACGGCAGAGTTACGGAAGAGAGGTACCGCGAACAGGAAGAAAGGGAGAACGTCGAATGCAGGGTCCTCCCCGTCCGACTTCCTTTCGGTTCTTTCAAATTCAATATAAGGCTTACCGAAAACTGACTCCCGACAATCTTCGCGAATCTAAACCTATCTGTCGCCTTATTCGATGGAATTTTTCAAAAGTTTCATGTTTACCCTCCTTCAAAACTTACCACGCATAATAAACGAAACTTCATTTTATTTATTTATGTTAAATAAAAATATTTTATCGAATAATGTATCTCGTACCGTTTGATCGCGTGGGCAATTTGTTTTTTATCGAAAAAATATTATATTAAAAAAGTAACCTGTATTACATTAGTCCATGGTTTGTGCGCTCGATGGAAATCGATGAAAACAACAAAGTAACTTTGTTGAACTACGTGATTACCATTTCGACGATATCGTTGAATGTTTAAAGCGTAGCGAACAAGGCAACACGATTTCGATTGCTCGCGGTATAATTATCGAAACGTAAATACTGTGTAATGCATATCCATTGAGTTCGATAATTTGTAAATACAGGACCAATAGCCGGAGGGTCACTTGCAGTTGCTTTAATTCAATTCTCGCTTAGCCAAGCTTCCGTTAACAGAATTCTGTAAACGGTTCGTTATTAACCAGCTGGCGTTAAAAGTATTATACTATTCGTACTGTAAACTCTACATAATTGGTCTATCAAAACTGGAGGACGTATTTCATTATTTCGAACAAACGATGAATTACACTTTGAAATATTTTTCATTTTTCAAAATGTAAAGATATCACGATTCCAGCTAGTGCTCGAACGGGACACGTATGTAGCGAAACGAATAAATTAAAATCATTATCAGATTTGGTCATACAAGGTATACATACGCGTGTTAGCAAATTCTAAGAACGCTTTTGCTCGGAACAGTGCACAGAGTAGCCATAAATTATCCAGAGAAGAAGAAGAAGAAGAAGGATATACGGCGGTGTCGGTAAAAGCGTCGGATAGGGGGAGCGAAGCAACCCCTAGAGCCAAAAGCGAACGAAACGATACGCGTCCGGCACGCGTGATGAAATTTAATAACACTCGCTGGTGTCCGTCTTACAAACGAGCTCGATTAATACTCCAGATAGGCCTAATCATCGCGCTGATCGTTACGAGCGAGACGAAAGCGTTTCTCCTAAGCGGTTCGGTTAACCCCGCATCCTCTGCGAACGCAAATCCGACGAGCTTGGGGGAAGGACCGTGGGCTAGATAAGCGGGACAGATAACGTCGAACGCAACGGGCGATTTTTTTCTTCTCTAGGGTCACAGATAAGCCGGATATCCCACCCTCCAGTTCGGATTTCCACCCCGTCACGAGGGGTTCCCGGAAAGATTTCAGCGTAGCCACGCCATGTAACGCGTGTTCGTATTTTCTAACCACCAATTAAAACTTGACCGGTTATTAATCCTGAAACGGTAAGAATCTGACCCGAGTTGTAATTTATTCCGTGCTGACCACCAAAGAAATACCGTGTTTATTAATCTGGAAGATGGGAGAATATCGTTTAGCGCGTTAGAAGTAGAGCAGGTTCGAAAAGGATCGACCGGCCACCGTTAACGGCCAGAGAGAGAGAAGGATAGCAGAAAGGAAACAGCAGATTGGGATGAAGTTGTTGACGAGGAAATCGAGGGATTCGCTTGTTCTAATTACCCGGGAGTGTTTAGAATTTAGGTACGACTAGTCTGAGTAGCTCGTTACCCAGAATCCTCGAGCGCGTCCTTTAGCTCGTTGTAATCTCTGCGAGAGGTCTGAGGACAGGAATAACGAGGAACTTACCAAGTAGGACGGCGAAATCGATAGAATTAATGACTACGCGCCTATATAGCGGGTAATATTATCCCTCGTATAGTCGAGTTGCGGCATCGCGCCGTTTCCACGGGCTTGTTATCCCTGCTCGATCGATTCTCCTTCGCGATTCCTCGAGAGTCTCGCTTTTTCACCTTTTCATCGCGAAAAATCCACGCTCGACTCTGGATACCCAAATCGCTACGAAAAGCCGTCTCGACGGATCTATTAATCTCCGACTGTTGCGACGCGCTTCTTACGATCAGAGATTGCAAAGATTCTTCTGGATATATTGTCGAGAACACAGAAATTTTCGTTCGACGTTCTTTGGTTTTTGCACGAAACGTTTATTCGGCAACGTACATTTGACATCAAAGTCTGAAATCTGCTGTGGCACAAACACGAGCTTCGTCGCGTTAAACATCCTCCCAGCATACGGAAAATCCCGAAGTACAAAGTCATGAACTATCCCAGGAGATGTCGAGGTGTGCGCAGACAGCATTTAAATCGACAGTTGGTACGAGCTAATTTAATATTAAAAGGGTACGTGGCAGACAACTCGGTACGCCGTTCATTGGCCAAATTTCTCACGACACTTGCACCCCGTGTGTTTCTCGTATCGGGCTGGCTGCTCGAGGGAGCACGAAGGAGCTTCTCTAATAAAAACTGCATCGTACCGTGTCGCGTTACAGTATTTACCGGGCGAATCTGGAGGATGGTAGCCGTGTATCGCGTGTAAACGACGCCGTAGCACAGCTTCGAAATCCGCGGTTACGCCGGCCATACGGGAACAGCATCGGAAACTCTGTTCCCTTTCCCCCTGGCTCCGCAGGGAATTCTCGGCGTCTGCTTAGCGCCAGACCATCCCGGAGAATCCCGGTTCCCAATGACACGCCATTCGTGTCAGTACTAATCCGGACTAAGGAGGTTGAATGTAGGATCGTGGCCATTAATTCAAGCTACCCCTCGGTGGCGAGCACCGCGGCAACCGCAAACAATTCTAACGCCTCATCCCCCTTTGCCTCTTTGCCGATATCGACGACTGCTTCGACGATCATCGAACGTAGTCGAGAACCAACCTTCGAGTTAACCGAGTCGCTGCTGTTGTGTCGCAGGATCAACTGTGTCTTATCGAAAATTTCGCTAAATAGTTGTTTAGCACAAAATTACTATAGTCAGCGATCCAGATTCCACCTTTCTTCTAAACCTTGCTTATTAATTTTAAATCGCGATATATCTTAGAGTAAGATAATACACGGAATAAAAACTACCCTCCGATGTCGCTTATAGAGTCGTTACGGTTCACCGGATGAAACCGGACCCCCAGGAAAATCGAACGATAATACTTAACAGACTGGTAGCGTACAGCCAGCAGGGTTATTATTGGAAAGGTGCTGGTAATTATCTTAGCAAAAGGCCGTCGCCGTGGCTCGGGGTTGCTCCCTCGATCTTCGAGCTATTTATGACAATGATTGATGGTTCCTTCGGTAATTCATCATCCCCTTCCCGCCGTGATCCCCTAGTCGTGGTCCCAGTTCGTTCTTCCGCGATTGGATGAGCGTTAGTCGAGCGTGATCGAACAGCGGATTCCGGAGCGGATTTTTCCGGCTGTCACGATCGTTTGATCGGTTATGCTCTCTTTAACCCACCAGATATTTCTCCCGTTCGAAATTAAGACGAATGAAATATCCGACGCACTCTTCGTTGGACATATTTCACGGTAAACGAGGCGGTTTCCGAGCTAACGATAGGATTCGTCGCGGTAAATTAGCCGCGTCGTGCGTTCATCATCCTTGACCTAAGACCACCGGTTTGTTCGATATCGATTCGCTGTATTTTTAGAAGAGGTTTGTAAAACGCCTTCCAGGCTGACTCGATTAGTTTAGGTAAATGCATTTACACGAAAACGTTGGCGAACCTTCCAGATTCTCTTTCCTTTCATAACGTGCTTTCGATAGCGCTATTCGATAAGAGCTCGATAATGTTTCCCCGCCGCACGGAATCCCACTCTATTCTATTAACCTTTTCGGATCTAATTTCCTCCACGCGAAACGAGCGGATTACCGATATAGTATTTCGAAGCGAACAGATTATCGCAGCGAACGTTTCTCGGCTATAGAAGCGTACTCGTATACAAATTTGAAACAAAGCAAACGTCGTTACGCTATAATGTGCACGTGGCTCGGCCGGATTAAACGGGTCTAGAGTCCTTGGTAAAATCGTGAGGATCGCGGGTGCTAAAATTTCCCGCGTAAACTTCTATTTCGCGGTGTTAGCTAAGTCTAAAGCGCAGAATATGCCATTTTCACGAGCGGTAATTTAAAGGATTAATAAAATTTTGTCCGTACATAGAAACTGCTATTGTCTAAATGTGGAATCCTCGAACGCTAGGAAAATCCCGATGTCACGGATTAGCCGTGGAGTCTGCTCTATTATAGCAGATTTCTCGCGCAAAAGGGGCGTTCAAAAATGGAGCTGAAATTCCGTGCACGCGCGGGTTTCAACGCACTCGGCTCACGGACAGTATTTCATCGAGGTATTTCCAGGTTTTCACGAGGCAGACTAGAAAACAGAGAGACAGGTATCTCTGCGCGAACGAGTAGAACTCGACGGCACGGAAGCGAAGCGGATGCAACGTGCGCTGACAATATAACTATAAAGCCGTCGTCGTAGTTGCGATCTTCGTTATTCTGGCGCTATTTTCGCCGTCGTTTCCGGCGGCGGTCGGTGAATCAGCGGCCAGACAAGTGGAAACCCATGCGTACGTACAAAAGGAAGCAGGCCAACGGGGGAAGTAAGCGTGCAGCGTGGGTGTGCTTTTATTATCGTGTCATCCCGTAAGTGCAGCCGGTCCTCGTCGTTTCGTATCTTGTCGTCGCGCTTGGCCCGCCTTCGTCCCTCCGCGCTTTTTTTTTCTTTATTATTCATTCCTTTTTAGGCTCTTTCATCGAACGACTTCGCTGCTACGGCACGATAAGAGCTGTTCGCGAATGAAAATCGTATATCTCTTTGTTCAATTTTCATAGGAACCGTGTACTTATCGGCGATCCGCGACTCGTGTCACGTCGGAAATCTTTACCTAAACTTTTACGTAAGGTTTTACACTATACTCTTGTGTCACCGTATCGCGATCAAACTTTCGACGATTCGAAATCGATAGTCGCTTTCGTCGGTCATTTCGTATTGAAGCCTCTAATTGCTCTCTCGGCAAATAATGATCCGAGCCAAGATCGAAATGGGAACTTTCGGTTTCGAGTTCTAGCCCCTTTCACCCTCTGAATTATCGATTAACCTTTTAAATCTGTGCGAAGCCTCCGGCCGCAAAGTTATCGAGATCGAGTGGAAAACGTTCGTGGAGCTCTCCTAACAAAAACGAACGTTTACGGTAGGGGATTTAAAAGGATAACAATCACGGGACACCCTGTACACAGAATATTGTTAAAAAGAAAACTCTCGATACCTTTAAGGATACAAAGCATGTAAAGAAATCGAAGATCAGCCAATCGTAGCCGTCACGAACGAAGCTTCTCGGTTACGAGCGACCTTTAGGCGAATTAGGTGAGAGAATCGCAAAGTGAAAATCCTCCCTCTACTTTTTCCCTCTCGGTTAGTGGATTCTCTCGATCGCGAATTTCTCGTAAGCGACTTTTCAGCGAGAGACGGCGAACAGAGGAGGAGTTACTCTTCAAATCGATGCCTGAAAAATTCAGCTACCTCGAGAAGATTAGCCTCTTCTCTAGTAGCGACGTGTCCTCTCGCCGTCTCTGTCGCTCTCCCGGGTCTGAACCGGCTAGCCAGCGTCGTTTTACGCGCGAGTATTTCACGGTGGAACGTGTAGGAGGGTAAATTGAAGCGGGACGGGTTTTGCAAATGGCTCTAAATGACGCTACCATTTCCGGTTGGACCGTGAGAGTACTTTCTCGATGCCAGTGGAACGCGTCGACCATTATTCGGACCCGATGCGGGAGTATTCTTCTTCCTCTTAATCCTGTCTTCGCGTTTTACGATAATCACAAATGGATCGTGAAAGCACGACGAATAAAAGTTTCGAGGCTTTCATTGCTTCGTTACGGTTAAAACCGTTCAAAGCTGTTCGATGCAGGCCTTTGCACGAAAAATCTCTGTCCTCGATTTTAAGCCAACGTAATTATACATAATTCTTAGCTAACACGTACGCGATTGTTTTGAGAATGTTGTCGAAACGCGTATCAGGTATCGAGTTGGAGCATATTTGGCGCGAAAAGGATCATCGACGCGATCGGCTTCCGGCGAGGCACCTCTAATTACGAGAGAACTAATAGAGGGTATTATCTAAATCTCGAATCGATCCTCGACGCGGATCCCCGTTCTCGTTGGGAAGTTCAAAGCGAGGGCTTATTAACTACCAGCGTCCGTTCCCGGCAGCTCTATTTATAAATTAAACTACCGGCCGTCTCTTCGAACGCGACTCTCCTTCGCCGTGCTCGTTTTCCTCTACTTTCCCTTTTTCTTCTCCTGCTTCCTCCCTTCCAAACACTTTCGTCGTTCACTTATCACCGAGAAAAAGAACTCTCGAAAGGGAACGACGGCATCGATAGCGTCGTTGTCTTCCGACAGTCGTATTTCACCGGTCGGTGATCGGGCTGTTCCCGAATACTTTTTGCTCTCGCGCGCGCCTAACATTATCTATTCTCGAGCATGCCCAATTAAACGTAAAGCCCGCGCACGGGAATCGAGGAGCACACCGCGCGACGACGTGCGTCCATTTAATGACCGGCAATTAAAATATCTCTGAGAGACTAGTTAACGCGAATATCGTTACGGTTCGCGGTCTACGTTGGATGCCTGGGTCAATACCAGCATCCGAGCGCTGATTCATGAACCTTCTTTGTTTTGCGTTCGACGAGACTGCGCGTGTTCCGAGCTGCTGCGAATCGAAACATTTTAAGCTGTTCAAACTTTTTGCTATCCGTGTCGCTTAGATACCATGAGAATCGTACGAAAAACTAGGAAAGTAGAGCTGTCGTGTCGAAATAATACCGGGCAGTATTCTTGAAAAAAAAAAAAAAAAAAAGGAATCTGGGCTATATCATTTCGGAGTAGATGCATCGTTCCATCGTTTCGATACATCCGAGATGGTTCTCGCGATAGTTATGCACAGAAAATCGCGAAAACTTTTAAACAAAAGTCATTTCGACGGACAATCGTTTTCTGACGCTATTTACGCGCGTGGAAGGCATTTTAAGGGAGGAGTAGAATCGTCGAGCTGACACGAATTGCATTTTTCTCTCCGCGCGACGATTTCTCGTTTTCGTTGGAACTCGAGAACGTACTAATTAAAATTGTTGCGCGAAGAAAAGACCACGCTGCAGCGGCCGAAATAAAAGACAACATTTAGACGTATCTAATAATAAAATGTACTCTAGTCAACTGTTGGCGTATTTCAGTTGACAGTTATCGATTCGAGTAAAATCCGAAGCACACCTCGGCATGTTATCCTCCGCAAATCGCAGGTGCATCGTTTTTATCCGTAAGCGGCTATAAAAAATCCCCAGACTATCCGAATTCTTCGTGGATTCCCTTGATCCAGTAGCACTTTTACAACCTTCGGGTCGTATTCGAGGCTGGCGAAGATTCGTTTCCAAGACGATTAGACCGCGATAACGTTGTAGGTCCGGAAATTGAGTTAGAATTTCATGAAACGACCGCTCCCAATAAGATCAGCGACGCGACGCTTTTGATTATCCTTCGCCACGCTAGAGGAGAGACAGAGAGGGTGGGCAGAAGGGTGCGATAAAACGTTTCCTCCGTGTTCTCGCGGAAAAAATCTCACGCTCGGTCGAGAACGAATCGCGGTGAAACGGTGGGCTAGAAAAGAAACGGAAGGACGGCGGAGGGGGAGGGCGTGAAAAAGAGGGAAAGAGATTTTCTGTAGCAAACCTCGAAGAGGGCTGATAGCCGTGGAGAGACGAGGGCGAGGGGCCGGGTTCATTGTTTAACTTGATAAATGAAGTAGCCGAGCGTGGAAGCTCAACAGCGAGGTTCCCGGTACACAATGCTGGCGATATATTGTTTCGAGTTAATTCAATGCTGGAAATTCAACCCCTCCTGAACAGGTGCGAGCTCGAACGCGTTAGCGATGGACTCCGAGACGCCTCGAATCGTATCGAGGAAAGTTTTGAAAAGCCCGGGGACTGGCAACTAGCTATTCCGGCCAACTAGACATTCTGCCGCACGATTCGATTGTGTTTCAATTTCACCGCGTTGGATGACGAATTTCTCGCTCCATCGAGCATTCCTTTGCTCCTATTAATTTCGTACGGTCTACGATATCTACGAGGTCTTCCGCGTAAGAAAACAGGGGTTGCCCGAAACGCCATTAGCGCCGACGGAAAAAGAGAACGGTAGAAGCACCGGAAACGACGACCCCTAATATCTTCCGTGTGTTCAAGGGTTTATTCACCGCGTATCGATATATCGAGCCACCGTGTAACTAACGAACCGAGGAATTAGAACGTAGATATAATGCGACGACACGGGCTATATAGAAAGGTAGGACACAGGTCGAGAATCGCGTTGAAATTTAGTAGTTTAATCCGAGCGACGACGCCGTTCCTGGATGTGATTTAACGGTCGATGAAACTCTTGTTTATCGCGGCGGCACGACCCGACACAAGTATCCGCTCCTCCTTTTCCCGCGGCCAAAAATTCCTGCGACGCTAGGCGGCACGATGGGTAAAAACATCGTGGAGAAAAGTCGTTCCATTTTCTCTGGGCGAATCACGACGAAGCAAGGACACATCTCGACAGGATAGCCGATTCTCCTCGGTAGAATGATTCTAGACGAGAGTTTTCAAACGGCTGGCTGGCCTTTTACGTTCCAACGTAAGGCAGACACTCGTCGTGAAAAGAAACTTAACGCCTCGAAATCAGCGGCAAATTGACTTTGTCGTCTCTCTCTTTTACCCGGGGCCACCGTCTTTCTTATTAAACGCGTTCGCCGGGATCTCTTTCTCGTTTGCTGTTTGGCGAAACGTCTTCGAATTATGTACCTTAATGTTTCCACCCTTCTGGACGCTCTTGATTCTTCCTTATTTCGGTGGAAAGTCCTTCGAGAAGGAGCTGCGATTTAATGGGGTGAACGGCATCGAGCCACCTAACTTACGAATACTTTTACAAATATTTTACGTCGAAAAATGACATTGCACTGGTCGGCGGGAGTACATCGATTAAGCATTCACGATATTTCTGGCGCTAATAACACCGCGAGAAGATTCTCTATTAAATAACCGTGCAAGAAAGGTTAATGAGAACGCGCTTAAAAAGATAATAAGTTGGCGGCTAAACTAATCTCGCGCGCATCCAAGTTTTCTTCCCGGAGACCCGAAGCACATTACCTCGTGGTCTGACCTCGCCCGACTTCGATCTACTTACTCGCGAACCTATCTAACAACGGAGAATCCGAAGAATCGGAAAGTCCCGGAAACAAGAGCCAGAAGGATGATTTTCAATCTCGCGTCTGACGTTGTCGTTACGTCTATCCAACCTTTTAATCAATTCCCGCTGCCCCGAAACTTTCGTTACCTCCTCGAGCAATTCTCTCTCTCCCCTGCTTTATCACGATCGTCCTCGATCCACTTGTAAACTCGAAGAGCGGCAGAAGTTTCTTCGTTGAAACAATAACTTTTCGACGCCGGAACTAGAATTCTCCTCGGAGTTCTCTAATTGTCGACCTTGACTTTTTTATCGTCCACCGCCGAAAAGATGACGGACTTCATTCGGAACCGAAACACCTCGCTTCGAAACGGATAGCAGAATTTTTCTTCTATCTTTTCAATTATCGTGTATCGGAGGTTCGCGAGCAAACGTGGGAAGAGAACGGAGAGAAATAACGAAAAGAGAAAGGAGCAGAGAAAAGGGTACGGTGGCGATTGAACAGGACGTAGAGAGTCGACGGAAGAACCTGATCGACCCTTATCGGTCCGAAGGGAACCGCTTGACCAAATCGTTCGATAAAAAGCCCATCGAGCACTTTATTTTTTGCCAGTCTTTGTCTCGATTTAAAACTGTCCCTATCACGGTACCCACGGGTCCCATTATGCCGCTCGATTCCTCCTTTATTTTCCACCGCGGTAATTTATTGAATTATTTCACTCGAAAAGGAGGAGAAGGTGTCCTAAGGCCGGCAGACTACATTGACCCATCGGAAGAGAATTTCTTTTAATTGACCGAAAAATTATGCAATACGAGATTATGCAATACGAGACGCATAGACGATAAAAACTGTTTTCCAAAAACGAGATTTTATAAGGGCGAAATCCAGAAAATGACGAACGCGGAAATGAAATTTGCAGGCTCGAAACGTAACGAGCAAATACGACACGCGTCCACGAACACGAGTACGAAGCTGATAGTGGACGTGGAGAAGATCGCAAACGAGGAGCCCACAAAAACCGAGTCCCTTTTTCCCTACGTTTTTAATCACGCGACCTGTCCCATTGTTTTCATTGTCATCGCGCGCTCGTCTGCCATTGTTTTGCCAGCAAAATGAGTTTTCGTTCCGATGCGTTTCATAAGTGCATCCTATCCTGTCCGCTCAGCTTCTTGCCGAGGCGTATATCGTTCACGGAATTCGATAATTCCGCCGGCAAGTTCGACGAGAAGCGAGCCTAAGAGATCGCGTTTCCCCGAAGAACGTATCGGTTTGCAAATTCGTGAAAAGTCTCGCGCGGAAAGCGATACGTTCTCGTAAGACTTCGTTTCCAAAATTCTATCGTTTCGTTCCCGTCGAAAGAAGTTTCCTCGTTGGGAATTGCATTTAACGAAGCACCGGTACGGTAATAAAATACGAAGAAAGGAGAAAAAGAAGAGGCACTTACACCAGCGAAATGGCTCGATTTAGCAAAGTGACGAGAGACACGGGAACGATATAGGGGGGTAGAAAAGTTGCCAGCCGCTTGTTTTACGCGATAACGTTACGTTTCCGTTCTCATCGGCGTATTAGTTGAAAAATCGAGCGTGGCAAGGGAGTAAGCGACGGCGAGAACGAGACAGGGAGAAAGAACGAAAGAGAGAAAGGCGGCAGCAGCAACGAATGGAAGAGCAGTTCAGGCAAAGTGCAGAGAGGGTACTCCCAGAACCGATAAAGTTCCTCGAGATAACTTTTCTCGGGCTAAATGGGCTCGCCTCGTACGAGCAGAGCTTCCCGATGGCAACTTCTCCTTCTTTCTCCTCTTTTTTTTCTTTCCGCAAAAGCAACAAGAAGTAGAAACCATGAGGGACGTACACGCGTTCGCGAAAAAGGCAAAGGCCACGCTAATCGAATCTGTCGGAAGCTTTTAAAACGCTCTTGTGTCGGCTAATTTTCTCGTAAAGGGCCGAGCCAGCGGTCTTTTGCGAGAAAAATCTTCGACGGTTTAAGCCGGAAACGATAACTGGTTGTTAGTATATCGTCTTACGTATTTAGTTACCTTCTATAATATTTTATTCCCCCTTTTCTTTAATTCGATCCGTGACGTATATAAGATTAACGTCCGTTATTATCGAATGTCGAATATCCCGGATAAGAACGGTAAGCACATCGGTCGAAGCGGAGAAACGGTAGGAGGTAACCGTGTGGCTATTACGTTTAGAAAGAAAGAATCTGCCACGATAGCTCAATCGATCAGGACAATTGTCTGGCAAACGACAGGTTCCTGCTCCATTAAATCCTACATCCAATTCTTCTCCTTCTGGTACACACAGCCCGAGCAAGTAAATCAGCGACTTTGTTCCGTTGTTCATCTTTTCCTATTAAAAAGGTTCGCCTCGACGAAAGAAACCTTTACAGGACAGTGCTTTATTCGGGCAAGAAACGGTCGTTCTTTCGACAGTTGTACCTAAAAGGTATTCCGAAATCACGTAGCGGAAAAGTATCGATAGCGCGCTATAGTTATAGAAAGACGAATGAAACTCGTATTCCGGCGTCGTAAAGAATCGCTGAGCTGGAATCACGCTTCGAAACGAAGAAGCGCAGGTAAATCCATGTAGCCGGGAAGTTTCTTTCTCAGCCACGGTCCATAAATCTTGACGCTTCTCGCGCGAAGAGGGTTCGGCCAAGTGAAACAATCAAAATTTCACCGGTCGTTTCGCCGTTTACCAAGGAAGCCACGGCCAAATGAAATTTTCACCGCATCGCCTGTCGAGACTGCTGAATCGTTCTCGACGCCAGCCACCGGCAACATTTTCGTTCTCGCGATGAAAGAAAAATCGTCGTTGCGTGCCGTTCAAGATCCAACATCAGCAGCCGGCAGCATCGGCGCCAGCCACCTCGAGAGCGTTAATAATAATGGGGAAACTTGTGCGGCAGAAAATGTACATCTATGCCCCTCTTGTCGACGTACCCCCATGACAAATTACACCCCGGGGTTTTATTGTTGTTCTTCTTGTGCTACCTCTTCTCGACCCCTTCCATCCGCCTTTTCTTCTCCACTACCGTGTTCGCCTACAACCGTGTCTCGCAACTTTTACTCCGCCATCCTTCTTTCACCGGCTAATTAATATATATTCCGTGCTGTTTACCACCGGTTGCTCGTTTTCCGACCATCTTACACGTTTCTTTCCCGCTTTTCTTATGGCCACCTCCTATAATTATCCGTTCGCTGCGTTCGCGTTTTCTCCGCAAACCGACGAATTTTCGAAACTTACTGGTCAAGTTCTGTGTTTGCCACGTTAAACGATATCGAAGGCTTTTGTTCTCTCATCGTTTCTTTCAACAGAGAAATACATCGAATCCGATCTCGATCGTAGAAACGCTAAATTCAAATAATTGTTAAAGTTCGAGAATTGCACGGCGCGTTTATAGAAATTTACGAGGTAGAAGCGTGTAGGTAAACGATAATGGTAGCGATTCGAGGGACAGCCGAGAATGGACAAGGTCTAAGTTGGACACGAAGTCAAGGAGCGATCGCGTAACAGGAAGACCGAGACCTTCTACGAACGCAAAGAAAGCTCGATAATCCCGTTAAGGAGGCTTAGCTCGCTCGTCTTCGCGGGGTCTCTTGGACTCGGATCTAACCCAGGCTGTCTGCAACTGGTTGTGCAAGGTGTCGAGTTATTTATCGTAGAGAAAGCGACACTGCACCGAGGAAAATTAGAGACCAGAGGAGAGAAAGATGAACGAGCCTCGTAGATTACGAGCGAAACGGTGAAATTTTCAAAGGGAACCGTCGCGTACGTTACAGAAGCAACATTCTATTTCTACGATATCTGTAACGTTACGAGCGCGAAACGATCTCCTACAAATTTCAATTTTAGAAACGTACCGTTCGCTTTCATAAACGAGACAAACCTTTTTCGTGTCAGTAGTTTGTCCTCGTAACGGTGACGGTAAATCGCAGCGACACCGGACCAAATTTTCGTGAATTATTTTTTGCCAAATATTCGATATCGCAAACTTAGAGGAAAATCTATGTCGCGACTAGTATCTTGGCGGAAACGAGGTACAAGGATAGAAACGTCGCTTCGGTCGATATTTCGGCGAGGACGCCGGTCGAAGAGTTCGGTCAAGAGAACTTATGGTGGTTATAGCGCAAGGGGCAGAGAGGGTAGCGAAGCGGGAAATCACCTCGCGAGAATTTATCACTGGCACGAATCTCTCGACTCGAATCCAATTTTCGAGATATACGAGGCTACACGCGTACCTTTCCCGTTTTTTCTTCCTCGTCTTACCTTCGGCCACTTCCTTTTCCTTGTTTACCAGGCCGCGTTTCCGCGGTATCCGCTTGTCAAAAGGAGATATACTGGGCAGCGAGGTAAGCCAAACCGAGGTGGCAAGTTTCCATGTGTGTTCTTGTTCCGTTGAACGTCTAGGAAGAGCGAGAGGTGGACAAACGCGAACGAAAGAATAGAGGGAAGAACTAGGGAGAACGGTTCGATAAGCAGTCAATATATCGTAAGCTCTTCGACGTTCTCTTCCTTTTACGAGAATCGAGGAGTACGCCGTCTACTCGATTCCGTTCACCCTCGACTATCGAATATTGCCAAATTTTTTTACGCGATTACAGATACGAAACGAACACGCGAGAAATCGAGAGCGCGTACAAGTTTCTCGATAAAAAAAATTCCGAGAGGTCGGTCGTAGAGCCTGAGAGATCATCGGACACCCTTTTTTTGCCCTTAATTTCCCTTCTCGACTTTTCAGGGAGGAAGCAATTAAAACGCTTGTCCATCGTAATTCTAAGCCTCACCCTTTGCTCGGCGGTCCACGAAAGGGTGAACCGGCTCTCGTTTCTTTGTTTCCGCTTAACTTAACCAGTCACCTGTTCGCATAAAGGCACCGACGTTTTGTTCGTTACTCCCTGCAGACGTTATAAATTCCTGCTAACCAAGAAAAAAAAAAAAAAATCGAAAAATATTCCGGTCGAAAGAGAACGATTCGGAGGGAAAATTCGAATCAATTCGGATGGAAAATCACTATTCAAAGCGTGGATTTCGCTCGCGGTATAACGCAGACTGCAAACACGACTCAACGGCAGACAAATCAGTCTCGTGCGACGTCTGAAAACGCGGAGAAAGCTTTCCAGCCGGAAAAGCACGGTGTCATGCCGTTACGAGCAGAACGCGAGCGGAGGAAAGAGGGTGAACCAGAAGAGCGAACGGGTTGAACGTATGACCCGGCCCTGCTCTAACGAAATTCCCAGGCACGAGGAATTAATTACACCGACGGTTTCTGCCAGGGCTTCGTCTTTGAGGGCTTAATGGTGGCTCCAAATGTCCTCGCGTACGATTCCGTCGAGAACAGCTTCCTCCCTTTCGCTTTTCTTCTTGCCCGTTACCTCGAGAGAGAGAGAGAGAGAGAGAGAGAGAGAGAGAGAAACTGAAACCTTTCCGCTGGTCGAGCTATTGGCCCAGACTTATCGCGACAGATCAATTCTCTCCTCGTCACCGATCCACGAATTCTCCACCTTTCCAACAATTTGCCCTTTGACGAATTGGCTAGGGACATTTCACCGGGAAATTGAATGAGCGAAAGGTAACGGTCTGAACTTTCGATGTTTGGCTGCAATTTGCCCGGTGATGAAACGACGCGACTCGGAATTAGTTTTACCGTCGAGGCTCTTGGAACGGATAAGTCGTTTGAACAAATTAAATTAATCAGTGTTTTTGGATTTTCTGTTCGGAATTCGAAAAGCAAAGGGAAAGCATCGTTCGAAGAATCCCAACAGTCAACGAACTCGGAAGACCCAGAAAAACTGCTCGTCCCTGGGATGAAATTTTGAAGGAAGCAAGCAAACTCCAGGCCGCAACGTATCGTGATCGAATCTGGTCAGACGAAAAGAAAGGCAAGAAAGAGGATAGGGTCGTCTGAGCATTTCGGACAAAGGAAAAGGTCCGAACGCGGAGAAGAAGAAAGAAGAAGGCGTCTCGCGTACGATCTTTCAACGTCGTTTCACGGAGAACATCCAGACACGAGGCCGAAAAGCTCGCGTTCCCCTTGGCCAACAGCTACGCGGCTAAGCCTGGCCTTTTCTTCGCCAATTTTCGCGGCCGTTCTCCTCCAAATCCCTGGAAAATACACGCTCCCACGGAAAGCGTACTTTTATCACGCTGCATGACGAGAGTCCTAGACTCCTTTGTCGTGTTCTAAGCCGGCCGACGCTTTTGGCTCGCGCGAACGGTGCTCGTCAACGCAAAAACGAAATTGCGAGCTGCCCTGGCACTTTGTAAAATTGCAAGGAATTTTCCTCGAATTTAGTTCGTCGGCAAAGGGTTACGCTCCGGAACCTTTCCTTGCTCTGGTACGGTGGCAAGGTGCGAGAAATTGGACCGCATTCGACGATTCTACCAACAGACGGACGATACAAATTCTCCTTTTTACGATTCTCGTTTCCACGAGAAAGCTCTAGAGGACCTTCCCTTCGTTAAAATCACGCTGCCGGTGTTGGGCTTCCTTTTACGATCATTTTTTCGGATGATCTTTTTACATCGAGAAGACACGTTTCAATCAAGTTTCGTACTACTTGATAAAACTTTTTAACACGTTGACAGTCACAGTGAAAACTGACGTCTGTGGTCAGACACGCTTTAGTTCTAAAGCGATTCTCTTAAACGCTAAGAGTAATGAAAAAACTGCTTGCGTCGTAGACTTTATCGGTGTAAACTAAGCTTAAGCCAAGGATTTGCTAGGTAACCCTGCTAATGACTCCAGCCGGAAACCCTATTAGTGTATCGCAACTACGATTAAGGACATTACTTATAATTTGACCCGCAGTTAACTTTCTTATTCGCCGTTAGTTTCGAAATGCTACAAATTTCATGACATTGCTCTGCTCGCGGAATGAAATGTATTACGTCGAGTTTCGAATGGATTAACGGTGTCAAGCAGCGGGGATCGATGCATCGTCTCTCCGTGATCAGTGGAAGCTGCAAGATAGCGTGAAGCGCCTCTTATCTGTGTCTTATCTGTCTGGTCTGACCTCGTGGCCTTGTTGACCCAGTAGAGCGAAAAACAGACTCGTGGACAAAAGACGAGCGCGGACGAGGGTTCCTGCACCGTCGTTCGTCCTCGTCTCGCAGACTCCGAGCAACTGGAACGGTCGTTTTTTAATATTTCACTGGTACACTCGTGTCATCGATGTGGTCGCGCATCAGCTTTCTGGGTCAGACGGAATATTACGCCGGATCCGGCTCCTCTTTCTCTAAATCGTCCATCGATTTCGCGCGGTCGTTCATCCCCTTCGCGTTACGCCTCCTTTTCCCGCGAGAATATTACGAAATCCTTGTCTCGTTTTCGGCCGACGAATGTAGCCGGCATAAAAATGGCCCGGCAGCAAAATCGATATTTAATTTTAACGAAGCTGAGACTGGCACAAAAGAGAATATTCACAGCGTCGCGTCGCGTCGCTTCTGTAACGAGAACGCGCGTCCTCTTTTTTTCCCCTCGTCCTCTTTTTAGTTTCCACCGTGCTAACTCTCGACTGCTCTCAGCTGGAGATCTGGTCTCCGTCTTTGTGTCTGGCGTTGTGTTCGCCAACAACCACCGGGAACCTGGGATTTCTCCAACAGTCGCCGGCAAACGATTTCGCGTTTTGGAAACGTCGGATTTTACGTTTCGGAAAAGGACGATCTAAGCGAATCTCGCGACAGAGATTCTGCAGAGTTTCACTACCGAGTCATATTCGAGGAACACCGAGGTGCTCAAAATTTCCTGTAGAATCGTTTCGTAGCGTTTAATGCTCGAACTTAATCCGGGAAAGTAAGTCGCGAGACAACGAAGGCAGTCGCGTTCCCCCGCTGAACAGAAGGAACTCTCGTTTGCCGTTCGAAACGGAACGCATCGCGTCTCGCGGCTCTAACTAACCCCGAAATTAGAGACGTCGCCCCGAGGGCCTAGCGCGTGTTTCTCCGAAACGAAGAGGACCAATTTTGCCGACGCGCGGGACGAAGTTCGGGAACAGTCTGTTACGTTCGCGGGGCAAAACGTCAAATGGCGCAACAAAACTAATTTTACAAAACGCCGCGTTTCGCTCAGGTAAATTATTAAGGCTGCTGGGTGCTCTCTCGTTCTGTCTCGGAAGTCAATAATTTCGCCGTCGGCCTTCGCAGAAGCTTAGGTCGAAGCGTGACGCGAACGCGGCAGGGGTTCGCCAAAGTTTCGCCCTCGTCGCCTTAGGGGTTAAGCCGTTCTAGGGGCGAACAGGCCAAGATATTACGCGAGGACTTGCTTTCTCCGCGTGATTCGTGAAAAGCCCGCAATAAAGTGGACCAACATTATTTATTAATTTTCTGCGTGCCCAACGGACAAAGCCGCGCCCTTCGCCGAGCACGCTCCGAGTCTCGAGCTTTTAGCTACCTGCTACGCCTCTCTTCCAATTTACAACTATACGAAGTCTAACTTCCGGAATTCGCGCTAAACCTACCAGCGTACAATCACGACAGATTTTGCGATTTAAAACAACAAACTCGCGAATCGATCTTTCGGGTCTCCCACTTTAAAAATAACACGCGACGTAACCGAATATAATATTTGAAGAGCCGAGTGCATCGTTGTCGGCTAAAACCACCGTGTGATCCGTGCGAACCAACGTATACTCTTAATGGAAGCGAAAAGCGTGTATGAAACGCGATAGCAAACTTTTCACGCGAACGCGCAACGACGCTGTAGTTTACGCTTTGAAGCATGCTCTCGAATTCAGTGAACGACCATTTCGGTACTTTTGAGTCATGTAGCCGGTAGAAAAATTTTACTTTGAAACCGGAGAAGGAAAAGGAGCAAGTTTTCCATCGCGGGTTACCGTGATATCGTTACGTTCTCCGAAATACGAGGAACAAAACCGTGTTACGACATCGTACGTTGTTGCAGCTGGAAGCCGTTGACAGGTTGTACCGCCGTGTTTTATATCGCGAGAATAATATTTCGCGTCGTATTCCTTGTGCCCTGTGTCCCGGATAGAATTTTCAACGCAAAGAATTGGACAGCCCTAGTGCAGGAAAAGCTCTCTCTCTCTCTTTCGTGGTAAATTCAACGCCGAAAGGATCTTTGTTTCGATAACTCTTTAAAATGTGCTGTATATTTAAACGATTATGTTCGGGGGCGAGAAACAACGCGGCTGGCCGCAGATCCAACGTTCGCGGATCAAAGCGTATCGGTGTTCGCGAGGGAAATTGGGTTAGCGTTAGACGGAAATAACGGCACGGGGTCAGAGGGGATGTTTTTGTTAACATCAGGTTTCCGAGAGGAAGAGCAGTTGGACGCACGTGTCGCTAACTCGTTACAAGATGGTTGTTTCGCGGACGCAGCTGTTGCAACGGGCGTAACTTCATCGGAGGCCGTATTCCCGAACGTTCCGGGTTGTTTTTGACGCGACGGAAAGCTCGTGCACCGGGCTAAAGCTCACGTCCGGTCGATCCATTTATCCCCGTGGTAGGGAAAAAAAGGGGCAAGGAAAAAGCTTGCTTTTATTGGACGTTCGCCTCTCTCGCGACAGTTACATATTACACCGTCCTATAAAGCTTCTCCACCCCTGGCGAGCGTACCGTGTAAGCACACGAAACACGAGCTCGTTTCTGTCGTAACATCGGCGATACTCGGCTCTTTTCCGTCCACGGACGCCGCTTTCCGTTTCGTTCCTCGCCTTCCTATTTAACCCCTTCTGACCGGAAGCTTTTAAAGTCTATAAAATTTCTTATTTATAAGCGGAACAATAAAGTATACGAGTCCGGTGTATCCGAGGGTTAAATCAGACACTAGAATATCGACTTCTAACATTCCGCGAACGAAGCGACAAATTGCAAAATAGCGGGCCTGCTTTTTTTTTTATTATTCCTTATGCCATACGGACGCTCTGTATGCAGCTTAGCTAGCAGACACGCAAATTTCCGGTAGACTTCGAAATTTATCGAAACGCCCACAAGAAACAAATTCTACCACCTGGAAAGTACATAGCTCGCACGCTAACGTACGCGCCGGAAAAATTGCCAGCTTTATTCCGCTCACGTACGCTCAGGCTGGCAACGGTATCGAGTAAAATCGTTTAAATTCGCGGACGTGGATCTGCGACATCCTCCGACGGCAAACCAGCGACGACGTAGACGAACAAATTCGAACCGTGTTCCTCCCTCTTTTTTTCCCTCGATATTCGGTGCGAACCCTCGGGATAGGACTCGACCACGCGAGCCTCCATTTGTACGCGAGCTCTCCGTTCTACGTACGCCTTCCGTGCGTGCGTCTGCGTCCGTGTAATGGACACAGGGGAAAAATCAATTGTTGCCCAAGGGCTTTTAATCACAGGCTCGATCTTTTTATTTCCACGTCCCCGTCGAAAAGTTCACGGGTTTACCACCCTCGCCACCCTTTTCCATTACTGGCCTCGCCATGCGAGGCGTGCAAGAACGCTGACCGGCTGTGTCTAATGAAAAATCACCTGTTACCGTGAAAACCTGCTACTCGCTCCGCCGATTATACCGATACTTTTCCTTTGTTCCGCGAATTAACGGATTTTTATACGTTTTCGATTACCAGCCGCGATCGTTCGACCGTGTATTCTCTCGACGAAAAACACCGCCTTCCAAATTGTTATCTCGTTTGCGGTTTCCCGATATATCAAAATGGACATTGCCAAATAAAATTCGTTATTTTAACTGGAAACAACATTTTCCATTACGGTACCGCTGAAACTGTTGTACACATACATCGTAGTAACGTTTCGCGATTGTAAAATCTAAGCCTTTAAAAAAAAAAATCCCCGCTTCTATCGCCCCTTCGAAACGAAGTACGATAGCTCCGATATTGTAATCTGGATTTCCTTTGTAAAGAGCTCTCGCTAGGCACAAGAAGCTCTCTACTTAGTTCTCAATTAAACCGATCAATCGTGACCCTACTACCGTATTCATCGATTCAACAAGTGCCAGTCTAATGAAACGCATACATAGAATCCTGTGTACAGAACGATTTTATTCCGCATTCTCCCACAGAGGCACGAAACAAAGAGCAGCAAACAGTTTCGAGAAAAGTGGAGCGATCGATTCCGAAACTGGGACTACACGCTAACGACCAAGCTCCTCTTTTTCAGTCTGAACAGATCTGCAAGATTATCGTAAACTGTTATAAATAACGGCACAAATATGTCTCACGATCGTACGACTATAATTGCCAGCTATTATAAAGAACGAAAGAAAATCGGCATCGCTAAGCTGGTAACTATTCTGAATAACGAAAGAAAGAAAATCTGATACGCATTTGTACCGCTACGTTCGCACGATTCTAGGACTATAAGAAAAAATGTATCCCGTGCGTCGCCGACTCTATGGATACGAATGTTCGGAGAACAGTATGAAATCGGGAAGAAAATCCTTTTCCAATCATTATGTAAATTGAACGATCCAGCTAAACGTTCCGTCTCGACGATTCCGCGATAATTTCGCGATCGGCGGAACGCGATGTAAGTATAATCTCGTGGAGAAGAATAGAGCGATTTTTATTGGATCGCGTGCAGCTCGTAAAAGCAGTGTACAGGGATCCAGAGGTGCAGAATGGTCGATTTTTTGGCGCTCGTATAACGGTATCGTTCGTTTCGAGTATATCCCGGCTATTGAATAGAGCCCCCGATGGTTGTCTCGTGGATCGTCCATCGAACGAACGATACGATGGCTGCGAAAGAGAGGTTGCCGGGCTTTGCGATGCACGCGAAACTCGTACACACGGACGCGCTTCCCGAGCGAACGTATTGTCACGAATACGATTACGATGGTAACAGTTCGGGGAGAGCAACGGGAAGAATTGATATTGCGATATCAACGCCGATACGTTATACGAGGATTGCGAACGCCGTCAGACCGGAATCGTCCTTGTCGTTATCGTGTCTCGACGGCACAATGTTTTCCCGCTCTCTGGGGCTCGATTAATAGATAAATCCTCGGCAAAGCTTTTTTTATCGACGAGATGAAAGCCGCTTCGTTTCGTTGTCACCGAGTTTATTGGCCGTTGAAATTGGACAGAATTAACTGGCAGCTTTCGAACAACGGCACAGAACGACGCTTCCTCGATCCTCTCTACAATTATCTTCGAGTCCATTGCGAGTACGTTCGATTCTGATCGAACAAAAGGGAATACGTGTTTCGCCAAACACGAATCATAATACATAGAACATCTTCTTCGACCCTCGATTTTAGACCGTTCTCCTGCACAATTATCGAATACGAAGAACACAAACGAAACGTGGTAAAGTGATATATTTCAGACAACGTCCTGTCCCGAAAAGAGCTTTCGACAGTCGCGAAAAATAACGCAAAGTTTCTTTCGCTCGCACACGGTTTCGTCTTACCCCAGTCCTCGGAGCGTGAAAAAAACGCTCGTGTATCGACTGTGTCGTAGAGTACACCCTTCGCGATCTCGTTACCCTTGTTTCTCGGTAGCGAGCACACAATTTGCTGCCTGTTGAATCGCGAGCCTGTTGCAAGGATACACGAGGAACCCTTACGCAAAAGAATCCGCTCGTAAAAGGGGGTCGAAGATGCAGGGTGGGAGGTTCTGCCCGTTAGACACGAGCTTTATCGTACGTTTGGTCAAATGAGCTCTTCGTCGTGTGCTCGTCGTCTCTGAACTGTGAAAGTGTTTCTACGTCCAAGAAACGGTTTCTTCGAGATTTACGTGTCCGACTACGAGCACGGGATCGTTCAGGAGGGTCGAAACGAGGGACCGGTAAAAAGTCAGGGGCTGGATTATTCCTTGGTGCTTACACCAGACGGTTATTCCGTCAACGACCCACTCGAAAGAACCTTTATGTATGGAGGTAGGGCGAAAAGTTTATTCGAAACGATCGTTCCAACTTTGTTTAAACGAATTTGATGCACTGATATTTTTACGAGAGGATCACTCGGTTATTCGATCGTGCGGAAGTAATACTTTGCGCTTTTCCGACTTTCCCACACACGCGTTTTGTGACGGACAAAAGCGAATTAAAACGCAAATCATACATTTGCTCTGGATTTAACCATTAATTGCCTAATATTCTCGAGTTTCTCTACTAAATGTTAAAGTTACCTTTGTTCGTTACACCTGTTGCATAAAATGAATCGGTCAGGGGAAGCGGTATTATCAACGCGATGCAAAATGTCTATTACAAAAGTTACTCGGATGCTCGAGTGGCTGCTCGAAAGTTTCTTTCGTCCGGCGGTGTAACTGGCGAGCCGAGTAACGGCTAATATTTTGTTAATGCTAAATCGAAGGACTATCGAGGCGGTAAAGGGGTAGAACCGTTTAAAGGAATCGGTGGACTCGTTTACTTGCTTCGCGATCCGCGAGATGGAATTATCATAACATCGACTGCATTGCGGGCGAATATCGATTGCGCGGTCTAGGAAGAAAACAGGGAAGAAACAAACGGGTGGTTATTCGTGGAAGGATATCGTGGCCGGAATAAATCGTTCGATAAAAAGTGAAACGTAACGCGGTCACGCGAGAAAGGATCCGGTTATAAATTTTTGCTGGGCCGTTGAAGAACGATGTTGCGAGTCGGAGAAGAGAGTTTAGGGAATCGCGATGTTCCCTCCGTGAAAGCAGTGTCTGGAAGGGTGTACAGGTGTGTACGGAGTCGAATTAAAGGAGTGAACCGGGAAAGGGGTGACGCTTCTCGGTCGCCGTAACGTAGGGACACGGAAAGCCACCCCAATTTACGATTACGAGGCACCAGAGGGTTAAAACGAAGGGTTAAACCGGGCTTAATCAATTCTCGTCGAGACTGTCGGCGTTTCGGGCTAGATTTTCAACGACCTTACGGAATCTCGACCATCGGTATCGAGTTCGGATTTTTCCATTTTTCTTTCTCCCTAACTCTACGATTATTCTTACGTCTTGTATATTTCTGAGAGACGTAAATCACAGAATCATCTATCGATCACTAGGCTATATTGTCGAGAGAGAAGAAGGTATAGCGAAAGATGATTAAAAGGGAATGAAAGGCGTGGACGGTAAAGGGCTAGAAATCGAGTTATTTCCCTTTCCGTGGCGCGTTTTCACGGTGATTCGATTCGGAGGGGTCGACAGAGGGCCCAGAAACGGCCGGGAAATTAGTCACAAAGGGATTCCGGCTGGAATATCGCGGAACGGACCGCTGGGTGTTCCGAATCTCATTCCGGAAAGCCACGGCTTTCCAATTTCGTCGTAGCTTCGAAACTCGTCGCCTGTGGGGAGAAGACGGTCGTTCGTCGCCCCGTAAAAGGCTCCTGGACAACGGAACAAACCTATATGTATCCAACGGGTACAGCTTTGTCGATAGGATTTTATCACACGATAGAGTTCGAAGGATGGACCGTGCGCTTAGAATGGACTGGCTCGTATCTGACCAACCGGTGACGTATCGGTACATGGAGTGTGCGGTTCCTGGATACGTCGTTACCTCGCTCTGTATTGCCTTTTACCAGAATTGCCCATGCTTCCGGTAAAATATGCTGCCCGTGGGCAACGAATAACTTTTCTTCGAGTAATACGCTTTTTACCAGCATTTTACGATCGCTAGCTGTACAAAGAGTGATTTATGCGACGTAAACAAATTACATCTGCTTCGATTAATTACGATTAGAAAAAGAACGATTCGTCTTGTTATTTTTAACGTTTCCTTCGAAGCACGATTAGAGAAAAAACGCGGTAGGTTTTTAAAAGAAATTGTTTAAAAAGAGAAACAGATACGATGCAAGTTCATAGACTTGCACAGCATCCGCATACTTTCCGTAACCGGTATTTACTAGAAACAACAAAGCTTTCGTTTTTACGAGGCTTTACCAAGTGTTTTAACCATAGCGCCCCTATTTCACGCCATCGTGCCGACCATCTTACGAGCGAGCATATTTCTTGTCAGTCGTATCGAGGAAAAATTGCACGAGATTTAATATAAAAAATGAGATTGAAATTGCGCGTCTTTACAGCGGCAAAATTCCAGTAATATTCTTGCAAAAACTGCACCAGTTGCCAATACGGGATGTTAAAGTAACATGTCCATTTTACAACATCGTATATCGAGTGGCTTACGAGCACTCGCTCTCGTGAAAAGTTACACGAGATTAATATTAAAAGCGATAAAACTAAAGTGCAAACTTTTACGATTAAAAATTCTTCGAGTATTCTTCGAACGCTGCGGAAGTTGCGAATACGCGAACATTTACATATTTATATTACTTGTACAGCCAGCATCGTCCATTTCGGTAAACGAGAACACGTAATATTTTAATCAGAAATAGCGAGCGCTCGCGACGAGAAAAGTATCGCAGGAAAAGTGCAAGAATTGCAAACACGCATGCCAGAAGCAATTTAATCAAATTACGGAAGATACCCGACAGAGATTCGATGAGTCAGCGGTAAAAAATAGCGGAAGGAAGGAAGGATGAAAGTACGAGGATCCTAAATTGATATTAAGCCTTCTTCCGGTTGCCGATGCAGCGGCGTGCTGCCGAGGAAAAGTCAGAGGGTGGTCCAGTTGGAGCGTGGCTCGATTTATTCAGACGCGGTCGCTTATTGGTGCGGAACTTTTCTCGGCAGACGAGACGCCCGGCGTCGTGGCGCCGACTACGCCCGTACCAGAGCCGACGACGGGTCCAGGTATTGCTACTTCTCCTTTCTCCTTCGTTTCGCAACGCGCTTCTCCGCAAATAAAGGATCGAATTCGGCGACTTCCGGCCGAGCGTTCGCTACGGATCCGCGAGTCGACCGGCAACCGGATGCTCGCGAGAACAAATACTCTCGAATCTATCCGTACGCCGCTACGATCTCTTTGCACGGGGTGTCTCTGCCGATAGGCAGTAATCGATCTCGACTTTGCCTAAATATATTAAATATGTTATAGAAAGATTTTGCGAATAAATCTCCGCGTCGCGCGATTTAAACGAAGACCAAGTTATACGAGGTCCTGGATATATTCGCGTTCGTTCGACGTCGTATCGTATTCTTCCCGGATGACACTCGTCTCTCGTCGATTATCGATCGGCTGTCTTTCGATTCTGTCCCGTCTCGTATCGAGTAGGAAAGAGAGCGAGCTACGCCGTGTCATCCTCGAGAGCGGAAAACCGGCTGCTGCACCGTCTCGTTTCCTCGCGTACGCGCGAAAGAGACAGAGAGTACCGTGGCTGGAACGACGGCACACGCAGCCGTGACACACGCGGTGCAAGGTGTTCCGCGATAATACACGCTGCTCGTATCTCTTGCCGGGTCTTAAGACGACGGATTGTACGACGCGTAAAGATAAACGGGAATGTTTACTGCACCGCGTAACGGGCATTAATGGCACGGCTCATTTGCATTGATAAGTTGCACATTGTGATATGACGCGCGTGCGCGACGTTATTTTATAGCCGCGTAAACTGTCGCAATTTTGGACGCTAACGCTTTCCCGTTGATATTAATACCGTGATAAAACGGTACTTTAACGAAACAGCGAAATAGTCGAATGGAAATATAGCGTGGAATTACGGAGACACCCTGTATAGAGGGGAACTCGCGGGTGTGGGAGCGAGGGCGGTCGAGAGGGTAAAGTGGCGGACGAGCGGAGACGGAAAATTACAATCTGCGAACTCCTAGGTGTAACCGACGGAGGATTGCATGGCACCGACGCGCCCGGACATCGTGTCCAATTAGTAGCCGAGCTAGTGGGAAACTTGAACGAAATTCGAGTTCGGAGAATTCGCGTCTCAATTAAAAGTTCGCGCCGGGACGCGAAACCGTCGAAGCCGTGTCTTCCGCCGGAGGACGAAACTTTGCCTCAATTTTTAGATCTCTCGTCGAGTCATCGCCGCTTTTAGCGAGTTTCTCTCTTGAAATAATCGTCGTTGTCCGTGCCAAATGGCCCTCTACACAAATTAAGAAGTTAGTTTTCACCCGCCAAAGAGAACGCGAGAGTTTGGATCGCGCGAATATTCGGCTAAACTCGCTCGTTAACTATTTACGTATATATACTGTACATACGTAATGTATGTATGTATGGCCGAAGCATGCCAAGGCTGCGGTTTTACACTGCTAGAGAGTCGGCTTGCATGCTGATGTTCGAATTTGGAAATTTAAACCCTTTCCTGGAACGGCGAACCAGGCAAAATTAGAATCAGAAAGGAAGGTGCTACCGATAAACGTCGAAAACGACGGAGATATCGTCCAGGTAAACGGACGTAAAGCACGGAGGTAAAATCGATTTACGATCGGTAAAGGAATAAAATATTCGTGTTCGAATAAGTTAGGAGTTGCGAGCCACTGGGCCGGTATAAAGGCTTAAAACGGAACACCCTGTACACGGCTCTCGTCCCCGTGTCGTCGGAGTACTCGCGACGAGAGGGACTTTTGAGGGTTCCGTGCCACGAAAGGAACCGACTCGAGTCGCTCTTGGTACTTTTCACTGTGTGCGCCTTCCTGTCTGTCTCAAAGAGACCTACCAGCACAATCGCAAACGCGGCGAACAGGGAAAATATGTTGTATACAGGTGACCGAAGGATGAAAATTTCGCGAAATAAATGATAAACGCGAGATAACTTATCTAGATTTATCCCACACCGATCACGATAGCTGAAAAAAAAATTGCTTTCCAGTTTGCGGTAAACGTCTCCGGGCGATGTTGCCGTCCTCGATATCGTTTATCGGCTCTCCTCGCCTCATTTTCTTCCGGCGTTCTTTGTTTCCTGTTTCGCGTCGGCTTAGAACGTCTTCAGGCAGTACGCCAAAGACGCGACCGACCGGAGGAGACTGCAGAAGGGTGTCTCTAATTGGTCCCATCCAACAGTCGCTCTCAAAGAGAGATTCCCGGTGTATCCGTGTGCATCGTCCGACTCCCTTTTGCACGCTCCGAGGTAAGAGTGTGACCACTCCGGTGATACACGAGTCGGTTGGATCAACGATCCTCTAAACGCGCAGACGAACCGTGATATCTGGCTCGTTTTCAAAAGCTGCCGCGTCCTTTATCTCGTTCCGTTTCATTTCCCTCGCGATATTTATCAGCGAGCAAGTTTTCCAAATTAATATTAGCGACAGACCGTTGAAATTCGATACCGTCTTCGGTTATTTTCGGCCGACTCGCCGTTTCTTTCGAAAGCTAATCGTCGCGCGAGAATATCTTCCCTTCGCCGTCGCGATTTTAAAACTTCTATCGTATAACGAAGGTTCGTTCGAGGCAATGCCGAAGCGCCATCAAGTTTAACGAGCCGTTTGTCGTATTCGCGAAAAGAAGGGGCTATGCAGTAGACGCAACCTCGGTTTTTTACTTTGTTGGAAAGATTAACAGGGCTGTAAAACTCGCGGGTAACCAAAACTTTCGGCTATTCCAACGGAATAAATCCTTCTTAAAAAATAATAAGCTTTCTGTTGGCGAGTAACGTGTTAAAACGTGGCGGATTAAGTTCCCACAGAAGTTCTAATCTCTCCTGAAGCAGTTCCAAAGCGATCTCTTGCTCGACATCGCGAAACTTTTGAAACGCGTTCGCGAAATCGAGCCCTTTCTGCCGGCTGCGATGGACGCGAGACGATCGTGGGCCGCACATTTTCAATCGCAATAATTTAGCGTCGCTGCCAGGCCGGTTGTGGCGATATAGCGGGAGTCCGTCGTAACGGTAAATTGCATTGACCAGGGGTAAAAACAGAGAGTAATTGCGGCGGTTAAACGAACGGTGGTTGAAGAATTTGGCGAACCGACGAAACCGACGAAACCGAAAGCGACGTGACCGATCGTTCCGCGAGATAATCGACCGATCCATTACGATGAAACATTAATGAACGGGACACGGGCGAATCAACAGATTGATGGACACGCTGCGGGGACATACACTCGGTGGGTGTACAAATCAAGATAATGGGGAATATTTCACGGTAATGTAACGGGTGGCTGAGTCGTATAGCTCCCTAGAGTATTCGACATAGGCCATCATCTGTATCAATAGAGAACCACCGGCATCGACTTTTCTCGCTTTCTCCTTTTTACTTTCCGGCGCTGTTGCATAATGCTGGCAAGCTCGATGGGCACAGATAAGTCAGCTCGTATCCCTATCGAGAGAAACGACTGGAGACCGAGCCAAGATTCACGGCCGAGAAGCTTTTCGAGGGCAACGTGGAACAGAAAAGGAAAAACGACCGCGCGATCGATAATAACGCGTTATAGTCTCGGTGTAAATATTTGAGCGTTCCGTGTAACTTGCGACGAACTTTATGCACAGCGACTGGCAGAAATACGCGAGCGAACGACGTGGATTTTAGCGTTTAATAAAACATGAATTATTCGTGCCAACAGGTAGTAGAAAATCCTCTTCGATCACCGGTTTTTCGGATAATAAACATTCTTGTTTTCGCGTATCGCGAGCGAAACCGAATCACAGGGAAAGTCAAAGCCGATTTCGACGTAACGCGAACAGATATCTGCAGTTTAAATAACGCGCAGATCCAACAGCCTGCTCGTTTCGATCGAAAAAAGAACTGGCGAGATAGTGAAACTGTAACGGTTAACGGAATAGCGAAATAGTGGCATAGCGGTATTCGCGGAATCGTGATTCACGGTGATTGGTATTTTTGCGAAAATGTGATATGTAACGTAACGGAATCAGCAGAATGACTCTGGTGGCATCGGCACGTATGGCGAAATGACTTTCGGAATTTCGGTAATTTTTCATGAGCATAACGAGGCATTTTGTGCGCGTCCCGACACCTTCGATGTTTGCGTTTGCAGCCCTATTGAGCGCGCCGCGCGATGCGAATAAAATCCGGAATTAGGGTTGTATCCGAGCGAGAATTTGACGTTGATCGGTGGCCATGATTTTTCATTAAAATCCTCGCTGCCATGCGCGTTCGAACGTGAAACGTCAACGGCAACGAGCACGATATTTATTCTCTTATAAACACGCCAACTACGAGTGCATTTTTCACCTTTTATTACGAAGAGTAAATTCTGTCGTTACCGAATATATAATATATCGAATAGCGTGTAAATAAGAATTCGTGCATTGGTTATCCTGCACTGTTCTCAAGTGCGAAAATCCTAACGAAACGTAAACTCGTGGCTCGAATGACTAAAAGTAGGTCTTCGTGTCGGGTCGCGGAGAGACAGAATGAAACGCGAACACGACGGAAGAGTTTTATGCGGAAGAGACAAAAAGGCAGTAGCAAGGGTAGCTTGAAATTTCAATATACCCGTGAATACTCGATCAGAAGCTTTCAGTATCCCTTCCGTTTCCGTGACGCGAAGTTAACATCCGTTTCATCCGTAAATAGGTCTGAAAACGTTCGAAAGGAGGTTGTCTCGCGTGGAGCGGAGCAAGAGGAGGTATATAGGCACCTTTTGAAATCCGCGCAGCGGAAGAGCTGTCTGTTTGCACGGGAGCCTCCATTCACGCCCGTCGCCAGCGAATCAATATTGATACGGACCTTTATACACGGTACGCGCCACGGAACACACCGTGTTCCGATGGAATGCAATATTAATAGGACGCTCGAACAATACATACTCCTTGGTTAGACGCGTGCACGCGTCTGGTACACGTTATAACCTTGTTCTCGTCGCCTAGGATAACGAGCTGTCACCAATTACCTACGATGTCGCGACCTTCCCCATCTCAGACTCTATCGATCGTACAGACCGTCCTAAAATCTTTCGACGAAACTTCGTCCAAACGAACACCGTTATTCGGGATGTTTAAGAAAGACTGCATTCGTATCAGTCGATACAGTTAAAATAAAGAGTCGAAAATAGATTTACATTCACTGGAATGTAGCAATTTTTCCGATCGTAAGATTCTATTAGGACACGTGGGTGAAATACAGGCTCGCTCTCCTCAGTTTATAGGAGGGTGATGGACGTCTTGTTTGGTATCTGACGCAGTACATCGTGCCGTGTAACTGACTGAATCCCAATAGCTGGCCCAAGCAAGATTAATTGAATCGATAACCGGTCTGAATTATTAGCGAGTTCACTCCAGTTAGCTTATGTGCTTACGCGGGGGCTTCCGACGAGAACACACCCTTTGATTTGCGACCGGATGTGCGTTGATTTTCAAAAATATGCGTACCGGTAGTCGGAATCAAGGACGGTATCGCTCGCAAACGCTTAAAGTTACGTTAAAAACATACGCGATCCAAGAATACTCTTCGTCCACGAATAACGTCTACACGTATGCTCGTAATACGACATACCTGACTAGATGGAGTGCATAAGTACATACCTGACATACTTTGAAAACACCTATCTAACCATCGCGTCGCACTCTGTCCAATATTTCACACGTAAATAACGAGAACCAGGACTTCTTTCTTTCTGGTGAAACCAAAAAAGCAGCGGAGAAAGGCTGCTGCGATGTGGGGCAAAGTGATAACTAGCACAAGTGAGACAAAAGGAAGAAAAATGGAACAGAAACGGTGAGAAATAACTAGGCGCCAATTCCTTTCGAAGGATCATTAGGATAATCCCAGCATGCTGGAAGATCGATACTTTCCTCTTACGATTAGATGCATTATTCGCGCACCATTACGACACTCGATTAGCGTGACGGAACAGCCTTGAAAAGAATAAAGAAGACACGTTGGTCCTTCTTTATATCTTGCTCTGTCCTTAGAACCCTTGGCACAGGAAAACATCCAAGTTCTGCCTTTAAGTAGAGCGTGAGACACGCCAGTAAATTAGAAATTCTAAGGAAGCTTAAGGAGACGGGGACTTTGGCCTAGATCTACGTAAAATGGTAGTTAAAACGTAAGATATGCTCGCGTAAAAGGGAAAGCATGGTCACCCCACGAAATATTTCCCCGAAGATTGCATCAACTTCGTCGCGCACTTCGAGGACCAAGTATTACCCGGGCAAGCGTAATGCCTGCTGGTTTTAATACTTTACCGACGAAACGCAGGACAGTTTGAAAAGATTACCTTAGCTCCGAAAACGCTGTTCGCGTAATTTATTCATTAGATGTAATCGTAAACCCTGTGACTCTACGATGATTTTCCGGTTAAATCTGGTAGATAAAGTTTGAAAATCCGACAAGGGGTAAAATAACACGATTGTACTTTTCCGAGCCATCGTACGCGAAATGGAGGATACGTGTCTCGAACGATGACACAGAGGACGCGCATAAATATGTATGCGTCTGTTCTACGACATTTATACCGGGGAACATTCTACCCGCTTTGACTAGACATCGATCATCGATGCCCATCAATTTTCAGCCGTTTTGCAGCGAGCAAAGGAGAGCGAGCAAAAGAGGGAAAAAAAGTTGTACAGGGTTTAAACCGAGGACGAAAGGCATGCATCGACGCGTACGATCGCGTCGCGGTATTTACCGATTCCTCGTTTAACTGGATGTTTTCGGGTTGGGAATAAAACCGAGGACCGGAAGAAGGGCGAAGCGCGAGGGGTTGACTGGCAAAAACGTCGAAATATGGCGGGTCCGTGGAGGCGGCCGTATAATTTCCGACTCACCGCGGCTCGCCAAATTCTCGTCAACGTTTTATTCGCCACCCCCTACGCTCTACACACACGAGCTTGCCAGCGAACGAATAACACAATGTTCCCACCCCTTTTTTGGCCGCAGTTTGTCTGCATTAACGCTCGCGTGTTCGACGCCTGGGAAAGAAGCGGAAACCGGAGGAAAATTCGCGAAGAAGAAAAAATACAAATTTCTCTGTCCAATACTCTTTTTTCCTGTCGGGTTTACGTTATCTTGTAAACTGAAAATTTAGGTGAAATCAGGAAATGTCAGAGAACAGTAAAAATTCCACGCGAAACAAAACGTGTACGTCTAGGAACAGATAGGGAATTATCGGCGTAAAAGAAGCGACAGGAAGGGTAAAAAAAATAGGCAGGAGGCACGTTCGTTCGGCGAACATTTCGCGCCCATCGAGCAACATTTATTCTGGTTTTTATGGGACGCGAAGGGTAGGATTGCGAGTTTCTGCTTCGTGGAAAGTCGTATCGCGCCGGAAGCCCGCGAGTGCTGTTAATTTTTTTACGAGGCCGTTACTCGTTAGTGCCCTTTGAAGAGACTTTAAAGAGGGCGATAGACGACAGGGGCATGGTCGCGGCTTGCCACTCGCTTTTATCTACCTTCTTCTTCTTTCCTGACGCCTTGTGCTTGGCCTCCAGTTGAACTATTTCCGTACCGCGACCGTGAACGCGGAATGTTGGCCTTTGTCACGCGACGAAAGGTCAACTCTCGGAGCACGTGAGCGATTTCCAGGAAACCACCCCCACCACCCAACCCCTTCTGGGCTGGTTCCTTGCGAGAATCGATCTCGACGAAAATGGGCTGCATGGCTATTTTCCGGCGAAAACGACTGCTTTATTTTCGATTAACTTCGATTAACCCTTTGACCGCCAAACGCGTATATTATACGACTGCAATTTCTTCCCGCAACACGTTTACCGTTTTACTAAACTGAACCGACATAGAATTTATCGTCTCATGCAACGTAGCAAACAGCCGAATATCGGAAAGTGCTTCGGTATTTTACGCTCGCAAATATCTCGATAAATATTGTATAACGATGTGCTCTGCGGTCGAAGGGTTAAATTGTTCGTGGATGATCTTCGTAAATGTAAAGAGAAGAAATAATTTACTGATCGATACAAAAGTTACGTAAATGAATTCCTGAAACGTTGATAGGACGAAAAAGGATTTCGGTTCAATTTAAAGGAAATTCAATGCGAAAACACAGATATTCGCGGATAACGGAAAACAGGAAGCAGATATAGGTTGGTACGAAAAATTGAAAGAATCAAACGGCAAAACACAGAAAATTGGAAAAGAGATTTATGTCGGTACGATACACCGAAGAGGAACAGAAAAAGACAGATAATTGGAAAAAAGATTTATGTCGCTTTGAAAAGTGGAAAAAGCCGAAACGGCGAAAGATAGAATAGATTAACAGAAAGTAAAGAGAAGAGCGGGAATAATGTATTTAAATGCGGTAATGCTAATGAACCGAAATAAAATAACGTACTCGTACTAAAAAGTAAAATAACGCGTTGAAACTAAAACAATGCACAATGTTTCGTGTTCCGTTACAAACCAGTAACGACCTGCGCAGCTCATCATTCCAGATCAACTGGTTAAAGGAGCAGAGAAACCGTGAATATAGCTTGTCTACTAATGACCTCGTTAAAAAGCCTTAGAAAGCAGTTCTAACGATGAGAAAACTTGCAGGACCCGATTGTAACGATATTCGTATCATTTAACAATGTGCAGATAAATTCGCCCGTGCTGCGAACAATAGTCGCTCGCTTTTCTATGACACAATTTTTCCTTTATCGGTGTTTTCAAAATGTGTGATTACATCGTCGAAACAAATGCAATTTAAGTGGTATAAAGAGCTTGGCTTCGTACATAAAAGACGATCTTAATAATTCCTGGTCGGATCCCCAGATTAGGTGGGTTAATCGAGGTCCCACTACGTAATCCGTTCAACCGTCGTAAGAATTAAAAGTATCGTTCATATTTCCATTAGGTCCCATTACGGTAAACCGAGTCCAAGTTCAGGGAAAGTTTCTTACTCGAAACCCAAGGATCACGCGTATTCTGTAAGACGCGACCGGTTGTAAAGGATAATCTAATCACCATTCCTTCACATTCAGAACGCTGTTATAACGAGCGCGCAAGTTCGAACCGGTGGCGAACGAATGAAGCTAATCCCAGCACGCTCCTAGTTTTCCATCGGAGGAGGTGTTATCGCTAAAAATTACGCAGAAAGTTGGTAATTACCGGCGGCGAGTAACGCGTACACCAACCTCGAACGAGTCTCTCGAACGAAAGGAACAAACTGGGAAAATGAATGATGTAAAAATCTGGATATTAGGAGCATCGCTGGCCCGAAGGGTTAAGTTCCGACGAAACAAAAAAGTGTACGTACGATTCATTAGAAACGAATGGAGTATTAGAAGAGACGGGTTCCACCCGATTGAAAGAAAGACGCGAAGAAAACAACGAGTTAAGCGGTGCCCGTGGAGTCTCCTCATCCGGGTAAGTGATTCAATTCCGTTTAAGAGGCACGAGGGGTTCCAAAGAAGCAAGGAGACCATTCCACGGCTCCTCCATAGCGGCGGCTATGTGCCTTATCTAGGGTGGTCGCGTTAAATCGTAACGCGTGACCGTGCATACTAAAGACGTATGTACCTAAAGCGGTATTTTCCCCGTCCCCGACGCGATTCAACCCCGTCCACCCGCCAAATCCCCAGCAATTCATTTGACGTATGTCGAGTGTCGGATAAAACCCGACCGTGAACGATATAAATTGTTCCAGGATCGTAACGAGAACTCGTTCGACCTAGCCTTCGATCGGCATTAAACCGAAAAGGGTAGAAAACGCTCGAAATCCTCGTCCATCATTTTCGTCGATGTAATCAATTTGAACGGGTCGAACGAGATCTTCCGAACGGAGACTAATCCAAATACCAATTCGGAAACGGTATTTGTTTCTCGCAAAAATAAGAGAAATCTTTCGCTTTTGCGAGCCGATTTCGAGACTTCTAAATTGTCGGACTCGGGACTTTAATACCTACCGTGAAATCGTGGAATTTTTCCTCGCTATAGTATAAACGCGAAGCTAGGAATCGCTAGATGCGCGGATACAAACGACGTTAGAAACGGGTATCGCGTTCGCGGAGCATAAAATTGGAAGATCGCGTGCAAAGAATCGATCGCGAGCGAAAGGGAATCAGTGGACGGAAGGAGTTGGTTCGATTGTCAAACGCTTAGAACAAAATGGTTATCGGGTAGTGGTAGTTGGAGCGTCGGCCGACGGCATGGCACGGTGCAGGGGTCGCTTATTGGTTTAGTCACGGATCGTTTGTCGCGCGGGATCGGTCCCCCTGGGCTCGCCGGAAAATATGGGTCGAGTGGTTCGGGACGAGCGCAATCTCGTCGACATCTCGTAGCAGCTCCTGCAACGGTAACGCGATTTCCCGGACACGATCAACGTCGACCGGTTCAATTTAATCGCGATCTTAAATCGTCCCGGTTAAGTTTCGAAGCAACGAATCGCTGACGAGCCCGAGAAACGAGCGGCAAAGAAGGAGCGTAAGAAGATGAAAGTAAACAGACTCACCTTCTCGCGAAGCATGTCCCTCACTCTGGTGGCCTGGCTTCTGCTCCTATGCAGCTCGAGTTGCAGTTCGAGGCACCTCTCCTGCCAATTAAGCTCTTCCACGGCGGTCGAGTATCCATCGAAGCTCTTGGAGGAGCCGTAAGCGGGTCTGCTCTCGAGCTTCTCCTTCTTCGGATCCGTGGCGGCCGCGGCGACGCTCCTCGACTCCGCGTACAACCGATTCTCCGCGCCGAACATCCTGCTACTCTGATCCGGTTGCCTTCCCGAGAACGAGTAGGCTCGATCGAATTGTCCTCGCGACGCCGGTCCAGGCTCGAAACTCGGCCTGGACCTGGCCACGGCCGCGTCGTAACAGCCGGCACCGCCCGCCTCGAAGTCGGTCTGCGCCGCGAACGTCCGCTTGTCCGTGTACTCCACGTGTCCACTGGAATCCGACGTGAAGTCGTACGGGCTGCACTTTGGCTTGCTGTCCCTGAGCTCGACGTAGCCCGCGCTCCTGGCAGCCTCCGCGAATCCTTTGTCCTTTTGGAACAACAGGTTGGGGACGTTCACGTAAGGCGAATCCCTCGAGTGTACCGGTGGCTGGAGGCTGGCCGAGGCCGTGGCCACGTTGTTGTTATTGTTGTTGTTGGCGCTGCCCGCGTGTCTCGGTCTGGGCGGGGGCGCGGGAGCCTGACGAATCTGTCTGGGCCAGAGTCGAGGACTCTCGGCCCCGGCGGGCTTCCCTCGGCTCGATTCCGCGCCGGCTTGCTGTCTGCGAGCCGCCTCCAGTGACTGCGGCCCGGTTTGACTCGCGGTCGCCTCGTGGCCCCGCGCGCCCAGCCTGGGACTACAAGGGGCCGAGTTCGAGCCGAAATCGGTGGCCAGCCGCTGGATCGGGTCGAGGAGCTGCGAGAGGCGACGCGCCGGTGATCCTCGTACCTCCTCCATCTTCTTTCGGCCGGCTCTGCTCGTCGTCGGTGTCCTCCTCGCCGACGGCGAGGACTCAGTGCATCGCTCGGCTCCGCTCTGCTCGACTCCGGTCCCCGTTGCCTGCTTGCCTCCAGGGATCACGTTGAAACGCGAGCGACTGACGGCGCGGCCATCTCGGGGCGATCACGATCTCACGCGTTCCTCTTCTTGGCATCCTCGATCACATCCTCCTCCCGGCTACGCTGCGACCTGGAACAACGGCCACGCTCTTGACACGTCGCTACCGATCGACCTGTTTGTTCTACGTGACGCGTTTAAACGTCGCTCCGAGCGCGTCGAGCAACCTACGATAGCGTAATCTGCAGCCACGAGATGTCTACCGCCTGCCGGCGCGAGCGTTACGTAACACCGCGATACCGAGTAACGGACACTCCCGATGCATTCGGTTAGCTAGGCTGCAAGCTTTTACCCGACGGTGCTTTCGAACACCGGCGAGAGTCCCTCGCGGCTGAAGGAAATTGTCGATCGATTCAAAGACGCGTCGCTTGTCGTGGCGAAGAATACGCGAAGCGAAAACTCGAGAACGCAAAAGCGACAACGGCACGCGGTTTATCACCTTCCGATCACTTGTCTCCTCGAACTGTCGCGTTCGTCCCCGTTTCGCCTCGAGCACCGATGCTTTTCGATGCTTTCCCGACGATTGCGCCTAGTTACCGACCGTAACGATTCGCGACTCGATCGTTCTCCCACGGAAGACGTTCCTCGTCGTCGAACGAGCCGAACAAAGTTGTCGTACTTATCGAGCCGCGACGAGTTTCTCGGTCTCGTTCGCGGGTCGCCGTTGACGAGGTTAAAGCAGGAAATGGAAGGCAGATATTAACTCGCGGCGAGTGTTTGCAGTACTAAATTGAAAGCTGTAACTCTTTGGGGTGTCTCTCGAAGCGAAGCTTTCCTCTACCCGCCCTCCTTTCATTTCCTCGCCGTCTCTTCTTCGGCTGACTTGGCGTGACGAGAGCAAAGGGAAGGGAAAAGCATCAACGAAGAACGACGAGAAGGAGGAGGAGGAGGAGAGGACCGCGGGAACGACGGCGACGCAGGGCTACAAAGTTTATTTTAAGGTCGACACTAAAGGGGCCAAATGAAAAACCGGATGGAGAAGGGTGGGTCGTGTAACGTTCCGTTCTGCAATTACCGCGGGCGAAACGTCTACACCGATGCCCGTTCCTGGCAAAGAGGACGACCAGGACGGCGAACAGGAACAACGAACGCTCGAGCTAGCTGCCAACTACGAGCTCAGAAATTGTTACAGTTACGGCTCGTACGTAGTCCTGCGTCCCTTTCACGACCACTTTCGTTAAGTAACGATGAAGGATCGTCGGCTTTACGTTTACGTTTCTACGTCTTTACGAGGATTCCCTAACAATTAACCCTTTAGATAGATCCGAGTAATCAAATATTTAGTACTTCGTACTAAAAACTCGAGTACACGATCGCAAAAATTTTCAAAACAACTATATAAAGGTTCCGTTTAGCCGCTCGGAATACAGAGTTCTGATTGGCATACTTCTCCTTGTTCGTTTTTCGATAGAAAATCCACGCGATGCACGACCGTAGTCGTTCGTACTTCCTCGCTTCCGGTATTTATCGGTCGGTCGCGAACGCCACAGGTAGCTCGAGGCTCATCGAGTACCGGCGTGGCGAAAGGTCGCGGCACTCGCGATAAGATGAACGAGCACGAGCAGGGAATAAAAGAGAGAAAAAGCGAGGCGGAATGAATCAGAGACGGAGAAGGAACACGAGAGGCACGAAAGACCGAGACAGAGGGCACAAAGGGCTCGCGACTTCGCCGAAACGAGCTCTGCCGTTGTTATTTCTAGACGAAGATTCGGTTTCCGGCCGCGCTACCAATTTGTATAATTACTGTTTTCTCTGAAAGCGGCTTCTCTCGTGTCCAGAAAAAACTTTGCTCCCCTCCGAGAGAAGTTTCCTTTACCAGAACCGAGGCATCGCGCCGATGTCCCATCGTTTTCTTCGATGTTTCTCATTAGATCCATTATCGTAATTGCTCGCCAGATCGGGGGACAATTTTACGACTACGGAACAACGAGTCGGGGGAGGAAAAGCATCGAAGGGTTGATGCAAAACGAGGAAAGATGTAACCTCGAAGGCAGATGGGGTAGAATAGTCTCGGCAGATTGCGAACACGGCGAGCCACGGCGAGAGATAAATGCGCGGAACGGCGGAATAAACGAGAAATAAATTGAGAAGGAATCTAAACATTAATATAGTACCATTGGGAACTCGAGTGGTTGGGTCCAACAAGCTTTTCTCGAGATACGGAACAAAGCGAAGGTACGCGACGACGAGTTACAAAAGCGTTTGTACTTGGCAAGTTTTTACTTTACGTAACCGATACTTCTTTAACGCGTTAAGTACACCGGTGAAAAGGAATGCACGATCGTTTCACTTTCTAATTGAAATTCCTCTCGTTTGCTACCTTATGAAATTAATCCTTTCGCCGGTACACGCTCGTCTAACGCGAAGCGCGTGTATTTCAATCGGGTGATTTACGTTCTAAACGGTATCCCGTCGAACCGACGGAAATATCCGAAAAATGGCACGTTTTAAATATCGTCGATCGATCGGCAACTATCGAACGCGACAACGAAGGGGTTAATTCGGAGTATTTGCGATCGTGCACGAAACCCGCTTACGTATGTTCGTTACGTGGCACCGGTATATCGGGTTCGTGAATCGACTGGCTATCTAAGCGAATAGACGCTGATTAGGAGTTCTCACGCATCCCCGAACAGGAGAAACCTCTCTCGTTATTCGTTATTTGACTCCGCGAGTGGCTGATGTTATCGTTCGAGTGCCGTCTGCATGGTTTATACCGATTCGGCATTCGATTCGCGGACGATGTTCCACCGCAGCCATTACATATTAAGATAAAATGTATACGTTTAACCTTTTCGGCCAGACGTCGATACGATGCACCGTCTCGCCAATTTTTCCACCTCTAACTTAATCGAGGTCGCGAAATAAAAGCGTTACGAGTTATTAAATTATAAAAACATATAAATTATCGGTTTCGTTCGCGAGCGATAATCGAGGTATTTCGAGTCGGCTGGATCCAGCGGTCCGATCAATCGTGAAGGATAAAAATATGGCTCACGTTGACGTAACGACGCAACGCCGGCGAGACTGGCATCGAGAGGATCGTTAGCGATTACGAGCGCGTTACGTAACATTGGTTCATCGAGTTATGCCTCAACTGGCCGATTTCGAAGGATATTTTCTCCGGGACGGTACCGCGGGAGAGTCACGTAATTCCAGCGAAATGTAACTTTGTTGCGAAGGTAATTGTAGCTTTCGTCGTCGGAGATAGTTCGTACGATAGAAGGAAGCATAAGCGTCGATACGCTGCATCGATTTTCACGCGGAAGGGTTAATTCGGAGTCGAAGATCGGTAACGGTAGACGCGTGGTACCGCTTTCGAAGGGACGATCTCCCTTCTACGGGAGAATTCGTGTGTAATGGATGCGGTTAACTCGCCTTCGAGATTGGCTTCCTCGATACCTAACATCCTCGTCCGTGTCCGAACTAATACCTACTCGAAACCACAACGCGTTTTGATCGCTGCATTAACTCCTGTGCCCGACCGATACCTCCTCGCTTTTCACCGTATTCAGATTTCGCGATGCCCCCTTATCGGCCAATATTTTCTATCGAGTAACGCGAACAAGTCGATTCTATTAGACGATTGATTTAATAGATTCGCTCGGAACGCTCGTATTTCACCAGTTTTATCGTTACTATGCAGTAAATCTATCGACTATTATATCGACATAAGTTGATTCGATGCCAACTCCTCTCTCTCTCTCTCTCTCTCTCTCGTTCGCTCTCTGAAAACGTGTAAGCGTTCCTCTTCGATCGAAGGGCCAAAGAACTCCCTCGCTGTTGGTCGCTCGCGCGTAATATCCTCGGTTTTACGAGCAAGCGATATCTTTCTCCACGCGATACGGTGTACTTTTGGGATTGTCGTTTTCATGAAAGAAAACGCTCCTCGGACTCTGTGTGCCACGGCCCTCTGGATACACACGAGATATACGGCCGCAATAACGGCGAGTTCCGCGTATAAATCTGAATACCTACTCGAAATACCTAAATCTCCTCGATAAAATCCAGGTCTCGGACCATTTCCTTGTTTCGCGAACGTTTACTCGGCCCACCGCGAACTTTTCGAATCTGGAACACCGGAGAAAACGCTAACGTTTGGCCTCCTCGATTCTCTCCCTAACCGGGAACGACCCTTCGATCCTCGCGACCATAAATTCTCGCTTTTTCCTGCTTCTCTCCTAATCGAAACCGAGATCGTTGCGATATTTATCGACGATTCTTTTTTACGAACGTTCCCTACTTACGAGTTTACTCGGTAATCGTTCGCGACGATTTACGCGAAAGTTTCGACAAACACCGAGCGTGCAACTTGTTCCTTGTTGCCTTCGAATTGAAAAATTTCGAAATTTCAACTTTATTTTCAACTTTTTCCATACTTACCCTTAACCGAAGAAGAAGAAGAACGCTACAGAGCGCATATATTCGGAACAGTTATCCTACGGAGAATTTTCGCTGCGAGAAAGTTCGAAACGACAGGTCCGTGCGAACAAGCACCGGTCGATCGATCGACGAGACTTAATTCTTAATCGTAATAAAATTACGTATTCATAGAAGGACCGTTTGTTCTTTTTTCAGCCAGCCTTCACCCTCGTTTCGTCGCGAGTAGGCCTACGCGAGTTCAGACCACACGTAGCTACGTAATGTCCGGACGTATATAGCGGAGGTGGCATCTAGTGGTCCCGCAGAGTCCATGAATAAATTTCGAATTAACTTTCGAACGGTTTTCGCGTTATACGAGGCGCGACGGAAGCCCTCTTCAATCTGCTCGGATCCTTCGAGGCAGACGTTATAACGCCAACGATCCACTCCCACGATCTTACACGTGCAAAGTCTCCGCACAGACACCGTTAAAGGGGAAATTACCTGCTCCAGAAACAACTTCTTCCATTTTCAGTCGGGAAAATTCTTCCTCTTTTTCGGTCAAATGGCACGAAATTTTAACCGGTACATTCCGATCAACTTGTTCCGAAACATTTTTACAATGGATGTTAACTTTTTCTACGCGAGTGAAATACGTAGAGTAGCATGGTCACAAAACGAAGATGATCGAGCGAGATTTCCTTGCAGGAATCCATAGAAACAAGATGTTGTCGTAGTTTAACGGAGTGCACGGTACTCCAGCATCGTTCTTTCATGGGTCGCAACAAAGTGCAACTTCTGTTACGTGCATCAATGTCGAGGAGAGAGTTCTTTGGGGAAAGAGGAACCATCGACATAAGAAAGCTACGCAACGTTACGGCGGGGATCAAAGAAAGCGAAATTTACACAAGTAATTACTTCGTGTTCACGCAACAGGTTCGAGTGTTAACGAAAAATCCGAATGTAAAATTTATCCTCGCTCTTTCGTGTAAACTCACGATTCGGCAGCAAAAGGCCAGTTTCAACCCGTATACGTATCGATATGACTGGCGTGTCTCTTCTCCTTCGTCTTGCTTCGTTTCTTCCGACGTTTTCCCCTTTTTCCGCGAGTCAGGCCTCGCTGTATATCCGTTATGTATTATTTATGGCTCGACGGATCCTCGCAGAAACGAATCCGATTCTTCCCCGACGCGAGCGGACAGCTTTCGATTCGCCGAGGTAATTTATTCGACACCCCGTGTATGCAAAGCTTCGACCCGCTAGCTTTTTCAAATTCAAACGAACAGACGGGAGAGTTGCCACGATTCTGGCTCCGTCTTTCACCGTCGAAAAAGAGCTCTGTTGCTCGTTCGATTACGTGACATCGACGCGAGTTTTCCGCGTCGCGTCCTTCTTCGTGGCTCGTACGCCCCCTCTATAAATCTTTCCTTTAGATTCTATTCGTTGTTTCGTCTCCTCGCTCGCGACTCGCCGTTGAACGCGAGCTGACTTATGGGACACGCCGTTACGTTCTCGATCCATGACAATTTCGTTATAATGCTCGACGTTGCTTAGCGTTGCGCAATAACCGACATAGTTTATAGCCTCGTGTAGGTAGTCTCTGTAACCCTTAACCCTCCTGATCCAACCAACTTTTAATTACGACACGTTTTCTGTCCTTCGCTGAACCCAACTTTATCCGTGAACCGTCGTTCTTCGATAGTCGATTAGTCGACTATACAAAACGCCATTCGCATTCGATTATACGATATCGTCGATCAACGGTTAAACATTGTAGCACACGATGACCGATCCAGTTTTCGAATCCGACAACGAACACGTTCAACGAAAAAAGAATCTGTGAGATCAGTACTTATTAGTTATATAATTACCGGTTATACAGAGAACAAGTTGTACTTGTCGCCGAGATTAATAACAGGATTTCGCTGATTAATATTAGCGAGACTAACTGGATGGGAAATCGGGTGTACGCGAGATGCGTGCACGCCGGAATATCTGAGAGAAGATCTTGTATCGAAGCCGAAGAAGCGAAGCGGGGAAGGCAAAGAGACGAATTTTCGAGATCGAACAAGTCGTCCAATCGGGCTACGCGCATTCCTCGCTCGTCGAAGGTGCTTCTATTTCTCATTCTATCCGTCCTTCGTGTTGCTTCCCGTGCAATTTCTCCGAGGTCTGGCCCGTTCGTGTACACGCAGCAAAATAAAGGACGTCTCGCGTGGAGTCGCGTGCGAAGAAACTATCCCGCGGATACGTGACGCGAATACATCGCCGATGCTAATTGCGGGTAGAAAGGGCATGCACGAAGCCCCGCCTCGAAAATGTGCACGGGAAACATCCTGCGAACGAAAGCCTTCGACCAAAATCAATCTCTTCCGTCTCTCGATTGACTGTTTCGTCTCTCAAAATATCAAGCTTCTACGTGGCACGACCAATTATACTTTCCAATTATAAGCCTTCTTTTCGACCTTCGCCATTAAGGATTACTATAATCGTTTCGTACAGATCACTTGTTGCGTACGTCTGTACCGTCGAGGGGCATATTTTATCGACGACCGTATCCCTAAATCACTCGATACATTTCGCTCGGAAATTTCGCGCAGGAAAATGGACACACGGACCAGTAATATTTTAAGCGATAAATATTTCGAGGAAACTTATCGGCTATCGGATACGTTGTACCGATTTATGACTAACTAAAAGCTCGTCGTCCAGTGGCATTATCGATGAAACTTTTAATAGTCCAAGCGTGCCTCCTAAGCACAAACTCTGGCGAGCACCGATAAATAAATGGACTCGCCGATAATTAAATACACGGGCTAAACTGACCGGAAAAAATAGTGAAATTTCTCTAAAGAAGAGATTACAAACTCGTTCGAATTGTTAGTCGATTCTCGAAAGCAAATTCGCTGTTCTGGACCGGAGAAATATAAATTTTCGCGGATAGTCGCGCACGAGTATAGTTGAAATTCTCGTCCGTAGCAGAAAACTTTGTCCATTCGCCGCTTCTGATCCGCCAACCGTCGGGACTTTGCGAAAGTTTCGGGACCCCCTTTCTCGGCCAGCAGCGGGGTGGCGGATATCGAGAAACACGAGAGAACAAACAGGAAGTTTCGGACACACGGAACGCGTTTGAATACCGTACGAATGTTTGCCAGATTGCGAGCACCACCAGGATTTTACGGTGTCGGGTTACCCTAGGATTTCACGGGTTCTTATGCGCGCCACCGACCAGACCCTGAATCACCTAATAATCGAACCGATATTCCAACCAATATCGGCCTGGGAAAATTGTTCCGGTTTCCGTTATACGACCTGATACGATATTCCTTTGGTTCGCACGCTTTGGAAAAAACCGTCCCCTTCGGGCTGATTTTACGAGCCTCCGGGAAGAAAGTCTTTTACGACGAGCGCGTGTGCGGGACGATAAAAACGAAATGATACGGACAACTTCCAAGAAATGGAGAAAGAATGATCAGGAAGGACGGTGTAAATTCGAATGGATCCACGGTCACCGGGATCGGCGCCGCTAGCAATCGACGGCTACCCACCACGCAAAAACTATATTACCTTACAAAGAGTCGTAACGCGACGATGGGTTAAAAGGAGCACATCGTAGTTAATTAACCCGTGTACGGTGTCAATGAGCACGACACCGAGAACGAGACCAGGAAAGACGAGGTTGAAACGGTATCAGTTTTCGTGTTACGAGGTTAAATCTGTCGAGGGTAGAACCTTGACACCTCTCAAACGGTTCGTGCCATTTCCCAAATGGACAAGGGCCAGGTCAGTCGATGACAAAACAGAAGCTGTAAACTAGATATCTCTGTGAACTGTGTAGCTCGTTAGGATGATTTGTCATCGACGACGGGACTCGTGTCGCTTATCGGGATTCCAAAATTGGCAAGGACGCGCCGTAACTGAACGGTGTCCTTGGCACGCGCGAAAGTCGAACGGGAACATGAATCATAAGAATACGTGTTTACTTCCGAACTGTATTACTGGGACAGAGTGTCGGGCAACCGGTAATAAATCCTTTCTAAACGCATTACGATATCCTTTCACTCGCGTTACTCGATAATATGTAAATCATAACCCTTTACATCATTATTATTTTATCCGACTAGATTCCAGTGAAACTCTGTTTTCTAATTCCTTCGTTTGGTCAAACGTATCGATCGAAAGTTCGAAACACGACGTTTTAGCGGCAATGATAAATTTATGAACGCGAATGAAAACGCTGAAACGTACATGCGCGCGTTTTAAATTTGCCGCGCTAATCGAAAGATAATAACGCCCCACCCTTCGTTAGGTATTCGAACATTTGGCGGGAGGGATGCGGCGCATTTAAAATGATTGATTGTGCCGCCGCTTGATGCGCGCAATTATAAGAAGATAAGTAAATGTATGCGTCGTTAACGCGTACCACGGATGAAAATTAGTACATTAAATCCCGAAACTCGATCTTCCGAATTCCAAAACTTTTCTCCTTGGGCATAATTCGAATTACGTGCAAACACGCGAAACTCTAACAAGCCCGAAATCGAGCCAAACGAACTTAAACGGCAAGAACAATTACGAGAGTTAATCGCCGTAATCTCGCTACCGAACCGACTGAACGCCATTAAGGGACATTAATAATCGTTAAGAAAGCGCTCGAGCGTTTCCGGCGCAGGTAAAGAAGGCCGGTAATCGCTCGAAACCATTAGACTACCTACGTAAGTCGATTAGACGATGACGCGAACAATATGCACGGTATTTCTGTTCAAAGGGTACAGAGAGAAACAAGAACCACGGGTATCGTGTTTCAGACGCGACGCGAGGCTCGGATTTTCTGTGAAAATTAATTTCACTCGAGGACAAACGGTTCCTAATGTAATTACTAAACCACGGGGATTTCGATCAACGATATCGCGCTTCACCGACCGAAAATCTCTCCTCTCGCGACGAGATTGAATTTCAACGGCCCCGAGACAAAAATCCCAACTACGGTTTCTTATATTCACGTCGTGAATCATCCGTTGGAATTTGAACACGTCCCCCAACCTATTCGTCACGTACATGGTTGGTCGGGTAACAAGTCGCGATTCGATTCCGCTATTTGTCTATGCGCGTTCCCGATGTAACGAACGTTGCCGCTTTTTAACGTCGATCGAAACATTTCATTGTCTCGCGTCAATCACTGAATTTACACGGGTAAGGTTTTCTTCGCGAAGATAGATTGTCTTCCGAAACTCGGTGATCACGAACACTCGTGTTTCAACATACGTGATCAATTTTATGCCCTATAGTTCGACGCATGCGCGTTAGGTTAGGTTAGCTTCGCTTTAAAGTTCGCATCAAAATAAATAAGCGGATTCGAATGATAAAATTGTTCCCACTGACCGTAACGATATCTGCACTAAATGATATTATCGATATATCGCTAAATATCGATCAACTATCGATAATCAATAGCAGCATCTCTAGTACACGGTAAAGCGCGAAGACGTTCACCTTACGTGATTAAGTCGGAGCGATGATCACGAGGAGCACGAACGTTCCGTGAACGCACACGTAACGACACAATGTTTCGAATCCGGTCAAACGTCATGCACCACCGTGTAAAAAACGAATAAAAAACAACATAGCCTCGCTGTGTTCTCCGAAGTAGAGAGGTTCAATGACCAGAGATAAAACGAGCGGCAGCGTCCCATCGTAAAATCGGAAACCAGGCTCCGGCCAGCATCGAGAGGCAACCGGAAGACGGAAAGCGAACGCGGAGCTTCGGGGCTTGTTTTGAAAGGCAGATTATAAATACCGTTCGACCGTGGAAAATGAACGTGGTTTGATTAACCGCGGAATAGAAACTGACAGCTGAACCGCTCCGTAACGGTGTGTTGGCGCTATGCGCAACCGCGCTGCGCATCGCGAAAACTGAATTTCTCGATCGAGCGAGTCACGTGACTCGCGAAAAAACGCGGGAAACGTTATCGATCGTATGTACGTCGATTAATATCGAATCGAATCGAACGTTTTAAATACCAAACGATCGTTCCACTTTTACTAAGATTCGACAGTAACTCGACAGTAACTCGATAGCGATGGTAAAAGAAAACCGATTGTGAGTGATGTATTTTTAATGAACTTTCGACGAACGGCAACTATTTAATGAAGCGCTTGTTAAACATTTATAGTCCGAATTCCGCTTTCGAGAATGTACGTACTTTAACATCGAACATACCGTTTCAATACTCATCAATTTTTTCCCGTCGTAGTATTTACTACGACCCATACATCGATAATCTCTGATTTAACGAATTCATTTAACACGACGCAGCGCAACGAACCAAAGTGGAACGCGAGGCGCGATACATGCAAATTGACGCGTTACGCGTAATTCGACTTTTTTTCATTTATATCGGATTCGAGCCGTAGTTACGGTCAATTACAGTCGTTAAACATTATTTTGTTATAACGTAATGAGTACCGCTCACGTTACGCGGCCGTAGGCGAGTGAGGGTTTGCATTTTGCATATATTACGTGTATAGTTGTGTCTGGTTCGCGTGGTCGCTCGGCGTTATTGTCAAAATAATGCGGGAGCAGGTTGCCGCTACAGGCTAGATAAAACAAATAGACCTCCGACACGGAGTTGTATATTCGACCTTTGCCAGGCCTCTGAACGCGCAATTGTTTCCCGCCATCGTGAAATTAAACGCTGAAAAGAAGAAAGGTCGACTGCCACTTCCGAAGCGAAACGAGATCGTATCGCGGAACGCTAATGCGTGTCGTGATAACGGAAATAAGCCGCACAAAAATGTACATTCGACATTAAACAACGTCTCGATTATCAGATTTTTCCTAACGTTTTACTTTTCATAAAAAAATTTACATGATTCTCGTACGCGATGGAACGATACACTGTTCTTTCTTTGAAGATCAAACGCATTGTTTCCTTTCATTTCCGTCGTTCTTGGGCGGTCATGATTGCCGGTTACTGTAGTATTTTGAAAAGAACGGATCTCGTAATTGAAACGTATTCGCTGACGGGGCTGGTTTCCATGGAATCGTTTCGAGTGCGTTCCACAGAAAGAGTTAATACGCGTAATTGTACCGGTGGATGCAAGAACGGCTGTAGGACACTAAGGTTCTCTTTGCATTAAACACGTAATTAGATAACTAGTTCTTTTCGAAATTTGTTTCCTATCAAATTTTTCAACGTTATACTATATAGTTCTACAACAATTTCTTTAGAGAGAAAAAAAAACTCTGACACTGAGATGCTTCTTATATTTCAGCGCTGTATACAATTTCCTAGGAAGGAAATGAGTGTACCTTTTCTAGTGGAACAGTCAGCGAAAAAAGAAACGAGAATACGTAAAAAGAATGTAAATGGTGGACCGTATTAAACGCACCACCGTTTCCTTATCATCGTTTATTAAAAATACCCGGTAAGCGGAACAATGCAAATGGTCTCGTTATGAAATACTCCTCCTACGTAATTCTCGTAGCCTGACGTTTGAAAACACGAACGTGACATAGGAGATAGAATAAACTTCGAACGGAACGACATACAGGTAACCCTCGTATACACGATAGTTAGAAATAAAGTTGAATCGCCACATGATATACGTATTCTCACGCGTTAGATCGCTGCGCAATATGTCGTCACACGTTACGTTTCCACGCGTTATATTGCCCACTCGTATTAATGATGTTCAGTGACACGAATTCACAGCGTCCGTGGTGAATACGTAATATCAATAATATTATTAGTATTTATATCGTTATTAATACATCACGAATTCGCGTCACACTCAATTAATGTTAATACTGTAATTGACTGTGACACGCACCCAATGAGTCGATATTTCCAATGAACGCGCAAACTGAAAGCGTTTCCTTTATACCAAAATATCTGTAGTAACGTATCCATCATAATTTTCTTAAAAACGATACAGATCGTTACGCGAAAAAGAATCTAGATTCGTACCGTTATACGTTCCCGTGAAATGTAACGAAGGAACGAACTGTCACGATAACGATTAAAAACAGAAACGTATTGCCACAATCGTCTCGTCGATGAAACACACGAACCAAGCGGGACGCGAACCGTCGGAATTGAACACGACAGGATGTAACTAGTAGTCAAACTTGACATTGAGAAATTTCGAAGGATCCCGAGTGAGAGAAGAAAGGAATGAACGGTTCTAAAAGATATCGAACCGCTTCTAGTAATTTAAAACGAGTTCGTAGCCGACCGAACTGAAATACACGTCGTAGCGCGTTACTACTGGTGTGCCCAAAGGCGTGGACAAAAGATGAATTTGAGACCGATGACCTTTCTCCTCGAGGAGAGAAACGGAGAGCGCGAGAAAAAGAGTGAAACGGCGAGAGCAGAAGAAGAGAAGAAAGAACGAAAGAGACAGGTCAAGAGAGATCATTCGAGAAGGCTCCGTTAGTTGATCAAGCGCGAAGGCTATTTAACATTCCCGTGTTTGGAAGGACGCACTTTAGGAATCGCAGATGTTCAACCGACTGGCAGTGCTAGTTTTCAAACTTGTTCTCGTTGCTCTCGCTTGATCTTTCCGTTACACGCTCCTTCTCCGTTCTCTCTGCTTCTCCTTTCGTCCCCCCTCCCTTCGTGCGTGTTTTTTGCGTAACAAACCTACCCGTGAAAGAGTCGGCGAAGTACACTTACTGGCGGCACCGATCGAAAGGGTTTGCCCGTACGCGACGTTCCGAACGGAAATATTCGCTAATCGAGGGATGACAGCTTTGCACAACAAGTAGGTCATACACGACAGTTAACGCGAAGTAACGACAGGTTGACACGGACACGATTCGACGGTTCGATTCGAAAGTGAAACGACGTGTATGGAACACGTAGGCGCGTGTTTACGTCGGCGGAACTCACCTCGGCTCGACGGAGACTGCGGTAACGGCTCGTAACGATTTGAAACGAGCGCACTGAGTCCACTCCATGCCTGGCGCACGCACGGCCACTGTCTTCTCACCCGTTATTTCCACGATTTTTAATCTGTACGAACACTCGTGGACATGCTGTCTCTCGTTCAACGCGGATAAAGATCGTCGGCGCACACTAATACCGGACGGTCACGACGCAGAGGCGCGAAAAACGCGAAAATCCCGACGGATCCGCGGTATAATGTCACGAAATACGTACAGAGTCGGCTAACGTCGGGCCACGACGGTGGCGACTGCATGCGACCAGCGGCACAACTAAAGTCTCTAGCCACCGTACGCTTGGGGATATTCCTCCGAACGACGCTACGCTTACCTCCCCACTACTTCTGCACATATTTTCAATTACCTTCGCACAATAGGCTCGAGCATTATCGAATTTATTATTTAATCGTCTACCAAAATCATTATTCACTTATATTCAATTATGTAATTCTTAATTAGTTATCCGTTGTTCGATTCGCTCCGAATACTTATTTCATTGATTGTGTCATTTTCAACTGCACGATTAACTATTATTCTATTACAAAATTCATTTTCAATCGAATTTCAGGCCTGAAAATTTAGATCGAATACAATTTCCGACTAAAAGTAAATCAAACTAAACGTTGTATTTCACGTATAAAAATTTATACTTATATTTATTTTAATGTATTATATTTATTTCATAAATTATATGTATTTTAATGTAATTTCATATACATGTATAAAAACATGTTTACAATATTTGTTTAAAGTGTCCATATGCTAAAACTTTTAACAATTTATTTTTATAAGTCGGATCTAAAATATCGTGCAACTTGTTCTCGAGTGTAGGTACATAACTTGCATAATTTCGTACCAACATCGTAAAAGTAATTGATTTTTCAAATTCAGTATTTAGACGCGAATTTATCCAATCTATAACGTGATCAGGCAATACACTGTTCAAATAACTTTTCATATTTCCTATTAAAAACTCTACACAAATTTTTGATATTTCCAAAGGTTCGAAGAAATCGTAATCGGTGCATTTATCGAAAACCTAAGTAAAAACATCGTATTAATAGCCAATTTCTTCTTACATAACTTCAATTATTAATAATACTTACATCTGTTTCATCCATTTCGTAGTCCGAATCATCCATCAATGCGACCCCCCAATAAAACAGCACAGTACTAATTAATTCAGGATCACTGTGCATAGATTCACGGAACTTAGAAAGAAACAGGTTTACATATGATGTATTGGTACTTAATATACCATCTATTGGAATGGCATCGATTAAACTGGCTACCTCGCGTCGTACTTCACAATTGTTGTCCACCAACAATTGTAATACTGTTGTCCACCACTGAATTTGTACATCTACGAAATTATATTTAATTGATGTATTTATTGAATAAAATTAAATAAAAAACAAAATTTCCTTAATAGTATTAAAATAACAAAAAATATAACTTACAACGATATTCGTAAGATTTCTTACATATTGGAAGAAGATCACGCATTATATTGAATACAGATTTTCGAAAATCTGTACCTAAGGACGTGATCCATAAATGATCACATAAGATACTATACACGTCATTAATAAATGCCAAATTAATTGCATCTTTGTCTTCGTTTAAAATAGTAAAAATTACAAATGATTTCCCAAGTAATCGTACATAACAATCTCTTACACAGTAAGCAGTCTTTTTCTTATTTAATCGTATTTCGTTCAAAACAATATTACAAATATCCATTTGCTTCGTAGAAAATGATGTAAACTTATTGAGATATATTAAGGTACTGTATAGGAAATCGAATATTGCATCTTGCAATTCTGGTTCGTATCTATCAAAATTTTTCAGAGAATCACGTATTTCATTAACAGTGCAGTTTAATAGCTCCATCGACATAGAATCTGGTTGCATTTCATTGATCACTTTTGTCAAAGTAGACCATGCAATAATTTGCGTTTCTGGTATTTTTAAACTACGAACATATATCGCGATTAACAGATTGTGCGGAATTAATTGATTTCGTTCCGCTAGACATCGAATTAATTTAATCACAGACATTTGGTAAAGTTCTCGGGCTGGTCCTTGTTTCAATTTTTGTCGTAGTAAATGCGAAACAAGCACACGTAATATTCGAATATTTTGTGTAAAATACCTGTAATATTTATCAACATAATATTTCTTTTAACAATAAAATATTATCGATATTTATTTGTCTTACGTTTCATCTGTTTTATATATTTCACTACAAATATTCACACAAACTGTGGCCAATAGAAAACACGGAGGATTTGAATTTTGACATTCTAAATTTTCCAAGATCCAACTTGTCTTTGTCAAAAACCTGTCCCATTGTTTACCGTAAGATTGCAATTGTTTAAAACCAAAATGTTTTATTATTTCGAATATCTGAATAATAACAAAAGGGATTAATATAATTGTCTGTTATATTTGCACGATTGCACGTACCTGTAACATGTAACCATGAATCAAATTCAGAGATAAATTATTGCTTCCAGTATCTATTATATTATCAATTATTTTCATTAAAACATCTCCTACAGACTGTTCCGTTATTATAGATACAAGTGCTCTAGCCGCTAATTTACGAGTTTCAAATACTGCACTCTTTGCACATTGTATAATTAGAGTGACAAGATCGTTGATCTGAAATTGAAATCCTTTTTATTGTTAAACTAAACCAATGAGTCTCAAAATGTGAATCCTATTCCACCGATATGATTAATTGAATATTAAAGTATAAAACATTTTAAAGTAAAGCGATATGTTTTATTCAACTCTCGTAAGCTAACAAGCATGACGTAACAACATTACCTTGTTCTGAATGTTAGTGTAATCAGAACCATGTTTATGATATAATCGTGACAATAGCAATAAAGTTGACTGCACATTAGACTTTATAAGACTATCATTCGTTGCCACAAACGTTTGCAACTCCTCTAAAATAAAAGGCAACAAGTTAGGGAACTTCTCAAAAAATAATACAAAATTCATTTTATTATCCGTAGTAAGATTAATATGATCTTTCGTTCTCTGAACACCAAAAATTCTGATGATGAGTGCACTGAAAAGTAATGTCGCAGCATTTCTTTCCTGTAACAATATGAAACGTTTCTTCGCATGTAACTCTACACGTTCCGAAATACAGTAGTTGATATTCTTGAAATTAACTTACCGCCCACGTTAGAGCGTTAAAGCTCTTAATTGCTGCTATTAAACCATCTTCTACATAGTTGTTCGCTACTTCTCCAAGGCGAGAATTTCTAAAAATTGTTCTCAAAATGTTCAAAGCATGAGTTTTGATCTCTGTTACTTGAGTAGTGTTCTCGCGTACACAATCATCGGTATGCGTTAACGATTCAAGTGAGTTTTCATATTCTGAAAATACCGTATTCGTATATATCAAGCGTCTTACTTTGTCTCGTAGATTCATATTTTCCAAGTTCGTAAATTCTAATAGAATTGTCATCACAGAATGAAAAGTTGTAGTATTTGTATCTTTGTACTGACGTGGTTCCGTAGATAATAATGCCTGTAATATTCAATTTCTATGATTTTCTTTCAACAGAAATCTATAAAATTAAAGTTGATACCTGTATCATGAAAGGGACACCCGCACTTCGTCGGGTTGCACATAATTTTAAATTGTCTTCCTTAATTCCTGTGATAGCAATTAAAATTTGATGCAACCATATTTTAGGCAATTGATTTAGATCTACTATATCCAACCGCCAAAGACGAGTACATAACTGATCGAAACCTACATGTGCTTGTTCAAATGCTCCTCTATGCTTTGTTTCGGTAAGCAGCATAACCAAGTGTTCTCCTATTTTGATGATCTGTTGAAAAATCAGTTTTATTTATTTATTTTTTTATATCCAGGAAGTTTCTTTATTTCGATATCTTAAACTTGAGCGATGAAATTTTACTTGTTCCTTATTTAAAAGTTCTATAGAAGAACTATCTTCGCTTATTGGTGCTTTAATAGCAAGAAGACCAAACATTAAACTGACTTCCTTCACAGTGTGCCAAGAACAGAGCAGTACCATTTGTGGTGTTACCATCTGCTTGATCGACGAATTATTTATCTTACTGATAGCTTGTAAACTTAAATCCATTGGTAAATGTCCTTCGGGTGAAGAATTATTTACTATTACAGAAACTGCACAACTTAATTCCAAACATACAGTCACAAGTTCTGCAATGGTGTTTTGCCATAATTGCTTTTTTTTAACTTTTTCTAAATCACATTCTTCTAACAAGCTTCTAATGCAAAAAAGATATCCATACAAAGAATGTTTAGTAACTGTTGTTACTATATTCTCTTTTGCAAATACTAATGATTGCTGCAAAAATAATAAATGTACTATCTTTTTTTAATAGTTATAGCTGCAAGTAAAATTAAGTACCTTTAACTTTTTTAACAAAATTAGTATCAACTGCAATATTATGGTTTCTGTTTTGTTTTCATCGACTGATTCTGTTAAATCGAATCGTGTTTCAAGTACTGATTGTACAACTGGTGACAATGTACTAAGCTTTAACAGGTATGCAGCTGTAACACTGTCTATAGGTTTGATACTATTACCTAATTCAATAGCAACTTTAATAATGTCATGAACTACATTTTCATTATCTAACTGTAACAAAGTTGGATTTATGGACTTAATTAATTTAAAAGCCATTTCTTTGTTGCTTTCATACGTATCTAATAACATCAACTTAAATAATGCTTCCACTTGTTCAGACTCCCAGGTGATACGTTTGAATTCGTTAGCTAAGACATCTCTCATTATCAGCAATATTTGTAAAGAAGACTTTCTTCTGGAATATGTAGCATCAGGGCTACATATACACATATTCCTTAAAGATCTAAATGTATCGCGGTACATTTCAATATCCCTTCTGATATTAAATGACACTTCATAGGAATGGTGTAAGACTTCTTGCCTCATGTCCATAGCATTACAATTTTTCCTATAGTGATATCTGATTTTTTCTTCTTTCGTATATCGTCTTTGCATAACAGCTAAACTTTCCATCATACGTTTCAATGCCTATAACATATAGATAACTCTAATTTTAATATTTGTCAGCAAACTATGGATACATGCTCGGTAATCTTACCTTTTTAATTAAAGGAACAAATTCTAGTTTTTCTTTCAAATTAACTTGTAAGAATAAAATAATTATGTCAAGTTCTTCAAAAGTAAAATTCAGAGTACTTCTTTTAGATTCTACCACTAGAGCAAGTGTGTTCAGTTTAATCTAAAACAATCATTGTTTATGCTATAAATACGAAGATCTATAATAATGAAAAAACATAGAACATGTGTTAAATAAATTCTGTACTTGTTCGTCGTCATTGGGTATATAGGATTTTAAGGTATCGTAGGTAATAGTATCTCGCCAAAATTCATCGTCGCAGGTTAAAAGTTTTTCTTCGGTGTCCAATTCTCCACTGCGTTTCAATTCTAGCCATTTATTTAAATCTTTTTTTATATTTTCCTGCGAAGACATGTTACTTAACCTATTCAAATTTGACCACAACAAACCACAGTATTTAATTACCCAGTGTCTAAATAAGCTACCAGTGCCATCTAAGGATAAGCGACAATTGTTTCATTTCATAGTAGTTTACTATTTTACTACTAAATGGCGGTAGCAGTATTTTTCCAAAACGCTGATCGACATTTTTGCTTCTTCACTTTATTTACGCAAACTTAGAATTAGTTTTAACGTTACTTAAAACATATTATTGATACAATATGCTTCATAAATTTGAGTAAATCAATAAAGTAGAATATGTGTCCTCTGCAAAAGAATCATTTGTTTCTCTATATTCGCCGCGTACAATTAGATGGCGCTGGTGGTATTGTGTTTAAATCTCGCACCGATATAAAATGAAAATGTAATAGAAAAGCTTGTTATATACGTGTTTTTAACTGATTAGATTACTATTCTTTTAGTTTATTAATTTATTGTTTTCGAAGAACAATAATAGTCAACAACTTATCATTTTACAGGTAATTTTGAAATTCCATTTGTGTTAAAAGAAACTTTAATTTCAATGCAACAAGTTTAAAGCAAATTTATAGACAAGTTTCTAAATTTCTAAATGTAAGCATCTACTCGAACGACGTTTATGGTAAATGTCCCGTTTGCCAGACGTTAAAAGCTGCACTGTACGGATAGTCGAAAAAAATCCATAACACGGCAAAGATGCAAATTGAAATCAGTTATCGTAATGACGAAAGCTTATCAATTCCAATCGCAAACGTATACATTATAAACGTATCGTTTAATCGAAACGCATGCAATATCATGATGACGTATTGACGAAACAATTAAATGTCCGTGGCGTACAAAGGCGTGACCCGTAACGGTCCACAAGCGAAGAGCAATTCCATCGAATCCCGATTGGTATTCGATGGTAGGTACGCGAAATCAACGAGTTATAGCGTACAACGGGAAATATTGATTCGAAAAATAACTACGGCCGCTAATTTAAATAATTGCATGGCGCGTTCGGTCGCGTGGCCCGCGGTTCCGCTCTTTGCGCGGGTTACTCTAATAAATTGCGTTTTAATTAAAATCGATTTTTCAGCGGGACACTGGTAGCCAGCGACGAATCAAACAAACCTGAAAGAGGGACTCTGTAAACGCGATAACGGTAATCGTTGTTACGAATAAACAGTTTATATTGATGATGCCCGATACACGCGTGCACGGACAATGGCCTCCAATACGCTCGATTTCGTTTTTCCAAATAGTTTGCGACTAATTATAAACACGACGCACTCTCTCGTTACGTAACTAACCTCTCGTGTCTTTCGCCTCCTCTTAGATCTTTCTTTTCCTTCCTGTACGCCAGCTGTCCTCGTTTTTTGTTTAATTAGAACGAGAACTCGTACGATCGAAACATTTCGTCGGACGAATCGTTCGCGTAGACCGAGGCGCGAAAGAACGTAGAAATCTATGGCAGTGATCCATAACGATTTTGTACGAAAGGAAAGGACGTTGTTAGTAGAAATGCTAACGAGGAATTATTCGATAAAAGCACCGCAGGAACGTAACCACGAGAGAAATAGAGAGAAATAGAGAGAAGGAAAAAGGAACATCGGCTAGAGAGAAATGACCGAGAATAGTTCATTTTTCGCGACACGGCTAGCGATAACAGGCATAACGCGAGGCAATGAGTGCTATTCCCGCGTGTTTATCGTTCTACCTGTACGTAGAAACGTGACATTTAACGGAGGGCAACAGAAACCTTCTGTCGTAACTGTAACGCTTATCACGCGAACCTTATCTATATTTCCCCGAAACGGATGAATGCTTCTATGACCGCGAACTTATTTAACACCGTCCTTCAAATACGAATACACTCGTTGTTACGAGATCTCATTTCCAAAAATAAATTCTACGTCACATTCGACTCTGTAAATCTGTTACGATTCTTTGTTTTTCTACTCGTAACGAAGCTTGTGCTCCGTAACGCTGCTGCATACGCTAGGGTTTTTCGCCAAGCAATTCGAAAGATGGATGACTCGATTTATCGGCAGTTGCAAACGAGCCGAATTCATCGGTATCGATAAATAATCGTGTAACGAAGTTTCGTCGAAAATAAATCGAGCAGCGTTCGCAGTTCGGTGTACCAGCATCCGGAAGTAGATAGCAACGGTGACGAACTTCTAAGATAATCTTCTCGAAAGCTGTCCGTAAATCGAAATCAAAACGTTTGAGGGTGAAACGCGTCGAATTAAATTGCGGGGAGCGGCCGATTATCCGGGAAGCCCAGTAGCTCGCCGTTAATTGGATTTGACAGGGGACCAGCAAATTGAGTTAGCAGACGATTCTCGGTTATTTACCCGTGTGTCGGATAATTCACCGTCCGACGCGTCAAAAGCTTTGCAATCTCTCCTTGTACGTTCGCGCCGAACAACGGAGCTCTCACACACGGGATATGTACTTTCGTTTAAACGATCGAAATTTAAAGCCGAAACGTTCGTTCTGCCGCTCGACAGTCTCGCTAAAAGACAAACCGAGAGAAGAATATTTCCCGTCGTTCTGTTGACGAAACTCGTGCAATTAACGATTAGAATCTCGTGGTTTTTTGCCACACGCGAGAGAAGAATCGTTCTCAAGAATATCTCGGTAACAAAAGAGAAGACCTTCGGACACGTAGAATGGTCGGAAATGGTCTGGGACTCTTCTCAGGAAGATGTGTAATTAAAGGAGAGAAAGACAACGAGCATTGCGCAACCCCGTAAGATCCATCTTTCCCCGGGAATGAAATTAATGGCAGTACAGGTGGTCTTGTCGCGGGTACAACAATCCTACGCGAATACCACCGTTGTAAATTAACGTCCTGCAGCTTTCGCGATTCGTTCGAAAAAAACATTCAATATTCTCCTACGTCGTAACGTAACGTCGAAACGATTCTTATCGCGATTCTACTACTCTCGATGACTATGGATGAATTTGGAAACGTTAACATCCGAAGATTACCGTTCTCTCGACGACTTTGGACTTTGGAACTTTGGAGAGAAGCATGCTTATAATTCGACTCCCACGACGTACAGCGAAATTCGCGAACGCTTCACCGGTTTAAAGTGTAGGATAAAATTATGGAAGAAGCGTCGGTAAATGCTCGTTTGACGGTTCGTCACGATGGCGAGGGTCGTTCGAAGCGGTGGCAAAGGACAAGAGGCGTTTTTCTGGTTCGAGGTCAATTTCCATGCTTCGAGGAAACGCAGCGAGTCACCGTCGAGTATTCCGTTTCCGGGCCACTTGCTTCCCACTTACCTAGAAACAGGCAAAACAACGCAACAATTTATTCCTCGACCGCGTGCAAAAAGGCTGACGCTGTTGCGCCAGTTTCCGTAGAATAGGAACAGCGATGGCAAGAAGGAACACAAAACCGGGTTAATGCGTACGCATTAGATTCAATGTTTCCACGTAGCTCGCCACGTAGCAGTTTATCGTTTTTCAGTAAACGATCAATCGCCGCGTGTTCGAGAACTGTCAACTCGCGAGGAAGTACGGACATTATCGTGGACGTTCCGTTTTGATGGAGAATGTAGGAAGTACCGCCATTATCGTTACAGTTTCTCATAGAACGTGAACAATCGCATGGGTATGTTCGTCAAGAAGTTTTGCTCGTTCAACCCAAGTCCATTATTCTTCTTTTTTCTGTTTCATCGATTTTTATGCGAGATACGCGAAAGTGTTGTTGCTTTTTCCATTCTTTTGAAAGCAGCACCAATAATTACTAGCTACGTTACTTGCATAAAACTGACAAAGCGAAAAGCTGGCTATCAAGGTATCGCGATATCGAACATCGAAGTATTAAGCGTCACGTGCCAATTGGGCCAATGTTCCCGGTTAGAGCACGAATGGTTGGAGTTTAATTCCAGAAGAGTCGATTGCTCCAACGTTTCTACCTTATAAAATACTTAAATCGCAACCCCGTTCTTTCAACGAGCATCCGTTAATTTTCTTTCGAGCAAGACCTCGTTTTACGGTAAACACCAGCGTCGGTTTGTTTGATCGAACAAATCGAGTCTTTTCAATTTCGGAGCGTTTGTAAACGAAATCCGTCTCGTTTTATAATTACGCGGCAAGAGGACTCTTTTGAAAGGCTGAGAGAGGAGCCGGTGCCGAATGCTCCCGTTAGATAGACGAACCGAAAGGAAAAGAGAAGGAGGGTGGGGAAAAAAGAAAGAAATAGAATTTAGGAGGAGAAAAGCAAGTGCTAGGGTAAGACGCGGTAGAAGCGTAATACGAGGTTAGCCGAGAGAGGGTGAACTCGACGAAATAAATTCGCGTCCCCGAAGACAGTCGCGCGAAAAGCACTGAAAGGGGTAGAAACAAATGGCTACGTGGGCTTTCTACGGGTATGAGCCGAAGAAAGAAAGAAGCTACGTCGAGTCAACCGAATTTCGAGCGCTTCAAGAGGTAAAATGAATTTTTCCGTGGACTAAATTCCTCGAGAACACGAAACTTCTTTCTCGCGAGAAAGCTTATTCCGCTTTGAAACCAACAAGATTTAACTCTATCCATGGACAATTTCGTTTTCTTGAGTCGACACTGGTTATCGTCCTGTGTTTTCGACGTCCGATTTTCCTCCATTTTCGCGAGGAGCGCGTTTCGACGGTGCTTCGAGCGCCAGAAAACGAAGCTTTTAACGATCTTTGCCGTAAAAGTTCGCCGCAAAAACCGTGCGGTGTAGAAATTATAAGATTCACGAAGCGTTTTTGCCCGAAACGCAGGTGTTAATCGAGCGAAATTTGTACATTACGACGGCGAGCGTGTTCCCGATGACAGTTTTCAGTTAGCGAACCGCGAAACGAGCTTTGGGAAATTTCGCAGGGAACCCGTTGTCTCGCTATCGGAAGTTCTTGAACCGAGTCGAAGTACCCTTTTTATCGATGCTCGCCTCGTTACAGGCTGAACGAGTTCTACGTACTGTCGCGAACACAATCCTTCGTTAACGGAATTCAACGCTCCGAATACGCTTTGCCTCGAATTCAATCTGGACGCGCTGATTCCTTTTATATCCGCGTAATTCTTCTTTCGACCAAACGAATCGCGACTCGGTGACTATCGCATGGAATTAACGAAACAAGTGGAAAAGCTCGTTACGTTTAGAGTTCGTCGACCAAACTTACGAATAAAAGCTAGCCCGGCTCGGGCGATACGTAAATTCCGATGAATAATTTTGCTCGAGGACTTACAGGAAAGTTGGTATCGCGAATGATCCCTCTGGTGGCGGATGTGGAACAGCGCTACTGCAGCAGTTATATCCTGTTTTATGGTCATAGAGTTTCCGCCAACCTATTTTACGATATATTCAAAATGGAAAGGTCGCTAATGCAGGATCGAAAGTTTGCACGTTCTTCGACTCGATCGACGCAGTTAACCCTCGCGTCGATCCTCGGAATATTTACGATTGTTTCGTAACCGGAACGTCCGTGCGCGAAGAACAAAGAGAGAAATTATCGTTACGATAGCGTGACTTTTGCGCAAAATATTTGCGAGTAATTGGAGTTCGGTGAGTCGACGCGACGGGGAATAAACTGGATGTCCCAGCGGCGTTCAACGTCGAATATCGACGACGAATGACGTTGAAATTTTTGGGATTTTTAGCGGCATGACGGAGCGATAGAGCAGAATTGAAACGATATCGAGAACGGATCAAAAGATGGCCGAACGTTGATCGATCGATCAGCAGGTTCGTTGATAGCCGATGCTCGAGGCTCGACCGTCGAGTCGCGTCGATCGAATGCTTTTTTCCGTGGATATTACGCGTCGAAATAAAAGTTCTTCCTAGAATGATATCGAACATCGAACACCGACCGATCTATCGCTAACCAGCGTAGATACGTATGCATGTAATTGCAATCGCACAGTCACGGTTTCTGTTATCGGCCAAATGGAAATTTTTCGAATCGCGCTCGCTGTTTCGTTGCTTTCCCAAAGCTGAACGGAACGTTTCGCGAAGTCGAATTCGTTTCGACAAAAAGGAAATAACGAAAGTTTCGTAATTACCGGAAATAAAGATTATCGTTACCAACCCTTTATTTGATTGCTCTGTTTCTCGATACAGTTTTATGTACGCGAGAAATATCGAATTTGCTCGAATCGATACATATCCCCTTGTCGTTTTACGCGCGAAAAATTGACGTTCACGCACACTCTCGCTTCGCTTTGCCCCTTTTATTTTCGCGTTAATGCTCCTCCATACGAGTCAACGGTTCTATGGATGCGGTTCCGATCCGTGGATCGCATAAAACGCTGCAGAGGTTCAATGGATAGCGAATGAAGAATCGTATTCTGAGACCTGGACCGCATAAATACACCACCGGCAGCAAATAAAAGCACGCGACACAACGAAACTGTCAATCGACTGGAAAAGTTGGAAAAATGTGCATCCAATGAATTCGACGTTTCTCAAGTTTCAGTGGAATTCGAACCTCGACGATGTAACGCGTGGCGATGTAGCCAGCAGGGTGTAACAATGGCGATCCGCAGAAGCGTCATAAAGGATGACCATTTACTTGAAAGTTTTTGTCGGTGAACTTTGAGCGAAAAAAGAGATAGAGAAGGTAATTTACCGCGATAAAATCTGTCGGGGAAATGTTTTTCTGGCAAAACGGCCTCGATAAAACAATACTCGAATGCTCAGCCCGTGACGGGAAAAGCCTCTTGATCTCTCCTAAACTCATTCGTTCTCCCAGAAGGTGGATCTCTATTTGTCATTGTCGCAACTTGAGTGAGATTAACGATCGTCAGAAAACTAAGTGTCCGCTGCAAACGACGTCACCACGAAACGTTCCGTATCGTTGCTTTCGCAATTTCTTCTCTGTTTTCCTTTTCTTTTTTATCGCGACATTCAACGATTTTCAACGTGATTTTTCTTCTCCTCGAAACGTCGAAAAAAGATTTCTTCGATTAGTCCTGATAAATTAATAACCCGATGCGGTAGCCCTCGTTTCCTTCTCTCCGTTCGTTTTCTTCGGCGATACAAAGGGAGAGGATTCGATCTTTGCTCGGGGGAAGTTGGTGGACGAGATTTATGAGATTGATATCGCGCGATAATCGAGTCTAAGGGAAACTTCGGGGTGGAAAAGTAATGGGCAAAGTTTCGGCGACGATCAGTGTTCGCGGTTACGCCTGTTTACACGCTATAATACGTATTCGGTGAGCGCGCAAAGTACGGTGCTCAATTTCAAACGATTTTCTCGAAAATAAATGCACCATTTATCGCCGAGAAACAGAATAGATAAGCGCTATCGATTTTTAACTCGACGATCGTCGAGGACGAAAATGAATGATCCTTATCTTTAACTTGTTATTAATACGTTCGGTATGTTTCTCGTAAAAGAAATGATTAAATTCTCTCGAACACGGTCATAAATTAACCTCGATAACGATGCGTTTTCTTATCGCATTTCCCATTTTATTAAGATGAATCATCTTCCCAAAGACGAAGATGGGTTTTAATAGAAAAAATAAATAGAAAAAGTGTAGAATAAAAAGATACGCCGGCAAGAGGAAAGAAACACGCGAGGTAGAACACGGCGGAAAAAGAGCACGATCTTCTCTGTTCCCCGTGGCTCGTGCAACTTTTCACTGCGTTATATCTGGAAGCCATAGAGCGGGCATCCCGTTAAAACAGAGGTAAAAGCAAATTATGCCAAGCTCGTAAAAAAATACATGGAATTAACCACTAGAGAAAACGCTTTATCGTTCCACTTTCTGGTTTACTCCGAACAATAAATGAAACATTACAGACACTTTCTTTCTACCATTTACATTTAACTTTCGTCCTATCGCGGTATAGAAACGCGAACTGTACGGGTGACGATTGCGTTACAGGATGTCGGGCATTGGATCCTATAGCAACGCGGAGCACCTACAGTATTATATTCCCGACGCTTTGTTCCAAAACCAGAATGTCATCCGCTAATGAAAAGCGATTTACAAACGAACGTGCAACAGTTCGGACCGATGCTCGAAAGCGGATAAACGCTTTGCTAGGAAATGTACGCGAATCCAGATATAAATTAGACAGCGATCCGGAACGTCTCTCGCGAGGTGTTTTCGGAGCGTGACCAAATACTTGCGAATCTCTGTTAAAATCAGCCAGTTAACCGCCAACTATTGTTTCGCGCGCGTCTATAGACACGCAAATTATTTTCATCCAACTACTGCAATATCGTGATACAATTTCTCAGCTGTAAACGAGAATTTACGGTTCCACGAATTCGAGCAAAAGTATTCGGGCCAACAACCGTGGAAACTCGGAAGAACAATGCAACTAGTCGGTGAGGAAAAGTTTGACTGTTATCCGAGTAAACAATCGTTGGGCATGGTGCGCCGAGAAGCAAACAGGTATAGTTAAATTAACGGAGAAACCGATACGAAACAACCATGACAGTGCAACAAAGTTCCTTCTGCGAGCAGAAAAACGGAATCTACGACGAACACTACGTAACTCTGCAGCGCTGGTTAAGAACAAGTTCGTTTCTATCGGGGTATTTCTTAATGTACTATTGTTAGATTAGCATACTTTATCAGATACGTTATCGCGAATAGTCAGTCGACTGACTGTATAAGAAAGTTGTTCGCGCGACGTTTAATTATCCAAGATCTGCCGTGGCTCGCAAATTTTTCGACGAAACTATCTCGAAACGTAGCAGGATCGCAACGTGATTTTTAATAAATGCACGGTCACACAACGCGCGACGATGTACAACGTATCGTGCATCGCGCAGTCATATAATTCTAATTTCCATTATATTCTTGTCGCTCTTTTTTTACGGAGCAAGATAAAATGAAATAACGTAGCTTCGAGTTATGCGGGTGGTTTGTAGACCGCGTCCTAGGTTCGAAAATGAGAAATCAGACAAGGAGGCGAATCACCCGGGGCGATATGGTTACACGGACACGCGGGAGGATTTTGAAAGTGTCGATATCTCGTTCCATCGAAGTCGTTGACTCGAACGATCTGTTCGCTACGAGACGACCATACCTATCTATGTTTACCAGGACAAATGGAAGAGAGCAGAGCGAATGAACTAGTAGGCGTACACTCGGCGCCAATAGTCTAACAGGGAATGGTATCGAGTTACCTGAGATTGTTGTAATAATTGTGTGTCACTCGTTCTTGCATAGATAAGTGCGCGTTACGTTATTATTTTCGACCACACCCAATGTTCTTACATACCGTCTACGGATAAATTTCGGAATTTCGAAACTTGCCAATATAACCTTTCGGACATTTTTCGTGAAAAATTCTCTTGTGCAACCTCGTACGTGATCGCGTCCCACAGTTTAAGAAGCCATTGCAATCGGCAAGAATGACTCGTTTCTGCTTCCGGAAAGTCGGTGACCCAGGGAAACACTTGAGATTTACAAGTCGTTTCGCTAAACCAGTTAGGGGTATTTAGACATTTTTTTCTTCCGTTAATTCGTTATACCAAGAACCCTTCCGGGAAGTTGGCGACGCAACAGGGAAACTTAAGATTCTCGACTCGAATAATCTTTCGGAACAGCCTATCTCGCCGCGTGAACCTGTCGGGGCTTAAAAATCTTTCTTTTACACATCGTAGACTTTTCGACTAGCATCGTATTGTCGCGCATACATAGGAGGAATTCGCCCGGTGACGCATAGGTCTTAGAATTTCAGCTCGCTGTTTCACCGGGTCTGGTTGAACGCGGTGGAACACGGAGGTAAAGTCTCCGATGCGCAACTCGCCGGCTGACGCATTCTTACAAAAGAAGGTAGGCTGTCGTTGAGCGACACACGAATATGCGGGAGGTTCTGTTTCGCGAATTATCATTGAGCTCCGTCTGCATGAACCGTGGCCAGGCATTAATTACAGCGGCAAGTAAAACTTGAGCTTTCTGCATTGTGCACAGGGATTACAATGCATTTTATGCAAAACCAGCTCGTAGAATAGCATCTCGTGGCCAACCCCCTTCGCTTTGTCGCACTCTTTTCGTCTAACCGGCTCTCTCTCCTCTTCTTTGTTATCGCGTACTTTGCGGGTTGCTCGATAATAAACGGCGCCTGAATCCGTAATCGCGTCCCTGCTATCCTACTAGTTCATCCCATAATAAGTAACGAGATTCGTTCGGAACGCATATCCGAGCCAAATATTTGCAACGCGTTTCGGCTGACGGTAAATAGGTTTCGGAATAAAGCGAATTCAGCTTTTACGCAACTACGTTCAGTGTACGTTCTCCGATCGCGTTCATTTTCCCACGCGTTCGTTTTCGAGAAAATTTGCAATCGACGAAATGCCGTGCGTAAATTGCGGCAATTTGACGAGAGTCGTCGAAGCAATTTGCCGCGGTCTGATTCCGTGCGCGCGCGAATCGCGTGACGCGCGAATCGGGAATTCTACTGGAAGTTTCGAAAAGTCGATTAAATCGCGAACGAGCGCCGTCTAAAGTTACGATTCGTACTTTCGCGAGTATGCCGGTCGATGCGGGGCTTCGCGGTTTTCGTCGTCGAACGATCGAGCGGCATCCTCGCCGGCCGAACGGAAACCGGGACGAACGAACCGAACAGAAAATTTCGAAAAATCCTTCATCCCGCTTTTGCATTATGCAGCGACGTGCCAGCTGTGAAACGAGCATAATGTAACGGGTCATTGGAAACAATGGTTAATACGGATCGTCGGCTGAGAGGATGGAGAGAACGTGGCAGCATTTTCAAGGAATTTACGGAAGTTTTGGGACTCGAAACGATCGTAAAAGGCAAGAGAGGTTCTCGGAAGGGTCATCGGTTCGTTTGGCTGCGTTAGATCCTCTTTGCTTTAACGGTTTTCCACCGATTACTGCAAATGTTGCCTCGTTACCTTCCTTCGTCTTCGACGATGGTAAGGGTACGTTGAAAATTCGAACACGAATCAAAATTCTTCACCGATAGAATCTGTGTCGAGGATAACTCGATAGTTAGTTCCCTACCGACGTAAAAATCTACGGATGACCGCATTGGTTGTAATCGTTACAAGGTGAACCTCGATAAACGGCCGTAACGAAAATTATCGATATCTCTCCGAGCCAACTATAGACTCGAAGTTAAAGCGAAGATCGATAACGACTGCAGAGCAAAGTAAGAAGAAACCATAGAGCGGGACTTCCGTGGATATTTGATTACACGCTCTAATTCGGGAAACGTGTATCTGTCTCTGGAACGTATTACGATATGAACGCATACGAAACAGTAGACGACAGTCTGGCTCGAAGTTGATACGGCGAGCGAAAAGGGAAAGCCAAACGGCGACAGATATCGGGTATCTCTAGTTCTCACAAATCTTCGATGTTCCTAATCCACGTGGCAAGTTGCCCGTGAACGAAACTCCGCTAGCCACGATAAAATGGGAACAAGTGAATGAGCAAATACTACGCCGAACACGGGAGAGTACGCCTTCCATTCAGAGACGCCACCATATTGCTCCCACCTGTTATATCCGCCAGCACTTTATCTTTCCTCGCCTTGTATAAACGTTCTTTCCTCGTCCCGACCGATTCGCAGGTCATTTCTCTATCTCTCCGCGAACAATCCCATCGGATAAAAACGTAGCCGTGTCCTCTACGAATATCGTGTTCGCCAGGTAAACAGAATCGTCCGTTTCCTTTCCCATTTAACGCGCTCCGCGATTATTTCCGTTTACCGTTAACTCCCTCGTCCCTTAAACGTATATTACCGATTATACTCGTTGTAAAGCAAATTGTCCCCGAGTTAAGGTAAACCCGACAAACGAGCGTACGAGATGCACCTAGCGGCTACGGCACCGTAACGTCGGCAATATACGCGACAATAAAGTAATAGAAAAGTTATTTTTAACTTCGAACCGACCGTAGCGTTTTTTCGAACGTAGTTCGATCGTGGTGGTGCACGTTCCAGCCTAGGTCTGTCGTTGCCCTAATGGAAAGATGGATATCTCGAAATTAAATATGACTCGTGTTTGGTACAGCTCGGTGCCCTGGATCGGACACTTATTTCTTCGAGATCGACGGAGACAGCAGGCAGCGAGGAACAAGGGAGCGAAACGGAACGACGAAAGGAGGGGATCGAGAGAAAAAGAGAGGTACGCGGCGAAGAAAAGAGACGGTGTCTGTAAAACAGCCGGAACACCCACCTTGATTCGATACCGACGTTCCAGACGATCGAAAAAAAATCCATCACAAGCGTCCCTCGAGAAAATAGAGTAATTTAGATAACAGCCATCTACCCCGCTGCTCTATCTCTCTCTACCTATATCACCGGCAAGCTCGCTCACGGTAAGGGTACGTTTAGACCGAGCGAGCGAACGATTCTTCTTCCCCCGAAAGAGCATTCCTCGATCGATCGGCGATTACTCCTCGAATCGAATGCCTTAATAATAAAAACGCTCGCTCGTCGAATCGATTCGATTCAATTCGACGCGATTCGATCCGACGCGGTTCGATCCACCGGTACCGATCGCGAGCATTCGTACACTCGATTTAAACTCCGCGAACGTTCGCTCGTATTCGGGCGTTCGGTGTGACCGAACAATTTGCACAATTTGCTCGGTGGTCGGTCGCTCGCGCTGAACGAGAAAGAATGCTCCTGCTCGCGCTCGTTTAGTCCGCTCTAAACGCACCCTAACGTGTCTCCGGAGACACGCCGCGGACGTTGCTGGTCCGGTCGTCGCGATCGAGGAACGTCGAGCGAGATATTCTTCTCGTAACGACGAAATTCGATCCGTACGGGCTTAACGAGAGTACGGCACCGATAAAAAGTCTATCGTGAAAATTGGTGAAAACGAACGTTCGATGTTACGCTTACGACCGTAGGCTTACCGTAATTCGCCTCTCTCCCGTGGCTCTCCCTCTCCATTTTCTTTCTCGTTCGGTCGACCGGTCGAAAGTCAAGCTTTCTCTGTTCCAGGGTAACCCCTCTCTTGGTGTCGTCCACGACTCCCCTCCCATCGGCGAAGCAGGTAACGTGCCAACGCCAGGCAATGGCGCCTTAGCGGCTACACCTGGGCTAACCGTTCGCCAGGTTAGAGAGCTCGGTGATTGGTCGTGTCGCGCAAAACCGCGCGCTGATTGGCCGATATCGCGGTTCCGTCGGCACACGGCTTTAATCTCGTTTACCGTAGGCGCGCTGCTGCTCAGTTCAACTTACCTTAGCCGCACGGACGGTTGGCCACGCAACTCACGCCGGACATTCCACACGAAAGTTGCGAGCACCTCTGCCGCGTTAGTTCGCGGTACACTTTGTTTCCGGTTGCTGGCGCGCGTTCGCGTTCGCGAGTCCGTGCTCCGTGTTCGATCGTCGCTCGCGATCCACCACGGCAAGAAAGCGGCAGCAGGAAAGATCAACAGTCAGGAGATCGCGTCGCCGCTCGTCCGTGTGTGCCTGTGCTCTCGTGGCTGTGTGAGTGCGTGTAACGCGCGCGCCCCCCCTCGATGCCTGTGTGATACCTGTACACACACGGCGTGTACGATCGAGCCTGCGTGTATAGCGGCTCCGCTTCTTTCCCTCTTCTTCTATCTTCTCGTATCCTCCGCGTTCCGTGCGCGTGTTCGTGATTGGTCGGTGCGTGGCATTTTTAAAAAGTCGTCCTGCTTCTGTCCGTTATAACCAAGAGATCCGGCCAGCGGCGATGTCGCGAAACCGCGAGTAAATCGATACGTCGATCCACGTCGAAATAATGTCAATACGCAGCGAGTTTCGTTCGCGAGTTCTTTCGATTGTTCGCTGCTGGTGATCGACGTGCGAGGGTTCCGCAGCTTTTTATCGTCGACGATTCAAACGGATACCGCGAGGGGTACGCATGAGATCCGACCAGGGAAGAAACGGGGGGCTACGGTACCGGCTCTCCTGCACCCACGATTTTTCGCGGCGCTTTCGTACGATCAGCGGAAAATTCGAACGCGCCGGAAAACCTTCCTGACCCCTGCAACCTTCGTCGTTGACGGATAAAGCAGCAGGGAAATCCGGTGCAAAAACGAAAACGGCGCTGCTTCCTTTTTAGAGTGTCGACCCCTCCGAGTGACATATGCGTGTGGCGCGTAGATTCCTTGCCAAAGATAAGTCGCGGCGAAGAGTGGCGGAAAGTGGCTGAATTTCGAAAATAGTTTCTGGAAGCTCGACGAAGAAGGGGCGAAAGAAAACGAGAAATAACCGCGGTGATTTTCTGATCTCTGTAAGAGGAGGTGCGCCTTACAGTTCTCCGTTCGTGCTGGTGGAGTGCTGTGCCTCGGTGTGTCGTATAGTTGTGATTCGTGCGGGGTGAGGTTAGGATCGTGCAACCCAGAGAAAGAGAAGAGTGGCCGAGCGATAAACTGCGACAACCTGATTAAGTGCAAACGAGACAAAATATCGAAGCAAGGGAATACCATTCAAAGAGGAAAAGTCGCACGAAATCTTCGAGAACTGGATCACACGGGCGACTCGAGAATTGCCAAAATTTTGCCAGTTTATAAAAAAGGTGAGCACGCGTGTCACCGTTGTCGGTCGTTGGTCCCTAAAGACCGATAACGAAACTTATCTTTGACAGGTTCAATCGATGCGTATCTATTTTTGTTAACTAACACCCGAGCCTATTTTTTCCCTTATCTCTGGCGCGCTTTTTTTTCCCTCTCTTTTTTGAAGGAACGATTATCGAATATGATCGATAAACGATATTTGTTCGATCATCGATACCGACTGCAGTTGCTTGCGTTCGACCGTGACAGTTTGTTTTGATTCGCGTTACCGGTTCAGATTGCGAAAAAAGGAAATTTGTATTTAAATGCAGGTAGCGGCGGGAATGTGTTATAAACAAGATTTCATTTGCGTGACAGTTGCATCGTTCGATAGCGGTAATCGATAGACGAGGCAATAATCGATAAGTGCTAGTGACGAATCGATACGAGATAACGCGCGATCCTCTACGGCATTCTACGTGGATTCGTAGGCGCGAAATAGTAATTTTTTACGATACGATATTTTTACTTAACCATGAACGATGAACAGATCCGAAGCCGAAAGTATCTTGAAAGTAATCCAAGCGAGATCCAAAAGAAAGTTAAACGAAGACGTAGTAGTCGCTTTTTCACGGTGTTCTTCGAATTCGTATGGTGGAAGAAAAGTCGGTTCGCTCGTCGTTTAACCTCGAATGTCTCGGTTCGCCTAACCTTGAAATCCCACTCGTCGCCTCTTGCGTGTTTTTAAAACACTCGATCTTGGCTCTCGTGGGACGCGCGCATGCGCACAACCGTTGGTCCTTTATTTTTCTCCGGTTACCCCCGTTCTTTCTGCCTCTTGCCTTCCCGCGTGCCCGTGCTCTCGTGGCTTCGGCAAAATTTCAATTAAAATCCTTCCCGGTATCGGTGACACCGGTAAGCCCGATTTAACTTTTAAATCGAATTCAGACTGGTCGAAAAAAAAACAGAGAAAGCGACCTATGCCTTACCTTGAATCCGCCTTCCTCTTTAATGAAATTTCGCGCGCTTTTTACGTATGTATTTTCTACGAATATCGCGCGATCTCTGTCGTTGAGAAATTGAATGTACGTACGGTTGTTTGAAATTTGTACAAACTCGACGGACAATGTCGGTATTGTGTCGTGCAGAAGTTTCTATAACTTCACCGCGAAACAAAGGATATTTTCGCGACAATTTTATCGATAACTCGCGTTCAATCCTTCACAATGGCGGGAGTCAATATTTTCGAGACGCGTACGCGAACATGGTACCGCTTTTCCATTGTTCATTCCGCGGTGTTGTGTTTACGTCGTTCGGGAATGCTAACTGTTCCACGAATTAAAAAAGGAAAAAAGAAAATTACGTGGTAAAATATTGTATGAATTTCCATGAAATGGAAATTCCGATAAATTTCACTCGGAGGAATTCGAAGAAGTTGCAGAAATGAAAAAATACTTGTACATTTTTAATATTTTTTCGCGAATTGTACCCTCTATGTACATATTTCGATGCGAATTTATATCGTTTTTACCTTACTCCGGCCGTGTGCAACAATTTCGTTACGATTTAATAAAAAGTGGAATGCGAAACATTCTGTTTCGTTGATACAACGTCCGTACCAAAATTGTACTTTTTTCCGTATTAATATTAACATTAATATTTCACATCGTACAAGTACAAATTGGAGAAAATGTAAAAGAAGATCGTGATCGTTGAAATTTGTTTTATCATACTTTGCGCCAGTTTGTTCGCGTATAATTACTCCTGCTTCGTCCTGGAAATTGTAGGAACTACTAATTTCGTGACGCTGCCGCAACATTTATTTAACTGTCGTATACTTTGGCTGACAGTTCAGCGTACATTTCACCGCGGTAATAACACTTTTCCGTCCGAAACACCGCAAGAATGTTTTGAGGAGAACGACGCACGAAATTACGGCGATTAGCCGGCGCGATTCGTTTCAGCCTCGAAAGAATCCACCGTCGAGATTGAAAAATGAAGGGAACAGAAATAAAGAAACACGAGGTTAAATATTTTTCGTTGTTCTCTGGCTCGCCGATGCGGACACGGAAAATAGCTTTGTTCCGTATATATTTTGTTTTGCCAGCAATTTTTTCTAATCTATCGAATTCGAGTAGACGTTTTTTCGTTCGAAACGCGGCGATTATTTGATGAACAGTTCGATGACCCACTTTACAAGGACAACAGTTGCATAACGTCGTAAACACATAACAGTGTGTCCCAGAAACTATACTTTCCATTATTGCCTTTTAATAGTACAAATTATGTCTTTATGATCGTTTTTTATTATATGCTTTGTAACCTTGAAACATTTCACGTGACAGGGGTCATTGAATTCGTTTCGTAGATTAGAAATCGTCTGTATATAAAAGTCGTATCGTACATATCGATCATATCGGTCAATCGTTATCGTGTACGTGCACCGTAACTCGCGCGTGTCAAGTAGTGGATTTCTGACCGTAAAAAGTTGAACACGATTGGATGACATAAAAGTACCGTAAAGTGGTACTTACGCTATGTACATTTATTGCTCGACGTTCGAAGGAAACGCGTATAGAAATGTTTTGGCGATATCGAAGAATCGAATGGAGGTACAATACGTTGACCTTGGAACACATTTGAATATTCGGTACGGTCGGGCAGGAATCTTGAGAATTCCTAATTAAACGTACACGAACATTATGCGACTCTGACAGATACGCTGCATCCTTCGAACTAATTTTCTCCTCGCCGGTTCAATTTTCCATTAATTAACTGCTTTGGCTCCGAGTGAATTTTAACGGCACAAGCGTTTCCGCGTTTAGCCGTGCTCTGGTCATTGCACTCGGACTCGCTAATTGAACGTTTTATTATCGTTGTTTCAAGGTAACGCGTACTCCATGGATTTCATTCGATTTCTCTCCGTACAAAGAAAAAGAATTACGATTATTTCTCGAAGCTCGTATTTATAATTCGCACGCCTTCTCACGCCGATTGCACAACCGTTCCTACGTTGCGAAACTTTTACCAGACAAACGGGCGTCTTTGAATTATTCATCGAAGGAAATATGTACACTGTCTAGCAGACTGGATGAATGCTTAATCGGAAATCGTTTCTTTCCTCCTAATTACCGTTAATGGTTGATTAAGATATTAACCCGTGGTTAGGTCAAAGTTAATTTCATTCGCATTTTGTACATTCTTCGATGTTTAGTCACGCGACGCGTGCCGGTATAAAACACTACGCTAACGCTACGCGGTAACAACAACACGGAATAGAGTATATCTAAACTGGAGGAGATATATACCGTGGATAGGAGTACGAACGGCGATATAACGAGTAGTCGTGTACGTGCGATAACGAGTAGCATTAGTATGCGTGGAAGTTGGTACGAGGGTGACGACATAAAGGGAGTCTCGCGTAGTTGGAGATTAGGATCGATAATAGCGATTTCTTTGGAACGTGCTCGAAAAACGTGAATGATACTCGTGTGACTCGATCGGTTCACGAATCTAGTTTGCTCTACTGGCCACTTCCGTCTATCGCATTCGTTGCCCGGCCGAGTGTAACGATTGGCCTGAATTCTACGATCGAGTAGAAACGGAATACTCACGTGAAATGCATCCGTACATTCCGTAAACTGGTTCCTGATACTTTGCATCGATGATTACAGAAGTACGATTATGTAATTGGAGTTGAGCAGCCTCGAAGATCGTACTTTTTAATTATGCTCGAACACGAGATCCTTTCCTTCTGGTTAACCTAACGACGTTTGTTCGTTTCAGGGGGACGCACCGACAGAGATGGCATGAGGGACGGTTCCGGCAACGTTGCCGAGGTGGTGAGTATTTATTTTTAAGCAGAATCATTATTATAGAATGCTAGTTTCCGACCGACGAGATTTCGAAAATCTATCCCTTTCCAAATCGTACAAACTCGTTGTAGGCTAGAGAAAATATAGAAACCTTCATCTTAGCTCTAACGCGTAGACACACACTCATCCGAGTCTTGACCCGCTGAACACTTCCGCAGAAGTAGCGACACTCGGTGCTTTCTTTCGAAAGAGAACTCGAGCTGTTGCACAATCCATCACCCTAATTTTTAAACACGTACAATGTACATGGTAGTAATTATCGGGAGATTGGTTATCTTTGAACGGGAAGAGACGCGTTTCGATGGAATTTCCGGAACGTGGTAGCACGAAGGAAGTTTTTCGCACAGCAGGGGCTTTTTGACGGTTCGCAGTCGAGCCGGCTGGGCATTCGCCGAGAGTTCCTTGGACTTTCGCGAACATCGTGAATAGGGCTTCTCGCGAGCCGTAGGAAACGGCGAGTAGGTACGCAAAGTATTTTCGAAAGCCTCGAGGCTGTTGGCGCCAGGAAGTAGGCTACCGGGTTAATACGTGCCACGAACAGCCGGAGAAAAGCGTGGAGCGTGAGAAGGACGTAGAAAAACACGGAGAAACTTCACGGATACGCCTACCTTTTTCACCTTTTAACCGTTTTTTCGAACGTTTACAATTCGATTACGATAATCCTGGGTAACGATTACACGATACTGTCGGTAATAATTGACTGAGAAGTTTCACGGCCTCGTAGCTTCGAATCGATCGAATCGAATTAACACCTCTTCTGCCAAGTTTAACGCTTTTAGTACCACTCGAGTAATTATTTACCCTGGCGTCTTAAGTTTTGTTATTTTAACTTGTCGTTTAGTTGTCGTGTATCATAGCGTCGGATACTTACCGTTAACGAAACATTTTAGCAAATACAAATTATAACATATAGTTATTTGGATAAGCAAAGATACGTGGTCGTGTCATTAGTATTTAATCGAGGATTAATTGTTTGACGAAGTTGATCGGTAATTTTATCGCAGAGTTTGCATTTACTATCCGATTTCTCCGTTTTATCTAAAATAACTTGAATTTCGAAGCGAACGCGATAAGGTTTATGGGCAACGTTTTAAACTCCATCTAATAGCTCATCCCTAAAGTTCGTCACGTCTTTAAATTCTTCACAATATGCTTCCTATAGAAGCTCGTTAAACTAGGACCGATAAGTAACTTTCTTCGCTTAATTAAAGTCGTGTTTTCGATAACTGTGTTAATGGACATTTTATCGAGGTCATTAGCCAAGATCGTCGTGGACAGAAAGACCCGCCGTGTACTTAATTCGAGAAACTATAGGTTGAGATTCGTATCGACGAAAGCATAGTACCTGTTTCATCGTCGGCTGACCTTGGGGAGAGATCAGGTGAAAAGTAAACCGACTTTCGAGGAAGGGGAGACGTTCGGGTTCAATACACTTGCTGGATCAGTGTCACCCAGATCCCCTGTTAAATACCAGTTTTCTATACAATTCGATCAATTATACCAGTTTCTAATTAATTTCGAGTCGACGTTACGTAATCTGAACGAAAGGTACACGGAAAGGTGCGAAAAGTTGAAGCTAAGAGTCGAATTTTAAAACGGAGCTAAGCGTTGAACGAGGAAGAAGCTCGCTACGGTAGCGTCGAGTGGCGAGCATAAAATATGGAAAACACTCGCTATAATAGCGTTTCACCGTAAAAGACTCGTTTAATGGCAAAGTGGTACGGCAACGTTCTAGTGTGTACCTAAAAGTTTAGCCGAAATTCGTAGAAGAGATTTGTGAAACGTTAGGTACACAAGGAACGCGAGACACGAGAGAGACATTGAATAATAGAAGCACAACAGAGGTCCTGTCACCGTTCCAACAATTGCCACGTCGCGAACGAAGGATCCTACCTATCCCGGGATCAAACAGCGAAATTATCATCGATCAGTTAAACAATGAGGGCTTTAATTAACCTCGTATAGAAATTCTGGTCGGCGCAGCCGCACGGTATTGTTCAAATCGGTGAAATAACATGTGCGAGATTCTGGAATGACGGGGTACGTTGCAGAGTAGGAACGATGCAAATGATATATGACTCTGTGACGTATCCTAGCGTGTCGGTTCAATGCTTGACCCAGTGTTTTACGTCGATCCTGACAAATGATGTCTACGTAGACGTTAAACGCATTACGTAGACGCCCATTGAAGATATATCACGATGGCCAGCGACGATGAAAACGGGCTAGTAAGAGATTTATTAACCCTTTCGTGCAAACGTTTCTGCTCCGGCACGATATCGTTCGTCGACCAAATTATTTCTTTGCTATCTACGGAATTCAGTCGCGGAAAACGTCTATCGAGCTACGATCGAAGATCGGTCATTACCTTAATTACGCTGTGGGAATAATTTGTTCCGATGCGTTGGTATTCGAAACGTGAAACCGTTTGGGTGTCTTTATCGACTTGTTCAGAATTTTCGGTAAATTTCGCGTCCGCGAGTTCCCTATTTGTATTTGCTAATTAAGATACACCTGTTCTTTCCTGAATCCTCGGCAGCTATTACACGTTAAGAGAAACATCGTGTACCGATTTGGAAGTCGCGGAACAGCATACAATAGGGATTAAAATTACAACGATTAAAGCAGCGCACAAAACTGGGAACAATCGTGTGATGGACGAGCGTGAAACAGTGTGTTCAGGTTGAAACAACTGTTTCTCTTCCGCGAATACAAAACCCGAGTCATGAACTACCGTCGTTCGGAGCACTTCTCGTTGGAATTTGTCCAACAGCGTTCGATCTAGTTCTCCTAACTGGAAACCCGTGAAACGGTACAACGCAACACGGTGCGTTCTTTACAACGGGCATTAACTCTGTGGCGTGTATTCGACGATGAAGCCAGAAGGATATGGCAACTACGCCGAACACGTTTTCTATGAGCTACTCATTTACCCCTGTCGTTTCGACATTGAAATTGATGCTGTTTTGTAATAGCCTGTCAGCGGGGAACAACTTTACACCGTGAATATTGTTCGAGACTTGGAATAAACGAGACCGGTCGAAGCCCGCGGTACTCGATTTTATTGACGGCGTGTCGATCGGTGGTTTATCAAAGGAGCTACCTCGCAACATTTCACGACCTCTAAACAGAAGCTTTAGGGGCTTACACAATATGCGGAATAAATTTATCCGTGATATCGACGTATCCTTCGGAATACACTAATTATGTTTTGTAACGTTCGCGCAACACAAATTTCCTCTCAATACACATATGCAAATTTGTCGATCTTCCTAGACCCACGAGTTCCCAAATTACTATTTGAAGACCAGCAAGTTCCTAAACTAACGAAAAGCTTCGATACACCTGTTTGTCCAAAACGTTTCGTCGTTTCATAAAGTATACGTTCGGTTACAGATCTAACAGATGTAATTAAAATTCTATTATACAACATACTAATCGTTGTTTCAGTGTAGAAAGACAATTATGATCGATCAAGATCTTCATTTAATCATCACTGATCATCCATAACTGTGCTTGCTCTTCCACAAGATGAATCATGAAAACTGACACTTGCAATCATTTACCGCAACTTCGCTGTATACTGTACATGTATTTTTCGAGGTTAAGCAACGTTCCTACCTTCGAGAAAATGATGTACCACGATATTGCCAAAATTCGTCTTCATTTATAAAAGGCGGAAAACTGCAGTACACTTGACACGATTTTTCTTTTTTTTAATAAGATACTAAAATATAAGCTCCACGATTTATGTACGATAGTGCACGGTACTGCACGTTGATGTATGCATTCGTCAAAGAAAAATTCGCTTCATCTCTTTATCTCGAGAAAAATCAACACCTATTTGAAGAAAAGCATCTTGACATATAAAATAAGACACTCGTGAACCGGTCGTTGGACCTGTTAGCTTCGCTGTTGCGTAATAACTTTTTGGATGAGCCAGTACGTAGATCGGACATGGAGAAGTAGAAAAATTTGTTCTCGAGGCAGTCTGGCAGTTGATCGTTCGGATGGCAAGAAAATAGAGTCGTAAGAAACGAAACTTCAATCGCGGAACGGAAGAGGGCAGAAAGAAGAGACTATCGTAGATCTGGTACTACCGTTAGCGAGCAGCAGGCTGTAGGATCGTTGGCGTGTAGCGTGGTTTTCTCGGTGTTAGAAAGCGTTCGCGTTGCGGCCAGTGTCGTGGCCTGTTGGAAACGTTGCAACGTTCGCGGAACGTGCTCGACTTCCGTCAAAAGAAAGCCGCATGCCGTACGCGCCGCTCCACGCTCGCGAACGCCGCGAACGCCGCGAACGCCGCTCCGCGACGAATGCCATCGCCGCGTTCTGCCGAGACTAACCGACACCGACTTCTCTCGTAAATCTTCTCTGCTTTGCTCGTTTGTACGTCATAAACGAGTTTATGGCCCTCTAATCAATGAGAATTTATAATGACCGTGTCCGGGAAAAACTGCTCCTCCGACAAGGCTAAAGATGCCTTTTGCTCATCTCAACCCCCGCTCGAGTCCTCGTCTCTTTCGCTTCTGCGATCAAGCCTTTTCCTATTATTCCTTTTCGATCGTTTTATGGGATGTTCAAAGCGACTAGCTCGATTATTCGTTATTCTTAAACGCGGCAGTTCCACGTACGTGAATTGATTTCTTGGACCGAAAGAAGAAATCATTACCGCGTACACCTTCGCTCCCGATACGGGATTCGCGTGTAACCGTGAAACAATGGAAAGGTTAAGTGGTGTTTCGGAAAGAATATCGACCACACGATAGAGTCGAGTACTCTTGAACGGCACGTACGAAGAGAATCCTGCTCCCTTCCTTTTATGATCCGTCTCCATATTTGCTTCTGCGAATCGTTGCAGCGGTAAGAAAAAAAGAAGGCCGCGAACTGTCGGAAGAGCCGAGAAGGGAGATCACGATTTCAACGCGTTGCAAGGAATTCGTAGACGTCGGCAGGATTTTCAGGCTCGCGTTTTAAAGTCGCGCAACGTTCGGAAACTTTGTGACGTCGAATAAAAGGTACTTAGAAAGGATGCCTTAAAAGTGCTCCGAGGGAAAACCATCTGCGCCCGACCGATCGAACGAGGACTCTAAAGTGACACGAGAAAAGGGAAAGAATCCAGTCACCCTTTTCCGTCTTCCCGTCGCCCTCGCGTTGCGCGAACGGATGGGGTATTTAAATCACCGCCACTTTCTCGAAGAGTACTCGGTGCGTCGGCAAAAAAGAAAGGGTCGATCTCGAAGCTACGTACTCGAAACAACTCCGGGTCGAATAACTCGTTGCGAAGCGATAAACGATCGCTGCGAACATCGTTTCATACGCGGTCCATCCGAGTCGTGAAAGTGTCGAACAATCGCTCTTTCAACGCTTCCTCTTCTGTTAACAATAAGTATAGACCGTGATCGAGTGCCCGATGAAGAGATCACGGACACACGCGGAGATTTAAAGTATCGAATTTCGGACACGAGTGCTCAGGAATATTTGCGAAAACAGAATCGAACCCTTCGTAAAGCTTCGTTAGATAACAATGTCGGCAGAGCAGAGAGACAGCCGGTTCACGTTTCTCCATCAAACCTCCATAAATCATAATTAACAACTGGCTAGTAATTTAATCTAGCGTTTCGCGTGATGAATGACAACAGATGTCGACGAGGACCTCGCGTTATCGTCGCTCAATTAGGCGAACCAGGAGCAACTCGTGCACCGCTCTCAACCTACATACTTTCGCGCACCTCTGACCCATAGTTTCCATCTGTTTCCCCTCTTCGTGCTTCTCCGATCAGCTTTCTCGAACAAGACCACGGAATTTGCTGGCGAATTCAGAATATTTAGAACAAAGGCTAACAACGATATTCGAAACGAAGCAAAAATTGTACAGGCTACGTACGGAATCTACCGTACAGTTTCGAAACGTGCAATTGAAACAGTAGGTATTTTTGTGAAATCGTGGTAAATTACGGAATAGTTGCATAAAGAACCGAAACTGTTTGCTTTCGAACTGTAGACCCGCGATGCAAGTTTCAAAAGCTTCGTTGGACCGAATTCGCAGGTATCGAGCAAACTTGGGACGCAAAGGGCCGAGTCGAAGTTTAAATGGGACACCCTGTATGTTTGTCGTTGATAGAAAGTTCAGAGTACGAGAGTTCCGAATTGTCCCGCGGCAGAAACAAGAGAGTAAAGTGCAGAGTGCATGGCGTGTGCGGCTGGTCGAAAGAAAGAAGGAAAGAAAAGAAGGAAGAAAGGTCAGTGGAAGAGAGAAGGGTGTAGATGCAACGTGCCAAGGGAGAGAAGTTCATCTGTCATTGACTTGTACGCTGAAAGCGTTCCTTGTGCTCCGCTACAGTGCCTTTCAGAATGCCTCTGGATCTGATGCTATCCAGAGATTCGTTTGTCCGCTAAAAAAGCCGGGGAAACGCGGCAGAGGGCCATTTTGTATCGTGAACCGCGTTAACGATCGTTCAAGTGGCTCTGGTATTCGAAGAAAACGTGGTCGCGCGATATCGACAACGTCCAAACCATTTTCAACCCGGAGACGTTGATCGATGGTGAATTCGGTAGACGCGCAACTTGGGTCGTACGTAATTATGTCGGCTATATAATTCAGCTTAAGGCGAGTTTACTAGAGAAATAGATGATAAAAGGATTTAGAGGAGAGCAGTTGAAAGTAACCTTAACGCGAGATATGGATTTATTATCGTTTTCCGAACGACTTCGAACGAAAGGGGTTTCACTATCGGGTTCGAGCGGAAAATTTGATGGGTATTGGTTGATCGACGAGTTCTATCCGCTCTTTCTGGGATGAATTACATGGAAGTTGGCAAACGTGGCGAACATTCGTGGCTCGGTTTGTGATCCAGTGGCGTTGGATGCATTCGGTTTTGAGCGTACCCACACGTGCTATAATGCACGCCGTATGCCGATAAACTGGTCGAGATAAAGTACTAGGAAACGAGCGTGCATAGGCAGAACCGACGTGCAACAAGCCGCGTCGTGCATCGCGATCGCCATAATGTATCGGTCGTTTCAAAGTTCCATGGGATCCGTATACACGGTATCACCGTTGATACTCGTGCCATATACAGCCGAACGACCCGAGAACCTCTATCGCGAACGAACGTCCAACTCCGATAATCATTTACATACCACGAACCAATTCCTGCTTTCTTCTTTCGGCTCGTTACGTATATTTTCGGATAGAAACTTGCGCGGGTATCGTCAAAGTTTATACCGTTATTTTTTAAGCGGATCTTTTTTACCGTTCGGAAAGTACTCGGCTACGGAACGAATAAGTAGAATCGATGGTATTTGCTCGACCCGCGACCCGATTGATTTGAATTTCAACTCCGAGACGCATTTTCTTCTCCCCGTTTCGTTGAAAGTTCGCCTCGGTCTCTTTTGAAACGGCCGCGTATCGCGACGTCGATGAAAAGATTTTTTACGCTCGGCGGGACGAAGCTAAATGAAATTACGCTCGTCGATCGAGGAAATTACGAGGTGAATGTCGGCGATACGCATACGTTCACCTACGGATAATACAAATATCCGTCTGCGTTACAAATTGAACGGACGCGTACTACGGACGCGTCGCACCTACGGGTTAAGTAGATTACGGGCCATACATATGCGGATGAATATGGATGAGGTTGGTTCGCAACAAAGCTGCGCGCTCGCTCGTGTCGGTGTCGCGTAGCGATCGTGTTCGTGTCGCACGCGCGTGGCCACTTGGTACGCGTTACGCATCCACCTACGCTCGTCCACGCGAAACCGCGTGGGCGGAGAATGGTCTGGTTCGCGAAACTGTGTCGATTTAGGATACCGAATCGTTCGTCTTATCCCTTTCTAATCTCGAACGCTTTTTCGTCCTTCGCGCTCGTAACGCAATGTCCAGCCGATACCGATACGCGAGAAGCCTAACTTCCGATCGAAACTTTTACTTGCTTCTTTTCTACTTCGTGCAGGAAGCTTCGAACTTTCTTCGCTGGTTTATGCGCTCGACTTAAACCATCGCGGGAGGAAGGGATTAAGTTTCTTTCGATTAGCAATCGAATAACTTCCAATCGCGTATCAAATGTTGAGCTGTCGAGTAGGTTGGCCACTTTGCTAACTTTATTATGAGCTGGTTTATGCATCGAGGTTGGGCCGCCGTAAAGGATTAAGTTTCGAGATCTAAAACGGTATATCAGGCTTAACGAACCTTCCCAATGATTATCGGAAGAAGATTCGCTTTAAATTAACCGTAAGAAGATTAAATTTCTACTTTGTTAAGATTCTTGTATTTTATTAACTGCCGCGTATGTTAAGCACTGGGAAATGTTTCTGAGAATTTGTAAATCAATGTTCGGGAAATTTACGTCACCTTGATATTCTAATGTACGTAATACAATTTATATTTCAACCTTTTTTAATCTTCCGTTGGCTTATGAACTTATGGGGCTTTACTTACAAAATGTGAATTAATTATCTATTTAATCCCGCCGTCGTTTTCGAAACCTCGTTCGTTCGTAAGGAATTCTTCGTGAATAAAAACGAACGATAAGTAACGTGGAAGTATAGGACACTTTGAGAAAGAAAATTTGTGACAATTATAGATAAAGTTATCTGTGACAGAAAGACCGCAGGCACTTTCGCCGTCTAATATGTAGTATTTAATGGTTTAAAATGGAATTTAGAAGATTACGCGACGTAGAAAAGATAAATTGGTCCATTCTGGTGGTAACACATTCTGTCACGGCGCACAACGACCATAATCTCTAAAACATTAAATGACCAACGTTTCAACGGAATGGTTGTACGTTGGCAACACTGAACTGGGACACCTTGCATAAGATTGCTTTTAATCTTCATATTTCACTGCTTTAAACCAGTTACGTGCGAGTTAAATTCGGGAGCTTACGAAGCTTTTGCCTCGAGACCATTGTTTCAGAATCTACCTAAAAGAAACAAAGTTCAATTTTCATTCGTGAAAGCGTAACCATGATCGATGCTTCGATCCCCGTCGCGTAACAGCAATTTTCTCACGCTTAACAAGAAGAGAAGTATCGAAGAGAAGAAACGTTCGGGCAAAGGAAAGATATCGAAGTCGAATAACGAAGTGAAAAGATTTCTTTCTAGGAAAGAAAGTTCTGTATCATTTGCGTCGTTCAGAAAAAATCCTTCGGATTCAGAAGACGAGACACAATGCTTGTTCTGAAACGAATCGTACAGCGATAACGATCGTTGCGAGAACTGTATCCAGTGCGTTTTATTTTCCTTATTTCTTTTGATATTACATCAATAATTAGTTAGCTCTGACTGACGCATCTGCCGCGAAAATCATAGGTCAAGGGGTTAACTCGGTATATTTGACTATTCAACAGGTCAATGCAAGAGCGACTGCTTCGACAAAATCGGAGCCACGAGAACAGCCTTTTACCACATCGCCTGCCCTTTTCGATACAATTTGAATCTTCGGGGAATTTCCCTAAGGGACCGTCTACGCTATGCCGGTAATTGGTGCTAGTAGCATTGCCAATGGGTAGTCGAATTGTCGCGTTTCTAGCTTTGCCTATACCAGATCTGTCGTTGGAATGACAAAATCGTTTCTTTCCTTTCTTATCTCCCGGTATTCTGTAAACTGTCGGTACGCGACAAGCGGAGAAAAGGTGTAAAGTTTATTGGTAAAAATTGTGGAAGCAGCGAGGGTCGCGGTAAGCGCGCGAATATTACCGATGCTCTGTCGGAGTATCGCGTGGGTGGAGTACAAGGGGCTAGTTAGCGCGAACACACCGTAGGGGAATATAACGCGTGTCCCGTGTACACGCGTCTAAATATAAAGTTGGTGGAAGAGGCGCGAGAGCGCGGTTCCCTGGCGAGAACGGTGTAACCACCTAGTCAAAACACGCTGTTGCGTTGTATCGCTCGCGAGGCAACTCGCGCCGCAACTCGCGCCGCCTCGTGCAACTGCAGTAGTTGCACTCGGCTGCAGCTGGAGCTGGAACTACACCGAGCGATCCGTTCGATGTTTCGGCTTTCCCCGGGAGAATCAAAAGTTGCTCTGTCTACCGTCGCTGATTGTTCGTTTCGCGAGTGACAAATTTGTCGGCGCTCGTATACGTTGCGGCGGAACACAGGTGCGCGGTTTCTTATTGCAGTGAAAATTGTGTCACCACGGGGTAACTATACGCGAACGCGATCGGAAAAATCAACGGTCGGACTTTTACGCGCAGAAATCCGTGTAGAGTTCGGCAGATTTAGTTTCGTGTTGTTGGACGAAATTGATGTGGGATGTGTGCGTGGTATTATGGCACGGGGAAAAGTCACGGGAAAAATTGTATCGTAGTCATGTAACTGAATTACGCGAAAAATTGGCGAGCAAACGAGAATTGGGAAATAGAAAACTAAGGCAAATTGTGTAACGTTGAAACGAATATAATTGAATTATCCGATTGAAAAAAGAAAATTAAGCAAAGCGCTACCACAGAGTGTTTCCGTGCGAGGACAATATTGCGCGGCATATCGCGTCCCGTTAAAATATAATAAACGCAATCGAATTACGCCTCTGCGAGAATTTAGAAAAATGAAATCCAAAAACGTTGGAAATAGGAGGAACTCTACCTTTCAGGGAATTTAAAGAAAAATTGAGATGCGAAAAACCTAGTGTATATTATCTCGTACATATTAGAGTAAACGTAACGGAATTATACGACTAATAGAACGGAGAAGCAAAAACGCGTGTAGAATATCTTTGCTCTAGAAAATATCGCACGGAAGTTGTGCGACGTCGTCGGAATATAATTAAATTACTTGATTGCGAAGAGAAAATTAAGAAAAGTACGTATGTGTAGCGTGTTTTGCAGAGAAGAAAAGTTGCATCGCGTTGGAGTAACTCGTAGTCCAGTTACGCGACGGAGAAAATTAAAGAGTAAACACGAATTGAATCGCGTAACTGGAAAAACAAAATTAGAGGTGACACGAAGGAAAAATGAACACGAAACGTGAACGAAGTCGCGACTAAATAACGAGGAATATAAAGATCGAAAATGTGAAGCGCGCGGAAAGATGTATGGCAAAAATGTGCGCGTGTGTCGCGTTCGAGAAAAAATATAATTGGCAAACGTATCGAAGCGTGACTGGAAACGAGGCTAAGTTTGCGACGATTTTACGACGACCTTGGCTCGAGAGGAGTCGTAAAAGCCGAAGAGGAGAACAGTGTTGGCCGGCTGGATCCGGCTATTTTCGAGCGGAAATCGACGCTCGTCTCTCGCGTTTGGAAATTATTGTACCGTGTCTGAGAAGGGGAAGATCAAAGAAATACTCGGGAGTCGTACGTCTGTTCGCGTTAAACGTTAATTAATTTATGAATCGCTGGGTCGAGTTCGTTTCCAGAGGCGAAGAAGCGGCACGGCGCGGCGTCGAGCGATCGACGCCGAACGTCGCGTCGGCTCCGGACAAAGCTTCGATCGAGCGCGTTAAAGGCAATTATCGTTCCTTCCCCGATAATTAGAGGGGTAGCGCGATAAAAATCGCTCGTCGTCGACCCGATCGAGATTCCTCGCTTCAGACAGTAGTCCCGTAACGGTATTGTGCGTAAACAGGTAGCTTCTATGCCGTTCTTCGATGTTTCGAGATTGATCGATATCATTTTCGACCCAACCAAATATCCGTCAGACCCTTTTCGGAAAATCGGACAAGTATCGTTTATTACTTTAACCGTTTTACCATTGCACTCGACTGTACTCGAACGAGTGGTCGCGCAAGCATCGATGCGATTTTTAAGGAAATGGAAAAGTTGAAGGGTCGTTTATTAGCCACGAAACGCGTGTCCTCGTGATCCAACAAGTTCGAGGAATCCCGTAAATACCATGGCTCGTATCGTCGCCATCTACGAGCCCTCCTGTAATTAATTATTCTCGACGAGTCGTAGGCCATTTAAATTAACGAGGCCATCCGCCCGTGAGAGGAAAGCCTGATCGCTTTAAAATTGTACCGTCCTAGAAACTCTCGAGGAACATCTGGACGCGAGAAACTCGATCGGAAACAAAAGGGAACATAATGGTCCATTCGTTCTTTCGATATCTGTCGCGCGACGAATCTTTTCTGGTAACGTCAGTAATGTAAGATACGGGTTAAAATGATCGACGCGATTGCTAACTCCGTTTTAAAAATGCAATATATATTCTCGTAAAGGCTACGATTTCAAAGGCGAAGCTACGTCTTTCGCTGTTCTTCACAGAATGCCCTCTTCCTGTTCCGAGAGGTTTCCTTGTCCCTCGCGAAATTCAGGGGCCTTGGGGTTGTTTATGGCCCTGACGTCCCAGCGTCGGGCCTCGTCACCGTGATGGTCGTCGTTGGACGGCCATGTGCCCTTTGCCCTGATTTATTAGGGTGGGTCGTCGAGAATTTTCTAACAGTAACATCAATATATGTATATATATATATCGGCAATACCTATCGATCCTTCGTTAGAAATTGAAAGGGACCGGTTAATTCCGTTGGTAGCTAAAACGGTCGATTTCCGAGACTATTTTCGGACGGGAACGCGACACTTCATTCATACTCTTCGACCGTGGAAATTCGTCCACGGACTTCTAATTAAATTTCAATTTTCTCGTAGACTTGTTCGAACGAACGAGCATCGCGATAGGATCGCCTCATCTTTGATTTTCTAGAACAGTTTAGAGCTCGAGTTTCTCGAAACGGTATAATTGTTCGTGTGTTTCGTTTTCTCGTAATTTATCGGTACGTTAGAAAACCTGGTCGAGTTACGGCGAAAGTTCATTTACGCGAATTATCCAAAGAAAAATGAATTTTCGCTTACGCTTTCGTTATTTCTCGTTTCTTCGAGCGTTTTATCTGCTTGTAACCGGTTAGCATATTAGAAAATAGAAGAGAGACGAAAGTTTGCCGTAACGAAACTCGCAGTTTCTTGCGATCGTTTAATCGTATCGCGTTAGTTGTTACGGATCGGTTCCGCAATATTCGTTAACGACAGAAAGGGTGCAGTCTTTTAGAAACTCGAGGATCATCGACGTACGACGAACACGGGGATTAACGCGGTAATACAAATAGTTAGGCCAAAGTACTCGAACGCTCGGAATTTCGCCAATTTTCTGGCGTTTAATTGCAAAACGGTTTCACCGAGACGGGTGTAAAGGTAACGGAGACCTAAGTGGAAACGCGTGTTTCCGATGCTGATCGAGTACCCTCTTCGCCCTTAATCTCGATAGCGTACAGCTTAGTCGATAAATCAGCCCTTCATCCCTTATCCACCCTCCATAATTGCGAGGTTAAGTTTTGACGCGCTCGATTATCGGATTAAAGCTTCTCTCTTATATTACGTCGAGCAGACCACCCCGATCCCAAGGATGGTGGTCTACCATAGTAATTACCAATATTTGCCATCGTTCCGCTCTAACGTAACCGCGCCGTTGTTCAAACGTTCATTTTTATAGGGTTTTCGTGTTTCACCGAAAATTAACGACGCGATCTCTAAAATAGAAATGAATTATCGAAGCTAATTGGAGAATTATTTATAGACCAACCAAGCTCCGATTTCTACAGCTCCATCCAGTTACGAGTAAACCACGATGTTTCGTTAGAGAATCGTTTTTAAAACGTATAAATTATACTTTTACGTTCCCGATTAATTTCGCTCGACTTTCCTAGCTTTAGAAAGCCAAAGACATCGCTTTTCATCTAATCCCTGTAAAACGAAGCGATAGAATCGGTTAAACCCCGCCGCATCAGCTACCAGCGGATCCCGTTTCGCTTTTTAATCATCAGTGGGCGTCGCTTGGTATATAGGTTCATCGATTAAAAATAGACGGTCGATGTTTTTTACACGAACTGGACTTTCGGAGCTTTCGATGATCTCTGGTTAGCGGTCGTCCGTCCGAAAGTATTATTTAATGAACCGCGTCGAATCTCGGCTGCGTCTACTCGGGATCAAATCGGAGCCGTGCTCTGTTAACCATGCGAGGATTCGGACGTTCCGCGTGAAACCGTGCTTCACGCCGGTGCAGATTCCCGTCGAAGATGGAACGTGCCATTCCGAGCAGCGACAGTTGCACGAAGAGGTTGTCCACGATCACGGAATACTCCGAGTCAGCGATCGACAGCGACAACAACGATCTTGCCGAGTGCCTCGAGGAACAGGAGGGGGAGCACGCGATCCCGAGGGACGATTTCGCGAACGAGCAACTCGAGACGGAGACGAACGTCAAGTATTTCCTCGTGGACGACTCGCCGATGGCGAAATTCAGCCGCAGCATCAAGTGGATCTACAAGAAAGTGAGTTTCCAAATGTTTTAACAGCCATTTCTTTTATCGTCGAGCGTTTACTAGCCCCTAGATCGCTAGAAACCTGATCGTACTTTGTACAAATTAGAGGCAAGGTGGTGTAAATTTAACCTTAACCCGTAATCGCGGCGCGTCCAAACAAGCAGCAGAAGTCGAGTTTAAAACGCGAAAAGATCAAAACGAGGTAACGAACCAAAAGCGAAGGCTCGGCATTCTCGAAGCGTATCGACCCTCGCTAACCCGACAACGTTCCAGCGATCTGTAATTCAAACAGATTCGGAATTTACACTTCAAAGTTCCCTTATGAAGCTTCAATTGCATCCAGCAGATCCCTAATATGCATACCTACGTACGCGTACGATCCTCTGCAGGGCGAGCAAGTCTTGTACATACCTTCCGAGCGATCATATTCGCGGTCTGATGTGTCTATCGACTGTGGATGCTACGTTTTAGCTTCTAGTCACGTTACTCCGGTCCCGGTGAAAGAAGCTATTAACCGCACGCAGCGGACGTTGCGCTCTTTTGCTCTGTTTTACTTTCGAACTCCTCCAGCCGTGTCTGTTTCGTCCCGAACGTGTATTCCAGCCCAGTCGGAGCGGCGGAGTTGTGCACGAAAGTCGTGACGCGACGGCTTTCGTGCCGTTGACGTAGCTCCTCCGAATCATCGAAAGCGGATGCATCCTTGGAACCATCGTCCACGAGTTCAGCGTGCAGGAATTTTACACGAATCGGACTACGATTTCCGTGGAAACGGTCTCCGCACGAGTGCTCCGTATTCGACTAGGAACGAAAGTCCTTCGAGGAGTGCACGTATTCTATCGATAGAGCGCTACGCCCTTAGAAAAGATACTTGTACCAGACTACAACTAATCAGAGGTTCATTCTTTTTGCCATTAGTCAAGCTGCCGTCTCCTCGAAGTACTCGAATGTCACCCCTTCGAGATCGTAATACTCCTCCGGGCTGTTCGTCGTCGTCTGAACACCGAAAAGCCAACCACAATGCGAAATAGGTCATTTCGTCCGTAAGACCCTCTCGAGAACGGGTCTCGTGACTGAAGTGGCCAAGGCAGAAGAGTTTCTAGGTCCTAGCCAAGACTCTCGACACGCGATTCTCTTTCTCCCTTCGTTCATCTTTCACGGGCTTTTTCTTTCGCGTCCGTTCGGCTTCTCTTTCCTCTTTCGCAACAACCGACTTTTCTCTTTGTCGGGCTAACGAGAGAGGAGGACGAGAACGAGGTAGAGTCGCGATCTCTGCATTCTCCGACGAACGCGATGAGAAGAGATCTAAGAAGACAAGCGGGAGGCCTCCAGACAAGACTGGAGGGTCTTCGTCGTGAAAAGAGCGGAGAATCGAGCGAGAAGGGATGCTGGAACCGGAGGCGGAAAGAGGATGAACACGCGCGAGAGGATTCTATCTCGATTCCGCGCCGCGTTCCACGAGCGTTTCATCCACGACTCTCCGCCACGGGTGAGAAGATACTGCCGGCTGTGCCGCGATGAGAATGTTGTCATCCAGTTCATTAACGCTCCATCCCGGTCACTGACGTCCTCTCCGACAAATTTATGGACGGAATCGATCATATTTCTTTTTTTATTATCTCATCATCGCGAGTTTCCGACAAAATTGCGAGATATACGACTCTTCGAAATCGAATCACCGTTTAATTTCGGTCGGTGCTATCGTCGAATTAACTTGGTGATTTGAAAATGTTAACCAGGAAAGTCGTTCGTTACCCAAAATTAACTCGGTATTTTCGACCACTGTTTCACGACTTTACCGTTTTATGCGAGAATTTCGTGTTCCGCGTAATTCCGTGAAAGCGTTAAACACGATCGAAAACAGCGTTTCACGGAAATCCAGTGGCGCCGTGTGACCGTGTAAAAATGTCGAATGTTCCGTGACAGGCTGAGCGAAACGGATCGATTCGAGCATAAAACGCGTAGCGGTCTCGATTCGATAGAAATCCTCCGCTAATTGTATCCGTAAGTCCTAAAGGATAGAAGCCCTATATCGTCGCTTTCTAAAAATTTCCGCAATTGACATTCTGACGGTTATATTAGAAAGAGAACAGAGAATGTGGCTTCGAGCGCGGCTGGCGAAATAAATGGAGAATCGCGAGACGAGCGGAAAAGCTTTTAATCGAGAGTAAAAGTCGGTTCGATCGAAGGAGACTCGAGTAGCGCGCAACTGTACATGGTTGCAAAGTAAATTTAATTAACGGAATCACGGTATGGTCCGTTCTCGATATCGAATCTGATCGAGCAATTTGACACCGTGATCGGTGACGTCGAGATATTCAGGCACGACTCTGTCAGGTATGTACCTGCGGGACATTCGATACCCCATGACAATCCGTCCAGTCATTTCGTTTCGAGGCTCGACCGCAAAATCGAATCCTGGCCACGTACAAACGACAGGGAGACGCGTTAATGCGAATCGATTTCACCGAACCAAGTGTCACGTTAATTGCCAGCCTCACCCTGCGCGATAATCACCCTGCCATTAAACGTGCAACGACGCGAACAATAACAACAATCACCAGAAGGTCTAGCGTAATTTTCTGATGCACTAATCGAGTCGTGTTTCGCCGGTGTCGAATGAATTATTTAGCACGTTGATCGAACGCTGATTCCATTACCGATTAACTGATCCATTCGCTAAACGAGTAGGATCGACTAATTTTTTTTTCTGCCAGATCGACTGATCGTTATCGCTTCGACGATGTAGGTTTTAAGCATAACCAGTTGCCAATTTCCTACCGTACCATTGTCCGATCTTACAAATATCCCAATTTTCGTATGCAAATTCTAAAAGTAAACGGCTAGCACGAACATCGAAATTTTAAGCCGAAACTTACCGATGCAAAGTTTTAACTCGACCGGCTACCGTCCACATAAAACGATAACATGAAAATTCGCGATTCCATCGAGATTTTAATCGTTCCCGAATGGAAACTGTTTCGCTACTTTCCTCTAGAAACGGCATTGCGGTCGATTTCGCGATTACATGCATTTCCCGCGGCAAATTACTTTGTCCCTGTCCTCCTATGGGGAGATTCGCTAAAACCGTGCGAACGAACGCTATTCAGCGTTTTTAATCGTTCGAACGAGCTCGACCCGCAACGAGGTCATCGCGGACGCGATAATGACGAATACCGTGGTAGCGCGACCGCGGGAAACGAGTTTACCAAGGAATTGGAACGGTTTATATCCATCCTGAGATATTGTCGATCGGAAGGATACAAAAAGGAGATCCTGCGGACATATGAAACTCGTTGTGGTCTGGATAAGAATCTCCGGCGAAGGTTCCCGCAGGCTATTCCGACCAGCTGACACACGGAGAATGGACAAGATATTTCAAGAATGTAGATACACGCTCGCGAAAACGGCAGAACGAAATAACGTCGTTCAAAATCGAGATTTTAATTAACTCTTTTGGCCGTTCGTCAGAAACACGGTTCCCGAGTGGACACGTAATTTGCTAATTAAAATTTATCGATTTCGCGACAAGTGCAAGGAAACGAACTTCTTTTTTTCCGCTTCGAATTCGCTAATTCGGAAACGCGGAAGTTGTGTAATTCCGTCGTGCCGAATCTCCGGAAGATTCGTGGGAAAAAGTTGATGGAAATTCGAGAATCGAGAAAAGGAAACGCTTTCGTCGGAACAAGGTGGAATTCGCGTCGATCGATAACGGACAGGCGAAACGTTTAGAGTCGGAAGTTCGCGATGCAGGATTCGAAGTAGAATTCGCCCTGTTTGCTCGGTCAGCGCCATATTTCACGGGACATTGTGCACGCGGCAATAAATTGGATTCTCCGCGGACGGGGCAGCTCGAAAGAGTGCACGCCTCGTGGCAAACTGTAATCTTCGCCAAGAGTTGGCGCGTACGTTCGTACATGCGCTAACATCGTCCGCTCGAAAGAGCCGAGCTCAATTAATCATACAGTCTTACGGTGACAGCCTCTATGAAAGGCTGAATCTTCGCCTTGTTGCGCGGCGATGGGATCGATACCGTGATCCCATTGAAACTAAATTACCTTCCATTATCGAAGTTACACGAGACCGACCGGTACTCGCGGCCTGCGCCGCCTGTTTAATCTTTTAGCGTGGATTAACAACCCGGGATCAGCTATTCGCTGTTCGACGTTAACTCACGTAAGAATTATTCCGTACGCTGCGGCTTCCCTCCATCAAATATTTGCATAAACGTAACAACGTGTTTGCAATGATTTTGAATTTTTTAATCGCTGGAAAACGCGGAAAATGTGTTTAGACCTCTTAGAAAACTAGGAATTTGCTAACAATTATTTTCACGCTGTAAAGTTTGACGAGTCTATATACCGTTCTGTTCGTTCGTTTATTCGTCAAGGTAAAAGAAAGAATCGGGAACAGTGCACGGCTTAAGCGTCGAAATCCCCGCGTTCCAGTAACCGTGCCGCCATATTTCACCGAACGGAGGATTAAGACAGACGTACCTACGCTGTTCCGTTCGCAAACCGGAAGCTACGTTTTATCGATAACGCGTTGTCGCGAATCAATGTTTATCGTCCCTCCATATGTTCCGCCTCGTTCCACGGATAAATCCGATCGCGTCGAAAGAATACTCGCAATGTCTCGACTAACTTCTACTCGTGACAACGAAAGTGAAATACGACGTTCGTAGTCAGACCCGCTACAGTACAGATTATTAAGAATAAGGATACTTGATCTTTCAATCTGTTGGCACGTGTCGTAGTTCGCTTTTTCTCTAGATAACCGTATTACCTAGTATAATAAGAAAGAACTTTTTACGGGTCAATTTACGAACATCGTCCAACATATGTCTCGGTAAATGTGCAGCAGTTGTTTGGGTCGCGATTCCCGATGAAGCTGTTCTCTATCATCCTCTCGAGCGCAATTCGTTCTGAAAATTATGGGATATAATGTGTACGTCTATAAATTCACGTTGAAAGTTGATCGATCTTCCGTAGGCGCGGGGCAAAGCCGAATTACACTGACAGCTCGTACACGGACCCTTTTATTCGCGCGTCAAGCTGGTTGGATAAACGGTCGATACGTCATGAGCTGTCGAGGAAGTTTCGGGACGAACGAACGGCCGAATCGATAGAGAATCGTGTTCGCAAATTATCCTTTCCACCGTGTAAAAGAATAAAAAAGGAATTCCGTCGACGCGATATGCGCGAAAGGGTCGAACGGTTACGCAACGCGGTTACGTCAACGAAAATAAATAACGCGGCGGAGTAGTGGAAAAAACGTTCATAGAGGTCGAGAACTGGATCTCCTGGATCCTCGATCCTTTCGATCCATTCTCTTCCTAGCCAAGGTTCGTGTCGTTGAACTCGACCACGACCCACGGAGACCGACGATTTTATTCGCCTCCGTGGTACCTCGCGCATTCCTTTCCCGAAGAAAGTCATTCCGTCATCTCGCCTATTTTATTGGCTATTAAGCGTATCTTGTATTACGCTTTCCTCGGTTTCCGCGGAATTTCATCGGAACGAGCGCAGTCGCGATTTCATTCGCACCGAGTTACGATAATTTACTTTTGTTTTTATTCGAAACTGGATCGCGAAGCAGAAACGATCGTTCGGATAATAAACGCGGAAAGAACCGTTGGACGCTTTCGAGGAATTAAAAGAAAAAAAGGAAGAGGATCGAACGCGAACATCGAGGGACAGTCGAAGGAAGCGCATTATTCCGGACTGTCGTGCACGTTCGAATAATCCACGGAAAAATTTGCCACGGTCGACTAACTGCATCATTCGACGATAGTTTTAGCGGACGAACGTGCCTCGTCACTGTCGCGCCATTCTCGTCGCTCTCGTTCCTCTTTTTTTTTTTCATTTCTTTCTTTTTCAACCCCCGGTGCAATTTCCGCGCTCTCTGCCTCACTCGTCGATATTCATTCTCTTTTCTTCGGCTTGGTACGCAGCGACGAGAACATCCGACGGAAAATTGATTCGTTCGTGCACCGTTCGAGGCAGAAACCGGATACAGAAAGAAGGAAGCGACTCGCTTCTTCCTTTCTTTGCAGTCTAGCTGGCATGTCATACCAGTCGTAACTTCCGTTATGCAGTACTCCGACGTTCGCTAAATGTCGCGTGTCATTTCGATGGTATTCGATAGCTAATGAAACTCTAATTGCTTTTCGGTGATTAATTGATACGATAGTTAATTACTTTGAGGAAGTTCACCGTAACCTATTTGTAAACTACCTTCTGTTTTCGATATACTCTGTTTTTTAATTAGCTCTTCATCTTTTCACTACCGATACGATGAGTTTTTAATAAACAGTTTTAACGGTAAATTACCGTTTCACTGGCCGTGCATCTTTATCGAATTACAATTTAACTACTCGGCCTATCCTTTGATCCGAGACGTACTCGTTTTATTTCCGCAGTCGGTCAGTTACGAGAGATCCTTTTTTCGACGCTGAACCGCGAATATATTTTTTTCCTAGGATGTAATATTTTCAGGTTTTTTCCTTTATGCGAACTACGGTGCAGTACCGGTCAGATGAGCTAGGTCTTGTTTCGATGTATACGGTTCTCCTATTTGCGATACTGTATCTCGTTGACGGTGCACTCACTTTAATCAGAAGTCTCGTTCGGCCATGCCGACCTCGACTTTCCTAAATACTGACGACGAAAACGGCCACAAATACGTTCTACACCTTTGTACGATATACGGTGTACAGTTTCTCTATGAAAGCAACACCGAACGAAAAATAGCGGTCATCCTTTGAAGACACGTAAAATACGACTAAAAAACATTATCGGAGGTGAAACCGACGAAACAGCGAGGTGCTACTTTTTCCGGAAGATCGATTCAAAAACGTAACTCCGATGTACCCGCGAATTAAAACGAGCCTCTTCAGCGAATCGCTCGAGCGAGCGTTTAATTGTTTGCTCAAACTCACAATTATCCGCCTATTCTGCCGAGGGCAACAACCATGCGATGGCGGTTCAACTTCCCTTGGCAACAATGGAACGGAAGCATAATCGTGACGAAAGCGGACGAGGAGCGGACTTATAGCGGACTTTGATATATTTACTTGGCTGTTAATCCATTCGTTTTACTCGTACGAGCTGGAATGTCCACTCATCGCGCGCTCTATTATGCACCTCTCATTTATTTTTCATTTATTTGTTCGTCGCTCGATAAATACCTTCGATCCGTTTCTCATCCACTGCTTGTCCGCTCGCGATCCGTTGGCTATCCGTCCGCCGCCCGCCCGTTATCCGCTCCCAGTTCGGTCACAATGCACTCGACACTCGATCCGTTTTTCGATAGATTCCTTCGGTGCGCTCTCCGTCCGTTCATTGATCGTCCACTTTTCATCCGTCGTCAAGTTTGCTATTCATATTCCGTTCGTATTTTCGATAAGATGGTTGCCTTATTGCATTTCAGGCAGCCGGTGCGTTACGAGGAATATTAATCGCGTAAGCATTCCACGAATATAATCGATAACTCGCGTCGATTCGAATAGAACGATCGATTAAAATGTTCCGAGAGTAAATCCGATCATTGAAAAATAGATCCCGGCTCTCGATATCCATCTCTTGATAGGAAGTCGTTAGAGGGACGAGCCACGTAGCAAATTACCGGCGAACGGATTACTAGGATTTATATCGAAGGTGTGTATAGTCGAACGATCTCCAATTGTATTCCAGTTGACGATATTAGACCGAACCTTTATGGAGACGTGGAAAATTCCCGAGCGGAAAATGGGTTGCGCCAGTTATCGACCTTCGTGTGCCAATTATTCTCCGCTTTCTTTCTTCTTTTTCTGCTGTAGCGAAAAAAATAAATGTTCTCGATTTCGGAGCGTAGATTACGAAATTGTTCGTTGCGCGAAAGTGCATAAAAACAGAAATGTTGAACTTGCGAAAGTGGAAAGTTAGCTCTCCTTTAAAGTGTACTCTGCAGGGAAATGTTGTCAGGGTACGAAATTACAAATTTTTTGAGTCAGCCTGTACGTTGATGATCGAAACTGCTAATTGAATGTCAGGTGGATCAGACCGCGTAATCTCACGTGCTCCACGAGGAAAATCTTCCGTGGCTGATGAAGCAGTTTCCATGAAGCGAGTTCTATGGATATCCGGATCAATTTCGTTATTAAAAGGGACCTCACAACCGTTATTGCGAGTGGTCTCATCGGTCCACGTATTTTCAAAGAGATTCGAGCGCTTCTAAAGGTAGCTGGCAGAAAATTAAACTACCTAGAACCGTTGTCCATTATTAACCTACATTTTCAATCCTTTCCCGAACACTTTGACTTCTTAGTTTACGATTAACCGTTACAAATGCTTTATCGAACACGAGGATCCATGCGGATTTAGAAATTTCCGAATATACGTTTTCCACGTATACATAACACGAGCTTGCTTTTTACGGTGTACGTTATTTATTACGTAGGTATTCGGTAAATCGTTGCGCGATCTTCTCGAGAAAAGAGAATTTCCCAGTCAGCTGGTTGGTGGACGGAACGAAATCCCTTTGAGCTGGGCTAGCGGAAAAAATTAATGAGCTTCGTTGGAAAAAAAGAGGGTACATCAGGTTGTACTCTGTCTCGTTTATGTTTTATATTTCTCGAATATGCAACGCTTTCCGTGTGCTCTCTCATTTTCATGAATTCGTTACAAGGTACGTGGGTGCGAGCCAAAGGTACTGCATAAAAAGAGTTAAGCTCGAATCTGAAAGTTTAGATGAGATTTGAAACGGTTTTTCTTCGGCCCGTGATAATTCCGAGAGAAAAGGCAACGGTTAAGTTTTTCGTTGTACTTTGTGACTGTTTAAAATACAAACTTTTTTATTCGCGAAATCAAATTCCCTCGGAGTAACTTTTTCCACCTGGTTGTCGTAAACTTAGTCGTGACCGCGACATATCGCCCTCGTTATCCGCGGAGCACCGTATAAAACGCGATCGAACGTTACCCTTGTTTCGATGTCTCGCTGTCAAGTTAGACACGCGACATTAAACGCGTTTCGCGCTATTCGCCGAGATTAATTCGAGATAGAATCGTCTAATCAAATCCTCAATGAGCGCAATTACGGTGCTTGACAAACTCGATTATCCATTCAACTCGAAATACGATAAAGTGGCCGTTAAAACGAAGAGGAAAGAATCGAAGAAACAGAGTTTCAAACTTTCTCCCCGAGTAAAGTGCTCATTACCATTTCCATCGAAACTTTTCGATTAATCGAACCAGCAGGGATCTCGCGATATCTTAAAACATCGCAACGTTTCCATTTTCTCGCGCAAACGCAATTACATCGCTGAAACGCTAATTGCAAGATAAACCATAACCGATATAGAACGCAAATATACATAACCCAGATAAGAACACAAATGAACGATACAAATGCGTTTTGACTCGTAACGCGTTCATTAATTGCCGGGTTATCGAAGAAAAATAGTTCGCTTCGACGGCAGATTATCGGTGTCGAGCGTAAGAAACGGAGCAATCGAAAGGCGGAAAAAGTTCTCAGGACCGTCGTAACCGTCGAAAACACGAGTTCAGAATGAACGGAGTCGAAGAAAGGGCCCGACAGAATCTGATTCTTAAGGCGTGCGTGAAAGAGGGAACCTCTTAGGAACGTAATCGCGCAGGGGTCCACGGGGGTACTTTAGAATGCGGACGGATTTCGAGTTTACTGGCCGTGGGAAAAAATTCCAAGGGTGCAACGCCGAAAGGCATTCCGACGTACCTGTTCGAAGCCCGACCTTTCCTTCTGCTTCCTGTCTCGAGAAGAAAGAGATACTTTTCGGAGACTATCCAGTTGCCTACCACCCTTCGTGCTTCTTTCGAATGCTCGCTGACGTAACGACGTCCCTTGACCGATTCTCGAAAAGGCATACGTTCGTACAGCATTGCTCTCTGAACTTTACATTACACAGTCTCTACGTCCACTTTCTTCTTCTGGATGTACAGAATTATTTAAAGTATTATAATTTATTCGGTTGAGCTCCAAAAAGCAAAGCAAGGAAGAGTCAGTGGCCTATGTATAACCGTTGGGACGCGTAATAGTCCAATTTCGGTGCAAATCCGGTAGCCAGTAACTAGCATATCGAAATCCGTAACAGAGGAGATATCTAGGCGAAATTTATACGCGGGATGTCGAGTAACGATCCTCGCTTCCGGTTTGGTGGTCCGTATCTACATCGGCTACGACGATTCCAGCTGTTGCACGGATTTAGCAAAACCTACCGCCACCCTAAAAGGACCTTCCACCTATTGTCTTGGAACACAATGCGCCTGTTGTCGCTGGCAAATTTCGGTTACGGGCGTGTCGCCGTCACCCTCCTCTATCTGCGGCGAGTAACGCGAACCACTGAGGTTTTCGAACGACGCAACGAAAACATTTCAGTTCCTGTATCGTATCTCGATCTCTGTCATCGACACCGATATAGTTGCTTTCTAATTGAATTACATATATATATTTAGACGTATCGCCTCGGACGGGGCTACGAGAGCGGAAAATTCTTGAAATTGGCAATATATCGGATCGGGTAGCGAGCAGCGTCGCGATCTCTAGTTAGCTCGATAGACGCGAACAAACTAGAATTATTCTTTCGGCAAGGCGCGACTAAAAAGTTTCGGAAACTGTGACAGTATTATCGTAAAAGTTAGTTAAACTCAATTAACGGGGTTCGCCTTCGAGTTAAATCCCTTTTCTCGGCAAAGAAAACGCCGCGTAGAAAGTTGAACGGTTGCGCGGTCTATGTATACACGTATATAGGTGTATATAGGAAAATAGAGGAACGTGCAAAGTAAAACATAACCAGGCCACGATAATTTATCGGGAGCACGTTCAACAAACTCTATTTATTTACGAGGATCGAATCGCGGCAGAAAGGGAAACGAAGTATCGAAACTGTTCATACAAACGTTGATATTAACTCGTCCAAACAGGGCAAAAACGAAATATCGAAATTCTATAAACGTTGATATTAACTCGTCTGAGAGAATCGGGGTCACGGTTCGGCCGTGGCGATTCGCGCGAATGTCACGGCTCGAAAAGAGGCCCGACACGCTATTCTTCTTGCCACAGATTTTTCTTGTACGCGTTGCGAACCGGCGCGCGATCGATTATGTCACCGGAATACGGATAATAATGTTTCGAGGCGATGTTGTACATTGTACGATACCGCCTGCAGGCTTTCCAGTTTCAGCGAGTAAATATCGAAACGGGAATCGATAGAATGCACGTGGTGTGTCTACTTTCTTGTCGTGTATTTTCATCGACCGCGAACCCTACCGAGAGAAACTTTTATCCGAATAAAATTCCTTATCTTCTTTCTTCTTTCATTTTATTTTCAGTACAGATTCAGTTATTACTCGAGAAAAATTCTATTTCGTTTCCTTCGGATAGTTTAACTTCTCGTATTGTCCGCAACTTTTTGTCGAATCGAACAGGCTCGGTACGTGATCGTGGACGGTCAATTATGCGGACAAGTTGAAACATAAGCTAGCTCACTAGGTTGATGATAGTTGTGCTCGATGGTATCGGTAAAACTGGTTCCCTATCTCGAATACGTAGTTGGTAACCACAGTTCAAATATTAAAATTCGATTAAATCGAACGGATGACTCAATCGAAACATTCGTCCGAATCTATCATCTGTCATTTTTAATTAAACACCTAAATAAATATTATACCATGGATATATTTAACCGTGTCGCCGAACTAATGATCGGTGAAAACGTACAAAAACTTGATCGTCTTTTTCGACGATTTTCTACGTCTATCTTATTAAATGTTTGAACCGATTTAGAAAGTGTGAGAATTCTCGGATCTTACAACATTCTGGTGTACGCGCGTAGACGAATAAACGAGGAGGCGCACGAGAGAGTGACAAAATTCTTTTTTCGCGAGTAAAATTATCTGTCTGGCAGCGGGTTTACATACGTTGTCAGAAATCTCGAATGCAAACGTCTCTTCTACTTTTGCTTTTCACGCTGGTTAAAAACGAGTTGCCTATGCAGTTTTCTTTCGTTGCAAAACAAAACAGACTGGTACATCGTACACGGTCGGCCGGAGTAGAAAAAGCGCAGAGGTATTGCACGGAGCAGATATTCAGGAACCCTACGTACAAATTCAGAGCTTAATTTATTCTTTCCATTTGCCATGTTTTGCATAATGTATATGTATATCCTGTGTCGTATAAAATGTAACGTAATATTTTATTTAATCTTAGTAGCATTTTATTATTAACGTTTTAACGACCTTCGCTCTGTATTTTTAACTTCGGTACGTGGTTAGTTATTATTCTAGCATGCACGAATTTCAAGTTTCCAAATTTCGTTCGTTTCAACGATGTTTCGCGAAACGAATTACCACTTCGATATTAAAGAGTTCGTTAGAAAAATTAGTCGAAATAACTATTCTTCGTCGCGAATCGTTTCGATTAAAAATGTTGTCGTTAGCGTCGTCGATATACTCTATCATGTTTTGCAGCGAGAATCAACTCTCATATTCAATTTTGAAGCACGCAAATACGAGTAGCAAGCGTACAAGCGTAATCAATAGTAACGATCGGGCGCTCACAATTAACGGTAAAAAATAGGGAACAAACGAACGAGCGTAAAAATGGAGGAAAAAGAATTTGGAGAAAGAATAGCTTTGGAAAGCGCGTACCTTTGTAATCAACGTATCGTTCTACTTGGAAAGAAACTTTGAAAGCGGTACATAAAACCTGGAACACTTTCAGTTAGATCCGATATTGGCACGAAACATACCGCCAGGTTATTCGCAACAGATGCTTATCGCTGGTTCTGTTTAATCGTAACCTCGATCGATCGGCAGATAACGAGAGAAATTACAAGCTACACGAGCCATACGTGATATAACGAAGTTGTGTAGTATCGGATCATCGAAACTTCGGCAATTAATGAAACTTGGCCAGAGAACAAGCTAGGATCCCGTAGCTTTTGTTCTATATGTAACAGTAATCCGCTTTTGACAAAGTTTGCCCGTTCACAATACACCAGCTTTGTCACGGTTTCCTGTTAATTAGCTGAAAGATGTCGAGTTAATTGCATATCGCGACACGATAGTCAAACGAGGAAATAATTGTTAACCGTTTGGTTTTCGGGTTATGCGCCGTTTCGTGGTAATTTTCACGATTTTCACCGATCGGTGAATACAGACGGTGTCAAAACGGGCGTGTTTCATGTAACGGAGTTTATCCAACGAAAACGATAAACTTCCCCTCGGGATGTTGAAATTTTAAAGAGGTTTAAAGTTTCAAGCCTTACAAGCGTTCACGAGCAGTAAGAAATTATCGACATCGGTGTTACGCTACGAGTGAAGGGTGAATGACTCGTTATACGTGGGATTGTACGTCTACGCGAGCGTGTCTTTGATATCCTCTATGCGCAGTTTGAACGGTGCACCTTGAAAGTAGATTTCCTATAATTTATATCTGAAAAACGAAACGAGAGATCGCAAAGTTGTATAGGAGAGCGTTTGATCTCTGGAATCTGTCATAGTTTTTTATGGGGTACAATATCTCTGAGACAGCCTGTACGTATCTCGAAAGGATATGTTGTGTCTGAAGCTATCGATACAAAAAAGACGTTCGCAGGGTACCTTCGTCAAAGCAACGTGTCTGGCCATAAGATGATACGAACTGACGCTTTCACGAGCAGACGACGTTATATCGATTTCTTTCTTCGGAGTTTATCGACTCTTCCCGCGGCGATCTTTCAACGACAGCCTCTGTACATGATCGAACGAATCCATATAAATTGAGTAGCCTATAAATGTCGGTGTGTCGACGGTTAGGTTCCTTTCAGGTTGGCCCATTAAACCTTCTTTCGTGACATGCAACATCGCTGATTGTGTTCCTTATTTATTCTTTTTCTATACACCCTCGTGATGGGACACAGGAAGAATAGAATTCTGAATAGGTAATGGAAAGCGCAACGCGACAAAGCGACGGAGTGGAAATGAACACGCGTAGGAAGACGCGTTGGCAAATGGGAAATTTAATCGGGAAACGATATCCGAGTATTCGGAATAATTACGGAAGTACACTCGATCGACCGGAATAGAAATTTTACATAAATTAACGTTGCTCGATCGTCGAATAAACGTTGCACAACGTTCTAAAACCGTATGGCGCGTGCGAGTGCGGCATAAAACGCATCGAGTAGCGGTGTTCGAACGGTGATTCGAAACAAGCCTTACAACAGAATGTTGTGGCTACGATTGCGTGCTGTTGCTGTCGTTTGGTCGTCACGTTCCTATAGAAACCGCGTACCATTGTTCAATAAACGCTGAATTATGAGTCAGTCCCTGGTGGTAACCAACCAACGAGCCCTTCGTTCACGCATTTTCCAATAAAATCCAACGAATCTTGTCCGTTTTCTTAAAAAAAACAAGGTTTAACTTCGCGAACAGGTGTTTCGACCAAGTCTTTAGATATTATAATCCGGAATTAGCGATCGAGGTTAGGTAGTTCTGTTTATTTTCGCGATTGATCGCGACTTGGATGGCGGTTCGAGTGGCACGGCTGGAAGTTCTTTGTTTAGAGAAAAGACGCCAGGAAATTGGGTTTTGATTAAAAGAGGCGAGCTTAAAGGCCGAGGCTCGGTTTTCAAGCTCCGTCACGTATTTAAATATCAAATGCTTGGCTGGAATATAGGTCAAAGGAACGCTTGCACACCCCCCTTTTGTTCCACTGTCGAGAATCGTCGTCCGGAAACGAGAAGTTTGTACGCTCGGTCACGGGGACAGTTTAAACTTGTGATCAATGATACTCGGATCTCTTCCTGGTTACACGGTTTAGGAACAAAATATTATGAATTATGACTGTCTCCGCGAATTAATACAACGAAGTACGAACCGAAATAAATTTCGGAAGTTTCGGACTCTCTGACACCGTCGCGAACACCATTTGCGTCGTACGGATAGACAATGAAAGCGTATAATAAAAATCCTTGTCTTGACGGTGAACGCAATTATTCGCGAGTCTGTTTCACTTAACGAGAGTTCGTCCAGTTCGAAGAATCTCATCCCGGCAACACCTGCCGCAAGTAACGAGCGTTTGTACCCGATGAATCCTCTGTTCGCGCGATGCATTGTGTCGGGCTGCGAGTAATTAAAACACGCGTTTCCACGATGAAACGGAAGCGAAAGCGGAATAGAATTCCTTGTCGAAGGAGACGAGCTAAAGGTTGGTCGTTTAAACGATCTGGGTCGCTGCATCCTTCGCGCTAGCGTTAATTTACCAATCGACGCTCGCTGCATCCACGCTGCATCCAACGCGAAAAATCTCGGAGAAATCTGTACCTCGCGAGCTACCGAGCAGATGCTTCGTTGAAATTTCAAAGTTTCTTCGAACTTTGTAGGTGTAGCGGCTACTAGCGCGATACCTTCCAAGTTAATATACATGTGTCGAAGTTACAAGTTGAATTTCCTTTTTTTCCCGTGCACTTTTAAAACCGACCATTTTCGAGTCGACAGTCGCGTACGAAAAACGAAACACGAACGAGGGAGAAAGCGACGAAAGTGGTGGTCGCAAAAAAAGCTGCATTTTATTCGGAACGTTCGTCGGCCAATCGGCAATTACCCGTTCGCGTTCATCGTTTGTTTCCAGCGTGGTCCAGAGGGAAAGTTGGCTGACGTTTTTCGTACGTTCCTCTCTTTGTCCTCTTTAACTCGTCCGTCGGTCCTCGACACGCGGAGCGTCGTTAAATGCTTTCATTAAGGGAGCTGCTAGAAACGCGGGAAACTCGCAACGAGATGCGGCTGAAAGATAGCGTGGCAGAACGTCCCAACGCGACCCACGTAATTCCGAAATCTGCCTCTATCGCGAACCAAACGAGTCGGTTAATTAAACCTGCCTCTGAAATCATTAAGATAATTGCGACTGTACGAGCTGCTGGAATCGAGCAACTAGTTACTTCGGGACGAATGTTCGCTGGCTCAAAGAACTACCCACTTCGTGTGTCACGATAATAAATCGCAACTATTTTATGTATATGATATATAGCAAGATCTTGTTTATAACAGTCTGGAGCCGAGGTTTAATTAAAGGTCTGCTCCCCTCTATATAAACTCGAGTCTGAATCGAGCCACCGCGACCAAATTGTCAGCCAATGTCCGCTCGAATATAATGCCAAGATAGCGAAATGGTGCGGCGATTTATTCAAATTAAACGTTATCCTGTATAAAAAAATGTAGAGCGTACCACGGGGAAAGGTGAAAATTTGTTACACCGTAAAGCGGCATAAAAACACCTCTGGCCCCAATTTCAGGAGCAGTAAATTTCATCACGATATTCAAGAGCAATCTCGGAGAACGTGCATTATCGGACGTTCACCGTCTTTGCTATCTTGCATCGATTCTCTTCTCGTTAACGCGATTAATGGAGAATCTGCAACGTTCTACTACCGAAACACCTGTGTAAATAACTCGATACGTGCCAATCAAGATACAGCCTGGCTAGATTCCGTTGACATTCGCGAACGATTCATTATACGAACAATGCTAGCTAACGTATCCTATCCCCTTATCTGTACGCGGCGCGAAACTGGGTCAGGATAAAGAAAATCCCTCTGTAAATTTGCTACCGTATACATATTGTAGGCTGATACACGCGTCAACGAATATTCCTTTTTCATTTCCGAGCGTAACAACGCGTCACGCGCGATATCAACGGATTCGAATAGATAATATGGTGTTTTGAACGAAACTCTATGCATATTTATAGTACATATAGGAAATTTTCTAGGCGCGTCCAATTTGAAAACGCTAATAAAATTGTTACGGTAAGAAAAGATTAACGGGTTTATGGACGACGGATAGACAATGGATGGATCCAACGTGTCCCTTTCAATCCTTCATTATGCAGGCCAATCTATCCGGTCTACACGATCGGGATTTGTGCAGCTGAATTATTGGGAACGTGTTAGATTATTGGGATTTGCTTGTCTCTCTGTCGGTGGTCACTTTCGTACGTGTATTATCAATAATGCCACACAAGGAATTCGTTTGCCGTGTTTATCGATGCGACGACTGCATTTTAAAACGCTCCCGTTTCAAGCCTCGTTGGCTTCTCTGGCTATTCAATATCCGGAATATACCTGAATATATACGAACATGGTGGATCGATCTGAAAACGAATGTTTTTCTCCAGTCTCGGATTTTCTCCGAAACAAGCTGATACCGATGGAAAACAAAATTAATTATCTGTTCGTCCATTCTGTTTACACATATGTATAATTGTTGTCGCGATTCAGCCAGGCGCTTTTTCGCTATATGTTTTTTTGCAGTTTTTTTTTAAAAGTTTGCGCGAAAATATGTTAATTTCTGGTTCAGCGATTCTTTACGCGCAACGTTTATTAGCAGCGGTACGATACACCGTGGAGAATAATAAAAAAACAAAAAGTGATAGCAGAGAAGGACGAAAAGTACGCAAATCTTTTTGAAACGCGTTAAATTCTCGATGGTCTCGTATCTCGTTCGTTAGATGAAAAGTAAGGATCGATCCACGTAAAACAAAAGCTTACACCTCTGGCCACGTCAAGAGGCGGTCAATTAAATCGCCGCGAATCGGCGAGCAAACGAAATTATCGGAGGCGTGCCTGTCCGCACAAAGGATCGCGGCAGCCTACTCGATCATCGGACATAATATGGATCTCGTGGAGGTAATTCGTCGGGTCCTGGGGATATTCGACGAGGATCCTGTAATCCGTTTAATTCCGCTTCCATCCACGCATCCCCGTGAATGCCTGTCAGTGGACCGCGCCGAGCCACGCTGCGCTCCGGCGAGGGTTGCGCGAGCCACCGTTCGACCGTTTCCGTGCGTGTACCGGACATCGACGAGCGCCGTCGAGCGTCGCCGAGCACCGCCGAATCGGACCGAGCGTAGCCGCGAGCGCGCCTCGCCACTCGAGTCGTTCGAGACGGCCGCAAAGCCACGCAGTTCGTCGACGAGCGCGGCACGGTGTAATAGGTGAACCGGTTTCCTTTCTCTCTTTCTCTCTCTTTTTCTCTTTCTGTCTTCTGTTGCGCATCCCTCGGACTCTCTGGTATCCTCGTGACAGCTGTTTCACCGGCGCCGATGATTCGCGAGACGATCCACGGGATCCGGAGCAGAGCACCACTGCAATGGTTCACAGTAAGCCCAATTTCGATCTACATTTTTGTTTGTTCTTCGCTCGAATCAGGCTGTTTGCGTTCCACCGTGTCGTTTCGTTTCCTTCAACGGCTCATTTCAGACTCTCGATCGCTTTATCCTAACAGGTTGTAATTACCGATTGTACGATACATGTAAACAATACTATGTGGCATATTGATTTTATGTTTTTCTTCGGTTTCATTCAATCGGTAGTATAATAATATCAATATGTACTACGTAAAATAATCGTTAATTTATAACTGCAGCGAACCTTGTCACAAAAGCTCTCAAATATGTATGTATAATTTTGCGAAGCGCGTTCTCATATAATAATAATAATAATAATAATAATACGTATTATTCATATATATTATATCATGCGTGAATTATCATTTGTAGATCGGTAACTTTGTGCGGCGAGTTATAAAAGCTCCGACATATAATTGTTCTATGAACAATCCGCTTTCAGAGAAACAGAAGGTTACGAGCCATAAATTCTACGAAATACACGATCGTTAAAACGTGAATGCAGTTTAATGGAATAAATTGACTTTTTGTCGTTCGAGCAAAAGACATAATTACAATCCAGAAATATTACCTGTTCCATCGAAAATAAGAAAACTACGAATTCATAATGCAAGTAATTTGACTAGCTTCTCGTAATACGTCGTTTATAGAAGCTCTTCTATCTTATTACGTTAAAGTACCAGAACCGTATTATACGTTCAAAACTCAACATCAGCTTAGAAATTCTGTAATTCGTTCTTCTATTCAAACTATTCATTACCATTGCACATTTCGTTGCGTCCACCTCTGTTGGAACGCGTTTCCATACCTTTAAGAGTAAAATCCTTTAATTCGGCACGCGTAAATGAATGGTTTCGGTAAAGAACGATAATAGCCCGGTTAGAATCTTAATCTGACCGTAAAGTAAGCTGTTGCAGTTGATATAATGAACTTTCGACGATTAACGAATAACGAACTGTTCGAAATAGTAGAAAAATGATAATTTCCGTTAATATGGAGTGCATGTCGTCTGGCCAAACTCGAAAGTCTGAAATCTCGCCGAGGTTGCAGCAGCGTAACGGTCGGAATTATTCAAACGACATTGTAACGCAAACAGCATATAAAGTACGAAGAAAATGTAAATGCTTTTAATCGATGCAAAGCTCTGGGAAAGATTCGCGAAGGAGAGGGTGAGTTATGACAAACGTTTACCCTATCATGTCCTAGCAGTCGGTCATGGCCATTGATATCGTGCGATTTAACGTCGTTTCCACACGATATTCATTACCTTGAATGACGGTCTCGACAAGAACCAATATTTTTATTTCGCGCGATAAAACCAATCGATTATTTAAATATTCTCGAGTCGCAACGCGAAAATATGTTTTCTCGGGAACGCGGATCAAAATAGAGATCGGATTGAAAACGCATTGAACGCGAAACGGTTTAAAACATTTTGAAAAAAATGGTGGATAAATCGTTCGTTCCATCCGCAACAATCTAATATTTATTATCGCGAGTCAAATTTAATTTCGATGCTTCCATGTTTCATGGAATTTCAGTGGAATCGATCAAGGAAAGCTTTTAACCTCGATGATAAAATAAAAAGAACATATCGCGATAACGCCTCTAAAGAGGACTTTAATAGACGACCTACGAATAGGAATATCAAATTTTCATAGGATCATGGTTAGAAAAGGGTGAGCGAGTCAGCGTTAAAACGTCAGAAACGTTATTTAGATCCGGAACATATGCAGGCCAGGTGTCGTGATCGATTCGTCTCGTTCTCGCGTTAACTCCTCCTTCCCACGACATTTTCAAAGAATTTTCCTAATCTTTATCCTCCTCTGGACAGATACGATCGTCGTTTACGCTCCTCCGAACACAGTCTCCTCCGATTAATCTCGTACTTAGAATTCCTCGGAAGAAATTTCTTCGGGAACGGTTCACCCTTTCGTTTTAAGTGGGACACGTATGTGCCGGCAATATTCTAAATTACCCGGTGACGTACTCGAGCGCGATGTAGATTATGCTTAGTCGAAATGCCCTAATTCGGAAATTCCGAGATTTCGAAATTGCGAATCTCGCGAACGAGAAATCGGATTCGCTATCTATCCCTTGTTTCGCCGCTTCCCGCATCGTTTCGCCGGCGATGTCCTCGAGCTGTTCGGCTGACCACCGTTGAATTAGAGGCATTTTGTTCGATTATTTAGAATCTTCGATCTATCTCGGTAAGATCACCGTTGATTGCTTTCCTCCGAACGCAATTACTCGGTTCGAGGGGTTAACCTTCTCTAAATCAATCTGCCAGCCTTCAAACATTACCGTTCCTCTTCTCTAGTCTCCGGAAGAGCCCTTAAGTAAATTAAATCATAAATTTTCATGCCCGATATTCGCCGAGAAGTCTCTTTTTCCCCCCCTTCCTTTTTTAATCATCGTCATTCGTCCATGTAAATACATGAGCCAGGTAGGGGGTGGAACACGCTAGTATTATGTATTCATACAGGGCTGCGTGCACCAGGTTTCTCCATTAAAAATTCAAATCTCATATACATCGTGTAAAAGAGAAGGGTTCAACGCTTACAAGATAAGTGATATTTATTAAAACGTAGCGAAAAATGCTCGGCGATCATGCGACGAGGAATCGCAACCGATCATGCCAGCGGTAATTTCCCAACAAGTCGATTCGCCTCGGGTATAATGAACCTTCTTTTCCGATTAGCCTGGAAACAGATCTTACTTTTTTATTTGAATGACCGGCGTATAAAATGGAAGCAAAGCTGAACAGATATTAATAACGCAGCGTACCGTATTTAAAGTTTAAATTTGCAAATTAATAAACTAAAAGCGTGCTTTGTTCCTCTTTTATAGTAGATCGTTAACAGGAAAACAATAGAGCCTGATAAAATTTATAAGTAATGTTGGGTGTTCGAACGCGAGGAACAATGGCCATCGGAAGAAGTTGGAGGGCTCGTCTGAACTCAACAGGTTTTTTTTTATTCCTGTCCCGCTTATGAATCTGTACGAGCCGATAAATTCGCCGTTATTGTTACCGTTTCGTTAGGAAGGTCCGTTCGAGAGGACGATTCGCGAATTTTCATCGATTTACTCGGCCAGCTCCGAGAACAGATGCGCCCCGTGGTTTATCCGCGAACGGACAATAGGCAGATAAAACCACGGCCTAAAAGCAACCCCTCGTCGCCATTGAAAACCCGGAAACCGTTTGTCGGTCGAGCGGGTGTTACCGTGTGAAATTCGTGGTCGAAAATCGCGGATAAACTGCTTCCTTTCGATCCTCGGCTCTTCTTTTTTCGGACACCGTTCCCGGAGCGGCGAAGTAAAATAATTCATAAACGAAAAGCGAGTAATGGTGGGTAGCGAGCAACGTTGCTCGCTACTATAATTACGGTAACAGAACGGTACGACCGTCATACGAGTCGATCTCGGAATAGCGTTAAAACCGCGTAAAATTGGGACGCTAAAACAAGCTCCATGATTTCTATTTCCGGTACTCTAGTCCCTATTTCTCACCGATCCCTATAATTACCTGTCTCGAAAGTGTTAAGAAGCTCCACTCGAGAATGAACCGTTCGAAGCACTGCTTGACGACTAAAACGTCGCGTTTATTACGCGCGTAAAAAAGTTGATTTATGGAACGATTATCGGGACCCGGAAAAATTGACGAACACATTCGCGGGCTCGTTTTATCGCGAGAGTGGCTGTCATCAAATTTTGTAGTGTTTTTTATATTATTCGATATAAACGGTGACGTAAACGGGAATATGACGTCGTCCGATCAGATAACAGGGATCGTATAACGTAATCGGTGTTACGTTTTGTAAATTTATTAAATCACTGTTGGAAAGCTTGGTATCGAGGAATAGAAGTCACTTCGAATCTACACATACAATATAGATTTATCGAGTTTTTCAATCGTCGTCCGCCGTGTGGCAGAGTGCAGTGTACGGACTTATTTGCAGATTCTACTTTGAAATATTTTCGTTCGCTTGCCGTAGATTTTCTTCTAAATCGAAACATGCACGAAGCTTTTCGAAAATCCATTTCCATGCCCTGGCGCATGAAATATTCCGATATAACGAAAGTCGTTGTATCCGGAATTGCTCTTTCTATTATTTTCGTTCGAACGAACCGCACAGTTTTCGTGAAACAAGTTTTACTCTCTCGCGGTTAAAGATTCTAATTTATACAATACTTCGCGATAAGCTTTCCGAGGGAAGTTGTTTCCAACGACACGCCGACTATTTTCGACAAGAATACGAATCCTTTCGTTCGGAACAATTGCTCGTTTTCGTCGAATAAATCGCAACGGTTAAAATCGAAGGCGTATACGCGAAGATATTCGAGCCCAAGCACTCTTTTCGGTAGTTGCTCTCACGTGTTTCGAGAAATCAAGTTTTTCCGGTTGTTGTAGAACTCGTAACCCCAACCGTGTTACGAGTATACTCGATATCGTACAACTTTTATATCGAAGAGAAACCACCAGTTCCTCGTTCCGAACAATTGCTCTGGGCACGTTGGGTATCGGCCAACCCCCCATCGTCCCGCGACACATCGAGGGTGTTCGATTAAACTCAACAAGTTGAACAATTTATTACTTCGCCATAGAACACGGTGATTTTCGATTACCTCGTAGCTTTTCTAATCTCTCGTAAACGAATTTAGCCGCTATTCGTGCCGATTCGTGAAAATCACGAGGGCAGCGTTACGCGGAGACCGAGACGGTCGGAGAGAGGATTCGGCAATTTCCATAAATCGGTATGGCCTCCCGTGTCCGTCGCGACGTCGTCGAGAGAGCAATTTGCGTAACTGTCTCGAAAAGTTACGAGTCAGCTCGCAACCCTGCCGCCCTATGTCACCCTATGTCACCCGGTCCGGCTGACTGTCGCTCGTGGACTAGTTTGACCCCGTCTTGACACACCTTCGCGTCCATTTATCAATGACCATACGTGCACTTCCGTCGTACCTTCGTCTTATCGTGATCAAACTTTTCTCGCAAGTTTCGATTGCTCGCGAGCTTACACGAAAGAGGTCGCGTTCGAAATTTGAAACTTCCGAGGCACGAGACGAGGAAAGCCTTTACGACGTTCGACGATTTCGACTAAATACGAAAGCGTAGAAACGAAACCTTCGTTGGCTTTATCCGATAAAGCTTATAAGAGGCAATGGTAGATTTCGAAGGGCTACATTTTCACTCTCGCGCATTCACGACCTGCCTCAATCTTTCACTGGCCGATGATGAATGCTTCGCGAGACATGGATCGATGATACGAGTATTTTTCTCGCCTCTCGGAAGTGTCCGTTTAGAAACGAGTCCGGCGCATCAATGGCGAGGAGATAATTTAAATTCATAATTGCACCGGTGAGGCGGATTAAGAATGCATCGGTCTCTCGACCAATTTCTTCGTCGACGGACTACCGGCTAAATACTCGAGCGGCATGGAACGTTTTCTTTCCGGTCGGAGCAGATTCGGCCGGAATTATTTAAAACCGAAGACAGAAAGATAGAGCAGGAATCGTACGCGTGAATTTTTAACGTCGCGCGGCCACCGCCTTTCGAGCTATAAATTCCGTTGGTCGGTGTGTATCGTTAATAATTGCAGTTGGGGAATGACGCGTAACAGGTTCAGAAGGCTCCTTTCTTCGTTTCAAGAGCCTCTTTCTCCCTTGTTACCGGGTAATCCTCGCCCCTAATCCTCCGTCTTCTCCGAACGATTAATGAAACACGACGCCCGACGATCCGGGACTTCCTCGGTGAAACGCAACACTGCGACTAAAGCGCTTTAGACACGGTTTAAGTGCGTCCAACTCGGCCAAAGGAAAAAGGGTACGGCCAAGTAATTCTTTTTGTCCGGTGATTTCGTTAGGCGTAGAGAGTCGGTTAAGCGAACCGCGAGTTCGGGAGCGTCTCGAGGGCCTCGGATGAAGGATGCGTCGGTCCGAGATGTTGGAAAATGGAAAAGGAGCGCGACCGAGTGTCTCCGCGCCGAGCTAGAGACGTCGGTATGCTCGGCAAACGATTCCTGATTGCGGTGCCGGCGAGAAAGATAACAAGAGGCGTGGAGTAGACAGAGGACACCCCTGGCTCGATCGTTTTACACACAAAGGCTGCGTGCTCGCCCCCGTGGCATTGTCCATGTTCGAGGTGGAGACGAGCTCCACCTTCGACCGTGCTCGTTCGCGTTCTCTTTTTTTATCCACTGTCTTCTCGGGTACAATCGGTGACACTTTGAACTCTGTTCCTCTGTCTTTCACGAGCGCCGCTACAATCTCTTTTCATCTCTCGGCTTTTCACCGAACACTTTTCTGCTCTTGTTGTTGTTGTCGGCGAACAATGACCGATTGTCAGAAAGTGTCTCGCGGTATTTTTTCTGGCGTTGCGTCGCGACGAAAAGAGGAATACGAACTTATCGCGTCGCTACTCTATTCGGAGTCGTCGATTGTGTACACGGTGCCCCTCGATAAACACCTAAATATCCAATTTGGCTCGGTCGATACCGAGATATCGGTATTGGGATACCGCTATCGATACAGACGGATCGGTACTGGATATCCAGCGATATTGCATTCGGAATTATAGGTATTACGATATCGAGATCTTTAGACTCAATCATCCGAATCAAGATAAGAGCTAACGGTACGGACGTAGCGAGTGTATCCGACCGCGGCTACGAGAGGAGCCTAAGTTTCCGAATTTTTTCACCGTTTCCTACGATACCACCGAGAAGTTTCGGTCGTACTTGTTCTTCGGACGATACAAATTTTGTCCCATCAGTCAGCTTGTTTTTATCGTTAAACTCTGTTTCCCTCTGCCGGGCTAAAATGTACGATTCAACATCGGATTTATAAGCGGACATGCATCACGGTATTTAATGGCTAGCCATTATCCTAGCGACATTTATCCACGGGACGTGATTTCTTTTTCAAAGCTTGTCCTGGCGGTCTTGGTCGATCGATTAACGAGCTCGAGATGGAAAAGCTTCCCTCACCAAATGGATTCTCTCGCGCGGGCTACGCTTCGACTCTCGATTACTTATTTAAGTGGCGACCTTTTTTTTCCTTTGCCGTGTTTCCTGCTCGATTGACAAGACGATCGGATCCCTCTCCAGTATCCTCGAATGCCTCCGTAATAGAGATACTTTTCCGCGATCGTTCCGAGCGAAATGAAATATGTAACGGGACAATCGTCGGTACATCCGTCATGGGACACAATAACGAGTGCCGTTGAATATTTGACGATAAATAGAATGGATGTACCGATTAATGCATCGACGTCGCGGCACTGAATCCGGGGCTCGTTTACATTTCACAAAGCCTCGCGATCGGTTTCGATATGCCGCGACGTTTCGAGCTCGAAGCCAAACTTTCTTCTCCTTCTCGAGGATCTCGATCTTAGAATCAACTTTTCGCGCGTTCTCGTTCGAATTGTCGACGTGGTATCGATGGACACAGACGTCTCTATCGATCTACCGCGTCGTTGCGTGGGCGAGAATTTTATACGCGACGAATCTGACCCACTTGAACGTAAATTAATCTGTTCGAGTCTTGTCGCGGATCGGATGGCCGATTTCGAAACATCGAAAGTCTCGCTCGATTTGATGGCATAAACGCGATATAAAATAGCGCTTACTCTACCCGGATTCGAAGCGGTGTCTTTTTATATCCCTTCGTCTCTAAATCCCAGTTAGCGTCGATCAATGGGGGGGTGTTCGTCGAATAACGAATAAAGAAAGAAAAATGTTCGTTAAAGATTTTCGCTGGCTAAATTAGCGCGGTCGTTATTTTCTGTTTGCCTATTTCATTCGGCACCGATGTACATGACATTTTCTGCCTGTCTCTGAATACAGTGTTTTTTCGAAGCAACATTTTTTCCACTCTTTTTTACCGTGTCATCGAGGTACTGGTCCTGGAGGTGATTTGTTTTTTTGACCCAATTTACAGAGGCTAATATCCAACGTATTTCAACGGAATAACTTTTTCCTGCAGATTTTGATTGCGCGTTTCACCGTGTAACCGTTTCGGTAAGGGAAAAATCTCTGAAGAATAGCTTCGAATCGAAATCTAAACGCGAACTGATGGACACATTCGCTTAAACCATTAACAGAGTGGTAAGTAGAACACTAAAGCCAATAGTTTTCATCGATAGGATGAACGGTAGAATAAGTAAGATTAGCAAGGAAATTTAGAAGAAGAGTAGAGTAGAGTATATACATACATAGGCAAATTTACTCCGCCTATGTAAACTAGATTTAATTTGTGATAAGGTCTTCGTCAAGTAGCTCGCGTCATTTAGGCCTCGTATCTCGTATATGACGACTCTGAAATTCTCTTACATCCACTTATATACCTTGGAGAACGCTCGCGCTCACACGCGCATATGGGAAAGTTGTTAATCGACTCTCGAGAGCCGAGCACAACACGCGCTTCCTAAATCAGCTACCGTGATATATTGTCTTAACCGTCTACGACCGAAAATTTCTATGTCCACGAAAACAAATGAACCATTTGTTGCGCGACGAGTTTACAAATTCGGATAAGTAGAACGAGCAAAGAGAGAAAAGAAGTTTACGTAAAAACGAAACGTAGCATCGATTTCGTAAAATACGTGTCTACGATGGTATTAAGGTATTAAGATAAGTAACGTCGTAGAGATTTGGAGAGAACAGCGTTGTTCGGAGCGACGTTTGTCAGGGGCAAAGAAGAGGGGTCAGCAATCGCGCCTCGATTTTTCCCCTCGAGCTGTCGAAAATTAAATAAGACAAACCCGGTTGGTTAGGGGAGAAGCGTCTGTTTGTTTTCACGCGGTTGATTCACTTAGCACCGACGCTCAGCCTTTTCTTTTTTTCCCGTGGCTTTCCCCGGGCATAATTTTTGCTCGCTCGCGAACCTCCTTCGGAGCAGCCTGTCGCGTTTCTGGGTCGCTTGGTGGCAAAAGGACAACTCGTTTTCTTCTTACTCTTCTTCCTGCCGCTCCACTCGAACGATCTTCTGACGTTTATTTTCTCGAGGAACGTGGAAACTGATAGCCCGTAAATGTTGCCGCTTAATCGTTCTCGATTTCCGTCGTTTCGTTGTTTCCTCTCTCGCGAACGCCCACACCGTTTTCCGGTACACCCTCTTCGCTCTCCTATCGATTTCGGATACGCTCGGTAAACGCTGCTTACTCTCCCGCTAAGTTTCCCCGCCCGAAACTTCCATTCTCAAAACTATATCGAGTACCTCCTATTTTTTCGCTCTTATTTATTCCTGTTACGGACTCGTCTTTTAAGAGTCGATGCCATTCGACGGACGAGGGCCGAGCATTAACTTTCGAGAGCTTCGGAAAATATTATAGAGATCGATGGTACGCTCGACACGCTTTTAATTAGCGGTTGTCGCGAGTCGCGTTACGAGACTCCATTTAGGTAATTCTCCTCGTCGCGCTTTTACAGATGTCGTATACGTACGTTCTCGAGGAGGACCCTCTCGATCCCGTATAGACTGGAAAATTGCTCGACGACCGTACAATTCGAGCGTATGCCCGATTAACGAAGTAGCTTTCTGCTCTCGAGTGTGAGCGTACATATGCGGGCCGAAAAATTTCTTCTCGATTCCTGGAATATCCGGATCGCGAACAACGCGAACACGAGAGGTTTTCTGTTTAAACGGTACTTGCCATTACCGCTTTATACATATTATGTGTGGATCAAGAAATAATCGTGTCTGAAAATTATCGACGTTTTTCTATTCTTGTATCCAACAAAAGATCCAGTCCAAATATACCGAAACACGTTTGAATCGTATAACCGGTAATACAATACAGAACCACGCGATCGAATGTAAAGTAAAGCGTAATTTATTCGATTCTATAGACCGCAATACAATAGATGGATTAATTATATGAATTATCGACAATCGATACACGATGCGGTTCTCAACCGCGGCACGGGAGGATTTATTACCGCAAAAAAAAAACGAGGTTACACTCTTGTCACAGAAATTGTCCAGCTCGTCTAGAAGTCAACGACGTTTCGACGTTAGACATTTACGACGAATCTAGATGGACCATCTCGCGCAAAAAATGCTAATTAAACGAATGATTGTAAACAGAGCTGTAGCTGGAGTTTGCGGAGCTTTGAGCAAACGTTATACTAAAACAGATTTTCGACCCTATTGGACGCTTCGCAAGATCAACCAAACCTTACCAAAACTAACTTGGCGATAACCCAAATTCGATTACCATAACTCACCGCGTATTGCCTTTGGAAACCTGGAACAAAAGCGATACGAATTAATTGATCGAATTCTGACGAATCGTCCTTAATACGGTACTCAGAGTCATCTTTAAAAATATTTTTACGGAATAATCGGTTTTCAACCCTCGTTCAGCCGAAGCTGCACGAAGCTGAGATGCTAGCTTAAAGATTACCACGAATTCTATCGTTAAGGGTGAAGTGGACGATAAAAAGCCGTTATCGTAGCTACCCTTTCGCCCGAATAGTCCGAAGAGTATTTTCACTCTGGATCGTGTCGAGTTTTCCGACTATTTAAACGACGGTAATAGAATAAGCAAAAGTGAGACCACGAATGTAAATGAAAAATTTATGATGGAGCCTTCTCGGCTAACGAGTGGTTGAAGAAACGGGCAGAAATTAGTGAATGCAACTCTGGCTGGCCTTCATCCCTCTTCTTTTCATTCGTGGTAAAAAGACACTCGAAAAACAGTTTTCATCTCATTCTCATCCCCGTTTCTAAACGCTATCCTCCACGGAGATTCATCGCTGCCCCATTTACTAGTTTCAATGACGATCATCGTGGAAAAGTGAGCTTTGGTCTCGCCTAGACGAGAACGTGAATGGCTCATGGTCCAATTTCTTGTTCAATTTGTAAATTGGTTTATTAAGCGCGTTTCGCCAGTTCTGTAGCGAATACGTTAATATCACGTGGATTGGTTATTTTGAATTAGTAATATACGGTTCGTTCGTTGATTAAGCAATTGGTTTATTAGGTTCGTTTTGTAAATTCGACGATGTACGGTACACGAATGACGATGCATCGCGTAGTTACACAATGGGTAAACAATGAACGATAAAACAGTCATTTCCGAATTGGTACATTTATGCAAAAAAAGGGGCGATAACGCGATTACAGTCGAATAATTGAAACGAAAGGAGATATCGTAAATAACCGCGAAAAGCATCCAGTTCGAACGCAGGAAACAGAGATTTCAGAGTCGATTATATCATCGATTTAGCTTGGTTCAGCAATCGAAATTCAATTCAGGTGCTTGGTGCATTCTCTCTTTCTGATGTAGCAACGCTTTCGGAATCGAACGCTGCCTCGATTACTATACATAGAGAGTCAGCGAGCTGAGGGACAATCGTCAAAGCGTCGAATCGATGCCCATTGCACGTTTTCCCTTTGCCTCGCTCTACAAGCACGGTTATAATTAACAGGAGTAGTATCATCACCGGATAGAGTTTCTCTCCTTGCAACCTCGATCGTCTTTTACTACTGGAAATTGGATTTGCCTTTCGCGGGAAATGCATCCTTTTTCGCGACTATATTTCATTCGTTCTCGCGAATATAAACGACCGACGATACAGCGGATCGATCGAAAGTTTCTTCGGCAGGAATTCTTTGGTTTTAAAATTGATTAGTTGGTTCAATCCGTGAGAGTATCCTCGAACCGTGCCCTATCCGATACGGAGCTCACTCGAATTACTGGCTTTGCAAGGATATCTCGAGCCTTCTTCGACCCAATCTGGAACCGGACTGATTTGCTTTGCAAAGATGTCTCGAGAATTTTTCGAGCCAACCCGTGTTCGATATTCTCTTTAAACCGTTTCGACTCGCTCGTTTCGCGAAGATACATCTTCGACATCTCCGTTTTAATAGTTTCCTGATCGATCACATTGTTCCCGTTATTCCAAAGTTGGTCTATTACCGTACACGCGTGACACGATAAACGAGAACGGTATTTTTTCCTAAAGTATCGTAAAATTAATGAACGCGTACGCGTTGTACGCGTCGATTAAAATTACAAGCGACGCGACAACTCCCTTTGTCTGGTTGGTACGAAGACAGTTCGGTAATGAAGCGTGTTCGCGTCGCAGAGATTCGCAGTATCATGGATCTTACCCAGAGCAAAGCATCTAAAATGTTGGTGTATGACGGTTTCCGTTAACGCACGGTGTTTGTTCGATATCTGTTAGAGACGTTAGACGCCGCACCGGGCGAAACTGAATTCAACTCTGGCAGTTAACCAAGAGGAAACAGAGGAAACTGCGAAGCACGAACCAGCAATTAACGTTGCGTTCGAAAGCGCATCGCGTCCCACGCGATCCTTAATTAATCGCAAGGATTAACGAGTTCCGTGCTGATGGGACTGCGACGCGCGATCCCGCGGCAAACAACAACCATCGTCTTCGAGAAACACCGTGGACGTTGAAAAGTCGAATCGTCCCTAAAGGGACTTCCTTCGACGAATCGTGGAAAATCGAACGAAAATAATCGCGAAACCGTGTGCGAGCACGATGCTGGCGTGCGTGTATCCGGCGGAGAACTTCAAGTTGAAAGCCGTGACGGTGAAGCTCCGACACGGACGATCCAAAAGAAAGACGAAACTTCTTTCCGTCAAGGAGAAATTGGCCGACAACAAGGAGGTAGAATGCAACGAAACCTCCAAGCTCGAGAACGAGGTAAGGTCCTTTACGTTCCAAACACCCTAAAATCCTCTTTCGATCGGACCACCGTGTCTCTTCTCCCCGATGCTGACTTTGTCGACCGAATTTTAACTTTTCCCGACTCTTATCGGCTATTTTTTAATCCGACGGTCTGTTGTGTCCGATGGAATATCGATTTATCGGTAATTCGATATTTCCGTGGTTTAATCTAACGGCGGATTCCATAGTTGTTCGCCATTTTCAATCGCGAATCTTTCGGAAGAAGATTACTCTGCGACAATAATTTACCGAGATAACGTTAACGAAGAATAGACGAAGTCGAGAATATAAATAGCTTTTAATGTAAAATTTTATACCAAGTCGAGAAGTTTTACGCGGTGTTTCTCACTTTAATGGCTCGTTATCTCGGCTAGTTAGTTTCACTGGTACTTTAATCTTGTACATACATGTTGCCACAATGTTGTCTTTTTAGGTTGTATTTGGAGCGTAATTGTATCGAGGTGAGATCTGTGGGAACATTTTGCAACCCTCTCCGATCACTTAGCATAACTATACATAGAGAAAATTATCAATTTTATGGGAAAAATATGTAACGTGTCTTTTAATCTTGCATGCTGCAACGTCGATTATAGCATAGGCTGTTGCTGCCTAGCACGACCATGTTGAGGAAATGATAAATTCTGTGGAAGAATTTTGTAAGGTATTTTTCGATTTAAAAGTTTGCTGTGTCAGATAGAATCTTGCTTCACTGGTACTTCAATCTTCCTCTGCCGTCATAATATTTTCTTTCTCGCCGTGCAATGGTGGCATACTTATATCTGAAACGCGATAAGTTTCACGAGAAAAATTCTCTAAAATGTTTTCCATCGGAACAGTTTGTTGATTGAAATATCTCGTCGAATAATTTATTTATTCCCTCGCAATTTTATCATCGCGATCAAATATTACCTTTCGTTTTTAATTAATAATCAAATTTGGCGCACGATTACCAATCAACGAATGAAATTTAATTTTAAATGTTCACCTGAAAATTAAATCGATATCTGACTATACTTTTAACGGATCTACATATACTACAAAAGCGAAACGTCCGTTATATCGAGAAGTATGTTGACAAATTTGTAGACATATAGAGTCCTAGATTCGTGAATCGGTGCAGCAACGAAGGAATTTGTAGTATTTAAAAGCAGATATACTCATATCCATCGTAGCCTTGATCTCCTACGCGTTATTCTCCATGAAATTCTATCCCGGAAAGTAGCTTGGTCCAGTATCTGTAATCACCCTAGGCACCTTATCACCCTTATCCCCTTTCCCTTAAGCTCGTTATCGTTTCTTAAAGGCCGGGGTGTCGAGCCAACGTATAAATCTATTTATCTGTGACAAGCTCGAAAGACGCGACTTCGAACGTTCATTACTTATTCACGATAAAATACGCGTAGGCAAGGGAAAAGACGTGTCATAGTTTAGCGAAGCTAAACATACAGTACTTTATCGGGGTAAATAATAGTTGCTCAACTTTGTAAGACGTTATAACAGGTACTGGATTGGCCCCCAAGGATTATTTCGATGGAATTTCACCTGTATTCGTGCGTATTCATGGTAAAATGTTCTTCGTCTCTCGTCGTACGCCATCGTCGACGAATTTCCTTAATTACCAGAGGGAAATTATCGTGTCTGGAACCGTTCCAAAACTCTGTCTCATTTATCCTTGAATATTAAGTTTCCCCGGTACAGAGACGCTTATTTCCATACTTCTTTCCTCGCGAGACTCTTCAAAACTCGTCTGTTCGTTTCGGATGTCAATTTGTTCGACTAATTTTTATTTCGCCCGATTATCTAACGCGAGCATCGGCGTTGCGCTTTTGCGGTCTTTTATCGGACGAACTTGAGAATTGGAAGGAAAATTGCGAGTTTCCGCGAGGTTTAATCCAACTTGATTTACGACAAAGGAAATAAAATTCGTTTCCATTCCATTTAACATCGGCAACGGTACCCATTAACACTGGATCTTGAAAGTTAATTGGTTTTTAACCACATTTCCGTGCAACACGCCGCGCAACGCTAGTCTAGTTCACTCCCGTATGTTATTTTCCTTATATCCGGCTCCGTCTCCGTTAATGGCTAAGCAAACGAATAAATAAACGATCCTGCATACCAGCCGACATACGCGCAAAACACCGACCACTGCTTCGGCTGTGTATCTAGGCTACCTTTTTATATAAAATGCATTACAAAATTCTTTCTCTAATCTCATCGTTTCCTACCGTATGCTAACAAAAACAATCCGCAAGTACGTTAACATGGTTTTATTAGCGTGTAAAGGCAATTGCTGCTGGGATAATCACGGCATTGCCTCGATTTGGATCACAAAGCTGTTCCGAAGTATGTACATAATCCGAGTTCGGACGCGTGTCGATATTCGTGTCTCGACACGATATCGTTTCGATTCGGATCAGAGACATAGCTTAGAGTACCTAGTTCAGGTCCTAGATTTGTCTCGACATCCGTCACTTTGAGCTATGATATTACTTTGCCGCGGGTCAGGCGACGATTCTAGAATCCGGCTATCATTCGTCGCTTCGTTCGAATTTTGACATATAAGGATTTAGGGATTTAGGGACGCAGAAATAACCGAGCTCAGGGATATGGGGATCTAGAGTGGTATGAATTTAGGTGAACAGGGATCTGTGCATATTGCGATCTGAAAATGTGGGGATAGAGGTATCTAGGGATTTGGGGACATGGTGTACAGAGTATGCAAATTTCTCCACGTGGAATAATATAATATAGCAATCTCCGGCATAGGGATCTAAGAATATAGGAATTTAGAAATGGAAGGATGTGTGTGTAAAGTGTTGAGACAGAGAAATATGAGAGCATGGGAACGCAGAAGTTTTGGCATATGGTATAATACAATATAGGAATTCGAGTGTATGCAGATGTAGGTAATTCCATGCGTTGTAATTCGTCACGTGGTATCGCCACGAGTTGTACCGCGCACACATATTGTTACACATTCAATTCGCACGTGCTATACTGCGGCTCATTCTATACGGACCAGCAATGTCGTGACGTACCAGCTATTATATCGCCGCGCGTGATATCCAGAACATATAATCTATAATACACACGCTTTCTATTAACTAGTTTATCGAATGCCACTGCGTGTACTCGCATGATACCAAAGCTATGTTCGATACTCCGAAGTTCGCTTCGTTTAAAAATTAAAATGCGGTTCTAAACTGGATCGTAAAAATTTGCTAGGAGCGACCCGATAGATATCCCTTAGATCCAACGCGAAACTTGTAAGCAGTCACTGGTCGAGTCGTAATCTCGCCAAGTGTTCGAAACAACGGTCGTAGGAATAATCAACCGTTGGAAAAAAATTAACGAGAGCTCAGTGTGCTGTATAAAAATACCCTCCTTTTTTAACCGAGACACCGGTTCGAGGGAAGAAAAGAACGGAAAATTATGCGCCGTGAAGCGCAACGAGCTTGAAAGGATTCGACGCGAATCCTCGGTTTAAGAAACGGGATATAAAGTAGAATTTTCATGTTTGCGGGAAAGAACTTGAGGATCTATAGAAGATCGTCGGTTTGTTACTCGGAACAGAATGCTGCTTTTCTATTGAAAATACTCTCCGCGAACGAATAAAAACGGCATTATTTAGGTCGTTAGAAAGGGAAGCGAAGTAGATGGAACAACAGTTTCGGAAGCTTTTACGAGATAAATCTACCCGTAGAAAGTTGAGTTAATAAAGATAACTAACGCGAGGTAAATATGAAAGTTTTCTTATCTAGATGGTTATTCGATTGTTCTCGACATTTTTGCATTTTAATCGCGCATCACGTGCAACCGTATAGCGGTAGATTACGTACAGTTACGCCACTCCGATTTAATAGTTGCGCGTTTTTATGTTTGATAAACATGTTTTAATTAAAAATTTAACATAAACTTGCCGATACTCGTATGGGTGCTTCTAATTACCGAGCTACGGTAATTATACGGACAAATATAGAAAACGTTATAGTTTGGTCGTTGAACGCGAAAGGAAAAATTCCGTGACGAAGATCGGCGCGTCATCCTGCGAGTCCGTATCGAAGATCTCGAACAAGAGGATCGACTAATTCGATAAAAAGTAAAGATCGAAGGTAGACGGTGCGATACGGCGAGCATCCGTCGTCTTGGTGCATCGTTTCGTTGACGTACGAAGGTTACCAGGAGTCCTTGTCGCTGAGGAATTCGAAGGGCCAGGTCGTCCTTGGGATTCTACTTGGTATCGGCGGCCGGTCCTCTCCAGATGGTGCACGAGGTCAAGCAAAAAGAACTCGGTCCACTGGTCCGGACCTACCACTCTTCGTCTCGCTTTTTCTTTTGCGCCGCGTTACACCTTCCCTCCTTCTTCACCTACCCTTCCGTTTTTTCGTTTGTTTCTGTTGCCCGCGAAATCGCGTAATCCTCTTCTCTCTCCGCTATCATCGTTTCTTTCCTCCTCCTCCTCTTTGCCGCGTTGCGAAATGGCAGGCTGACATTTAGACCGCTCTGTCGCCTCCCTGTAACGCCGGAGAAACTGCAATGGGTTTACCTTACAGCCTGACTTCTTCGTTATTTTTTAGAATATATATAATTCCCTTACAAGCGATATACATACACCTTGCATTTCTCGTTTGTTTCGGAGCAGTGATTTATGTACCGAGATGGTTCTATTGTTACACCGAGCGAGGTGAAGCTTCAAAAAATTGAAAGTTTTTTCTTCGCTTCAAATAACACCATTTTCTTTCTATTTAGTCAAACAACAACATTGTACGTATCTTGAAACATATAACAAGAAATATACCGAGGGTAGCTAACCCGTTCGCGATTACGGTATTCGGACGAAATCGGGAAGATTAGAAAGCTTTGTGAAATGTTGAGACGCGACTGCTTAATGTACATATGTGGATGTTCGCAAAATGATTTAGCTGATGTATCGTTAACTCTGTTTCAGTTACCAGTGGGCGGGGGTGGTGCTGTGCTGGTGCTCAGCGAGCTTGAAAGCATGGCGGCCAGGCAGCAGCGGGAAATTGCCCAGCAAAGGCGCCTCCTGGAGCAGAGAGAGGCCCGTCTGGCCGTGCTTCGAGGCGCACAGGTGAGCCCGAACCCTATTCGACCACCCTTTAACGCGGAAATCGTCCTGGAAATTGCTCGACAAAGCTCTAGCAGATATTACTGGAACTGGACTCTAGCTCGATGCGTTCCACTTCCGCTCGACGATGAGCCCGGTTTCCGTTGCTTAATTAACCAACATATTTCCACACCCTCCGCGAATTATCCTTCTAACTTTTCGAGCAGGCACTTTAAATGTCAGTGACCAGGCGCGCGTCGTATGGAAAAAGCAGTCGGAAAGATACGACATTTGTGCGAAATCGTTTTCGAATCGCGTCAACAATTTTATTAAAAAAATTTATACTACCTGTGACGAAAACTGTCGGTTTACCTTTTTCAATCAAGCTGTCTGATCGATCGAAACGAATACACGGAGACTCGTTTCGAGCCTCTATAGTTTACGTAGAGTCGCGCTTTCGATGGAAACGAACGATGACTCGAACACCGAAAACCGAACGAACGATTCCGGTTAATAGCCCCGTCGCTTTATCGGATAATCGTTCTCAGCTTCATCGATCGTTCACGCTTCCCGACACGAGGAATCAACCGACAGATGGATCTCTCGTTCAAGGTCAAGGTCACAACCAGCAAGGTCAGCCTAACGGTTACCGAACCAACTGGTCTTTTTCGTTTTTTTTACCTCGAAGATGTCGATTTTCACGCGTCACACGGAACATGGCCAGCGAATTGATCGTCGACCATTGGCGTAACTTGAATTCCTTTCTGGAGCGAACCACGTATCCTACCTTTACCGATTCGTTTCCCGATAGCGTGAGCATCGATGATAGTCGGGTAACCTTTTGGACATCCAGAGATTTGGGAATATGGAAATTTGAAAGTCGTAATATTCTTTTGTTTCTCGTAAAAATGGTAATCATTTTTGAATCGACGAGGCCCATCTTGTTGGTCCCTTTCGAGATACGCCAATGTCAACGACGTAACATGCAATTCGAATGGCGAACACCTGTCGGCTTTTCGAGATTCTTTCCGCTCGTACTCTCGGGCTTTTCAGAGCTCTCGTGCACGCCAGTCTCTTTTGTGGCGGACGGTCGACTTCGACAAGACTAATAACCGCGACCGAACACGTAATTGCTAGTTATTTTTGCGCTCCGATCCCGATTTGCTCGAACGATAGAGATCCGAGGTGCAACGAACCCTCGATCACTGACCACCGCCCGGGCCATTATCCCTCGAGGAAGCCTCAGGATCGTGCGAAACACTTTATTACCGAAATCGTTACCAAGAATTCCTTTTTTTCATTCAGACGTTTACTCGATGTACTTCCTCCAAATTGCTATGTAAATAGCACTTTTATCCGTGCGAAAAATCACCTGTTATTTCTAAGGGATATTCGAATCGGCGCGTCTAACGAAGTACGATAGCGACTCGATAATTGGCCCCCTAGGGATAACTCGTTCCACGGAACTTGGGAAAATTTCGGGATTTATATATTTCGAAAGAGTATTCTAATAAAGAGTGTTCGCGACAGACAGGAAATAGACGTCGAGCGAGTACGCGTAGACTGCCGTTATAGTGTCATGAACCTCTGATTCTAATAACAGGTTACATAACTCGAGTTCTGTCGGTAATCTCTTCCTCGATGTAATGGAAAATATAAAATTTGATCATCGATTTGATAGACGGTCGTGAAAACGTTAATAACATCGTCTCGGTAACGTCGTCGGCGATTCAAAATCCAGATCTATCGAACACGATTTTAATCAAGCCACCCACTTGATTCACTTAACCCGCGCCGTTTTACGAGCTAGCTAAGCGTGTAACGCGCGAACTCGCCGGGCTCTTCGGAGAAGATGACGGGATCAGAGCGGAGAGACGACTTCCTGTCTCGTATGCTTACCTCTTGAGAGCGATGCAGCTTCCTTCTTCAACGATATTAACGAGATTAAGCGCGACGACGAGCATGTTGTCTTCCTATCGACTAGCCAACGTGTCGCTCTAATCTTGTACCGGATGATACGATGCGCTGATCGCTTTAGACGAGCTTGATGCCTCGTTGGGTCCAGAAGAAAGGCTGTCAGTTAGCAAATTCTTGCTCGAACTTTCTATAGTAGACGCTGAGGAACTTCGAAACTCCTGATGAGCCATCGACCGAAGCAGGAACTATGAATATTTCGAAAACTATCGAGTGTTACCACCTGTAACGGTACACATGCCAGAGTTTTGCTTATTGCCTTTTACGCTAACGGTCGAATTCACCTTTACGCAATTTCGAGGAAACTAATGGCATTCTTCTATCGTTGTAACACGAGCCAATATTACAGTAACGTCTTCGAACCAGGCCGTTTCTTCTAACGAAAAAGATTGCTACATGCTATACTCCATGCGCACAGTTCCGATGAAATCATATTCCCGACCGTGTTGCGCTGTCCTTGCAAATGGTACCCAGTTCATCAGTCATTTCGACAAACATGAAATATAAAAAGCAGGAATATCTGTCGGGACACGTGTTACGCACAGAGAAAGCGAGCTTTTCATCGGCAAGCAGCTATTCAAAGCAACGCGAAAGAAGCTCGGAGTCAGGACTCGAGCTGGATTTCCTAGGACTTGAAAGCCTTAATCCTGCGGCGGTAGGAGCTCTATTTCTAGCTCGATACCGAAGATGGAAAGTTATATTCGGTCATTGCTCGCGAAACTGATCTTCCGTTCTTTTTAATCGTCGACAATGCGCAACGCGATAGAAAGTATATCCTGGTGCTGGTTAATTTCGAGGGATTAGGGAACTGCGTGCCGAGCAAACTCGACTAAATTTCTTCTTCGTTCTCTTGTTGTCGTTAAGTGACTTCCAGCTAGGACGCTGTCGACCATTTTCACGCTACCCGAAGACAAGAGACGTAATTGTCAGACGTTGTTCTCGGTAGCTTCGGGTCTCAATTTGTTCCACGCTGCACGCGGTGTTTCTGGAACCTTGTTTCGTTGTTGACCCTGTTACGAATAATCCTTTTATGTCGGTATCTGACAGTGCGACTGCGACGCTCGTGACATGTTATTTTAAACAGAAATCTTCATAACCGTGTAATATTACGAATCGAAAGAATATTAAGGATATAGGAATCTGTTAGAGATCCAATTGTACAGACAGATTCGATGAAAGGAATGTTCCGCGATCGATTTCCCTTCCAGTTTCCCAATTCTCTTTCACGAATTCGATAGCGTTAAGTTATTCGTGTCCCTAGCGTGATAGAGTAGCGGGACAAATAGGGTCGTTTTATTTGATCACTCTTGAAATATTCTACGCGTACTGTTTTGCTTGCCGTAGCGTACACGCTCTGTTTGGCCCACGAGTGTTTCGCCGTATTCAGACTGTTGTATCTAGCGGCTACTGTTTACTGTTTCAGGAGCCAGCACAGCAGGAACAACTCGCCAGATTGAGGCACAGGCTGGACCAACAACAAAGCAAACTGAATCGGTTGCGATTGCTCAGATCGCAGACCGACCAGTCGCGTGCCAACAACGCCACGTTAAGTAAGTCGATTAAAAATCCTCGTAAACGATTTTGTAGCTAACTTTTCAAACGATCGATCAAGGTACAAGATCCATAGGACGCGATACTAAAATTTGATGACAGCGAGGACTATCGATGTCGAAGCTTGCGTTTATACTAGATAATTCATACAGTTAAAACAATCTCGATGTTTGGTTCTGTCGGCAGAAGTTTAAATTTCATTGCTCGCGAACGCGTTTACTTATGAAATTAGTATGCGCATACAGTGACCGTAACGCGTGCGCGAAATTATTGAAGACATAGACCGTAGACTCTCGTAACAATATCGGAGCGATAAAAATCAGCAAGATAAACTGTATTCTCCATCGTTAACAAGTATTCGATTAAATCCCACGGGAAGTTACGATTAATCCACCGCAAGAAATGAACCCAACCACCCTCGCTTCCACAACCCCCTCGGAACGAGGCAAGCCGTGTAAATTCCAGCGAAGCCATTCGTCGTAGACCGTGTCCCGTTCCAGCAGGGTTGCTCGTCTAACCCTCTAGAACGAACGACGATAAACTTGGTTAATCCAATTCACCGGGAGCATTCTGGTCCAGCCTGTTGTGTCGGCATATTGCGTTCGAAAGTGAAAGTTCGATGTTGGCGCGACTCGAACGAACGGGAGGCAGGGAAACAGCACGTACGAACACGAAGAAGAGATACGTTCGAGAAGTTCAACACGGCGAAACGTAGAATTTTACTGATACAATTCGCCCCGAACGCGTGGCGACTTAACGCCATCCTACTCGCCCTTATTTCTTCGCTCTACCAACCCTTTCGCAAGTTTTCGCGTTTTCGCGAACACTCCACGTTCGTGTACTCGCTAACCCTCGAATTCTGAAATTCCTTGTTCGAACGCGAAAGATATCGCGTACAAAGAATAGAAATTCTTGACTCGTATCGTTTTGTGACGAGTGCATACATGATCCAAGAATATCAATATCTGCATCGCGAACGCGGACTGGAGAACGAAAGCCTCTTCGATAACCGTAGAACGAGGAGAGGCTTTTTTGTGTGGCAAGTCCACAGCCAGGAAAGCGAATTCCCGTAATCTGCAGAAGGATCGAGCGTCTCGTAAAAGGATATCGAACGACCACCACGCTTGTCGAGTATCGAATTCAATAAAGATTTGCGGACAAAATGGATCCCATCGAGGACGATGCGTTTTCTTCGACGAAAGAGAAGATGCTGCTCTTCGTTTCGGATGATACATACCCTGTACGTTTATGGTCACGATCCACGGATCCTTTTGTGTCGATCCTTTGAAAGCGAGCCTCCAGGATCCGTGTAGAAATAACTTGGATAAGATTGCTCGCGTCTTTGGTTGTTTTATGTTTCGGACACGTACTCGTGTACGTGCACGTATTAGAAAAAGTAAGGATATCGTTTATGTAATACCAAAAAAAAAACTATTATTAACGCAACGATGAAATACTACTTGACTATTTCATTATTTCGTCCTTCCACTCTACCACTTGCTATTTTACGATCCTGCAATTCACAGTTCGACAATCGTACAGTGTACTTCTGTCGCTAAAAGCTGAAAACGAATAGAATCGGAGATTGAAATGGAACGGTACTGCATGTACTCGGTGATAGTACTCGTTCTGCTCGTTCGCGCGAAGGAACTAGTCACCGGATGCGAAACGTTTGCATTCTTGAAGTTTAAGTTCGTTCCGCTTCGCTCTCTCTCTCCCTTCGAAAACTTGATCGAAATTGTCGTCGAAAGGAAATTCGACTTTCTAAGAGTCGTCGTGCGAGCTCACTCGGAGCTCGTTATCCGTCCCGAAGAAATCGGGCTAATTCCCGACGTCTGTTCTCGAATTCGACGACCATCGTTCTCTTCGTCATCTGATTCATTGTGTCTGACACTGATTTTCCAAGGGCGTGATTCTCCATCCAGCGAGTTTACCAGAGAGTTTCGCGGTCGTAAGTCGAAGATTAGGCCGGTGAAAAGCGCAATCGAGCGAGAAGCGAAGGGTGAAGTCGAAGCGAATGTCAGGACTTTCTGATCGCGTTACTCGCCGAAAATACGCTCGATCTATTTCCCGTGGAATCGCGAAACTTGCTCGAACACGGGTGTCGAACTTTCCGATAGGGAGAGTCTCCTGTTTGCCGAAATACCTTTTCCCGAAGAGCCTCCTTTCGCTCATACGCCACGATCTCCTCGCTTCTTTGACACTTTCAAGAATTTTCTTGTTTTCTCGAAAACAAAGTTTCGAAGAAGAACCATCTTGCCGTAATCATCGGAAAATTGTATTCTTCGCGTTACGTTGGACTCGGTCGAAGATATTTCACGAAGCTTGCGAGCGTAACTCTTGCAATCCTGACGGTTCCACGCGGGTGGTACGGCTTATTTGAGAAAAAAAAAAAAAAGGAAAGAAAAATCAGCGAATTAAACGAGCGAACGTATGGCTTCTGACGGAACGCGCTTTAATTAAAGGGAGCTTTTTCAGACGAGCTCGACGAACATTTCGTCGTGGAATTAAGTGTAGGTAGCTTGGCGAAATTTCCTTTGCGCGTAAACGAAGATTTTTTTCTCTCCTTATTTTCAACCATGGAACGTTTTTCGAACTTTTGTACGCTTTTATGTCCTTTTCCGCGAAAATTTCAAGTAGATGCACTGTCCCTCTGATGGCTTGGCAATCTTAATTAATTTCTTTTTCTCGAATTTCTGCAGGCGAAAGAAACTTTCCAGCTTCGCGAACTCTCCAGTCTTTTTTGCTCCAACTTTCGAGGACTTGCTTCGACCGAAAGCTTAAGATGCTTGTATCACACACTTTATTACGAAATTTTTTTCAAATTTAACCGAACACAGACGACTATATCTGAACACCGCCGAAATTTCGACAAGGTTGATCCCAGCGAAACGGAAATAATTGCGTTTAAAGTCGTAACGTTTTATACATTACGTACTGTTATGATTTATATCGAGAGCAAGTGAAAATAATTTAGTGCATTATGACGAATAAATTGAAAATTATAAAAGGATATACGAACCAATTTACGTAGATATAACCATCTTTGTGGAGTAGAATTTTTGCGTAAATAAATTCGTTTCGGTTCGGATATTCGGTGGTAGCTAACGAAAAAGATGACCGCTGCAGAATTGCGATCCTCTTCGCGTTTGACACGCAAATGATTTCTCGTAATACCGTAATAACGATAGCCCCGACGATAATCCTCTTTGCGCGCTGGAATCAAAAGAGACGTTAATCGCTTTGCCCGCTCGATACAGCGCGTTAATTGATAGGTCATTCGTCGAATTCGAGGCTTGATTGCTTGAAAACAACCGTTTAACCAGTGTCGGGATCGATTCGATACATATTTATGATACAGTAGAGTCTCGTTATATCGCCACGGTAGATAATTTGCGAATGAAAATTTTCCTGTGCATGCTCCATAATATAATTCTTCGAATCTGACCTTATCTAGCTTATAGACAAAGTTGGCGAGTGGTAATATAACGCATGGACATACAAGTGGTGGCTACCGAAAGGTAGATATGGAAATTTTCAGTACTCGATATCAATTTCCAATATGAATACCTATTAGAACGACACCAATCAATACCAATCCCATGTTAACCGAGTAGATTGAATTTAATCATAGATCTGGGTTACAATTGACCCGATTTCCCTGTCGAAGGTTTAATCCTTTGCAAGGAGAAACTGCATGGTCTCGTAATTTGTGAAATTAACGAAAAACTCGATAGAAATCGACGCGCGACGATGAAAATAATTAAAGCGATCGCGCTAAATAACTCATACCGTGATAGAACGGAGATTTTTCCCGAGAGACGATGAACGTAGCGATCGGGATAAATCGTAAATCACGCTCGACTCGATTCGCTAGTTTCCAGATTGTTAACTGCGACCTTTCCTTTCGATATTTAAATTTTAATACAATCGTCTCATGGTTCTCGTTTCTGAAAAGTTTCCGTGAAATCTAGCGGGATCTCTTCGGATTTAACTCGTTCCGAGGATTCTGTTCGAAAGCTCACCCTTTCAGAGGATTAAACATTCGTTTTTATTTCATCATTATCTCTGGAGAGCGAACGGACGAATTTTTCTGGTGAATCGAAAACGGAATATTTATTGCGCCTAATTGTTTGGTGGGTTGCTGCTTCGTTAATTAAGAGTTGCTCCCTTCGATGAAATAAGGCGAGATTTTTGTAAGGGGAAAAGCCTTGAAGCATTGGCATGGAGATCCTTTAAATTATTAAGCGAGAAGTGGATACGGAAAAGAGGATATAGAGGCCTTGATCCAATTTCAAGCGATACGGATATAAATTTGTACGCGAACGGTATCGCGTATGTACGGTAAATCAATAATGACGATTAGAGGATCTTTAACCCTTGTATCGTGTTTAGTGTTCACAAAAGCTAGCTCGTTCCAATTATTAGATAAGCTCGTTAACGAAGGGATTCGCGTCTTATATTACGTGGCTCCGTTTTAGCATAAGAAATGCAATTAATTTAACAATGTCTTGTTACGGTATATCGCAACCGTATTACGATACAAAGACCGTGATTAGATTATACGAACTTCGACACCGTAGAGTGTAGAGGAACTAAGGTTCAAATTAGAATATAGACCCTCCTTCGCTTTCGAACTTTAAATTCAAGTTTTAGACGTCGATCCTTGCCACGCTCTGTACCTTTTTTCGACGTCGAAAAAGTTTGGTCGTTAAAAAAGAAACCGTTTGTTCCTCGGTTCAGATAACACGAACATGTAAAAGAAAAATCTTTTTCCACCCAATATTCTCTTAATTAACAACGCAAGCGCTCCTCTTAATTGCGCGAGTCTAACGAGGGAATCTTGTATTTTTAGTATCCCTATTCCCAGGAAAGAAAGAGGAAGATATCTCGATCGTCGATTGCTCGTTCTTCGCCAATTAACGGATTACACGGATTATGTTAGACGTCAGCATCGCAATTATTCAACCTGTCGAATGCAAATTCCCTCTTTATCAATTCACGCGATGCTTTCGCTGACGAATAATATTCTAGCATCTTCGGTGAAAACGTTTTCTTGCCGATAACGACGTTTCCTCCGGTTTCTGCGTACCGGACGAAAATTTCACGAACTGGGTTAACGCAACCGTGACCTCCTTTCGATCGCGAAATCTCCTTTCGACCGAGAGCAAGAATAAAAGATGATCCAACGAAATAAAGAAAAGAGACTAGATACCTTTCTTCGACGCATCAGCTTCTTCGTTTCCCATTTTTTTCTTCGTTGTCTTCCTTGGGGACGCGGATGGAACTTCGGTACTCTCGAAGAACAAGACTCTCCCGGAGTTTAGATCGAAACTTCTTCTTCACGGTTTGTCTTCGAACGAAATCGATGCGATTGTCTTACCGATTACTTGTCCGAACAACTTTTTCCAATTTTTTTCTATTCAATTTGAGAACGAACAATTATAACGAGCATCGAACAAGCACGTCAAGAATTGACGCGTGTAGCGAGACAGATTTATTGCGGTCAATAAATAAACTCGCGTTTTATATTAAATAACATTTATTTATTTTACAAGCGACGACTCGTGCAAACCGTATAGAAAAAGTGTATGCTCGAATTCTTTTTTTTTTAAAACAAACTCCCGTTATTCGGGATAGAAATCATCGACGGGGTATAAAATCAATCTTTCTTGTATTCGAATATTCCGATATTCTATTGTTTCGTGTATGTATATCCGAATTCTCCTGTTCCGAAAATTATTTCCATGAAAATAAAAAACAGTGATAGAAGTCCGACGGTATATTGAAAAGAGCCATTCATCGATATGTAGAGATATGTAGGTCAGAAGATAGGACAACTACCGACAAGAACCGTGGATGATATTTTATCGAATTTCTGCCATATAATCTGTTACTTTTTCTTTTGGAATTTTCCCCTTGAATCTCGTGTAATGCTCCATAGGCTCTCCCGATCGGGAAATTTCGTTTCCTCGGGAAATGATGGTAGGAAGTGACAGGGAAAAAGGAAGCATCCACCCAGCGGATAAAACTGATAATAAGAGAAGAAATTTCATCCACTCATAATCCACGCATGTTTCAAATAGTACCGAGATCATACCAACGATCCGTTTGCTCCGATCTCGGACCGCTTACGATTCGCCTGTGATCCACGCGTTTGATCCGCGATCGATCCACTCTTAATCCACCGTCGATCCATTTTTGTCCGTCTATCATTCATCTTTGCTCCACGTTTGATTCGTCGTTTGTCCGCTGTCGATCCACTTTTGGTCCGCTCTATGTTCGTCTACGCTCCGCTCTAGGTCCATTGTACAGTCTAACGAAGCGAATAATACTTAATCGAACGAATAGCGGAAGCGAGTGGATATCGATAGCGTAGTTCTGGTCCGAAATAATTAGAAGGGAGACTCGGTTACGAGTATCACGAAAATTACACTAATGATTTGGAATATTGAAACGGAGTAATTAAAATTGGAGAAGATTAATGCGCGTAGCCGCACCAGATATGGCTATTTCCACCGTACCAGTCAACGTATTTAGAACTTAATTATGGAAGATCATTAGTCGAAATTGGATCGAAAGAATTTTCATTATCCGCGCTCCGAACAGGGATGTAAAGTTTCATCGCCAGGGGGTTCGATGAAACTGTAACAGCGATTTCCATCGAGAGAGAGAGAGATGCTTAGAGTGTCAACAGTAACAACGACTTGACAGCTTTTGAGTAGTTGGAAGTTCTGCCGTTGGCCAATGATGAAAATACAAAGAAAATCCGCGTATCGTCGGAGAAAGTTGCAACAAACGAAAGGACACGCGAGTTTCGCTTCGATATTCGATATTCAGGAGGGAAAGAAGGATCGCGAAGCTTCTTGTTCCAAGTTTTACGTTGTTCCGCGAAGAGATGCTGCCTCCTTCGGATCCACCGATTTTTATTTCGGTTTTACGACCGACGGAAAAAACGAACGGAGTAGAAGACGACCTGAACGAGAGAAGAATTCTCGATACGTCGAATCGTAATCTAAACTTGTAGATAATGGTACCGATTGGAACCGAACGTAATCGTGAACCGTAGTAGCGATACGATTCGCGACTATTGCAACCGTTGTTTCCGCTTTTCTCATTCGTGTTTGTTCACCCATCATGCGTGTCCGAACTACGAAGCGATATAGTGGTAATAGAGCGACGAACAACATTGTCATCGTGAAAGGATTAAGATCAGTTATCAGAAGCACGAGGTCTGTGTGTCAGGAATCCATTTGCTGGGATCAGACACGGAAAACAATGTATTCCTCGACACGGATACCGTATCGAATCTCGAGGCAGGCGGGGGCGTGCGAGTTTACGAGACTCGAATCGACTATAGATACATCCAGAATTCGATAATGGAATTCTAGGTCATCGGACAATCACGCGACACTACGGTGTATCGTTCCCTTTCTCTCTCCCTCTCTCTCTGGTCGTGTCATGAAAATTATGAAGTCAGTTGGTTTACGCGATCGGTTCGGATAATTGAATGGCTTTCGGCCGAGTTTTTGCGACTCTTCTTTTATTTCGAAGTGAATTGACTAGCAGCGCGAGAGAACGGTACGAGCCAATTCGAACTTCGTATTCGATGTATCGTTGTCGGATGGGTTTCTTCTTCGAAAGCGAAATATTTTTCTTCCTGCACGTTTTTCATCCGCTTGCCACTTTCTTTCTTTTACCTGTTCATCTTTTATCGATCTACTCCGTTCACGATATTCGTTTGTCCGACGTCTCTTTAATCCTTTGGCTATTTCTCTCGACGTCGTAGCCGCGCGTAAAGCGATCGAAAATTCCAAAACGAATTTTCGAAGCTTCCCTTCGAAATACGTTTTCCGAGTAATCGATTTAACGAAAGAATCTTAGAACCGATCGCCTAAGGGATATAATTTTTCGATGTCGATTTCCTGAAAACCGATACCGGGAAACTACTCGATCGCGGTGAACTGTCTCGTTTCGATATCGGCGAGGAAGAACAATCTGAATCGTGATTGCACACGGACGACGCGCTACTCGAAGGAAAGAATATCGTTGAGGGAAAGAGAACGAGGGAAAACGATTCTTTGGCTCGTTTCGTGAACGCACAGACCAATAAATTCATAAGAAGGAAACATTTCGTGCGAAACGCGACGTTTAACGACGCAAGGAACGTGAGTCGACTGATTCTCCCTTCGTTTATTTGTCTCTGGTGTCTCATTTCCCTACAAGAAACTGACGCTTATTGCAGTCCCGGGAAATATTTCGTCTTATGTCCTTAAATACTGGAATTTCGAGAGCTCTTTTTGTCTCGTAAAGGGACCGCCTTATATTATTTTTCTTCTCCGCTCGAACGTTTCAAACGCATCCAAGTACTTTTAGCCTTCGATTCCCAAGTACTCGTACTACGATATACTAGACTCGATGTCAATAATTAGAAGAATTTTTTAAACGTAACGCAATTTCTTTCGATACGTCTGTTAAATAGAAACGAGACGTATCTTTCCAGATGTTTATCATAGAAATCCGTAAGATCGTAAATTATAGGATTTGTCTTGTTGCGCGAGGATACGAGAGTGTTTAGAAAGTTGTTTACAATAATACAGTGCACAAACGAGTTAAACTCAGTTTACGTAAAGTCGTAAATTTTCGAAAATGAACATGATTTCCCACATGTCGTGCAATATACAGACTGGAGGTAGCTCGACTCGAGCACGTAGCTACCATCTGTTCTCTAGAATTTCAAAGAAAGTAGAACTTTTACCGTGGTACATTTGCCTTTGCATGAGATCGCGAGACAATAAGCGGAACGCTGAAGAAGACACCGGTATGAAAAAAAAAGAAAAAGGAAGAAGGGCTGAGGAGGAAAGGGAATGGAAAGGAAATGAAATGAAAAGTCTAATAAGGCGTAGATGCAACCGATCGTGCCTCGAAGAGGAACGCTCGACAAAAGCTGTTCGCATTCTTCGCCGTTTTTCCATCATCATCCATCGTCATCCATTTCCCGGCTTCTCTTATTTTCGCTGCTATTTTCCAGCTCTCTCCCGTGGGAAATGACGTTAAGGCAACGAAAAGGCAACGAAAAGGCCTATGAGCGTGGTTCGCGCTTTCGTAAATCTGACCTGACAGCGACCCTGTTCGAAATTAAACGAGACACTGCCGGTAGTGGATAAGCTACATTTTCAAAAATACTCGCCGAGAAGATATCGTGTCGTTGATTCGATCAAAATAAATGTAATAAAGATTCGAAGACAATTTTGGTACGTACAACGATTTTTGCGAGCACGAAAGGAAGTTCTCGAACGCGAGCCAACCTCGTTCGAACTCGATAATTAAAAGTTCTCGGTAATGCTCAGTCTCACGGAAAAACTTTATCCATTGACACGGTAATTCAGTGCGCAAGTTGGAGAATCTCGCGACGAGAAAGCCAGCTTAACTGGATCGCGCGTAGGATAATCTTGGAAAATTGGAAAAAGAGCCAATTAAAGGAATGATTTACGTTATGGCTCGGTGCGGCGTACCGCGGTAATTACGTACCGAATTATTTTACGTGCCGTGATGTACAAAGACGAAGACGCTCAGCGAGAAAACGAGGACAAAAATCATCGATCTCCCGTCATCGTGGCACGAAGAATATACTTGTTTTCATTTATTCGCGAATATAAAGCGAGAATTCTTTTCTGCAATCGGTCACGACTCTTTCGAACCGTGAAAAGAAAACATTTGTTGCTTCAATGAACACTGCAATTGTTCCTTATTACAAACAATTGCGTCTCTTTTTCTCTGTCCGAGGCACCACGGCAGAAAAGAAAGTCTTCGCCGAAGGATGCGCCTCGAGTCGAGATTAAACCGGCGAGGAAAGGTCGCGAACAAATTGAAGATCGGAACGTCGTCAAAGGCGGTGGAAAATAATTAAAAGAAAGTTTCATCCTTTCGAGCTATCTCGGATATCCGTTTCGCGAACGTCTTTCGGTGTCTTCGCGAGCATACCGAATCAATTTCCGGTTCAGTTTTCAAACGCCGAGCAAGAGTCGCTGGAAGTCGCGTTTCACGCGTTCCAATCTCGATATATTGCAATCGATACCGTCGTTAGCGACAACGAAGCGAAATTTTCCGAAAATTTCGCTTTATCGATTATAATAACGCATATTGAAATTGTAAATCCGTTTCAGATATTTCCAATAATACGGACTTTTGCCTCGGGCAGCTACGATCGCTGTATTTCTGTTTCTAATAGCCGCTTCTATCGATTTTCCTTCCTACGTCTTCTAAAACAATATCTCCTGTATTTTTGTAACCCCGTTCTCGCTATTTTGCAGCCTCGGATCTGGACTGTATCAGGGCATTGTTCAATGAAAAGGAGAAGGAGCTTTCGTTGGCTGTGGCGAAGGTCGAAGAGCTGACGCGACAGCTGGAGGAGCTACGAGGTCGACAAAACGGTGGTGGGACCGGAAGCGGAGGCGGTGGTGCCGGAGGCGTCGGCGGCGGAGGCGTCGGCGGTGCCGGCACTGGACATTTGTCCACGCCAGCCAGCGCCGAGCTCGAAAAGCTTAGGAGAGAGCTTATGGTGAGCCCTTTAACCCTTTCCTCCTTTTGCCGATCCTTTTGTACACCACCCACGTCCACCCGCAACCGCTCGACTTCTGACTCGAACTCACGGAGTAACCCCCGGGATCTTTGTACCAGCTATTGCCATGCCCGGATTCATTTGCAGTAAATTGTAACTGGTCGTTCTGCGGCGGACATTTCGAAGCTCTACGGATATAGAGAACTTCGTGTCCGTTTTAATAGGAGCTCGTAATTTACGAAAGAGACCGTTTCCATTTTTAACAGAACGCCGACTATGGATTTTTCGATCTTTCCCCTTACTTTATTAAGGTTCTAAGAAGAACACGCGATCGTATAATAGTTGTTATACCATTTAGTCCTTTCGTATTCGTTAGTATTTTAACGAAATCGATTTCGTTCTGTTCGTCAACAGTATCGTAACAAGATGAACGAGCAACAGAACCAAATGGTGTCCCAGCAACGTTTGGCCCTGGCGCAGCGACAAGCGGAAATGGCGTCCATCGACGCGAGGATAGCTCAACTTCAAGGTCGTCTTCAGCGTAAAAGAGCTCTGAACCAACGGCTCAGTCAGCAGCTAGGATCGGGAAATCGTAGCAACGCGAACACCGCCTTCGCGGACTCGAAGTTGGACTTCAACGCCGGGGGCAAGTCCAGGCCAGCTGGTAACATAGCCGCGATCGAACCGTATTCTCATATACCGAACGACAACGACTTTAATCTGAACAAGAACGACCCGAAGTACCAGACACTGCCGTACAACACCAAATTCACCGTGAACTTTAAAGCTGCCGAGGATGACGTTAACAAGAACAAGATTCAACATTCGGCCAGTGCCTCGCAGCTGGGCCAAAGAGCAGCCTTTCAACAATTTGGTCACCAGATCGCTCATAGTCAGTCGCAATCGCACATTCAAGGTAAGAATTAGATCGTATTAGTTAGTTAAAGAGGAATGGACGTAAGAGTGTCGTGCAGTGATGCAAAGCGACTTATTGGTATAGAGTATCTTTTGGAACTTTGGAATCGTTTAATTTCGGAATTTGCGTTCTCGAAGCTTATTTTCGCGAAAGTTCAATAAACTAATACCTGTTTCCAGGTCAGTCACAGATACTAGGGACAAACCAACAGCACAACCAAAATATCGGAAACCAGCCTGTGAACATGCAGCAGACTTGCAACAATAACAACAACAATAACAACAATAATAACACCAACAATAATAATAACAACAACAATAACAGTAACAACGCGAACAACAATCTGATCAGCTCGTCCCACAACTTCAGCCCGGATGGATTGTCGCAGAACCTCCGGATCCACCATCAGCAGCAGTCTCAAACGCAGCAACAACAGCATTCGAACGTGCAACAGAAGCAACACAACGTAGGCTCGTCGACGTCGAATCTCGGTACAACGGTGTCCATCACGCAAACTCAGAATCATAGGAATCTACAGACTCATCAGAAACCGGTGTCCAGCGTGGCTCCGAGTTTCTCCGTTAAATCTCAGATCTATCAAACCTCTTCCACCAAAATTCACCCGGTCATGCCACAAACATTGAGTCTGATAGGTCGTGGTCACACGAACGCGCAGAATTTCGCCAGTTTGAGCAATCAGAACGGCAGTCAACAGCAATCTAACCAATCCGTTCCGAGCAACCAGTCGTCCAACCAGGAACAACAAACCTACGCGTCTAGGCACAATTACTCTGGAATTCAGCATTCTAACCAAACGAACACGCACGTGCCCTCGTCGGTGGTGTACCAGTCTCAGAACTCTCCTAATCCGCCTAACAATCCAACGATCCACACCTCGTCCAGCGGAAGTAGCTTCGGTAACTCGGTCCAGAGGTACAACCAATCGCAATCGTTGACCAGCCCCGTGTCCAGCAACGACCAGAACGACAAGATGAAATTCGAGCAAGGAAAAGGTCAGGAGAAGTTCGAACACGCGTTGCCGACCAAACACGAGCAACAGAGGTACGAGGCTAACTCGGTGTTCAAGTACGACCCGCATCAGATGAAGTACGATCACCCTAAGTACGATCAACACGGGAAGTACGAGCAGGCTAATCAGCCGACGAAGCTGTACGAGCAGTCTAACAAGCACGAGCAGACTGGTAATCAGACGAACAAATACGACAACGGGAAGATCGAGCAAACGAAGCACGAGCAAATCCACGGGGTCAAGTACGATCCCAATCAGAATACTCAACAGTATGGCAAGCACGATCAGCACGAAGTAAGACCTTCCGTGAAATACGAACACAGCACGGGCTTCAAACTTGACCCCTCGAATAAATACGAGACCGCGGGACAACAGTTTAAGCAGGAACCGGTCAAGTTCGAGAACAATCAAAACAAGTACGAGCAAACACCTACGACGAAGCACGAGCACAACGGAAAGTTCGATATTCCGACCAAGGCGTCCGATAAGACGTTCGAGTTCGATAGGCTGAAGAACGAGAGCGAGAGGAAGAATCTGAACGAGATACGAGGAGAGGATAAGACGAAACCTGCGCTACCTCCCAAACCGAGTAAACCCAACCCTCCACCGAGACTGACCCATCACGAGAAGGTGGACAACGCGGACGGAATTGCCGACTGTAAAAACAACATAGGAATCAGTCCTAGGTTTGTGAAACCGTACACAACTACCCTCTTCAGCGTCGAGAGTCTAGAAAGAGTTCAGGGAAAACCTAAAAGTAACTTGGCGAAAGCTTAAAGGGAGTCTGGAAAGAGTTTCGGGAAAGTTCGTAACGTGCTCGGGAGAATGCTAAAGAAAACTTAAAGATATCGTAGGAACTGCGCTGAAAATTTTACGGAGAACTTAGCTGTTTCCTAGCTGAACCTGGGAGGAAATCGTAAAAGACTTTGAGGATCTAGGGAAATCGTAGGCGATTCTAAATCACTTAGGAGAATTCTGGATCCTAGAAAATCTTACCTAGTTTCCTTTCAAAATTTGTTCGTTCAATTTTTATCCCTAGTTAATAGAATCTTTTGCAATCTGTGAAAAACTATTATCGCAAATGTTAAAAATGTGAAAACCTAGGGCAAATTACCTCGACACAATTTCCGTGTCCTTTCGATTTCTTAGGTATTTTCACTTGAATTCGAGAGCGGATCGCGTTGCAACAAGCGTGTCATCGACTTCAAGGAGGAGAAAGCGAACGATCGAACAAAGATTTCGGGCACAGAATGACAAAACGATTACCGGGTTAATTATAAATGTTAATTAGTCCGCGATCGATTTGGCCGGTGAATCGAAGCCTGTCTCGAATAATAGACACCGAAATAGAACGACGGTTGTGCCGTGGAGACAACAGTTTAGTGTTCGCGAGCTACCCAAACGATCGAGGCGGGATCTAACTTCTTGTTTTCTCGTTTCCTCCTTTTGTTGCCGCGATCGAACCGCGCGCTTTTCGTTCGTCGAACAAAGAGAACAAAATTGACGTGCTCGACTTACTAAAAATAAAAGATTTTCCGAACATCGAGTCACGTTCTGTTCGTCAACTTTCTGTCGTCGAGTAGAAAGTTGAAGTTTTAGTTTGCAAATACAGAGAGATCGATTCGAGTTAATCTCGGAAAAACGAGGTGCCTATTAAATTCCTTTTAACTCGAACGAATTTGTACGCTGTTGCTCGACAACTTGAACAGCGCTTCAAACTTGTGGTTGTCAGAAGTTTAAACGATTTCTTCCGTATATCAAGTCTCTCTAGCACTTTCAGATCCAACTATGTAATATCACGCATCGCCGTCCTTTTAGGATATGTTTAACTAGGACTTGACATCTTCAAACTGAACTGCGCATCGTCACCTTTCCAAGATACGTTATAGTTGGTTCCGAATGTGTCGATTCCAAAGATCGCTTCCGGTTTCTTCCACCTTAAGTCTTTAAGTGTTACGAGCATGTTTAAACCCGTTGAAATTACGCACAGGATGTGTTGATTCGTCGACGTAAATGTCATCTTATATTTTTTACGAGCACTCTCGATTCGACAGTTAAAGCACTCTGTTCAAGTTATCGAAGTAATTAATTAATCGTCCTAATCCAGCTACATCCTCCGCAGGGCAGAGAAGGAAGAAGAAGTACCACCGATACCCACTTCGGAGCCACCCGAGTCACCCACGGAAACACAATTCGCGAACCATCAAATCATCAAGGCTAGGCCTCTGACCCTGAAGAAGGCACCGATCTCCGAGCAACCGAAGCTACGCTACGCCAAGTCGAATGTCCACGTGTCGATAAACCGACGGATTGAGATGCCACCGGCGTTCCTGTTCCCCGAGACCGAAATTCCAGCTGACCTGATGCAACAAACAGAGCAACAACAAACTCAACAACAACAGCAGCTCATCGACACTACGGACAACTGTAAGAAGAGCAACGCGTTGATCAACGAGGATGCACTCAACAACGAGAAACTCGAGGAAGCGGACATCATCGACGCGTTGAACGTCATCAACATCGAGGACAAGGCGAAGAAGGATTCCGAGAGACGAACAACGGAAACCGAAGTGGAGAACAAGAGCAACGAAGTGATGAGGAGGAAAAAAGGAAACCTAAAGTCTAGCACAGGAAAGGCGAACCTCTCGAGAAGGGTGTCCTTCGATCCTCTGGCTCTTCTGTTGGACGCCAGTCTCGAAGGCGAGCTGGAACTGGTTAAGAAGACTGCCAAGGAGGTGGCGAATCCCAGTTCAGCGAACGACGAGGGCATCACGGCGCTTCACAATGCCATTTGTGCCGGTCACCTGGAGATTGTTATGTTCCTCGTTGAATTCGGGTGCGACGTGAACGCGCAGGACAGCGATGGCTGGTAAGGGGAAAAAGTTACGGCTGTGCTTCCGAATGACATTAGTATTTCGCCAGCATTGCAATATTCAGAGTTGCCACTAAAACCAAACTTCCTACGAAGAAATCCGTTTAGCCAATATTATCAGTTTACGTCGTCACTGTTCGATTTCTGTTGTAGGACTCCGTTGCATTGTGCCGCAAGTTGTAACAATCTGTCGATGGTGAGATTCCTGGTGGAGCATGGAGCTTGTATATTCGCCACCACTCTCTCCGATCATGAAACTGCCGCGGAGAAGTGCGAAGAAGATGAGGAGGGCTTCGACGGTTGCTCAGAATACTTATACAGTCAGTATAATTATCTTCAGGATGAACAAACGGCCCTTCGAGTCCTTCCAGTTGCTTGGAACAATTGGAGTAAATTTTGCATGGTTACAGGTGTTCAAGAGAAACTTGGTATAATGAATAACGGCCAAGTATACGCGGTGTTCGATTACGAAGCGCAACACAGCGACGAGCTCACGTTGAAGAACGGTGATTCTTTGGTCGTGCTTCGAAAAGGCGACGACAACGAGAGGGAGTGGTGGTGGAGCAAACTGGGACACAAAGAAGGCTATGTACCTCGAAATCTACTTGGCGTAAGTTGCGATAATCGTTTAACGTTTGTCGATTATTCTTTCGATATGTTGCCATTAGATATATTCATTTTTAATCCGTTCAGGACCATCTAAGTATCCGATCATTCAGATCGGATTATACATCGATCTGATTTCAAATCGTTTGATTTCAGTTGTATCCAAGGGTGCAACCGGCTAAAGTGGACTGAGACGCGTGTCGGCCATCGGACTCGCGATATCCGACGATTCATTACCACAGTATTCGATTCGCAGCTTTATCTCGTTAAGTATCATAGTTACATCGTCACGTCACGAATCGTTATCTTATTTAATCGCGTCCCATTGTCATCCTGAACAAAGCGAACAAAATGTTCTATATATACATATGGTTTTTTATATTTTATAAGACGAAATCGCATTGTATTGCTAATGAGCCCGGATCATGGGTTGTTGTAAGTTATTCTCGTTGACCCTTTCGCTGTGGACTCCGTGTATTCTCCTCGTCAAAAATCGACTGATTAAATGTTAACCTTGGCGAATCTGGGACAATCATAACCCAGGCTTTTAAAATATATCATAAAATGGTGCTTCGGCTAATTAAGCACTCAAACTTTTCTATAAAAAGAAGCACATATATATGTATAATTTACAAGCGTAAATTACCAATCGCAGCAAAACGTAATTTTTTCCCCAAGATCAGTCAAATAAATATTAAATAAATTATTAACACAATGTTAGCCACAGCGAAAATGTTTAAGAATTAGACCATTCGTCGATGTTGTTCGGTGAACAATTCATGAATTCAATTCGATGAATTCATTGTTCGCATTGAACGCGTGAAAAAGAATTGTGTAAAAGAACTACGTGACGAACAATTAGAGTATAATTAATTAGCACGAATGATATACGAAAACTAAATGACACGCGCAAAGTACGTATGATCGCTCTCACACTCGCCGTATTCGAAAACGTGTAAATCGTATTAGGAGAAAAATAAGAAAGAAAATTTATCAACTAGATACTTGGTAATTTTAACTAGAATAATTTGCAGCGTAACGACTACGAATGTCCCACAAAATTATTTATCGTTGGTCAGTTCCTTCAATGAGACGGTACAGAAAGTGATATTTGTGGTAATACCGCTTTTAGATTTGACGTAGTTCAGAATTGAAATGTTTTAATCTAGTATTCATTGAGGTGAAGATCATTTAAAAAATTTCTGTTCTTCGTTAAAAAAGAATAAATGAAAATTGATGCACACGCTTACGTTTGTTTCCACTATAATATAGTTGCAATTTTAATTAGTTATAAATATCGTTTAACCGTACAATCGTTTACGAGTGCAATATAAGCTTCAAATCAATATAAGCATTTCAAATTTGAAACTTCGCGAACCTGAAAATTTATCATTTTTCACAGCGCGGGTGATACGACTATTTTCTCTAATAAAGCCAATTGTACTCGTGCGTGTACATCAATTCTCAAGATTCGTCGAGAAAAAGATCGTGAAACTTTTTAAATGATCCTCTAGGGACTGTTTAAACTTTACTTGAAACGTTTAATTTGTTTCACCTAAATGTTTTTATTTAGATGAAGTCAAATTATTGTTGCGAGCATTGTTACGTTTATTCGTCAGTGAAATTTTCCAAATCCGACCCGGTTAATTTCGGATTTCGAAAATGTTCCTAAGGATGTATAACATAATCTTGCCAATACGCACTTTAAAGCAATTTTGTAAGGAGCGCGCGAACGGAGATTGTAAAGGATTACGACGGTGGTAATTAACGACACAAACGCCTTTTCGAACGTTTCCTTTTTCATTTTTCCTTTTTTTTGAGCGATGCCACCAATGATTCAAGAATCTCTAATAAAATGACTTGACACACACTTGACTAGACTTGTATAATTAATGATTATTGCCTAGGACAGATTGAAATGTTTGGATCAGAAAGATTCTGAGCGCGTCGTTGTACTGTTAAAAAATGTGTACAGGTATATGCGAAAGATGTTAACACAGCCTCAGAACATTTCTGATATTCACTTCGTAAATAAAGTATGTGCCTTTCAAGAAGTAATAATGGATATATTATGTAAGAATGCATGATATATTATGACGAATAAATTGTTTTTAATAGAAACCATTTGCCCATATATTCGTATTTATTGTCATGAATGTGTACAGACCAAGTCAACGATACTATCAAAGGTAAGTAATTTAAACAAATAAAAAGATAAAATTCTAATAAATACCTTAAAATCAAAAATAGTCACATCTATTTTGAGTTACAAGAAAAAAATAAGTTAATTTGTACTGAGAACATACCACACCTTTCATTAGCGATATTTTCATTTGCATACAAATTATCACTGTAAAGTTTAAAAGAGTCAAACGTTTCAAAACACGGCTATAAATCTCATGCAAATATTTGCAGTTATATAATATAATATAAAAATATCATTGAAAAACATTAAATATCCTTACAACTAATGCATTAATACTATTCTGTGTAAATCTCATGATGAAACTGGAAACTTACTATAAAACAACTTAGTAAAAAAACAAATATGGCTGATCTAACAAATAAGAATTGTTGGATCCTTTACCGACTCCTTGCATCACAAACATTGGAATTAAAATTCATGCGAATATTAAAAACATACATATGTATTGATGTATGTTAACAATTACACATATGGCGACTTTAGCGTTAACGACCGAGAAAAGAATGTTCAAGTTTAATTATGCTTCGCTTCGCTTATTAACTGCAAACAAATCTTTATGTCATCACAATCAGTAACCATAGCGTCGAGTCTAAAAAAAAAAAGTTATAAGAATCACATGCTCTACTATAATAATTATAGCAGTAAAGATTATATCTGTACCTGTTAGAAAACATATCCAATGCATTGTCTGCAAAATTTCCCTTTCCTAATGCTTGAACGCAAAAGTGTGTCAAATTTTTAAAACATTTTTTCGTGAAGTTACAAAGATTCTGATTTCCCCAATCTTGCATCTGTTTTGTAATATTCCACGCTGCATATACATAGTGCATTACAGACATCCAGTGCTGTGATTCTACAAGTCTCTTTCCCTGATCAATAATAGCTTTCTATGACCAAATAAATATATGTTAAAAATAAAAAAGCAAAATCAAATACATAAGGACTGAGAATGTCACACCTGATAAGCATCTAAATGAACATAAGCATGATTACTTGCTAAATCATCCAAATTAGATGACATCATACTAATACGAATATTTTGTTTTAAACTGTTTAATGTATCAATTAATGGTTGTATATCTGCCACCGGCATTTTTTTTAACAAAAGATTAGATATTTTTTCTCCTTCGTGTAGAATACCATCTTCTTGCATTGACACCAAGTCCATAATCATTTGAACTAATTGTTCATGACTAAGTCCTCTTAAACCATTCAATAAATTGCCAGTATAATGCCTATGTCCATTGTTACTGTCTAATAAACCTTGTGGCTTTTTCTTCTTCTCTGGTGTCGTAAAGCCAGTCTCATTGGCATCACCAAGAGCAAGTCTTTTTCTAGGTGTACTTCTTAATACCATGCTCGACTTTGAGGGACTTTTCACTGGAGTGCGATCTCTTGAACTTAAACTGTTACAAATTTAGTTGTATTTTTATGTTGATTTTGGAACAGATTATTTGATAATATTAAAACGACCTCAGACAATCAACATTATCAATATTGTTGAACATGCAAGATAATTAGTAATAACATATTATTAACAATATTATGAACTGTATTACCACAAAACCTGCATTTATTTTAATACTTATACATTTATTTACATCAACATATTGTTGATTGAACATCGTTGAACATTATCTTGAAACTAAATGCATCATCAATAAATGAACTTATGAAATAAATATAGCTTGTTGATATACATTAATAATATTGACAATATCTATTACTTATGTGTCAATATATTCTATTACCTGAACAGACTATTTCTTTTGCAAGTATCAAGATCAGGAGACCAAACAATAGTCCTACAACGACGTCCACGCTTTTGGATAACTAATTCATCTGGGCTAGGTGCAGGACTCCAAGAATCAGAGCCTTGTCGACTGTTTAAAAAATTATCCATTGCATTAACTTCGGTAGAAATGGCTTCTCCTAAAACACGTAAATTGAAACTAAAAAACTCAAACACAAGATAATGATGAAAGTATAGATCCTTGAACCACACCAGGTGATGCTTCAGCATTGTTGACAGGAATCACGGCTAAAGCTTGCCGGGAGGATCTTCTCCTTGTTCCATTTGGTCTTCGTAAAAAATCTCTTGTCGTTGGAGTATTCATGTTTTACATGGAACGAACAAATCTTCGTTTACAAATCCGTAGTTAACTTATTTCTTTCAAGCAATGATTACTTAAATATGGAACGTGAAATGTCCATTCCTCTTATTTGACACTAACACGATACTGATTTCTTACATGTGTCACTAACAAATTAATGAAATTATTATGTAAAAACACATTAAAAATACATGTGATGTCACAAAAAATAGAAAAAATACGAAAACACAATCATAGTAATGCGTCAAACATGGCTTTAATAAACAGTGTCAGAAATGGCGGGAACGAAGCTCACTGGCTCGTTCCGACATAAACTAACACTAACCTGTTGCATTAAACGTGTGAAAGTGTGAACGAACTTGCTGGTGAGAAACCTATTGAAGTTGGCCACGTTGCACAAATCGAGAATCATGTCCCGTTAACGAATAATTTATACAATTTATTTTTATTTCTGTAGTATCTTAAATACTTGGAATTAAAATTGTTATTGTATTTTAGTAGAGCCGATGATCAGCTAATAACAATAAGTTAATAAATATTTGACACTGGACAAATAATAGGGAAATCTAGAACTCTGTTGAACATCGTTGAATAATTGACATTTCGTAAATGAAAGAACTAGAGAGGGCTGGGGCTGGGGAGAACCCAATTGCACCCAGTTGAGTACTATGGTTATGCGCATGGTTCATATTAGGTTATATTAATTTAAATCTCAAACACTTGTTAAAAACACTGTATTGTATGATACAATTGTAAATTTTTACAATAACAATAAAGTAAGTATAAAAGTTTATTGAACAAACAAAACATACAAGTGTTGCATGTGAAAATATGCGACATAGTATATTTACTTATTTATTTATTGCAGCATGGATGAACTATTGCACGATAAACGATTTGCACATATTGCAAGGGATCCTAAATTTAAAAGGATCCCAAAATCAGAACGAAAAGTGCAGGTAGATAAAAGATTCCAAAGCATGTTTAAAGATAAAAAGTTTCGAGTTAATTATACTGTTGACAAGCGAGGTAGACCAATAAGTCAAACATCTTCGGAGAATCTTAAAAAATACTATAATTTACCTACAAGTGAAGAGGAAGATGATGATGAAGATGAAGAAAAAAACAAAGAACAGAAACAACAATTGGAAAAAGGCAAATCCAAGAAACTTAAACAAAAAAAGAGTAAAGAACATAAAACAATTAAGTCCAAAGAAAATGATAATAAGAATGATATAAGCAATGAAGATCAAGACGATGATGACAATTGTTTCTCAAGCAATGGAGAATTGCTTCGTATTAAACCAAAAGAGAAAACTCGTACACATTCTGCAGAACAGGACAAATGTAAATCTAAATCTGAATCTGAATCTCAGTCTGAGTCTAAGTCTGAGTCCGAGTCTGAGTCTGAGTCTGATATAGGTAGCACAAACATAGAAAACCTAAAAGCAGATTTGAAAGAAAGTAAAAAGCAATTGCGTATTACAGAAAAACATGAGTCTAATAAACTCACTAACAAAGTTAAAAAGAAGTTAAAAGATTTAAGTGTAAACTATGCAAGAGGTGAAGGACTTTTATTAACAGATAGTTCTTCCGATGAAGAAAGTTCAGAAGATTCTGGTAATTATTAATAATTTTTTAGTGACTATCTAGTTAGTAGGAAATTTATATATATCCAGTAAATGTTAAAATTATATCTAGAAGAGGAGATCGAACACAATTGGGGAGAATTAGACAAAGAAGCTGAAACAACAGATGAGGTTACATGTAGATTAGCAGTTTGCAACATGGACTGGGATAGAGTACGTGCTGTAGATTTAATGGTTTTATTCAATTCGTTCTTACCTAGTGGTGGTTTCATCAAGTCAGTTACGGTAAGAGTAATTAATAATCTAATAATATTAGTACATTCGTTGGTCTTTATAATAAAATAATTTCAGATTTACCCATCAGAATTTGGTCAACAACGAATGAAAGAAGAGGAGATTAGTGGTCCAAAAGAGCTAACAGAATTAAGTGAAGAAAGGGAGATTGAAGATGAAGATGAAGATGATGTATAAATATTAATTTAGTTAATGATATATGTTGACAATTAGTAACATAATTTAACAATTAAATTTTTCAGAACGAGGAAGGATCAACATATCATATGGAAAAATTAAGACAGTATCAATTAAACAGATTAAAGTATTATTATGCTGTTGTAGAATTTGATTCAGCTGAAACAGCAAACAAAATTTATACTGAGTGTGATGGCACAGAGTATGAATCCACATCAACTAGATTGGATCTCAGATTTATACCAGATGATATGGAGTTTGATCAGGTATATTTTTTAATCTTAAAGTATATTAAATATATTCATTATATGTGACCTTAGATGCCTGCTTTAAGACTCCCAAAGAAGTTTGTGATAAGTTACCAGAACCTTCAAAGTATCAACCGAGGCAGTTTACAACTACAGCATTACAGCAAGTTAAGGTAGAGTTAACGTGGGACGAGACAAATCCTGAAAGATTAGAACTTACACAAAAGTTAAATTCCGGAAAACTAAATGAAGTCAATAAGAATGATTTACAAGCTTATTTAGCTACTGATAGTGAATCTGATCCAGGTAAAATCTTTTCTACATAATGTTATATTTACTCATTTAATACATTATATCACTGTATTTTTCTATGTGTAGAGAATAAAGAAGAGCAAAACGAATCTAAAGAAGAAAAAAGTGATTCGGAATCGGAAAAAAATATTGATCCAGTGGAGAAATATAAAGCTTTACTGAAAGAAATAGAAGAAAAGGAAGAAGCAAAGCAGAAAAAAGACGTTGAATTAGAATTTACGTGGGGCTTAGGTACAGAGGAGAAAGCTGAAAAGTTAGTAAAAGAAAGATTAAAGAAAGACGAGAATCTAACACCATTTGAACAGTATTTGGAAAAACGTAAAGCAAAAAAGAAAGCCAAACGAGAAGAACGGAAAAAACTTAAAAATGTAGATGAAAATGCATCCACTGATTACGAAGATTTGGAAAAAATGGATTCAGATACAGATAATGAGGGTAAAAAAGCTAAAAGTAGTAAATCGGGTCGCAAAAAGAAAAATGACCTAGAAAATAGCAGTTTAAATTCATCAGACGATGATGAAGAACGACGAAAAGCGGAATTAGAACTTTTATTAATGGATGAAAACGATGACGGTAAACAGCACTTTAACATGAAGAAGATCGAAGAAAATGCTACGATGACAAAATCTAAACAAAAACGACTCAGTAAAAAGAAAAATGTTCAAAATCCAATACAGGAAGATAACTTTGAAGTAAATGTACAAGATCCAAGATTTAATGCATTATTCACATCGCATTATTTCAATATAGATCCGGCAGATCCACATTATAGAAAAACAAAGGGCACAGAAGCCTTAATTAAAGAAAAATTAAAACGAAGAGCGGAAAATGACCCCAGCAATGTAAGTAAAAATTTATTTGATATTGTGTTATACGATAATTCTAGTACGTTACGTTTTATTACAATTTTTAGGAAATAAAAGCTAAGGAGCCAAAGATGAAATCTAATGCAGAATTACAGGCATTAATTAAGTCGGTAAAAAAGAACGCAACAAATATTTCACGACCAATAAAATAAATATTTTAATATCTATTTCTGCATTAAACAAATGGTTATCCTAACAATAATTGTATACTTTGTTTTACAAACCCATTGTACATTTTCTTAGTATGTATGTGATTTATTTAAAAAGAATAGAAGAAAAAAATTTTGTATGTTTTGAAAAATTACATTTTATTCGCAAATTGTATATATAATTCTAATTAATATAAATAAATTTTGGATGTGTATGTGAAAAAAAGGTTATGAAGTGACCAGAAACAAATCCACGAACAATTTCCTTCACTCCTAATATACTGAATCATATTGAACTAGTAAGCGAATCAACCAATCAGAAACTATATCTTACCTGAATAGTATAGTTACCTCTCAACATAATCATTAGTAATTTTTGTTTATCCCTATACGCAAAAAACAATAACGTTTTAACGATAAAAAAATATATATTTAATTATCAATGATACAATTAAAGATTGCAATAAAATATAAGAATAAAATTTCATATTTTTCTAAAATAAATAGCAATTATAGTTCCGTTTTGTCACCAATCAAATTTATTATATATTAGTTGCTTTTCACTATAGAACAGATGCCTCTTCAAGCAGTGAACTGTCGATAAGCAACTAAACAAAAATTGGTAATAGAATCTGTAATAGCAAGAACTTGAAGTGTATATAGTTGGTGCAACTAAACACATATAAAAATAACCCCATATGAACTATGGGTTTAATATATCTGCTTGGAAAATGTTTTGACTAATAAAGATTTGATGTAATCTGTTCGTGTGTGTAAAGAAAATCGTGAAAGAGTGATGTGGGAAGCCGGTACGTTTCCTATTTGTTGCTGTTCTGCTTGAACTTACCATGTCCAATATTTCAAATATTTCTACATCACTACAATTGTAGTGGAAATAGACACCAAGACTCCTGTGATATCAGTGAAAAGAATGGAAGATTCAAACGAAAATCTGGATAGTTCTGATGTGAACAAGGGGGTGGAATCACCACTTGGAATGGAAATGAAATTGTCAAAGAGCAACTATCCATCCAGCATTCACTCTGAAGTTTCAGACGAAGCTAGAGAATTGGACGCTCTTTTGAATGAAGATGATATAAAATTGATAAATGCGGGAGAAACAGCAATAGATGGACAGGAACCAGTGGAAGAATCAATGGAAACTATGCTCGAAGCTTTGCAGAAAGTTGAATCGCTTATTGGTATGGACATTGAAACTTCTAATATTGATTCATCTATATTACCTGTAGAAAACCAAGAACAATTAGACGAAGCCATATATACAGAGGAAACACCAGATACAATGATATCTTCAATGCAAATGGAGATCGAACTGTCTGAAAACAAAGATGTTCCTTCAATACAACCAGAATTGCAAGATCTTTTGAAAGAGCATAACACAGACAATGAACAAACACAACTACAAGAGGAATTAGAAGATTTGTACGATTCACAAGAAGAAGCTGAGTCTCCTGTAAAGATAGAAATTAAAGTATCTGATAATGAAGATGACTTGGCTACTTTGACAGATCTACCAGAAGAGAGCAAAGAAGTAATAAAAGCAGATGTTATGTTAGGATTGTCACCTGAAGTTCCAAAAAGTGTTAAGTCACCTAATGAAATGTATGTTGAATTAACAGAAGCAGAAGCAGAGACATCGTTAGTTTTTGATGAAAATACAAAAGATTTGGAAGAGAAATTGGAAGTTTCTGAAGTTCCTAAGCAATCAGTAACAGCTGAAGTGGAAGTTGAATTGTCCAAGTATGAGGATGAATCTGTCATTGTCTCAAAAGATTTGGATGAAATTAAAGACACAGATACAGAAACAATATTAGACAATCAGGAACCACTTGATATTGATTTAAGCACTATTAAATCATTAGATATTTCATCTGAAGTAAAAGTAGAGATAACAGAATTAGAAAAAATACCTTTAAGTATACAAGAACCAGTTGAAGAATCTGTGCAGACTGTACAGGAGATTTTGAAGATACCTGTAGATGTAGTGCAAGGAAGAGTTGAAGAATCTGTGGAGATCGAAAAAGAGATTTTGAAAACACCTGAAATGCCTTTTATTGCTATAGAAGAGCAAGAAAAGACAGATAAATGTAATGCACTTTCAGAATCACCAAAAGGAATAGAGTCTCTAGTTGAACCTGACACTAAAAGTTTAAAAGATGAAGGTATCTCAACAGCAGAAATAGAACAGACAATTGTTGCAGAACAGAAGGATAATGAACAATCACAACCCAAAAATGAATTAAAATCATTTTATGATAGCCCAAAGGAAACTAATTTATCTTCAGAGATGGAGATTGAACCATTAAAGACTGATGTAGAGTTGGAGGTTTCTCCAGATTGTCATGAACGAACCAAAGAACAGGATAAAATAGAAGAAAAATTAGAATCACCTCCTGAATTTTCAAAGACAACTGAAACCTCAGTTGAAATGGAAATTCAACTAACAGAAGCAAGAGAAGAAGATTCTATTATTTCAACAGAAAAATCAGAAGATCCAGAGAAGAGCCTAAAAACTTTTGATCCTCCTGAACAAACTAACTCAGCAATTGAAGCAGAGATAAAACTATCCAAGATAGATGACATATCTGTCATACAGCCAGATATTGAAAATGAACCTGAAAATGTGAAAAAAGAGGATGAAATTAACACAATTCAGGATGCACAGAAATTGTTGGAGGAATCTGAAATGAAAATAAATTCTGAAAAGACTCCAATAGATGAACAAGAACCAGTGGATGAATCTATGGAAACTATGCTTGAAGCTTTGCAAAAAGTTGAATCACTTATTGACATAGATATGGAGACATCTACTATAGATGATGCATCTATACCATCTGTGGAAACTCAGGAACAATCAGAAGAAACTATATATACTGAAGATATACCTAAAGCAGTGGTATCCCCAACTGAAATGGAAATTGAATTATCTGAAAGCAGAGATATTACTTCGATACAACCAGAATTACAAGATCTTTTGGAAGAACACAATAGGAATAATAAACAAGCAGAACTACGAGCAGAGTTAGAAGGTTTATATGATTCACAAGGAACAACTGAATCTCCTGTAAACATGGAAATTAAGGTATCTGATACTGAAGAAGATTCAGTTACTTCAAGGAATATGCCTGAAGAAAATGTACAAGCAATCAAAAGTGATGTTACATTAGAGCTGTTGCCTGAAGTTCAAAGTAGTGCTAAATCTCCAACTGACATATACAATGAATTAACAGAAATGGAAGTTGAAACTGCTTTAGTCTTAGATGAAAAAACGGAAGATTTAAATAAGAAATTGCAAGTTCCTGAAGTTTCCATGATGCCAGAGTCGCAGATTGAAATGAAAGTTGAATTATCCCAGTATAATAATGAGTCAGTTACTCAGCCAGAAGATTTGAACAAGACTGAAGACAAACAAGATGAAGAAGAAGAGCTAGATAATCAGGAAACAGTTGATACAAATTTAAATGAAGATAAGTCATTGGAGACTCCGCTTGAAACGAAAGTAGAACTAGTAGAATCAGAAGAAACACTTGTAACTGTACAAGAACCAATTGAAGAATCCATAGGGATTACACAACCGAGTTTGGAGATACCTGTAACTGTACAAAAACCAGTTGAAGAATCTATTGAGACTACCCAAGAAATTTTGAAGACACCTATAATTGTACAAGAACCAGTTGAAGAATCTATGAAGACCACTCATGAAATTTTAAAGACACCTGTTATTGAACAAGAACTAGTTGAAAAATCTATGGAAGCTACTCAAGAATTTTTGAAGACATCTGTAGATATACAAGAATCGATTGAGGAATCCATGGAGATCACCGAAGAGATTCTAAAGACATCTGAAGGTATACAAGAACCAGTTGAAGAATCCATGGAGATTACCCAAGAGATTCTAAGGACATCTGAAGGTATACAAGAACAAGTTGAAGAATCCATGGAGATCACCCAAGGGAATTTAAGGACACACGAGGCATCCTTAATTCTTATAGATAAAGAAGAAGAATCAGAAAAAACTAATTTTCCTTTAGAACAATCTGAAAAAACAAAATCTCCAACTGAAACTACTATTCATGATTCAACAAATGAAGACATTTCAACAGTTCACTTGCAAAAGCAAGTTACTGTGGAAGAACGAGATGATAATGTAGAGTCACAACTAAAAGAGAAACTAGAATCATCTTGTGTGAGTCCTGAAAGAACTGACTCTCCTTCAGAAACGAAGATCGAGTCATTAAATATTAAAGATAAATCAGTAGTTTCTCTGGATCCTCAAACAGAGGTCAAAAATATTGATGACATAGAAGAGAAATTAGAATTGCCTTCTGAATCTTCAAAGAGAATTGAATCCCCAGTTAAAATGGAAACTGAACTGATAGAAGCAAAGGAAGAAGCTTTTATGACTCCTATGGAAAAGTCAGATCTCCAGGAAAACGTAGAATTGTTTAATGCTTGTAAAGAACTTAGCTTGTCAGTTGAAACAGAAATAAAATTACCCAAGGCGGATGATACACCTATTATTAAGCCAGTGATTCAAGTTGAACCTGGAAATAAGAAACAAAAAGAAGATATTGTAACTCAAGATGCACAGACGCCAGTAGATGTACAATCATCAGTGGAAGAATCTGTGGAAACTATGCTTGAAGCTTTGCAGAAAGTTGAATCTCTTATCAGCACAGACATGGAGACTTCCAGTACTGGTGATTTATCTGCATTACCTGCAAAACAAGAACCTTCAGAAGACTCTGAGTGTGTTCTGAGAACACCTAATGCAGAGGTATCTTCATTTGAAATGGGAACTGAATTGTTAGAAAACACTGCGACCTGTTTAATGCAATCAGAAGAGCAAGATCTTCCTGGAGAACAGGCAGAATTGCGAGAGGTATTTGACACTTCAGTTAACTCGCTAAATTCTCTTGTGAAGATGAAAGTTGAGGTATCTAATAATGAAGAAGGTTTAACTACTTCCAAAGAACCAAAAAATTTACCAGAGGAGACTGAAGAAGTATCTAAAATAGAAAACATGTTGGAGTTATCATCTGAAATTGCAAAAAGTATCAACTCTCCTATTAAAATGGATGTCGAATTGACTAAAACTGAAGTCGAGATTTCTACAATGTCAAATGAAAACTTGAAGAATTTGGAGAAAAAATTGGAAGTTGTTAAAGTTGCTAAATTATCAGAATCGCCAAAGGAAATGGATATTGAACTATCCAAGTATGATAAAGTTCAATCAGAACATTTGGATGAAATCAAAGATACAAGTTCAGAGAAAGAACTAAACAATCAGGAACCACTCAATATAAATTTAAATACAGATAAATTGAAAGTAGAGGTAACAGAATCAAGAGAAGTACTTGCTAGTCTGCAAGAACCAATTGAAGAACCCATGGAGATCACTCAGGAGAGTTTGAAGGAAACTGAACCCTCCATTAATATAAAAATCAAGCTTTCTGAAATTGGCGCAAGAAGAGTAGAAATGCAAGGAGAAACAGATGAAACTAAATCTGTTCTTAAGGAACCAGAATCTCTAATTGAACCAAAAGTCAAAGTTTCAAAGAGTGAAGATATCTCTATGGCACAAACAGAAAGGCAAATTGTTGCAGAAGAACAGAAGGATATTGCACAGTCAAAGGAGAAGTTAGGATCATCTTGTGACACTCCCAAGAGAACCAATTCTCCTTTAGGGATGAAAATCAAGTTATTCAAAACTGGAGATGCTTCTATCATTCCATTGGATTTCCATGAAGAGCCCAAGGAGGCAGGTAGGATAAAAGACAAATTAGAGTCATCTTCTGAATCTCCAAAGAGAACAGAGTCTCCAATTGGAATGAAAATTAAATTAGCAAAAACGAAGAGTGGAGCTTCTATAATTCCAATCGAGAAGTCAGAAGACCTAAAAGAAAATCTAGAAACTGCAGATGTTGCTAAACGTACTGATTCACCCCTCGGAATGAGAATCAAACTTTCAAAGACTGGTGATGCGTCTATTATTCAGTCAGAGATTCAGGACGAGAATAAGCACACAAAACATAAAGAAAAGGTTGACTTAGTTCAGGATGCAGTAAAAGGATCGGAAACATCATCGGGAATGAAAATAAGGTTGATAAACACAGAAGAGACAACTGTATTAAAAGAAGAACAGATGGAGGAATTGCAGGAAGTTTTGCCAAAAGTTGAATCTCCTCTTGGTATGAAGATTAGGCTTTCTAAGTCCGGTGATGCTTCTATTATACCCCCAGAGAAGCAGGAACATACAGAAGAAGCTAAGAGAATGGAATCTCCACTTGAAACAAAAATCAAGACATTAAAGACTGGAGATGTTTCTGCAATGCAAATAGAAGGACAAAGTACTTCCGAAGAACACAACAGGGATAATGCATACATAGAACCAAAGGAGAAATTAGAAACATGTTATGGTTCTCCAAAAAGAACTAATTCACCTATAGGAATGAAGATTAAACTGTTCAAAAGTGGAGATGCCTCGATTGTTCCTTGCAGTTTATCAGAAGAAAGCAAAGAGTTATGTAAAATGAAAGACAGATTATGTATGTCTTCTGAAGTTCCAAAAAGAACAGACTCTCCAATTGGGATGAAAATTAAATTGGCAAAGACAAAGGGAGGAGCTTCAATAATCCCAATGGAAACATTGGAGGATCCTAAGGAAAGCTTAGAAGTACCTGATGTTTCTAAACGAACAGAATCTCCTCTTGGAATGAAGATCAAATTGTTCAAAAGCGGTGACGCTTCCATTGTTCACTCTGAAATCTCTGAAGAAGTCAAAGACACAAAGCAAAAGGAAAAGTTAGAAAATAAGGGAAAAAATGATTTAGTTCATGAGACATTATCTGGAATAAAAATGAAGGTAACAAAGGTAGAGGCATTAGCAGCTTCACAGGAATCCCCTGAAGAATCCATGGAACCTGTACCAGAATCTTGGCAAAAGGTTGAATCTTCTATTGGTATGAAGATTAAACTTTCCAAACTTGGTGATGCATCCATAATTCCTGTAGAGAAGCAGGAGCATCATGAAGAAACAAAATCCATTCAAGAAATACCTAAGAGAACTGAATCTCCTCTTGGAATGAAGATCAGACTATCAAAGAGCGGAGATGCTTCTATAATACAACCAGAATGGTTAGACCATTTAGAAGAACACAACAAAGATCACGCACAATCAAAACCAAAAGAGAAATTGGATGCTTCATATGATTCTCCAAAAAGAACAGGTTCCCCTTTAGGAATGAAGATCAAGTTATCAAAGACTGGAGATGCCTCGATTGTTTCTTCGGATTTGCCTGAAGAAAGCAAAGTAATGACGAAATTGAAAGATAAATTGGAGTCGTCTCCGGAAGTTCCAAAGAGAACCGAATCTCCTATTAGTATGAAAATTAAACTGGCAAAAACAAAGAGTGGAGCTGCTATAATATCAATGGACAACACAGAAGATTCAAAAGAAAAACTGGAAGTTCCTGATATTCCTAAGCGAACAGAATCACCACTTGGAATGAAGATTAAACTTTTCAAGAGCGGCGATGCGTCCATTGTTCACTCGGAAATCACCGAGGAAGTTAAAGATGCAAAACAGAAGGAAAAAACAGAAAACTGGGAAAAAGTTGATGTCTCTCAAGATGCAGGTAAATCATCAGAGACTTCTGGAATGAAAATAAAGGTCATCAAATCAGGAGAGACGCCAATAATTGTGCAGGAACCAGTGGATGAACCTGTAGAGACTACCTCAGAGTCTTGGCAGAAAGTTGAATCTCCCATTGGTATGAAAATCAAGCTTTCCAAGTTTGGTGAGGCATCCATAATACCTGCAGAAAAGGAAGAACAACCAGAAGAAGGAAAATCTGTACAAGAAGTACCCAGGAGGACAGAATCTCCTCTTGGAAGGAAGATTAAATTCTCTAAGACTGGTGATGCTTCTATTGTACCATCTGAAACTATAGAAGATGGAAATAAGTTAATGCGAACAAATGACACAGAGCATTCAAAGCCTGTTGACACTGCATTAGGTATGAAAATAAAATTGCTGAAAACAGGAGATGCCTCTATAGTGGATTCAGAAAAGAAAGAAAGGCAACAGAGACGTCAAGATACTGAAACACCCTTGGAAATGAAAATCAAACTGTCTAAGACTGGACATCCTACAATTATAGCCTATGACAATCAAGGGGAAGCTACATATAAACAAAAAGAAACTGCAGATTCATTGCAAAGTCATTCTCAGAGATATAAGGAATCTGTGCAAAGTGTTCATAAAGAATCTGCGTTAAAGATTTTTAAAACTGGTCATTCAACTATTTTGCAAGGCAATCGTTCAGAATTAACAATTGAACCTGTACAGACACAGGGAAAAAAACTGGATAGTATGCTTGAAATATCCCCAAAACGTAAAGATATTAGTATTGCACCAATAGAGTCCAAAAAGCCAAAATTAGATGCTCAGATTACTCAAATTTTACCTGAAGTAACAATTCAGCCTGTGGCGTCTAGGGATCAGAAACAGTATGTATTTGAACAGAAGAACAAATCAATGAACCTTTCACAAATGAACGTACTAAATCAAGAGATCAGTATTACTCAAGTTAAATCGTTGAAGCCAGCAGATACTTCGATGAGCGAGAAACTTAAAGACATGCTTTCTAAAAATGTCTCTGGGTCTCCAATGAATTCTGACTGTGAAATTATAGAACAGCGACCAGAATTAATAATCGTGAATGAAAATTCAAATTCTAGCCAAGATGTCGTAATAATCGAAGAAGTTTCTCTCAGCAGACCACCAGAAGTAAAGATACCTAAGAAGAGAGGTAGACCAAGGAGGAATCCATTACCTCAAGGAACTCACCCTCCACCAAACATATTGGTGCCTAGAGATCCTCTGTCTCTGGATGATATGAAACAAATGCAACAACCACAAGTACCGCGTATAGAATCGAGGGAAAATGAAAGACCTAAAAGGACTTGTAGGAGTCAGAAAAGTTATGCTCCTCCTAAAAGAGGTAGAGGCCGAGGTTTGTACTTTTTGATTGATTTGAATACTTAATGTTTAATATATCATTATTTCTAATATAGATTTTTACTGTCTATGATCATCAGGTAGAGGAAAACGAAAATTGGATAGTGCAGATTCACAAATGTCCAAGAAAGCTAAGATAGAACAAGATTTAACCATGATAGAAGCTTCTACAACAGCAGTAATAACCATAGACGATTCTATGACGCAGTCGGAATCATTTGGAAAGTCACCGGAATTGTATAAAGCTCTCAAACAGCCAACTTTAGATTCCAAAGTTATGAACCTTTCGAATAAAGCGGAAAAGAAAACTATGGGATCAAAGAGTGATGGTATAAAAAGTGCGAATATTCATGCATTAAATAATACTATTTCAGAACAAACGATTAGATCACCTGGAATGCATAAAGAAACGGAGGTACAATTGAAGACAATATCTAAATCAGTACCTAATGCATCAACCGATGAAAAATTATCAGAAATTGTATCTGAAAAAATAGAACCTAGATCTAATGAAAATAAATCATCAGAGAGTACGAAGTTAGAGAATAAAGATGTGTTAATACCTCCAGGAGATCCTAATTGGTTAACGCCGGCATCGAAACGAACGTCTGAAACTGTTACAAAAAGTGAAAATGTATCTACGGTACAGGTTATAGATGAAGAAACAAGAATGAGTGCCGAATCAGGTTCAAGATCTCAAACTCCTGCCAGAAATATTCCTGCACAAGGTAAATAAATTAATAAGAACTTTTCTTTCTTAATTAGCAATATATTGCTATAGAAATAATTCTATATCAAATATATTAGGTTGTGAAGAAAATTCTGTACAGCATTTTCTTCTTTATTAAATGACATTAAACAATAACTTCAATATAATATTTAATGTTCATACAATTTTAGAACAAGAATAGATATACTAGTAACATATATCCTTGTTTATTTTATTTACATAACGATTTATGTTTGGAACTATTAAATATTATTCAACTGTACTTTATGTCTTTAACATATTCTTCTTAAGTAATATTTTCTAAATAATTTCCTGAAGGAAAAAGGCACTGATTCATAATAATAAAAAACAAATATGAACTATAATTATTATATGACTAAATTGAATCAAAAGATAAGTGTATTGGTAGACCTCCAAGCAAGCTATCTATAAATAGATCTTTTCTTGTGCCTTAATATCTTTCAAGTGCAAAATGCACTTGATTTAACGTGTATAGAATTTCAAAGTTATGGTAGTCTGTACTATATTTCTTAATTAATTTTCAGAAATATAGTGATAAGAATAATTTTATTTGTCATTAGTACATATTATTTCTTAACATAGTAAGTTGCTCAGGGTGTAATCAGTATGAACAAAAGTATTACTTTCAAAGTAATTTTCTTTAAATATAACTTTTATTCTATAATTAAAATCACAATAGTTATATTTTAATATCTAACTAATTATACTTTAATAACGATTATTACAGCATCTGAAACTATTATAAATGAAGAATCTCAAGGAAGTGTGCTTAGCACTGCAACAACAGAATCAGAAAAAGTAAAAGTTAAAAATCGAAGGATGGAAATTAATTTTGATCCAGATGAAGGACCATTTACTGTTGATAAAATAGCCGAGTATGAATGGCCACTGGATCGTAAAGGTGAAACATTTATGATACAAGAACAAATATCTCAATATCTGGGTGTAAAATCTTTCAAGAGGAAATACCCAGATTTAAAACGAAGAGTAGTTGATATGGAAGAAAGAAATTATTTAAGAGAAAATGGACTGGTTAGTGAAGCAATGTGTGATATGGGTAAGAGTATTTTATTTTATAGTCTACTAATGAATACTTACATGGTCTAATGTCATTAACATTATTTCAGGTTTAACTGCAATATGTAGTTCAGAGGTATTAGATGTAATGTGTAGTGATTTTCCTGATCAGTATGAAGAATACCGTAAACATATGCGTGAGAAACAAGTAAAAGAGCATTCCAAAAAACAAAAAGAATTAACAGCAGCTGCCAATGCAGAAAAAACTAGAATTGATCTAGCAGAGATGGCAGTGCAATCTGCATTGTCTTGGAATATTGGATTAAACAAAGCTCGCAGAGAGGATAGGAAATGTAGTTTAGATTTACAGACTTTCACAATACACGTGCCGAGAAAACAACAGAAAGTTGAAGAACGTAAGGTTGGTTATTATCCTGTTGCTTTAATACCAGGACAATATACAGATTATTATCGTGAATACACACCCGCTGAATTGCGATATTATCCTTTGAATACCGTTCTGTACGGTCCTACGAGACCAAATGAACGTAAATTTGATAGTCAGTCTGAAGGTTCGCAAAGCGACAATGATAGTGATTCATCTTCAGATGATTCGAGGTTCGTGTTATCATTTTAAACTATTAACAGCGTAATATTTCTTATGAAAGAATAGTTATTTACTTTTTATGTAGCTCATCTTCTAGCGAAGGAACACAAAATACAGAAGGTTCTCAGTCTACGATGGATGACGTGGATATGGAGATAGCAAATCAAAAAGAAGAAGTAAAATTAAAATGCAAAATGTGTTTGAAAACTTTAAACAAACATGGTAAAGTTGAGGTGTTGATTCAGTGTGGCACATGTAATGGACATGGTAATAATTATACAATTGATGTAACTTTCCTTATAGATTATTTATTTTACTACGAATTCGTAATAAAAGTTGTAACGATTTATTAATAGTTCATCCGTCATGTATTGATTTAACATTGGACATGGTTCCCCATATTCAATCATATGCATGGCAATGCACTGACTGTAAAACTTGCGCGCAATGCCACGATCCTGCAGATGAAGATAAAATGCTTTTCTGTGACATGTGTGACAGAGGGTACGTCTTTCTGTAAAAATAAGTTAAATTGTGATGCTGTAAAATTGTATAATGTTTAATATTCTTTAGATATCACATTTACTGCGTTGGGTTACGCCGTGTACCCCAAGGAAGGTGGCACTGTCAAGAATGCGCTGTTTGTGCAAACTGTGCTTCGAAAGAACCCGGTGGTATTAATTCCGATAGAAACAGCGTTGCTCAATGGCAGCATGAATACAAAAAGGGTGATAAAAATACTAGGGTTTATGTTTCAACGTTATGTGTTCCATGCTCAAAGTAAGTAAATACTTAATTTTTCATTTTGTGATGCAATGTGTGAAAATGTGGTTTAATACATAATTTATGAACTGCAAGATTCTTTAAATTGTCACGGGGCTTAACATTTGCTTTACAGTTTCCTTAATCCACACTAAACTCCTCTTTTATAAGGATTTCAAACTAATTTTACGTACTCACTATATTAAAATATATCTGAATCTTTGGATTTAAATAATTATTCGCAATGTAATTAATATATATGTTTCAACAATTGTTTAAAATTTAAGTAGTACTAAAAAAAAAACGTCCAAGATTCAGAATTTGACAAATTACATTAAATTGTGGCATTACGATAAACCAATGTCCAACTTCACTAACACCATAATCTTTATGCAATAACAAGGCTATGGCGAAAGGGTCGCTATTGTCCGCACTGCAGTCGCTGTCATACTGCTCCACGACTCGACCTGGAAGCGAATCTAGTGCATTGCAGCGCATGTGACAAATATCTGCACTTAGGTATTGACACAAATTCCATAACTTTCCACTATTTCTTCTCCATTGCATGTCCTTGCATTTGCATGTATCATCGGATACTTTTTTTAAAAAGTAACTTAAACATTTAAGATAGGCATGACCAAGTGGGAATTTTCAAATAACATTAGACTTTCGTATCTGTCTTTTTCATTCCGCCCGTGCAGTAGGGACACAAAACTGTTTATCAGATATTACTATCATTTGATCATGCCTGACTTAAAATATGTTGATATTTTCAGGTACTATAAAATGTAAAAGATAGAAGGTTATTAGGTCATTTATTAAAATGTTATGACATATATAAATTATATTGTTACTTTAATAACGTTTGTTTACAGATTGCGTGGAGACCAAGGGGGTGCCATTAGACAGGAAAAATTATCTGTGTGATTTTTGTGCACCCACTCGCCAGCATATGGTTAAGCCATTAATGTCAAAAACGTTAAAAACGTAGACAATATAAAATGTACAGTTTCTGTTTGAACTTGAAAACTGTATAAAATGTGAATTGTGTGTGTAGAGAAAGTGATAAGATAGAAAATTTGTACGAACAATGGATGCATCATAATGGTTCAAGTGGTTAATTTATCATAAACTGTTTCTTACAATTCACTGTGTAAAAGAACATAACTGTACATATTTGTCATAAAACAGTGACTATCGCTAGGTATACGTAAAAGCTTAAGATACAAAAATATCTTCATATATTATTTAGTGACAATTCCAACATTATTTTTAAAACTTTTGTTAATGTATTGTAAAATGAAATAATACTTTTTTTTAACAAACTGTATTCATAATTTATCTTCTTAACATCTTATCAGTTATAGGATGTTAATTAGAAAGACTGCTTTACAAAATTCTCTAAAGTAATTTTTAATATTTTTTTTAGTGTATATAAGGTGCTATTTTCTAAAATACTTCACTTATCTAAGTTAATTATTCTTTTTTAAAACTTTTATAATTTAATCAAACACCTTACTAATTGTACATTTTCTATTTTAAAAAATAGCTAATGATTAATACATATGTACATTTAAAGCAAGGAAGAAGTATAATAAAATATGAAACAAGACAACATCTTCTTAAAAATATATATCACTTTCTTTATTTTTCTTTTGCAATATAATCCTCGGAATAGTACTTTGTTGCGAGAGTTCCATGCTTGCAAATATCTTTTTTTACATATTTATAGTAACGCAGCTTCCATGTCGTGAACAGTATGCTGTGTATTCCTCGTATCAGAAATTCTTCATATCTTTTTCTTAACAATTATACATAATCAATAACCAATTTTCCTTGTTCAAAACTAATTACATTTTATAATATATTACAAGAATGTTTACATTATTTAGTAATATGTACAAGAAAAGAAGATGACAATATTGAATTCGAAACAATGGCAAAATTACAAAATTCAAACTTTGGTATATCATTGCATGAATGTTATACTGTCAAAAAATATTCTAATAAATTAGCATATATCGCTTTTGTACAAGATGTATTCTAGAGCACAGATCAGTTATGCTGAAATTACCGAGGATTTTTCACAATATCTTTGCGAAGTAGATACTTTTTTCCGTAAAGCTACATACCTGCCATCGCGATACAAAGTTTAAATGATAGCGGAATAATATCGGCAGCATTTTAAAAGTGATAGTAGACAATCGTCAAGATAAGTGCTCTTTAGATTTTCATTTATCGGTTCAGTTTTCTGTTAATAAAATTGAAAAGGACATGAATTAGATTCTTTTCATACTTCCTGTTAAAATTCATAGGTTTCCCTAATATATTTCATAGGCACTAGCGTAACTAGGTAAGGACCAGATCAAGTATAGATCCCTTAAAACATGAACTGCCCTTAACTACATAACGTAAAGAACAAAGGATGTGAAATATACCGCGTACACTAAATTTTCAATGTTCAAATTTCCAAATTTCTAAATTCCTACAATTCCTAATTACTAAATTTGTATATTTCTAAGTATTCAAATCCCCATATTCCCAAAAGTCATTTAATCATGCCCGATGTGAGGCAATAATAGTATGAATAAAGCTAGAGGATCTCGCTTATCATAGACAAAAATCCTAGTTACGCTAATGTCGATAATTAACTTTTTTTCGTTAATTCAGTTTGCTTTGAGCGCTACTATAAAAATGGCTGTGCACGCTTTCAAATTCTTCCATAAAATCACACACTTAACACTCCGCACGTATCGTGAAATTGTGAAAAATAAAAAAATAACTTGAGCAAAAAACGAGGCGTAGCATACAGTAACACGTTACGAGATGACATAACGCGTGTTTGCATTACGTAGAACACTTACACTAACGAGACAAAGTCACGAATGTCTCGTTGACTAGCCGAATATAAATACACTATTGACAAATGTCAAGTGAATTCTGAGCAAACCCAACTAGCGACCAGTAGAAAAGGTGAAAAATAACGTTTATATTCGAGCACTGATGCTACTAAACAATTACCATTTCGAATATAGAAAGTTTTGCAACCGTGGTCGATTTTTCTATAGCCATTAATAATAATTGCCATTTTATAATACTAAAATTGATTGACCTTGGCTCAATATTCACTAATTAAAATAATTTAAATGACAAAATAAAATTTTTACGATACCCCTTTGCGATACGATAATCATTGTAAATAATTGACAACGTAAAAACTGTTGTTAGGCTTTACTCGTGTCTAATACCACATATGGATAAGAAAGTACTGAAATTATGTAAGTGTGTTGCTGGGATAATAGTAGTAACCAAATTTCGCGTAGAAAATTTAGAAAGAACGTCTTGAACGAACTTCGGTCCTGGCGAACTACCGACTTTATAGAAGATTCGTAGATTACAGGTTGGATTTATGGTTTGGGATCCCTTTGTAAGTTTGCACAGCACGTACTCAAATGCCTCCGTTAATTCGCTAACGGTTAATTCTGCAGAGGGCAAACTTGTTTCCGTGGCTAAATTACCAGTCGAATTGGATGAACCTAGTCAAAATAGAATCTCTTTTATACATGTATATATTAAACAAACATTTAAGTAAAAATGTTTATGTTCAGGAATACGCAAATAAAAATATATACCGGTGGACATATAACACACAATAGCTGAAACATTATTTTCATAATTCCACCTACGCCTTATTGCCACTTTAAAATTACCTACACATTTTCCAGTCTCTTCATCTGTAATACAAAAATGTTCAAAAATACTATGTTGTATATGCACATATACATATATATGTACTTACATTCAAATCTATTATTATCTCTATGAGCCCAAACACACCATTCAACTTGAGCACCACGTGGAAGGTTTGGAACAACAATGTAATCCACAATGGCATTATTTGTTCGTTTTTCCCATTCCTTTCGTGCGTCTGGTATGTAACTAGAATGAGTCAAAAAACAAATACCTTGCACAATATCCCTGAGTTGTGTATTTGAATCCATAGCTTTCACAATTCGATCTATGTGCCTCAACGTCAAACGACATTGCCTTTTAATATTTAACTCCAGAATAGTCATACTGCCAGGCACCAAGGGTATTTGTCCAGCAACTGAGATTATGTCACCGACCTGTTAAACAAATATGTATTTCCAGGTTATAATTTTTCAACTCGGTAACATTTGTAATATTAAAATTATTTAGTTTACCATTAATTTTTAAATCTACCACACAAACCGTTACAAAGTTTTTTTTTCTTATATAGCATAATTAAACGATATCAATTGAAATACGATATAATATGTACAATACACCAGACATGTCCGAGTGATAACTTACACAACTCCGCTACGAACTGAAAATTCAGGAATTCGAAAATATGAGAATCTGAAATTTTGACAATTTTAGAAATTGGAAATTTGAAAATTTGTTACATCGAACCTTTTTAATCAGTGGCTCGTGAGCCATCACTTGTTCATGCCTGATATTCATGATCGTTACACAATGCCTTGTCTTCCTTTATATTACTTATTACAAACTTAACATCTTATTTTCATTTTAGAAAAATTTTATTTTGTTTACCTCACTGATGTGTTTCTTTTGTAAACCAGATGTGTGTGCGTGCGCGTACGACTGCGCACATACACACATTTTGTCTACATATACACACAGAGACGTTCACGCTAATTCTTTTGTAACGGTAGTACACTCACACGAACTGCTTGAGAGTAAGGACCAATGTTTGCAGGTGCCCAGTGACTTATGCTCTGAACATGCATTGTATGTCGTTTGTGAACTTTCTTATCACCACAGTCTTGAGTTTCTTTATAGGCTATAGCATCAAGAACAACATGTATATTTAACGGACATTCCACACATACGCGAACTGGTGGATTTGTTTTATTTAAACATGAGATGTAAGCCTCATTTATAGATATGTAATTTGACATATCTTTTATATACAATGTTACTGCAACGATATCCGATATTTGAAGATTTTCCTTTTTGACTAGACCTAAATAAAACGATAACAATGTTTTATCAATCTACATCAAGCACAGAATATATAGATATTGGATAAAACAAAAAAGTAACTAAAAGATAGTTTAAAAGACTTAAAGTTTACCTACTGCTTAATTTCTCCAGCGCCTCTCGCATCGCGGATTTAGCATCTGAATGTTTTCCAGCGATACCGCCAAACCAGAACCAGCCGGTTTGATTTCTATTTACCACGGGCACATCAGGATAATCTTCTTCTTCGTATAAAATTTGCATAGGACTCGGTGGATTAAATTGACCTATGTTAGTTTTATATGTTTTATCAATTTGTTAGGTGGCAAACAAACTTTTCGTATTTATTTGAAATTAATACCAGAATTTGAAGTCTTGAGACTATTATCTGTACAATCGTGTTCGTCATTTTCGTCTTCCGATAGATTACAACCATCATGTAATTCTGGACCAATAATCTCTGCGATATAATCAGATGGAGTTTTAATAGGAACATTTTTTAATCTTTCTTGTAACGTTGATCCTTCTACGGCGTCCTGATAAATATTCCTTTCAATTATTTACTTGTTCATTTAAGCAATCTTAAAAATAGAAAATATTATAACTCACACTTTTTTCTTGTACATGAATTTTCTTGAAATTCAAATATCCAACTGGTGCTATGTTATCATTTGAGTGTATTACACTTTCATATTCATCTCTAAAATAAGAAACAAGAATATCCGAAAACAAGTTTTTTATCATTTGTTTTTATAATAAATTTTACAACTTACATTACAATGCTTTTATTAAATAGTGGACAATCTAATGTGAAAGTTTCATATTCTCCACCTTCTCCACACATATTAACACCATATTTTTCTTTCTGCGAATAAATATTAAATCCTTATAATATGTTGGATATATTTGTTTATATTAAACTTCTTTTATATATATTTCTTTGAACATTTGGAGTATTTCCAATATAGAATAAAATCAAAAAACATTGTTTTGTAACAAATTAATCATTAAGACATTTTACTTACTATTTTGGCAAGGTGGGATTGCATTTCAGAAATTGGTTTACCCAAATGCCTTGGTTCAAGGCCTAAAGCTGCTACTTTTATTAAAACCGCATTTACAGAACTTCCTATCATTTCTTTTAACAATTCATCTTGTTCTCGTCTCCACAAATACGATAAAGAAACAAGACCTAACCGACCACATCTGAAAATAAACTTTTACTATTAGATATCATTTTATGTATTGAAAACAAATGAATCTTTTACTTTCTACAGTATAGATTAACAACTTGTATTAAATAATTACACATTTTCCACACGAATTCGTTGATAGTCACTTAGAATAGCTCCAGATGAAACAGCTTCTATATTTTCTTTTTCCTAAAATTTCATTATAATACATAAAAAAAATATGATTATTGTACATTAAAATAAAACCAGTCTAAATTTACTTAACACATTGACTGCTACAGTGAAAATGTATGTATATGGTCACACATATTTATAATACAGATTATTAAAAATACAGATAGTAAATTATGCAATTTCATCTTTTAATTTGTTGTTGTTGAATCATTGATTTAATATTGACTTAATATTGACTTAATAAAGATGTCTTTCTTTTGAATTCCCCTTATATAATTGATTTTATTGAACTTTTCGATTAAACATAACGTACGTTACACATTACATACATGGTACTCAATGTGTTAATGTAATTTTAACATATAAAAGTCATAAAACAACCTAATATCTACCTTCACTTTACTTAACAACCTAAAGAGATCTTCGACTTCATCATTTTCTGTTGGATAATAATATTTTTCTTGCATTTTTGATCTACCAAATGTTGGTTCACGATACATTGGTAAACCTGTAGCTTCTGCAATATATTCAACACCTTGATATCCAACAGTTTGAAACATGAATGAATCAAGTTCATCTACAAATTAGTTGTTTTTAATTAACTGATAAGACAATATATTTTATTGATACACAGAAATAAAAAATATTTATAAATAAAGATATGGAATATTTTGTTAAATAATATATCATAAATTATTTACCCTTCCCAACAGGGTACAAATTAGCTAAGGCCACAATATCATGACCTGCAGCTATACATTGCATCATATTAAAGCAAGAATCTTTTCCGCCACTGACTAGTGCTACAACCCTCATGTTTCTGTTTTATAATCACAGTCTCTAAAACTTATCAATAGCTTAGAGTATACAAAAATCTAAATATACTTTTTTCAGATAATCATCTGTAATCAAATAATTAAAGTATCATTTGATAATAAATCTTTTAAATTAACCGCAACAATGGTAAGTAAAATCAAACTATTCTTTAGACACTATGTATATGCTATAGTGCATAAAAATGCACAAAATGCTTCTATAATTATAAACTATACACAAATACACTTATGGATACAAATTAATAAATCAATGAAATACAGACAAAATATACAATATTATTATTCCATTCCTAAAACTTTTAATGACGTAAGCTATAAGTGCTTATAAAGAATATATAAAGTAAAAACAACATAATTATAGGAAGATGTAGACATATTTAGGATTACTTATGTATAGATTGTCTACAAGTATATATTAAGCCAAAATTAAATTTACGAAATACATATGCACATGTGTTTCTTGAATAGTCTAATTTAAAAATAATACCATTTAAGCATTACTATTCCCCAAAAATATTTATAAAAATTTAAAAACCTGCTTTTTTTATTCTGCCTTAATCCATTGTATTTCCAAGAAAAGAAAATTACATGTCAATCACCCAACTAAAATCCTAGAAAAGATAAACACAAAAAAGACACCGGATATTCAGTTTAACTTATTAATATGTGTAACAATTGGCTAGTGAACAAAAATTAATCACTGTACTGTTACAAACAGTAAACGTCATATAATCTGAAAAAATCTTGACAAAATCCGGATTTTCTTTTTAAAGAAGCAACAAATTTGGTAAAGCGAAACGTAAAATTTGAGTTTAATGAGATGTTAGAAAAAAGATTGGTGATTATTAAAGAAAAAAAGAATACCTACGGAGAGATTTTTTGGTTATTGCCGATCTCGGCAAGATGAGAAATATTACGGAATGACGGCCGGCAATGAATTGTACGGAGACCGTGAACGATAATTTCGAACTTATGTACGTTAAAATAAACTCTAAATTCTCAACAAATGTAATATTTACATTAAATAGGCGATGAAAGTTCCTTACACGGCAAAGTCTATCAGAGACTGCGATTGCTTGATAGTGGCGCCTCTCTGGGATAGAACTTTCAACCTAAACCATATTACTTGTTCAACGAGAGATCATACTCTTCACCTGACGAATTTTTGTTTCTTCTACGCATGTCAGCTATGATTGGCTTGGCATGTTTTGTAACTAAGAGCAACGCGTAGGTGCATTTACGACTTTTGTTACGACAAGCGCATATACGCAGTGAACTAGAATTTCGTATATTACTTAATTCCAGTATAATTAAGTAGCAACTTGCAAATGCTGGCAAGCTGTCTGCAACCATTCCTATTTTCTCATTTTATTATTTGTAAGGTACAAGAAAACAATCCCTCCCTAATCATACTTATTTAACTCTACTGTCAGTACCAATCGTGTCTCGAAATTATACAGGTCGATTCGTAAGTTACATGATACAGCGGAAATACTAGAAAACTCAAAAATTCTTTTCAAATTCTGTCTTATATTATTACATATTTTTGTCCACCGAGTGTATAACCAATGGAATGAAAATCGTATCATAATGGAACGGCGCTAAAATAGTGAGCACCCTCCTGAAGTTAGCAGCATTGCGCAAGTTTATATGATCTCCCGTTGAACGAATAATAAACCGTAGAATTGAGGTTATAAGTTATTTTAACTTGATAATTGTTTATAATCATTATTTAGGAAGTTTGATTTTTATTTTGTTTTCAATATGTCCTGTATTTTTTATTACTATAACGGATTATTTAAAATATTACATAGTTTTTGTTAAAATTGATGCTCCTTTTGAGGAATTCTCAAGTATAATTCGTGTGACTATACCTCGTGACATCATCAATGTATAAAATATATCGATGTCTCGTTATTTCAATCTGCTTCTGCACTATAATTTGCTGATTGTAATATACCTTGAACCAAATTAATCATAATTTTTTCTATTTTTTATGTATCTGTATATACTATTTTAGAATTCTTATGTATTCTATAAGATAAGAATATAATCCATCATGATAATGGAGCACCAAACTCTATGAATTAAAAATGCATTATAGTAGAATCAGTTTAAAATAGTTTTCTAATTTATACTTTCTTAAATTATATAACTGCGAGTCTTTTGTTTATTAACAATAAGCTTGCTTGTTAGTCTTAAGATGACATATTTTACATATTTATAGTTGTAAAAGTAAATTATCAAAACAAGTATACATATGTTCTGTTTCACGATACGATAAAATAATTAAAATTGCTTTATATATTTAATATCAACTAATTACATATTAAAATATTATTCATTTTATATTACTATGGAAAGTTAATTAAAAATTCCATATTTTTGTGTAATGCTATTAAAATCGGAAATACCATTAAAAATGAAGTTTTCATATTTTAATAGATTAAATTTTGTACTAAAATTATACGTTTTCATTTGAGTAAATTATATAAATGTATCAAATAAGTTTACTTAGAACAATACAAGTTAGATTCACTGCGAAGCTTGTTCTTTAAAACATAGTTAATTTCGAAATATATTGAAAATGTATGTTGCCATCTTTACTCAGTAAATCGTTGGCCAATCGGATCTCTTTCAATAAGCAGCCATTTTACTTTCGCTACGGTCGCACGAAGCGCGAGTCAGACTCTACGGAGTACGGAGTAGTTGCAAGCTACCGCTTGCATTGCAGGTTTCGTCGATTTTTCGTGCGAAGAAAGCTTTACCATAGTAGTAATTAGATTTAGCGTTGATCGAGAAAAGGATAGAAAATGGTTTTGGCAGAAAGAAATTCAGAAAATGTTAGAAATGGACGTAGATCGAGGGGCCCCAGCCCTAATGGACAGACGGAATCATCGAGCGAAGAAGACGGAGGTACCAATTTTATGTTACATTTGAATTATCAGCACTATTTATACAAATCAACTAAATAATGCTTTGATTAACATGGTTTAGATGAATAGAATTTTTATAGTTGGATTTTTATTTGAAAGTTTACATATTTTTATATTGATCCAATGCGAAAATCCGTAAGGATCTTCAAACAGCGCGCCCCACTTTTCCTCTTTTTAAGTTCTTTGCATTTTCAGCCAATTCCTGTGAATATTTATACGAAACAATTTAAAATAATTTCTTTCGAAATCAATTAATTTCTTAATTTTTTATGTTTATACATTTGTTAAGTGATATTTAATTTCTTAATTCAAATAGGCAGGTAAAATTAAATATTGAATACATTTATATATTTAAATTATTTGTAGATATTGTAATATATACATTAAGGAACTAAAAATAAATGTAATGCGATTTTTATTCGATTATAGCAATTTAACAGTTTTGCAATATAACTATTATATTAGTTTTGTTAATTTTCACCCAAAAGTATTTTTTGTTTGTATGCTAAAAATTATTATTTTTAAAGTTCCAGCAGAAAAAATACGTGTTGGACGGGATTATCAAGTTATTGTTCCAGAATTTGTTCCAGTTAATGGTATGTTATTTTAACGAACTTAATTATTTCATAATTAATTGAAAATTTATATCTTAATAATAATTTTACTTTTTAAAACCAATAAATAGTGTAAAGTAATATTTGAAAGTAGAAGTATTTGAAGATGTATATTAAATTGAGTAAAAAATATAAAATTCCTGAATATGTAATTGATTCTGAGCCCATTTCACTTTATAATTGTAGATTTTATATTTTAGAACGAAGATTGGATCAATGTCCTGATAGAGCATTACTTGTATGGTCTCCTACTACCGATATACCAGATCAAAAATGTAAATACAAGTTGTATTTATTAACTTGATTTTTAAATTACAGCCATGATTTATTAATTACAAAAAAGAATGACCTTTTACAGTGGATGAATATATTATATTAGCAAAGGAAAAATATGGGTATAATGGAGAACAAGCATTAGGAATGTTATTTTGGCACAAGCATAATTTAGAACGTGCTGTACTGGACTTAGCTAATTTTACACCATTCCCAGATGAATGGACAGTTGAGGATAAAGTTCTTTTTGAGCAAGCTTTTCAATTTCATGGGAAAAGTTTCCATCGTATCAGACAAATGGTAAGCCTTGGTTTGTAAAGTTTAAATTCAGAAATATTCAAATTATGCATATTATAACTTCTTTCATAACCGGTTTTCAGTTACCTGATAAATCCATTGCGAGTCTTGTTAAGTACTATTACAGTTGGAAGAAAACACGAACTAGAACATCATTAATGGATAGACAAGCAAGGAAATTGACAAGCGGTGGTAAAGAAGGAGAAAATGGTAGTGAAAATGGAAGTGAGTTGGGTTCCAATACAGACAGCGAATCAGAAGAAAAAGTAAGATGTTTTTACAAGATAATTAACAAATGCATGTATTCGATGTTTGTGAAAAAGAATCAGTTTTCTCTCTCTCTCTGTACAAGAGTACTTAGAATTTTAAGCATAACATAAGTTCTACAGCATTTTAATAAAGACAAACAAGCATTATGTTATGGATAAAAGCAAAATAACAATTTTGTTTTAGTTGCTTATCTAATTTTTTATAAACTTAGAAGCTTTTACTACTTTTCCATTTAATTACTTTTAAGTAAAATTAATATTTGTGTTATTGCGTGTGGTAGTATTCTCCTTTTGCTACATTGTAATGCCATGGCACTGGCGTCAAAACATATGTATGATATGCAGTTGTATACGTTTAAAAAATGTATCCACACGGTAACGTATTCCATGCGGTGAACAAAACCAAAATGATAAGAATACTGATCTACAATTGATAAAAATTACATAAAAGTATAAATCATCAATGTTAGAAAATTGAAATGTTTGTTAATACGAAACTGGCATTAACTTTATTTCTAATAATATACAATATGGTTAAGACTTTTTTGAGCTATTCAAAGAGAAATCTATATATTATATCAGTTATACAAAGCTATTTGAACTATCGTTACATCGTGTGTGAACGTGAATGTGGAACGTTCCAGAAATGGACGATCCACCGCGGAATACGTCGTGGAAAGAACCAAGCTGTGCCAGGAAGCCAAGGCACTGACGCCAAAGCCCCATCCGACTCGGAAAATGCCCCTCAGGTTCAGGTACTCAGCCTAAACCTTACCCAATTGCATAGCATAGTATGCTTATTATATTTTGCTATTTTATGTCTCGTATTTATTTTTTCTATCATATGCATTATTTTTTATTTTAACGAAAAGGCATTGAAAAAAAAGCAGAAAAGTGAGAAAATTGTATACAAGATAATCTGAGCAGTAGAATTGATAGGCTGAAACCTTACTGAGGAAAAGATGAAGTACAGAAAGTATTTGATAGTAGGAAATTTCTATTTATATTAAAAAAGTACAAATATTCGGTGCTTCAGATTTTGTATAGCGAGCAGAATTAGAATTTTTTTATATACTCATGTATATATTTTCTTTTTTTATTGCAAAATATTACTTCTAAAGATCAGTTCAGATACATATATTGAAAAGATTGAATGGAGGGAGAGGGTGGGGGGAATTATTAGATCTTATTTTAAAAGGGCATTATGTGTTGTAGGGCTCGTGTAGCAACTGTGGCGTTGCTTGTCATAGTGTTCGTGCGACGCCGAAAGGACATGCGTGTCACAGCTGCTATCTGCACTGGAGGTCAGTGAGTGCAAGTAAAATTAAATACCAGTAACCAAAGAGTTAGTAGACCTTTTTCTAAAATAAGAATGTTCATGCACCGGTTTTTTTAGATATCAGAAAATCGTAAGAAATGATCTTTAGAATGAAATGTTATTAACATTTGTCTTCATAAGAATGCATGAGCATTCTTATCGGTACCTCAGTTAAATGCTTTCAGAGAACTTACAAAATTGAAGTACATTGTAGATCAGATATCTGGTTTGATAAAATAACAGAATACAATGATAAATTTATTGAAATGATTTAGGCGAACCGGTGTAGCAAGACCATTAAGTTCCATGCCAGGTCGTACAAATAAAAGAAAACCACCTCGTGGTCTAGTCGTTAATCACGACGATTTAGCAGCATTGGCTGGCCAACCCAATCAAGCGAACAACAGTTTACAAGCGATCGACACCGAAATTGTTAGCTTAAAACGCCAAGTACGTTGTTAAACCAAAGTAACATAAAACGTGTGGATACATTTTTTTTTTTTTTTTTTTTTTTTTTTTTTTTATATATATATATATATATATACAATTATAAAATACAATGCAGTTTTGTTATGTGGCCCCAAATATGGGGCTATAGGGGCAAACAAAATTATGAAATAGAATTGTTCCCAACTCGCCTAGTGAGCCATGTAGCGAGACTCCATTGTATTATGCAGTATTGTATAATACTGCATTACCAAATTAATATTTATTGAATACAAATGTTCTGTATACAGATACAATCGAACAAACAACAAGTAAGTGCACTAAAACGTAAAACTACCGATGGTATCGATGATTTGCGACCACCAGAAGTATCAAGTCGTATAAATGCCCGTTGGACAAATGATGAATTGTTACTGGCCGTTCAAGGTGTTAGGAAATACGGGAAAGATTTTTCAGCGATTGCTGATGTAATTGGTACCAAGACAGAGGCTCATTTACGATCGTTTTTTGTGAACTATCGACGAAGATATAATTTAGATGCAGTTTTAAAAGAATACGAGGCTGAAAATGGCCCGATATTAATCGATGACGAAAAGGAAGAAAAGGTAAGATATTTTTCATTAAATATACCACAACAGGCATGACCAAATAGTATCTCGCGAGTCACATACGGGTAGTACCTTTACTTTCTTACGCTATTAAAATGTAGGGCAGGGTAGATAGCGTAGACACTTCCGCCGTCTTTTCTAGCAACGTGTCTGCATATAGAAAGAGCTGCATTTTAGTAGCAGTAAGTCAAGTCCCCGTACATGTGTAAGTAACGGCAGACGATGGTAGAAACTGTCTGTCTCGTAGGAGATAATTTCAGACGGCTTCAATGTATGGGAATAACATTAATACAAATTCCATTTTTTCGGAGTTATACAGAGTGATTCTTTTAGTATCTAACACAAAGAACATGCCGTAAATGTATCGACCAACAGCTTTCTCTTATTTCGTTATAGACTATCTTACGTATTTCATATCAGACATTTTCAAATCTTCATACTTCGAAATTTTTTAATTCAGTGTGCTGAACTGATATTTGGTCATGTCTGTATTATAACATTATGTAATATTTCAGTTGTTTAATTTTCTTATATGTTAGATGGATGTCGATCAACCAAATGAAACGGCAGAATCATCTCAAAAAACGAAATCATCTGTAGGCATTGGTCAAGCGGCTAAATAACAAATGACTATACTATTAAATACCAAACGTGAGAAAAACAATTACAGGCACTTTGAAAATCGATAATATCGTGCAAAAGGTATTTGTTTAATTCAGTTTGCAATTTACATCGTTTATTCCTGATTCTATCATCTTGCTTCATGCTAATGCGATTTTGCATTAGGAACGCCAAGTACAAGAAAGAATTTTCATTAAACTTGTGCGTGGTATAAAAATTCATATAATGAACATATGGATAAACTAATTATGGAAAAGAGTGTGTGAATTTGTTGAGCTAGCCTTATTTTTAATGTAACATATTTTGTACTTGTCTAAAGTGGGGTCTTTGTTAAACAGTACGAAAAAATGAGATTCCGTTAAAAAGATTTAATGCCACCATCTTAGAAAAATAAATTTAATTTATGCATCTAAATACAGGTATAAAAATATATTTAATAGTATACATTTTATGTAATCGCACGAAAACATATATGTATATTTCATTTTGTTTAATCTATTTCTATTCTGTAGTATATAATATTTCTAGGTATACATAAGGGATATTAAAATCCCATTTTAACTAATGAAAGTAATTTAAACGCAAAATTACTTATTTCAAACGAAGGAAGATTTAGAAGTTATTGAATTAATGAAGAATTGATAAGATTGTAAAATATAAAAAAAAAATCGATATAGTTTGCAATATTAAGAAAATTGTGTATTGCTTGGTAACAAGAAAAAGTTCATATATTGAAAAATTACTGACAGTTTATATATGTGAATAATCAAGGTACCTTGTGACTGTTTCATTATTCTAACGATTTTTTACCCATGCTCAAATAAATATTATAACAATCTGTCATTATAATATTGCTATGTTTGTATTAGTTTCAAGTTATGCATGCATTTTGTATCAATTTATGACTTCGATATTTAATTTTTTATAAATTGTTTATAAGAACTTCAAATAATTTATGTTATGAAACTTAGATTTAAAAAGAATATAAATGAAACAAAATTGTACATGAAATTATTACTTAGTTATATTTTATTTATGTAGAATATTATTGAGATAACTTTAATGTTCAAAGAATTATTATATAAGATCTTGGTGTCAGGTAGAAATTTTGTATTTGTGCTGATGCATTCCTAGACATATTAAAAAGAGCAAAAGAAATATAAATTCGAAAATTGAAAAAAAAAAGACATTTTTCTCTTTCCTTTTCGCTTTGTTTTTCACTAAATTAATATGTATAATCAATACTCTTCCACTATAACAATTATATCACTAAAATTTATCGAAAATCAGACAATCTGCAATTCTGCATAAAAATAGAAGAAAGGAAAGAGAAACTTCATACTTCTTCCAAGTTTTAAATGGTTCATGTCATCGATCATAAATGTCCAAAAAACTAGTGATTTTAACTGTGGTAAAATTTACAGCATTAGCAAAAGTATTAGCAAATGAAAGTTTAATGTTTTCATTGGAAAGTTATTTTACTTAAAATATGCAAAATAACAATGACTACGTTAAACCGTTCATTGCTAAGAAAGTAATGCTCAAAACAAAGATATATTTTCGTTCAAATTCTAACGAAATATATTTAATATTTTATCAAGATACATTACAATGAAAAGTTGTTTTTATTCATTTTATAGAATAACAAATTTGAGGGGTTGAAAATCGTGCTATACAAGATATATTAAGGAGAATATATTTTTGTGTCTAGCTGCTACATACTCGATCCAGTTATATACAAAGAAATATGGTTCCTGATAATTCTATTGTGCAAAATTATGTAATGTATACACTAAAGTTGACCGTATTACAAAATAAACGGTGCTTCTATACTCGACAAGCATAAGCTTTTGCACTCCTATAAATAGAGGAGAGCGTTTTATTTAGAGAGAAATATATAATTTCCATCTGGTGAAATTCTTACGTAAAAAACAATTTTTTGAAACAATTTGTTGTTTATGTAGCGTTAGATATTTAAACAAATATTCGATACATTAACCTGCTTACATTTTGATAGTTATTATTTTATTATAATGAACAACTCTTAACGAATTTTTTTTAATAACAAATAGTAGTAATAAAAAACAAATCAATAACCAATATTAATTTATTTATATTTGTATACCCTGTGAAACTGATCAAATGTATTATCCAGTGAAACAGAGGCTCTATATATAAAAAAATTCTTTAATTTAAATAAAATGATTACTTATTAGATAATATTTTCAAGGAGTATTGACTTCCAATGTTTTTTGTTACTTTACAAGTAGAATGTTAAACTTCAAATAAGTGATAATTTTAATTATAATTTCACAGATGCATCTACATTTACTATTAATAGCAATACTAATAATACGTTAGTTTAATGTTTGTCTAGGTAAAGTATACTATTTAATGATAATAAAACACTCGCAAGCGTGTGTGCACGATTTCTTTATAAAAAAAAATGTTATTCCTGAAGATCATTGTAAAATTAGGTACATTTTAGAAGTTATTATTATAAACATCAGTGTAAATAGGAATGATCACCAAAGAAATTTACTGTAATTGTTAGCGACATATCACGGAAGCGAATCAAATAGTTGGTAGGACTATGTCGCCAAGCAAATAGCTTATAAACTGAAACATCAAGATGTATTATGATCAGAAGCGAATAGCAAATTATTTCTTAACACTTTGATGACATATTATTTACGTGATTTATATTTACTGTTATAATATACTACTTACAATTTAAGAATTTGTAATAGAAACCCCAAGTATAAGTTTCTCAGTAATTTCTTTTGCAATATAAAAAGTCATTGATGCCATAAAATACATGATTATCAAAGTGTTAACATACATAAGACATTTATTTAAATATTAAGTAAATGATCATATGGTTTTCAAATATGATTATGTACTAGTACAAAGGAAATAATTTTGAAAGACATTCAATATAAAATAATCTGTTGTTATGCTTTGATCCACCTTCATTAAATTCTTTGTTCATTCATATAGTCATTATATGTACTTCTTTCACACGCAAAAGCACAGCGCAGTGTTCTACTATTTTAATTAAAGTAAGCTTTCATAGTTTATGATCGAAAAAGGAAGTTGTTTTCAATTATATTGATTTATAACTTTTTATTTGTGCATTGAAAGCAAACTTCTTGTTTGATATTTATTTAATTATGAATGCATTTAAGCAAGAAACAAAGCGCAATATCAACGAATAAAAATTTCTTTAAATAAACGAATTTTTGTAATTTTATATATAATCAAATTTGTTCGCGTAAGGTAAACAAAATACATTTATATTATCATGTAACTTTTCTTTACGTAGCTAACAACATTTTTAGCTTAAACAGAAAAATTAAATTTTTTAAAACAGCACGATAAAATACATTTACTGTATTTAATATCACATTATGGTATAAGATGTAAACTGTAGATATAAAGAAATATATATTACCATGTAAAGAGTGAATGCATTGAAAAATGAAAATTTCGCAATGTATAATAATATATATTCTATGATCTTTCAAAATTTTTTAATATTCTGATACGATTAATGTAGCATAATGTAAATATGAAGTTATAATTATTGTGAATGTGTACACATTTATGTGATCGTAAAGTGTACAGATGTATTTATTCAGGACTATTAAATATCTATTGCATACTTTGATGGGTTAGAATGCTTTTATTTTGAAATTCCTTTATAAGAATTATTATTTCTCAGTTACAAAGTATTTATTATTGCTTATCATTTACTTAATTACAATAGATATAATATTATTATCACTAGTATTAACTGCATTCTTGTATTACAAGTTCTTGTTTTCTTAATAAATAATCTACATATTTAGTATTTAAAACAATTTCCAAATTAGTGTCATCGAAATATTTATTTTGAAGCTGATGTTTTATTTCTGCTTTAGTCAGAACGTTGATAATGTTTTCATCATCAGATTCCATTCTATTACATACTGTAGAACACGTGCAATTACTGTATTTTTGTTGTTGTGTGTAATAAAAACAGAAGTTTAGAAATTTTGTTTCTTCTTTATAAGAAGGATTATCATCGTGGCAGAAAGGATTTTCAACTGTCGCATTAACGTTGAAATTCTTAATATCACGTGTGAACAGTTTTACAAAAAGTAAATTCATATCTTTACTCATTAATTCAGAACACATCACTTCAGATAATAATTTTTGATATATACATTCGTCGTGTTCTAAATTACTAGATTCTACGTTCATTTTTTGTAAAACATGTGTCCTTAAACTTTCTGCGATGGCTTTACGTATTTCAGAAATTTCATCTTTTAATAAAATTACACAACACTGTAAAATCGTTAATTTATTCTTGTTAGTTAAATCCGTAAAGCGATAAACTGAATACTGCACGAATTCAACTGCTATGTTCCTCATATGTTCTTCTTCGTGAATGCATAAATTAAGGGCACATAACAAAATCTTAGCTATAAGCACTTCGTTTTTAGAGAATAGAATAGTTATTATACACTTTAAATTCCACAGTCGAGAATCTGTTACAATCTCTTTTGTTTCAACAAACATTTTTTCTAATGTTTTCTCAATATTTAATTCATTTGTATCTAATGATGGCCAATGCTTTAAAGTTTTCAAAGCATAATTTACCATTACATTTAAAAGTAATTCATTGCAATCGTGTTCATTCATGTATAATAAATGTTCAAAAACTATCTGTAAAATTGATATACACGGTGATACATGATTTAAAAAAGAGATGGTTTGATCGACGCAGTGAGAGTTCAGAATTTTATGTACAGTATCACTATTAATTTTATTTGTACGATTAAGATATTCGGCATACAATTTTGTAGAAACGTCAATAAACGGAAAAAATCCCGGCTTTACTTTTTCAGAAATGAAAACCGACATGTTTTCATTGAAGGTAAATACATCTGTGGTAAGCATTCCATCAAAATTAGACTCTTTTAATTGCAGAAATAGTGTCTCTAAAACGTAACATACTTGTGGATTACTTTCTTCTTTAGATAAATTATTCCAAATTTGTAATATTCTACGGTAGCGTAATAATTCTATACACGGCTTCAATTCATTATTCGTACATTGTATAACATTTGAACATGAATTCAGACATTCAATTTCAGTAGCCAATTTTTCTTTTAAATATTGCATTGTTAATAAATAACCATGGATTAAATTGACATTCTGATGCAAAAAAAGACTACGTCGTAATTTTTCAATCTCCAATGCAATTTCTAAATGTTCTGTTAATGCTGCATATGCTTTTGCAGCTAAGCGTCTAACATACAAAACAGGATTTTGAAACAGTATACGAAGTAAACATTTTGTTTTTAATATAAAATCTTGTGCGGGATAATCGATTAATTTGCAGCCACTATTTGAAAATTTTGAAAGGAGTATAAGAATATGGACGATGTTTGAATGCGAATATAATGCAATAGAAAATTCAACAAATTTTTTTGAAAATCTTTGCAATTCTTTCGTAATGTAATCAGTAAGTACTGGATAATGTGTAATGAAGTGATTAATCGAATAACCATTTCCAAAATCCAATGTATCTCCATAACTTTGACCCACCAACCTTGGAACTATTGCACCAAACAGTTGTAGACTGGCATTTCTGAAAACATTTATATATTACTTTGATAAGATGATTAAATGTGCTTTAAATTTGTTTAAAAATAAATTAATGCATGTTTCAAATAACTACCTTATTGTCCATGTTTCCGATTCCAAATATTTAAAACAAATTAATGAAATTCTTTCCATATAAGGAGTTAACTGTGCATGTATCTCTTTATTGGCTACTAGAGCCCGTAAGAAATGCAAGTGTCTTGCTAATGGAGAATCATGTTGAAATTCTAAATGTATTATAAAATCATCTGAAGTATTATCTAACAAGTCTAACAATTTTTGTACCGCAAAATGTAAAAGAGGTCTATCTCTACGATTATCCCCAACAACAATTCTATGAAACATTATTGATAAACCAGCACCTCTTCTGGTAATATTTAAAGAATGTATTGTAGTATCATTTTCAAGTATACGCAGTATATGCGTTTTTAATAAATCAGAATATTTATTTTCTTTGCATAAACATCTGGAAAGTTTAATATTACATAGTTACAGAATAATTTAATTTCTTTTTAATTGTCCTACCTGGTTAACTGTCCTACTGCTGTACCTGCAGCCTCTACTACACCTTTATGTCTACACCTTAGTAACACTGCAACTATAATATTTGTAGAACGTTTCACTATTTCATCAGAATACATTAATGATCCTATTTCACAAGCTATTTCACAGGACACCTAAACAAGAAATATATACAATTATTTTTTTTAAACATAATATTTTGTTTTACATTTAAATTACCTTCAAAGACATCCAAATACAAGAAATAAGAACCTGATGTGCAGGAGATAAATTCAACTCATCAAAATTAATACTGTCTACTTCACTATTCTTAATAATTTCATCAATTGCTAATCCCATTTCAGCAAATGAAGATGAATATTCTGTAAAATAAATTGTAATCTCGTTTATAAAGAAACACGTTGTAGATAATTTGTAAAACTACAAATTATTAATGTCCAATACAATGTACCTTTGTTCTCAGATTTTGAGGAGATTACAGACAAAAAGAAATCAGTTGCATCTTCTAGTAGAAATAGTATTTTTTCAATAAATTCTAAAGTTAAGCAAATATTTTCGGGGCCGTTTTGAAAAACAATGCTTAGTAAAGCAGATAATACACCATAAAATGGTTTGTTCTGAATAATTGCTTTTAACATATCTTCCTTCATTTGAATCAACTGACTTGAAGCTTCAGCAAATAAAAAATCTGAGTATTGTAAATAAACAATATTGTTACAGTTTTTATATTCAGTCTTATCAAGTAAAACATTTAAAGGGAACCAATTAGCTAAAATCTTTATAAGAGCTGCACCGCTTTCAATTTCGTAGAATTTAGAAGAATTACAATGCTTTAATGCAATGTGGTATAACATCTAAAACAATAATAATCCTTTTAATTATGCATTATTAAAAAATAATGTTTAAAATGACAATATTCTTACTTGTTTCTCCAAATCAAACAAAATATCTTTATCAAAGTAATCAAGAATAACTGAAGTAGCTAGTTGCTTGATATCAAATGCAGAGTCCAATACAAGTCTTAATAAAGCAAATAAGCTTTTTCTGTTTATGAAATTCCAATCTTTAGTCATTTTTAAATGTTTCTCCACTAATGCAATGTAAGAAGTATTTTCAATATTCTTGAACTTATTCGCTGTGTGCATATTGGTGTAAGAAAGTATGACTCTACACAAATTTAAACCAACAATTTTTCGTTGGTAACAAGAACCAATTTCGAAACAATCCAACAAAAATTCATGTAACCAATGTATAATATAGTGTACATCATTTATACTTTCTGGGTTATTATCACACATCTTTATAATGTTAGCATAAAATATTTGAAAATATTTAGTAATTCCATCTCTCATACAAACTGATGTACTATTCGCATTGTACCATAAGAAACTTCTGATTGTGAAAAACTGATCATTATATTCATTATAAAAGTTAATTAATTGATAACAGTTTATTGCAAATCCATTTAATCTCACAACCTCATTCTTATGATTTATATAGCATTCAATTCTTGCTTGTTGTGGAAGATCAATGTGCATTTCATTAGCCATTCTTTGAAAATGTGAACGAAGGAAATGTCCTTTAATGTCTTCTATCAAAGACCATAAATATTTCAATATATTTCCATGCATTTTAATAACTGGTTCAAGCCAGTGTTTGCAAAGTAACTGAAGGGCATTATAATTTTCACTGTAATTAAAAACTTACATTTAAACTTTGATTATTTGTTATACACAAGTTACAGATCACAGTTTCACTCACGTTTCGGTTGATTCCCAGTTATGAAAAAGATAATTCATTATATCTCCAAATGCTTCCTTCCATTCATTTTCGTTTAACTTTTTTACTATTGCAAGATAAACTTTTGTACCTCCTGAACGTAAATAATACTTTGTTAAGCTGGTACACAAGGAAAGTAAAAAATTATGAGATATCATAGCTTTAGTATTGTCCGAAATCTCACAAATTTCTGTGATTATATCATACTTTACTTCATTCTGCCAAGAAATCTTATCTACACAGTGTCTAAATAGGAATTCTAAATATCCATCATATTTTTTCTTCATAATCTTCAGGTACATTTTAAAAATAAGCGTCGAGTTTTGTTTACTTATTTCATTGATGGTATTACACCAGTTTGAAAAAATAATTGCTTCTAATTTTTGCTCTAATAGTAAGTCACATGTGTCCCAGAAATTTGTATTCATAGTTCTTTGTAACCACATGTACAGTATTTTATATGCAAAGTAAGAATATTTAGTATACTTTATACAATGTTCAAATACATTATCAAAAATGAGAAAACAAACATCATTGGAATACATTTCTTTACGATTAACTTGTAAGTATCCATAGGCACATGTTAATTTGAATAAATTAAGTTCAGCAATATTATATTTCTTATAATAAAAGCACAACTCATTAAGTTCGTGTTGTAAAAAATTATTAATGTTGTTTTTTACATTAATTAAAGTAGGTTGCATCGATAGTAAAGCAAAAAATGTGTGAGAAGCCAATAATACTCTATCTCTTCCTGTTTCTGTATTTACAATAAAAACTTCAAGGATATATGTAAGTACTGGTTGCAATTGTTTTGAAATTTCATCATTCCATGACTGTTTATGCGATGAAGCAAAATTTATCAATTTCTGAAAAACAAGATAAAATATTTTATTAATGTATAAGTAATACTGCATTATAGATCCTAATTGATAATAAAGTTCAAGAATTATTGCGATAAAACTACTAACTCTGAGAATAACTGTATCCTCTGAACATGTTTGTAGTTTTTTGATTAAACAATTCAATTCCTGATTTTCCACACACATTTTGTTATTAAAATTCAAAAACACAAATATTAATATGATTGTTACATTGTATTCTTTATATTTTACTTCAACATTTCTTGTTCCCTAGTTATATGAACTTGTATTTGTTGTTTGAAAATTAAATACCGCTTTTGTAGTAACTTGAGCAGGTGTATTAGATGTTTCTAATTTATTACCATCGAGGCTACATGTCCTGCAATTAACACATAATAATATTACTTTTTCAAAGCTTCATTTCTCAATAACTGTTAAAATAAATATAAAATATAATTAATTATTGTAAAGCCAGAAAATATTAAAAAATTTAAAAGATGATCAATTACTGATTTAAATGTAAACAAGCATATTATTTAGCAGCCATTAAATGAACCTTTCGCTTATAATTTTCTAAGTGCTAAGTAACTGAAAGAAATAAAATGAACTGTTCATAATATAATGGATTAAGGATTGTCATACAATAGAAGACAGTATTTTGTTACTTTTAAGCATTCGTTTTATTGTAAATAATTAAAATAAGAAAACTTAATTTAAAGACAGTTCAATGACTATTAGTTTAAATGGAGACTAAATTATAAATTACAATTGCTAAATTAGTTTTATTTTGTTTTTGGTATTGTTTCTTCAGGAACATACCCCCCTTGTTCTAGTTGTTCTTTGAATTTCGTGTACTCTCGTTTACGATCAAAGTGTTTTACCTATTGAAAAGTGATAAAAATGAAGGTTGATTAAAGAGAGAAAAATCTTATATGTAACAAAACTACAAATTATCATTGATTTCTATATATTATTGTTACCAAAATTAACATAATAATAGTCAGGTATTTAATCTTTCAGAGTTAACATTATGTAAAATTTACCCATAGTGCAGGACAGAATTTCTCATACTGATCTCTAAATATCTTACATTCTGTGAGAGATTTACCATCATCGAGACATTTCCAATATTCATCCCTAGAATCCCAACACTTTGTACGATCCGCTTTAGTTGGGAAAGACATACTAAAATTAATGAACATTGGTATTTAATAATTTGAATTTACTTGCTGTTTTATATTCTTTCAAAGTCTTTTATTAAACTTTAATATATTTCAAAATTTGAACAGTGCAATATACAAAATTGAATTAGATAATTTATACTTACCTACTCTAGATGTTTTGCAATTGAAACTCTGTAACAAATATAGGAATTTTCTGCGATAAATTTTCACACTTCTTCTTACTGAATTAAAAATAACAACCTTAAAATAAAACACATTACATAATCTTATAGTAATATATATAATGTATGCACTAAGAGCAAACAAAATTTGAATAAGAAAGGTATAAAAATGATTTATAGAAATGTGTAAGAACTTATGATTATTTAACCTGTTTTCCTTATATTGAACATGATATATATTTTAGGTTAATTAATTAAATTTGTAATCATTCATTAAATAAGATTTTAATTAGGAGTAATATAATGTGTACGTGTAAAGAAATATATAATATATCTTACAATAAAATTGCACATATTTTAAGTATTTTATTTCCATGACATAAAGAAATAATAGTGACTAACCTGTCTATTTATTTTTATTAAACAAGCTGTGAAATATTACAGCTATTGAAATTGTAATGATTTTATTGCAATGTGTAAATCAATTCTCATAAATTATAAAAATATATAATTTTTACTTTTCAATATTTTAAACTGTTTTAAGCACAAGTTGTAGTGTTTCAACCAGCACGATATTATTGTTTCAACAGATACCGCATAAAAAATATCAATTTCTTATTTAAACTGGATCAACGACAAAATTTTTATTGGAATACTATATCAATGTACAAGCACGTGCATTTCAATAATGACATACTCCATGAATTGAAAAATTAGTATTGCCAACATATAAATTAAACATGTCTTTTAGGAATATACTTTTTCAAGCGAATTTACAATATTCCTATTAGTATAGTAAAATTTGATAAATATTATGAATTAGCAATTGAAAATCTCAGGCAATGATATAAATAAATTAATTAAATTTCAATTGTCTAAATTCTTAAATCTATTTTTCATTCTTGTTTTATTATGTACAAATACAAGTGTTACAGTGTATAATTAAAAATAATTAGTGCACAAAGTATGAAGCATTTAACATTATTAATTAAAACATTTCAAATATCTCTTTTGCAATATAAATGAAATGAATATCCCATTTTATATAACATTATTTGTTTATTATATTAGCAAAGGAGATACTTCAATAATGTTACTGTTAATTCTATCACTTTGTGTACAATAAAAATAACAAATTGGTTCCTATGTAAGATAAACTATAACTAAAATAATAACAATGATAGTGAATAACATTCCACCAACTAAAATAAATCCATCCTGTTTTGTTCTGTGCTCTATTAGTCTCATTGTTGTATTTGAAAGTCCTAAAGTATTTCCAATATCTATTAATCGTCTGTGAGCTCCTTTCAAAGTTATTCTTTGTGATCTCAAATTATCTAAAATATTACTTCCACTTTGAAGGAGATCATCTACTCCATGAATTGCATTTTGTAAGCTAGAATTATGTTGCACATTGTGGTCTATCATAATGTCAACTTGAGCATTTGTAGTAAATTTTCTCGACAATAATGCTTCCCTTTCTGCTTCTTCCCTTTGTTTCATTATCATCTTTCTGCGCCAAGAATTTAAAGCAGCTGTCAGGTGACGGCTGTCATATTTCAACTGATCTACTCTCATTTTAGCATTTTGTCTTTGAAATGCAGGGCCTTTAAGGCACAATATATCTAATCTTTCGCAATTGCTAAAAAGTACAGAGGAATCATAATTCAATAGTTGTCAGCCACTTCTATTATACATTGACTAAATGTGGATTTAAATATACGAATCTATAATTTCTGTGTAGATTTTTTAACTATACAAAGTGAAGTTTTGTGACTACCTGTTGATAAGATTTATTTTTGATTCAATATTGTCCTCTATTTCTTGTATGTTCAGGTTAGGCGACGTTTTCTCAAGTTGTGAGAAAAGATGCTGTGTTTCTTGGACTAATTTATTTGTTTGATGATACAATGTTTCCATGTTTTATAATAAATATTTCCATTAATCTTTTAACGATGAAAGTTATGACGTGTACCATACAAATGCTACTGTCAGATTGGATACTTTGAACAGTGGTTATCAAAATTCTTCCGCTAATTAGTTTGAAGAATTTACTGATATACAAAATATCGAATATGAGAAACACTGTACAAGAAATAATAAAATGTATTATACAATATGTTTTATTGCTCCGAGGGCAAGTATGTATCTTCTTTTCATCATTGTTGTGTACAGTAAAATAATCTAGGAATATAGAGATCTGGCAATATAGATGTATAGAAATTTAGATATATTGAGATTTAGTTGTCTAGAGACTTTTGAATCTACGGAGACAGGGATCTAGGAAGATAAGACCTAAAAATTTGGAAATAAACGTTTTGATATAATACATGCCAAGTTTGGTTTTTCTGACATATATATATGAACACTGTTACATTCATAGATTAGTTGATGTATGTCAAATATTTTTATTAGTACGAAATTTAGGTAAGAAAAAGTTAATTTCTTATTATAAATTAAGTATTTGTAATTTTTATGCGCTTTCAGTGAGTTTCCAGTTACCTATTTATAATAATGAAATACATGAAAATAGGTTAACAATTGGATTGATATCACTACATATCTTATTTTAATTAGGAATCATATATTTTTACAAATGGATATTGGTGAATTGCTCTCGTATAAAGTACGTTTACAGTGAAATTATAAGACGATTACATTGTTTTTAATTTTTGTTAATTCGGTGATAACTTTTATAGCCACCAAACACACCAAAAAGGCCAATTGCAGGAGAAGATGATGATGAAGATGAATGGGAAAATGCTAAGAAACCAAAAAGGGTAATTAAAACTCCTTATCATGCACGTCAAAGGCAGTCAAGAGAAGTTGAAGTAACACCTGTCAGAAGTAGTGAACCTCCTACACCTATTAGAGCTGCATTACCATCTCCAGCAAATGATGTGGTTGAACCACAGTTGACAGAAAAAGAGAAACAAGATATTTTGAAATATGTAGAGACAGAAGCACCTGAGGTAGAGGCACTGGATGAAGCAACGCTTAAAAGAATGATCTTATTATTTGAGAAAAGAGCACTTAGAAATCAAGAAATGAGAGTAAAATTTCCTGATCAACCAGAAAAGTATGTTACTTTTAAACCAGGATATATAAAACATTGTATTTAAAATTTAGATATAAGACTGAAATGTAATTTTAATTTTAACAGGTTTATGGAATCAGAAGTAGAATTACATGAAACTCTTCAAGAGCTTCATGTAGTAGCTACTAATCCAGATCTCTATCCTCTGATGGTGGAGTTGGGTGCTGTCCCTTCTTTGCTTGAATTATTGTCACATGAGAATACAGATATAGCAGTTGGTGTTGTAGATCTTTTACAAGAATTAACAGATGTAGATATTTTACATGAAAGTCAAGAAGGTGCAGATACACTCATTGATGCTTTACTAGAGCAACAAGTTTGTGCTCTTCTTGTACAAAATCTAGAAAGATTGGATGAATCAGTTAAAGAAGAAAGTGATGGTGTTTATAATACATTAGGTAATTTATTGTTAATAAATTCGCAATTATTGAAGTTCAATATAATATTGTATGTATCTTTTTGTAGCTATCTTTGAGAATCTTTTGGAATTTAGGCCTGATTTATGTACGGATGCAGGAAAACAAGGGTTAATGCAATGGTTGTTAAGAAGAATTAAGACAAAAACACCATTTGATGCTAATAAACTTTATGCTAGTGAACTTTTATCTATTCTTTTGCAAAGTACACTGGAAAACAGATTACTTCTTGGTGAACTCGATGGAATTGATGTACTATTGCAACAATTAGCAGTAGGTACCATTCTCTTTTATTATTTCATATTTATCATAAATTGTTGGTAATTTTGATTACTTTCAGTATTATAAACGACATGATCCTCAAACTGCAGAAGAACAAGAAATGATGGAAAATTTATTTAATGTGTTATGTTCAAGCCTAATGACAACTGTAAATAGAGATAGGTTCTTAAGAGGAGAAGGATTGCAACTTATGAATTTAATGCTGCGAGAAAAAAAAATGTCAAGAAATGGTTCTCTGAAGGTAATAATATAATCTAAAATACAACATATATGTGGAACATTGTAATATTAACTGATTATATCATATTTCAGGTATTAGATCATGCAATGAATGGTCCAGATGGGAAAGATAATTGCAGTAAATTTGTTGACATTCTTGGACTAAGAACTATATTTCCATTATTTATGAAAACACCAACAAAAAACAGAAAGAGAATGCTTACTGCAGAAGAGCATGAAGGTATTTCTTTAAATTATTTTCTTGTTTATCACAGTCTTGACATATTTTAATGAATGTTTGTCTTGTTTTTCATAGAACATGTAGTATCAATCATAGCAAGCATGCTAAGGAATTGTAAAGGGCAACAACGTCAAAGATTATTAAGTAAATTTACGGAGAATGATTATGAGAAAGTTGATAGATTGATGGAACTTCATTTTAAATATCTTGAGAAAGTGGAAGAAGTTGAAAAAAATACAAAGGTTAGTAGTTTAGTAGAAACATTACTTTCAGATATATAAAATAATATAATTATTTAGGAAGACGAAGATGAAGAAGAATCGTACCTGAGAAGGTTAGATGGAGGATTGTTTATTTTACAATTAGTAGACTATGTACTATTAGAAGCATGTACTGGTTGTCCTCCAGCAGTGAAGCAACGAGTAACACGAATTTTAGCTCAAAGAAGGGCATCTCTTAAAACTATTAGGCACATCATGAGAGGTATATTTTTTTTATAACATATTTTATACATAATTATTGACTTATCATGGACACATTTGTTATTTTATTAGAATATGCTGGAAATCTGGGTGATGCTGGTGATTCAGAATGGAGAGAAACAGAGCAACAACATATATTGCAATTGATTGATAAATTTTGATGTAGACTTTTTAGTGAAAAATTTGAAAATTTCAATTTTTTCGCAATTTTTAAATTTTTACCAAAAGTAATAGCGTCGTTTAACATTAATTGCTAATAAGTATGTAACATACAGGACATCGAATTCTTTTTTATACATAGGAATTACAAAAAACTGTTTATAAAAAAATTAAGTGTGTTCCTTATATCTTAACTATTTGAAGTATGCATTTTACCAAACTATACATTGATCAGTTGTTTTATTTGTGGTGTAATTCTATGTTAATTAGTTCATATTAGTTGATTTGATTAATAATGCTATGGTGTTCAGTAGCATTGAACTTGACTGAAAATTTATTGTTGATTCGTGTCAAAAACTTTTCTATTCACAAATGAAATATTTCAGAAAAATATCTTAGATCTATGTCAATAAAATGGGTGAAGATAAAGTGGTGATTTCAAGTTACCATTCATATCATGTCAGTTCTGCACAAAATAATTTCAAGATTAGCCTATGTTGTGCACCCATACGAATCTGAAGATACAGTTTATAATTTGCGAAATTACTACAGTGAAATATTACTGTCTGATTATTTATGGAATAGCTGTTATCGCAAGAAGTTTGGCCTTTATGAAAAATTTATTTCGAAAAGTAGTTGTGTGCAGTACTTTCAAAGATTCAGTGATCATAGCAATGTATTCCATTGTCAAAAATACTTTTCCTACCTGGTATTTGTCGTTTGTCAGGTAAGTACAAATTTTATTTGAACTTTCCACACAAAATTTTAAATGATCAATAACATGACATTTTATGTGATGAATATAGTACATGAACAAAAACTATTTAAATTTCAAATACAGATTGTCACTTTTAATGCTCAATTAGTAACTTGGAATCATAGACATATAGTTTGATCTTTAATTGGCTACATTAACTGATTACATACATATGTATTAATATTATCAGCACAATACAATTGTCACATAAATGTTTTCTGATAGTTGAAATTACTGATTAAATTCTGAGAAACAAATAACATATGTCATATATGTATTTCTGCATATGTTGTTAAGCATGCATAAATATGAAAGACATATCTTTTTATAATCTGCTATTTATGTACAAAACAATCATTTAAATTACTTGCAATCACATACAAGATTTATTTAACGAATAAAAATATACGCGCTTCTTCTTGCTTGTCGTAACCATGGTGATGTATAGTAGCGGACACTGCTGTAAGATTTTCTAAGAAAATTGATGAGGTTGGCAAAATTTAAAAATTTAGAAATTCAAACATTTAGAAGTTTAGGAATTTAGAAATTTTTGAATTCGGAAATTAGAGAAGTTGGATATTATGTTTAAGAATTTGCAGATTGAAATATTTAAAAATTTAGAAATTATAATTTAAAAAAATGTTCAGGTTCACACATTTAATTTCTGAAAATTGAAGACAAGTGGTGGGAGACCTATTCCCCTACGCTAAAGGAAGCCTATGTTGCACCGAGTGTATGGTGCACGCACGCGCCTTAATTCGATACATACTCGATCGTGGCTCCGTATTTTCTTAGTATCGTAGCAACGATAATTGCGCTCATAACTCAGTAAGATCGAGAAGACACAATTAATTAATCCAGTTTTAAATTTATTTGCAACCGTGTATTCGGTACATACGTGTTTGGTGCTCAGGAGTAAGCTTTCTACCCTTCAACACGATACCAAACAGAAATGTTGTTATGATACGAGGAGTGGGAAAGGGGGGTCAACGCTCGGTGAACGATCGATCACGATTGGCTTATCCGTGCGACTCTCGACCAATCAGAGCGCGTGCTGCGCCCTTACACGAAAGTTTGCTGCACGAGAGATGCCAGTTTGCTACTGCAAGCTTCAGAGGTGCGGTCGTTGGTCGCGTAAGCCGGCTCGCGGTGTTTTCGCTGATCTTTATTTCACGTTTCTCGCGGCGTGCGAACCAAAGACATTCGTAACAAACATGCCAAAAAGGAACGATATTCGTGCGTGACGCGAGTGTTCATTTCTGTGCATCATCTTTTACTGTGCTGCGATGACGACCAGATAAAATCGAAGGAATCTACATTGAGAATAGTGTCCAATCCTCGAAGAAGCAACTACGGTATGTCACTTGTCACTTTCATCCCTTATTTCGAGATTTATATGTGGATGTTATCGATTGATATTGTGCTTTGGAGCGGAACGACCGTATGTACGTATACGAGCGTGCTCGTTAACACGAAATTTTTATTCATAAACTCGAAATAGCATTGGAAATAATTTCGATGTCCGTTCGATAGTCGAGATTTAAAAAATTCGTTGATTAAGATATGTATGTATATACTTTCATTTTATTGTATTTGTTTGTATACTTAGATTACAAATAATTAAGAAAATATTCATAAAAGTCAGCATCCTTGCTACCGCCATTTATAACACTATCACGTATTCGTAATTACCGCTTACCCCGTTCGATTCCGGATCATGTTTCGTCGTTACTAGACTACCAAAAGCCTGAGTGAGATTATTTACACCGGCATAGTTAAATCGATAGTAGATTAAATTTAGTCACAGGAATATCGTAACAAGCTATCGTTCACTTTTCTCTGGCGTTAACTCGTTCCTTACATCGAATTCCCAAAATAACCGCTTTTTACAATGTCGTTAAAATTTATAACTTTCTTCATCTCGAAATGAATTGCTCATTTTTAGGCTGGATATCGAAAAATTTTGTCCTGTGTCGATCTATCGTGAATCGATCTTTGGTTGTTTTGCGATATATTTCGCGATGAGGATTTAGCATTTTGGTGAGTCGTTAAGTCGTGCTAAAATTAGACTGTTTAAAATTTATCTGAGAAACTGATTTACGCGATTATAATGCAGATTCTTTGAATAATATGGTACGAAGATGTTCGTAAGGTTTTCTGTTCGGTAATTTCAGCTGTAGAAGCGTCATTGCGTCTCAAAGCCAATTTCGTGATCGTGTACCTGCTGCTACGGTGTGACGTAACGTTGCTACTTCCGATTTGTTGTTACGTGCACGTGCCACGCAGCAACGTTTGTCACGTGCTCTATTGCTGGAGCAATACTACTAGTTCTACAACAATCTGTCCAAATTAGAGCTGTTACTACTGATTATTGATACGCTATCGATATCTTATTTTTTTATTCAAATGAAACTTAACCTAACTTGATATGTAACATTATCATGTCGATATGTTCATTTTTGTTTAATATTTAAATACAATTTATTTTACATAAGAATGATAAAAGTTTTAAATCTACTGAATTAGATTACCAGGATAATAAATGAAAAAATTTAAGAATCCGCAAGATTGTATAAATTATCGGTATTAAAAATTAATACACAGTAGAATTGTTTTTTAAACATTTAGAATATATTCATTATGTTAAAGAAAGATAATGGAAGTGTTCAAACATCCCGCGTAGATTCGTTTCTGGATTCGACGAATAACGAGTTCTCTCGCGTATCGATACAAATTCAGGCACCGACGCGTTCGGTGTAAACTGATTGCACTGTTCGCACGAATGTAAACATTCTTAAACGGAGCGTTGGCAAATTTTTAAAGAAATTTAGCAAACGCCGATATTCGCGAGAGAACAAAACTTTAAATTAAATTGGAACTAGTTATCTCGGAGTTGAGTTACTTCTTTCCTCGTGGGACGGTGGTAATTGTTTCTCTAAATTACATGCTCGTGTGGGTTGATCACGCTGCATGACTGTACATCGGTTAGGGAGAACAAAACGAGATAAATTTTCAAACTTTTTACTCTGGGAATGGAATATTAACACTTTAAAGTCAGTGTATTATTTCCCACTTCAGTTTTATCTACACTTTCGCGTGTAAATCCAATTTTCCTCTATTTCGATTTAACTTAAGTCATAGACTATCCCTTATCTATATCGGGATAATATGGCGTGTATAAGTAAAAAGAATTTGATTTAAAGATAATTGGAAATAATTGCATCTTAATTTGCAAAAATTAAGTGGAAAAAGGATGTAAGTTTGTGGTTGTGATACGGGAAGGTTTAATCCTTTTGCAGTGGTTTATCGATTTACGACAGTGCAGAATACACGTTGGTGCATCACTATGAATGCTGCAGACGACGTGTGACCTTGAACGAGTAGCTCGCGAAATCCAAATAGAGCCCGGGAAAATAAACGCTGTGTTACATACGTATCAATGCTCCAATTCACCATTTCGCTGCTCGGTCCTAATATAATATACTACTATTTTTAATTCTTTACGACTTGCTTTTCGATAAAAGTTCCCGAATTCGTCAAACAGTTCTATCATTATACATTAAAAATGAAGTAGAGTATCGTAAAAGTTATATTCGAAAATTCGAATCAGCAACTTTGACTCGGTTTTCTTCGGACGTACGAATTTTCTTGATTCTGATCAACGCATTCAAGAGATTCAGCAAAGTTCGATATCCAAATTTGTACGACAGAAATTAAACGTTAAAGGTTAACAATTAATTGAAACGCTATGTCGATGTAAAGACGAGGTGGCCAGTTTTGCAAAACCACCGATTATTTCGCTTTATCAAATGATTCGCAGCATGTTTGCACGGTTGTTCGCAAAAGGCCGTGTAACCAGCACGTTGCGGATAAATTGAAATACTTATTTAAGGAGGATCCAATTAGGCTGCCATTCCTGGAATTGCCGCGGCCAGGTTTACGCCATTATCGATCAAACTGTCCCAGATTCGCGAATTCTTCGTTGCTGAAGCGTTCGTGTACAGTGTATAAGACCGAAGGTATCTCGTCAGCTTCTACGCGAAACTTTCCGCTTCGAGTCGAACTATTCGACGTAGCAATCGTCCTTTTTCTTGTTTTCTTCGTATTCCTTTCCGTTATCGAGTCTTTTCAAACTTTCTGCGTTATATATATCTTCGATCTCCTTCGATAAAAAGCGAATCTTCCAAATCCAAACCTCCTTTTAACCCTTAAATTCTGCAATTTTCAGCTTTAGAATTGTAACGGTTATTAGCTCTTTGCAGACAAAAGGACAAGTTACTCGAAAAGCCTCTGTTAGCCATAACCGATCCGAGGTACTGAAAATACTTATCGACCAAGTGTTTCACGATATTTTCGAATAATTTTCTGTTCGTTTTGTCGTTGGGGCTTTGATCTTTCGTCTCGGACGAGGGTTAAAAAGCTGAAGATCGCGGGAAATTGGGAAAGCTCGTTTCCTTCGAAATCGAAAGTACAGAATTCGCGGGTGAAAAGCGTCTGGAGTCAAGTCAATTAGCCAGAAGTGGGCGGAAATCGAGTGTACTGAAGGAATCTCTCTTACGAGTGACTTTTTCAACCCTTTCCACCGGTGTGTGTTCGCATAGATTTTTTTCTCCTCGTCGTCTGCTCTCCGAAAGACTCGTACGGCCACTTAAATCGCGAAAATGCTGAGCGTGCTGCTCAAGATTGATTCGCGAACGCGCTTGCATGGAACGTGTAAACTGCTTTCGTGAAATTTACGTTAATTTTTAGGTCAGATCGAAAGACGAACCGGTCATTTGCATATAAACACATCAAAACGGATGCTCTCTCGACACGAACTCGTTTACTCCCGTTTCACGCTGAGATTTGCATACAATCAGTTTCGTACGAAAATTAGTCGATTTCTCGTGGTTGTTTCATCAATCGCGAAGATAGGATTAATTAGGATTCCGTCTACTTACGATTACGAAGATTAGTCTCGATGCAACGACTCAATCCTGACCTAATCTTACGCCGACTTACCCTCTCGCTGACCTAACGCAACGAAGACGAGCCTAATCATACTCGTTTCTATGCTTGCATCACTCGTTTAAGTACATCTGTCTCATCGAATAACGCGTTCTCAACGTAATCGTTCTCCCGCTTTTGCAAGAATCGCGTTGCATTAACGCCGTAGCGCGAATCGAGAGGCGCGCTTCCGTGGGTAGAATCGTGCGCACTGTTCAAGAACAATCATTTGCATACACACACTGGTCGATTATGTCACCGTCAACCGAACGATCGTATCTTTGTTCTCCACGTTGTCGTTGAGACGTTGTTATCTTGTATTGTATCGTGCGGTTTGCATCTTATTCTTCTTCGTTCGAATCAAATTCTGACGCACCATTTGCGCCCGGTATAAAATTTGACGATACCGGTCAGTAACTCGTTCGACTTGCATCGTAGAGCGAAACGTGTAAAAAGTTAAAAACTGACGTTGATTGAAAGTTATAGTTTAAAGTAAAAAGTAAGTAATGCCCATGATATGATAAATAGAGAAAGCAATTCTGATGCAGGAGAATTGCATGATAATAAGACTCCGATCCAGCGGAACGCTTTACTTTTTCAATCTCAATTTTCACGCGATTAGTGACCGAGAAAAATACACGAATAGACGGAGAAGAAGAAGCGGAGAGTAGAAATCGCGAAAGTGAACGGTTCTGCCCGAGTTCTCGTGGACTTTCTACATCAAAGAGAGCCGATCCGCGGCGTTTTGCATACGGCCGCGAGTTCAAATGCAACGTCGTTCCCCTAACAGCAATTTAACCGTGGCTTCTGGCAAGAAACCGCCTCTGGTCGTCGAGTATTGCGCGACCGACGGTTTTCTTCTCGGAATCGCTTTAGAAGACCCGCGTCACTTAGCAAACGCTTCAGGGTGGATGCTGACTTTTCCCGATCGTTTGATTAATTATGGGAACGCGGAGAGGCAATCTTTCCAGGCTCTTTGCGGCCGCGAAAGGTGTCGATGTTTCTGTTAACACGTTCGTGGGCGTATCACGGTACAAAGAAGCACGTTATAACGCGTTACAATGACTTTACAGTATAAAGTCGAATGGCCTGCTCCAGTTTAGCTTTCGTTGAAACGATTCTCCTTTTATGGGCGATCGATACCGTTCGCAAATCGGTTGCTTGCAAGCCGTGTTAACGGTCGATGAATAGAAGCTTGTAAACGGGAAGAGACGTAATTGTTCCTTTTGTTTGAACTTTCAAGTTTTATGGATGTTGTGCGCGGGGTGTGTAGAACGCACCGACGTTATCGGTCCCAATTACCTTAATCGTTAATCGATACTGGACAAGATTATTGCGGATAAAATAGATCGATAGAAAACGAAGCACAAAAAAGTTGGAGCGTCGGAAGTCTCGTTGTCGGGTCAACAACCCCAAGTGTTGCGGGCATAGCGTTGTGATCACGACGCGAGATAAATTGGCAGTAAGCATAGCTCATAATCGCGGCAACTGACAGCGCATCGTCTTCTAAGGTCTTCGCTCTGTAACACGCGACACGTTCAACGGGGAACACGTACACTACCGAGCCGATAGCGTTAGACTTTTACTCGCGGTAACACGAACTCGAGTATCGGTCAATGGTTAACAGAACGTTAACTTTTCCCATTTCTTTTCCACTTTTTGTCTCTTTCGATTCGATGTTTGTATCGCTTCTGTTGGAGTGTTCTTATCTCGAGACACGCGTTTCTCATTTTTGCGTTTCTTGATCAACCAGTCTTATCGTTACTATTACGAATCTTATCGTTAACAATGTCGGTAAACTTTTTTCGTCGAACAACGTTGTTATTTGCCGGCATCGTAGCGAAAGGGCTGACGAAGCTCGACGATACGGTAATTTGGCAAATGATCGGCCATTAAAAGGAAAAAAAAAGATGATACGGTGACATTTTGGCCCGCGAGAGGATGTTTTGGCGATGGCGCCCGTTGCGACGAGACGGTTTCATCGATCCATTCACTCTCACTGCCGTTTACGTGGCCCAGACCTCTCGTTTCCACTTCTCCTCTTCTCTCTTGGCTTCTTCCTTTCTTTTTTCCTCTTCTTTCCTTGCCCCGACAACCTGCTACCTTACACCTTACTCTCGTGCCTCGGTCGACCCACGCTCGATCCATTTCCGTCTTCGTTTTCCCTTACACGGACGTTGCTTCACCTTTTTTTTTGCCGAACGCATTTGCTCGTTCCATGTTTAGAGGCTTTTCCTCTTCGACAGAAGTTTAGAGTAGATTCTCAAAGGAGGACTTTTTTTATTTTTGAAAATGGTTGACCTACATGGACTGAGATTTCGAGGAAGGCCAGCTTTCGAACGCTTTGTATTCAAGCTACGCGATTATTTCGCGACACCAGTCACATTGGATTCGCCAGGAGAAATTCATTCGTGTCGTTTATGACGTACGAAATTGAGACAGTGATATGTTTATGGACTAGAGAGCAAAAGGAGCGTGAACAACTCGTGTTGGTCACCCAAAAGGTTTACTTTACAAACGATAAAGGATCACGTACAACCTGTACTTCTATTAGGTTCTCCAAGTTTTTCTCAGATACTTCGTTGAAAGTACTTCTCTCAAGGTTCTTGCAATCTCGTTTACGTTTCGCCATTATCAATTACCGCTTCTTTTTCTTGAAGCGCTCGCGAGATATTGTAAACTATCCCGGCATGTTGAAACCTATTTGCAATATACTGGTCCTCAACTCCTGGGAAGATGTCGATATTCGATTAACGATGACAGTTTTCAATTTCAAGAAAATTCATAAAACGTTGTTAATGGTCTCCGTAAGAGATTAAAAAGACGTCCTTGAACCATGGATCGTTTTATCGCAAGATTTATGGTTGAGATAATTCTAAATCGACCAGCGAGTAAAAAGGAAGGACGAAGTTCGAATCGCTATAATCGTTCCGGGACGAAGGACAAGGCGTTCTGCGGAGAGGAAAAGCCGCGCCTTCTGACGGAAACTCGAAGGTCTACAGTGTTCTAATGAAATTGCAGCCTCGTTTCGATAAGTCATCCAACGATCACCGCTCGAAGCATTCACCACACCCTTCTGACCTGACCCAGAAATCGAAAGGTGGGCGCGCCAACCCTAGACGAAGGTATCCTTTGAACTTTAGCGTCGATCAACCGTAAACACGCGGGATCAAATTAAACTGTGATATCGATGCACAATTATGTTAGTCGCGTTCGAGTAACTAGGATTTCTGTTCGGGGTAGGTCCAGGTCTTCCAACTTTACTGGGTACGATCAGGGCTTTTATTCGAAAATTTCTGAATTTCTAAGGTATTTGGTACAGGAGGTCACTACGTAGATAGGTTCATATTTTGGGTGGGTCGAGCCTACCGAGGTCCCTACCTAAGTAATTACGTCAATGGGCAGCCGCGTAGAACGTATCCAGTGTACTCGATTCGATGCATCTACTGCACGATACGTAGACGATGCAATGTCGCGAACGAATCCGAAAATAACGCGAGTTCCTGGCGGCACTTCAGCGGCTCGTCCGTGTCCGAGCATCGTTATTAAATATTACTAGACGTTTACTGAATTGGACGTATCGTTGCGACCGGTTGCGTATCGTTTCACAAGCGACTAACAGTTTTAATTCGCGATTCGTTACAACTATGCCAAAACTTGAAAACTTGTGAATTCTACTTTACGTGTCATCGCATGTATCACGTTACGTGCTATTAGTTTTATTGTTGCAACGGAGGTTTGCAAACTAAACAAGTACGGAGAAGATCGATTTTTGTGTGGAAAATGGAGCAAAGGAAAACGTGTTTTTTTTAGAGGGTTTAGTTAAAATGTTGATTCATCGGATAAATGGTTGAAAAGGAAAACATTGACCCTTTACCATTAGCTTCTTCTCTCTGCCTCTTCGAACGATTTCGATGAAATGGAGCTATTCAAAGCTTTGGTTAGCTGGACCCCCGAGAGCAATAGGAAACTCAGAAAACTCGTTTTATGTGTAAAATATTTTTCTGCTTAAAATTCCGCGTAGGAAACTATCTCGAGGACGCAAGATCCGATGTTCGAAGTTATTGGAATCATAAAAATGATCGCAAACGATCTGAACAAATATCAGTCGCGATCAGTAGCAAATATTTGCTTCTGGATTTTGGTTATATCGAATATAAACGATGACCTATTTACCGATACGATGATAAGTGATTTAGCTGAGTTTTTGTAAGTTTTCGAAGTACAGGAAGAAAGTGTTAACGCGTTCTAGAGAGGATCGCAATGAGCATGTTGTCTCGATTAACTCTCTGGGAGCGTGTTCCTCCGGTTCGATCCACGTCTCCGTGTTCTCGGAGAGGACGAAGCGGTCCGCTCGGCCGGTTCCGGCGAGTGTCGTTCGCGTTCGAGCAGTGCTAAGAATACCGTGGCCAGCCATATTTGGCAATGAGACCGCGTGGCCGCTCCGCCTAGCCCGCGGGAACACGAAAGGGAGAGCCGCTTCTCTTTTCGGGGGCAGAACAAGTGCACGGACACGCGTTCCCTCGAAGGGAAAACCACGCGACCTTCTTACGGACCTGTCCCCTTATTCGTTATCCGTTTTATAACGTATTAAGCGATACCATCATCTTCCGAAATAGCAACAGATTTCGTCGCGCGTTTACCAAAAGTACCAGCCCGTTCCACGCGGGACCAATCCTATCCCTGCTGGTATCTCGAACATAGTTCGTAGTTTCCGAAGGGACAAAACTGTTGTCGTGTTCTACACGGACTCCGACTCGAACGAGCGTCCGTGAACATCGTTGAACATTATTTTCCGCGTGGAAAGAGAAAAGTGTGAAGGCTCGAGGCGGATGGTTTTCGTTAGCGACCAGGGGACGCGTTACGCTTACAACGTTACAGGTTTATCGCGACGATACCGGCGCTTCAACGCCAATTAGGTGGTAATTAATTGATCGTCGGGAACAGGCAACGAGGTTATTAGGGTCAGCGAGCTGCGGTCGACGCACGATCTCTCGTCGCGTATAGAGCTACTCGATCGTTTTTCCGCGCCTTCCCGGACGTTTATTCGAGGATCGTCCATATACGACGCATTGCCGGCTTCTTCCGCGTCGAACGACACGTATATATTCGTGTTGCAACGCGATCACCGGTCAGGACATTGTTTTCCTGCCATTTTTGGCGACGACACACGGCCACGTGTAACCTGTGTTTCCATTAGGTGATTTGCATACAATGTAGCCGGAGGAAAACGCTTTTCCGGCCAGCTCTTTTTATTTATGTAGCAGGTTTACCGGCTGAGCGCCGGTTTCTGCGTTCGCTCGAATATTTTATCGGAATTTGATATTTTTGGCATTCGCGTTAACTGTTTAAAAGGAAAGAGCACTCGGATCGATTCTACCCGTAGAACTATACCACTGTTCCGGTATACTACTATGCTATGTTTGTCGAGCAAATTCCCTGGAGGCCTAGTTTTCTCGCAAAAGAAAAACCGCGAATAATCGTTGCGCAAACCCGTGCGTTCACCCACGACCCACGCGCGTGTACCCTGCAACCTTATCGTTCATTGGATTACAAAACGCGTACAATTGCACGTGCCTGCATTTTCGAATCGATCCGCCTCACGAGGACGACTCTTCATTCACCAGCCCCGTTACATCCGGTTCGCTTTTGCGCGCGATTACATCTGCAATCAAGACTGTCTGTCGTTTTAAAAGGAGAATTAATCACGGCTCTGTATCTTCCGCGGTTATTAGCTTACCCTCTTGTTGCTTTCTTTCGCGAAACATTCTCGAATGCTTTCCTCGCGCTGACATTTTTCGGCCCGATTTCGAAGCGTGCCGAGGCGAAACGCGATTTCCACCGGTTTTCGATGACCGAGCGATTCTTCGACTACTTTCTTTTTCTTATTCCCGATAGAAAACACAGGTTTCTAGCTTCTATTGTACTTTTGAAAAGACTTAGAAGGGAACACGTTCATCTCCGAAGTAAAAAAAGTTCAAGTTGAAATGAACTCTTAAAGTTCTAGTTAGGGATGTTTCCATGCTGGATTAATAAAATATGTTCAGACGTCAGAATTTTAAAATGATAGAGGAGTTTCCGATTCGCTCTCGCGCGAACGGCTCGCGTAAATTATCCAAATATGCAGGAGCGAAAATAATTTAGAGCGTAGGAGAATAAATTTTCACGCAAACGAAATTTTTCATGAAATCATCGTCGAGAGTAGATTGAAGGGTGAAATCGCGAAACGACACGTGCAACGAAAACTGGGGAGGGAATTTTTCCGTGGAATCTAATCTTGCGAAGTAGGACAGGAATTACCGCGACAAGTACGAACATTGAAATTACGGAAACACGGCCATCGGTGTGCCCTTTCCGATACATATGGCCTCGTGTTTATGAATGAGAAGCATTATGCATGTATCAGGTGGTACGATTTATGCATGGTATCACCGTGGACACGTTACTCGTTGACATTCGAACGAAATACCACGCGACAAACTTGTCTTGGAGCATTTTTGCCCTTTACTCGTGCGTGGAATTTACGGTTTTTCGCGTTGAAACACCGTGTGTATTGTTACCTTTGCGTTTCTGCTCAGGATCTCGACCATTACAGGTTCCCTCCGTTTCTCCTTTCTTACTCGCGATCCATGTTTCCTACTTCACAGTCTAATTCACTGTCAGAAACTGCTACCATTCTCGCAAATGCTTCGTTACTCTGTACAATTATGGTAGCGTCTTAACCGAAACTCAATTAAACCAACTTCCTCCTAATTAAGTTTAATTAGATGTAACGTATGGCGAAATAATTTGTTTTTCTTAAAATCGGCTATAGTTAGGGGTCTGGAGGCGATCTCGCGGTATTGGAATATCGCAAAGTGAAAATCCGGGTGCATTAGGATATTGCGATTCAGGAATCGAATAGGAAAATTTGATGTCGTTCGAATTCGAACGAGAACGTTCGCCTCTCTTGTTCGCGATATCCGGGCCGAAGTTGCAAATAGAGATTCCCGGAAATTCTACCGAAACATCCTATGGCATCGCTCCATGGCGTTGCTAGACGAAGAATCCGCCTGCATCTATCTATTCGCGAGTTGCTTGCCCCTTCAATTTGCCGGCTTTCGCTTCTTTTTTGCATTCATCCGACTCGTATTCGACGCGTTGCCGTCTGAATGGCCGACTAAAAAGCTCTTTTCATCCGTGGCTTAGGTTCTCGTGACCGTGAACGCGCCAGATTAGACGCGACTCTTCTCCTTTTTTCAATGACTGTTCGTTAAGACTACCTTCGTAATTTCGATTTAGCAGCCAGCGAAAAAGTCTCTTTACGCGCACTGATCGAGTTATTCCTCGGACGAAAGATAACGAATACTTACATGAATTCAGAATTTATGTCGACTTAAGTAATGTTGGTTAAGTTATCGATTACGCGTACAGTACCATATTTTTGGGATTAAAGTGCTCAAAAATATCTTAGGTAAACGTCCAATCCTTTTTATCGATTTCTTTCCTTTTTTTTTTTAACATTTAGCGACGTTAAAGCGTCGTCGAGAGTAGGATGATAAACGACGTAAAAAGAGCAGGTTTCCAGCCTTTAAAAACCGAACACAGACACGTGGGATTAATTAATGATAGTCGCGACCTTCGTTGCCTCCCAATTAGGTAAACTAGGAAGAGCCTGATGGAGCGAAGAGAATCATAAATTCGGGATTTCTCGAATAACCCGACCCACATGGCCCATTAATAACGCACCGTCGAACGGTCGTCTCGTTCAATCGCATTCAATCATCGCTACGATGTCTATGTAGCTCCTCCCGTCGAGAGAACATTTCGAATTTTGCAGGGAAATGTGATGATAGGTTGTTACGCCATAGCTCTTTTCATTAGAGCTTTGCAAACTTTTCCGAACGAACACCCATTTTCGAAAATCATTCTTCGTCGTCCACCCGATGTACCGCGTTCCATCCAGTCCCAAAGTTGGTGCCGCACTCTTGACAATCTTTGATTTAGTCGCATTCCTTGCTGAATGCACTTCAACGTTTTATCGCACGATTAGGTCGAGCACTCGAAGAATGTAACTGCGATAATTTCCGAGAAGCTAACGCGTTTCTAACCGGCTAGATAACAAGGAATATCAATTTATTTGCCGCATTCGAGTACTATTTGAAGAAGATACCGTGTTCGCGATTAGAAGTTATAATGTAACGTGTGAGATTTGTAATAATAGAGGTATTCAAATTACCCTGTTCGTATCTGGTTTTTGATACAGTAGGCGTTTTTTCTTTAAAATGACCCAGAAATTAATTGTACAACTTTTGTGATACAGGAATTAGATCGAAAATCGATTTGAATCGAAATGGTTAGACGTAATATGAACGTGTGTTCGTTATTGATTTATTTCGAAAGAAAGATTGTGCATGCATGTAACTGCAATTGGAGCGACAGTTGCTACGATTCTCCATTTTATATTACGAGTATCGAGGGGGCAGTTGTACAACTATTTTCTTTAAATTTCAAGCTTCAATATTTTGTATGTTCGAAAATTTGTTACTTGATGTACAAGAATATAATTGATTGCTGCAATTGGCAGTAAGCCATGCTATGAGAATCGAAGGGACACTCGCATAGTTATTTTCGTCAAACTTGTAGCTTTAAATTGATATGACATAAGTGCTGTTTCTCTTAACTTTTATGTCATCAAATTATTCTTAACGTTATATGGTTTCAAAGAGTCGTTTGATATGCATTTATGACACAAAACGAACGATACTTTAAGGTTATTTGTAGCACAGACTCGGTACTCTTTCTTTAATATAAAGTACCATCTATAATGAACAATTTGTACAGTTTTGTATAATTCTCGACTTAATCGTGCTTATCCCATCGTTAGAGATTCGATACAGTTGGATTTTTCTTTGACCGAGATAAGCAAATGTCGATGCAAAAGGTAAAGGAAAAAGGAAAAGAAAAAGAGCACGAAGATCGCGCCGCAAACGAGTTTACGTCTCTTGAAATTGCAAATGAAGATCGTTGTAGCGTTCGATTTTGATCGTTTTCGATCTGTCCAGTGTCCAGCCGAGGTGTAATCGAAGTAGGTCCTCGTATCGTTGCCTCTATTCGCCGGGCAATTAGCGGATGATTAGACGGGAGCCGGTATGTAGGTTGAACGATCGTGAATCGTTGTTTTGTAACGCGTAGTCGCGAGTTACTATGATATACGATACACGGATAATATATGGTAGCTCCCTAAAATAGTAGCGTAAATAGAAACGTGGAAATGGAAATCCGGCTCGACGCGAAGAATGGCATCCCAACGGCGACGCGACGCTGTCTTTTTATAATTCGACCATAAAACGGGTCTTTCTTATTAGAACCTCTTTGGTCGTGTTTACTGCATCGCGTTAAAAGTCGCGATAGAAACGAGATTCGATTGTGACTCGTTCAAAAGCGTCGTCCGACAATGAGAGTCGTAATGTACAAGGAAAAAGATAAAAGGTCCTATTTATAATGTTCTAGTTATTGCGGTATCTCGTTTCTTTTGAACTTGAAAATATCCAAGAAAGAACAATTAACTTTATCTTTGCGTTGTGTCGTGTATTTATGTCATGACCGAAGCCAACTCGTCTAGTAATTGATCATTTTATCTTTACATTCTATAGTAAGCGATTACTGGAAGTATCGTGCTGATTGTAATCATTGATCAGTTAATCCTTGCTGCGATAAATCAGTAATGATAGTTTTTGCAATCTGTAGTCATAAATTATTCAATGATCATTCATATTTTCAGACGTAACTACTTCTGACTTGGACAGAATCGTATTAAAATAAAAGATCGATTAAAAAAGAATTAGAAAATTATTAACAAAAATTGAACGATCCGCCTGCGGTAGGGGCAGAATTTCAACTGATTGCGTTCGGGCTGGGGCCTTGTATTTATAAGGCTACCGAATCCCCACTCTGACACAGTCATTGGTGGGAGTAAGCAGATCTGCCCATGCACGGTGTTCATCCTAACAATCATCCTAAATTTTTAACAACTTTTATACCTTACCAGATAGTCTCGTTATATTTCAAATAATAAAAGTATCAAGCTAAAACCGATAATAAATTCGCAATGTCGTATCAGTCGTATCTAAATAAATTTAAATGAAAAATTGTTGTATCGTAACTTTTTTATCGATATTGCTTCTAAGAGATCAAACATGCATTCTGTTTTGCGAATCTAAAAAGATCATGCAACGAAGAGTTAATAAATCACGACTATTTCTATGACGATTACCCTCAATATGCAGTGTCAAGTAATTAGAGACTTTACTGTGCCCAGCTGACATTCGAATAACTCTTATATGGTATTTACCGAGCAAATTATACCACTTTATTTCCTTGCAGTTACGCTCGATTACAGGTTATTATTATTAATGCTACACCTCGAGGTTCTTTTCTCTACAACTTAATTCAACTATTCCGCGTTGATTCGCGTGCCATTTCTATCTCGTTCCTTTTTTTCGGATGACCCTTCGTTCGATAAAAATTCATCGCAACATACTGCGAATCGTAATTAGTGAATTATATAACGCCGCTGTTGCGGCACGATTCAGATAAGCTTCGATTTCTCGGTATTATTGAATTTCTGATATTCTCGTGGAGAAACAAAGAGAAAAAGGACTCACGTGTTAGAAACTGATTAATTCGATGAAATCGAGAAGCTTCAGTGGCGTGAATATTTTCAAAAATATCGGGTAAGCGTAAAAAGAGACGAGGACGTGATCTAGGACTCTGGATCTTTGTTCTGTCTGTAACATAATCTTTGGTATCAGGAATTATTATTAATTCTTTGCTTACTATACATGAGAATCTTCTGCGACTGTCATGAAATTTGATCATATTTATATTTGGAGCTCGTTGAATAATCGGTAATTAATTTTATATTCGAGTATTTAGAGTATTCAAAGACTCGACTGCTGTTCGGACACTGCGTATGATACAATGTTGCCATATCGAAAGGGGTAAACTTTCCTAATAATACCTTTTTGTCTTCTTTATTAATAGGAAGCAGGTTCAAGATATTAATAAAGAATCGATAGTCGAAACGTAGATAACTTCCTTGTTGAAAGAAAGTGAAATTCTTTGATCTTGCACTCTTGACACAACGTTCCTTGTCGAACGTCAATTTCATTGCAAATATTAAATACTAAAATATCAACTTGTCTATCCGAGAAAGTGAAAGTTGCATCTATTATCCTCGGTCGCCCGTTAATTTGTCGCGTTAATGCTTAAACAATTTATCGTCGTAAATATTTTCTGTCTCTTTCTCTTGATGACTAACAACGCGACGTTAAGACAGTAGGAAGAGAAACGTTAATTTTCTTGCTAGAAAACGACAAGTTTCACCGCGCAAAGGAACACAGCAAGATATCGGAAGAAATTCCACGAGTAGTCGCTAAAAGTGGCGATGGATCGCGATGCGGAACGAGGAAACAGAATTCTCAAACGGTCGATAGAAATCCAGCGAAACAACGGGTCAACGCGTGATAGAGTGACTACACGTGGATCACACGTGGCGTTGTAACGCGTGGCGATGTACGTAACGTTCATCCTTGTTTGGAAATTTCAGTATGGCGTTGGAGCGGAATTGAGCCGAGGCGATCTTGAAATCCCTCAGGGTTTTAATAATAACGAGCTGCAAGTAAGATTGCGAGGTCAGGACGTTTGCTTCGATTAATAGAGGGTTAGCTGGCTAACTCTGGTTGGCAATAAAAGCATATGGTCGTGAACAGGGTGTAATGAGAATAGCTGCGTGTCTCTTCTTCCTCCATGCTTCTTATTCTTCTTCTTTTTGCGCGAGGGAGCGTGTCTGCGTTCTCGAAGAACGTCATAGATAAAAGAAGTAACAAAACGATGGGGTACGATGGTTGTATAGAAAAAGGAAGAAATAAAAGATGGGGATAAAGCGTGAAAGGTGAAGAGGACAAAGGAAAATTTTGACAACGAAGATACGTGACGTGTTACGTGGAAAGACGTAGGAAAATTTGGACAAAAGCGTGAAAAGTTACATGGAACGCGCAATGGAACGTGAAGAGGGTAAGAAAAATTGAAACAAAATGTCGACGCGGACTAAGTACACGAAAGAACAAGGTTTTGAGATGTTCTACGCGAAAGTCTCTGTGAAAGGAGAGGAAGTTATAGGAAACAATGAAAGCAAAGAGGAAAGTAATAATAAAAAGAGTCTAGGAGACAATTTAAACGAGACAAAGATAGTTTGAAACTGCACGAAAGAAAAGGAGAAAAAGTAGAAAGATTAAACGTGAAATACATAGACGACGGATGAAAATTTTAGTCAGAAGACTCGCGAGTCGTTGTAGAGAGGAACATATGAAAGTTTGAGCAAAAGGAGAGAAAAGTAGACGGTAAAGTACGAAGAGATATAAAAATTTAGACGACACAAGGAAAGTTATATAAAAGAAAAAGAGAGGGAGGGTGAAATTGAAGCATGAAAAATAGAGGAGACTAGAATTTGAACAAAACGAAAACTAGGCGAATTTGAAATATCAAAATTTCGGTCACGAAGGAATAATTTATTTTAAAGTAAGACATGGTAACAATAAATTACACCTGCTGATCTTGATCGATTTCAATTAGCACTGAGAAGTTAAATAAATTCTGACAGAGGGCGAAAACAGAGGACGAATCATAAAATATTGAAGTGTTACGTAGAAAAATTTCAGGCACAACGAGGACACATGGTAGCCGAACGAAAGAAAGAGGACGAGGAAGCATAAAAAAATGAAAGGAGCGGAGAGGAAATTTTTGTAGGAACGCGTGAAGAGAATGAAGGGTGCAAAGAGGACACTAAGAGAATAAATTGGCGGGAGGGGAAGAAAATGAGAGTGCACGAAGGAAAAAAGAAGAAAGCGTCGGAGCCGCTTTTGCCGTCCAGAAATATATTTGGCTCGGGTTCTTCTTCCGTTCGCAACGCGCGCCCGCTGCCGGAAAACTCAAAGCGTTTACCCTCGTGGAATAATTAAATCGACGAACGGTGGCCAAGAAACCCCCGAGAGAATGACAAAAGGGTCGACACGACGTCGCGAACCTACATCGCACGCATCACGAGCCGAACTTGCACGAAATTTACTTACTTTCCCTCTCTATCTGCTGTTTTTACGCTTCTATGCGCTTCGTTGTTCGTCAATACGCTCGTCAACGCTCCATTTTCACAGCTTGTTGCTCTCTTCGACCAAATTGTTTCCAATTGGTCGGTGCTTGATTAACTTCGAATGTCAAATTACGCGTACTACTGCCACGTGAAAGTATACGCTTTCAAATACGAAAGCTTATTATACAATTGGTTTACTAGAGAGAATTTTCCATGGAAAGAGTGATCGTTCATCGTGTGTATAAAAATTGCGGAATCTCTCCTCATAGCATTGTTTCGCTACAATTCTTATGCGATTCTCGCGTGAGCTTAAGATTTAACATCGATTCGTTATCATCGCGAAAGGGAAAGATTTGAATATGGATGACGAATAAGCTTCTTTGCGAAAACAAAGGCCAAGAGTCTTTGTCTCTTCTTTATTGTCATAATTCGAGCATGTCTAATCGACTAATCGGCCACGTGGGAGTGAGAGGCGACAAAGCGGAATGTCGAGTTGAAGTTACGACGGTAAGAGAAAGAGTGACGCGTCGAGCCACGAATTAAATCTCATTATTGTTGCGAAAGGTATAGCTTGACCCAGTGACACGAAGAAGAGTAGGATAGGACTTGAACGTGGAACAAAAAAACGACGGACAATAGCGAATTTCAATGGCCTCGAACACATTGTATCGAGCAGGATGGCGCTTCGCTCTCTTTCTTACGTGTGACGTTGCTTCATTTACGAGGGAATTTACCCAAACGACGCACGCTAATTCTTTACGTAATTTCGAAAAGGTGTTCAAAACTGGAAGTCACGCTCGGGTTTATAAAAAGTAGACCAGACGTTCTATCCAATATTCATACTCGGTTTAGCCGATTCGTATAAATTTGATTGACTTAGCTCGATCAATGTTCACGGGTAGACGAACGTTGGACGACGAGGTCGTTCGCCAAGTTACAATTTTAGATCTGGACAGATTGAAAGAAGGATTGTACGCTGGGAATATCGCGAACCGAGGATCTCAGCGGGTCGATTCACGAATTTACGTTTCGTTCGATTTCGCGTACGAGGGAATTCGTGTCTAAAAATACGTTTGACCGTAAGTCAACCAGCATTTCGGTGTCGACGATCAAATTGGCGAAGAAGAAGGCTTCTCTACACGATCAACTCGTAGCTGTCGATCTCGACAAATTCCTGAATCATAGTTGAAAGATTCGTGTTTTCTCGATCGAGTCCCCTGTCAACTTTTCTTGTTACGATTAGCTCTTGACGAGTTATTTAAACCAGCGAAAATATAAGAAACTTTTAGGCTTTCAAACCATCGACAACTTTTGACAACGTCGAAACTTTGAGAGACGTCGAACACTCGGTAACTCCCACTCAATTTATCGGAAAGTGTTTAAAGAACTTTGTTTGGAGCACGTCTTCTCGTCGATAATCGCTTTTATCACGCCCATTTCCTTCCTTTGTCGCGACGAATAGTTCGAAATTCAATGAGAATATAACGATTTAATATTTTCCCGTTGGCTGGCTATTAAAATCGATGGTCGTCCTTGTTCGCATGGAGAACGCACGCTTATCCTTGAAATCTACTTTTTCCTCTGTTTTCTTTTTTCTCAAACATGTTGCATTAAGAAACTATTTATAACAATACCACCCTCCTCGCCTCGGATCGTGAAACTGAACTAATTTTCTTCGTGATGGTCACGCTTCGACTCGCGAGATCCATATTCTTCCAAGCACGTCGTTCCACTTTCATCGTTGAATGATAAGCAAATTAAAGGTTCGCGAAAAGTGTTCCATAGCTTACTGATTTTCATCATGACATTCTCGAAAAGCAACGGTATAACGGGAAAATTGCAAAATCGTGCGTAACATCGAGTACAACTCGGATTCGATAAAAACCATTCTCCAAATTGACGGCAGTTGTCTAGTATGCGCACAAGATTATCCGTGATACGCGCAATGTCCGATAATTACACGATCCATAATGAAAAGGACATAGAATCTAATAATGCATCAGCTCCGTGTGTCCAACGTAGGAGAAACACTTGAAACTTTCTTAATGAGAAAAGTTCGGTTTCTTTCTAACACCATCGTGTACTGCTACGCATAGAGGCTGTGGACGCGGAACACTATAGAAATTAAGAAATATTTAATTATAGAATATTCGATGGTTTATGAAAGAAGCAACGAAAAAGTTGAACGTCTAAAGATAGCAAAGAAAAGAGAAGAGAAGAGAAGATGTATGTGTAAGGGGAGGAATGTTGCGTATACGCGGAAACCTGGTGTTACGTGTGACTGGTCGTCCCGATCATGGGATTGACACCGTTTACAGCGTATCGATATTGGCTCGGCCGCTATTTTTAGTAGGTCGTATCGTATTCTAACGATGCAAACCGCAAACGTGACCGAGTTATGCGACACGACTGGCTCGCGAACCTTACGTACAAACTACGAACGAACAAAGCTACCTAGGTATATGCGCGACAAACGAACCATTACGATCCTAGCTTATCGATAAGCCTACGATCGGTTCTTTGTCCAGTTAACAGCGTTTCGAAATGTTTCCGAATAGATGAACCAATCGCGAGATCGTGTGTCTCTACAATTAATTATATGGCAGTCAGATATGCCACTGGAATATGTGCTGTCAATTTTTGGTTGATATTCCGCGTGGAAGATACGATTTATGGGTTCAGAACATAATTACTGTACTTGCATCTGCGTAGATGTAAGGGGATGATTATCGATATTTAAGGAACGATAGGGTAATAATCGTTTCGCAACGTTCACGGTACAATTTTTCAAACGGAATTTCGAACGAAACAGCAAGGTCGCGAACAGATTACCGTAAAGGAATCGTTAGAACGTCGAAAAGTGACTGTAACTGAAAAAATCGAGGTCGAGTGGAGCATAACTTATTTTTATCGAGTCGATGTTCGCGCCGTTACGATACGCTATTATTTCGAAAGGCTTCTTCGCTCTTTCGTGCCGCGAAAATGTTCGGTTTCAAGATTACATCATATTTCGTAAAGAATTTATACTTCTAGCTTGTTGCGTAATCTGCTATCCCTAGCGAGCGATATATTTAGAGGAATACCCCAACTACAAATTTACGAACGTAGGTAGATCCAGGAAGTGGAAGGTCGACGGTGATTAGAAATCAACGTAGCCCCTCCGATTTGCTAGTTATTAAATACTGAATTTCTGATGTCTGTCAGAAGGTGACTTAAAGTGGCCATGTAATGCGTGGCAATATCTCCAGATCGGCGCACCTCTGTAAAACGAGCATTTTCGTTTTCGGTCAACAATGGGTTATTAACCGTGCTGTACCGATGACGATGGATCGTTGATAACGCGAATCAGCTGAAAGATTAATGTCGCAACACGTCTTCCAGAGATGCAAGACAAAACAACTAGCACAGCAGGCTTTGTCCAACCTAAAAGGCGACACTCTATCGGTACTTTCACCCTGCATTGCTACGCGTATGCAAATGCGTGCGTACGATCCGTGACCAGACGCGCGTTCACGGCTTCGCTGCTGCTCGAATCGTTGGAAGCCGCGTACATTTCACGTTCCTCACGTTTTTCCTTTCCTCTTACTCCTCGTCTGCGCCTTCCTTCCTTGCCCTTCCCCTTTCGGACCGAGGAAAATTTGTATTCCCAAAGCGGAGCTTTCTTTGTCTCTGACCAGTAAGCGTGCGTTTGGCAACTCTCTGACGATGATTCTTCGAGATCTCTTCCATGCGCACGTTCTCGATGTCGGTGACTTCGAAGAAATACCCGGCCGTCCAAGTACTACGCGTTGCCAAGCCGTTTCAATTTCCATGCTTTTACGTAAACCATCGCTAGATAAGAATTTGTTACGCTTTCCCCTCGCTGGAATTATTTCTTGATGGATATCTTCTGTTCGTATTCCGGATGGCTATCTTTGTTTCGTATTCGACGACGCGATCTCGCAGGCTCACGCGATTCACGATTTGGTCATTCATATTATAATCGTTTCGAATCAATTAGTCCCAGAATAGATTATATACTTACGCAACTGATTGTATTTTAAGTACAGGCGATGATCACTAGACTCCGACGGTATCGTAGATCATCTCTAATTACGTAGACCGTGCAGGCGACAGATACGATTTACATGTACCATTGTATGTAACCAGCACGCTACCCATCTCAGAGCACGTATCGCATCCGAAAATATATCCACGCGAGGCTCGTGGTATAATCGTTAATTTATATTTATCTTTTTTCAGATCAATCTCGATACCCAATAGCTGCGGGTACGACGATGTAGCTCGATCGCCACTGGCTCGTGATCTTCGACAATCGAATACCCCGCTGGTGGCAGTGATCGCGTACCTTCTCTATAATTAAACCATATAATGTCAACAGTGAACTCTACCACTGGTCCAAGTGCATCCCCAACCGTCTGACCGACAAGGCACTCTCCATTGCTTCGTATTGCTCGTAAGGAGACTTCGAATTTGATAGAACCAGAAGGAAGACAGTGAAAAAGAGACAATGGGGGGTTCGATGGGCGGAGCGAGGATCTCGTGGAGCTCGTGTCGACCGTTGTCGCGATGGAGAACGAGATTCTTGGGCCAGTGGGCCTGAGATATGCCAGCATCGGTTAGCTCGGTGATCACGGAAGCAGCATCGTCGTCGTCGAGGCTGAGGACGGAAACGGCGGTGTCGGGCAGCGTAGCTGGCCGCCAGCTGGCCAGGCTAGAAATCGAAACGATCGAACGCCGGGTCTGCGCGACCCGACGCGATCTCTTCGTTCCCGTGACCGTCGATCCGCGTCCGAGTCGAGCCGTGCATTGCCCGGACCTGAACGCCTGTCTGGTCAACGAGTCTCGATCAGGAACGGATCAGGTCGACTGTCAGGCCATCCATTTCGGTTACGCCATTCCCGTGAACGTGGTGCCTCTGGAGAGTAATCCTGACTTGGTGGAGCTGGTGCTGGACCATTCGACGGAGTTGAGCAGAAGGACGGCGAGTTTTCTGCTGGAACATCATCCCCAGCTGCGTCAATACACACAGGGACCCAGCCAGACGCAGCAGGAAACCTGGAGCATGGCTGCGACGGCCAAACACGACCTCCGTCGCAAATTCCCCACGGACACTTCGACCTCGGGCGACGAGGACATCGCCGCGATCGCGAAACAGATCAGCGATCACGCGGAGGCGATCTATCAGACCTGGAAGAGTCGAGGTCTGGCTCCTACCGAGATCCTGAACTGCCACAGCAATGCCACGGCAGCGGACAAGTTCGGCACCGCTCTCACTCCGACCTCTAGTCCGAACAGCACCGGGAAAACCACCCCGACGACGCCTACCTCCGCACCCACGGTGGATATACTGACCCAGGCACCTAGTCTGGACAACGGGAATCTGGAGAAGTTGGTCAACAACTTCGTGGTGGAGGATAAGGCCAGGATCGCCGCGTCCAGACAGAGGTCGCCATCCAAGACACTGCCTTCGTCGATACAGTTCGCGCTGCAGAAGTTCGAGAGGAACTCGACGCAGCAGCAACAGCCGCAAACGTCGCCGTTGAAAAACAGCAACGTGGGCAGCCAGGCTAAGACGAAACAGACTACTTTGCTGTCTCCCACGTCGCCGTTCGCGAATAAACCGTCGCAGATAGTGAAGCCTCAGGTTGCCACGAAGACTCCCGGTGCTCATCATCGAGAAGTCTTCTTGGAGACGATCGAGACCACCTTCCCGGCGGACATAACGCCGTCGAAGATCGCGGTGCAGCAGAAGAGGCCCACGAGTACCGTGATCACATCTCCGAATCTCGACGAATCCTCCATGAACTCTGGTCTGACCACGTGGCCCCTGAAGAACAAGTTGAACGAAGGTAAAAGGATAACGGATCCCTCTGCCAGATCCCCGCAGGAGAGCAAGGTGTTAATAGTCAAGGAAGAGAAGAGAAACGCTGGTTCCAATTCGAGCGTCTACCTAGACGAGGTGGCTCGCGAAGAAGAAAGACTGATAAACGCGCTGAAGACTGGTTCCGTGATCACGGAGGAGCCTACGGAGAGGACGGTGTCGGCTCTGGCTCGGCAGAAACCCGCGATAAAACGGGAGAAGCCGAAGGTGGAGCCGGTCAAGCCCATAATCATCGGTCACAATCACCATGCCGCAGGTTTGGTGCCAGCCTCCGCGGCTATGGTGAACAACGTCGTCGCGACACCCCCTGGAGCCACCTCGACAGGCGCGACCGACGCGAAAGCCCTTAGCAAAGACGATTTGTCTAACATGTCCGTGGTGGATTACGCGAAAGTGAGATACAGAGCGGCTCAACAGAACCCACCGACGCAACAGAGGCTGGAGGAACAGAAGACGAACAACGGACCCGCGTTCAATGCCACGGAACAGTTGGTATCAACCACCAGGTCCAAGTTCGAGACAGAGATACGGAAGGATAAAGAGGCTAACAAGGAGGAGAAAGATCCTGTGACGTCCAGGTGGGGACCCAGGATTAACTCTCCCAGGCCGAGGATCGAACAAGTGCCTCATCCTGAATTAACCACGCAGCAGAAACAGCACATCAGGGCTGCTGCTGCAACTGGAACCGGAAATAACCCTATCAGACCCTTCCTGACCAGAGGATCTGTCGCGGAACGTGTGCTTATCTTCGAGAAGTGTCCGAGCGAGTTGTTGCTCGATAAACGGGGACCACGACAACCTGCTATCAACACTTGGAGAACTGGACACGAGGTTCAAAACAAGGCTCAGGTAAATTGTTGGTTGTTTGGCGATTTCTTTTTTGTTCGAATTCAGAAAGGTTTAAGAATAAATAACGCTTGTTGAATATTATTATATAGCGCTTGTTGAAGATTTCATTTAATTAAAGCAGGCTCATTTTTTTATATTATTACGATGAACATGTTCATTCTTCGGTTATTTTTGAGATACGGTGCCACGGTCGTGATTCAAAGCAGAAATGATCAGATTTTGGGGAAGTGTATCTTAAAATTTCGAAATCGCGTGTAACACGAAACAGAACGAGTGCTTGTCACGTTCGTTTTCCGAGAACAAGTTTAATTCGGCCGGATGAGATGGTCGAATTGATGAAGCCATGTCGAGCAGCTACACGATCGGGAAGACGTGCGAGAAGCTCACGTTCTTGCTACTCTTGCAAGCTTATATCGGGCGTTTTGGTCGCCGTCCAAATTCCTCTTCCCTGGGAGGATGTTCGACCGGTCGACTCCTGTACTTTTGTCTCGAAACGAGTTCAAGATCTCTTTCGCGTAGAGGTCGTTTCTGCATGCCTTGTGCTTTCTCTTCGAACATCGTTCAAATCTCTCCCCTGTTTCCTTTGAACCCCCTCCTTGTCTCTCTAAGCGATCTAAAAAAAAAATAATAAGTACTCATATTTCTGCGAAACAGTACCGTTCGAAATAGCAAGAAGTTGAGATTTTCGGAGTTCTAAATCTGCAAGCTCGTAAATTTTAAAATTCAGCATTTCGTAACGTTATAGACGAATCTTAGAGGAAGATCCATTTCGGAATAAAGATTAGGTGGCTCTTATGAAAGTCGCAATATTCGTATTACAATGAAAGAACATGTTTAAAGAGTAAAAGAAAAACGTAGATCCAGAGCGATTAAGAAAGTGATTCTGGAGGCTCGCCAGAAAGAGGGAAGAAATATACCTAACATGGCATGTGCCTGCCAAAAAAGGTTTACCTTGATCGAACATAGACAATCACGATACAATTGTTTTCGAGTGCTACCATTATAATTGTCAGCATTCGTTACCTGATTTATCGTACAGAAGCGTATGCGATCTTAATCAGCGGAGGTTCTTCAGGTAGCTTAGATCGCGTTAATCGCGAGCTATACATCCATGCGATAAGCCACGATCTTCAAACGCGGTTGCTCAATGTTCGAACAATGCATGTCGCTCGAGGGCTTGGCTGTGGCATTGTTATTAGACGGCTATTGCGTTCCTATTGTACCTCGAGACGAGCAAGCCTCGATTTTACTCGAAGAATTTTCTCTCAGCCTCTATAGCCTTTCACGATTTTGGAACGACGACGTTGCGACCTGTTTTCTTTCTGGGTCAACTATTAGGCAAATTCGACGTTATCGTCATTTGGTAGTAAAGTAACACTTTGAGAGACCAGTATCGTCACTATTAACGATTGCAAAGAAATGAAATAATCGTATCTTGCGAATCGGAAGAACTACATCGTTATCGTTAAAATATTTCCAACACGATACTGTGTACATTGTAAAATGGTGGAAAATCACAATATACCGCGAACGTTGTAAACGAACGATTCTGGTTGAGTTTCGGTAACTTTCCAAGAAAAAAACATGAATGACAATCGTCGCTGGAAAAGTTCAGACGAGCGGTAACACGTTGAACAACAAGATTCCTTGAATTTCATCTGCATCGAACATCAGCAAGCGAGAAACACGTGGATATTTATGGATGCAACGAGTGCAGAGGCTGCATCGATTCTCGTCGCTTGGTTGCCTCTTACTTTGTACAGAGCTACCTGATGAAAATTCACGCTTTTTCAAGAGCAAAAGCAACTGATACCGGCGAGGCTAAAAACGCAAATTCCTGTAACATTAACAAAAGTAACCGGATTAAAATCGGATGACCGGTAAAGAGGAGCGCCGAAATAAGAAAGGATTACGTTGGAAAAATAGCCTCAGTGTTATGACGAATAAAAGTCCTCGTTTAAATTAATTTAACAGAGGAGAAAGAGCGGGGGGTATCTCGTTGTTTGGTCGTCGCTGACTCACTGCTCGCTTTTCGTTGCGATTAATGTTATTCGACCTCGAGAAAAAGAAATAAGCGCGCAAGGGACGCCGAGGACCACCATGGCCATAAGTGGAAACGATAATCGAGACTCGACTTATCGTCACGGTCCGCTTAAATAACACTTCAATTCATGATATATGTTTATTAATATCCACAGACTAATTATTATAAAGGCCAGAGATCGTTAATTTTATCTGATTGCGCGGAGATCATAAAAATTTAAGTCCTTTTAAAGCCTTCGAAAAATGATCGTTACTTAAAAAACCAGTCAGATGATGCCTTGCACTCGGAGGATAAAACAGTCCTTTTGAAAATTGAAAAATGATCGTAACTCAAGAAACTGAAAACGGAATGAACTCCATATGTTATAAAACCCCTTAGAAATTGGAAGGAAAACAAGTCGTAAAACTCTTCGACCATCCTACGCGTTAAAAGCTCGCGAATAGAAGATTGAATGTTATTCGCTTCATCTGGAATATTATCAAAGAGATCGTTAGTTTCATCTGATTACCCAACGATCGTTCTTAATCGTCGCTTAGTTGAAATTGCGGGGACTAATTCAGCCCCAAGGCGATCGCGCAGTCATCAACGTTCCAGGTATCTGGGTAATTAAAATTCCCATTTGAAACGACTTCGCGACACCGTTGTGCATCACCGGCTATCCCTCCGCTCGATATGGGAGAACAAGAAGATTCTGAGAGCGCGTGAGATCGGTAGCGAGTACCTCAAAGTAAAATAGGAAAAAGTTCACGCGACTGCCCTTGCTTCGAACGGCGAGAAATCGTTTTCTCGCGGCATATCTGCGCCGGCTGACTGACTCATTGTAGCCGTTCCATATTGGATATCGTGCTAGATTTTAAAAGGCCGTCGACTGTCGCCTTGAAGCCTGCCTCTATCGCCGCTTATGGTCGAAAAATCGTTCTCCAAGAGGTGGAAAGTTCGCGGCTGAGAATGTGAACGTTGGAATAACGAGAACCAGGAAGAAAATACTCCTTGATGACCTTTAATAATACTGCACCGCGTGTGGCTCTTATTGTTCGTAAGAAGTGGAACATTCTGAAAAGATCGATCGTGTCGGCGCTTTTCTTAAGAAGGAATCGCTCGATATCGCATCTGAATTCCGAGCATTTTATGTCCATAGTCAGAACCACCTGTAATCGACACAATTCATAGTTGACACCGCCCACAATCGGCGTTATCCAGGTGAATACTACGCACATTCGACGCTACCTCTACGCTTGAATCTTTGCAGCCATTTATAGATAAGAAAGAATAGGATAGAATTACGAAGGTTAAGCATTCGGTAACGAAACAAAGGTAGTCCTTGATCGATTGGCAAGTGCGAAGCTGATCGAGAGGCGCAGTCAAAATCGCAATGCCCATCGCGAACGCTGATTGACGGTATCCCGTGTGTCACCCAGCGAACCGTGCCAAACCGAGCTCGCAATTATCGCGATCGACGTGTTTCGTCTAATCGTTCCCATATCGCGCGATTCCTATCGATACAGTTCCAGGATTTTCATCTTGGAGTCGTTATCTAGCTCGTGTCGTTTCACGCGATGTATTCAGCGGTAAATTTTGACGTTAACAAACGAAATAGTTAACACGTGGAAAGATTTTCTCGTTGCGTGTTTACGATGTACGTATGCAGATAAGGGGAGGCTCGTGATGTAAGCAATCATAGTCGCATAGGCGAGGCGCGGCGCGGCAATGCATTAACCGCGTTGGCCGGCATCTTTGCATTCTTCGGATCCTTTGCGTCGCGTAACAGGATGTCGTGTCCTTGGCGCACCGATACGTCCAACGCGAAGCGTACAATCGCGTTAAAATGTGTCTCTATCGAAGAATCACGCCTTCATAGTTCCCTCTTATCGCCATTGATGATGCGCTCCGCTAATCTCTATCAACAAATCAATTTTCGTTAGGTAAAAATGATGTAAAACTTTACGAATTCTTCGAAAATTCCTCGATCCGCTTATGGATTCGTAGATTATCTCGTTATTTTCGACTCGTGAAGCTGCCGACATCCGATCGAACATTTTATTGGCGCGAAAAAAACGCGTTCATCCTGCGACCAACAGCGGTATAATTGAACTAGAATTAAACACGATTCGTCACACCGGCGTCCTTTGTTTGTAACGAGTAAATGGAATTGCGTAACGTGCGCGAGAGGAAATGTACACGTTGTTTGTTACAACTTGTCCTCTTACAACGTTTTTTTGATTGGAACGTTGACAAAAAGAAATAAAGGAGATTATATTAAAAAATAAACAAGAGTTTTCACAGACTAATAACTTTCGAATCTTTAGATGCTGATGTCGCGATGCAAACAGTCATATTCACTACGATATGCTATGCTTTAATTTATTAGCAATGTTATTTTAACTTCCATTTCTATTAATTTTCAACTATCAGATTGCGTGTAATTTGTGGAACTGATAAATGGTGACTCACAGTGTCTAGCATGTTAAATAGATCATATCCAATACCATGGATTTATGGTTTCAGAGAAGTTTTCACTGCTTAGTTAGTTTCTCACGAACGATGCCTGTTGATTCTAGACGTACGCGAAAGACAAGACACAGCAAAAGAGCTTGCCACCGCACACGACGCTCCAGAGGCACGTGAAAGCGAACAGAAACGTTCACATACCACGGTAAACTTTGATACGGAACACAAAGAACCGATATTCTACAGCGATTCGATACAAACTGAATTATTAAAATTATACTTCAGATTTTACTTCCCCGGGGGAAAACCTGTGCCACTGTCTCAGATCGAGGCAACTATCTCCAAGATCACTGCTGCTTTTCAAGCTTTACCCGGTCATCGTGCCTCTCGTGGTCAATTTCATACCATCACTAAGGTAAAAGGATAACATGAAATATTAACGATTCCGTCTAATTCCCTTATTATATGATAACTCAAAAAAGATCGATGCCAATATTCTATTTGTTTCTTTTTTCTATATACATCGTATTCGCGAATGACCCACATTAAAAATTTCTTCAATAATACAGAATTCCAACCTAACCGCAATAACGAGGCTCGTTAAAAGTTTCACGAACGATTGCCTTCTTTCTATTTATTTGTTCACCGTTGCGATGAAACTCGGAGTAAATTGATCGGCATTTTCCAAGCACTGTTTACATGGGAAAGCAAAAGACTCGTTTTGCTCGAAAAGACGTGTACAATGGGTATGATTTGTCTTACAGGCATGCGACTTGCCGCTCTACTGGAAAGTGCCGCTTTTTCTCGCCGCTGGAGGAGATCAGACTGGATACGTCGAGATGAATGCGTTCCTTGATTTTTGGAAAGAGTAAGCGCCACACGTTACCACACGTTTTTAATCGCCATGCATTGGATCAGAAAAATTTCCTTCAAGTTCACGAATACAACATAGTTCTCGATTGCAGATTGTCGAACACCCACCACGATGCGGCGAGTAAGTTTATCAGAATCACAACCCGAGGCCAAAGGAACAATATACTCCCAGAGGATTTAATCCCGTTGGTGCAAGACGTGGTCGAAACTCACCCTGGTTTAATTTTCCTGAAAGAGGCTACTGAGTTCCATTCACGCTACGTACACACGGTTCGTTATTCGCGCGATAAATATTTGCCGGGTATTTCTTTGTCTGAACAAGCAAGAAGCAACTAGAAGGACAGAGAAAGAGAGAAAGATTCCATCGATGATGAGCCGCGGTTTATGCAACGAGAATCCTCTTGAATTATTCAAGATAATCGTGTTCGGCTCGTGCAATTATCGTTTTAACAAGTGGACACAATACCACTTCATCTGAATTCTTCATCCGCGGAATTTATTCTCTCCTTTTTTCCATCAATTAGCTTCTGTAGTTGCACGGTCAGTCTGTCATGTCTCGACGTCGAACGTCTGCATGAAAAGTTTATTTGCATTCAACGTTCTCGAAAGATGTTTGAGCTTTTATTTCATGGATTTGCATTGCAGGTGATTGCCAGGATATTTTATTGCGTAAACCGAAGCTGGAGTGGAAAAATATCCGTGGCTGAACTGAGAAGAAGCAACTTACTATCGGTGATCGCGATTCTGGAACACGAGGAAGATATCAATCAAGTTACTGCATACTTTAGTTATGAACACTTCTACGTTATATATTGTAAATTCTGGGAATTGGATCGGGATCACGATCTGTTCATCGATAAAACGGACCTCACCAAACACAATGATCATGGTGAGACTGTATTTCTTTAGCAGAATTTATGCTAAATATCGAGAGAAACAATATATAATCGATTCAATTATATTTTAGCTCTGTCGAAACGTATGATTGCAAGAATATTCAGCGGCGCTGTGACAAGAGGTGGCGTGAAAAGTGGGAACGCTGTCCAGCAACCACAAGACAAGATGAGCTATACAGAGTTTGTATGGTTCTTGCTAAGTGAAGAGGACAAAAACCATCCGACTGCGATCGAGTATTGGTTTAGGTACAATATACAATATCTGGTATATACATTGTACAAATACGTATATAGCAGAGTTTATATTGACGGTGATCAACAGGTGCATGGATCTCGATGGAGACGGTTACTTATCGATGTATGAATTGGAATATTTTTATGAAGAACAATTGCATCGTATGGAGGCAATTGGAATTGAAACGTTACCCTTTGAGGACTGTCTCTGTCAGGCAAGTCTTGTATTTGTTTTTCTATTTTGTATTGTATTTGAAATATTTGACTTGAAATTGCAAATGTTTCATATAAATATTCAAAGTGTGTATACATGTTTTTGGTACAGCCTACATATGCGACGTGTAAGAAACTAGTACAAGATGTTTAATATGTTTATTCGTTTATGTACTAAATACAACATTTTAATAAGTATTACTTTTTATCTAAGTAAATTTTCTTATAAAATGTTGCAGATGTTGGACATGATCAAACCAGAAACGCCAGGAAAGATATCTCTGAGCGATTTGAAGAAATGCAAGATGACCTCAATCTTCTTCGATACGTTCTTCAACCTTGAAAAGTACCTGGATCATGAACAAAGAGATCCCTTCGCATCGGCTAGAGAACATGATCCTGATGGTCATGAGGTAAATCTTCGATAATCATTTAACAAAGTTTATATCTTTTTCCTAAAGAAGCCTACCGCGCACTTTTTACTACCTATACGTTGGGGGGCATATTGAAATTCTAATTATTAAATCTTATTTCATTTGCAACAGCTGTCAGATTGGGATCGATTCGCGGCAGAGGAATACGAATTATTGGTTGCTGAAGAGAGCGGCAACGAACAGAACGAGCAAATGTAAGTATCGACGTTAAGTGACTCGTAAAGAACATACGGTTCATCTATATTACATAATTGCGTATCATTTTTGTTTAATTACACCACCCTCATTATCGTTCAGTAACGAACAATTATGTTATGAAATTAAAAATTATGAAACGAATCGTTGACCAATATACCAAGAGAAATTGAACGTTATTCCGCAATGTAATGGATGAACCGGACCGATGGTTTCTGTAGAAAGTCCTGGCTTACAATTTCAAGCTATGAAACGGAACTCATAGCTTTCGAATTGTGGCATGCTTTGTCGTTAGGTAGACAGTATGCTCCCCGTTACGGGACCTAACAGTTTCACCATGTATTGTTGACCGTAATGATAATGGTACGATATATGCGTTTGTTGCAGGCTGTGTGATGATGAAATGTAAACCATCATCAGCAGCTCAGTAAGTAAAATAATATAAAACAGGAAAGACAGAATTGCATGGTATGGCGATGCACGTGTATGCATAATATATTAATGGAGGGTTGGCTAACCGCTTATTTATTTATTTTTTCCGCCTTTATTACTCATGCTCTTCAATATTGTGTATCATTCGAATCTAATTCGTGTAGTGTTGAACACGATGAATTATTTATTTTGTTTCGCTCGAGGAAATTAAGATATGCCAAGAATATATGAATCATTAATTAATTGTTATCCGTTCGTTTATCTCTTGATATATAGAATTTGCAAAATATTTCAAAATAAGAGCAACTCTCAAGAGTGAAACTTGAACATGAAATTTCAAATATATCTTTCGTAATCGTTTCGTACTTCATCTCTTCATTTTCATTCTTACGCTCCATAAAATCGTTTGTTTATTGCTACATATGTTTCAAATTTTGGTAAACACTATTTTGAAGGTTTACAACTTCGTTTTGCATTCAAACGCAAGAAACCATTTGTATAGACCATTAACAAGCACTTTGTTTATTTGCTTTTACTAAAGCGTGATCTTAAGTTGCATCGTTTTTAATTGGCTTATCAAGAATCGAAGTACAGGGTTTCTCAAATTTTTGTGGATCGAAATCCAGTTTCGAAAAAAACAACTTATCACAGATCACTCGCTTGTAAATTTGAACCTACACTTTGGGAATCTCTGTTCTAAAACGTTTTCCATTGTAGAGTAGTTAATCCACTGATAGTCTCCCATTTTAGTTAACTCCCGAGCATCAAAAATGTTATTCAAAGGATTTATTTAATTGAAGAAACTCGATCTTTCCTCAGGTCATACGATTGTCTACCAGAGGATGTATTCTCTCGAAACTTGGACATTCTGGATGGCGAATCGGCGGATTTGCTTCAGCATCCAGACATTCAATTCTCGGGACATCCTGACGGTCTGTCGACGGTCAGTCAGTCGGATACGTTTCGACATCAAGCCAGAAGTCAATATTATGATAGCGGTGACAGCGATGATTACGCCGAAAGCGACAACTAATCGTTTCCTCGTTTGCGAATGCAAGGATGTTTGGAAAAACTGAACACGGCGTTGCAAGGAAGAGAAATATTCTGTTTTCTCGAAGCAACAGTAGTTTAAACGTGTAGCTATCCTCTGTATAATTAAGAGAATCGTGTAATCTCATCATAAACTACCGTACTAACGATGGCAGAACGATTCTCAGTGGGTTTCCGTATCATTTTTTATTGGGGGATCGTTAGATACGAATCTATTCGGTGATCAGATTCGAATCACCGCCCCGAAGTACAAAGATATCCGAGACACTTTGATTTTACCGTTCCCCGTAGATGAAGAAACGTTCGAACAATTTTAGTAACCATTTCCACGTGACGAAAATGGAGATTGACTTGAAAGCTTGATGTTTTTAAAAGTAGAGGATATACTTTTCATCGAAGTATTTGGAGTAGAAACGTCGATAGCGTTTTCGTAATAGAAACATGTCAAAAATTGAGCAACCTATACACAGAAGTGACCTGTAATCCTGTTTACAATCGGGAAAGGCTCAATATCACCGAATCGATCCGTAACTATGAATAGTCTGGGGATGGAAATCAGGCCACGATGTGATAAACGGGCCGCCATTGTTCAACTTATCATGATATACATATTGTGTACTTCACATTGTAAATAGACAGCAAATCATGGACCCTTATTTTTACTTAAACGTGTGAGAGTCATTTGAAATTGCGGCTCTTTCAATTGCTGCAGCCGTTCGTTAGCGTGTTGACTGTATGGGAGTGTCCTACGACCGGAACAACGGAAAAAGGAAGAAAATTTTGAATACTACAGAAATTATGCAAATTGCCAGTCAACGTGTTAAAGAACTCTGAATCTGTAGCTCTAGAAACATTCTCGTAAAGAATCGGATACCTGGTCTGTTCTTACAGTTTTATTCTCGTGAACTACCCTTTTTCTAGCCCAAAGAAGTCATATTTTTTAGACGAAACAAAAAGAGAGAAAGGAAATTCTGCGAGCATATACACCCTCTGCTTCACTTGAGAAGAGAATTCACAGTTCGAGGCTGCAACAACTGGAAATTGCGCGTAAAAGGATACGCTGACACGAAAAAAGAAACGTTTTGTCCTTCTGTATTTGTCTTATACGCCATTAGTATTACGCTGTATGCGACATTAATTGCACGCACGATAATGTCGCTCGAGAGGTTCCAAAGCGAGAATCGTGGCAAAGTATTCGTCTAATTGCACGTAGAGTACTCATAAATGAGTGTTCGTCTTCTTTTTGTCGATGGTCGCAGACTGCTTCGGGCATTGCCAGCCGTTTCGTTTACCATTTGGAAGTAGGTTTGTACCGAGACGATAGAGTAACAAACCAAAGACGCGAAGCTAGGAGAGGAAAATAAAAAAAGAAAAAACAGAAAAATTCTGAACGGAAGTCGTGCTTAAACGATACACAACACATCGTCCTCTTCAACCATAAGCGACGTATGTTATTAAGATTTCGGGAAATTTCGACACCATTCGAGTTTCCCTCGTTTATTGGACATTTAGCGAAACGTAGCTTTTATAATCTAAGTTTAAAGTTGCTTTATAGTGTTCTCCTCGAAACGATGCATTCTGAATATTCATTGTTTCTTCTCTATCTGTCTCTCTCTCTCTTTCTTTCTTTTTTTAATTAGTTTAATAAGATAATAGAGATTTTATGTACAACAGCGTGCAACTTGGATATTTTTCAGTTAAAAGGAAGTATACAGGAAGGAATGTCCCACCACTTGCAGGATTCGTCTATGTCCTTTATATATAAAGATAGAAAGTTTTTATTTAGGCTTTCTCTGGATTCTTCTTCGAATTTTTCCCTTTCAAAGTTCCCTCCAGTTTTTATTTAGACTTTCTCTGGATTCTCATAAAATTAAAGGCAATTGGTGGAAAGCTCCTACTCTTACACTTCGTCTTTAACCGGGAGAAATCTATATTGCAACCGAGTGTAATTTTTAATGATATTAAGGAATTATCTATCGTTTAAATCATAAGAGATTCGACTACAAATGGTAGGAGATTCTTCGATTTTTAAACTTCTTCGGGAGAAAAACTGTCTTTCCGTTGTATACGATCATCCAAGAATGTATGGTAAAATTTTGTTGAGAAAAGAACACTTAAACGCGGTTCAACAACTTAATCAGTTTGCGAGTTTGGAGACCAATTTGTACCCTGTGTTATTTTTTACTATGTCTCTCTTTATTGTTACCATTCAGTTATTAACACATTCGCTATCAGAGTAACGCGCGTATTAAAATCTTAAATTGTTATTTATATAAATATAAAAAATAAACAAAGATCGTTTTGTACGATGTACGTGGCTTGAATTTATGTTATTTTATTCGATGTTTTGTAAAAACGAAAAGAGGGAAAGATCGAGCACTGATAGCGAACTTGTTAATTGATTGTGAGATCTTGTTTCAGCGTGAATTTTATTGCTTGTTGTTCTAATATTAAATGGACAATTATTGCAAACGGTCGACTAATATATATGTATATATATATATATTATTGTTTCTTACTAGAACACCCTAATCAAGGGTACAATTGCATTATCGCAATTCGCTTGAACCGCTAAGACTGCTGGAATATTGTATATTACTTTTTCCGCAAATTTGATTTCAATCGCGTACATAGAATATATTATACTCTAGTCGAAATGTGTGCTATAATTCTCGTAACGAACACGGCGAAATCATTTCTTTCTTTTTATCTGTTCCATGTTGTTTGTTAATTAACGGTGGTGAACTGCGAGTGATCTATTCATGTACGCAGAACGTTCCTTATCGTAAAGGATATTTAATCCTGGAACAGGAAATTTCCATTTAAATTTGTTAATGTTAAGATAACATAGAATTTGTTAATTTCAATAATTTAACAACAAATATCTATTCATTTTTGAATAAAATACGTTTTATTTGCCGACAAAACGTTAAGCGGGAAATTAAAAAAAAAAATGAAAAATATCGACGAACAAAAGAAACGAAGAAAACTAATTAAGTTCTAAAGAAAAAATATCCAGGAATTAAATATTTACACTCGCATGGTGCTCTAAATTGATATTTGGTAAACATACGTGACCATGTTGTTCTTGTTGCTGTTTGCGTACCTGTTCGGTTAATTGCACGTGGATCTGTTTTACCAACTATTTTTAAATCGTGTTTACCAAGTATCGATATCAACGACAATACGCGCTTTCTTTCACGTCGACAAATTTTCGTATTGCTACGAAAGACGAGAAAGAATAAAAATTGTAAGATTTATTGTAAAAATCTTGCAGAATCGAATTAGTGAATTTCGCCGTAATATTTCTGAAAGAGGGGTAGTTGACCTTTTATTTGACGAGATAAAGTTATTAAAGATGTGCGGAGTGCCTTGAATTTTGAAAACCCGAACTTTGGGACGGATTGGAAAAAGATAATGAGATCATAGATGCAAAGTAAATCAATTACTAATAGAGAACCGTTCTCGCTCGGTATTGACCGAAATTTCCCGTCTCGTTTCGATCTCAAAATTTTAAGATTTCGCGCATCTCTAAAAATTACGAAACGAATAATTTGTTCTTTTTTGTTGAAATAAAAATAGTTTATGTAGAAACTTACGAGGAATCTTCAAATAAGAGGTTAACGTTTATCATGATGTTATTTAATTTCTCTGTTGCGTTCTTCGCATCTGGGGAACCATTTTTTGCGAGTGATCGCTTTTGTTGACTATCCAAAGATGTAACTATTAACATTTACAGTTGTATCTTTTATATAGCTCGTTATGATTTTTTTACCATATATATGTATATATATGTGCATATCTCTTCATAGAATTTCATCGTGACAACGTAGTATGCATCGAGTTTCCATTGAATGAAAGTTGAAACGAGAAAAAAATGGACAAGAAAGGGATGTCTAGTTATTCGTCATTGCATTTGGCCATGTTTTTTGATTGTTATATTTATTCATTATTCTATGATAGGTTTATCACTGTTCTAGCGATCTGTTACACGACTTTTGAATCGAGTGATTTCGTGTCTGTTTCTATGGAAGAATGATTATTTTTCATGGGACAACTAGTACGGTTGAGATATTGAATTCGTGGTATATTTGCACACGCGTGCTTAGACAGTTTCGATAATAGATTCACATTCACCATTTACCTACATTTTTATTTATATATTTTATCTGTGCATGAGTAGACGATTAAGGTAATTTTGCAAGTTAATAAAAATGAATGGTAAAAGAAGTATAACTTGGAAATTGTTTTTCATTCTCTTCCTCTTTTCTTTTTACCATATGTTTCTTTACGACCTACCGGCAGTAGGTAAAGCATGGATCTTCGCACTAGTAAAATTATGTATTCTTGACATACCGAAAACAATGTATACGAGGTTAGGTGTAAAGTGTAAACATACTAATAATTTAAATGAATGTAATATTTATTATTGAATTTAAATCATAATTCTTTACTTTTGTGAAAATATATTTCAAAGAAAATGCTGTGTTGATTTTATAGATTAGACGTTTCAGTAAAAATATCAGTGTTTAACAAGTTAAAGTCAATGAAAGAAAATATGTCATCAAAATTGAATGCTGGATTACCAGGTGAATTAATATTTTGATATAACAAACTTCATGAGGAGTATTATTATCGTTTTTAATAATCAATATTTTCAGATGTTCCCCTACCATTTGCATTACTAATGATTATTTTACTATCAATGTGCTTTGCCAACAGTTACAATGGAGAATTTGTATTTGATGATTCTGAAGCTATCGTAAATAATGAAGATGTACAAAATACTCCTTTGTGGGACATATTCAAGAATGATTTTTGGGGAACTAAGTTGACCAATAAACAAAGTCATAAATCATATCGACCACTTACAATACTCACGTTTCGGTAAAATGTATTATATAACAAAAATTAATATATTTGAATATTTATTATAAATAAACAATTTTCCTAGATTACACTTTTGGCTTCGCAAAGATTTGATAGCTCAAGATTATCATATAATAAATATTATACTACATACATTTGTTTGTGTATTGACATTGGCAGTATTTAACATACTTTTGGGTACAAAACAAAACAATATTGCATTTTTTGCTACAGCATTGTTTGCAGTTCATCCAGTACATACAGAAGCTGTAAATAGCAATCAATTTGTTTATATCTTTTGTATAAAGTAGCACATTTTAATGATTTAATTAAATACATAGGTTTCTGGTATTGTGGGTAGAGCAGAATTATTGTGTGCATTATTTATGTGGATATCCATCCTATGTTATCATTATTCAATTTATGCAAAAAAGTTAATACATAGATGGTTTAGTATGTGTGGCTGTATTGTATTTATTGCGATTGCTATGCTGTGCAAAGAAACCGGAATTACTGTAATGGTAAGGAACACAAATAACTTTCTACTCATTAATATTATTAATGATAACAATAATTTTTTAGGGCATCTGTTGTATATATGATCTTATAATTGTGAACAAAATACTTCCAAGCGATTTACTTGTATTGAAGATGAAACAATCTTTTTGTGAAGAAATAAAACATTTAATTCAGAAGAAACAAAAATTGTTAATTAGGCTATTTATATTGGTTGCATCTAGTTTAATACTTATTTTCTCAAGATTTTGTATTATGGGATTCAGAGCTCCTACTTTCCAGCCGGTAGATAATCCAGCATCATTCATAAATAATATATTTTTACGAATGTTAAATTATAGTTATATTTATTGTCTGAATGCGTGGTTATTGATTTGTCCACAATGGTTATGTTTTGACTGGTCAATGGGCTGTATACCTTTAATTACCATTTATGATAGAAGAATAATTTTTGTTATTTTATTCTGGTTAATACTTGGAACAGTGTTTATGTATACTTTCACTTCCTGTGAAAATGAATATCTAAGGTAATTAATCAATTCCTACATGAATATATTCTGTTTTAATAAGATTTTATTCTTTTTACAGATATTCAATAATAGGACTGACAATGCTTATTATTCCATTTCTGCCAGCTAGTAACATCTTTTTTAATGTTGGTTTTGTATTAGCAGAGAGAACATTATACATTCCCTCTGCTGGTTATTGTCTTTTAATTGTTATAGGATTACAAAAACTTTGTAATCGAGTTCCTGTACAATGTTTACTGTTTTTATATACAGTCTTAATTGTATTATTTTTTACAAAGTCATGGATAAGAAGTGAACAGTGGAAGACTGAAACTACACTATTTAGGTCAGCATTACACGTTTGTCCTTTAAATGCAAAAGTTCATTATAATATTGCGAAAAACGCAGCCGACATAGGAAATTCGACACTAGCCCAATATGAATATCGAGAAGCTTTAAGGTATAGAAACTTATAGCAACTGTATTTGAAAGTAAAAAAACTAATTGCAATATTTGTTAAGTAGATTAAATCCTACATATGCTCAAGCTATGAACAATCTTGGTAATTTACTTAAAGATCAAGGAAAGTATGAAGAAGCAGAAATTTTGTTCAAACGCGCTATCGAGTTGCAGTAAGTTTAACTATTCTTATTGCCTGAAAATTTTAAGTTGTAAATATAGCATATTGCTAAATAAATTTCATATTTTAGGGAGGATTTTGCTACAGCATGGATGAATTTAGGTATTGTTTTGTCAGCTCTTAAAAAATATAAGGAATCCGAAAACAGTTATCTAACTGCTCTTTCTCACAGAAGTAAATACCCTGATTGCTTCTACAATTTAGGCGTGTTGGTTAGTAACCTAAACGTTAATTAACAAGATATAAAAATAGTAATTTTTAACAATGATAATTGCAGTATCTAGAACAAAAAAGTTACAACAAAGCATTGAAAGCTTGGGAATCTGCTACTAGACAAAAAAAAACACATAGAAGAGCATGGACAAATATGATACTACTTCTTGATGATTTAGGTAAGTATGTGGAAAATATTACACATTAATAGTTGATATTAGACGATAAATGTAATGTATTAATTGCAGGAATGCGCGAAGAATCACTAAAAATAGCATATCAAGCTTTACGTTTTCTGCCAGATGATGCTTCGATTCATTTTAACATTGCAAATATATTGGGTAAAGCTGGGAATTTTGTAGAAGCAGAAGTGCACTTTAAAAATGCAATATCGAAAAATCCTAAAGATGCTATGTTTTATACGAATTTAGGCGTGTTATATCACAGATGGAACAGATTTCGTGAGGCAGAATACATGTACAAACAAGCATTGGAAATTAAACCGGAATTAAATAGTGCAAGGAATAATTTAAAAAAATTGTATTCTTTAAAAACAGCAATAAAATAATTTATTTTTATACAAAAGATCGAATTCATAAAAAAAATCAGACGCGTTATTTATAATTTTACTTTTCCTTTTACAGCTTCGATATTACGTGGATATGCATATGCTTCGAAATTTCCAATCTTTTTACCATCAATGTAATTATAAGATTTGAAACATGTATCACAGAAATAACAAGGATTATGTGGTATTCTCTCGTGCTCCATTGTAATCCATTGTGCATTGTATATGCCACATATCATACAAAATTTAGAAGACATAGGCCTTAGTCTGAGTACCTTGGGATATACAGATATAGCTAAATCATCATCAGAATTAATCAACCTAAAAATAATTATATTCTGAATTGAAAACAATTACTATTATTAATTAGTGTTACTATTATAATTAATAATATATACTGTTATTAATTAGTGAACTCAGTTTGCAATAGTAATAATTAGATAGATGATCATCTGTATGCATGCTTACTTAGTTGCTCATTACTGTTTTACAATATATCTGAATTACCTAGCATCACTAAATACAATCAAATGTTCACAGCCACCTTGATGTTTGTATACCCATGGATAACCAAATCTTAAGCACAAGCAATCTATTCGACAATCTTCCATGATAGCAGTTTTAAAAGGTCCTAAGTTTGATCGCCTTTGGGCCCAATCAATAATCACTTTACTATAATCGATGTTTGTTGGGCACCTTGTATCATTATAAAATGTGTCTTCAATAAAAAAGAATCCTGATTTATAAACATCCTAAAATATATTTAAATATATACCTTATGTAACTACCTAAAAGATCTATAATAATAAATTACCTTTGCCATAGGTCTTACTGCATTATTTAAATTTTCACTACATTCTCTGGAAATAGTATAATCAGATATGCATGATATTTTATCTCGCAAATCTGCAAGTGTCTGAGAACCCAATATACCCAGTATATTATTTAATCTAAGTTTTGAACCACATTCCAGTTTTGGTACATTTTTTGTACGATGTATGAAAGGATGATAAACTCTGACAGAAATAAGGATATCTTTACCAGGCACAACGCACGGTCCAATTACTTCTTTTGCTTTTTCAGTATTCTATCAACAGGTATTAATAAATGCATACTGAAAATATTTATTTACAGTTATGTTTGAATTGAAAGAGATACCTACTATAAATAATTCACTTTGATATTTATAACAAATTTGTCTGTTATCTTGGTTAAATCTTTTTCTTAGATTCTGAATTGTCTTTAAATCTATATCTTCTGGTTCCTGAGGATCAAATGTTTCTTTTTTCCTCATTTTTCTGGTATTAAGTAGTTTTGATAATTCGCCGTCTACCGTTAAATTGTCAGTGCTAAAAATAATATATGATTTATGTTACTAAGAACAACAAGATTATGATTATTGTTTAAATGTAATACCTGCAATAATTTATTAACATGGACATTTCTTCTTCTTCAAGTTCTACTCCCATTAGCGTCATAATATCAGTGGTATCGTTTTTCATTGACATAAAACAGCTAGTATACATTATTATCTTACTGTATTCATCAAAATATTCTTTTATTTGAATCTTTGGTGATGCGTTATTATTGTAAAGTTTGTATACATCATCCATTGTACTTTTACTATAATACTTCTAACCCAAATTACATACGTCTTATATATTTTTTAAATTAATGACAATAATGCACTTGACGTTTCCTTGACGTTTTGGGTCCTTTAAATCAGTTGGTGTTTTATCGACTAGTATCCCTTAACATATTAAATACATACTAATGAAATTTCGGTCAAATACTGAAATTAAAAATAATATTAGTGTCATAATACTAGCATACATTATTATATTAACATTAATCATCACATTTGTATATCCATTTATTAAATCTAACGTTACTAAATATCTGTATATGTATATATTTGCGCATAAAGAATATCACTTCTTCTATGCACCGATAGAATGCGCAAACAAACTTGTAATTTCAAGTGTTAACAACAGGTGGTGCACAGTAGAATAAATAAGAATTGCGAAGATTGCGATTTATTGACATTACTCACCGGTATAAAACAGATTGCATTTTGTGACTGTAATATAAAACTTGAAATATTAAAAGTATATAGCGTTATCGCAATATTTTTTGTTTGCCTTATTGAAACTTTGATAAATAGATATCGCTGAAAAATACAGTGATCGAAACTATATATAATTCTGTAAGTGACATTAATTGCGTATGGAACAAACAAGTTACATAAAAGTAATTTACCTCCATCTCTACAGTTCTTATAGTATAGACCTTACAGTAAGAATTGACGAAAGTACATACTGTCATATTCTCGTATTTTTTAGACACAACTTTCGCCAAAATTCAGCTCTTAAAAATGGTCAGTGGACGAGCACTTCATTTCGTATTTAAAGTACCGGATCGAAAATTAACAGCGAAGTTTTATCGTGAAATCCTTGGGATGAAGGTTGGTATTTTATTAATCTTAATTAGTAGGTATCTGATTGTACAGAATCTTTTGTTCTAGGTATTGCGACACGAGGAATTTGCTGACGGTTGCGAAGCCGCTTGTAATGGGTTTGTACTTATATTTAATTTCTCGCTTTTTTTTTGTATACATATATAATACTGTGTAGTGTTAGGCTTGTGTGTTTAATGTTAATAATGTGTAATTATGCTCAAAGATAGTTTTTCACTTTATCTTTTTCATGTTGTTTCATTTCTATAGCTAGAGCATGTATATTTATTAATAACTGTCTTTTACATTACTTACACTTCATTGTATTATATATAGACCGTATGCAAATCGATGGAGTAAAACGATGGTAGGATATGGTCCAGAAGATACACATTTTGTAGTAGAATTAACTTATAATTATGGAATTAAAGAATATGAAATGGGGAATGATTTTCGTGGAATAACAATATGTTCTAAAGAGGCGCTTCAAAGAGCTCGTTCAAATGATTGGCCTATAAAGGAAGAAAATGGAAAATTTGTTCTGGAAGCACCTGGTGGTTACAAGTATTATATCATTGATGAACCACAACCTTTGAATAAAGGTATTACTGAAGAATTATTGTTATTACTGTTATCATTTGAAAATATTATTTATATTAATACATGTCTTTTTGACAGATCCTGTGGAGAAAGTAACTTTATCTAGTTCAAATCTTCAATCAACTATTGCTTATTGGAAAGATATATTACAATTAAAAATATTTAAGCAAACTGATAAAAGTGTATTATTAGGATATAGTGAGGATCAAGCTAAGGTTGAGTTTGAAGACATTGGTATGCCACTGATATTGCATGCTTATAATGAATGTATTGATTTTGAGAATTTCTATGATCATAAAACTTTATAATTCACTTGACTAGGTACTGAAGTAAATCATGCAAAAGCTTATGGACGTATAGCATTTTCAGTTCCCTATACTGAACAACCAGATATTCAAAAAAGAATACAAGATAGTGGAAATAAAATACTAACAGACTTAATTACTTTAGATACTCCAGGAAAGGCTTCTGTAAGAGTCATTATTCTTGCTGACCCAGTAAGTAAATCTATAATATTTGAGTTATAAATTACATTTATTAAAAAATATAAACAATCATAAATGATTATTTTAGGATGGTCATGAAATTTGTTTTGTGGATGATGACGGATTTCGCCAGTTATCAGTACCAGATTATCCAAGTGAAAAAATTTTGGACATGTATATTGCTAAACAAGGCTAAATGATTTTCACACCAATACAATTATTGTTTTCTTTGAATGTGCAATAAGTATTGAAAAATTGAGTATTATCACAAATTTGAAAGGCTGTGTCAATAGAATTTTGTTGTTACAGAGGAATATATGGTGGTGGTTACTGTTATAAATTTTTATGAATAAACAATAACTTTTTATTATCATAGTTTATAATAGTTTCTAAAATATTTGTTACATTTTTACAGGAAATATTTGCTAATAAATAATAATAATAATAATAATATAATTAACCGTGTCCCGCCTACACTAACGCGATGCAAGCGCTTGTATCAGAACGACCGCTCTGACGCATCACTGTACTGTCTTTGCTTTGTCTCCCGCGTTGGTATTTTACTTTCTGGCATCGTAAAAGAAAACGACGTTGCAACTTTCTTTGGATACTTCTTAAAGGTGAAAATCTGCTCTATCGCGTGGTATAGTTCGATTTTCCACTAGACTTTTTAAGATAAATTGAAAAATATATGTAAAAATTGGTGCAAAATCCGTGTCTCTTCGCGTTCAATGATCGTTTAAACATGTTTAAATATTTAGAATGCATAAAAAACAGATATCATTGTATTCAGGAAAGTCTATATAATCTTTTGATACAAATAGAATCTTAGTATCTTGTATAGTTACTGAACAAAATTGGTTTAAATTTGAACAATGTGTTTTTCTTCAAACTCAAATTTCATAAAAACTTACGTGATAGAGACAAACGGGTTGCAGTTTCGTAATCAGCACAAGAAAAGCTATAAGAATCACTGAACGGAAATTGAAACGCCAATTGGTCGTTGTAAAGTGTAATCAATTAACAATTTACTATCTTTTAAAATATCAAAATTTTATATAACGTGTTATATTTTACAGTTTAATATTTTTAGAAAATATGTAATTCTGAAAGAAGTTTTTATTAAAACAAAATATAAGTTTCTCAGAAAGAAATGCTGTTGTTATTACTAGACACTCTCATATCAATTTAGGGTCATTTACAATGACCCCTTACTATATACTCTGCCTATAAGAAAAATTGTAATGTAGATAACACTGCAAGATGTGATGCATTTGCTGTAAAAGAAGTCTTATAAATATAAGTGTGAAATATATGTGTTATTCAGTTTTCTACAAAACACGTAATTACATGCAAGATATTCAGAGAAAATATGAAGTTTAAAATATTTTTGTTCTTATTCTTCTTTGCACTCTTTATAATTGGTAAGTATTTTTTTACTAATTTTGTAATTTTGTGAAAGCGAAATACTATGTGTAAGTGTATATATTGTATAAAAGTGTTTTGTTTTAGATAATACTAGTGCTAAATTGAGTTTTGGAAGAATTGGTGGAAAAATTGGAGGTGGAAGAAGCTATGGCAGAGGGACATCTCATGGAACTTCAGGTAGAGGGACATCTCATGGAACATCAGGTAGAGGAACATCACATGGAATATCATCTGGGGGGATATCACATGGAACATCGTCTAGGGGGACATCACATGGAACATCGCATGGGGACATATCGCATGGAACATCACATGGAACAGGAACTCTAGCAAAAAGTTCAGGAGATTTCTTGAAAGCTGAAGGTGGAGGAGCTACAAGACCAGGTATATATGCATTTATGTGATTTTAATGAATAATATATTACTGCAAACTTACATAAATTAAAACATATGTTCAAGTGAAACCTTCTTCACCATCATATGGAAATTCATTCCCTGTTGCGCCTCCCTTAACAACTAATCAAGGTCGATTACCAGGAGTTGTAACTGACAGCAAGCAAACTTCACCTTTCCAACCATCTGCACCACAAGACCACATTATGAAATCATCTGTAGGCTCACTGCAAAATCAAGGTATAATCTGATATTTAGTTTTATTAATTGTATCATTTATTACAGTTACTGGTTATTTGAACATATATTTTTCATTGCAGGCAATGTACCAGGTCACACAAATCCTTCTTGGGGTAATCCTTACTTAAATAACAATAAACCAACTATACCGGGTCAAGCACACACTTCGTTGAGTAATTCTAATCCAGGTATTAACAAGCCAACTGTACCAGTTCCTCAACCACCCCCAATTGGATTTAAAGATCATGTTTATCCACCACCCATTCAACCTGGGCATCCACCTTATTCTACTGGAAATTCTCCTTATCCTGGTCGAAATTCCCCATACCCTTCTGGAAATGCTCCATATCCTAGTGGACATCCTCAGCCTACTGGACAGTCTCATCATGGAGGATATTATCCTGTCCATATTCCTCATCATTCGTCAGTTAATTCTTCAGGTACGTCTTTTAGCTCTTTTCCAGTGCATCAATCAAACTCAATACCGTTAGGAAATCCTTACTCGATGCACCCTCCTGGACATCCTTACAATGCACCTGGACATGTTTACAATTCACCTGGACATGTTTACAATTCACCTGGACAAGTTTACAATTCACCTGGACAATCTTATTATCCACAACAACCCCATGTTTTTGCTCAACCAGCAGCACAGCCATTTGTACCTGGTCAAACTGTTATAATGATGCCGGGGCAGCAAGATTCTGGTCGGGGTTTTGGTCAAATGGTTAAAGAAGCACTTGTGTTTTCAACTATCAATGCAGGAGTAAATAGATTGATAAATCCCCATACACATCATTACGTAGAAAGTAAGCCAGCAGAAACTGCCCCGTCAGCTACAACTCATATTACTTATAACAATCAATACTTTAATACTGAGCCTGGAACAATGAATTCCCCAAATGTACCATCAGCAAGTGTTCCTAATAGCAATCCGACTATAAGTGGGACTTCCGCTCCAGCTGTAGGGCCTAACAGTGGTCCTGTATTAGGAAATGGCAATGCGTATGTTCCAAATATTTCTGGTAGTACAAATCCTACCTCAGCTGGAGTACCCAATTTAGCTGGCACCAATACTGGAGCTATTGGGACTACATCTGGTGTAAATGGAAACGTATCTACTGCAACAAGATCCAATGTACCTAATGATCAAAGCAGTTCATCTGGATATCCCAGTAGTGTTGATAACACGTTTTTCAACGGAATTTCTGATAAAGAATTATTTCAAATAACGGAAGAACTTTTTGCTAAAAGTTCATTAAACGTATCTAAATATTTAAAACTAAATCTTCAGACACGTGTTACATCTTCTAATGTAACGGATGAAGCTAAAGAACCGTATGTATTTGATTACATATTAATTGTTGTTAGAATAATAATTAAAAAAAAAATATGTAGGTTAACAGACAGAATAGACCAGTAACATTTTCTTTTCAGTTTATTCTACGTAGATCCACAGCTGTTGGACTATCCAACGATACACATAACACGATCCTTATATGATAGTTACGAGCATGATTTTCGTAAGAAAGTAAACCGTACTGTTGAGATACGAAAACAGGAAGACCTTTTGATCGACACTTTCCTCAATACAAATGTTATGTCAAGGGCAATGGATTGGTTGGCCGATCATGGCTTTATTGACCCTGACGATTTTGAAAGAAAAGATGTACTTCGTCGTATATGGTTCACCATGTTTAGCGGAAGTACCTGCGGATTCGAACGGGTATTTGCGTCAGAAAATTATGAAACAGCCATCATCGGTGTGCAAGATTGGATTTATTTTGAAAATCAAGAATCTTTAAATCGCATAGATTACATGGGATACGTAGATAAATTAGATTTAGGAAATGTAAGTGGTTCAGTACATACAAACTCATTATCTTTTATAAAAATATTAAGATTTATTGTGTTTATCGTATTTATTCCTTTTAGAGCTCTTCATTGGTGAAATTAAACTTCCAAATGAATGGAGTTATCAGGCCAAACGCAACGATATTTGTGGGCACTTTGCCCGAGTTAGAAATGGCTTTGTATACTATCTGCTTTTATGCCCGGTCAAATAATCTTTGCCCGGTTATGTTGGGCGGAACTAAGTTCAATATTTATACACATTCGTTCATATATTTCGGAAACGAAGTGATAGACCTCGGTCTTCCAATGTTTTAATACATGAGATACGTAGCATAGACGTAGTATACAGTTATAGAGTAGAATTTAGTATGTATTTTACATCTTTTGTATGTGGTAACTGTTGATGATAATAAACATCGTTAAACAATTACGTAATGCGATATTAATTTTTCGTAATTACGCATTGCGCACATTTATCTATATGTCAAAACATAATGATTTTTTTCCTGTTTTGAAATGATTCATGTATAAGTAAATCATTGTGACCTTGAAATGAAATAATAGTGACACAGAATTATCCTTTTAGATCTTCTTGTTACGGTACGATTTCAAGGCGTTGAAATTTAACTTTTCCTAAAACAGAAGGAACATAATTGTTATATACCGTGAATGAGCACAAATAAATATATATCTGTATTCGTCTAATGAACTAGTAAGATGAATGCCGACGTCCGTTTACTTGTGTTCGTTCGTGAATGCTCATCCAGCCTGTAAGGGCCTTGAAAACTGTTAAAAATTTAATGAACGTTCAGGTGCAATGTCCTTGCAGTCAGAAGTCACGGTCGCGTTGTATTTTTTGTTAACAGATCATTCTGTCAAATCCCTACCACCTGCTACACGTAAATGGATCAGAGATCGATGCGAGGAGAAAGCCTATGACGTACAACTGGACGGCAGTTTGAGCTATATTATAAAGCTACGTGAAAATTAATTTTTTCCTTCATTAAGTTGATGGCTAGAGTTAATTGATGGTACAAAAGATTAACAGTCGGTTTAGATGTTGCATATGCCCCCTTTTCCTCTAAGCTGCTCAATTCTTAACTGGTTTTAGCATTGCTAGTGTGCGTCATTCTACGAGAAGTCTTTCAGTAACAGACTAGCCGTCGAACAGTGTACATCGAACGCGTCGAAGATTCGTAATCGAATCACACGAAGTTAAGTTGTATACAATAACCGAAGAAACATGAACATGAAGCTGCTCCTGATATGCACAATCTTCGTCTTGATCGTGTTTGGTGAGTAAATTCAATAATATAGGATGTTTCAAATTAAAATTACACCGAGATTGCAATTTATTGTAATAATATGACTTTATTCGTATCATTTTCTATCGTTTTTGTAATTCATTTGCTCGTGTAGAGAAACTTCCTTAGCAACGAAAGGTGTATCCAAGGTTATCAGTTTCTTGGCTTATTTACCAATTATTGCCATTGTCCCTGGTATAAAACAAGTGGTTTTCCTTGAGTAACTTCTTTCGGAATGTTCCCAAGTAAAACAACATAGTGCTTTCTTCTAAGAAGTGGATTTGTTTACTCCTCAGTAGTATATTCGAGAACAAAGTATTCCACGAACGTTTTAATTGGTTCTAATGGAGAAATTGCATCATGAACCTGCAAGCAATCCAGTTGATAGTACCAACGCATGCTTGGTACCATACTTATTCACTTTGTTCATTATTTGATAGTATTGAGACGACGTCGTAGAAACGATGGTTCTTCTAGAAAGTCATGACCGTACGTGGCTACTTGACATTGACTCATCAGAGAATTTTAACCAGTTCTGCGAAGAAACCTGACGTTCGTTCCGCAAACGTGGCTACGATAATCTGGCTTAGTTTTGTGGGAATCGTTCCGATCATGTGTTTCCTCCTCCAACAATCTTACTATTCAATTTAAGCGAACAATGCCTGTCTACATATTCTTTTAAAGGGAGGGCTGTTATTTCTTATACGAGCATTTTATTATTACTGATTTGTTATTATGCTATTTTATAAGTCCTCAAGGTGAAATGAATCGGAACAAAACATCTTATACGGTCCTGAACACCGGTGTTATCAAATTTGCACCAAGTTCGAATAACTGATTTATCAGTTCGTAAATTTAGATTAAATGCGTCCTACTTTCTTGCGGCTAAAATATTTAACTAACTTAGTGAAAGTTATGTTTTTCATGGACTCTAATACGAAAGGCATTTACAAAATAATGTTCCATAAGTTCATTTGTGAAGCATAAAAATCTCCCTGAGAGAATTGCCCTAATGTATCAATGTTGAAATTGACTTGATGCATATAATCAGGTTGGCGTGGCAACGGTATATCATTATTTTATTCAGCGAATTACTAAATTGTCAGGGTTCGCAATGATCTATCGTAGAGCGATAGACAGGCTCAATGGGTAGTGGGTAGAACGGTACGAGTCGCGTGACAAGCTTTGACACGTAGTAGCAATCATTTATACCGATTATTAAGAAAATTGGAATATTATTCCTTTCATACGCTTTGATTTCATTTGATTCATTCCTAGTTGTATTTTATTGTGCACGATGCAACTGACATAACTACGTAGAGACTTAGGTGGATCTCTTCTTCTCCAAATCAAACTATTCCTCTTTGCGAAATCCAGAAATTTTCTCTTTTCAACTTCCAAATTTCTGAATCCTCTAATTTTCAAACTTTCAATCAGCATCGACTTTGACATAAAAATTAAAAATCTTTATCGATCGTATTTTCCCAAACTCCCGATAATCTGTTTATCTCTTGCCTTTGCTTAACACAAGCAACAATTCTAGTTGCGTCAATGCACGATATTCTGAATTCTGACGAGGCATTCTATGGTGTTGTTGCATGATTCGACCACGTAATGATAGAGATGGTACACAGAGATTTCATTCGTTTCACGCTTCGTTTAATTCGGTAACCAGTGATTCGTTCACAATGTACACCTCTGTAATTTGTATAATATTTACCAAGAACCTGCAGTGACTAATAGTTTTCTTTAAACAGTCGACATTGGAGATGGAAAATCGACCAGACGAAGAACCGGAAGCAGTGGATGGGGATTCGGATCTCGTTCGAGGACAACGCCTCGTCCTCGTACACCTCAAACATCACAGAATTCGCAGAATTCGCATAATTCGTACCAGCCATCGAATCAAGGTAATTTCATTCTTTGCATGCAATAAACTTAGTGTAAAGAGTCGTTTTGAGATTCCGTAGTATAATTATTTATCAGTTAACGAGTAACACCTACTCCATTATCGATTATCCGCCCAGGCATTGAATTTCTTTTGAACCGGTAAATATATCAGTGAACTGACCGTAAGTTTTTTTTGCAGGGAGTTCGAATATAGGTTGGAATATACCGGATAAAAAACCGACTGGAACTAACACTGCACCTAAACCATCTGCTCCTGTATCCGAGCATGCTGCTAAAACCAGTGCAACAAACGTGCAATCTGGATATTCACCATCAGGTATTTGTTGCTTTTTAAACCTTGTTAACATAAAATTTATAATGTACTTAATATTCCTTAAAAAATCATGATTTTCAGGTGGATACCCTCGTCAACCAGCTAGCAATCCTTATCAAACGAACACCAATCCACACGCGGGTCAGCCATATAATCCTTCAGTTGGTCAAGGTTATAATCCTTCGGTTAGTCAAGGCTACCATCCTTCCATGGGACAGGGCTATAATCCTTCAGTTGGAGGACATGTGCCTTATGGAGCACCGCCACCTTACAGTAATCCATCTATTGGTGGAGGATATAATCCTGGTTTTGGACAGCCATCTTATGGACAATCTTTCAGTCCGTCGATGGGACAAATACCTCAACAAACGATTCTTGTACAGTCAGGATCGAAACCTGGTATTGGACAACTTGCAAAAGAGGCATTTGTCTTCGCTGGAGTAAGTGCCGGTGTGAACGCAGCGGTAAACAGATTGATACCAGGAGGAATCTATGGAACCAGGGGCACTAGTTCCGACAGTGGAAGTGCTGGTGGCCCACATACACAGATCACTTATAACAATTATTATAACAATGGAACTGCGCCAGCTCCAGCTCAAACTTCTGAACAAGCTGCTGCAGCTCCTGCAGCAGCTGCACCTGCAGCAGCTTCTCCTGCAGCATCCCCAGCAGCTCCTTCTCCTGCAGCTGCTGCTGCAGCTCCTGTTGCAGCTCAACCAGCAGCTGAAACGCCACAATCTACGCAGACTAACGCGGGTGTCAATAATGCACCACCACCTCAAGATCAAACGCAAAACAATCTTAACCCTCTAGGATATGTTACCTCTGACAGTGACCTCAAAAAGTTGACAGAGAGCCTGTTCGAGAAGGATAAGAATAACGCTTTCCAGCACATTACGGTAAAATTGCAAGGACAGAAAAAAGATGATAGCACGGCTGATGATGCTCCTGAACCGTGAGTATATCTATTTTTAGTTTATGAAACTGGGATGAAATTATGACATTATCAAGTTCGTGAACTTGCAGATTACTGACCGTGAAAGATGAAGCTTACGAGATACCTACGGTAAAGGCACTGTTGCCCTTGTTAGACAACTACGAACTGGATGTTAAAACAAAGGAAACCGTTACTGCTGAGGAACGAAAAGAGGAATCTGAGCTTCTTGACAAGATTCTTGAAACTGATGTGATGAAAGCTACGATGAAATTCTTGGCTGAGAAAGGATATGTTCCGGATGACGAATACGAATTCAAAGACTCTTTGAAACGTATATGGTTCTCTCAATTTAAACGGATCGACGGTGATGCATCAAGCTCTGGTTTTGAAACTGTATTTTTGGCTGAAAAGTTTGATCCAGATATAATAGGCTTGCACGATTGGATTTATTATGCGAAGCAAGAAGCTGCTAACAAACTCAATTATCTTGGATATATTAAGGAAGTCAAACTTGGCGAGGTGAGTAATAGTTCAGTGTTCAAAGATTAACAATGATCCAGAGATATGAAATGATGCAAACGTTTCTCGTGTTCTGATTTTACAGAAAGGAGCAGTTCTGAAAGTACGTTCATCGTTGGATGGAATAGTACAACCTATCACGACTATTTTCGTTGGTACATCGCCTGAGTTGGAATTCGCCTTATATACAATGTGTTTCTTTACTCGTCCTAACAATGTTTGTCCAATTTCGCTTGGAGGAGCAGAGTTTATGATTATTGTGAGCAGAGTCAATTATTTTGGAAAAGATATTTTGATTTCTGCATATCCTGACATCTAACTTAATCGTAATAACGTAATACCTTTACATTGAGTATACAAGTTTTGTATATGTGCTTTTATAATGAAATATTATGACCTAGTTAATTTAACATTACTTTTTAGCGAAGCAAAATTTTATTGTACATCTAAATGTTGCAACACATTACGTAGTTTTATCAATGAATATGATGTGCAACATACCTCAGTGACCTTATGTCGTCTTTCTAATTCTGTCAGTTCTAATAATGGTATTATGGATGGTCGTCCATGAGCGCATCGGGTAGGGACTTTTGTTTTGTTTAGTAATTTCAAAAGCCACTTACATTCTTTTAATATCAATGGATCTCCAAACTTTATGGCTCCTATAAAATACTCTTACATTACATACCAGCAAACGTAATACTACGTATAAACAAATGAGATTATTATTCTATGAACGTCTATTGATAAAAAATACATACTATACTTCTTTATATATATTGTGTAATTTATTTACAATTAATTAGTTATTTATTAATTTTTAAATATACAATGAAAAACAATGTACCGTAACAAGCTTCCATTGCAATGGCATTATGAATAGTGGGTGGCAGATTATTTGTTCCGTAATACTTATAAGTAGTTAAACTTTGTAATATTTCATTTACAAGAGCCTCCACATGTAACTTTAGCTTGAACTCATAGTATTTATTCCTTTGTAAACACTCTGGTATTGTATACACTATCATAGTGTTATCATTTATTATGTTAAAACGTATTCCAAATTTTTTTAATGTAACTTCATTTAATATCAACAAATTACATTTGTCTGTGGATAGCTTTATTGTAATAGGATCTTTTAATTTTATGAACAGCAAGTAACTTGTTTGTGACTTATATTCTGAAAATAAGTTCCGCAATAAACATAAATATACATTATTTGATCGGTTCTCATATGAAGCCACAAAGTATATTTACTGTGAAGTAAGTTTTCGTATCTTATTCTTTCGTGAACAGCATGTTGATCCATTAATAGAAGAATCTTCATCTCATTTCGATTTATCAATCCTACTATTAATTCGTTGTTTATTTGACCTAATATCTAAAAATATGATCACCTTTACTACAATCGAATTTATTTAGTATATTTATAAATTACATACTTTTAGAAACTGCAGAAATTCTTTCTTTAATCTGAACTCACGAAAAGGTTGAACAACTTTACATGGACGTATATCAAATTCTTGATGAATTAATGTATCTGAAATTAAATGTACAAAATGAAACAGTTTCAGCAAGTTGTTTTTTCATGTATGAACTGAATATCTACTTTTCAAACCCGACTTCAACTTCATTGTAGAGTCATTTTTACCAAGTTCTTTCAAAATGTCAATTTTTGTCAATTTGATATTGCCACGTAGTTGTTTATGAAGCTTTTCTGGTAAAAAATCAAAACGTTTATAAAACTCCATAAAGTTATTCCGAAAGTGATTTATCCTAGACATAGTTTGTATTTTTTTTATACTGCATGACTTTTTGCCAGAATAGGACCAATCTGACCATTCATACGGGCTCAACATTGTGAGATCTTTATTAACATTGTTATTTTGTGAAATAGGCGTAATATCAATTATTTTAGTTGTTGTTAATAGTGCGGTATTGTCGCTATCTTGATATAATTTTTTTTCTGTATTAAAATTGTCAATTTGTAATTGATTGATTGAACGAGTCTGCGAAATTTTCACATTTGTGACTTTTCTTTTAACGTTATATATCGTGAGCCGTCTACGGCTCTTTTGAGATAAAGATAACTGACGAGGAATTGATACACTTTTCAACAACTCAACAGTGTTCAAATTGTTCGTGTAATTACATGTTAAATTTTTATGTTTTTTAACATATCCAGGAATGTTATCAAAAAGAGGTGTAATATTTTTTGCAAAAATGTTCAATACTTCTTTTCTAATATTTTGTAATAATTCTTGAATGCAAGGTAAAATTACAGTTTTCTTTCCATGTTCTATGGTAAAGATGTAATCTGTACATGTAATAAAAATTAAAACAAAGACTGTCTTTCTACTCAGAGCCTGTCCACAGTGTATTTTTGCAAAGCAGCTGAATGTATCAATAAAAGTGGCTGAAGTTACTCTCAAAATTAAAGGGCAGTGAACTAGTTTGTTATTTAAAAAGACACGTTGAGTTGCATTTGATTTGGTATCAGACAACCCAACATATGCACAGAACTTGACATTAAATTCTTTCACATTTTGTATGTACCACGTATTGTGAAGTATAACTTCTTTATTATATAATAACTTAAAAATATCTGTTGAATTATGTGGTTTAGTGATTATCATAATAACTTTCCGTTCTTGATCATCTCTGATAGAGATGGAAACCTAAAAATAAAACGTGTATTTTAATTTTATGCAAAAGAAATTTAGTAAATGTTATTTACCTGTGGATTAGCTATAGCAACATTTGCAATTAAATGATACATTAAAGGTAAGTTCCACTTGTTCAATGATAATTCATGGAATCCATGAATGCTTACTGTAGTACCATGTGAGGGTCTTCTTTGAATTTTAACAATTTTTGGATTATGATACACTTTAAAAATCTTCAAAGACGAATAATGATTAGTTCTAGTGAGAGAATATTTATAATCGGTTTTATATTGCAATATTGTGCACCTTCATATATGTTTTGGGTGAATTACAATGCCTCGAAATAATTAGAAGAGCGTCCGATAATTTACGAATATTTAAAATAGCCTGTTTCTTCAAATTACAAACATCTTGTACATTCCAATAGTTATACGGAATCTGATCGTTGTATTCTGCAAGTATTTTTAATTTTTCTTTAGATATTCCTATGCCATTGTCAATTACTTGAATTTTACGCTTTTCTGCATGAATTCGAATAGCAATTGACGTAGCGTTTGCGTTTAAAGAATTCGATACCTGAAATAAAGTATTTAGAAACTTATGTTTTGTTCAAAATTAAAATAAGAACATTTGTAGTACCAATTCCAGTATGCATTTTGCAATATTTGTCACATTTAATGTGCCAGCGGTCAAAGAATCCATTTTAAATATCAGGACAATAAATCCAATGACTTCGAATTTCAAAATCCAATTTCAAAATCACCAAAACCACAAATTTATAAATTTTCAGTTTTAAATTTTAGCTGGAAATACCCGTCGTGTTAACCAGAGTCAGTATATATCAACATTACGGAATTCAATTACCTACAGTAAATAATCGAAATGGTGCGATTTCTGAAAATCGAATCAGCGCCATCTAACGGACTGCGTTTTTGGACTACTCCTAGTATCAGGAGCACAGAAAAGTAAAGGAGGTATCCGATGAAAGAGGTATTTGTGCAGAACTGCGCATTAACAGAAACCAATCACGATACACTATACAATATTATATTAATATTATGAGTTACTATTCTATTATGCATTAAAGAATAACCATATTTGTACAATATATATAAATATAACAACAGACTATTGTATTAACACTTGTATGTATGTATGTATGCATGAATGTAATGAATAGCTCTATGTACTTTCAATGTATTTACAACTTGTATGCAATATACAATTTGAATAAACGATAAATAAGAAGAATAAACCGTGTATTTATTTAAAAAACCTTTCCCAGCGTTCAGAAACATTACACAAACCTATCGAAATGCAAAAGTAAAAAAACAGTACGAAAAAAGTACATAAACATTTGTGCCACCTCCTTGCAACTTATGTTCTTCTGATACCAAATTTCAAAAATTACTATCGGCAATTCCAAGAAATGACGTCATCAGAATTCCGAGAAGTGGCATTCGTGCCACCTCCTCGCAACTTATGTTCTCCTGATACAAAATCTCAAAATCGGGAGTCCAGATGTCAAAAATTACTAACGGCAATTCCAAGAAATGACGTCATCAGAGTTCCGAGAAGTGGCATTCGTGCCACCTCCTCGTAACTTATGTTCTCCTGATACAAAATCCCAAAATCGGGAGTCCAGATTTCAAAAATTACTATCGGCAATTCCAAGAAATGACGTCATCAGAATTCCGAGAAGTGGCATTCGTGCCACCTCCTCGCAACTTATGTTCTCCTGATACAAAATCTCAAAATCGGGAGTCCAGATTTCAAAAATTACTATCGGCAATTCCAAGAAATGACGTCATCAGAATTCCGAGAAGTGGCATTCGTGCCACCTCCTCGCAACTTATGTTCTCCTGATACAAAATCTCAAAATCGGGAGTCCAGATGTCAAAAATTACTAACGGCAATTCCAAGAAATGACGTCATCAGAGTTCCGAGAAGTGGCATTCGTGCCACCTCCTCGTAACTTATGTTCTCCTGATACAAAATCCCAAAATCGGGAGTCCAGATTTCAAAAATTACTATCGGCAATTCCAAGAAATGACGTCATCAGAATTCCGAGAAGTGGCATTCGTGCCACCTCCTCGCAACTTATGTTCTCCTGATACAAAATCTCAAAATCGGGAGTCCAGATTTCAAAAATTACTATCGGCAATTCCAAGAAATGACGTCATCAGAATTCCGAGAAGTGGCATTCGTGCCACCTCCTCGCAACTTATGTTCTCCTGATACAAAATCTCAAAATCGGGAGTCCAGATGTCAAAAATTACTAACGGCAATTCCAAGAAATGACGTCATCAGAATTCCGAGAAGTGGCATTCGTGCCACCTCCTCGCAACTTATGTTCTCCTGATACAAAATCTCAAAATCGGGAGTCCAGATTTCAAAAATTACTATCGGCAATTCCAAGAAATGACGTCATCAGAATTCCGAGAAGTGGCATTCGTGCCACCTCCTCGCAACTTATGTTCTCCTGATACAAAATCTCAAAATCGGGAGTCCAGATGTCAAAAATTACTAACGGCAATTCCAAGAAATGACGTCATCAGAGTTCCGAGAAGTGGCATTCGTGCCACCTCCTCGTAACTTATGTTCTCCTGATACAAAATCCCAAAATCGGGAGTCCAGATTTCAAAAATTACTATCGGCAATTCCAAGAAATGACGTCATCAGAATTCCGAGAAGTGGCATTCGTGCCACCTCCTCGCAACTTATGTTCTCCTGATACAAAATCTCAAAATCGGGAGTCCAGATTTCAAAAATTACTATCGGCAATTCCAAGAAATGACGTCATCAGAATTCCGAGAAGTGGCATTCGTGCCACCTCCTCGCAACTTATGTTCTCCTGATACAAAATCTCAAAATCGGGAGTCCAGATGTCAAAAATTACTAACGGCAATTCCAAGAAATGACGTCATCAGAATTCCGAGAAGTGGCATTCGTGCCACCTCCTCGCAACTTATGTTCTCCTGATACAAAATCTCAAAATCGGGAGTCCAGATTTCAAAAATTACTATCGGCAATTCCAAGAAATGACGTCATCAGAATTCCGAGAAGTGGCATTCGTGCCACCTCCTCGCAACTTATGTTCTCCTGATACAAAATCTCAAAATCGGGAGTCCAGATGTCAAAAATTACTAACGGCAATTCCAAGAAATGACGTCATCAGAATTCCGAGAAGTGGTATTCGTGCCACCTCCTCGCAACTTATGTTCTCCTGATACAAAATCTCAAAATCGGGAGTCCAGATTTCAAAAATTACTAACGGCAATTCCAAGAAATGACGTCATCAGAATTCCGAGAAGTGGCATTCGTGCCACCTCCTCGCAACTTATGTTCTCCTGATACAAAATCTCAAAATCGGGAGTCCAGATGTCAAAAATTACTATAGGCAATTCCAAGAAATGACGTCATCAGAATTCCGAGAAGTGGCATTCGTGCCACCTCCTCGCAACTTATGTTCTCCTGATACAAAATCTCAAAATCGGGAGTCCAGATTTGAAAAATTACTATCGGCAATTCCAAGAAATGACGTCATCAGAGTTCCGAGAAGTGGTATTCGTGCCACCTCCTCGCAACTTATGTTCTCCTGATACAAAATCTCAAAATCGGGAGTCCAGATTTGAAAAATTACTATCGGCAATTCCAAGAAATGACGTCATCAGAGTTCCGAGAAGTGGTATTCGTGCCACCTCTTCGCATATTATGTTCTCCTGATACCAAATTTCAAAAACCAGATTTTCGATTCGAAATACCTCTGTGCCACCTCCTTGCATGTTATGTTCTCCTGATACCAAACTTCAAATTCCGGATTTTTGAATCGAAAATCAAGATTTTTGAAATTTTGTATCAGGAGAACATAAGTTGCGAGGAGGTGGCACGAATACCTCTTCGCAGCTCATGTTCTCCTGATACCAAATTTCAAAATTGAGAATTCTTAATTCGAAAATTCTCCGTGCCACCTCTTTGTATGTTATGTTCTCCTGATACCAAACTCCAAATTCCGGATTTTTGAATCGAAAATCAGGATTTTTGAAATTTTGTATCAGGAGAACATAAGTTGCGAGGAGGTGGTACGAATACCTCTTCGAAGTTCATGTTCTCCTGATACAAAATCTTGAAATGCAGCATTCCGATTTCGCAAAAATTCTCGGAATTTTGAAAGATGAATTTCGAGGAATGGTCACTGCCTTGGACCATGAAGGATAGGTTTTGGTAAGGATTTGAAATAAATAGAAATTGCAAATTAATTTTTTCCTGTTTATTTATCAATCAACTTCTATACATGTTTACAATCGTATAACATATTCAATATTACATAATATTACGACATACACTATTTGAATATATATGTACATTTTACAGTAATTTGTAATTTACATATACAGTTGTTATGCATTGTACTAGTACAATTAATTGCATTAGTTGCACAAATCGCTGTTGTATTAATTGTACTAATATTACAATATAAGTCAGATATCAGATATACTTATTGTAATAACTAATATGTAGTGACGTAGTCGGTGTTGTAATTTACGACACTCAAATGATACAAAATTTTTTCTCGAGTCGCCAAAAATTCTTCTCGGAATCATCATTTTTATTAAAAGGAAACCCATTCCCAAAATTTCAGCCAATTTGGAGCATAGCGGTTTTCGGAAGTACAGCCTCGAAAGGGTCGATTTTTAAAAATCGAATCAGCGCCATCTAACGGACTGCGTTTTTGGGCCACTTCTGGTATCAGGAGCACAGAAAAGTCAAGGAGCTATCCGACGAAAGAGGTATTTGTGCATGATGGCACCGCATCGAATAAACAAATAAACCAGTTATAAAAATAAATAATTCTTAATTACCTGCGAATAATATATGCACTTTTATGGTCGAAACGTGAAATTCAGTTCAATAATATCCCTTTCGTGGATAGAATATTATATTGGTCGAAATTAGAGAAAAATTGCAATGCACATGGAATTATTTTAATAAAACAAGAAAAAAAAGTTATTTCATTGTACTTTTACTAAATGATCCGTTCTTCATCGTGTTATAACTTAACATTTGTTAATACTAACTCGTTACGCGTACGATGCTACACTGAGGAAAGGGTAATAAAAGAAACAATGTTTTTATTCGACGTATTTATAAAAATTTCTTTATTTTATTGCAACTACTGAAAAATTTTCACATGTCGCTGTCGTAACTTTATATAATTGTCAGAAACGATGACCGAATACTTTACACACAGAATACGTGAAAGATTTATATAATTCCTGTTTTGCTGCTTTATTCGACTAAGAGTATTCAATACAATTTACGAACGTCCAGTCGTGTGCAGAGGAGGAATAATTTGTAAATGATAATATTACACATAATTTCTGGATTTCATTGATTGTTCATATAAATCTGAAATATGCATATATCTATCGTATCATCGTAAATTTAATCCAACGTTTGTTTACGACTTGCTTTTGAAATCAGTATACTGTTAACCACGTTCTGGTAATCATAAACGTATCTAAATTACTTCGTTACATAGAAAACTTAACAATCGTGACGGATATGTCAAGATCTCTAATCTTGAGATTAACTAAATTTCATAGTTAACGTTTTTCTTTCCTTCTTTTAAGTTCATAATTAATCATCGATCTACGAGTCTCTCTTTTACAATCTATAATAATCAAATACCGTTCTACATCATCGTTTTTAACCGTCGTCTCTTCACGCGAACATTTAACAAATGTAATTAAAGAAGCTTATAATTTATATAAAATACGTAATTACATACGTACATAGATACGTATACATTCCTCGCTCTGTAACTCGTCGTTAGCGACGAACAATATTTTTACAATACAAATAAAAAAAAAAAAAACGCTCGTCCAGATTCATGAATCGCATAAAATATATCATTATTATGTCAATTTCATCTACAACACGTTACCCAGTGTTCTAACGCTTCAGCCGTTTGCGCATTATATACAACAAAGATCGTAAAATATCCCTTAAAAACGTCTACTTTTAATTATTGCTATATATTTCGCGAAAAAAATCATGTTACACGTTTGAGACGGACTCGAAAGATCCAATGGAAAATTTTCTCCGGAAAGCAGACGTTTTTTATACACACTACAGCGTATTATAAGTACAGTGTAGTCTCGTTATATGGTCTGCATAGAGAATTCGTTTTTACAAATCTTCACGATCCCCTTTCTTCTCCAATATTAGCAGGGAATTTTAAATGGTGAAATTTCCAAATTATTCAGAGTTTATATAACGAGGTTGCATTGTACGAGTAAAACAGCATTTGAAATAGAAAATAAACACGGCATAAAATTGATTTAACTTAACATCAACAATAATGTTTCACTTATATAAATATAAAAACGTCAGGTTCTGGAATACATTTTTTTTTTAATTCACCGGTATTTTAAACATCGATTGTCTATTACAAATACTGTTCTACGCATTTATGATCTTGAACACTGGTTGCACGTCGCCCTTTCCGTCGAAAACAATATGTGCAATCGTTAGCAAAAACACAGAGATCAACGAAACAAAATGATTTCGCGAAAAAAAGAAACGCCATTAAAACCATGGGCATAATATCCATGATCGAAACATACGACTTGTCGCGAAATTAACAGCATACTTAGTTCGCGCTTGAAACGATCTTAATTAATCACCTGAAAATGGTCGTACATCAAAATATCGAGGAAGCGAACAGGGGAAAAGATCGAGAGTAAGTATAAAACGAGTGTTTTACAGTTGGTGCGGCCAAGCGAGCTCGGAAACACAATATTTCGTATAATACTAAACTTAAGGATAACCTACGCATAGAAAAAAAATATTGTAACGTCGAATTTGAAGCTCGCCGTTTAATAATGATATAATGGCTTTTATTGTAGTAAAATTATAGTAATAACAATCACATAATGGTGTTATTCGTCAACAAAGATATAACACGCATGTTTAAAAATGATGGGACATAAATAATTTAGACGCATCGTGTGCTTTGAAGTAGTGCTTAGAAATCATGTAACATTAAAAATATATATATATAATATATTTATATATATATATATATATATATATATATATATATATAATATGTATAAACTGTTGAGTTATTTCCTATAAATATCTTCTAAAATCTGGCTTGGCAAATTAATCACTTAGAAACAAATTCACAATTTTTTAGTCATTAACTTTAGGCACCAATGGTATGCAGACCCTGTCTTTGGTACATACGACCGATTTAATTTTATCATATATTATTTGGACATAGAAGAAGACGTTAATTGGTTAGTCTTGTCTTCCGTCATTGAAGAATTCTTTCATTAACGATACACCAGTTGCTTCTTCTTCCATCATTTGTTCGTTACACATTGTTCGTTACATTGTTTCGTTTTAGTTTCAACTTTGTCCCAGTACGTTAGCTAGGAATTTAGATTCCTTTTTCCCTTTTTTAGCAACGACACAGTCCTCGGACACATCCAGTAACAAAAACTCAGTCTTCTTCCTTTTTCTCTGGCTTCAAATCTACCATTGCGTGGAGTTCTTCTGGACTGTATCTGTAATCGAACCACAGAAAAGGATTAACTGGATGTCCTTCTACCGATGCTACTGCTGCTACTGTTACTATAACTTACCCTAAAAGACTTTGTAAGTCACAGACAAAGCGATAAACGTATCGTTTGCCAGCCGTTTTGTGAATGATGTTCTTATCGTAGTAATAACGCAGACCACGGCTCAACTTCTCGTAATTCATTTTAGGCTTGTTTTTACGAATACCCCAACGACGTGCTACCTCATCAGGATCCGTCAGCTTGAACTCCCAGCCATCGCCGGTCCACGAGATGAATCCTTGACACGATTTGTCCGTTAACAGTTCCAAAAGAAACTGCCAGAGCTGAATGGGACCTGAACCGGTAAAGCAAGGTCCACTACCTGCAACATTATAAATATATATATATATTACAAAAATGTTACACGTAGACCTATATTCCGTAGAATGATCAGGTGCTTACTTGTATAACCAGGAATCATAGCACTCTGTAGAAGAGGCTTCTGGTCAGGATTGTTGCCAATGGAGGAGGGATGATGAGGATTGGAAGAGTCCCGTGGTCCAAGGCCAGCCAAAAATGCAGGATGATGAGTGAGATGTTCGAGCGGGCCAACTCCCCACTGGTCACCTCCAACGCCGCCACCTCCACCACCGCTTCCGCTTCCTGGAACCGTTTGGAATGGCGTCGCATCGTATTGTCCGTATCCGCTACCCTCGCTGTATCCTTCATGGTAGCGACCTGTCGAAAAAAGAAAACGGTTAATACATTCGGTCGCGTGCCACCGACAAATCGTTTCTCACCTCGCGGATAGTTTTTGAACGGCGACGGCTGGTATTTTGCCTCCAGATGAATTCCACTGGTGCTGTAGAATTCCGGTGAGCTGTCCACGTTGTACGGATGAGGCGGCTGATGATCCTGCGGCAGACTGTGGTACTCGGAGGCTTCGTCGTAGCCGGAATAATGAGCCGGGGTCATGTAACTGTCCGTCGCGGACTGACTGACCCTCAGCTCGCTTTCGTTGGTTCCTGTTGCCGCGAGATCGTTGCCGCTCGTTAATCCACCACCACCTCCTTGAAGGTGTTCTGTTATATGGTGACTGCTGTAGTTTGCTGTAACGGCCATGAAAAATGATCAAGTTAACGCAATCCGTACCACTAATACTGCACTAGCAATGTAACGAATATGGTACTTTTAACAGCTCGATACCATCTTAGACGATAAAGTTTCTACTTACACTCCGTTTTGAGCTGATTCAAATTCCGTAAATGTATGTAAGCGCTATTCGCGTTGTTATTGTTGTTGTTATTGTTGGTGCTGTTCGGAGTACTGGAATGAGAGTTTGGCGCTTGAGTAGTATGGCTATGGGGTGGAGGCGACGTTTCATCCCTCTGGTTCTCGTCTTGACATACGGGACTGCGTAGATGATTGTAGCCTCCTGGAACAGATAACGATACCTCTTAATTATAACCGTTCGCATTTTCGGTTCTCGATAAACTACCCCTGTTTGCTTCTACAAGTACTATGCAGAATCGAAAAGATTTCGTTCGAGTGTATCGTGATCAATCGCGTGGAGATGACCCATCCGGTCAGACGTATTATTCGATCAACACATTCGCGGTTACCAGTAAATTAGTAAACTCGAAAGAGTTGGGCAACGCGAAATATACCCCCTATAATTTATATCCCTCTGTCGTCCCAAAAAACGACAATTCGCAAAAACTGACAATAGGTTTGGTCTCTCCGGAAGATCAGGTTATTCGACACAGGGTCGTCAGAAGTATTAGCGAACTCTGAGGACTCTTCAGGTACGGTAGACTGAAAAGATCATGATCAAGATGAACCTGGAGGGTTAGGAGAGGTGTTAGGAGAGGTACAGAGTCTGTGGGGAGGAACCGCTGACACGTGGGCGGCGCGCATCTCGACGATTGGCTCGAGCGAACTCCGCCTATCCTCGACTTCCTTTCTCGAGCAGGAGGAAACCCACCGTGCATGTCCATTACGGAGGCTGCGACCGGCTTCGTCCTCGTTCGATACCGCTACCATCAACGGAATACAACTTTGGAGTTGCTTCATCGCGATCAGGGTTGCGACCGAAGGGACACAAAATTTCGGGATCGAACTCTTGGCTTCGAATCTGAACTTATGAAGTTTTGAAACTTTCAGCCCTCGGCACTTTGGAAAATAATGCAGGACAAACAAATGCGTTGTACGTTGCACTCGAGTGTGTTATACCAACGTCGCACTACTTCGAAGTACTTTTAATCCAATGTATCGTGTAAAGATATTTACGATTATTTATCAGAATTCACGAACAACTTTTCTCGGAATTCTGCACCTCTTCGCCGTTGAAGGTGTGTCTGAACGAGCCTCGTGAATAATTATATTTCGTGGGAGCCTAGCATCATCGTACAACGATTCTAATCTCTGATCGATCGAGGAGATTCGAGCCGTTGGGGCGAACGTTCGCGCAAACTGCCATCAAATTCGATGACGACGATTAAAAGCACAGGTTCTAGTGTCGCATAGTACGAACGATAGCCTGGTTCGTTACGGGTCGATCGTTTTGCTCACCTGGCCACCTGTTTTCCTCGCCGTTAAAAAGGATAAGTGTGGGAACGTCGGCTGGTCACACATATCGTGCACATTATAATTCCGACTGTTCACGCAACGCGACGCTTAGACAGCGGTGGATTATGATAATCCACGGAAGCCATTGTTCTGTGCGACGTTAAGGGAACAAGGGGCATACGTTGGAGGAACATTGCCAATCAACGAAAGCAAAATAATTTGTTCGAGTGGACAATAGTTTGTAACATAGGAGAATAGACCAAAGCTGAATGTAATAGAGTTAAGTATTTTCAAATATTTGTACTGTAGGTACGTGTACTTAAAATTTTGCACAAAAACGACGATAGAAGAAGGTATTATAATGTTATGGAAATTTTTTCGTCCGAAAATCAGATAAAAGATTTTTGGAGCAACGATACCTGCGTTCGCGTAACAATTGTTCTTTCTTTCGTCTAGCTAACGGTAAATTTCAGATAAGATTAAACAATTTCCGTCGACCTCCGTACACGCGCCACGAGAGAACAGATTCGCGTGTATTTCGTACCGCGACATCTTATCGTACAACGTTCGACGAAAAATGTATAAATCTGCCTCGGTTAATCGAAACAGGATACTTTCTTATCTTCTTATCGGCTACCCGTGTAGAACGCACTTTATCAATGTACGTTTAATCGTTTAACCTAATTAAATAGTAGCTACCCCCCTCGTAGACGGTACTCGAGATCCGTCTGTTACAATTATCGTTTATCAATGAAAAGTGCGAACGACTCTGAATTTCGACTACAGCGCACAATGTTTGCATTGATTTTGACGGAAGAAAATAAACATAGTAACAGCAACTGCATATTATAATGCAGCGATGGATACATCGAGTATCCAGCGAAGCCTAGGGAGAGCACAGGACAGGGCTTCTCAAAGTTTCATAGGGTGAGACCCACTTTCGAAAACGGTCACTTTTCGCGACTCATTCGTAAGCGTTATTTTCTAACGTCGCAAAGGTAAAAAGTTTGAAAACTTCGCAGTTCCATAATTCTAAGAGTTTGAAAATTGTTTAATTCGTATTTCTAAATTTTGAATGTCTATCGTTGTTCTTTAATCGTAAGGAGTATAGACTCGTAAATTTATTATCTGCTCGTGTTTGAGTTTCCTTAACAACGAACCGTATTTCTTGCTGTCTTTTTATAGCCTCACCACGGGCACAGGATCTCACCATAAGAGAAAAGGTTCTCATGCTCGTGACCAAGTTGGTTCGAGAACGAAGTCATTAACAAGCTGTAGGGGCCCTTGCGTACACCATATGCACAGTATTTCATCCCTGACTTTTGTTTCCTTCTTTCGGAAGACACGTTATTCGCATGACCAAATTTATCATCGTTAGATCAACGCGTAAGTTCATCGTTAACACGAGACAATAACCTCTAATTTTGTTACTTCTTACCCTCTCACGATTTATCGTTAGTTGAAAAATTGTTATACTCGCGATTAAACAGACACGAGGATGGGAAATTTTCAAACTTAAAATTTTGGTAGTTGGGAATTGTTCGACTCGATAAAATCGAAACCAAGTGGCAGTATAGTCTTTTCTCTGGAATATAAAAAACATCTACTTCGGTTTTATGAAATTTTTGTAGGAAACAACGTAGCCTCCGCGAGTTATCGCACGGTGTTAGTGCATGGGTTCTCATGGCCGTGACCAAGTTGGTCTGGAAGAACGGCACGGTTAATAGGGCCCAAGGGACGGATCCTTGCGTACACCACCTACACCTGCAGAGCACAGGCTGGTGTGTGGCTGCACCTCGCACCCTATTTCATGGACGGTGAGCGTGGGAGTGCAGCTCCGAGCCGGCCCTCACGGTGTGCACGCACACACGGTGCTACACACGAGCCTTTGCTTCCATCAGGTACATGTTTTCATGCTACCTAAATGCACCCTCTCTTCTTCATCTCCTTCCTTCCTTCCTTCTTCTTCTTCCTCTTCTCCTTCTTCTTCTTCTTCTTCTTCCTCTTCCTCTTCTTCTTCGTCTCGCGCCGAAACTATTCCAAAATTCCTGAGCATTCAGACTGCGCGCCTGTTCACACGGATGAACAATTGAGCCTGAGCAACGACTCTTTTCTCTCATCTTCGTTCGTCATTTTTTTTCATTTTTTCGGCTGGTTCGAGAATTTTTGCCGTCTGGATCGGATTTTGCGGAAATTTAGCAACATCGACAGCGTTGCGGGAACATTATTGTGAGTTTTTATTAGTATAATTTAATCTTATTGGAATTAATCGTGGTTTATATCGCAGGAAATGACTCGTCTGTATTTCATTCTTTCAACAGCGATTACTGGTTGTTACTCGTTATTTGTTTCGTTATCTCGCACAAAATCGAAGTGACCTTAACTGATAAAATACAAATTTTTGGGTTCGAAGTATATTTCTGAAATTCGGATTTAATCTTATTGGAAATTAATCAGGCGACAAAGAAAACATTCCATGTTATCGACTTCTTCGTGTTAATAAAATATTCCAAACTTCTTAATTTTCCTGAAAACTTCTTTACAAGCGAAGCAAACAGGATTAACTTCCTCCGATGCGACTAGAGCAGACAAAGGCTGTCTAGACCGTAAGAAAATCCCTAGCAACATGATTTATCGACATGGAAATGCTTTTTAAAATTTGAATATGATACTTTCGGGCGGTTTCTTTGTAAATACAAGGACCACGAATGCAAATAGACTGCCTTACACGTACACACTCACGTATACGCGTGGTTCGGTTAAATATCAGAAATGCAGAAAAGTGATTGAAACGAAGATTGTACGGTATCGATGGAGACTGTTGCGATGGCCTTGTAAAGCCCTGTAAAGGTCGTATTTTTCGATTCGAGCATGATCGATTCGTAGAAAGGAAAATTTTGAAGAGCAAACCTATAGACGGTGCATTTTGTGACAGCGCGAGAGAGAAGAGACGAGAAAAAGAGGGTTCGGAGGGAGCAAAAGTAAGCAGCCGCGTATCAGCTGTGGAACAGGTGCCGGGCAACGAATAACGGCGTGGGCACAGCCAACGAAGCAAGCAACGAAGCCAGCAACAGAGTCGACGAGGCACGCGCCAAATCGAACGAAACGCCAGTCGGCGTGCACAGCTGCTGCTTCTCTGCTGCTGCTGCTGCTGCTGCTGCTTCTGCTTCTGCTGTCGTTGCTTCGTGCGTAAGTCTGAGAAGAGCAGACCGGCGGTCTCTCGAAAATTAAAACCTGGCTCGAGAACGCTTTCAACGCCGGAAGGCCTATTATCTTTCTCTTTCTCCCATCGGGTATAGTGATTCTCTCTCTCCTGACTTCCTGTCTTCTCTTTCTCGCGTACCCGTTCTTGCGGCCCGTATCGGAATCTTTCAACATTAAGACGTTCCGTGTTTCATTGATTCGCAGATGCACTCTAATTCCATACTCGGGTAATTTAAATCGGTTTCTTTTGGGCCCCGCTCTCGTATCCAACGATCATCGCTAACGATATCGCGAGAACGTTCGCCTTGCCGACAGAACATTCCATTCTTATGATCTCGTTAGCGGCGATATAACGAGAGCTAGCACACTCCACGGCGTTCGCGCGAATGTTACTTCGAAATTACACGAGTGCATAGAGCGTTAAAAAACTCGTTAAGGAAGAAGCGTTGTTCACAATACGATAGCGAACGTATGCGAATACGCAATCCATTACTAACGTATAATAACTTTTTAATCGGTTTCGACAACTGTAATGAAAAGATTTCAGATTCGATCGCGAGAGAAGCTGGCAAAGCTGCTAATTGTGAGAAAAGGTATCGCGCGCGTGTCTGTTTCCGTAGAGAATCAAAGGGCATTCGAGGAAACGATAAATTTGCTTTCGCGTTAGTCCTCGAGTTTGCGGCAGTTCGCGCGGGCACGACCGACGTGCAAGGTTTATTACAAATTCAATGACGATTCAGTGTTAATCGTTCATTGTGTTGCCGTTGACTTTAGCTGATTTATTCTGCATCGTTTTATTTTTTCCTAGAAATAAACGGAACAGTTTTGCTAAATCGACGCAAAAAAATGATAAATGATCGCTGAGCTAGTTTCATAGTCGATTTATTAAGCGATTTGCGAAGGAGGATAATAATAGCGAAGGTAATCGATTAATTCCTTGTAGAAACCGAAGAATGTTGTTATATTAACCAACGAATTAAATTGGTTCTTGGTTCAACGGATCATCGTTAGAAAATAAAGTGAACGCATCGGTTAAGTCTGTCAAGATATTGAAATAATAAAAATTACACGTTGCACGTAATAAGACGGTGACGGTAACTGGCGCAAGTTTCTCCCTGAATCATGGTTTCGTACTAGGGTGAAATCCCTAACATCGTATACCGTAGCTTGTATTTCCTCTTTTGAAATTCCAGAACGTAGAAAGATAAAGAACAGTCGAGTCAGCGAGGAATTTTATCCGTTCGACGATCCATTAATAAGTGTTGGTAAATTGGAAAAAATTGCTGGCCGAGGACAATGGTTCCGAAAGGGAATAGAAGACAATGTCGCAGAAATGACGGCGAGGAACGCGGCTCATTGTGGAGGAGCGAGCGAGCGATATACACGCTTGCAAAAAAGTCGTCCTCGGCGGCAACGAAATCGCGCATTGTTCGGTAGACCGGTGACCTGCGAACTCTCCCACACTCTGGCGAACCACCTCGACGCACACAACCGCGCCACTGTTTTTTCAACCGAAACGTCTAACTACACGTACGAGGCTCGTCGCCCCGAGGAAATGTATGGAAAATTTGTATGCGTTGTTTATGAATCGTGCTGCTCCTTCTATTATTCCGAGAGCTTAATTAAACGCGATTGTGTTGCGTTGTCGTTTGTTCGCTGATTATTGCACTGCTCGGCAACGATCGCGACGATACGCTGATATTTTATGAAATTTCCAGTTTAATTTCTACCAGATACGATTGTCGATCGTTCGCTGCGTAATTATTACCGATTACGCTATCCGAATAGCGTAATTACAGTATTTTTTACGGCTTTAAGTTAACGCGAATCGAACGCAATCGATTATCGATTGCATCGATCGAAACGATACAGGGCGATTTCTTCTTTTACCAATCGGAGTTTAATTCGTTCGATAAGATTGCATAGGTGAACGTCACTCGCTTCTGAAGTTTCGACGCGTTTAGATTATAAAATGTCCGACCGCGCGGCGATAATTAACCACAATGTAGTCATTCTCGTTGCGACGATTCGTAACGCGTACTTATCATTTTTCCAAGCTTCCGGCCGTGATTTCTCGAGTTTCCTTGTACGATTTGCAGAAATAACCGGCAACCTAAATATTTCTCTCGTTTTAAAAACACTCGATTTCGCGAAAGGCCTTGTCACCCGTTTCTGGGTAACGCGCGTTAACTTTTCAAAAGTTAACGTTTCGAACTAATTGATCAGTCAGGAAACTGATCGATACTGTTACAGGGAAGTAGCAATATTATTTCAATACGAATGCACGGCGTCTGTTGCAAGAGTTGCAAAGCGCACAATTCTGACCTTGCACAGTAACCACGTTTAATGGCAATTTAACATCGTGCCACACCTAGCACTCTACAGGGCGATGAGCGTCGCGAACAAAAGAAGCTCGCGTTAAAAATAGCGATATAGTTACGGATCATTATGCGAATAGGGAGCGTTATTATCGAGCTCGATGCCGACTACCTATCTCTAAGAAGAAGAAGAAGACCATAGTGAATTGCGAATAAACCGTGTGGAACTACTGATCTTGTTATACAGAAGCAGTATTAAGTAATATTTAATTGGTCTTCGGTTCACATAAATCTTTCCGTTTCAGATCCATGCATGTAAATTGCTTTTCTAAACCAACTCTTCCTATCTTCGCTTCTTTCGTGTAAAACAAATGTACTCGTACGATCGAAGTTAACGACTTGAAACGCAACGACATATCCGACTTTTACTTCTCCGGATCCTTAGCGAAATTAATTGGCTCGGATGAACTAAACGTTTTCAATCGGGTGTATCTCTTGCAGTTAATAATTACTAAAAGCAAAGGTTCGAAGTTGAGGTTGACCGTAACGAAATAGTAAAATACTTAATTCGGCGGTGATCGTTCGACGCGCATCGACGAAAAGCGTTTTCGTCTGGTTGCGATAATGCACTTTAATGCAATCGTAGACGATTGACCTTGGTACGAATGGCCAATTAACCGCACACCGTAATCGGCCTAATGGCACGCGGCACGAGTGGTTTGAACGAGACGCGTCACGAATCAGCCTCCATCGCGCATGCTAACACTTTGATCCTCTAAATTTCAAGATTAAGCCCGCTTCCCATCTACTCTATCTACGTAATAAAGAACAGGACACCTGGTAATTGCGATCCGGATTCAACGGCTACCAACGTTAACGTTTCTAAACCGACTATCGGCTGCGGGTTCGTTCGCTCCTAATCTCGTTCGAAAATTATTATTTCGAATACCTCTTTTTTCGCTACTTCGATCGTTCGTAATTACAGTACATTTTATACGCGTATCGCGATCGTTTACGCGGAAATCAGTTATACCACCTACTTCGATCGAACGCGTTATCACGATAGAAAATGGATTTAATAGACGGTAGAAACGGCTCGTTCAGTCGCGCATTATGCTATAATTAATTCAACGACTTAAATGGTACACAGCAAAAAGTGAACGAGAGTTGAATGAATGAAGAACGAGAGAAGGGGAAAGCAACCTGTTGCACGGATCTAGATTCACCAACGGCAAATATGAATGTAAACGAATTAAAACAAAAGCGTTACACGGTTACCAGACAGTAGGTTTCAACAATAATTTTAAATCGTGCGCGAACGTGCGAGTTTCTCGACAAGAATGCTGGAAACCTCGGGAGAAGCCTATCAGACATCGGATTCAATTTATTTATACTCGATCCAGGCGGAAACAACTATATATGTAGACTCTCCTTCTGATTATATCTGCATCCAGATGAAGTCAAGGCTTCGAAGAAATTTCAATTTCTAAACTGTTCTTTTGCCACAATGGAACTGTCCACCGACTAAACATGCAACGGATCCACCTAAGATGGCCGACGTAACACTCATCTTTTTTGCTTCTTCTCGAACGATACAATTGTTTCGTTACGTACAATACTCGCGTGAATGGTATTTGGATCGTACGAACATTCTCCGAGCTTGTTCTTTTATGATTTCGGAGGACACAATAGAACATCGAAAAGTACAACGCGGGATCATGGAATCGTCTTGAGAAAACTTCGATTTCAACCCTTCTGGTATGACAACGTTTCGATTCTGATTATTAAGGTAGAGAAATATTTGAACTTTGACGCTTTTGTTATGCAATATTTCAACCTCGGCCCTTCGGCTACAACAGCAGGGAAACTTTTTGCAAATCACTATTTCGATTCCAATCCTTTCGATATCACAATATACTTTCATTATAACTCTGCTTCTTACATTTAAAGGTGAATCAAAGAGTTAACAAGTGTCGATTAAGGATTAAAACATCTTCGAAGAAAATGTTGATATTCTCAATTCCTTTGCAATCGAGTAAGACATAGTCCTCTTTTTACGGGATTTCTTTTTCTTTTTACCGATAGATGCATCGACAAATAATATTTTTGATTCTAAAAGGAATTACCGAATAAACTTGCTACGATCGGAAGATTACGGTCGATGCTAGATGCTAGTTAGCGCTTTTTTTGCTCGTCAGTCAACCTGAGAACTGTCGGATGAAAGAAAGAGAGGAGACTTCGGAGAGAGGACATCCGCGTAATTCGCGTTTCCCTAAATTCGATAGTGCAGTTGGAAAAATCTCAGTTCGGAGAGGAAGCCGTAACCGTAGGAGCGGGTGTGTACCTGGCGTGTGGGTGGTCGCGTCCAAGGAGAGCGCAGCGGGCGCGGGCGCGGGCGCGGGCGGCATGCCTTGGTTCCGCGCGATCGCGTGCTGATGCGGATGCTGGTGGTGCGGATGGGTGAGAGGCTCCGCCTCCTGGTACGAGGGGTAATCGGCGTAAAACGGTTCGTGGCCTGTCATCAGCGTGTCCAGCATGTGGAGCACCATCTCCGAAGATGCAGCTGTGCCGCTACTCGTCCCCTGACCGAGATCGTTCCCGTACGTGCCGACGATTATGGCCGGCGCCTGCCCCGAAGGCCGCGACGTCTCGACGCCCGCGACGCCCGCCGTGACGTCCTCCTGATTCTCCGCTTCCTGGCCGGTGCTTACTGGTCGACGCGCGCCTACTCGCGCCAAGACACGCGCTCATCCGTATGAGCTACCGCCTCCTCCACTGCGTTCTCCGCTATTTTTCCAAGATCACGCGACGCTCGACCGCGAACAAGACGATCCTTTGCTCTGACGACGCGTCGACGATCTCGACTCGTTCGCGATAAGCATCCTTGAGATCCTTCGATATCCTCCGAGCCGTTCCTCTATTTCTCGATGATTCCAAGACACACCTTTTGCGTTCATTAAACTCTCGATGGATCACCGGCTCCGCCGAGGCACAGGCTATCACTGATCAAACACACTTTCCTGCACAACGGTTATCACCAAGAGATAGGAACTCGCGCAACAGGTGGATACACCGCTTCACTCCCCATGCGAGTGCACCAGTTTCCTCGCACTGTACTCGCTGGGTGTTAGGCACTCGACGATTCGAGACGGCACAAACGACGCGGGACGAACAGAAGCGGAATCGTGCGTAGAAAAGGCTCCTTCTCGCGTGCACTCTCCACTTGACGTGAGCGCGCGTGTCACTGTGACGAAGCGCCGCGCCGTTTCCGCTCTCCGGTCCTCGCTTGCCTCTCCTTTCCTCTCCTCCCACTCTCCCGACACCCTCTCCCACCACCGAACAATTCCCCTTCCGTTCCCCTTCCGTTACCAAACCGTTCCCCTCCGCGGTATCGCGGCAACCATCCGCGAGTCGCCTTCCCGTTCGTCGACGCGTCGCTGCTCCCGAGCCTGGAGGTGGAAGGGTGCGTTGGTAGGAGAAATCGAACGAGAGAGAGGGTAACGGGATCGTTGGCGGGGATACCGGTCGACGTGGAGGGAAAATCGAACGGGTAGTGGGGCGATGGGACACGGGAGGGGTTCACGTACGCCCCCTCGAACCTTCAACCACCTGCTGCCACCGAGGCGATATTTTCTGCGCGATTGAACGCGCCACGGATCTAACGATCACTTACATTGGGGTGAGTGGTTAATGGTTACGCCGCTGAAATGAGCAACGACTCGCCCCGTACATCGGTGTGCCTAAAACAATTGGACCAATCTTTTCGAGTTTTAGACTCGGTGCAAATTTCTAGCCTTTCTACGTTTTCATTTTCTGCCCCGTGTTTCACGTGGCAATGACTTATATTCGATTCGTAGCGTTCCATCGTCATCGACCCCCACAATGTTTACCGTTATAATCGATGTTTGTAGATTGCGTAATTCGCGCACGACACGCTTAATTATATTTTGATTATTTTTAAAGCAGCGCGTTGTTTCCGTCTTATATCTCGTCTGTACGATAACCGAGGTGCGTTATCTTGTAAGAAATACCGGTGGAAGCGATTGCTTCCTGTTTAGCGGTAAGCGAGAAGGATAAGATGATCCGTTTAACGGTTAGGGAAAGATCCGTGAGTAGTTTCGTGAGGAATCGAATTTATTGCAATTATGCATCGAAGCAACGTACAGGATTATCGTAACTGTACGTCGGTTGGCGAAGGTGAACGCAAATGCAATTCTAACGATGTAACGTTAGATAATTAAGCGGTGTTGCAAGGAACACGACGCGAACAAATGTCGTATCGCGAGCGTAGTCGCTTCTCTTTGGACGATGATCTACTAATGACAGGAGGATCTAGGAAAAGAAATTAGCGTTCTTCGCGGGTTCCGCGCCGTACTACGTTTCAACTAGAAAGCGTCTTTTTGCAATCGTCGTACACATTTTTCGACGTAATTATTTCGTAATTACACGGTCAAATTTTTCATTCTCAAAGTTCGAGATCTCATCGATAAGATATCGATAACTTGTCCATAATTGTTACGGTTGCTGTCCACTTAACGGTACAACACCTGATCAACTTCGATACACGCTCCTAATTATACGTACTGTACGAAATAACATACATTAACGATACGAACGAGTGAACGTTGTTCAGGTGCTGCTAGATGCTGCTAGGTGGACAAGAACCCTTACGCGTAATCGAACTTCTGCTGTCTTCGTGAATCCGAAGAAGCGAAGGAGTCGAACCGAAATCTCTACGCGAAATAATTGCATTCTGCTCGTAGCGAATTGAATTTTCCGCGCTCCGAATCAACCCCATCGAACGTTCGTTGTTGCACAGAGCGAAACGACAAAGAGGAAGTAGAGAGAAGAAGAAGAAGAGCGAAATAAAGGAGAGACCTTGGTGTCAGAATCGACGGTGGCGCGAGCTATAAAACGCTCGGTAGAATAATACGAGGTCGCAACTTCGAAGGGCCTAGCCTATTTTTGAGAGGGGGCTGGCTTGGGGAGGAGACGCGGAGGAGACCGGATGCTAAGAGAGAGGCGAGGCAAACGGGGGTTTTCTCTGTTCGGCGGGCTCGCACGTGATGCAGAGGGGACCGGAAGTGCTCACTCCCCTACGCCTCGTGCCTCTCTCGGCTTCTCCTATATAGTCCCCGCCGGCAATAGTAATGGGACTTACGAGCATCGCACAATAAGGACACGAGAGTTCGATGCGCCTTGCTGCCTTCGTTTCTCTCCGCACACGCTTTTACCGTTTCTACGCGTTGCTGTTCTTGCCGCCGTTGCTGCTTTGCTTTTGCATTTGCCTTCGCATTACGTTTCTCCTCGAACCAGACCAGGCCACCTCCTACTTTTATTCTGTCCTCTGGTTTCCTTTATTCGACGCGCCGCCCTTTGTCCTTGCGCCAGGTACACGCGCGTATATGCGCATTATGGGGGTTACACTCGCTGCAACTCGGATCGATCGTCGATGCTTTCAACCCCCTTCTTCTGTCGTCTTCTCTTCCTTTTTTTTACCCTCGAGCAATTTAGCGGCACAGTCAGTAACAAATTCGACCGATACTAGTTTATTTTGAAAAATATTCCAGGATTTAACAATTTCAGAATAGGTTAAGTAATTGGACTCTTTGGGTTTTTAATGATCTACGTGTTTATCTTTCGAATGTAGCAACAATTTCCCTAAACTTCTACGTGTCTAAATCGCCCCTACGTCCCTTGACTCGTATTGTTCTTGGTCCTTGGTTGACTATAATCTTTAAAAAAAAGACTGGATACTCTGATTCGCGAGACATTAATGCACACAATGGCGGCTATGTAACGTATTCGCTCGAAAAGCTGTCGCGCAAGATGATGTACGTACTCCGTAAGAGCTCCTCTCTATTTCTGCATCTGTTCGATTCCTGTTCTCGGTCTCTCCAAGTGAGCAACAATACCGTCACGCAGCCAGCCTGAAGGAGGGTGCTGCATTTAGGGGTGCATTAAGGGAGGAGCACTCGAGAACATTATAAAACTATCTTGCTCCTCGAAATATTGGGGTAGGACTCCTCCTTCTCTTTCGCTCCTCTCTTTGCCACACGGCTTCCGGTTGTAACGTGAGCTTCCACTGCTATATCCATCTTCCTTACCTTCTCTCTTCTTCTTTCTCTTACGACCTACCAATCACGAAGGGAAGATCGAAAACGACCATGAAGACGATGTGTGCGCAGTAAACGGTACGAGCGAATCGATAGCGCTCCATTTTTACGAAAATTCTCATACGTACGCGTTAACTATCAGTTGCATGAAATATTTACCGATCGATGATTTACGCTTCTTTATCTGCCGAGCATACGCGTAGCTTCAAAATTGCGAGAATGTAGCCACTTCGTAAGACTCGATTACTTAAAATATAGGATATATTTAACGATAAAATTGATACGAAATAATAGAAAGAACGATTCGATTGGTTCAGTTTCACTCCTCGCTGTGTATACATGGACAGGAAGAAGGGACGAAAAAAATACCCTCACACGCATACGTGTTCACGCATACGTACACGCGTACACATACACGTATAACGTGGTCGTGTCGTGAGTTCTGAATGAGCGAGAGGCTTTGTAGACCCCCGAGGCGGTGTACGAACTATGAATGAACGAGTGAATGAATACAACCTGCGTCCACCATCATCCCTTCTCCCCTCTGCGTACGCCTTTTCCCTTCGTGGTTGGTTTCATCCCTCTACTACCCTATTCTTTCTCTTTCTGGATTCTTCATCCCCGTTTAATAGCGTTTGTTCCGCAGCCTTGCACAATTGTACGAGACCCTGTTGGCATATGTTCACCCTCTAACACCCTTCTATCGCAGACCGAATTTTCTATTGGTTTGTTTTTTTACGGGGGTTCTTTCGACGAGATGTTAATTGATTGTCGAAGAAACTTCATTGCTATATGTATAAAGAGAAACAATGCGAGTGTTTTCGCACCGTGCGTGTTACGATAGTCCAAGAATATTTGTACAAATTCTTATATCAATTCATAGGATATTAAAGCACGCAAAAGATATTCAAACTATGTAGCATGTACGGATGTAGCGGTTTAGGTTAGGTTTCCTTCGTTAACAGGAAGTGTAGAGGAAAGATAGGTTTAATATAGATTAGGTTCTCTCTTGATTTTTCCCGAGTTTCCCCTCGATTCGCTTTCCAAGTTTTTTCAAGGTTCTGCCTGAAACTACTAGATTCTCGCTTTCTCAGGTTTAAAAGCTTGGGGTTTTGAAGTTTTGAAACTTTGGAAATCTAGGAGTTTAAGTAGCATTTACGGCGGGAGATCAACCTGGCTGTGATTTATTTCGATTGTACCGGTATAAACGTGGCTTAAATGGACCTTATGAAACACTGGCAATTATGTATTCGAGGCGGGAAGAAACAACTTGGAAGGTAATCATTAGCAACGATGATTATATGCAACGCATTAATTCTGGTGCCGTCAGACTGTTTCTTTAATTCAATCGATGTCACTCTGCGAGACTCCGGCAATTTATACTTTTTTAATCATTTTTTCTACTTATTTTATAGACATTGATATATTCGATCGATTAATTTTCTGCATTCATTTATATTAAAAAGTTACTTTAAAAGATATTATAGAATTATCGTAAAAGCTTTCGATAAATTTGGTGTTGTAGTATATATGTCAGCAATTTTAACATCCTTTAAAAATCCTTCCACCCTTCAGCCCTCCATGCAACGTCTCGACTCATTCACCCTTCCACCTTTCCATTTACAACAGAGCGCGTCGCTGCTCAACTCGTTCCAACGACATCCAATACCGAAATATCAAAGCAACCTCTTCGATTGAACCCCCGAAAGACCTCTTAATCGAAGCGATCGCTTTCTCCTGGCATTTTCAGCGCACACGTGCGCCACTGTTTTCCAAAAGAAAAGGAAGAAAAGAATTTCCCGAGATCTCCCCTCCTTCCTTCTTTCCGAGGGGATCAACAAACTTTGTTCGGAGATTTTCAATTTTGCACAATTGGAAATTGTTGATAACTAAAAGTGAAATTTCATAAGCTAGCTCCTATAAAAGCATATACAGCTCTCATGGTCGTCGAAAAAACGAAAGAAGAAAACCCGTGGTCGAATCAAAATGCCGCGTGGCCAACCTTCGGTTGGTTATCACGCAGTGGTTGCTTAACAAATAATCAATTGTTACTCGTCGGCACGATTGACTAACCTTTCCATAAACGTATCGAATGGCGTCACACGATGGCCGTGCCTTTTTTGGCCAGGGTGTCAGTAAACTGTTGGAATCGGTCGAGCTGCCGACGAGGGATTCGACTGCTTTTGCCTTCCTCTTAATTTATTCACGCGCGACCGTGTGCGTGCACGTGCGATGAGATACGTGACACGAAGCACCGAATGAACCCCTCGATGAACAGTAATCCTCGAAAATTGCTCGATCAAACGCTTCGAGGCTCCAAGAAGTTCCTATCGATCTCTTCGTTCGGTATTCGTGAAACGTTTGCTTCGCTTTCGAAACACGCCCGCCTACTTGCTACCACTTTGATATTTTAAATATAGCGCTTCGACGTTTCAAATAAATGTTCGTCGATGTTGATCTTTTCGATAAAGGGAACTTATTGCGGTGGTAGGATTTATCGATCGTTACGCGGTGGTTACGAGTTCGGTTCTATCGGTTCGTTCGATCAAGTTGAAGTTTAGGAAAGCACTCTACTCATTTTTCAATCTGACCAGCGTAATCGAACGATTGCAATAACCTACCAGGTCTCGTCTTGCAAATACCGAATATTTATAAGACACTAAGTAACAAGAAATCTTTAACTTCAACTTCCCCGGATACGTTTAAAATATAAAATAATTGATTGGAAGTTTTTTTTATTGTCTGCGACGCGTATTTATCATTCGCGTTGGAATTGGAAAGGTTGAGAGAGTCGAGGAGTGCGTGTGTGTGTGTAATAGTAACGTAATGCATCGGTTCCAAGAGGAGGAGGTCGAAAGCGAGGATAAGCGAGAGTCGAACCAGAGACCTCGAAGAGCCGCGATATACAACGTAACAGTGCTCCGGCAAGCAGAAATAATGAGTCTATTATACGGTCGTCTGTGTTGGTCGTCTTGCAACGACACGTTCTACGTGCACACCGAACGTGATACAGTTCGCCAAGCCTTAATGCAAAATCTTTCGACGATTTTACCGTGGAAACGCCTGTCACGAATTGACGAAATAACCATCCGTATTATACTAGCAAAATAAACAACGACGAATAGTTTAACGCACGGAAAGTCATGGCGTATCGATACATTATGTAACGCGTGAAATTGTATCGTGCTAGTTTCCATAATATCTCACGTAATCGTATCGTTTCGCAATTTAACTATCTCAAAATTTTTGTCTTCAACTCGCGGAGAAAGAAATTAATATCCGATTAAAAGTTGCACGTTTCTCGATCGAGAACTCCTTCGCCCAAACGAAAGTAGCGAGTAAAAATTCGCAGATCGTAATTAGAAATTGGAAAATAGTTTCAGTCGGTGACAGAGTGTGCGCGGTTATTGCGGGAGTTGCGTATTTTGTTATTGGACTAAAAGCGAGGATGGGAAGAGGCGGTATGGCGCGGCGTCGTCTTCATTGTCCGCGGCGAAGCGTGCAGAGGGCCCGACTTTCCCTCGTTCACCCACGGTCACTGCTGCAATGACGTAAGGCCCCTGGCTAGGTAATTGTTACCTACGCTACGAACGCTCGCTTCATAATGTTCTACTCCGTTCCGTTCTATTCGAGTCGGCTACGATCCACTCGCGTGCGCCGAACACGCGTGTTCTTACTGGATAACAAACTGACTCCGATTGCTTGAATGAAATTGGTTATGTGTACGAACACGTCGTGGATACGGAAGCACCGATTCAGTTAGAAACGTGTTCGTAGGAATTGCAACAGGAATCGAATAGAACCGAATGCGAGTCGGATAAACCTTCCGTCAAAGTCGAGTAACCTCGAGTAGAATCTAGACGATCCGAGACCAAGACTATTTGGTCGAGCTAACCAAGTAACGTAAATGCGACTAAATCGCTTCGAGAAGTCAAAGTTGAATAACTTTGTTGCTACAGATTCAAAGCAAGTATAACTGTAGCCAGCCGCATAGAATTACTTCCAGGAACAAAGTGCTTAATCTTCGTTCGCGTGTCTATAAATTTGGCGGAAGATATGACCCAAACGCAAACGACCCGTGTCCCACGGGTGGTCGGTAACGGTCAGTAGTCGGGAAACAAGGAAAAATCCAGGACAACAAATTGCTCTGCTCCGAGATGAATGGGACGCTCCACTCCCAGTTAACGTTCCGTTGGCCCGCGTTTTCCATTGTTCGCGGTTGGAACAACGAGTCCTTCAGACTGAATGAGTTGCGTCAGAGTTCAGCGATGAAAACAGCGAGAATAAGGTGAATCACGGCACGGATTGCGCACCATCAACGACCCACCAGATATTGCAATCCACCCTATGACTGGATGGAAGTCGACCTCTAAACGGCTCGTCGAGTCGATTTCTAGCGGGAGCAGAAGGGCTACCGGTGAAATCGCCAGGATCTTCGTTAATGTCGACTACCAACACGACGACCAACACGACGACCAACACGACGACGAAGACGACGACGAAACGTTAAACGAGAGGCGAACAACGACGATAATGAGAGACCTGTGGCAACACGTGCAAACGCGGCGAACCGAGAGATGCTATCAGCAACCCTGACGTAACAATGAGAAACTCCTCTGCCGAGTCGCAACCGCTTTCGTTCGTCGTTGCAATCGGGGAAAATAAATAAACCGACCTCGTGTCGCGCGATTTCAGCCTCACCTGGGCTGAATTGATCGAACAGAAATTACATTTTTTTTACGCGTTCTTTGTACGCGCAACGACGCTCTAAGAACATATATCCCGAAATTTTGACGTCGAGTAGATATTATCGTAACGAGTTTCCTCGACACGGTACTTCCTGTATTTGCCGCTAGAAGGGTCCGCAACATTAACCTTTTTTCCCAAATAACCGTTCATTTAGATGTATATCCTTTGATTCTACTGTAATTACCCACGAGTTCCAAGCAGGATCCTCTCGGATAACCCTCTAATAGGCTGTTCGTTTTCTTCCACGCGTGGTCTTCGCTCTTAACCTTGCCCCTATATTCGTATTACCTTCGCGCATGACTTTAAACATCGGTTCCCGAATAAAAATAGCCTACTAGCACTGAACCGACTAATCTAAAGTCTATCGATTCGACTTAAAGTTAACTTACCATCGTTATGATACTGTCTCGATGGCAGAGAGGCGGTGGCGGAGGGTGGTTGCAACGGGGCCGACGGTTGTGTCCCGGTTCGAGGGTTCGTCGACGACGAGTTCGAGCTGGTGGAACTAGCGGGCGTCGCTGGACTCTTGTGTTCCGGCGTCGCCACCTGATGCCCCGTCCCTTGGTATCCCAAGAAATCGCCTAAATCTGGCACGCATACGCTTTCGTACACGTTGGCCGGCACGTTCTCCAGCGAGGCCTTCGCCGCGTCGACATCTGGATGGAAAACGGAACAAATCCTCAATTCAGGAGTTTGTGCCACGCTTTCTTCGACCGATTATGCTCGATCTTGATCCTCTTTTTTCCTCGTTCTCGCAACTAACAACGTGGGTCGCTAGACGGGACTATTCGCGAGGATACAACCGAATTATCAAAATCTAACCGACACTTCTTCTCGCGATACTCGAAAATTAGTTTTCCAAGGACTAGCAAAGCTCCGACCGATACGAGAAAGAAGAGAAACATCGTTCGATCTTTCTTGTTCGTGTTCGACCTTCGATTACGGTTACCACTATTTACTTAGAAGCGTTGTTTAAACGACGGTCAGATATCACGAGAGGTGTGATTAATGTGTGTATCGTCGTGATTATAGAATTCCGTGTCATTAAGCCAATTACGTCGGCACGGCCCGCGTGTGTAAAATCGAGTCTTCGTTTTTATCGTCGGAGCATCGTGAACAACGTAATCGTGATGAACGATCTAACCGCGTGCTCCATTATTACGGCCATTATTGCGAAGGAGACGATTGCCATTCGCGTGATTCACCGACAACGATTCTACGTTTCCGATCGAGAAACAACATTGAGTAGAAATGAAAAAACGGATCTCCGACGATCGGATCGCCGACGAACAACGAGCAATCTTCTATCTGTACGTACGTTCAAAATAAGTTACTTTGATCGTCTCGATCCACGCGTTCGAATTCCTTGAAAAAGGAAACACGCTCGACGTGCTTTCGATTTCTTTCTTAGAGATGTATCGGTAACGATTTCTTTCGAGCGATATATGTCGCGTTTTAAATACACGATCTACTTTTACTCGGTAGTTTAGCGAGAAGGAAGCGGACGAAGAAGAAGAAACAGAAATTGAAGCGTTACGAAAGGAATGTCGACGAAACGACAGAAAACAACAGAATTCGCTTGTAAGCGAAGCGAAAGGACGATCACCGTGTTTCGTCAAATGATTCGATCGTGTCTGCAACGGGAGGATACAGCTTTTTAGTTTCTACTTTTTTTTCTGTTACGGCGCACGAGAGTTTCCTAATATCCGTTCTCGTTCGCGAAATCAAAGCGATTACCCACGCTATGTCGCGAGTACGCGCGTGTACCAGCACGAACCGTGCTGAATTACGATTTCCCATTGTTAAAAGTGCTTTATAGCGAAGCCAAAAATCCGAGTTTTGTCGGAGAAACGGTATATTATCGTGCTCGTTATCGGAATGTCGCGAAAGTGGAGATTCGTACTATGATAATTCTCTATGCGAATTTTGAACAACGTCCCATTATGTGTATTCTCGATTTCATCGTGGACCCCTATCGTAACATGAACGTAAACTGTAATACTATAAATTTTAAACATTACACGATGAAGCAAATAAAGAAGGTGCCTCTCATAGAACGTAATTATTTTTACCGCCCACGCGGGTAGACGTAAAAAAGTCGAAAGCCAAAAAAAGTTGGTTGCGAAATAGGAAGAAGAAAAAATATTGCATTCGTCGAGATTCGTGTCGAATCGAATCAGTCGATCGAATCGCGGTTCTCTGGTCGATCGGACGACACGAATAATCGATAAGGAAGTACGGGCTTTTACTTAACAGGGAATTAAATCATGGGTGAACCTCCGCTTCCGGCCCGGGATCATTTCATACCTTCTCTGTTCACCGTCGTTGTCTATGTTCCTCTTTCTCCCTTTATCCACTCTTATGGTCATTTATCCGTCTCTCTCTTTCGTTCGCTCACGCCCTTCCTGTGTTCTCTTACCGAAGATGTAGAAGTTCCAGGGAAACTTCCTTTGGCGAACGATATACGATACTTGCACCGAACGGATCGCGAATAACACAGACAACGATCTTCGACAAAGATTTTTGTCGAACAGAAGCCGAATAAAACGAATATCGGGCTACGGGATATCTATTCCGTCTTCGATTCTTCGACACGATGGTGCACTTTAACCCTAATCAGTTCAAGTACGTTCTTTGAAAAATGAATATCACGAATAAGAGGTCCAATATGATAAAACGATCAGAAAACTAGGCTACCAACCAACCTCGAAAGAATGCAAATACGACGAGAAAAAGTTTGATCGACGAAATATTCGATCAACTTCCACCGCTAAACCATCATCCAAATCATCGGGAAATTGACCTACTCCCTTAACATTTCGGATCGGTTTCTCCTTCTCCGTCAAAAAAAAAAGAAAAAAAAAAAAGACCATCGTAAGGCTATTCGCGGTAAAAATGGTTCATCTCCAAGAATACTGAAAGAAACGGTCCCAACGGCGTTCGAGCACTTGAATTTCCTCCCTGTTCCCGTGAAAATTGTCCGATCCCATTGTAAACGGATCCAGGGTTCTATCTCGAGTAGAATCTCGTAATCGAAACACGAGTACGCGCACGGTACGAGCCGAAAACCACCTAAGTGGCCGAGGCAATGGCACGGGAGCATTCTGGTGGCACAGGATATCCGGAGTGGGAGTTTCTATGGCGCGGCTCCGCTTTTTTTTTCCCTCCCTTCCTATTCTCTCCTTAGTTCGAATAAAACGTGCCGATTCAACGCTTCGAAACGCTTCGAAACACGACAGGCCACCATCACGGGAGACGCTGAAGAGGGCAACGGGAGGATTCGCGTCTCGCAAACACGAACCGGCCATTGTTCGTGGCCAGTTTCTGCTCGTACCTGCCGTGACATTGCGATTTTACGGAAATTCGATCGATGTTTTTTCTTTCTGTCCGATGGAAATCTGTTTGGTGCTAGGAAAACGATTCTTCCGGTTTCGTTTCGTTTCGCTACCTTTCGATCCGGAGAACGGGACGATCGAACATTTTTATATGGAACCCGAGTCCTGCTACTTAGGCGACAGATCTGTTCCTACTCGAAAGCGTGACTTAATTCTTCTTCCAAGAAGAAGTACGAGCGTAAGTCCAGAGGGTGATTTTTGATCGTTAATCGTGGTAGCAAATAATCGATCGAAAGACTGTTCTGCGCGAGAAAGAGAGAAAAAGTCACGTACCTTTCTGTAGAAGCTCGAGGTGTTCCCACAGGATATCGCCCATGAAGGCTGGAGCACGTGCCAAAAAGGATTCCTTCCCCATGGCACAAATCTGTTTCCCTGTCATGTGTTGCCAGGGTTGCATCGCCACACCCTCCAGGGAAAACTCACCGATTGCCCAGTGCAACCAGTGAGCTACAGCTGCTTCCGACCATTGCCTTGGGTCTGAAATATATTATCGACTTAACTTAGATATCGTAATTTAAGTTAAAGTGTACGTGACCTGCCTAACGTTGGCTAACTCGACCATCTTAAATTTACACTAATTTCGATTTAAAATTACACTTATCTATGTAGGAGTCTGAACTTTCTTAGAGCCGAAGAAAGGTTCCTTCCAGCGGAAGAAAGCTACGCTAATTAAGTGTTTGCGCGGTTCGAGTTAAAGGTAGAGATAGGGGAGCAGAATGAATAAAATATCGCGATGGAAGAAACACGAAGAAGAACATCGCCGAACGACACAAAGGCTTTTCGAAGAAGAAAGAGAGACAAAGAGATATATGTATAGCGTCGGGTTGACGACATGATCGGTGCTCAGGCCCGGCCATCTTTGGTAGAAGTAATACCGAGAAACATTGGAATGTCCCATTTGAGGTGCGCGCCCATATTTGCACGCGTGTCTTGCATTGTTTCGCGGTATCTTCCCGCGTAAAAGTACAGTTCGGCTCATAATGCAAACAGAAATTACGAACGAACCGTTCTAACGCGTGAGGCTGTTTCCTTTCTCTTCGGCTTCGACACGCTCGCCATCGATTCGTCGAAACGTGCGTAAACGAATCGTCCGAAAGAATTTGTCGGTGAAATTGCTAGACATTTTCGACGAAAACATCGAAAGCGAAACCACCCGATTTCTTCTCGGTCTTCTCGACGATCTCTATACGTATATTCCACTCCGGCCGGTGATAATGCATCGAGCGTAATCTAATGTAATACAGGACTTTTAACTCCCACCCGCTGATTTCACCTTATCTGCCGGCTGATTACGTCGTAGGAAACTAATTGCCTAGATTAGCCTATTGCGGTACGGTTGATTAAAAGCTGTACCAGCGAATCAACGAACAGCTCGGCGGTCACGAGGAACGATAGCGAGCTTCCCTTATGCACAAATATTTATTTGTTTCGGTTATTTGCCAACCAGGTTCGCGAGACGCTCTCGACTAAGATTAGCCTACTTATTCTCGTGTCGCGTTTTAAACGCTTTCCGATACACGAGAAAAATGTACGACGAATACCGAAGGAAACTTGGAGGCGAAATAAAAGGAGCAATCTAAAACTAGAGAAAAAAAAAGAACGAGGAAACTAAGCAACGAGTGGGATAGGTTTACGAAAAAGTGGGGGAGAGTCTGTTAACAATGCTGACAAGGAATAAGTTCGGCAAACATCGGCGCGATCCTCAAATATCGGCGGTCGCTTTGATCGTGCCGTGCCGTTAGACACTTGGCGTGGCTCGGGGTCTCCTCTTTGCTCTCTCACCTTTCCTCTATTTATGTATTATCGCCGTGGAACGATCCGACGTACCGCATCGCGTCGCATCGCACCGCGTCGATCCGCTTGCTCGTTTTCCACGAACGCGGCCCTCTTCGCGAGTCCGTCTTTCATTCATAAAAACCGCCTTACACTCGCGAGTCACGTACCGATCCGCGAGATCGAAGCTACGACTAAACATTTCGATATGGCCATACAACCACTACGTGATCGATCCTCTCCCTCTTCTTTCGCGTTCCTGTCGGCTGTTTTCAATGTCTTACCGTCTACCTTCCACTTTTATCGTCTCTTTAAACGACTTCGACGACCTGCCTACTTGCACACATACTACAACTTTTATTATCTTTCAGACTTACTAATATTCCAATTATTTACCCTCTAGATTTCTAAATTTCCAGTCGACCAAACTGCTAACTAAATCGAAGGTGTTTAATTTTCGCAAATAATTGCAGAGTACAATGCACCTTTCCCACCGAAGGAAACGTCGATTGTCAAAGGTGTCCGAAAGCGGTCGTAAATGTTAAAAATCGTCGATCCTTAAACGCAAATAGCCGTCGCAGGTGCCACGCGTAAAACCTTTTACGACAATAATCGACAAAATACCGACTGTGATTTTGGAGGGTTAGTTTAGGAACCGTCTGCGTTACACAAGGACCAAGTTTACCTACGATACGATATACCTGCTCTTCGCTGATAAATTTCTCCTAGTCTTCGTGAACAGGTGGACAACGTTTTTGCTTTTCCTCCCTCGCTTCCGAGCGTTAAAAGATTCGTGTGATTTATAAAAAATTGTCCTATTATCTAACAATTCTGTTATTCGAACAGAATAATCGCGTTCGAGTTCAAATGGTCTTTTCTCATCGACGATGATCGTTTGTATCGTAATTAAATTGTACTATAATTCGTATATCGGTTATAATTTCAGCAACGACCGTAAAAAAGCAAAATGTGTATAACATTTATGACGTTAATTAATTGTCTGAGGATCGTAGCGAGCATTATGACGCACAGGAACGTTGAAAAATTCATTAGTCGTCTGTCCGAAGAAGAATAATTCTACTCATTACGATCGAGCGACACGTGCCACCACGAATTTACGCGATTCACGAATTCTAAATTATGCGCAAACTTCAAACGATAGAGAACAAAACATCGGTGACAAATATTCATATATTCGTATAAAAAAATTACGATCTGTTTATGCGAAAGAGTCGGAAAAAGGAATAAACGGTCGAGTAACAGGGGTTGTAAGTTCCAAGTGTCGAAGAACAATTTGTCGATGCGTGGCCGAACGATACGTGACGAATCGTGCTGATTCGACGAAGAAAATGCATCCTTGGCGGCGCTTATTATTCATAAGAAAGTCAGATTCTGAATAAATCATAATAACGAATGCGTCAGAAGACTCTGACGTCCTGCAATGCAATCGTAAATGCACGCCGTGTTCCCGTGCAGCAGGTGCTTCTTCGACGGTTGTAGCACACGCGTGCGAATAGCTGGCTAACATCGACAGTGAACCTTTTATGTTACCATTTCGCTAATTCCGTTTACCGACAACCAAAGGAAATGCCGTCAGTCGCTAATTAACGCTCGAACACAGATCCGGGTTTAGCTGTAGGAGTAGGTCCAAGTCGAATTTCGAGATGTAAGTTCAGGTTCAAGTTTACACACAGCTAAATATAGATCTAGGTCTAAATTTAGATCCGAGTATAGGTCTAGATTTGAGTTTAACTTTAAGATTAAGCGAAGATCTAAGTTTAGTTTTATGTTCAAATTTACGTCTAAATGTAAGTCAAGGTCTAAGATAACTGCAATTCAAAATCTCCAGGGTATCAATTTCTGCGGTCAAAATTTCCTACGCTGTTGCCAGAAACAATCTTGTTTCGTTTTAATTTATAGCCACGGGTTAGCTTGTAAGAACCTAAGGATACAACTGAAAACAAAACAGAACTAGAGTAAAGAAAAGAGAAAGGAAAGGAAAAGGAGATGGCGTTGTAGAAGAAAGAAAGAGAGAAAAAAAAAATAGAATCGGCGCGAGTAGACGGTCCGTTCGAAGTGGAACGACGCCGCGAGGTTGCTCGTTAGGTTCACAGAGGTCAGACTGTAGGTGATCTGGCCGGAGGGTACGAACCCGGGGCATGTAGACCGGAAGTAACGTCACACCCGCGTGGCTCTGAATGCGCATACCGGATGTGTGGCATCGGCTCCCCATCAGAACCATCAACATCACATTCACAATTCCTGCACATCGCCGCCTCGTCGCACATCACATCACATCGCGTCTCCTCTCTCCACGCACTCGCGCACTCACGCACCATACAATTTTTTCCCTGTTTTTCGACCGACACGCACTCTTCTCCTCCACCTTCCTCCTCTTTCTCCTCGTCCTTTGGCGCCGATTTTTCGACAAAATTTCTCTTGTTCGCGCTCGACCGTGAACCATTGTGCAACGAATCGAGAAACTCTATCTGTTTGTACTTTTATCGAGTCTTTCATTTTTTCTTAACGCTTTCATTGTCACCGACAAATACACGCGATTACGACGCGGTTCATCTTTCGCCGACCCTGCTAAAATAGCTCGAGTAGTATGCAGAGCGAAAGAGATATAAGAAAGAATTAAATAGAAAAATGTATCTTCGTTTTTCGAGGATCTCTCAATGAACAGTACCAAACGTAGCCATCGATACAAAAAATGCTCCCGTTGAATCGAAGTACAGTTCGTTAAAACCTCGATCATTACGAGTTGAAGAAATTTGTTCTCTCTGAGTTATAGGTGCTGTTAAGTGTCCAATTAATTTTGCTAATCGCGAGCTACGATCACTTTCGAATTTGAGATAAAAATCATTTAACACATACATGTCACTGATGCCCGTATAAATTTTCCAAATACAACTTTCTCCTTTTCTGTCCGTAACGAATACGGTTGCCTCTGCACTCTTAATTAACGAATTTCTTGTAACCGAAGTTTGTAAGATTATCAAGTAGCCTGGTATATATCACGTTTGCCAAGCCGATTATTATCGATCATCGTGCGAAAATTACGATCGTTCGTTCGAGGATAGGTACGTAGTTTCGATGAAAACGTCAAAGGTTCGCGAATGGAATCGGATCGAAGTCGAGTCGAGTCGAATCGAGGTATCGCGGCAATGATCCTGTAATTAGAAGTCGTTGAGAAACCTGTACGCTGTGGAACGTGCACGAAGAAAGAAGGAGAGAGAGAAAAGGAGAGGTTTCCGCGAGGCTGGAATACGTATGCGAGTAACGAAACGAGGAGAAAAAGGCGGCACTCACCTTTGGTTATGTTCAGACGGACTCGTTCCTTCTCCCACGAGGCGAAAGAGGCCTCTAGGGCCTCGGTCATCTTCTTGTTGGTCCCAGGTGTTAACGGCGGCACTTGCGCCGGTATATCTACAACAGCACGAGATAATACATCGATTAAACGACTGTACGCACACTGACCGACGAAAGAAACTCTAAAACGGCCGTTCGCGTATACGAGTAAAGACGTTTTGTATCGTGTCGACGACACCGCGTTTATTTCAGGGTATCTTCTCAACAGACATACATATTCTTCTCTTTATCCGGCAATAATTATCTCAAGCAACAGGTGCAATGGACAAAAGTAAGTTCAACATTCAATTTACAGTTCTTGACTGACCCTTTCTTCTTCATACGTACGTTCGTCTTAATAATTATGCGAGACTTTGTTTGCACAGATAAGTAGGAGTAATAGAAAGTTCAAGGACATTAAGGAATTAACTAAAGCTATCGAGTTTCTGTATTCGGGAAATGCAACTTTTCTCGAGTAACATCTCGTACGTAATAAAAGAAACAAACGTATATTGGAGGTCCCTTCGTAACTCCGAAACGATCAAATTCCTGTGGCTCGTAGGTGGCAAGAAAGGCGTTCAAGGATAAAACGGACAAGTTGAAAGCGCGGAGCTTCGCGTGTGTGAGAAGCCAGGTTAATGGTACTTTTCACAAAGCAGAGGTGCACACGCAGAAAGGACGCGTGCTCGTGTAGTTGGGTGTAGCAGAAAGAGAAGAGAGAAGAGAGGAGCCCGTGTAGACGAAGGAGCGTCAGGTGTCGGTCGCGGCGACGGAGGCGACGGCGGCAAGAGCAACGAAAGCGAACAGGCAAGGGGGCATGCACACCATCCTAGATAGCATCGTTGTTGCAGAGGGGTGCAACTGGCGGGCAGGTGCAGGTGCATCGGCGTCGTCGTCCTGGTTGTAGGTACGCTTGCTCTATGCCGTGCGCCGTGTACGCCTTATGGCGTTCGCGCGAAATACACCATCAAATATGCCGCTCGAGATAGCGCGTCAAGAAATTCTCTTCCGTCGTTCGACATCGATCCCAACACGCCACCCACAATTTTTCAAAAGGTTACGTTCTTTATCGTGAACATTTATAATCACCTTCGTCTTCGTTGTATCTCGAATATAAAATACTCGATTTTATTAGTTTAAGATTTATTAGTTTTCATCGAGGAGTGGAATAAAGGTTTTTATATTGGAACGACCAAAAGAAATGTTACAAAGAAAATGGCGAGGCCAAAAGAAAGGAAGAACGAACGGAGAAGAATACAAAAAGAAAGCAACAGTGTATCGAGGAGAAGTTAGAGACGTACGATTGGATGGCACGAGTCGATAAAAATCGTGTTTCTTTGGCGAGCTCAGGGATATCTGCACAGCTGGATTTGCATGGCTATAAGCTCTTTCAACGGCGTACCGCCGAAACTCCATTAAGTATGTATGGCGTGCACGCACGGTAAGTCTCCCGTAACCCATAAGCACCTTTGTCTCTACGCGCCACGCACGTACACGCACGCACACGCACGCGTGCCAACGTGAATTTGCATACCGACGCACGGTTACGAACTCGGGGGAAGAAAAAGTATCCAGGCGTCGTTTAGACTCGAAAAATCTTGTTTTTTCGCTCGTGCCAACTCGAACAAGCTAACCGATAGAAGGTTCAAGGGCTCTTACAGAATTACACGCTGTTAAGCGACAACAAATTCACCACGGATACTGTAATTATTTAATAAATTCTTGGTTTTATCGAGCGACGAGAAAGTATCATAGCATACACCGTACAAAGGAAATATACATACATATACATATGTATAGATATAATAAGTAACTATGTTATCGGTTAAAATCGTGTAAACAATCACAGGAAGAGATCATAAATTGTTGGCGACGAAACAAATCGGAAAGTTCTTTACCGCTTCGCGATCCGACGCTTCGTTTCCGAGATATAAGCGATTTAAGATCGGACAGGCAACTTCCTGTGACCGAGGAGCACCGAGGAAGTCGAATACCTAATTTTCAATTGCCTGTCCGTTGAAAGCGAGGATTCGAGTTGAAAAGTGGTAAAGGACTTTTCGATTTCGCTTTCTGCACAGAATCGAAATGTTCGCTGCATGAAATTTTCCGTGCACGATTAAGTTCTGCATCGTTCGCGAGGACAATTCGCAATATTTTGAATATTTCGTGAGACGGGTGCAAATCAATGGAAGATGACATAGAACCGTGGTCGTTATAGAAAGGTGAGAAGGAAAAGACTCCCATGGGAGTCGAATCGAAAACTCCACGTGCCACGGCGCAACGCCTGGGCGTCGTGGACGGAATCTCAATCGGCGAACGCTTTTGCAAAAACGACGCCTGTGGCTGGCTCGTTGAGAATGCCGCGTACGATCGAACACGACGAGCCGCGTCGACGCCACCGTGGATTCCGTGGATCGCGAATCGTTGATTTATCTCCTTTATCGAACGGACCACCGTGATAGCGAACATTTATTTTTTCTCCTCTTCCGCTCATAACGTGCGAAATTTTTTAGCAACAATCCTCGGACTCGCCGGTGCCTTCGAATGGATCTAATCGCGATCGATGTAATCGCTGTTTAACTAACTGCGGAGGAATCGAATACGCGATGCATCTGCTTATCTTCGATTAGCGATCAATCACTGCCGTGTCACCGTGATAGACGTCGTAATAGTATCACCTATCGAATCAGATATTCTCCTCGAATTCATACAGGGATTAAGAAAGTATTAGCACATCGAGTATCGTCGTAATAATCGTGCATAACCTTTAATTATGGGCGTACATCGTATTTTGCAGAGTCTTGGGCACGCGGTCTCACAGATCGCGATATACACTTTCACGAGTAATTACGAAACTAATTACTCTATTGTTATTATAAGTATTTATATAACTAGAATGAATAATGAAAAAAACAATCAACGAATCTCACTGCGTATGATCTCATGAATCGGATAATCGATCGTTCTACACCCGTTATAACCCTGACACGAGTCTTCGAAATTCCAAGTATCGTTACGATAAGAAAACTGCGACATCGTTCGACGTTGTCCCTTCGAATAAACGACTCGAAAAATATTCCTACTTAAAATTCAAAGAGTAGTCGAAAAGAAAGAAATTCTACGAAATTCGTACGATTCGGACGTCGGAAAGGGTCGAAAACGCACAGCTGCGAATAATTTCTCTTTTATTCGTCGTCTTTACCGAAAAAACTCGATACGGAGACCGATATCGAAGCCAACGATGTCCAACGATGGGCATTGCTTAATCGAATGGAAATGCAAATGGCTAATGACCCGCGACCCAGCCGACATTTGACCCGTCTCGTTCAACATAAATTTGCATAGCTCGTGTTATTTGCGGCCTGCTGCTACGTTGTTCACCTATGGCTGTCGGTGACACCAGCAGAAATATTTCTTTTATCCGATAACCTTAATTGACTTAAAAAACGCATTTCTATTCGACGAGGATCAGGATTCGCTGGAACGTTGCTTTCGGGGACTCTAAAACGAATTTATTACCGCGTTTCGTTCTCCCTGTTGAATTTTCTTCGGCATTAAGGGTGATTAGGGCCTGCGAGGGGGATTAGATTTCTCAGGTATGCAACACTGTTCTCCCGGGGTCATTTGGATAACGTGTTTGGCTTTGCCATCAAATTTCTGGATAAAATACGTATACGTATTGTTCGAAGCGGAACAAGTTTTTTATATTTTTCAGGATAGATTATAATACGCAATATCAAGAAATCAGTGATGAACTTGTAGTAAAAACAGCGTAAATAATGTTTAATAGGTTAAAAAGATACCATTCAATTGCAACTATGTGGAACGCGATCATTTCAGCCTTTACGTACAGAAAGTAATTATTTAAACTTTGAGAAAACCACTTAAGAGTTTACGTAACGATTTATTTTTCGATTAATTGTCATTTACGATAGTTATCGTACGTTTAACGCGATGTTTTAATAGCCAGCGGATATTCGATGAAATATATTCGGATAAAAACGAAGTTAACCAAGTTTTCGTTACGCACAGAACGTAACATCGATAAAAGGTTTCTTCTGAAAGTTCACCGTTCGTTAATTACACGAGATAGAAAGTGTGTGCTCCCGATCTGCTTCGCTTCCGTGGTTTCTTTCACTTCGAAGACGCGAATTTAATAATCGCCCCTGCTTCCCATTTGGTATTCTAAGGTCCTCCATTTACATTTTTGGTCGGTGATTAAAACACTTTTTTATTTCGAACATTAATTATCGCCTCGAATACCATCTCACCCGTATCCGAGCGAGATCCGAGTAACGTACGAATGTTTGCATAGATCTTTCTGTTACTTTCGTGAAAACTATTTCGGTGAAACGATCGAATGATTATAATTGTACATATTCGATAGAGTGTATACAGAAGAATCGATCGAAGATGCGGTTAACGAAGAAATTTGTCCGGAAACGCGTGGAACGCGTCAACCAGGATTAAAAAACGAATTCTGACTTTTCCCTGTCCATGCTCCGTTGGTTATGGGGTCGTAATTTTTTTTCCCTCCACGTGGAACACGCCAAAGTAAGTTTGTAGACGAGTTTAACGGACACGGGGCACGTGCTGGCGTCTTCTGGCTTATCCCTCTTTCCACGACGACTCTGGAATATACTCAGCAGCCAAACAACTGCGGCAGCTGTCCTGAACAAACTACTAGCCTCTGCCCTGTGCACGGAACGCGCTTCCAAAATTTACATTTTACATTTTCACCAAGTTGTATACAATTTTCAAAATTTCTTCCCAGTTTGCGTAATTATAAATAATTGGTAGGTACTGCCTTACGAGATAATTATAAACGGTGAAATGATTGCCTGAGAATTTCACGACGATTACGGCGTTCGACCATGTGAATACACCGTCATAGCGAGTCTTTTTCTTTTCATGGTTCGCCAGAAAGAAAAACGTTTAATCGCTTTTCGCACGCAAGAAAGTGGTCGTCGGTAATTTACACCAGTAACCACCGCGATCGTTTTTTCTTTTATTCGAAACACTTTTACCCAACAGTTTATCCCGCTATCGTTCGCCATTACTAATTGACATTTCCCCCTTTATCTCGATCTTGCTAATTAACACATTCGAATCGCAGTCGTAACGACACTGTGTCGCAATGGTGCACTGATTTTTTCAAGTTTCGAGAGTTCGACAACCTATTATTGTCAGATCATTGTACGTAAACTCGACGTAACTCTTGCCAATATGTTTAAATGTCTTGGTCAGAAGTGTCTAGACTCTAGAGAAATAATTTTCGATAATTCTAATTATCGGTAGCCGAGTGTCAGAAACAAAGAATTATAGCACATTTAATCTCGCTAATTAACGAAACACATGCTGCACCGTTTGAACGTGCGCTAAGCTCGTACGTGACCCTCGTACACCTGTTGCACGGCTCGAGCCCTCCGAAAACGTGCAACGCGTTCGATCGTCTGTTATGGGAAGCCACCCTAACGTTCCTCCACGGGGAGAAACGTCCAATTTACCTCTCGAAAGGGAGCGAATACGAGACGAACGAGGGTTGTCCGGGTAAAAATAAATTTCGACGAATAGATCTCCATCTAACAGCCGCAAATCCCCGGGGAAGCAGGGAACTTTCGTATCCTAAATACGAGGAAAAATCTGGGACCATTTGGAAAGTTTATCGTACGGTGATCTGGTAATTTCCATGTACGCGCAAACATCCTGTCTGGTTAACGAGCAAGGACACGCGTGCTTGTTAGCCCGTGGTTTTCCCCCGAAGGGACTGACCAAGACTGTCCGGTAGTTAGATAAAGGCTTATCTATCTGTGCACAGTTTGTTTGCACGCGGTGCTCACTGATTCTGATGGTCTTTCCAACCACGCCCCCATTCGCATGGTCAAACGTCATCGCCACTGATCGCTGCTAACCCAAAACAATGTTTTTCCTTCGTTATCTCGAATACCTGTCATACGAACATGCGATGTTTAACTCGTTCGCTTACCACTTCCGCCCGGCAATTTTGTTTCCACGTTTAGAATGCTCCCCCAGAGAGGACTGTATAATATGACTGTATAAGACGAAAATTCGATACACATTCGTAAGATCTACGCAGAGTTTAGTACTTTCCCATCCCACAGGTTTACAGAGGCAAGATTTTGTTTCACAGTCGTGAAATCACAGTATTTTCCATGGTTTCCGTTCAACGAGAACGGATTGCGTCCATTGCAACGCTTTAACGGTCATTATACCGATAATTAAAGATTATTAAGACGTTGAAGGGTTTCGTACTTTCCCCGACCAGGAACGAACCAATTATTAACTCGCTCTGTCTGTTGTTATCGCGTCGAAACACGCGGTTTCGCGATAATCGTGGTCTAACAATACGTCGCCACTGGCTCGTTAGCATTGTGCTTATCGAATCGCCGCGATATAAGGACTTATCGAACCGAGTGGTCGCCTGTGACACCGTAACCAGGATTACCGTGGTCCTGGATTCCTTTCTGCCTTCAGAAACCGCTATTCGAATTATCTTTAAAAAGATATCGTTGCAATGTTTCCTTATAGATAAACAGTAACGTGACATAACTTTGATTCTGCATTAACCGCGATAAATTCCTACGCGTGTCTTCGAAATTCGCATTAACGTCCAAGTAAGTAGGGTGTCGAAGTCAAATCCATCTCGACTGAAAAGCATGGAAGGAAACTGTGGAGAAAAATAACTTCGCGCCCTGCAGACTGGACACGATCAATTCGTCCACGTATGGAACCGTGAAGAATCGACGCGTTAACGAATGGAAAAAGGGTCTTCTTTCGTTGGCAGCAACAAGTGGCGTTGTTAGCGGCATCCGATTATCAAGAAACCGCGTGTTTCACCGAGATATCGCACAACCGGCGTGTGTCCCGTGATAATGTCGACGCTTGCCCAGTCAACTTCCTGACCCGCTTCGACGGAGATTTGTCCACCTAACCTAACCAGCTTTCCGACGCGCTTCGAGTGTGCGTGTAAATAAGAAACATACCACGACATTTCCCCGTGCGATCGCGGTCCACGGAGTGGACAATTATCGCGGCACGGTTGATTAGCCGGTTGCTTCTCTCGCTGCTGTTTCAACAGATAAAACGCTCGATTATCGGCTGTCGTTCGCGGACAAGCTTTTTTCTTCGAGAAAATCCTATCATCATCGGACGTTAAGCGACTCGCTAATTAACAAACCTCGTGGTCTTAAACCTGGGAACGAGATAAGACGAGAAATCGAGGAAAAAGGAACAGAAGGGAGAGGATTCTTTGATTTCGAGATGATCGAGTTTCCGAAAGGGTTGCCGTTTCATCTCGGGTTATTAAAGATTAAAAGTAGAAGTCGGTGCAAATTTGTAGCTACTTAGCGTAATCATCGAATCGTCGAAATTTTTATTTATCGACAAATTTATTGGACTGTCCGGTATCGAATGACCAAACGATCAAATAATTTTGGTATAACAGTTCGAAATTGAATGCGTTCAAATCAACGTAATCGAATAATCGACAAAGAAAAGAAACAAAATTAGATTTTAAGTAACGTCGATATAAAATAAGAAGAGACCAAAGGACATCAAAAACTGTCGATCTTGTATCTTCCTTGGCGTAATCGAACATACGTGATACATTAAACAGCGGTGTCTAAAAAGTTCCATGCTAATTCGAGCAAAGCAATTCGATTCGATCGGTCGCGATCTTGTTTCGATCGCGAGAACGATCGTGAACTCGGATAACGAGAATCGAAGCAAAAAATGATCGAGCCTTCCGTCGTCGTAGCTACTTTATCGCGATTCCACGGTTGCCCGTGCAATTTCCCTTCGTTCAATTACCCGGCTCGAAACGAAAACCGGCGACCTCGTGAATTAATAACGACGCGAAATGAGAAAGTAATGATCTTTGCTGCTCGTTTTCGATGAATAATATCGGCGAAACCGGTAGCTCTTGCCACTCGACGACCGTCCCTGCTTGCAACTTTTTGGATCTACGATTTAGAAATCAATTTTATCGCTCTATCGGTACTCGCATTATTAGATTTCATTACTAACATACAAATAGGTGATGCAACGCGTGGGGATTTAAACGCTTGGTAACGCAGGCGTTTGGTATATTACGATACGTTGTAACATAACATCTGGTAATATTGCACGTGGCGAAAGACCTGTTGGCGATACAACGTATGATAATTCGGCGAGTGATAATATAATTCGTGGCAATAGAACGCGTAACGATCCAACGCTCGATAGTGTTACGCGTGATAACAGAACGTGCTACAATTAATCGGTTGGTAGCACAAGGTGTAATAATACAACGTGTGGCGATTCGGAGAAAGATAATATAATTTGTGGTAATACAACGCGCGGTGATCCAACGTGTAGTAAGAAGAACGCGCGGTAGTAGGTTAAAACATAATAGAAAAGCGACGGTCGCCAAGTTGAATTAGAATCCAGTTCGAGGAACGGAAGAAGTAATCTGGTTTCGATTCGATCGAAAGGTTCGATTAAATCGCGGCAGAGAGCAAGTTCGATCGAATTCCGCTGGAAGGTAAAGAAGCTGGCGTGAATCACGAAAAAGATTAAACGCGTTCCACTCGAATCCGTCTTCGACTCGGTGATATCTACATGAACAAAACGGATCAAAAGCCATTCGCTGGAACCGGTTGCCAGGAAGCAACCGGCAGCATCCTCTTGGATAGCTCGCTGCGCTCGAGACTCGAGATATCCTTTAACCGTGCACGCTCCTCTGTAATCCATCCGTCAGATTTATCATTAAGCACAACTTTCGGTGTAAAATAACCGCTGCGCCATTCGCTGCAACACCTTTAAACGTTCACGGCAATAATTCCATCTCTCCTGCTTTCCTTTTTGCCCTCTTTATTCGCTTTTAAAAAGCTTTATCGCGTTCAGAAAACGAGATAAATTGTAAAGAAGTATTTCTAAAACGATACTTTGATCCAGCATTTGGCGAGCCAAGAGAAATGGCTCGTGCTTCGAGAGCGAAGGAAGAGTGTCACGGTCAGAGGTCACCCAGTTCTGGAACAAACCTCTTCCTCTTTCGTCCCTTCCGTCTCCGACCACGGAGTCCTAGCAACTGCAGGAAGCGCATATGCAACCGGGATGCAGGTTGCACTCGTGCGGCATCCCTGACATCTGTCACGATCTGTCTGCTTCCAAAGTCACGTTCGCGTTAATCCGGTATAAATACTACCGAGTAATCGATCATACGTATTCCTGTTCTCAAAGACAGCGTTAACTATCAATGAACTAGCGTGGTACGATCGTACGTTACTTTTTCGAACGGAAGCAAACGAGTTTTCATTCATAAACCGTGATATTAGACGGATTGTTTGATCGTCTCGAGAAAGAAAGTCGTGGATAGGAGTGTTTTATTTTCCTTTCGCTGAAATTATCGATAAGCGGCTATCTCGATCGACGACGTTTTATCGTGGCAAAAACTGAAATTATTAATTAAATTCGCTGATATACCGAATCCGGTACTCGTTCTGTACCAGTACATAATTAATGATATGTACACATGTACAAGATCATAGGATGTTCGTAAACATTCCAACAGCAGAACTATCGATCAAGACTTCAAGATTTGTCGCTTCGACCTTTTATTTTTTCAACGCTAAAAGCGTGCACCGAACACGGGTAATTATAGCGTTAACCGATCGGTAGAATAGAAACAGCGCTACTCGTTTCGATATTTGGTCGAAAACGTTCGCGCCGTTATACGTGAAAGGGTTAACCCTGATTCGCAAAGTAACGCGTAGTACTACGTTCGTAAGAGAGAGCGATACATATATATAAAAAGTGACTGGTCGAGGCAAAACATCGTAACCACCTCAACACCGAAAGCGTTCGAACCAACTGTGTCAACAAAGGAGACGGCGTTCGAGGCGACGCGTAGTACTACGTTCAAACTCGAAGAGTTACTGTCGTGTCGGCAAACATCGAGCAAAAGGCGACAACGTCGAACGGCAAACGCGAAATGTTTCGCGAACAAAAGAATATCCGTGTGTATGCGTGTAAAGTCACGTGGTTTCATACCTCTGGGCCTGGCAAAGGACTTCATGGCCTTGATTCCCATTCCGGCATAAACGTCGCCGCTGTAGTCGACGTACATGAGTGCCGTCCTCGAGTGCTCGCTGTACATACACGAATCCCTCGGATCACTGTCATTCGCTCGATTTCGCGCCACCTATTACATCACTTCGGTTCGAGCGTGCACGAACAACGCTTCGAAATTTCCGTTCAGCCATCGATCGAGTTTCGATCGTCACGACCGAGGCGTCGTTCGAATCTTTCTATCCCATGCTAAGACCTTTGGGTGTCCGCGATCTTACCGGGACCAATCCTCGATCATGCAGCGCGACGATAACGCGTCCACGATTTCGCACGCGTTAGATGTCCTGTCATTCGGATTTGGACTGGGGTAGATCACGGTGTCTTTTCTTCCAAACTCGAATTCTTGCCGCTTCCAAGATGGTTGCGTGAATTTTACAATCCAAATTTAGGGTAGTAAATCGTTATTCACGACTTTCTCTGAAACATGGCCTTGAAAGTCATACGGTGCACTGTACGTAGTTGCACAGGTCTCTTCAGCCCATGACAAGTTCTTCGAGGTTCCGATTCCTTCGCGAATCGGTGCTTCAAAGTCCCAAGATACGGTATCTCTAGTGTCACAGATTTTCAGTTCGCGACCATTTGTTCCAAGTTCCAATTTCTGTTCAAGACACACTCTATCCCTGGTACCACGTGTCTCCGATTCATAACAAAGTTTTCAAAGTCCCGATAGCTCCAGTTTCTCCAAAAGTCCGAAGGTGCACTGTTCCTAGTATCACAGGTCTCCGATCAACATCTCTAAAAATCGAACAAACACCGTTTTCGAACGATCGTTAAAGCTCCGCTGGAGTCACGACGCGGCACGAGGCGAATAATCGCGCGTAATCCTCGGCGAGGAAGCCGGCGTGGGCTGCGTGTCCAGCATGTGTTCGCTATCGATTCATAACCGCGATCCATGGGCTATTTCCGAATACCTGCTTGCGCAACCGTCCAAAGAGGAAGAAGAAGAAGAAGAAGAAGAAGAAGAAGAAGGAGAAGAAGAAGAAGCGAGTTGGAGGGGAGAGCGGCGGTCCGGAACGGAAACGAAAAACCGTCTCGCGAACCTGGCACCGAAAATACGGCCGAGTTAGCCGGTAACTCGCTTCCAGTTCGGCCGGTTTCGTCTGGAAACTGGTTCGATTTTCGGATACCGCGGTTCGATCGTGGGTCACTGGCGCACTCGACGCCGCCTCCGCGCACCGGCGGCCTCGTAACTCCTCGGAACTCCTCGAAACTCCTCGAAACACCGATCGCGACGATTTTTCGGAAGAAGATCAAGGATCGAGGATCGAGCCACGATCTCGGCCGAGAAAGAGAGCGGATCCGAAGCGCCACCGTCGCGAGAGCACGTACGACCGCGTTCCGCAGGTAAGTGCGTACGCAACGAGAGAGAGACACCGAGGGTAGGAACCCAGATGAAGAAGAAGAGGTAGCGGAGAAACAGAGAAAGAGACCAGAGAGGAAGAGAGAGAGAGGAGCTGCTTCTCTCTTTCTTTCTCTCTCCCTGTCTTTCTCGGCGTGGCGCATTACGCGAGGGAAGGGAAGAATGGAGGGAAGAACGAAGAGGAAGACGGAAGACCGGACGAGGATCGAGAGGGGATCGAGAGAGTTTATTCGAAGCGTCGAGGTGGGGAAAGCGTACCCCGACGGAGCTGGACGCGTACCGCGGGCTTATTCCTTGTCCTTCGTGGAGCTGAATCGCTCGAACCCACGAGATAACGAACTTCGAGGATTCCCCTCTTCTACAGCGTATCGACTCTACATTATACTTTCTATCTCCAACTAATTTTAGCCTCGGCTGGCCAGTAGATCACCGAAAAGATGCGTTCCAAGTTTCGACAAATCGTTCATCACCAGATACACGAGTACAGAAAAAGCTTCCACTACGCATCCAGTTGGAAGAAAGTACGAACATAAGTTTTCTGAAGAGAGAGCGATAAATCGAAATCCAATGAATCACGAAAAATTTTATCACGATACGCGTTTACAGCAGCGACCTTCGACGATAAGTAATCGAAATCTCTCGAAAATTATCTCGATCGATAAAAGGCGTGAATTATTCGATGAATGAAAGACGTAGATGGATAAACGGGCATAAATTGATATTCAATTTCGGCGAATATTTCTGCGGGGGTTCCACTCGATTGCGAACATTTCCGTCGTACTTAGAGTCTTAGTCGATAAAATCTTTCGACGCTCGATTCAAACTCGAAATTATCTCTTAATCGTTCTCACATCTTTCTGTAGAACGTTCGGATTGAAAATCATGCGGAAAGCTTGACCGACCGTCACCGTAGTTCGACGATAAAGATCAGGACAGAACAGATAGAAAAGAACAAACGAATCGAGTGTAAGTTGAACGTTCCGTCTAAAATTTGATCGATGCATCGATAAAGCACTTCTCGAAAGCGAGTCCAACTCCTCGAGACACGTTCCGGTATGAACGTAGTATAAAGCCGAAGAGATATAAAAAGAAGAGAATGAGAAATAAGTAATTCAACTGGCGAGTCACTCCGCAACCTCGAACACCCGGAGCGCGTCGAAACCGCCCAAGCGCCGATTCGAAAACAGCACCAAATCCAGGTATATAGAAACGCGAATGCAGCAGCCAAAGATCGACACCGTCGAAGACAAAGAATAGGAGGCAAACCCGATAAGCGCGAAAAGCCAGAGCCAGAGCGAAAGATGAAGAGAGAGGAGAGATATGCCTCTGTCGTCTCGGTCGATCCCCACCAATCCCGGTGCACGTTGGCCTAGCCGCTCTCCACGCTTAGTTTTATGAATGAATACTCTCCCGTCGACGCGGTAAACTCACACTGGTGTCGGCGCACACGACTATCCGCTTCCCGTCTCTCTTCTACCACCCTCTTCACGGACCCCTCTCCGATCGCCTCGGCCGTCTCTCTCGAACCAGCTCTCTCGCTTATCTTCGTCCCGTTTTATCGTCTCGTCTCGTTCCGCTCGCGACGACTCGCGTACGTCCGTCATCGTTCAACGGCCGCTTCTTCGCTCATTCATCCTCTTCCGTCGAGGTCTCTCGAGACTCCGATCCGTCCTTTTCCCGCTCGAGGAAAGCGTACGGGTCGAGTCGACGCATGCGCGAAAGCGGACTAGCGCTGCCCGCTTCATTCGGTCGGTCGTTGGTTCATTCATGCCGCGCGGCTGCACGACCGCACGTTTCAACCGTGTTGTCCGCTATCCCCGCCGCTTCGACTCGACACTCGCGCTTTTCCTTTTGCTTCGCGCTGCCGCTGACGTCGCGACGTCCGCCAACATACTATTCGCGGGACCAACACGATTCTTTCCCGCGACGACGTTTGCTCTGACCTATCGTTCGGACGCTCACCGTCTTCGAGGGTTGCTATTCGCTTCACCCTCGAAATCTCGACCGAGCCCAACCACGTCGAAAATTATATTCACCCCTGTTCTATACGTATTTTTGACACGGTCGGATCACGAGTACCTTATTACAACGAGTGTACATCGGTAGACACTTCTCGAGAACGTAGGAGTAGAATACTAGAATAGTCGTCCACATAGAAATAACGTCGGCTGCTTGAAAAAATGCGCGGACAGGCAGACACTGTTCGTTTAAACAGACCCTGTTTGATCTCCCATCTGGAGCACGAAGATGCCAAAGCCAAATAATTGAGTAAAATAAGATGTACTCGGAATAATCAGATTTTTGAAAGTAGTTTCAATCTGCTGGGTAATACCGAGTTAGTTTTCAAACGATTACGCGATATGTCGTATTTTATTCGAAAGAACTTTCCGAATGATCCCGCAAAACATCTTAATCGAATCTTTTTTGCCGCGATCGTATCAACGTTCTTTCTCGAGCGGTAACAGGTCGACTAGTTCAGGCGGTAAAAGTGTGGTCGCGTTGCGCCGATATCGAGAGACGAGTTTATGAATGGTCCAGCGCTGCCGGAAATGCGTCCCGTAAGAAATTTTTAGCCTTGCCCGCGAGCAAGAAGTTTCACATTAATCACACCAGCCAACATCCTCGGCCGGCGTTCGAGCGGGAAAGAGACGGAGGGACAGGCAGAAATTACTCGACGTTGTTAAATAGTGTTTGCGTTCGAGCAGTACGGTGTAATTACGTCTCGCTTCCACCGAATGCTACGTGTTCACCGCGATTATTCTACTGAAAACGGGCCAACCTCGTATTACGTGCCGACTTCCGTACCTAGTAGATCTTCAATGAAATCGCCTCTTCTTTTTCGTTTTATCGATGCACTCTTGGGAAATATCCGCTAGGATAATTCAAACGATGACAAAGGTGAATCTCAGCAAAACCGGACACCGTAATTTAACGGAACGAGAAACGGACGCTGCGTCGAAAATGATAATTAAAATGGGTCAACTCGTTTCGTTCGCTTTTACGATCGATCGCCGAGAAAACAGTCAAAACTGACATATGTATCATAATTCTATCGAACAATTTTGGAAGTCGTTAGAAAAAAGTTCGCGAAACTCGCCACTTTCGTAATTTAACGACAAATTAAAAGCCTTTGGTAAAAAGTATAAAGCGAGCAACGGAACCGTGAATGGCAGTGAACGTTGTTCTTTTACAAGCAGGTTGCAACGTTAGAGGTTTATGACTGAAATACGTATCATTAATGAAATGCGGTAAAAACGTGTTTGAAGGCTTAAAAACCATTCTTTTCTGTAATTTCTCGAAGCAAAGCGAGCAATGGACCGGTTTAATTCCATTAACTCCGTCGAAAGAAGAAATTATCGAAACACGGTGAAAACGGCACGACGAATTCACGTTCCCACGGTGGTAGTAAACGCGAAACCAGTTCGTTCGGAAAAATAAAAAGAGTCCATAAGCAGCCTGTCACTCGATTTTATCTATTAGCTTGTTTAATAATACGACATTAGCCGGAGAACAGTTACCAACGCTGTTTCTGCTTTATCTCGCGTTGTAATGATACGCTACGTAAAATAACGTGTAATGTCTGAAAATTCTTTTAATAAATACTTGGCAAAAAGAAGGCGAAAAACGAACCAGGTATACCTCTCGTTCGTAAGGTCGATCAACTTTTGACTCGATCACGCGATAAGTCGTATATTTCTTATACATATTATTGCAACATTATATCGCGATGCGAATAACGTAGAATACGCCAAACTTCTTTCAATGATTTCTCCTGAAATATATTATTTTCAATTTCGATGCTTCGATCGACCTAACGTACCGCAGACGTAACCACGTACCGCGTATCTATGCACTGATTTATATCAATTTTTCATTTTCTTAATTATTACCGCGTCAATTGATCTCGGAAATTTTTCACTTATCAACGACGGACTCGTAAATCATTTAGCAATTGTAACGAGGAAGAATTCTTACCGTTGTTATTATATTCCTAATTGCTTTCTAATTACTCTGTGTTATCCTTGATTACTGGGTATCAATAATCCACGCTCTAGTTGTTCTCGACGCTCTACTCGAGTCCGTCTCTCCTTATTGTCTTATTAGAATACGTATAAAGCCTTCCTCTCATTTATTGTATTTGTATTTTCCATGCTATCCGAACTGGGCTGAGTTTAACGTCGATTACGCGAAATATAATTATCAACCGAATAATTCGATGGAAAATTTCATTTTCATCGAGAGTAATTATCGATTAACGCGTTGATTGGCACGATAATATTCTGTTTCGAGTTATCACGAGTTATCACAAAATCGAAGAAACTTTGTGGAGTATCTAACAGATGACCAAGAACCCGGAAGACAACGCGAGAAAATCGTAACCGTCGATCAGGCACCGGTGGATATTAATAAAGCGGAAGCAGAGGCAGAGAGGAAAGAGCAAAGCAACAAGAGCAACAGCCAGCTCGTGGCCTCCAGAGAGGGCCGAGAATAATAAGAGAGAACCACGTCACACGTTACGAACAGGGAAGAAATGACACACCGGATATGCGATCAAGAAGAACGAGAAACGACGAAATGGTAATCGTGCCCAATATCGTTCAACATCCGAAATGTTTTCAAGATTCCGACACCTTGCAACTACTGAAAATCTGAATCCGTCACAGAACAGAAACTTATATCCTTCGAATATTCTACATACAATTCCTATTCGTCTAGAGCGACATATTTAAAAAATAAAACTTTAAACGTCGAAGCTTCGACAGATACCAAAATGAAATGGTAATCAATGGCTATTCGCCGAGCGAAACAGGAAGTTTCCTGAAAAGTTGCATCTTTCGAGAATTGTGAAAAAAAGCGAGTAACTCCGAAGAGCGACCGCGAAAGGAAGGAAGTCCAGTACGCATAGGTTGTATGGCAACACCTACGGTGATCGACACAAAAGAAGAAAGAAGAAAAGAAGAGAAGAGCACGGACAGAGAGAATGGAAGACGTACAACACTAACACGGTACACGTAAGAAAGAGCCGACTGGATGAACGCGCGTTGATAGAGAGCAGAAGCTGCTCCGCGTTCTACACTTGCCGAAGGCTGGACAGGTTTTTGCCCTGTTTTTTACGTCGTTTATTATAACTAGGAAGCTGATGGGATGCTCTCTTCCTCCGACGGGAGCCCTGGTTCGCGATCCTGATAAATATACGCGGGACGATCGAAAAGTTTTACGATATTCTTCCCTGCAATTCTTTTATCTTCGTACGACTACGTCTGTATACCGTCGCGACGATTCACGTTCGAAAATGTAAAGTATAAATGTGATTCTATTATAGTAAAACGAATACAAAACGTTGAATCTTTTGGAAATAATTGAAAGTACGAAAAGCGTAATTCCAGTAATGGTTATGGTTGTCCAAATAAAAGGAATTAACAGGCCGCGTATTTTAAAACCGCGAAAAATAAAGAAGACGAAAGAGCGCAGCGTTTGAAAGAGGCGCATGATCGTACGCAAAAGGTGTAGTTTAAAGGTGGTATGGAGAGCGTGAGAACGCATAAACTTATAAGGCACGAAAAAGAGGAAGGGATATATGTACGTGGTGCTCCTTTCCTCGCCGCTGGAAACTGCTCCAGAACCGTAGGATAGCCTATCCGTAACACGTCACTTCCTTCGAGCCTTTATACACACCTATCTTTTTCACTCGTTTACTCTGTATTTTTATCTGCTTCGTCTTCTTCTCTTTTGCGGGTTAACATCGTCCTTACGGCAAAACTACAGGTGTAACTTAGCTGTTTTGCCTCGAGAATAGAAACCATCCGCTTATTACGAAGATATTAATGTTTTTGTATCAATGAGCGATCTCATTTGTTACCCCGAGAAGATACCATACAGATATTGAGTCATTTTAAGAATCGTTCAGGCAAAGTGCACACTTTTTATTCAGACTATTGACGTTACCGACAAGTTAATAAATTACGATAAATAAAATAAGTCTATTTTTTTCGATCGCCTACGTAAGTTCGTTGCAAGATACGAGTATACCAGAGGAATAAACAACGGAGGATCGAAAGTGAACGCTTCTCGGCTAGAATTTCACACATTAATTAATGAGGAGAATTTTAATGATCATTTGAACAGCGATCTTCGCATAGAACACGTCAGAAGCGTCTCGGATCGTAAAGAAGAACACCGAAAGCGAACATTTTCGGACGATCCGTAGTTTCCCGTATTAATTAGCATAGAAATTTAACGAGCCGTGGAGATGGCCAGGCTCCACGCGAGTGTATCGTCTAATAGTTGCATAATTTTCCATTCCGTGGCCAACCGACTGAATCAATGAATCAAACGGAATACGGCGTACATATTTTGACCCTCGTGCCTCTAATTCGAAACGATAAATTATCGAAATTCTTTTCGTAAAGCTCTTCCGGTCGCGAAGTTGTTAACAAATGTACGTAACGCGATTAGAAAATATGACGAAATCGCGCAGAAAAGAAAGCGTCGATGTCGTCGAGGAAGAAGAAGGAGAAAAAGTCACGGTTACGTGGCCGTGGGCCATGCGCTTGGGGTTACCGGAAGTCGAGGTGACCGTAGCGGGGCAGGTGAGCCAGATCCCCTCGATCTTCCTACCGTCGGTAGAAAGAAGGAAAAATGCCAAGGAGAGAGAGAAGCCGTAAAGGAAGTGACGTGGTAGCTCGTTCACGCTGGAACAGGAGGAGAAGGTGGTTCTGTGCTCCACCTTCTATCACCTAGGAAAACAGCCCATAACTCTTTCCCGTGCCGCTGATTCTTACCACTGACAATGGAGATTGCACGTAAACGTATAGTGGATCGTGATAGAGTACCGACTCTATCTGGGAACCAGATATACTCTAGGTATATCAAGATCGACCAGTTGAATCGCGTTAACCACTTCGATCAACTACAAATGCGGATGGTGTTACGATCAATCTGTTCAATAAACTATCGCTCAGGAATATTTTCGAGTCTCGAAACTCGTCTACGATCTTGTTTTATCGTGATAAGTTCTTATCACCTTTACGTCTCGTAATTTCGCCTACTACCGTTCACTCGCTAGAACGAGCGACGTCTAAACCTTTCTACGATCTTCAGAAATCCGCCGTTTCTGTGGAACGCGTTTCGAAACTTCGCAGATGTTAACGAACGCAGAAACACTACTTATCTGTCGTCGATTTCTATTTCCTTTCGCGTTCCTCGAAGTACCCAAGTATACCTAAAATCTAACGACTTTGTCCGTTGTCAAGAACGAAAGAAAGAATTCGCTAACGTCGGTCGATACAGGTAGTATTACAGGTGTTAAATAAGCGTCGCTTTCTCGTAAAAAGTTTCGGCCCGATTACGCGAGTAGTCCGCACCGAAACGATTGTCCCCACGAGAACGTCGACTGACAGTTTTCTCTCGCAACGGTCGATTATCGTGGCACATCGGAACGCGGATCGTTGCGTGAAAGTCCATCGTCCGTTCGTTCGTGCAAACCGGAGAGAAAGAACGAGAAAACGAGCGGAGAGAAAGAGAAAAGAAGAGGCGACAGTTTCCGGTCTCCCTGAACGAACGTTCGCTCGCGTGTAGGCCTCTCTCTATCCTCGCTACCCGATTCGAACATTTGGCAAACCACTTTTCCGATAATCTCCTTCTCTCTGTTACTTTTCGACCACCCCCTCGGATTTCTTGAACGAGTTTCAAGAATTTCTAGCGAGAATTAACGGAAATAGATGACGCGACTATGTAGGTCTCCTCAACATTCGTTGCTAGTTTGTTCAACGGTTCACCGTACACAAATCTTTAACCATTTTATGGAAGATAAATATAACTGATTTTCTAAATATAACCGATCTAATATTGGACGGTGGTTAGGATTTTGCGAAAGTTTCAATTTTCTCGATAAAAATAGAGAATAGCGAAAATTCGTCAGCGACCTGATTTCGATCGATGCGAATGCGTGCTTGGAAACATGAGATCACCTATTTACTGTTCCAAATTCATAAGTTTCTTATTCACTCTCGTTTCAAATACTTCGGAGACTCGTAATCTCCGTAAGTATAGCTGAAAACTTTCTCTTTAGTTTGATATACGACTATTATAAGTAGGCTGTAGATATGTTTTATACCGAATTACCGATAAACGAGTGCTACGCAGAAATTTACTTCGCGTAATCTAAGTTTATGAAATATTTGAACACCGTGTCCCAATATCCGTTGACGTTCCAAGAACAAAATAATTCGGGTGATAAAGTAAAATAGGATAGCCTAGATAGTCCGATCGCGAGCGACTACGACAGGAAAATGTCAGCGTACCTAAAGCAATATTATCGACGCTTAATCACGAGTTACGGTAATCACGAGCGATATAATGAAGCGGTCTTCGACTCGAGAACCGCAATGCCGTCTTCGAACGGATAGAATCACGATGAATAATGGTACAGAAGCAGATTATCCTCGAAACGAGTTCTCAGCTTAACTCCCACACACGCTCTTTTGCTACCTTGAGACAGGTGTACATGCCGCCTGTACTCGATAACCGATAAGCTTGTACAGTCGACAGAAAATCTGGCTTTAGCAGGGAAAATACGGCAACCGAGCTGAAAGAGATCTTCCTTTTTCCGATTTTTAAGGATTTTCACAAGTATGAATATTTTGGGACGTGTTAAATATAACCTGTACAAATATTACCCGTGTTCGAAATTTCCTTCCCTGTATCGCAAAATTGACAGTAGAGTAGAGTAGAGAGGATGATCTCGCGATTTCGAAAGCGAGACGGAGGCAAATAAAAAAGGAGTAAAAAAGGCAGGAGGTACTGTTTGATAGAAATGTCACGACCAATTAAACGTCTCCATCGATTAATTACATCGATTGGATTCGACAAAGTGTCACCGGTCGAGCTTATCGATGAATTCGCTGGAGACAAATGATTATACGTTTTCTGAGAGACGCAGGATGCTGGGCAGATTTTCTTTCTCCTTTCACTCGTTCGACTCTCGTCGCTTATCGAACGCGAGATCTTGAGATCGGGCACAATCGCGCGACAACGAGATTGTTCTTTGATTCGTTCTTTTTTTTTTTTTTGCAACAGTCGCTTTCGTGCAATTAACCATTACGCAAACTCGACTCGAAGAGATCGATTCGATAATTTGTCGTTGTGCGACATGTAGCGGAAAAACTAGAAATTCTGTGCGATAAAGGAACAGCGGAGAAAAGAAACATCGCGAGTATAGCCGTTCTCGGAATTCGCAAAGGGTCGATGAATTATTGAACCGCATCGAATTTGGGCGCACCTGGCATCGGAGGAAGGAATCCCGAGAGAAACGTAAAGAGAGCAATAAGCTGCTTCTGGTAAAAGAGCCAGGGCAGCAATTAATATCAATTAATATACGGCCCTTTGATCTGCAGCTCGTTTAACAGGCTACCCGCCATAAACCCTTTCTTTATTTTTTTCATCTCTCGCCTTGGCCTCTGCTCTAAATTGCTCTCCTTCTCTTTGGCCACAATCGCTCTCTTTCTTTCGTCGACGAGTTTGTTCTTTCTTTCTGGCCGCTTTTCTTCGGTCTGCTCGAGGCTCGTGACGAGCATTCGGCCGTTTCCGGTTCCCCGGCCTCCATCAGAGGCTTCCCCTTTCGAACTTCCGCTCGTGTCTTACTACGCTTACTACGTGCCCTCTTCTCCTCTTTCTTCCTCCTGCTCCTTCTCGACCACAACCGACTCTCTCTCTCTGTTTCTTCCATACTCATCCTCTCGTTCAACGTCTCGAGGTGACTGTCGTTCTTTTTCTTCCCTTCGCTTCGTTCGCTCGACTTCGGTGCTGAAATTAAAACGAGACACGGCGCCTACCAAAATCTTCGGGGTAGGGTAGTTCCTCGGTCGACGAGATTTCGAGATAGACATCGCGGGGTCGGAAGACGTGCTTCGCTTAATCCGCCTGTTTTCTTTCGCGTCAGATTTTTCGAATAACGGTTTCAGCCGCGATCGGAAACATCGTTTCGTCTTTCTTCTAAACCTACAACCTCTGTCATGCGAACGGGATCTTCTATCGAGAAATTCGAAATTCGACGCATCGCGCGTGCCCAGTGTCCTGTACACGAATTACGAACGTGTACGACACGACCGATTACGATACCTACGATCAGCATTCCCATAGAGGAAAAAAAAGATACGTAAGAAAATCCTGCACGTCTCCGAAATATAATGTAACCGACACTCGAAGCAACGTTGTTCACGCGTCTCGACGTAACCGACGCGACGCTCGTTCGACAAAAGCTGACCAGGACAGAAAGAGAGAAGAGATCGCGTCCAGCGTGTACGAAAGAGAGAACTCGATGTTCGCCAAGACGGTGGGAGTATGTCCAAGAATGAGTAATACGGCGGCTAACGAAGTATGGTGGGGAAAACGACAAAGGGGAAAAAGACGGAGAGAAACGGTAAAGCTAAAATGAATGACTACAAAAGGAACAGGTATAGAAATAAGGAAGAAAGAGAGAAAAGTCTAACGTTTGAAAAGGGACGGAGGTAGTGAATGAACAGGGAAGAGGTAGAGGGAGAGGTTTGACGGTAGCACGCACGCCATGGGGATAAGGGACGTCACGGGGGTGAGCCAACACGCGGGGAAGAGTTATTTTCGTGCGTGTATCGAAATCAGAATGCAACAAGTGACACATGCGCGCGTTATACTGTCGTGGTTGGAAACATTGCTTAAATCTCGCCTCTACGGGCCGAGACTTTTCATCTATGCCTCGTGCAACGAACATAAACTTCTCTAACTTTAGATTCGTTCGCTATCGATGCGTTAGCGCGACCAACCCAACTCCGACTCTCTGCTGCTCCTTCCGCTCGCGAGACCTTGGCGCCAGGCTTACGCTCAATTTATGGAATATTCTCTCTTCGTATATTAACCCTTGCGAAACTAACCCATTTATGCTCGCCTTACAAATACCGACGATAATCCACCGACACTTTATGATTCTACGAAAATACGCAACGAAATATTCTTGTACGAGGCTTGCTCTTTGGGAAAATTTCAAATATTTCTCGTTAATATAGCAATTTATAGATGTGATATATTAATAATTATTGTTAGTCCTAAACGCAAAGCCTTCTCGTGATCGAATTTCAAACAAATCTCTGTCCAAGAAATTTACGATCGACGTTATACTCGTACATAAAGTTATATCCATAGATTCTTCTAAACATAGAAACCTTTGCAACAAAGCTAGAGTCCTTGTGCAACCGAATTCGAATTGAAATTCAACGCGTCATAGGAAATATTGAAATTTGCATGGAAACGAATTCGCTAGGATTTTTCGTGGTTTCCATTGTCGTGCAAAAAGGAAGAATAAATTTGGCGCGAGTGTTTGGTGGCGTCAAACAACGTCCACCATAATGGGCAACGAAAATATGACAAACACGTAGAAGCGATAGCGCCGGAAACGGGCAGTTGTCTAACAATAATGTACTGGAGTACGAAGCGAGTTAGTGAATGAACGAGACGGAACGGGAAGGAACGAGAAGGAACGGGAAGGAACGGACCAGGCAAGGCACGATCGCCTATCGTCTACACGGCCAGCACGTTGCATACGAATGCTCGCTTCTTGCTAACTGTGCCTCTTCTTCTTGGAACGCCGTTTCGGCACGGAGGCCACCTCGCGTTTTTCCCCTTCGACGATTTTACCCTTTTGGGCAAGACAGAAGAGGTTGTTCGAGCGTGAAAATTCAAGTATTTTCGAGCCGATAGTGGCGAAACGTTTCACGAACGTAGAACGACAAGTCGTGTGATCCGCTCGAATTCATCAACGGTGAGATGTCATTAATTCGCTTCAGTCTAACTTCCTTCGTATTCCTTCGTAGAACGTTGGACTTTCGGAATCTCGGAAGCCAGAGAAGTTGAAGAGATCTACTTAAGTCGATTCGCTGATTGCGGCGAATTTAATTTAGTCAACGAGCGAAATGGTCGTTGATCGATCGTGGAAACGGAGGCTGTTTCTCGTGATCCAGGTAAGCTAGACGTTACGATCTAACACCTGAGCAGGAGAGCGTGCCTTTCGGTGTCGCGCGGGTAACAGATCGTTTCCGGCGCGCGTACAGCCTCGGCGTAACCGGAAGAATTATTCAATGGCGTACCCGCTAACTGCGACTGCTCAATAGATCGCTTTGTGCCGATACGCTAGCCAACGAATTAAGCCTCTAGCCCCGTTGCCTTCGGACACGATCCACCAGAGAACGGTTCACCTGAATTCGAGGATACCGTTGTCCGCTTTGTTAATCGTAGTTCATCGTAGGATACGCTTCGTACTCGTATCGATTGGAAGTTAGTTCAAAGTAATTTTTATCTTCGGACCTGTACAGAATCGTTTAGACAAAGAAGCTCGGTGTAAGTCGCGAAAGAAATCCAAGCAAACCCAAAAAATTATGCTGCCGGCCCTGTATACAGATAAGATTAGACCAGGACGTTCTATCTAGTTTATACCTTGTCAGGTTGTACCTTGAATAACAACGATACGGTAACCAGGAGGACTTTCTAATCTGTGATCCAAGTAAGTACGTTAAGGACTGTACGCGTAAACAGCGATTAAACTTTCTACCGTTTTAACTATGAAAATCGCCGAGAGAAACATTCAACTGGGTAATATGTCCATAAAACGGCGATCGAGCCCACTGCTACAATACGTCGTTCAGCGATTCTCGAAATTTTCAGAGCGAGCTCGCACAGGTATAGTACGCGCGCTTACGTTCTCCGAAAGTGACTTATCGTTAGAGAGAAGGTTATAACGAGGTTTCGTACCGAGTAATAACTTCTGAAGAAACAAGCATACGTTGGCGCGTAATAGCCATAGTGTTAAAACATAAGCCACGGGATTATAACGAAACGTTAACGAAGGTGATTCTCGCGAACGGTTGAAAAAAGTTTTATGGTCTATTTCCATGGAAAAGAGGAGGCGAAACGCGGGTTGAAACGTTCACGAAGCTGACACGTGTGTCTTCTCGAGCGCGTAAGTGTACCGAAGGACTCTAGAACTCGAAGGAAGAAGAAACGTGGTCACAGAACACAACAAGGTGGAGCAAGAGGAGGTGGCGAAGAAGGAGGACGAACGGAGGGAGTTCGCAGAGTTCTGGCTGGGTGAGCACACGTCCGGTCATTATCGGAGCTTATCTACATGAGCACACCTCAAACGTAACCCAACCAAACCTCGTACGCGAGCACACGTAGCTAAAACCTCCTGGTACCATCGTGCTCTCGTCTTTTTATAGAAATCCTCTTTTTACTCCGACGAAAAAATGTTTTATTAAAAGTACGCGAAAACCTACCGAATCATCATTCTCGATGAGGCACCGTCAATGTCAAAGTGCTGGACTTACCTGAAACAAAAAGAGGAAAATAATCGATTAGCAGAAATCCTTCAAGTGTTTCGATATCGCGAAACTTTCGGTACAGTTCTAACGCGTTCGAGGCCACACGTTTCAAATTTGTTCACCATGTATTGCATCGTCATCGGTTCCATTATTATTTCAAGTTCCAACCGAAAAGTTATGACTTTTTCACGATAAATCTTTAATTAAAACACGAGCAGGTAAAAAAGTCACAATCAAGATCGGCGTTCAACAGAGGTCAACCACGACCTGTTCGAAGAGGGCAACAGCTAAAGGTGGAAGTACGCTTCGGTGCTCCTGGCGCGCAGACACGAGTAAAGTTCGATTTTCGAGGGACACGCGTTAGACGACATTTTTTTCTATAGAATAAAATAAGCCATTGTCGAAGAAATTGAGCAATACCCCGTTCGCAGGTACGATTATCGAAGCGACATTACGTTGGACGTAGTTAGCTCACGGACAATTGGCTCGTAAGGAGAAAATAATGATGGAATCTCTCCCGATACGTCATCCTTCGAGAAAAATCATGAGCATTGCCAGCGCGTTATAGAAATATTCTTTTGCTAGGTTACGTTCGCTTCGTAGAGGGGCTCCGAGCTCGTGAAAGTCTCACGGATTGCGTATCGCGAAACGATGACATAAACCAAGTGTGTCTGAATGAAGTTTACGAGTGCCTGATCGTTTCGTTCGCCTTCAAGGATTCACCGCGCGGAAACTTTTGTTATTGCAACGGATATGCGTGTGACTAATGCATAAAATACGTTGCTCCTGTTTAAATTTACCACGTCTGTTATCTTCTAAAGCAGAAAAATGAAAAACGGCACAGCGATATGGTTTGTAACGGCATAATTATTACGATAAAAACGTGACGGTATATTTTAATCGTTCGGTGAATGTTCGCAACGGCGTTAAATCGCTTACGCTTCGTAAACGTAACCGTAACTTGCGAAATATTCAATTTTCGATTTCTTCTGCCACGGAGATTGCGCAATTTCGCAAAGCTAACAATACCTAAGTAGAAAGTTAATAGTCGTCGACGAAGATGGATAGAACCGAGCGGATCAAAGGTTTCGTGCGAGCGAGTGTCGAGCGTTAATTAAAGCGCGCGAGGTGGGCGAGCGGAATATGGCGTCCAGTCTGCTAAAAGGGGAGGAAGACAATGCCAGATAACGCGGTACGCCTTTCGGCGAGTTACGGGAGCATCGTCGAGATTGCAGACCCGAGGGTCGTTTCGAGTTCACGCATCGATGGCCACCGACGATTTTTCACCGACGCGTCAACGTACGTACATCGCATACGGTTTCTCGTCGTGTCTGTAAATCGTGTCAATTTTATTCTACTTTTCGCGTTGCACCTGTTGCACGAAATCGCGTATGGAAGTAGATGCGCGTTTTTGAGACGTCGGGTTAAAAAGTTGACGGGACGAAGGATTGCACGATGAATTGCATCGATCTCGAATGAAAAGGAAAACGACCCCGTTCGCTGCCAGCTGAATGAAATCACGTCGCTTGCGTAACGCGATTCCGAGCGGATAAAAACCGGAATTCCTAGATAAGATTCTGCGAGAAAGAGTTAAAAATACGTTTAACGAGGGCCTGGTTTAATAAGCTCTGCCACCCCTCTGATGTCCTTTCTCCGTGAGCCGTGGGGAACCGTGAGAGCGTGCGTCGCCGGTGACGCACGAAAATATCGACGAACCGAACGCCACTATTCATTCACCGAAACCGTGTCACGATCGAGCGAGATCATTAATGGAGCGTGAATATGAAAGGATCGACCTTAGCTTTCATTGACGTCGGCTACCGATCGATTATTCCTGTTTCAAATACGCAACTTTGTTTCAACAGGATCGAGCTACCGTACGTCGTCACTTCGTGCCGCGATATTAAGGGTAGTTCTTCCTTCTTGAGAAGTTTTATTCGTTGCGTGTCGTTATCGAACGCGATTTACACTGGACATCGAATACGGTAATATAACAGAACAATTTCAGCGATAAAACAGTGTTTCGCGAGAATCGACATAGCGTATAAATCTGTTTTTATGGCACAATATTGCTGATGGTCAATTACAGCTATGTATTTCTGCTCAAAAAGAATCAAGCTATCGCGTTCTCTTATTACAAATTGTAGAGTATTATGAGCAGTTACGGAACATGCTCGATAATTGTACAGTTTTATTTTACGTTTAAAACGATCGTCGTAAAGTCCGTCGAGTACAGCTTTAAGCCACAATTTAAATAATAAATAATTCCGCAAAAGAACGTAAAAGAACGAACGAAGAGTCGATCGCATCGATAATCTACCATATGTAACACCGCTCGCAACATCTTGTTTAGGTATTCGGAAAAAGAAGAAAAACTATCGAGCTCGATCGATCGGAAGAAAATCGCGAATCGACGGAAAGAAATAAAAGTAGTCGGTGTACCATAGAGATGTTTCGCGGGAGACACGCGAATAAGAAAGAGAAAATCGTGGTCTCGAATGCGAATAACGCCAATAAACGAGGATCGAACACGCGAGTGGGGTGAAAGCAACGACTAATGATAGCTCGAGGCGACGATTAGCGTCTCCGTCGATCCCAGGACTCGACTGTCTTCGATGCCTCACGGCGATCAGACCTTCTAAAGGCTTATTTGCCTCGGTTTAATTAATTGCCCCTCGGCCTATCCTTTCCGCAGGCTGCTGCTTTCGCTACACAGGACACAGGACCGAAAATTGCTTCGATTATTAACCGACGAAGAATCGAGCTTCTCCTTTGCGTCCAACCACCGTTAAACGCGATCTTACTCGAGTAATACCTCTATTTGCCGCCCTTCGCAACAGGATGCGAATTTAATTCGACGAATCTTCTATCGCGAGAACGCGACAAAAGAAATAAACGAATCAAGGTATTCGCACGGTACGATAGAAACGTATTAGTGACAAGTTCAAACGGCTCGTTATCGCGATGCACGAACAGGACGCCGTATTCGAATGGCCTTTAGAATGCTATCCTTTCACGATGGATTTACGAGAAAACTATGCAAAAAGGTTCCAACGTGGAGACGATCGAGATCGATACTCTCCCACACGGGAGAAAATCAACGAGAGAAGGGTTTAAAGTTTAAGCGACGAAGAAACTGTTTGGAGGGTTAACGGCCAACGCGAAAGAGAAGCAGATGAAGGCAAGAGACGGTAGGTAGGTAGGTAGGTAGGTAGGTAAATGACGTATAGATGCGTATCACGCACAATGCAAGCAAACAAGCTTTCGTGAGAGCCCGCGTGCATTCGCTCCCACGCTGGTTTTGTCTGGACGAACCGACAGACAGACGGACGGACAGACAGACCCAGACCGGCCCTCTGTCGCTCCTGAAAACTGCTACAAAAGGGTTCTCATCGCTCGCGTGTTTCGCCAATCCACCGTTCCCGCGCTCGAAACCGTATATCGACGAGAAAACCAGGTCTGATCGTGACGAAACACCTTATATCCGACGCAGGTGATGAAAGATTTCGAGAATCATTAAAAAGAAGCAGCCTGAGTCTGGTCAAGAAGGGGCTCATTGGCAAGGTATCGAGCCACGACCTCGTGAACACGTTGCTTGATTATTCCATTGTAAGCAAATCACTGGTTTCTAATGTTCCTTGGATCGGGAATTACGCGATGCTTCTGAGGTAATTGTTAGTGGAACAGGTGGTAATTTTTAAATTTAGAAATTGAACGAGTGGGAAACGCGCGTGCAAGGATTGTACGACGATGGAAATGATCAGTCTTCGAGGAAAAGTAACTAGCAAATGTCGACGCTGTCCAATTTGTCGATCGTACGACTAGAATAACGAGTTAAAATTCATCCAATTTGTAACGAGAAAAATAAATGAACCCTTAAAACTTGGAAAATTAAAGAATTATCAATTTTCCTTTATTTAACGAAGCAGCGAGGTGCCAGAGGTTATTTCTGCCCGACAAAACTCTCCTTCCGCGCGTTTCAAAGCGAAGTTGGGGTCGAAAAGACCGGGTAACCGAGGCCGCGTTCGCCGTTTACAGAAGGCATAAACGTCTGCGGCAGGGTTAAAAATATAAAAGAGAGGAACGGTGCACGATATGGTCGAAGCAACTCCACTCGTTGCTTCGAGACTCGCGAAAAATAAAGAATAATTGTTCCGACGATAAAATGGAATTCGCAACGCAATATTCGTTTCTTATTTCACCCGGATTAATTATATATCTTTCTTTCTGGTGCCTGCTAGCGTTGCTCCCTTTCTGACACGAAAGTGTTCGACGGAGTAAAAGGGACAGAGAATTTGCACGCGAAACGAGAGAAGGCTGGTCGACGTAACTCGGCCTAATGGATTAATTAATGACTTGCGTGTCGGGAAGCCATCGACCATTTTATTGCCAGGTAACTGGTAGATCGAAAAGACATTTGCTTGCCACAAAACGATCAAAGGACAGCGCAAAATACAGTTTTTCACGTTTATCGATATCTTTCAGCAAGCTCTTTACCTCTTAGAATTAAGTACTAATCACACAAATTTTCAAAAGCCTTTCTGTTTCCACCGATTCTGTTTCGAGCGTCGATCATAGACTTAAAATTTGAATAGCGATGCTTGAGAAACAGTGTTCGAGTATGCGAGCCACGTTCGAGTTAACCCTCGACTTTCTAAACTGCCCACCAGAACGATAATAACCATTTGCGATACGAAACAATAGCAAAGGGGCTGTGAGAGGGATATCGTAAGGGCAGCAGTAGCACCTGTGACACATTCTCACGTGCGTCTGTCGAGAACACCTGTAACGCTGGCCCATACCGGCAGGAGCCAACCCTAACGTTTCCAATTTCCCACACATACTGGCTGCTTAATAAGAGACGGTGTGGCTGCCGAGGAAAGGGTGTCGATTGAACCAACGGTTGCTCGTAAATTAATTTCGACCGCGTTACTCGACTCGGATGAGTATGCCGGCCCTCCCCTTACAAACTGATGCGCCAAACTAAGTTATCTGTATCGTTCCTATGCACAATTTTTGTTCGTGCCAGAAAACTGTTCGAGTGTTATAAATTCTCGAATGCTTACATTGGACTCGATACGCATCGACGTTCCACGTTTCCATTTACCGAGGTAGCTAATTGAATTCTTCGACATTCAAAGTATCCACTCGCCTACGTTTGCAAACGAGAGATATAAATGGCTCTATAACTTCCGTGAGTTCGTAGCTGTTAATGTGACCAAGAGGTTTCTTAACGTTTAACGAAAGAGAAGACCAGTCAGTTTTCAACGAAGATCAGTTTCTTCTTAACCAGTAAATTAAGATCGAACGCACATTTCTAGCGTTAAACGCGCTACTGCGTGCGGCTCGTTGCATCCAGCGGAGCATGTAACAGGAAAATTTATCAAAAACAATTAGTACAACATAGCTTAGTGTTCATTACGAAGACCCGAGGAGCACGCTATCACTGAAAAGGCTAGTTATCGCTTTCCACGCGCGATACATTTTCAAATACAGGAAGTCGACTAAAGCGACCAGATTCTTGAAATGAAAACCGAGGTCGAATTCATTAGTTTACTTAATTATTACTTTCTCGGTACACGGTGTCGCCAATATGAAAAACACGCCCGTTATGCAAAATAAGATATAAACATCCAACCCTCGAACGAGAAGGCTTATCCGATTATCATTCAAATGGCACGGCTGCCGAGCATTTAAACCTTTTAAACAAAAGATCTTCGTATACCGAAAAAAGTTGAAGAAATGTAAATGCAAACGGATGTGAAATAAAAACGTGAACTTATAGGCTGGGTCAGAAAGATCATCGAGCGACGATAAAAACCCGCTAATGACAAAATAAATTTCTCTCCGCATTTGCATAAACATCCGAGCTCCACTTAAGCGACATTAATTCGGGAAGGATTGAACTGCATCGCGACTAATTTATCCGAGCCAAGAAGAAGGCTGAAATTGCGAACAGTTAATCCCGAGACAGCGCGTTGGTAACAAAGCGACGTTGGCCGTGCAACGAAGCGTAACCAGGGGGCCGAGGAGGCAACGTCTGCCGAAATGCCGTTTCGAATGGCGGCCATGTTAATACGGCCAAAGACAATTGCGTTCTCGTGTTCCCTGGAAAGTGCGTTCCTTTTCTCCTCGACGAGAGCCTCTCCTGGCGGATTCCTCGCGGTGTTTCTCGCAGATAACAGTCGGGCTAACGTTCGTGGCGAAACACGGGTGGTCGCCGAGGCGTGACACCATGACGTCATTGGTCCCATCGTGCCACACGCTTCTCCGCCAATACGAAACTCTTCGGCCATAACGCGTAGCGTTACCGACGATATAATATTCCCAACGGCTCGATTTATATCGGCCGATTCGGTGTACGGCGACGAGAGAGCGACAGCTCGAAACGATCCCGTTTGTAAATCGATCGACGCGTTATTGCGCGATATTTTTATTGTAAAATCACGACTTCGACTAGGTAATAAGAATGTTCAGGATTAAGGAGACTTCCTAATCGTTTGACAAACGCTCGGCCGTCCCCGTTTCCAAGCTGTTTACATCTGCGACAGGTGCAATTTTCGTGGAGAGCGTCGCTCGTAATCTCGAAACAGGGGCCCCATGCAACCTGCTGATTCCACAACGAAGTCTTTATACATATAAGTGACAACGTTCCTCGTTACACGCATCTCGGCCACCAACAAGATCGTAGCAGATAGGACAGCGAATGTCACGAGCAAAACGCGAGAACGTCGATCGACGAGTGCTTTATATCTCGATATCGAGAGAACCTGCTCATAAAAATACTTGTGCATTTGCCATAATTGTCCATGTCTCCTCGTGCTTCGCCTTATCTTAACTTTCATAAACCGATCGTTCGAACCGTTATGAAGTTTCTCAAAGTAATTTCAATAAGGAACATGTTTCTCCGCCTTCTTATGAATTTTATTCCCATTCAGCTTCCACTTTTCGGTTAATTAACTACGATCATTCGCTGTTATTACCGGTGGTCTCAGAAAAATGAATCGTAAACGGTGTTTGAGGCAACATTTTGAAAAATTGTTTCTCGAGAGTAAAATGTATGAAAATATGGTGAAACGAAATAGCAAAAACGTGGAAAGTAGCAAAAGATATTTCTCGCGGGATTGCAAAATCGAAACGACGAAGCGACGACAGAAGGAAAGAACAAAAGATCGAAAGAGAAAAGGAAGAAATAAAGACAGAGGGAACAGAGATGAGAGCGGAGAAGGGTAAAAGAGCAATGCAGAGAAGAGAGCAGAGTACGAGAGGAAAGAGGAGAACAGGATCATCGAGGATTGGACAAACGAAACTCCTCCCGCGTTATCTGCGTCCAACCTGCACCCACGCATCAATTCACCGCTGCGAGAGCTGCGGAAAGAGTAAAAGAGACAAAGCGATCAACTCGAGAGAGGGAAAAACCGATCCTCCACCATGGCTCGCATCTTTACTGCGCTAACGTCGATGTCGACCGTCAGCCATGACCTCGTACGATCGCGACTGACAACTCGACGAGTCATGCAAATTCGTTGCGCAAAAAAGGGGAAAATAATGGCGAGACTACGTCGAATCGTTCGAGCGTATCCTTTATTTCGTATCGAACGATTGTTGCAGAATATTCTTCGAACGAAACCTACCAACGAATAAACGATTTTTATTCGCTATTCTTCTTTTAATAGCGTATTATTCGTTGAAACGCGAGCGACTGGCGAATATCCCAAATTTCAGAACATATGCACAGCCCCAAGATCCAAAGTTCAAAGACCCCGAGAGTCCAATGTTGAATGTTTCGAACCAGAATACATCTTCCTTTTCAATTTTCTCGGCTATATATAGCAATCGTTTATCGATCACGAAGAAATCGCGAGACTATCAATAGCGAAGCTGTGCAATAAAGATTCGATTTAAAGTTTGTCAGTGGCTCGATCCATCGCGTGCATCCGAGTATTGCATCCATTCAATTTGTAGCGTCGTTTATGGGAAGGAATTGTTTCTCCGGGCCGACGATGAGAAACCGCGTTTATTCATCGACGAGGTGAACAAATATCTCTTGTCCAGGTTTCGTCAATTTCGCGAAGATCCAAGAGAAAATGAAGGCAGAGGATTTATGGAATTTACGAAAGCTGATGGAGCAGCTATGTCTCTGCAACTCGCTCTATCCACCGTGCACATAAATTCAATCAATTAGCCGGCTTTTAACGTGGGCAACCATCGAATCATCCTTGTTAACTCTCCCGGTCGAGGCTGGATTTTATTTTAACAAGATTTGTGTTCTTGATGCTACCTCCGGAGAGTCTGTTTCGCGATGCGAAATACATTGAATGTGTAGCGAGGATTCGTTACTCGCATTCCACGAATGTTTACGTACCATTCGTTCGCGGTTTCGTTACGATTCGCTTGGAAAATTCGTTCTTTAGATGTTTCTTGCTTCGTCGACCTTCTGCACGATTCCAAATTTCTTCTGTTCTTTTTACAGATCACTTCTCTTCTTCGCATTAATGATGCCTGCAGCGCGGTTAATAGTATTCAGACAAGAGTGCAAGATTAAAAAAAAAGTTTGACAAAAGATAGCTTACAATGGATACAATTATCGTGACGGATATTCTAAGTAAGGATAATTCCTGCTATTTTGCTAACTATCGATCGGTTCAACGAACTCTCTTACAATACCCGATCGTGCTTTCTTCTTTTGCGCGACTAACCTTGTGAATCGCTATAAAGAAAAGAGAAAAAATAATAAAAAGAGAATTCCGTAAGTTTTCTCTCGAGTTGGCGAGCCATTGAATGCAGATGAAGAGGGAAGCCCCGGAAGCGACGATAGTGGGTGCCAGAAAATCGAGTCTCGATTTATGGCTCATTGAACGCGACTTTTCTTCGGGGACGCGAACGAGTGGAAAAGTTAGTTGAAACTTGAACGGTCGATGGCAAACATCGGAGTGGTACCGTTATCCATGCCCCACGGCCAATCGGCTACAATCCGATTGTGCCTCTTGTTTTTCCTACTCGTTGCTCGGCCAGTTCCTCGCCAACCTCGAACCTGTTCCACGAGTGCTTCTGCCAGGGCACGGGCTTCTCGCGCCTAGCCGCGATCCAGCTTCGATGTTGTTTCGCGTATTTTCAACGAAAATTCAACACACCGAACATTTATTTAACCCTCCGACAACCAACAGAGGCATCTGCACTTATATTTATTACTTTCGACTGCGTTTCGTTTTTATTTCGTAAACTTTAGAGGCAAACAAACGATTTTCTGTTCAACAACTTGAGGATCTAATTCGATCGAGAGGCATCTTTTTGTGCAGCTAATATACCGTGAAATATTGCATATTTTATTTAATCGACGCAACGAATGTTCATCGTTCCTCTCCATGCTCTAGGGATTAATATTAGCACCGAAGGTACTGAGAAGAACCAATGAACAATTTAAAAAAAATTGGAAATTCTATAAAATGCGCCGGCACGAAAGCATTAATTATAAGATGACAGAATCTGCGAGCGAATTTGCGGGTACGAACAGACGAACGAACTTGAGAAAAATTTGAACGATGCCATAGAGCTTGGGCTGCGATACGTTGGGATTATTGCGAGCCACTAAATTGCACGTAACTGTATCGAGTATCGAGCACGCCACCCAGATTATACGTATTAAGATCCTCCATATTAGATTACTCGGAGCGTATCTCGAGAACAAGATCAAGGTTGCTGGTATTCGTAGGAAAAACGTAATTGCCAACCAGCCGCATAATTCATCGTCTGATTCCCTTCGTTATATCTGTTCGAGCTGCACAACCAGATTAGATTGTCGTTCGATCTAGTAATTGAGTGTTTAGAACAGAATATAATCTCGCGATCAAGGAACAATCGTGTTCAACTCTTAACCCCTTACACGCGTATCAATTACTTCTCGTCGTCTTCATCGAATATCTGATTTAGAAATTTGCAGTGATCGAATCTCCCCTTCGGCGGGAAACACTCGTCGAGAGAAAACGCTTAAATTTAGTAATCGGAAAGATACAACGCCTAAACCTCAAGCATCTCGCGTTTGCTCTGCAATAGAGGATGCCCAGAGGAGACCCATAGCCAGGGAAACGAGTACGAATTGCAAGCAGCCTTGCACCGAATACGAGCTATAAGTGACGAGATAGCGAGTTCAATATCTGGCATGGGTGGTGTTCCAGGCGGTGAACACGAAATAACACCGACACGTAGGACGCCCCACGGGGCCACTGGTGAACGGCCTAGAACACGCTCTGGTCCGTTGCTCTTACGATAAATTTCCACCCGTGCCGATTTCCGGTTTCGCCCGGGAAACGAATGACTTTGCCGTGAGACCGTGGCTGGCTACCAGTTTCGTGCAACAGGTTGCACGCGAGAATACGCGTACCACTACTTCACGCCGATAATTGCTCGTGTTTTCCGTTTCGTTTGCCACCCTCGATGATTTCGGAGATATCGATTGAGAAATCGAAGTCGATAGAAATGTCGATTCTTGTATATTAATTTGGCAATGACCTTTGAATGGACACTTTAAACCAGTATTTCTGTCAAATTAATATTACACGAGATATTTACTCGTAAAAATTGCGAAACTTTTTCACCCCTCCGAGACTACTAATTAGAGAAAATGATTACTTTGTACGCTATCAATAAAGATAAGTGGATCTGTAGTATCTCCACAAAAAAGTTAATTATCTGAATGGACGTTTTTATGGAATCACTATTAAAGGATATCTTCTTGCAGTAAGCCAATAAAGTTTTTGAATAATTAACTACCAAAATAGAGCATTTCGATGGCGAGCAACATGTTCTAATAGATCAGGTGCAGCAATTTATGAAAGTGCTTGTTATAAAAGCTACCTGCAACGATAGTCTTCCTCCTAATCAAAGCACATTACGCTCCCGGATAGAAGTTACCTATTTTTCCTTCATTTTGAAGATAATTTTCGTCCCGGTTTGCCGTGTCGATGGCTCTAGCGGAACACTCGAAGCTATAACGCGACTATCCGTCGAAGTGGAGCACCTATTAACGGAGCCACTTCGACAGAAGCTTAGATCACAGGGCACAAAGTATTTTATCGGTGGAGAAATCTATTTTGGGGGCTCTTCGAGTGCGAGCAGAATTCATCTTCGTTGACAGGATCGTTCGTCTCGACGTCGTCGGAAGAATCGATGCGTGAAACGTCCCTGTGTTTCGTCGTTGGAACTCGCGATCGGGTTTCGAACTGACACGTTTGCTCGCGTGCTTCGTAACTTGAAAAAGAGAGATGGCATTTTGCTTCCGAGCTTGGAACTCGAATTCCTCTTGCGAGTAACGCGAGTCGATTTAACGCAACAGCGAACGACTGTTCCAAGGATAAAAACGATCCTTGTTCACCACTTTTCCAACGTATTCTCGCGATTGATAATTATCCTATGTTGCGTATCATCGAGCCGATAAAATATGGTTAATTCGATAGAAATAAGTGTCAGTCTCGCGCGAACAAATACATACGCGTGAGTCAGAAGCGAGTCGATCAAGAAACGAGGTCCGTGCGTCAGGTGTTAAAAATCAACCACATTCTCGAGGAGCAACCTCCCCTTTACCCTTTCCAACCTATCCCACTGACGCAATGCACGCGTTCGAGCAACTTTTTGATATCCCGGTATGCGAACGGTCGCTTACAGATACCTATTCTCTCCGACTATCTTTCAATGAATAACGTTCGGGCAATTCGGTCAATGCTCGTGTAATACTGGAACGCGATACACACCACCCGCTGCTCCCAACAAAACGATACTCCGATAGTACTTTCATCGTAACCTTCGTTTAATCGATTCTCTTTATAACGTCGCCGATATATTTAACGTCGCAGATGTTACGTAAAACTATCGAGATAGTAAAAGCAGTACAATTTTGGAAACATTGAAATTTGTGAAATAGCGAAATATGAAAAGCTCGATAAAGGAACATGTCATTTGTCGCAAGTTCATAATTGCAAACGCGTTTCAGGTAATTGCAAAAAATTTCGCAACGCTTTACGTAACGTTCGTTTGAGATTTTCGATCGCTTTGTCCTTCGTGTCGGCGACGATATAAATGACCACTGCAAATAGACGCGTACCAGATGCTCCTCTGTCGATCGAATAAATATATATTTTCGCTCATCAACGGTCGCGGACGATTATGTCGTTCGCGAGCTGCCAGATATCAATTTGGCAGTGAAGCTTTGCCAACGGGAACCTGTTGCCGTTGCCAGATTTTCGGAAATTTTATTGAAACGTTGCGCAATCCGTTGACAAAGCATTCGCGAAGATATGTCGAGAGCCATGAAAGAATTAAACGACGAATCTTTCCGACAGCGACGTTGCTTCGTTTGCATCGGAGAGAGGCCGATAACACCGGCCGCTTTAAACTCGACGCAATCGCGGTAAATACTCCCGAGAGCAACTCGCGACAGTTTTGCTCTCGAACCAACGTAAAGATTACGTTGTTCGAAGAATGGTGTACCGCGTTAGATAAGGTTCGATTCGTTGGCAAAATAAATTGGTGCACGATTCAGGTAAGCTATCTAGGACATTAAAATCGGCAGAGGCAGCGAAACGCGGAGCTAGGAGGAGAGGAAGCAGCCGGAGGAAAAGGTGAAGCGGCAGATGCAGCGGCGCCGAGGAGGCAACCAGAGAGAAAAGAGGGAACCGGTAGGAAGAGGTTGCCGGTAGGGAGGCGAAGAGGACGATGGAGCGAGCGAGCCTAAGCTCGTCGACTTATAAATAAATCTCGATCGCGTGGCTCTCCCCTCCACTGTCCTCTCCTTCACCTGCCTTCTCTCTCTTTCTCGCTCTCTCAACCCTTCCTTTCCATCCCCCTCTTCTAGACCCTTTCGTCCTCTTCCTTTTTCAACCATCTTCTCCTTTTGCTTCTTTTTACCCCTTTACGTACATGCTTCTCTTCCTCTCCCGTTCGCAACATCCACCAGAGGCCTGTGTACTGTTCGCGGATCGCGAACACCGCTGGAAACGCGCCTTATCGCGAACGTTCCTTGTCCTACCTTAAGTCCGGATGCCAAAGACCGCTCCTGGAGATCGAGATCTGTACTACACCGTTCTTCGCGATATTTCCGCGCAGCGCACGCGGAGAAATAACGTCCAAACTTATTTCCGCCGCCCGAACATCCTCGCGTATATCGCTAGACGGTAATATTCTCTGCTAAGCGACAACCAGCCTTTCATAGATGCTTCGAGAACGACAGTTTATAACGCTTAGGTAATTACCTGATCGGGATACCCGTTCTCGCGATCGCGGAACGTATTTATTGTGATCGAGACTGAACTTTCGATTGTAACTTCGTCCCAGGTATAGACGACTAAACGAAGCGATTTTAACACAGAATCTCTTAGAGATATTCTCGTTTGAAACTTGTTACACTTACATACGCGCAGAAATGTTGCACGGCTGGGTGTGCTGCATTTTATGAGAGTCGTATAAAAAGGGTAATTGTATGCGATCGGATGCAGAGATGTCAGTGAACTTTACGGCGAATATCGAGCAAGGTAGATCGATACGGATAAGAGCGGTATTAGAAAATCGACACGGGTAATTTCTAAGTCAAGTTTGAATTAGGAAAGGAGAGGGCTGAGTTGGCTTTGCCGTAGAACGCGAGACAACGATCTGAGACACGGCGACGTAACGCGTGGAAATACGACACGGGGAAACATAAAATGTAGCGATAAGACGAGCAACGATAGAATGCTTGGAAACAGATCGATATCGATCTTTGATATTTTAGCGATTACCACGGACTTCCTATGTTAAGAAAGCCCGTACTAAGGTAAATTCGAGTAATCGACATTATAAACAGAATCTGCTATACATTAACATCGTTTAAGTCACCGAGATGTGCCTCGCTCTACGAAGATATCTACGACTTCTGTCCGAGAACAGTTAAATTCGCGTACATTGCAATATTTGCCGACGCGACTCAACGGTTCGATAACGCGTACATTAGGACTGAAAGGACAGAGATTGGACGTGTACAGGGTGTAAGACATTCTACAAAGCGTTACACACGACCCGGTGAATAAATCGAAAGTGGCGAGACGTGTACGCGACCGATAATGGATCGTAAAAGGAGCGTCGAGGGGTCAGCGAGTATCGATGCTCGACGCTGGCTCGGTCGAGGGTGCAACACCTTTAAGCACAATCATTTGCATCCCGCCGTTATCGGCAACAAATCGAGTACGGAACTCGTTTCACCTAGCCCCATACACCATGAGCTTGTAACACAGAAGGGAACTCGAACTCGAGCACCTCTCGCTCGCACCGTCGTGACCTTATACTTCTTGGCAAAACCTGTTCGGCTTCCTCTGTACTCGTTGCGCGGCCCGCGACGCCTCCCGGCGGAATCAATTATTTATTTCGTTCTTTTATTTGTTTAACGTTCGCGTATCGCGCTAATCAACGCGCTTCGAACGCGTCCGCTCTCTGTTTGCTCGTACCAGCTTCAACCTTACGTTGGTGACCCTCTCTTCGAACCATTGTATCCGCGATTTTCTCTGCGGACCATATTCTTTATCAAACACGTACATCGCTCGTTTCTCGAAAGGGATAGTCCACTTTTTCAAGAAGAAAGTCCTTTCCTCCGCTGACACCGCTAATACCTGTGCAGACATAGGTAGAATCGTATACTTTCCATCTTTTCCTACTCTGTTAATTTCTCCGTCGAATGAAAGCACTTTGACCTCTTCTACGATATATTTCCGGAGAACGAGAACGTCGACCGCGCAAATTACCGCTGCTAGCGTAACATCGCCCCTGTCGAGCACAGATTAATAACGAAACATCGAGTTCTCTTGCTTTCTTAACTCTAGTCTACGGTTAAATAGGGTAGTGTATGTACTCGGTCGTTATTCGCGTGTCTGGTCTTTATCTTTGTCATCGTATGGTGCTCGCAAACTTTATTTCTACCGTTGCAGCTATGAGACTGCGTACCAGTAATTCTTATGGCCTCTTAAACATTAGAATGCAATAATGTATCCGACAACCTTGAACCTATAGTCAAGCACTTTGGAACTCGGGGGATTCGATGAGTTTGAAAATTTGGGATCGGGGAAGACAACATGTTGGCATGGAGTGGGTAGCGAAAAGCGGAAATGTTGAAAAATGTCAGAATCCCGATGCGAGAGCGCGTTGAATTCTAGAGCGAGCGTAAAGGAGGCCGAACGTCGAAGATGAACCTAAAGAGGCCGCAGGAAGGTCGTTCGAGAGCGTAGCCGAGGAAAAGGGACGAGTGAGCGTGCAACTGGTGCATCGTGTTGGACGAAGAGGACAAGGGTCGAGAATGAACCGGGACGGAGGAGAAAAGGACGAGATGGAAGAGGGAAAGAAGAAAAAAGGAAACGACTGGTCCAGAGCGGTTACAAGAACGACCTGAGGCTAACTGGTGCGTGCCGGTCGTGTGGCGAGCGAGCAAAACCTGGTGGCAGAGGGGAAGCACGAGAAGTGGACGGATGGGTACTTGAACCGCTGTCAACTGGTTTACTCGGCCACTCCCACGCATCAGCTGTCCGGCCGATCTCCTCGATACAGCCTCTTCTCTTACATAATCTGAATTACGGCTCCCAGGCTTTCCGAGTCGAGTTTCAGATTCGCCGAAAACACCAGCCCCAATCAACTCGAAGCGAGAGATACTTTTCTCGCTCGCCACTAGATGGACATTCGTGACTCCTCTATTTACTTTCTCGCGAGTACATACTCGTGCAACGATCGAAACTTAAGTACGCGACAACCCGGCGATTAAACTTATTTTTCCTCTTTTCGTAAATTGAATCGATCGGTTAGGTGCAGTTCGTGTTTCCTGTACACGTCGATTCGAGAGATACACCGGCGATTCCTGGGCAGCAACCGTGAGAATTCGGAGAATGGTCCGTCCTAATTGAATGACGCAAGAAACCGATGGTCGAACGAATTTTTCATCGGGCCAACTGGTCGGTCCGCTTTTTTTTGCGGTGGCAGCATCAACTGAAGAAGAAACGCGAATCGGGCCCGTTCGGTTTTCGAGGTCCAACACCGTAACCCGCTAAGATTCAGAGGACGCTGACACGCGCGGCCAACGCGCGCATTACCAGCGAATCGTACTCTGAAACCGAACACCGCCGCTTTCAAATTACCGCAAAAACACGCTCGATTTATGGGAACCCTCGGGAAAAAAAAAAAAAACGAAAAATCACCGCGCGCGTACAAAGAACGCGTTAGATGACTCGAAAAGAGTACTCGTTGCTTTAACGAGCTTTTCCAAGAAAGCCATACGCGCTGCGCGTACTCGCTCTTTGCCAGATGAATCGCATAATCACGCGGACGCGAATGTCTTGTAGCAATTTAACGGAAACAAGCAAGCAAATTCATCATCCTGTTCGTGGCGAGAGACTCATCGGGCAGCAAGCCGTCGCCTATTGGCAGGCGGATGCGGTTTTACGAGCGAGATCCAGAAATCACGATGATTTCCGCCAATGCAACGCGAGCTTCTTATCGGTAACATGCCGTTGATAGCGTGTCCGAACCAACCGCACAGGAGGAAACCTCGTTTCGCGCCTTATCGAGCCAGATTCTTTCGTTGTTGCGCTAACAAGAGAGCGACCTTGTTTCGTAGTTAGCAAGAACTTCGACAGTCGACGAGATTTGGCCCGAAACGGGATCGTTGATATTAATTTTCATGAAATAACAGCTGATTCAGAACGGCGGATCCCAAGAATTTCAACGCTTTTTAAACTGATTCACCGACGAACTGGAATGACAAATGAACACGAGCATGTACGACGTTGACTCTTACAAATAAAATAATTCGATAATATGACAAGTAAAACCGAGTAAAGATCACACGAATAAAAATCGTGCGAACGAAACTTGTTACACGGTCGTTCGCTAACAAGATCCATTAATTTATGCAAATAAAATAGTGAATGTCGACTCGAGAATCGACGTTTACACGCTGCTAAATCCATTCGAACTACTACTATGTTCGATGGCTACGCGTTAACGATATTGAAAATCTAATGTAATGCATATAAATTTCTGCTAATCGAAGAAACCAGACGCGGAAACTCGACGAGGATGACTTACCGAAATAACTGAAAACTTCAAGTTGATCCTTTGATCGCCATTTCAAGATAACTGTCGAGAGAAATCATTTATATATCGATGAAGCGCGACCATATTCGAACGAAAGTTTTATTCGTCGAATTTTTCTCGGGGCAGAACCGCAATCAATTACGAACGAGGGCCCCATACACGCACGGAAGGAGCAACGCGAGCAATTATCGTAGCGATTAAGGGGCTCCCGTACGTGCACGGACGAAATTATCGTTGATATGTAATTTTCTTCCATTTTTCTATTTCTAGGATCAACGATCGTTACCGCACGGTCGCGATTTCTGAGCGTCCGTACGAGAAACGCCCTCGTTTCTCTGATTGATCATCGAGCGAATCACCAGAAACATTAAACGAAATGAAGCATAATTTTACAGAATTTCTTAAATAGAACCTTCGTATCGTACCGTAATATCGATAAAGTGCCAGCCAAAAGAAACACATAAGAAACTCGAAATAATTTCCAAGGTTTCGCAGCCGAAATAACACGAATTAGTCTATCCTAAGATAATTTTGTTTAATATCCGCAAATTCGTAACGACGAGATACATGAAATAAAAAATAATTTTTCTATTAAGTATTCCGATAATAAAAAAATAATTTTGAAATGCATTAAAGGATAACAGGCTTCCCATAACGTTCGACGAAAAATCGTGGCTAAAAGAGCGTCGAAGTAATTATCGTGATCACCCCTATATATCTGCTCTCCGGGCGAAATTATCCGTGGCGTGTAATTTTCTGTGTCGAGGGGGTCAGCCAGGCCGAAGCCCTTGCCACTAGCGATGGCTTTCCGATTCTCTGCTTTTCGAACCTTTGAACAATTCGATCAAGGTTCGCTGACGATTCGAAAATTATCCTATCTGAAATTTTACTTACTCAGCTTCGATAAACAAACGTCCAGGTCTCTATCGTCGACAATTATTTTATTCGAGGCTAATCTTTTACCGATTAATAAAAATTAATCCAAGGTCACTATTCAATTCGGTAGAATATTAACAAACAAAAGGAAAAAGAACCGAATAACATTTGAAATGACGGTAAAGTTACTCTGAGAAGCTATAAAAATATTGGCTTTAAAAGGTGTTATTTCGAAGCCATCGCTAATAAATACGAAACTCGGCGAAGCAAAGGATCCGGATGGTTTCGGGAGCAGCTGAAAATTAATACATAATGATAGTCATGACCGAGAACGGGCGGGGATTGTTATTGGAAAACGGTAATCGAATTCCAAAGAAATATATCAGACATTCTTAATACTCCAACGGACAGAACTGGTTCTCCGGCAAAGCAAAAGAAAAATTTCCGCTACGACTCTAATCAGCTATTAGTCAGCAAGTAATATGAAAATTATCGGATCCAGTACAAGCGATTCATTCGCGTGATCGATTCTCGAGCATGGCAAATTTAAACATTCCAAAGTTGGATATTTTGAAATCTGCATGGATCTCTTATATCTCGTTATTGCACTCCGTGCACGTGATATCTGCATAAAGGTTCTGAAAACGTTGAACGACAGCGCGAAGGCTGTGCTTAACAGTGAAAGATATCCAATTTTCAATAAATAACGAATATTTACATATTCCATAAGCGATTCCAAGTACCATTCAAGAATGATCCACGAAGGAAAATGCTTCGACGACAAGATCCAGAGTAGCCGTAGACGGCAACTCGAAGACTCGTCTTGAAAGTTAAAAGAAAATCTTATTTTCTAACAAATCACGAACACTCGCACGCTCGATAAGTGCATTACGAATGATCGGAGAGAACACGACCATCCAGGGAGAAAAGCGTCCGCAAGGACAGGACTCGAAGTTAAGGGGCATCCAGATTAGGCAAATAACTGGATCTCGGACTTTAGGAATGTAGGAAGACGACAATTCGAGAATTGAAGGAATCGAAAATTCGGAAAATTTTGGAAATTTGAAAATCTCCAATTTCTATATTATATCCTCGAAGTGGAAGGTAAACGGCTCGACTATATTCGTGGTAGGTAGTTGTTAGCCTAGTCTGAACGTGGCTTTACTCGCGAGCGGCAGGTCTCGGAGCAGAGCTGGTAAAATGGTAATTTGGAGGGGAACGAAGAGGAACACGCTGGTCGAGCGCGTAAGGACGGCCACGCGAGAAGAGGCGAGTTTTGCACGCACACTTATCCGCGTGTCCAAAGAGAGAGAGTAGTATCCTGTAGAGCGGTGTACGAGGAGTAGCGCGGCTAGTTTTTCTCTCTATCGCGGAGGATGAATGAACCCCGCAATTTGTTGGGAGCGAGGACCGAGCGCAACGCTGCTATCCAGGCCCCATTATCTCTATAATCTTTCGCGAGACCAGAAGCTGCGCTCCAATAGAAGCCTCGACCGGCAACAACTTAACCATAATATACCGGAGCACCGTATATCCCATAAGGCAGATATACACCGTATAAAACCGAGCCGACTCTAGCCGGCAAGGAAGCGCGCTTCTCCCTTATCATGTACATATTTTTCTTGGTTAAGTCGTCAAAGAGATGCATCTAATGAGACGTGTATCTCCTCCAGGTATAAATTAATTCTTTCGATACGATCAACTTCGAAATGGAATGTAGTTCGGCTACGTAGCGAACCAATGATTACATCGTAAGTTGTAGTTCGCTACGATTTAAACCGTCGAGTAACGTCATTTTCAATTTACTTTCGACATTCCTATTGATATACATTGTATATGTACGTGACGTCTTCGATTTCAAATACGACAATCTAAATTTTCATTTCGTAAAGTAGAGAGTGAATTATAGTAAACGAATTTGCGGAAAGAATATCGATATCTTCGTTGTAATATCACGAGTTTAAAAAAAAAACGAAAATCTTAAATGAGCCAGTGCAATCAATTTTCAAGTGTTCCGCTCGCGGAAGATGAAAGTGCTGCTCTTGGTAGAGCAACCATAAAAAAAAATCATAACCGTAAAGAAATACTTGGAAGAATTTTCCATCCATCGAACGCGTTATGCTTCGGGTCGATTATTTTTCCCGCAAGGTTCGTTCTCCAAAGCAACGAAAAAAGGACGAAAAAGGACGAGCGATTCCGCCGTATAATTTGCGGGTATAGAGAAACGCAACGAGCCGCGTGTCTTAGATCCTTGGCGTAGAGGATGGATTTAAAGAGGGTAGGGTGAGCTCGTAACATATAAAGGGCGCAAGATAATCAATTACCCCAGCTACCGACTTCCCGAGAGAGCAATAACATCGAACCTGGCCCCGGTTGTTGCCGGTGCACCTCGTGTACCTGTTGCAACGCCGTATATTTAATGGTTACCCCTAATCGTCCACGCCCGGTCGTTTCGAGCCTCTTTATACTTTTCCAACAGACCTGCCGTTTCAATGTAAATTCCCTTGTTCGGTCGAGACCCGTGTGGACTATATGCTTGTACCTTGTCGAAAGCCCGCTATTTATTAGAAAAAAGATACACAGGAGCCATAGTACCGTCAGGTATACAGGAAATACAAATTAATTATTTGTTACGATAGGAAATATTCTTGACAATTATAATTTCAATAATGTCCGACGACAGTTCGAGGGAAATTATTTTTCCTAAGAATTATGAATACATCGAACGAGTTAACCCGGTTAAAATTGTAACACGGTGTATCCAGAACACGATATCTAAAATCTTGAGAAAGAATCGTTTGAGAAACAGTAAAATGTAACGAGTAACGAAGAGACGACAGGAAAACTAATCTGGAGCACGACGAACCGCGGTAACGATGTCGAAGGAAATCGAACGAGCAAAACGACCGAACGATCTTGCAAGGAAACGCGAAAGAGATCGTAGGCGTGTCCCGTAAATTCAACGGGACGGTGGCTCGAACGAGCAGAACAGTCCGAAAGATAAAACTAGCCGGTGTATCGAACTAATCAACGGTGAGACAAAAACTGCCCTCCAACTCATCTTATGTGTACGGACGCAAAAGTCCACGGATACAAAATTTCTACATGATTAACGACGCGAAAGTAACGTTCGCGGTATAAAAGAAAATTTAGATTCCTTCGTCCCCTCTGAAACTGTTTCGACAACCCTTGACTCGCAACGAGTATCGAATACCCGTCGCTACGTCAGAAACCGAAGCCATCAAGTATACATATACGCGAGGATAGCTCCGTGTTCCCGTCCTGGCGTATTAAAGCCCGATATTCCACGGCAAACGTTAAGAGGCTCGAAATGGTGAATAAACGTTCGCTCGTAAAACGCGCGGCCAGCCGTATCTTCTAGGAGTAATGGCGCGTACGATACGCACCGGCTATGTGTACCTGTCCCTACTCTCCTTCTGTTGCCGTTGCCGTCTTTTTATCCTGCTGATTCCGTTTTCAACCTTCCGTGCATTCGTTTCATTCCGAGAAAGCACATCAAATTTCTACGCTCTCGAAAGACAATATTCTTGCATCCTCTAACGCCTTCATAATTCTTAACTCCTTAAAATACCTTTCTTTTTCAATTTTAGGACACCGATACCACGCTACTCCCTGTTTCCAACTTTCTATTCAGGTATATCAATTATGATTTCCCTTAAAAAGAAAAAGATCCTACCGATATGGAGACCCTAACGTCCCTGACCTACAACCGCGTGCGATCGTACCACCCAGCTCTAACAATTAATTAACGAACATTTTAATTCCATCCACGATCGAACGAACAAAGAGTGAATCGTAATTTTCTCGATTCATTTTTCTTTCTAGATGACCCGGCCGAATTCCGATATCTGTACGAACGATCGACGAAATCTCGGCAGAGGATCTTTCTATTTGCATCGTTAATGTTTCTGTCGGGGCTAAATCATTTTTCTTCGACACAATGCCGCAACCTGCGAGTTACGGCTACTTGTAAGGTAACACCTGGCCATCGCGATACGATACGAATCAGCTGTACGGCAACCCTATAAAAGACCAGTTAACGTCGAACCGTGCTTCGTTACCGACGTTAACTGTCATTTCTTTAATTTATTCTCGCGAAATTATTCTGCTCAAGGTGAAGCGAAACCGTTCGGATCCTCGGACGAGAACATGTGGAACTTTCAACAATCGATTTTATAAGATATTAATTATGTCTTTAAGAGAAAATCCCATCGACGATCAAGGGTAAATTACGCGACCGAATTACGAAACGTCGAATCACGAGCCTTTTCTTTCACCATTTCCTTCCTCGCCATGCATCATTACGCTAACGCGTTAACCTTTTGTCGAATTTCGTAATACCTCCAGAGGAAATCCTTCCAAGAGAGACGAAGGATATCTTTGTCGGCGATCGATAAATCACAGGACGCGTGTGACTCGAAAAATTTGCAAGTATACTTATCTACGTTGATCAGAAAAATGAAAGTAACCGTTACATTCGGCGTTGAAATCGTCGACCGTCGAAGCTACGTTGCTCGTGCAGCGTTCGCTCCACTGGACGAGCAGAAAAACATCTCTGAACCCTTAGCAGAATTTTTCTGAAGGCCATAAATAACCGTGTTTCGGAAGAAGGTTCTCTAACGAGCGAGGAAATCGCGGCAACGTTTGCCGTCCCGCGGAATAGCCTCGAATTTCCTTGGACGTCGATGTCGTATCCTTTCCGAGGAACAGGATGACCCCGAGTTCCTTACCCCCGGCCACGGGAGCCACGTAGTTTACCCCTACCAGACGAGTTGTCTCTTTTCGATCGATGAAAACGAAGAAAGACGAAGGAGAGGCTCGATCGAGGGCGTCGGGGCATGGAGGGAGGAGGAAGGAGAGTAAGTACCCCCACCAAGAGGCTAGTAGCCACGCGAGTTCATTCATGAGATCGTGGGAACGTGGCTCACGGTAGGTCCGTTTTACCCCATCCTCCGGCTCCTTCAACTTCTCCTTCCTCTACGCTGCTGCTGCTGCTGCTGCTGCTAGGCTCTGCTCTGCTCCGCTCCGCTCCGATCCGCGCGTTTCTGCTTTCTCTTCTGTTCGCTCGCTCGCTCGCCTTTCTCTCCGTCTCCGTCCCTCGCGCCTATTTCTCCTTGCGCACATTTTATTCTCTCCTTCTCCGTCCGTTGGTCTCTTTGATACGTTCCTCTGGTAGACCCGCGTTTTGTCTTTGCCCCGGTTGCTGCTCCTTTTGCTCCGTGCCGCGGGACTTGATTTTATTCGCTCGAACAGCGAGCCCGTTCATACGGTTCGGCTCCAAAAATGCTTTTGTTTTCAGGTAATTGCACCGGGACGACGTTAAACGTTCTCACTGGCGTAGCTAAAAGTTTTGTTCGGTAGATCCAATAGCTTAATGTTCGGTCGTCACAAGATAAACCTCGATCCGAGATATCGAAATTGATTCGAACGAAAAGGATATTTTAATAAAAAATCTAAAATTACAAGATCGATTCGATAAAGCGTAATGAAAGTATTTCATAAATTTTCAATTTCATAATGATCTGACGGATGTCTGTAAAACAATGTGAAATTGGTTAAACGATTTTAGTGCCGGTTTTTCAAGCGTCCACTTCCGCTGGATTGATTTGTTGAATCGGTGACTGGTAAAGATCTGAATGGTGCAAAAACGGGCTGGTTACTGCAATTTGTACTAAACGGCGATGCGTCGAGTCGATTGCCGTTTGCGCAAGAAACGGAGCAGGTTTTATGTAATTGCGTTTTGAACGCAATACGGTTTTCTTCTTTTCATCCAACCAATTCAGTCTCAATTTCGTTTATTCAACTTCTCTAACCGCTTCTCGTTGTTTCAAACGCTTGCTGATTTCGATTCTCTTACCGCGTTTCGTCCTTATCTAACCCTTAATCGTTTAATCGATAATCGAAACTGATGGTAAACGAGGTATTTCCGCGATGTAACGAAAAAGAGTAAACGAATTTAACTAAATACTACATGTATCTTATTAAAATATCTCGGCAACATTGATACGATTTTCATTTAGCGAGCACCGTATCAATTTCCGATCAGCGAGATCAGGCTCAATTTCCGAGGCGATATTAAACCGTTACGAGCTACTAATTGCCGGACCGGGTTTCGTGGTCGTCCACGGAATAAACCGGCTGGTCGAATCACGTGAGAAAACACGAGAACGAGAAACCAGCAGCCGGGTTATTAGTTCCTGGTCCACCCTCTCCGCGTGTAACCTGGCTGCCTCTGCTTTGCCTTCTCGTGAATGAACCAGAGTCGCGTGGCGCCTCGTGACGTCACAACCTGTTGCTACCTGTTTCTCTCCTTCTTCCTTTATTCCCTTTCCTCTTGCCATTACCATCTATCTGCTCCTTATCGTTAACCCTCGCCCCTCCTTCACCGCGTTCTACGATAGTTAACCTCTCTCCGCGGATGCGAAGGCGTTTCGCTACACCTGTTCCAATAATTTTCAAACGTTCCGTGCTTGAGATGCTTTCCGGTACAGAGTCGAGAATTGCTCTATCCCGAACGAGATTTTTTACCGAATTCTAGCGTAGGCTCTACAAGAATTTGTAAGCGCAAGCTTTGTACGGTCTTCTCGATCTTAAAAGGAATGTGAACCGCAGATCGTGAACCGAAATCGATAAGTATTGTCGAGACCCAGTTTGCAAGAGAAATTTCCAAACTCGGTACGATACCCCGATCAGTGTCCCTTAAAAATATCACGATATCACGGTTCGATGCTTAGTATAGCTATCTATTGAATCGAATGAACGTTCAATCCGACGAATAAAGAGCGTCGTTAGAAGAGCGAAGGGTCGAATCGAGCATCTGCCGCTTGTTGGAGGTAACGCGAACTCGACAAACCCCCATAAGAGCTCGGGAAGATCCCTGTTTTACCCATGGTAGGTCAGCGAACGATCGCAACGCCGTCTGTGCGCGAAGCGTAGAACCTGAACGGAATCGAGCAGGCAGAAAGTGGTCCGACAGAGGTAGACACCTTCCGGTTTCCATCGGCAAACTTCTAACGGAGCAGAATCATTCTAAGCGATCAACGGGAGGCGACAAGAGCGCGTTCGCGTGCATTTTTCACGAGTTATACTCTATCTTTAAATCCCGCTCGATAAGGTGTCGGAGAGAAAGGTTCGTTTCTATCGAACGCCTCCGACCAATGCCCCCGGCAACATCTATTTAAGGCAAACAGAAACAACGATCGAACGATTAAACTTGGCTCGAATATAATCGGCTACTTTAATCGGCCCATTCATCATTTATCACCGACGAAATTAATCAACCTATGTACACGTATCGCCATTATACAACGCTAACGAGACACGAACCCGTCCTCCGTAATTGGAGGTATCGATTCGAACAAGTACTCTGATCCGATTTACAAAAATATCATACGGTATTAAACATGTACGGGGTACGGGTACTCCGCAACGTACGTACTTCTTATAACTTTGTAAAGAAATGTTGAAAGCTCGTTTCTTTTAGGGCGGCAAATGTGGTGGGTATAGCCGGTGATCGGTATCAGAAATTCGTGATCGAGTAACGGAAAAAGAAAGATACTCGTGGAATGTTGCATACAGTAATTTTACAAGATAGCGAGTAAACGGAAATTTATGAGTTTCGGTCGATCGAAAATGTATCGTGAACGAATCATGAATGGATAGTGAATGGATCATGAATAGGATCGTAAGTGACCGGTGAAAACACCGTGTACGAATGGTAAGCGAACCGTAAATGGACGGTAAGCGGACCATAAGTGGATAATAAGCGGACCGTAGGCGAATCGAGAGTCTTATTAAATAATACTTTGTATCGGAAAGCTAACACACGCGTTAAAACGCCTAAATATAACGAAAAACCTCCTGTGGAAAAGAAAATGACACACTGCTGGTCTGCAACGTCGCTGTTCTGGATTGGTCCTTGAGAGATAAAAAAAAGATGTAGTAGTATTCAAAACAAGAATGACGATGAATTAAAGACGAATTTACTGTGGCAGAAAGACACTCGAAGAATTTATATTCCCTCCTAAAAATAGATCATCGATGCATCGCAGTCTGAGTTCGAAGAATGAGCCAGGGAATAAATTATTGATGCAGCTAGCTGTTGGTTGAATGATAAGTGGATTCCAGGGATCGATTCGCGATCGTTTTCGAACGTTTCAGGATAAACGGTCAGACAGTTACCGAAAATAACGAGAACGACGTTCTCTGTCAATCTATTATTATATCGAGATCGACGTGCACCGTCAGGTGTGCTGAAATAAATATGGTAATCGAGATACCGTAACGCTATTACGGTACTCAATGAATGTTCAAAATAATAAGTTTTTCTACCGATCTTCTACTTCTTTTCTACTCTGTCATCTGCCATTATACTTTATCAAGCTTTCATATTCTTATTTTCCGAGACGCGTCCAGATCCCTATGTCTCGGACCTCTAGATTTCCAGAACCCTGTATCTCTAAATCCCTACATTATTAAATTCCTTCGTCATTCGTAATTATTTTCCCTAGAGAAATGTACTCTGACATATACCGTAAAGGAACGAATCATCGAGCAGTAGTCGATCGTCGAAGTTGCGGAGCTCGAGGCAATTTGGAAATCTTCAAGTTCCCTGTTGACGAGAGGCAGCATCTGTCCACGGCAGAAGCGGATAGCGAGGCAAGGCAAAGGGAAAGAAGAAGAGAAGAAGAGAAGAAGAGAAGGAGGAGGGGAAGAGTTTGTTTGAAACTGTAAATCGTCGTCTCCGGGGATCGAGGACGTGAGAACTGTATCTGCGTCTGGTCGTCGGTAGGTAAGCAAACCGGGCCGAACGAGAGACTGGGAGAAGCTGAAACGGCTTGAAAAGAGAAGAGAAAGGAGAGATATTCTTCGTCGACCGCACGCACAGCTGCGGTTACGCATTTCGCGCGACACGACGCCTTTTCTGCTGCAGCCCAAATCGAGATCTTCTTTCCAGCCATCCGAGGACACGTTGCGAACCTTCGAATTTGCCAAACGAAAATTTATATCGCCCCTTCTGATCGTACGATATCGAAGGTAGCAATTTTACCGGGGGAAATGACGAAAGCCATCAGATGTAACACTGTACAGATATTATATAATACATACACGGAATAACGTGTCGTAGAAGGAAAATAAATGTTGGAACGGAGCAAAGAGGCGAAATTACCGTAGGCCAGTAATTAACGTCGCTTTCGATCGTTTACGCCGACGTTGCCCAGCAAATTAACTTCGACTCGATGCTCGAGACATTCAACGTTCAAGGGCCAACTTAATTTGCAAGCGCCCTTTCCGTGAAACGAAAGGCTTGTCCTTTGTCCGATCGCGTTACCCCTAACTGCGTTTGCAGCTAATTTTATGGGAGAACGAACGGGTTCTACGACAGCTTCGTAGTTACAATTATATCGAGGGTATCAAAGAATCTGATAAGCTGAATAAAAAAGAAAGAAGACGGGAGGAGCGATATCGAAGCGTGGGACCGGTCAACGGGATCCCATAAGTTCACGTTTCCCTTTCATGATCCTTTCGAGCGTGCACCCTCGTCCGATCGCTCTTCCCCACGATCGCGCGCATTCTCATGCACTCGTCAGGCTTCGACCGCACCTCTTTTTTATTTTTTTACTTTTCTTTTCACCGTTTTTCACTGCGTTCTACGCGTCGACCCTCCAACATTCGCGTTAACGATCGATGATTTTTAACGGCGAACGACCGACTGTCTAACGAATTACGGTTAAAAGCAAACTACGAACTTACCACGCTACTTTCTACCTTATCGAGTTAAAATCCAACAACGCGATTCGACGAAACATGCTTCTGTTTTGCAACAAAACAAACAAATTTACCATGCATCGATACCGAGAATCGAAATGAAACACCACTCGTCGCTGTTCTCGGCGAGAGACGAAACCATTCAAGGCCTGAAAACAACGTGATAATATTTCTCGAATCTGACGAGTAAATGATTCTTCGCAGAATATCTGCATGCAGAATGCAGACATCGATTCTATAAACGAGATACAAGTCTGCTTCCTTTCCCGTAAGAAAACAACGTGCATTTCACGATAACGTTGAGATTCGGTGATTATTCGGTCCGTACAAAGACAGCAATCTAACGAGAGTCTACTGAAGCAATGATCGCAATAAGTATCCTAGAAAAAAAAACCCTTTAAAGGCCTAATGTAAGATACGTTCGCCTAATCGTAACGGTGAGCGAAAGCTTAAAGCGTGAACGAATTCTTCCGAGTCGATATGCAGCATCGCTTGTACCCGCAGAAAACTCTAATCCCTCGCGACGCAAAAGAAAATGCAAAATGATCCGATCGACAGTCATCGTCTGATTCGGTAACAAGGATGCCTTTAAAAACTTTGGTCGTAGACAGTCGCTCGTCTATCTTTCTGTCTCGCCACTTTTAAATAACGCTACTGGCCTGGCCTGGCCTACGTGACTAGACTTTCATCGTATGGCTAACAATCTTATCAATCACGTACAACGCAGACACGCATATTTTTCTAGTTGTTACTCGTTGCTTAACAATGATGTTCCTCTTGCAACGTCGACACGAGCCACTCGACGTTTCACCGCGATCTATGGCGAAACTTTAATCGACGATACCAGTCGACTGTTAACAACTTTTCTTTAGTGTTTCTAGCCTTTTTATGTCTACGGTCTAGACTCTGGATCATCCTACTGGCACCTTTGAGCGCGTCACGACTCCCCAAAGATCCTTCGACGGGACAATGCTTCCGATTAAATCTACGGTGCGCCTCCAGATGGAAAGATAATCTTTGTTTCGGGAGGTTAAACTTTCCCTACTTTCAAATTTTCTGTCGAATTCCGAAGATGTCCGGGTAAGGTAAATGCTATTTCTCGACGAGCAAGTAGCCCTAAAAAAAAAGTCGAGTCCATAAAATCTACTACGTGACGAACAGAAAAGATGAAATCCGTGGTGCCCATATGCCGAGCAGGTTCGATTCGGAAGTCCCGAAACTTCCTGAAGTAGCCGGATCGTTGGAGGCCCGGATGTTCGCCAAACGAACGAGCGTCTCGCCGTGATCGATGCACACCGTGATTCACGAGGAGGCAAGTTGCGTGAAAAAACGCGTAAACGCGTTACACGAAAGACTTGGCAGGCCTGTCCTTCGGTACCGTAACACACGACCGTGGCTCGATGCTCGAAGAAGAGGCCCTTCGTAGCACACAGGGCACGTAAAACGTCGAGCCATGCTCATCCGGTGTTTGCTACCTGGCTACGGAATAAATTGGATATATACGATATCTACAGGGTGTCGTGCTGCTGACAAACATTTGACAATTCCTTTTTTCACCAAATCGACGCTTCAATATAGACACTTGACGTGTTTGACAATAAAATATTTCCCTGTTTCTCTCGAACTAACGTTAAGGAGTTGGAAAGTCCAACGAGATTTATATTGAAGATGAAAATATTTTACAGGTTTTACAGATTTTACATGTCTTAAAAATGAAAAGACTCGAGCAATCGGCAGAATCAACGACGATTCAAAATGTCGATAGAACCGCGCTCTACCATAAATCTTCGACGCTGATTTCTTCGAAAACAACATCTTCCAAAATAACATTTGATGTCATATATGGTTGTACAAGGAATCGGTTCCTTTTCGGTGGCAGCGAAGAATTTCACGACACCTTATAGATACTTATAACAGTCAGTCGAAGGTATCGCTTGTTGGAATGACAAATTGGCTCCGCGATCGACGCGCGATATTCCTTCGCTTTTCATAATTCCTTACGAGTCTTCGGTGCTCATCGATAATAATTGAATCGTTCGTTTGCGTTGTCCGTGCGCCATTTCTCTTACGACGGAGTCGATTCTCCGGGCAAATTTGTCGATAAGAAGATTCTTAATTATTTGATTTGAAATTGAATCAAAAGCGGTAAATTTATCTCTTAGTCTCGATCGAAACACGTTACTCTTTCTTCTAAATGCAACAACATACATTAAGAATGCTCTTCCTTTTTTTTACATCTCGAAGCTTTCCCTCGCGTTGGAGTTGAACCAAGATCAACGCGATTACCGTGCCAATTACTCCTCAGCCACAAGGTTTATCCCCAACGCGCACGAAGAAGAAGACGAAGAGAACGACTAATTAGCTTGTGAGGCAGTCTGTTACGATTGCGGTTGGAAGAAGATAGGTGTCGGTGTCGCGTTCGTACGCAATTTTCTCATTAGAAGCAGGTCGTGTCGGTTTTCCAACGACGAACGAGCGTATCAGAGTAAAGGAATAGTCGTCGAAGAAACAAATTTCTCGAGCACGATATACGTCAAAGCGTCAATGTCGTCGGGGACAATGGATATTTGCATAAAACATTCCGGCCAGCAACCGTCATCATCGTCCTATCAGGTGGCAGGGGTGAGAAAGAAGATCCGGTAACAATACCGTGGACACGCGGTTGTTACGACAAAGTCCGAGAAAACTTGCATTATACAGTCGTCTCCCGCGATCGCCAACTAAATGTAAACGTCTGCCTGCATCTTTCTTTCGAGTCTTATTCGGAAAGTAAGGAAAATAAGGAGAGCCGGAACGAGAAGCGATCTTTTAACGAACGCTACGGACAAAATTTCGGAATTTCGAAATACGAAAATAAAGCGCGAAAAAAACTTGAAGAATGACACCGTAGGTGTTCCAATGAACGATTTTCATCGACGATACGCAAAAATTAGAATACCGAGTGTCATAAGGTAACAGAGCGACGTTAATGAACGCGCGTTTAACTTCGAACAACGACGATTTTATTTTCAACGATAAAAAATACTTAACGCGTAACGGTATTTATAGACCGTCGAATAATTTGCACGAAACTAATTAACGTTCGACATCGAATGTTCCTTATATTTGGTCAACGAATCTTTCATCTATTATAGAAGCGTACAGTTTCATCGTCAACGCTTACAACGGGAATCAAGACGAGCTACAAATTCTCTATCTAGATACCGATTCAAACAATCGTAGAACAGAACAATGAACTCCTGTAAATGAATTGGCTATTCGAGAAATCTCTTGTTTATTTCCCTGACAAATGCAGTTGATCGTGAACGCTCGTGTCGTAACAAGTGAACTCTTTGTAAATTCAGCGCAGAAATTCAGCGTATTACAGAAATTTTTCACAAGTTCCATTATTTTTTCTGCATCGAATGTACCCTTATTTTTTATGGAGCAATTCGGTGTTACCGAGAAACGATGATGGGTCTGGTTTCCAACGTTTTCCCTCGACGATCGTTACCGTTTTCATCGAACGGCCGCGAACGAAGAAAGAAACTCGCCTCGTCCTTGACAGTGAACACTCGGACAACGTGCAATTGCGTCGATGCAGACCGCCAAAGTGGTTAATATGCACGTTGCACACATTCCTTTTCCTTTAAGAAGCCGACGAAAATATCGATCGAACGTATCGACGAAAAATACTATCTAAATACGGTCGCTTACGAAATTAGAAGTAAAGAAATCGTTCCATCGGTTTGATAGATAAGAAAAATGAAAATGTTTGTCTCGAACGGATATTTCATTTGAACGTGTCTAAAAATAAAAAACGAAAATAATCGATGGCACGTAGCGTTGGAACGTTTCACGCTCGATTTGTCGCGAGTGGGAGAAGAAAAGAGCATTTGAAAATCAGGAAAAATCGGAACGAAACGAGAGGAAATCGGATGACTGAGAGTAGCGAGTAATTCTTGTTACTCGCGGCTCGGCGAGCACGATCAAAATGTAGCGAGAATTTACGAATTGGATAATCAGCAGCATCCTCATTAAGGCCCCCCCACTGAAACGCCCCCGCCTTCCATTCTCCTTTACTGGCGTGTGTACGTTTCAGTGTACGTGGCCACTCTACCCGCCGTTGAATCGTTGTCCACCCACTTATCTCTTCTAACACGCGCGTATAAACACGCGTTATTCGTTGGACGATCACGATTTTTCACTGATTCCATGCTTTTCCAGCCCGGTAAACGGTGAATCATTCTTGGCAACGCTCCCCCTTTCTTCGTTTTTCTTCGACCGACGATAACATCGGCGTGGAAAGAGAAAGGAAAAGAGAAGCGAGCAAATATACGCGCTGATCGTGGCAGGAGATGGTGTTTCTGGAGCACAGTTTTGTTTTGGTACAGGTCGGAAATCGAGGAAAATCTGGAGCAGTACCGGCTTTCCGAGATACGTTTATAACGTTGCTGAAAATTTTCAACGACACTGCGTTCGTCGCTGGCTTCTAGTAAGTAAAGATAAATAGAAAATTGCCGAAAAAACTACGTTCACGAGTGGAACTGATTCGCGACGACCATCGCGAAGAATAGTCGATTTCGAAATCCATTATCATAACGACGCGACTTCTAGTTTCCAAGTCCGCAAAAGTCACGTAATTTCGTGTCAATGTCACGTGGAAACGTGGCATAAATCAGCTCCGCGGGTGCAAACGTAGCTACCGCTCGTGGAATTCGTTTTCTCCAGACGTAGGTTCGTGCAGATTGTATGCAAATGGTGTGTCGATATTTTTGGACAACCGTTATGACCCTGGTTGATCGATTACCCTACACCTTTCGAATACTCGAACGATCTTTCGAACGCTTCCAGGAAAATCCTTCGTATCATCCTGGAAATACTTTCGATTTCGTGCCAGAAATAAAAAGAAGTTATCATCGCTTCCTAAACTCTTTTACGTTTCTCTTTCCTTGTCTGATTTTAACTTTTAAAACAGCAGAGGCAACACGCAACGTCGTCGCGCGATCTAATCGGACAAGTTATACACGAGTGAATGCTTATGCAGCTACCGCTCATATTATGCAAGCATCACTCGTTGTAAGTGCACCTTTTAGTGTCACGATCCAACGGTTAACAGGACGCTACAACGAAGCCGGCATCGATCGTGTTTCAACCGAGAGATACCCGCGAATAAGCTGATTCCAGAATTCTTTCGAACGCTCATCCCGGCTATTCCCCACCGACGACGAGCCCTCTTACAGGTGATAAACAAAATTCCACGGTGTTTCTGTTCGAGCGAACTAAGCGACGACTTTTCGTCGAGTTTGCGCGATTTCCATCGACCGTAAGACGAGCAATTTGTTAACCCTTTCGCTGTGCTTGCCTCTACCGGAAACTCGTCTCGCGTCTTCGAACGTCGAATTCGTTTTATTCGCGACCAGACATTTTTTGCCAGGAAAATGTGCTCCGAATCGAACGAACGCTGGATCGATACGGCTAAAGAGCGGTAAATTAATCGGTAATAGGGCGAAGCTCGTTACAGGTACTCGATTCGAACAATCTTCCGAGAAAACGAACGAACAGCGCGGTAAATATTCATCGAAGGAAACACGCGATACACGAACGATTACAAATTACGACTGTATCGCCCCATCATCGTTCGGATAGGTGTTACGTGTTCGTGGCTAGTATTTATAACCATCGAGTGCATCAGCTGTGAAAAATGCGCCATGAATATACGGCTCCTGCTAGACTGCGGGAAAATTCATGGTTCCCCTCGCGTTTCTCTGGCCACTGAAACGCGAATTAAACGCGACAGGGAGCCTCGAAACGAGCCACTGCTCCCTCTTTAGCCAGTCCACAATAGGTATCTTGTGGCGTGTTAAAACTACAATGGCCGCGTACGCGGTTAATTGAAACATTTGCCTGGACGATTACTAGACCAGCCAGAGTAAACACGAGCGTGAGCGAGTCATTTTCTCACGCCAACGCGCGATACACACCGAACAAATTGCATCGTTGCGTGTCCGCTGAAACGAGACGACACGATACGATCGTCCGTTCCAATTTGTTTCGATAGGAAAAAGAAACAGAACGAAAATGGAATCTTCTCTAATCGTTTCGCTACGTTACCGATAATGCATCTCGATAAATTTATTTTATCTCGCGAGTTAGAAGACTCTACTCCATACGACATCGGGCACCGTAGCTTTTAAGGAAAATGGCAACGCAACAGCAAGGACATAGTCGGATACGAGTCGAATTTGATTTAAGGGCACTTTCCACCTCCTTATTCGACTATGACCTTTTGCATTATCGGTAACAGCTATAATTTCCGAGTATTGCAACGTGTAATAGCCTCTCTACATCCTCCTTTTTCTTAACAAATAAATATCTTGATAATCTTTTAGTAGGTTGAGACTTATAAAAATGTTGTCCGAACCGAAATGTCGGATCGTCCGGGAAGCATTTGCATATGACCATAAACGGTTAAGGTTTAACGAGCAAGAACGCGTTCGATGTTTAACAAATTTACGACTGTGCTGGTCTAGCGATTTCCAGTTAACGTAAGTTGCCCAACAGGGAGACACAGAAGCGAGAGAAAAAACTTACCTAAGGAGCTCTCCGGATCGGATAGGTCGGAGAGAGAAGGCACTTTCCGCATCGAGGTGAATCTGCCGGAGAGGGCAGGCACCAGACCCTCTTCCTCGGCATCGGAGGCTAACTCTTGTTTCATCAACTTCGCCATAACCGTCAACATACCGCCGCCACCGTCGCTAATGCTGCCGCCTCCCAGAAAGCTACCCACGCCTCTAGCATCGCGCTGAAAGAAAAACCAACACGCTCGATCCTTTAATCCGCTTCATCGATCGATTGTTGCTCTTACGTTTTCTTTAACTGGTTAATTGGATCTAAGAATCTTTCATCGAAGCCGACGTCTGCTTCTATGTACTAGACTCTATCGCTGTTCCTTTCGGAAAATTTTTCTAATAATCTGAAATGTACACAGTAACTGGAAACGGACAACCAGATATATCTGTAACGAATCGAATCCTTTTCTGCCAATGTTTGCCTTTTGTAATCAAGACAACGGTTATCGAACTCGATCCGAATATATTGTAAGTATCGAAACAAAGACTCGGACCAACGAGTTTATCGAAAAGAACTTCCTTAGCCTATTACATAATCGGATACCTGCGTACGCGTTACCTCATACGATCGCCCTGAAATTACATTATAAACTCGTGAATATTGTATCTATTCGTGTTCCCCTTCCCGTGAAATTGTACAAAACAGAATCGGAGTGTTCACCCATTTGGAAGGGTTCGATGAAACGAATTTAAATAACCGGCGATAAAACGAGGAACAATAGAAAAGAAATAATGGACGGATTCGTCGAGTTAGAAGGACTCGACGAAACGATCTGAAAACCTATGTAAATAACCAATAACGAAACGAACAGCCGTAGAATCTCGTCGAAGGGAGCGATAACGATCAACAATGAAAACGATCGGTGCAGAGAGGCAAAGGATCGCAGAAAGGTGGAATGAAAGAGTGGCGAGGAGACGGTGTCTCGGTGAAGGCATGAATGGACGGTGAACCTGCTGCAGTTGACGTGCCGGAAGAGGGGAACAGCGGTTAAAGAATAGCGAGAGGGACGAGGATAGAGTTGCTTAGGGTGGCGGAGGTCGAACAAGCTAAAAAGAGAACGAGAAACTGGAAAAGAGAAACGACGGAGGTTGAGAAGAGACAAAGAACGTTCGAGACGGGGGAGGATAAAAAGGGACAGAATTTCACGAGAGAAAAGAGAGCGAATAAAGCGAAAGAAGGATATACAGGGTGACGCGTAAAACTGTTGGTACAATCGGAGTAACATTCCAGAGCACGAAATGGCCAACTCTTTTATCATTTCCAAAACTCAAAGTTCCACTGGTTGACCAATTCGAAAATACCACGAAGCCCCTAAGAAGTTACCAAATTCCAAAGTCCTTAACTTCAAAATTTCCTCGGTTCCAAAGTCCGAGATCTCTAAGGTATCCAGTTATACCGGTAAATTCGCGGCAGCCAGTATATGTACGCAGGGTAACAGTGAAAGGGAGAGGAATAAAACACTCGTTTCGGAGCGTTACGAGCAAAAAAAAGGTGATTAAAGCGACGCAACGAGTCCTCGAATATCGACGATAAATGCGATGATTAGCAAATTAACGAATTTATGAGCAGGCTGATAGAGAGGAAAGATGAGAGGAGAGAGAAAGAAGCTGAATGGAGGGGTATTCGTCGAGGCGATAGCTACGACCGCTTGACCTTCGTACGAGGGACTCCAAGTTGAATGAAACGCTGCACAAGAGAGTGACGCAACACAGTACGCAATGCAACGACAGCACAGCGACGCGATGGAACGTTTCTAACCTCGTCGTACCTACGCTTCTCGTTTCGCTCGCACTCCATCCTTGTCTTTCCCCTTTAATTCTTTGAAGCTCCCCACTGCCGACACAGTCACCCATCAGTCATCGTTCTCCGACGACGGACGCTCGTCGTTCCTACAGAAACGAACCTAACATACCGAAACTTCAAATCTTTACAAGTTGCTTGGAATTTTTTACCACAAAAACGGAAGAGAATTTTTGTGTATCGTCGACATCGACTCGCGCCATTTTCCTGCGAATTTACTTTTAACAGAAAATTTCGGAAATCGCGTTCACCGAAATCATCGAGAGGAAATTCATTTTTTATTTGTTCATTTTTCGTCCGAAAACGTTCGAATTTTCTCGCGCAAATCACGAGCGCGTCTTCGACTCCGTGCGAGCGATTATTCCGATTCGATAGCGAGTCTTATCCGTATCGTTGATAGCTACAAACTCTACACTCGAGAGTTCGGATTACGTTCAACTTCCTACCATTTCATTGTTAATCGATTAATGGAGAGCAAAAATATCGTCCAACGCCGAGCATCCATCGAAAGCTTCTAACGGACGAAAGATCAAATCTCCGACACGCAGGATATGAATTTCAAATTGAAAATCTTAAAATAAAATAAGCACGACCCAGTTCCAAACATTTGATTATCTAATAGAACACGTAAGATCGTGGGATCTGAAATGTGAACGTTGAAGAGACACGAATACTCGAGACGAACTCGAAATAAACCTCGATCCAGAGAGCATCGCCACTAGGAGAGATTTTCTCCTAAACTCGATCGAACGCGATGGAAAATTTTTGTTAGGGAACACCGTGGTTAGAGCGGAAAGAGATTTTCCATCGATGAGCGGAAAAGAAAGACGATTCCGTGCGTTAATGTGGGACCGATTAAATCGCGACTCGAACAACGACTCCTCTGTCTTTCACGATAATTATTTCCACCCTAGTAATGTATACGACTGCAACACGTGTATGCAGATAGCTAGGCGATCGTAATTCTTGTCACGCGTTGCTAGCCGTCTTTCTCCGCGTTTTCATCTATCCGTTTACCTATCTCTTCCTCTTTCATCATCGGCATTCGAACGATACGCGGCACCAACCGATTCGTTCCACGATGTTAAACCTACGTGACCGAACGTTGCTGCCACTTGTTCCTAAAAGCGCTCGCGAACGAAAAATGCTTCCGGCCTATCGTTCTTCTTCTTATATAATTCCACAAGAAATTAGTCATAACGATGAATAATCGCGGACGAGTGTATAACGAACGGGCGTCGATGCGACGTTCGCGAAAAACCTATATCGTTTGCGTCAATTTCGATGCAATTAAAATCGGGTTAAATTAGCGTGAAACCGGAGAATTTCCAGCTGCCAATTACGATTCGAATCTTTACCAGCTGGAAATGTTCATGCTTACAACTGTGTATCGTCTAATGCGAATGTAATTAGCGTCGGTTGGGATTAATTTGCTAGCAAAGCTTCAAGCTTAAAGCGTTTGATGTTCGAAAGAATCCGAATTTGAAGCGTTTAGAGGGTTCGAAATTTCCGAATAATCCTTAAAATATGTTTCGAGCTCGCTACATCGGCGCTTGCAACAATAAAACGCTCACGCGATTGCGAGCGTTAGAAATATTTTTGTGGAAGCTGATCGTTTGCCAATGTACACGTAGCCTTAAGCTTCTATCTTTAAGCGCGAAGTCTGTTTGATTGGCCACGAGGCAGCACGACGACCCGCTCGTTCGTGTAAGAACTCGGCATTATGCTCCCTCTGAACGGACTCGACCATTCTCTGAATGAATGAGTAACACGGCACCCATGGAAGGGGCAAAGAGAAGAGAATCGAGCCGAAGCTGTTCTGGCTGTCTGACAGAAAGAAGGATTCAAAGGAACGGAGAGAGACGGCCCGAAAACGCCCTTGAAACGAAGAAACGAAATGGAGCTATTAGCACGTTTCTCCAACAGCACAATTTCTTGCTATTTCTACCCCCGTTTGTTTCTGCGTTCCTTTCGCTTTACTTTTTCGCGCGATCGTGACTCTACCACCGAAACATTTCGCTACGAACATGTTCCGCCGATCTCTTGAACGGCTGCCATCGAATCTCATAACTGAACGAAGCTATTGTTGGACCTACGAGAATACGGTAATTCGATCAAGATCGCAGAAATAGAGCGATGATTTTAATTCGAGACCTTTGCGATGGAAATTATTTTTGCGCTCGAAATTATTTATATCGCAATAAGTTACCATTTCGAATGGCCGACGGACGAAAGAACGGAAAAGAAGCCGATCGGGTCGCGAGAGGGTTAAAGTCGATAGCCGAGCAAAGGAGGAATCGAAAGAGAAGGTGGAAGGAACGAGTTGAACGAGCAATAGGCAGGATTGTTTCGAGTAGCGGTGGCAGAAATAGATTTTCAACCGCGTTCTCGGTAATGGTTCTTTCAGACATGTAAATCTATTCGAGCCACGCAGTAGCCACCAGAGGAGCACGAACCTTGGAGAATATTTTTTCAAGATCGAACTCTTCGTCTGAACCACTGGAACCACTTCGATCAACGCGCTTCCTATCGTTACGAAACTACTCATCGTTGACTGTTGGACGAAAAACGCTTCAACAACTACACCCGCTTCGCTTTTCATTTGCATCGTCGAACAGCCGAATCGATCGATTAAAAGTGGAAAATATACAAGTTGCGGTAAACGCGATTAAGCATCAATGAATCATAAACGAGAGAAAAAAAGCATTTATGTACACGTAACTTGTCCGCCATTCATCGTTTTATAATCTATTTATACGCTGATCCTATTTATCAGCAATGAATGACCGAAGACACGCGCGATTAAAAACTTTTCCGCTAAATTAGCTGGCTCGCAACGTAAATATCGCGATAGATTTTTATCTCCTTTGTTTAATCGAAAAGGTTAACCTTCGTATATTTAGAACTGTGCTATCCCTCGGGATCGATCGACAGAAGAATCTAAATTATGCAACGATTCGATCACTGACTTAACCGTATCCCTTCGAAAACGAACCTTCTAGTTATCGTTGTCGGTTCTAATTGTCAATGGAAATTACGGAGAATACGGTTATCTCGAGTCAGTTGTTCAATCTTTTTTACAATATCAAACGATTGGCCAATTCTTATCTCGCTATCGTGATGAATTGTTGATTGTTCGAAAATAATTAGCAATTCGAGTACCTGACGAGTAAACATTTTTGTTCGTTTTATCGTAAAAATGATTATACTATGGACGTAATTTGAAATATTTTCGCCGAAGAACAATCCCGACGAGACGACTACATTTTGACCCGATACATTTCAATCTCCGTTGAGACGAAGGGATCATTTTTCGGCGAGTTTCACGGTGGACTTCCGGTAGAGAAGGACTAACCAAGTGGCCAGTTCCTGCGCCAACAACAGCTGTCCTGCTTTCCTCTTATTAATATTCATCAACAGATGGTTGTGAAAAAGAATGAAACTTCGAATTCGTCAAAATTCGACGGCCCGAAGATTACCTTACGACGCAACGGGCGAACGTTCACGAAGGAAACGATGGTTTCCGGTTAAAATCGTGAAAGAAAGTGCATGTCGGTAATTTTGAAGTAAAACTTTCGGATCGAAAAAGGTGGACCGTTATTTCATCGATCTATCGATACGACTATCGTCGAAGGAAAAGGTAGAATCGGTACGCGAAGGGAAACTAGGAAAGGAAACGGATGCACCACGCCCAAATCGTTTAATCCTGGATCGATGGCGAACGAAACGGAACACGATTTCAATCCCTAATTATTCTGGACAGGCCCTTATCGTCCATCGGACACCAATTCTCTTCGATTGTTTCCTCTTTTGTGCCGTTCGACTGGTTAGGTATTAAAATAGTTGACCTGCGGAATTGTTCTACCTCGCGATTTTGAAAACGTGGAATTTTGTAAATGCGATTAATAAAAACATTTCGACATTCTGATCGAGTAAAAATAGGAACGTCGATCGATCGTGTCGATAACCAGCACGCAGCATCTGTACCGCTCATCGAATTATATAACGGGGTGGTTATTGTTAATGAAAAGAAGCAAAAGCAAAAGAAAAGACAAGGGGAAGAGAGGTAGTGGATGCACCGAGAGTACGTGTGACGTAGGTAAGGGCAATGGTGCATGCGACTAGAACGAGCTACGCGTGCAGAAGGTCTGGCTACATGACGCGAGAAGGGATGCTATTTCTGGCGACTTAGATTTCTCCTCTACCTCGACGGCTGTCGTACACCCGTTTCTTCTCGAGTCTCCCTGCATCCCGTTCTTTTTAACTAACTCCACGACTTGCCGCCTCCTTTCGTGTCCCTTTTCGCTCTCTAACAAAGGACATCGCGCCCATTTTCACGCGACTGTACAATCTCGAGGCTTCCTTCGACTAGTAACCAGTCTAATTGCGAGAAAAACTATCGTCTTCGATTTTGGAAGATCGAATAAAGATCGTTTTTCTTAAGAAAACACGACAACGAAGAAGGAGAAATTTAGAATTTTGGCATTATAGAAAACTATCGAGGTTGCATTCGTATGTTTCTCTAAAGGAACGTACGAGTATACCTTATGTACCTATTGCGTCGAGCGATTCCTATCGTCAGAGAAGTCGAAGCAAACGTGCGTAAGCTGGAAGTCGAGTCGATCTGATCCGAGCGCTTGGAACAGATGGGGGCCATCGAACACCGGACAAGGAGAAACCAGATGAGAAGAAGGCAAGAAGATGCTGTGTAACGCCAGAGAGAACTCAAAATGAACCAAGAGACAGGCAAGAAAGCGACGTAAAAACACTACAGTAAAAACAAGTGTAAATTAAATAAAATTCCTCGATTTATATACAGGGTGTTGCCGAATTATTACCACACGCTGTGGTGCAACTAACAAATTTTTAGCTAGCGTAAATGAATTGAAAAGTAATTTGAAATTTGTCTGAAAATCGAGAAATAATAGAGCTAAGCAAACTGCGATTCATTTATCGTTGTAATCTCCCGTCAACTCTTACAAATAATTTTATTTCTACGTTTTTCCCCGAACCGAATAATCAAACGAACCCTGTATCGTCGAACTACGAGCACGCTATCGTTCATCGTTTGCTCTATTACGTTATCTATCATTCCAGCAGGATTTCGTTCGAATCTGACCGAGCAGTCCGAAAGACGGAAACATAGAGGAAACAAGAAGGAAAAAGTAGAAACGAGAAAGAGAAAAGAGCAACGATCAAAGAACGAGTGAGAAACGAGAGCAGAAGATGGAATAAGTTGATGGAGAGAGCAACGAGAAAGACAGAAAGAGACGACGTTAAAAGCGTTGAAACGGTGAACACGTGAGGTCAGGGAGAGGTAAAGAGAGGCAAGGGGACGCTCGCTGCTCGCTCGCTACGTTCATTCATGAAACGGAGGCGGAGAGTACAGCCGGAACGAATAGTTACTGCCACTCGTACATTCGGCTGCAATGTAGGCTTCCTTCGAATAATAACTAGCTTAGGGGATCACAGTCCCCACCATTTACCTTGGATTCTGGGCACTCGAGCGCCTGCGATTGAAATTTTCCAACATCTCAATTTCCAAATTTCCGAACTCCAAATCAGACCAGACTCCGGGTGATTACTGAAAAGCGGTAGGAAGCTGCTTTTCGTACGATTCCCCTTAATCGAGGAAAGTTTCCATTGCATACGGGTGTACAATCGCAAGCTCTGCCAACGCAGTGGCCAACGTCAACTATCACCGCTAAAATAGAGCAGAACTGGCCTATTTCAACTGACTGTTCTCTCTCTCTCTCCCTCTTTTTCTCTTTGTTTAACGACCGTGTTTCGTGTACAGTGATACGCTTCGTAACGAATCGTCAGGGTTAATTAATAATTTCCAAAATGACACATTAGTAGGTTTGTGTTTCTTTAAAACGTCGTGTGAACGTTTTCCGCGTCCCACGGAGAAAGAGACAACTCTGAATTGAACATGATAGCGTATACTAGGATAGAACACAGAAGTTTAAAACTGTTCAAACCTCATGGTAGTAGCACCGATCTTATGAAATGGTCCAACGCTAATTCGAAGAACTACGAAGAAAATTCGAGTGGAAAACAATCTGGAATCGACTGGACGATAACAATTGCACAATTGAAAATCTGGCATCGCGAGTCGACAACGAGAATGAGAAGCCCGAAAATAACATCGGTTCGGTGCTGCCGGAGGCAGAAACTTTTCGTCGAGATTGAAACTGTTATTTCGAAATTGCACGCCGCTTTAAAATTAGATTCGCCGTAATTACATGTCACCTGTGGATCGTACAGATAAATTTACTCGCGCTATCCTTCTGCCATCCTCTTTCGCATCGAGCAAACAATTAAACGAGTTATGTTATAGTTTCGTTTACCTTGATAGATCTGTGGTCGATAGGATAGCCTTTCCGGGTTCCAGGACTCTCCTCGTAAAAATCCTGCTCCTCGTCCCCGTAATCGTACAGGGATTCCATATCCATATTGGCTATGACAGAAAGATAACAATTACTGTAATATGCTTTATAGGAACACCTTATTGATACACGCTTCGCTAAGATCACGAATGGGTATACGTATCGAACGTGTTAATTATCTCAACTGCTTGTAAAAATTTGAAAACGTCACTCGCAACAAATGAACCAATTCAGTAAAAATGATTAAGAGTGCCTCGATAACACAGATTATAGATTACCCCTTCCAAACTTTATGATACTGCTTATCTATTTCATCTGCGGTAAGCAAAATACTAACACATATACATATTTTTGTTACCGACAAAACGTAGTAACTTCATTTCGTTTCTTGTTATTTTATTATTCTTTGTTACCCAACATAGGAACCTGTTTGATCGAGAAATGTGTCGGTTAATAGGTTAAAGAGTTTTTAAAAAGATCAAATTGCAAGGCAATTAGTCCCCCTATTCATAAACTCGGCGGCAACGCAACGCGTGGTTTCTAAATAAATTGACTCGTTCCCTTCGCTCGTGCAACGAACTGTTTCGTTTGATTCGCGTATAAATTCGATATTTAGGCGGTGACTGCACGTGAAAAGCATAAACTTTTCCTTTGGGCGGTTAATAGCGGTCGCGAGGCGCTTTTAAAACGCGAACGTTCCCCGTGCAACGAACCTCACCGAAGCTGGGCCTGCAGATGCTAAATCACCGTTCCTTTTTATTTGCAACCTGTACAGTAAATTCTCTTCCACATGACGTACTCTGCCAACTCAATTTTTCTTTTTCTCTCTTTTTTTCTTCGCTGCTCCTGAAACGCGTGAAACGTCGCGCCTGTTGCTCTTTCAAACAAATACTAAAACCTCTGCAGTTCTATGTTTTATTAGACTGGCAAATATATTCGCGACCTTCGCACGATTAGACTGCTCCAAATATAATGTAACAAATTTTCATCTATAATCCACGATTTACTTTCGCGCATTCTTTTTCAGTGAACTTCGACTTACGCGTATTGTAACAACTATTGTATCGAAACTGATAGATTAACTAACTGCAGTCGACGAAACAAGTGCAATTTTGTTCTTTTTTGAAAGATTCATGAGTGTAAAGGGATGCTAACTGACGGCACTAGCGTACGTAGGAGGTTTTCGAACCCTGGTTTCTACAAAGATCAGGTTACTCCGGTTGGAAGCCTGAACGACAGATGGTAGGTGGAAAAGTGCTCGAGCACCGCCATCGACTCTCACGGCTCTTTGTACACGGGCGAAATGTGCCTTTACTGTATGGTGTACAAAGAGCCTCGAAATTCAGGTTTTTTAACCCTCTCGCCGATACGTGTCAATAACTTTTTTCCTTTTCACAAGGAAACATGTACGTTTCTTCTGTCGACGGACTGTCAAGGTACGTCTTATGGTTCATAACTGTATATTAGGTGGAATCAATTTTAAAGAAACTGATTACAAAACTTTTTAACAAAAATCAAACAATCTCCTTTTTCCTATTTATATCCGTAGAATATATTAAGAAAGACTAATCGGAAAAGATCGGTATTTGCAGTACATTTTCTTATTTTTAATTGCTGATAAGAGCAACGATAATATCGAAGCAACGGAACGAAATAATCTCAAGGATTTAGTACAAGTTCGACAAAATTTAGAAGAATTTAAAACCTAGGTTCGCACCTCCGTGACGTTTTTTTCGATCCTTGTTAATATTTGCAATTGTCATTCTACGACTCGTGTGATAACGATCCTTATCGAGCAGATGCCTATCGATTAAAACAGGCGAATATCGCTTATCTAACGAGCTCTCTAGAAAGCACACTACCAGTGCGTTACAATGAAAAATAAGTACATAAAACGTACGATTAAATTCCAGGGAACAAGATCGTCAGCAGAATCGATGCTTCCCATCCGATAAAACCGTTTCTCATAAATGTCTATCTTCAGTGAATGACAGAAACAGCGATCTGAAAGTCGTAAAACTAAAGTTATCGATTGATTAATTACAACACGAAAAAGCAATTTATTGAAAATTGATCAAATTGAATTGTCATCTTATAAATGCTTTCCTACAACGATTCAATGAAACTATAATTTCTTGTGAAATGGTTATAACACTTAGGCGACATTTAACGTTCGTGAAATTCCCGACAGTACATAAGATAATAAGCTATTCGGATAGCCTGATCAACTTTACTGCCATATTTATTATCTCGTATCGTATGTTTAATATTTGAGTCTTTTACAATGTTTACCAGTGTATTTGCAGTATCCATCAATAACTTTGACGCTGCATATTCTATGAAGCAGGTCCAATGATTCATTGGCCATTCAATAATATTAGCTTAGTACATAAATTCTGTCTACTAATTATCATATGATAAGAACTTAATTACTTAGTTTGGAGATGTTTATCCACTTATTGTATGCAGAAATCTTTAAAGTATGTATCTGTTTGCAAAATAAAAATTCACAGTCTACATAAGAACGCATAAACTATGTAGAAATAATAGAAAAATTCCGGTTTTGTATCTATTAACAGTAAGCAATTAAAAGATACAACTTGTGCAACATTATACAAGAAATTTATAAAACTGTACAATAACATGGTGACATTTGTTTAACTCTTGATAGATACTTTCCCGTGCATAAAAAGCAAATCCGTAGGTTACTGAATGGGAACCGGATCGGTTCGGTTGTTAAAATGTCCGACCGACTTCCGCGCAAATAAGGGGATACCATTTCCACTCGGATGCGTCTACCTGCGTTTCCTCGCAACGAAAGCGAAAGAAAATATCATTCGATACGGAGGAGTCAAGTCGGAACGCTTCTTGTTTGTTTCAGTCTGCAAGTTCCCTCACTGATATACCGAACTGGGTACACCCCGCCATTAGACAAACTACTTCCACTTCGAACGATTTTTACATCTTTCTATTCGCTAACTGAAACAAAGGAAAAGAATGGACTATACGCTAATGATTCGAGTGCACTGTCCAAGTTACCGAATTACCTCGAAAAGCGTTGAACGGTCCTGACCATAAAGCGAGATCTATGAAAGGATAAAAATGGTAACCTTTGTTTGTCACTGGTTCCAACATTTTCCTCAATACCTTAGTCTTCCTTCGGAACACAACATTTCAAAATTTCAAACTTTAAGTTAAATGAGTTGAGCATTAATCGTGTATGAACATCTTAACGGATACGTTATGATGATTCGCCATCGTAAAACAAATAAATAACCTAAAATTCTTACTTGCGCACGACAATTCAATTATGAAGCTACCACAGGTTCTTGTTCAATTTTTCTGGGACACCGTATACAAGCTAGCCTGTCCTTCGAGAAGTTCAAGTGTCTATTGTTTCAACTCCGTCGAGAGAGCAATATAATATCTTTTCGAGGAGCTGCCGTTGGGTTTCCAGATGCGGGCAGACGTTCCTTCGGGTCACGGGATGCATGGACCCGTATACGAGCTTCAACATTCACGACGAATCCATTTGAAGACAAATTTTCTTGTGTCCTTGACTTCCGAAACGATTAAGAACAACGTAATATTTGTTTCGCTTTCATCCGTTCGATTCCCGCCAAAAACTCTCTCCTACCAACTTTTCGAACACCGAACGCTAATCGCAATAAGCGTGCAAGTATCGAACGATGTCGTTTCGATATAAATTCTTGCAACTAATCGAACCTGTGATGCTGGTTCGAAGCATACTTCGCAAATATTGAACGATATATCAATTCGATCTTCGAGAACGATTCTGCAATTACGTAACTGAAATTTTTTAACTTTACAACTTCGAAAAATAATGTATTTACAAACAAATGTTTCGTGAAAAATGATCATTATCACAAATAGATCCAATCCCGTAAATGTTTGAATAATTCTACTCTAAGGTAATTAAGCTTTTTTTCCCTCCTCGTCACTACTTTTTAGTTTCTCTCCTTCTTGCTTCGTTTTCTCCCTGGCGTTAGAACATTCGCGCAGCTTTGTCATCGCAATGTCTTCAGGCCTTTGATATTTGTCGCGTCTTTGGTAGAGAAGAAACAGCCAAGAGATAAACGAGGGAGGAAGCATGGTAGGTCGCGACGTTGCCATGCCGTTCTCCCCGAGATCCGAGAAAGTGTACAAAAACCATTCGACCCACCAACACCGAGAACATCGCGTTCCTTTTTTAAATTGCCAGGCTAGCCATCCCCTCGTATGCGTTCAACTTACACTGTCCAACGTATGCACCATTTCTCTCGCTTATGCTCGTCGATCTCTGCTATCTCTTTTTCACTCTGTTTCCTTGTATACATAAGTTTCCATCAAATACTGTTCGACGAAAACATTACCTACATGCGATACCGGCCAAATATATTAACCAGACATAGTGTACAGAAATTAATCCAGATTCAATCGAGAAATTATTTGTTATAATATAAAATGCAGAAATAAATGTATACTATGAAATTGAAATGTTTGTGTTATTATATCGAAACGTATTCCTACATCCTAAATTCCTAGATCATTGTATCCCTATATCCCCAGGTCCATATACGTCCGTAGATCGTTATATCCCGCGATTTCTACATTCTCAACTTTATAATATCCATAGATCCTTCTACCTTTAATTCTTTATTATGCCTTCCTGCTACCACTTATCCTTAGGCGAATTATGCTCAATGTACATAGCTTGATTTTAATAACCTTATATGTAGGTAGGTACCGATAAGGCCAAAAAATATTAGTGACTTTCTATTATCGCGGTACATACATTTGTCTCTAATAATCGAATTTACTTAAAAATGAACGTTAAAAATGTCTACAAACGCGTACGTTGGATGGAAATGATAAAATTGTAGTTACACGTGACGTAATGTGTGATACGATTATCAAGGTATATAGAAGATATTTGCAATCGATACGGATCAATAGAAAAGAAAGGGTTCTTGTGACAATCAAACACCTAATTTTATTGTGCATTAATCTTGTCCGAACTACGTTCATTGTTTAAATATACATTATATCGTTTTGTTCGAATGTATTTAAAGCATACTAAAGTTATAGGTTATTAACCGCATGACGTAAGAACTCGAATACGAATTATACAAGATAATTAATCGCACATATAAGAGTGTTTAATAAGAAAAGGTTTGTATTGTTGACATGTTAACGTGTAATGAACAAGTTCAGGAGAAGTCACCGGGAACGAATCATCCGTTCAGTTTCTTTGAACTCTATTCTAGCCGGTATGAATGAACGAATGAAACATCGTCTCGTTAAATGATCCCTAACGGGTCCGTGCGTGGATCTCAAATTATAATATTCCATTTCAATTGTCCGTGGGATGTAAAATAGCCGGAGAATACTTCGTCAAAACAAATATAGGCCTGTCCGAACGTAGGCGTATACTTTTCTCATGACGCTATGTTCTATACTTTCGTAACAACTTGTTGTTTCTTTGCGTCGCTTTGCAACATTATCTTTTCGCTGACAAAGCTCGCGATCGACAGTTCGAAAGTTTCGAAGATTCGCGTTCGCGCGCTCATATCAGGCAGAAAGCGCGCAAGCGAACGAGTTTTAACACGCTTGCTTACCTGTTTTCGAACGTAAAATCCAGTGGAGAGAGCGGCAATGTCAATCGGTTAATTAATACACACGAAAAACACCAAAAGAGAACTGAACACAAAACAAGAATCACGTGTACGACTATGAGGCGCACGCACATCGGCAGCACTAACGCGGCATACCCGTACACAATACAGATTACAAATGTATTATGGCTGCGACCTAGGCGTTCATGAATGAAACTAAGAGCGGGCTCCGACTCCCCACCACGCGGTACCGTGTCTTTGACCAATCGCTGGTGGGCGTATGCATTCTGCGTCATGATTTGTCAGCGTGTTCGGCTGTTTCCGCTAGAGCACGGTTATCGTCGGAGGATACGAATACATAGATAGTCCTCGCGATTTTCATAATTTTTTTTTCATGATTTTACCAACTTTTCTCTTATACAATTTTCAATCATTAACATGTAGAAATAAAACGCGTGAAATATTGTATTAGCGTGTAAATGAATATAAGAATAGGAAAAAACGTGATACAAAGATCTTTTGAGTCCTTATCTAATCACATATGCACACTTGTTTATTGACCAACGTTGCGCGCGATATTTTAAAAATCTGTATGAAGTATAAAAATTTCAAGATTTTCTTAGTTCCCTTGATAAAATATAAATTATATAATTAATGGACTTAACATTGAATTGTTCATAAATATATACTAAATATAATATTATTATAATGTAATTTAATGCACGAACATGCTACATTTGTTATGTTAATGCGCATGCGAATGTAGACAAGGATACAAGACATACTCATTTTGTTACTAATAATTATTATTTAGTGCACGAGTATCGTGTAATATCATGAAAAAGTGACCTTCAAATAATGTAATCTAATATTTAAATAAAGTATATTTGTTTATTATTAAAATTTCACAACTATTGAAATTGTTATACCTGCTGACCAATCCTGTTGCTACATATAAAAGCATGGGTTTGTTCAGAGCTTACGTAGTTAAAGCCCGTTCTATAAATTGTTACATGTTTTAAGGTTGCCGTTATTGACGAGTGTTAAGTCTGAAGTGTACGTTTAAGAAAAAGTAAGAATATATTTGTATAAATTTTATTGTGATTTGTAACAATGCTAGTTGTCACTTAATCGTAATTCATTTATATAACATCTATTGTATTATATTCCATATAATGAACATAACCTATTAATACGTTATGTAGTCTTTATTACGTAAGAGACATTTAAGTTTCTTACAATTTCGTTGACTGTTCAGTTTATTTAGGAATCGACTCTATAATCTGTACCTTTATATAGTAATATTGTTTTACAAGTAGAGAACAATGCTGACCCAACGTCTGGCAATTAATGTACCAAAAGTTTTAAAACGAAACTTTGGCATTATCGCACCAGCATTGCAGGAAGCAAAAGACCCAATACAGAAGTTATTCATAGAAAAAATTCGTGAATATAAATCAAAAAGCGCGTAAGTAGTAACACTTCTATAAAAACAAATCGAAAACTGTATTAATTTTAACGTGAAACAATTAAAACTAGTGGTGGAAAATTAGTTGATGCATCCCCTGAAGTTGAAAAAGAAAGGGCTTCAGAACTTGACAGACTTCAAAAACAGTATAATCCCACAAATACTAACATGACAGAATTTCCTAAATTTCAATTTACAGGTATGTATTTGATCACTTTGTAAACACTATGTATATTAAGATTTTATGAATGTTGTTTTAAAATATGAGAAAACTTTATTTTTAGATCCACAAATAGCAGACAAATAAATACATCTATGCAAATTTATAAAGTATATACTTAGAATATTTACATTACTTTTAATACTAAGTAATCAATTATAAAATATATGTACATGTAAAATCTGAACTATAAATATATTAATTACCCCTAATAGTAGTGATGATATAATACTATGATGAATGTATAAATAGGTTTGTTTTCTCAACTATTTCCATTAATGTTTCCATAGTACATTTCCTAGCTACAGATTTACATATCTTCACATATTTTACCGTTTCATCTTTGGGAATTAAAGTTTTGAATTCTCCGGAGCAGGAACAGCGTTCATTCATGTTTTCTCTCTTAATTTCCTTACATTTACGACATTGTAAATCTTGCAATACATATCCCATACTCTTACGATTTAACATATCTATTAAAAGAAATTCTATTTCTTCATTATCATAGTTTGTCTTGCAAAGAGGACATTTCCACATGTATCTAAGCAAATTGGAATGTGATCAATTAAAATGAATGAATATATTTATATAAATATATATATTTATATATATATATATATATACATACTTATCATTTTCCATGACACAAAGATTATCTTTGCAAAGGTCAATGTCTCTTGTATGATTGCATGCTTTACAAATGATTTCAGGTAAAATCAAAGAAATACATGGATCTTTCCATTCTACTATATCACTGAAACTACCAATTCTGATCAGTCGTAACATATTTTTTTGTAAACTGTACACTTCATTTTCAATTTCTTTATCTAAAGATAAAACCTAAAATTACAAAATTTGTATTACTCGTTCTATAAATATAATTTATATAATTACATTTCTACTCAAGTACCTTGCACACTGATTTAATTAATTCTAAAGCTGGATTAATCCTTTTACTTTCTTTACCATCTAAATCCAAGTTTGGATATTCTTCAATAGTTAATACCATTTCTGGAATTTTCTTATGTATTTTCTGTATAATTCTGTAACATATTTATATTAAATATAAAAAAAAAAAAACACAATTCTCCATACATTTAAAAATGATAGAATAATGCTTACTGAAAAAGTTGTTGGGACAGATCTTCTGATATAAGTTTTTTGGCAAAATCTGCAGTATTTTCTAATGATCCCAATCCCAACTGCGCCGTTAAACTTTGACTTAAACTATTTGATCTTCTTCTCGGTTTTATAGAAGTATTCATTTGCTCATTTTCGGATATATATTGATAAATTGCATTTATATATCCTGCTACTATAGCGCTAAAACTTGATTGACATGCAGCTTCTTTGGGAAGACATTCCATTAAATTCCATTGCATCACTATTTCAGGAGAGTGTTCATCCTCGTCTTCTTCTTCCTCATATTCGTTAATATCTGCATCCTCAACATTGTCTTTAACATTTTTTGGTAATTTCCCTCTCACACCACCGTAATTATAAACATCAAGCCATATTAAATACTCCCAACATTGTTCAAAAGTAATTTCAATACCGTGAAAGATTTCTTTATTGCGTATCGTCTGAACAACAAATTCTATGTAACCCAACGCATCATTCACCGCTCTCTTTTTAGTACAGACAATAATTTTATTAAAATTTGCAAAAATGATTATGGAACCCAGAGTCTTAAACTCTGCTAACAGTTGTATAAATAACTTTTTCATGTAAGTATGTAAAGTTCTCCTCAAAGCGGGATCATATAGTAAAGCGTTGGGTGAACGTAACCACCTATAGAAATGAATGATCTGATAATCTGCAAATACATTTTTATAAACTGAGACATCCAGCAGCCATGTATTGACCATACTTCGTAAAGCTCGGAAAGCATGATTACAAAGTGCAGTTTCATCATAGCTAGGAATTGCAGTTATTACAGAATCGCCTGTTGCCATATCCTGGATGGATGTTTGTTGTTGATTATGAAATCCAACAAAAGAACTAGTTCCGTCGATATCGTGAATATGATGGTATTGCAATAAAGTATTCACTGCCAAGTTTTCTATTTCTAATTCGATACAGTCACTAGAATACGTGCCAGGGTTATTTGCAGCACAATGTGAACTTTCTTCAAAATCTGTTAGTAATCTGTTATCATCGTTTTCACTTCCTCCTAAATCTGGCTTTTCCGTAGAGGAACACCATAACACAAAATTACTCTTTTGTAAGTGCCTGGCATAAAACAAGTCTGCTCCAAAAATGGTAGGATCCGTAGGAATATTTCCAATAGGAGCATGAAAGAATCTACACTGTTCTGTCATCAATTCAAGAATTTGTTGACTTTTGAGATAGTGGCGTATCATTATCTTTGCACCAACTTTTTGCCATTCTAAGGTAGCATACAAATTATCAATATCTTGCACGTGTGTGCTAATCAGTGGAAAGTCATTTATTAATGGCATTTGAGTTACTAATGCTGTTTTGTCCAAAGCAGTTTGAATAACCAACATCGTTGGTCCATGTCCTTCGTTTTTGTACGCTGTTAAAGCTGCTTGTAAAACACGACAAATGCGTTGAAAATTTGTTTCGAATTTTAATGTGAATTGCATTGATTCTGGTAAAGTTTTTATTTTATCCTCCCCGTCCATAGATATAGCCGTGTTTCGTTCTTGAGTATACAACGTATTCATATTTGGCATTTGATTTGACGAAACCGAATCTAAAATAAATACATGAACTCTTTTGCTTGCATTTAGAAAGAGTCCCCACAGTGCTCTCTGATGATTCGAACTCCAATGATGATACAGAAAAATATAATTGATTTCGTGGATATTTTGGAGATACGGTTGTATCGCGATGCTTTTGAACTCCAATTGCTCTAAATTAAATGTGTCTGCACCTTCTACCATGTTCCGTGCTGCCTTAGAATCAACTGTGCAAATACATCCTAATTGAAGTATAGCCCTAAATTCCAATGACATTTGAGTTTCATAAATTCCTTCAATTTCTGGTTTGCTTAAATCTTCCAGCAGTTCTTGACTGTGCATTTGATATAGTGATTCTGGCACAGAATATCGGTACAAATTATATACAGGCCGCGATCGTGGAAGGATTTTTGAACTCTTCGTCCAAGATACCTTTTTACCGGGTTCCGGATCAGGTTTCGGTTTACGAGTATTCACGTAAAATATACGAGGTATTATAAGACGTAACTGATGAAGCTCTCTGTCAACCAATACCCACAACCGATATAAACCAGGTTCGTTTGTCGCTGATATTTGAATAATTTGCCACGGCGATATAAGCAGCTTCTTCTGAGCATTTCGCAGGAAACCACCTAAAGTAGATGTATTGATAGTTCTCGTAATACCCCAACTACTTTGTTCTCTATTATCCGTAGTCGTTTTGCATCTTTTGCTTATTCGATGTTCAACTCGCTGTTTGGCTTGATAAGCCCATTTTTGTTTATGAAATTCTAACCACTTTAGTTTCTCTTCTTTCGTTGTTCCTATTGGTGGTGGAGAACCCAGCACGTCTTTCCAACTTTTATTGTTATCTGTTTTATCTTCTTCAGAATGTTTTCGCTTCTTCTGATTGACAATTGGCATTGGTTTTTTAAACGGTTGAGCAACTTCTGCTAAATCTTCAATATCAGGTGCATCACATGAATCTACCTCCTGAGCATTATCATTTACTGTACTTTTAGGCACTGTGGCAAATAAATCTGTAATTTTTTTCTGTTTATGCGTTGCACCTTTTTCCATTACTCTTTTATGCAACCAATCCGGATGCTTTACTCTGGGAACAGGATTGGAAAGTCCTTGCATCGCAGCCGGAATTGTGATAATTTTTTGTATAGTACTTCCAAGCCTCTCGATATAGTAGCCCCAATCTAAAATTTGTCGTATATCATCACTTTGTAAACCAGGGTCTTTTAACCATTTGCGCAAGTAATATCTTTTTATTGCTGGTTCTGATTGGAAAATAGCTAACGGTATTGCCCGTTCCGTCACGGGTGCACCTTGAGGTTTATTGGCGATGATATATTTACATGCTAATCCTGCGTCTTTCACCATCTGATCACCTAGAAATTCAGCTAATCTTTTAGCAGTGGAAATGGACGTAGACTTTTGAGCTCCATAATCTTCAAGTTTCCGTGACATCGATTTATTCTCAGAAATAAGTTCGAATAATTCGGAATCTGGTATATTTTCACATTTGCTATATAGAATATCGAGCCAATAATCTGCATCTTTAGCTACGGACGCATAACATTCTTCCAACGTATTACCTTTCAAGAATGATTCGAAAACAGAAGTTTGGAAAATTTTGATCAGTTGAAGTTCACCTCTTCGTTTCACTTCAAACCCTTTCAACTCTGCTAAAGATCCATCAAAATTGAAGACTGCGTATCGCTTCTTCAACTTTTTCCCTTCTTCCTTTGCAGCAGGCAGTACCATTGCTAGATAAGGACCATCTACCTCGAAGAATATAGAATTTTCACTTCTAATTTTATACGTTAGGTTCTCACTATCAACAAGTTCGTGATATACATTGTTAGTAAATTGATCCTACAAAGAAAGTAAATAAATCGATAATACAGATACTTATTAAAACAGAAAAAAAGTAACGTAACTTCTGATTTACCTTCACCATAAAATTAAGAATAGCATTTGGATAAGATATTACGATTCTTGACTTCTTTTGATGAGTAGTATGGATAATTACGTTATCAGGAAAAGAAGCCGGTAACACGCACCAAATTCCGTCTGTATCTAATTCCAAAGGACGACCGACCTTTTCTATTATTTCTCTTGCTTTCATTATAATGTGCGCTCCTGTGTAGCACACTATACCACCCATTTCCATGCTGAACCATCGAGATCTATATTTCAAACGAATCAGCAAACTAGCATGTTAATCTGTTATCAGAACGAAATATTTCCTACTTTTAAGAACGAAAGATATATACCCTTTTCTCATGACGTAACCATAGAAGGAATTCAAAATACATTTGTGAGCAAGTTGTAAAGAATCGTATAACACTTCTCGATTTTTAGCAGATTTAATATCACCGGCGTCTCCCTTAGCCAAAGCTGCTGTTACCTGTTGTTTTGCAACTTTGGTAAGTGCTTTATATTCGTATCGTCTATCTCTGAAAGCTCTCACAGTATCAACATAAAATGAATTTTCTTTTTGACAAATCGTTTGCGTTCTTTCTTCCATTCTGGTCACTTTAACTTTCTTGTAAGCTTTCTTACAATATTCTGTAAGTCGTTTCTTTTCATACGAGGCTTGTTCTTCTCTAGATAATTCATGATACGCGCGTCGAGGACCGCCAGGAAACTGTGGTGGAAACTTTTCATTTTCCAGCTGTTGTTGTATTCTTTGGTATTCACTTAAACTTGCAGCCACTAAAATTTAAGTAAAATAATCGGGGATTTTGATTACGTTTTATTCAAGTATTTTTTTATCTTACGGTATTCTCCTCTCCACATCCATTGCATATTTCTTTGGCAAAGTGCTCCTGGTTTGTTGAAATCACACGCAGCGCAAACAGTTTCATCGACCATCGCGGACGGTTGGAGTCGATTTGTCAAGATAATATTTGGATACATAGCACCAACATCTAAATGGTATATTACAGGATTTTCCAACCTTAACGGCTGATCTCTCAAAGCCTGTAATTTCCCTTTAATTTCCTCAACTACTTCATCAAAATTTGTAACCATTTCTATTGGCACTTTTTCTTCTTCTTCTATGGCGTATTTCAAAGCACTTCTAATGCCATTTAATAATTCATCAATTGCGCTTGGTATTATTTTAAAGCGGCAGGGAATATCAGCTCTGAAAACACCAGACTCTAAAGCTTCTACATGACCTCCTACATACGTCTCTTGATCTAATAAATGACCATCTTTCGTTAATTTGGTCAACTCGGCTTCTTGTTTATTAGGAAATATAATATTAGCTTGATAGGCTTGTACCATCAGAAGAGACTCACATAATGTACCAGATCCCTTTCTAAGCACCTATAAATGAGTAAACATTTCAATCATATATGTTGTTATATACTCATTGTATATTATATTAGATTTTAATAGGATATACTTCATCTGGCTCCATAGGAATAATAGTACACAATGCAAAAATAAAAGGATGAACATATTTGTGGTATAGATAATAAGTAGCAACTGCATCAGATACAGAATAATTTGCAAGAGTCTCAGGCTGTTCAGATGCTAATTTACACATGTCCTCAGGATCAAGTTCAACTGGATCATATCTAAGTTTTGCTTTAGCAACAGCTTTTAAGTTTTGAGATCCTACAGGTAAGTAAGAATCACGTCGTACCCAACTGTGAAGTAAGTCAGCGATTGTAAATTAAGATACCGAATACAACATTTTAAATAAGCATAAACATAATTTAAAATCGATTACCTTAAACAATCCATATGCATAGCTGGTCTACAAGTATAAACTCCGTCCCGACTTTTAGAAAAACCGATTCTATCTTTCATATCCATATTATGAAAAGCAGCTCTGGTTTCTACGAAGGGCCAATCGAAGAAATCGCCGTTATACGTTACAAATATGTGCGGTCGAATATCATTTATATGATCAAAAAACCGTTTTATTGTAGCTTTTTCATTGGGTTCATTAAAAATTTTAAAAAATCCTTCAAATTCTGGTTTTGGTGTATACTCAAAATCTTCGATATCAGATGAAATTATTTCTCTGTTTGTTATTAAATATCCCTACAATGTAACAGTAGAATATTTTTAAATACTTATTAGGCATCAGTTTGAAGAATTTCAGACGATCATGGTCTGAAATCTTCATAAAAATATTTCATTTCAGAAATAATACTTGTCCATCAATCATATATGAAATCATCATAATTTGATCCATATTAGCATCTGGAAATTTTAAAGGAAGTTTTGTAGTTTCAATATCATATGCTAATACTATAGGTTCAATTGGTTCAATAATGTCATCTCTCTTCGTAATAATTGGCACATCACGATCCCTTGTCCTCACAGAATACCAACTACCGCAAAATATCTTCATGTCTATAGAAACTCTTACATGATGTGGTACATCGTGTTCTCTGCAAACAGATAAATATTAATGGATAAAAAAGGGACTTATAAAATATAAAACAGAAGAACGATATGTGTTTACCTAATATCAAGAATATTATCTTTAAAATCAATGGTTTGCTTTTTATAATCCACAACATTTTGATCTGGATTTAACACAGTTGACAACATATCGGTATAGTAAGTATGACCCTTTTCTCTATCCTTATTTAATTTCACAGCTTTTATAATATCACGTTTCACTTTGGTCAAATCCACCGTGTTTAAAAAATACAGTTTTAAATATTTTTGTTTTAAACCAATAAGATGATTTGGCTAAAAGTATAAAGAAGTAAAAAAACTATTCCTTTCAATTTTGTGTATGTCTCTGTGATTTTATCATACCAGATCCAGATCTTCTTTATAAATTGTCTCAACTTTATGTATAAGATCAGCATATTTTTTATTTAAACCAGTTGAAACTTCCTCGTATGTATCTTTTTTGCATAAGATATAAAAATATGGACAATATGGAAAAGAAATTTTAAATCTACTACAGTCTTCTTCTAAAAAATAATAATCTACACCACTCAGTAACCTTTTATCATCTTCTATAATTTCTGTCTACAAAAAGGAACATTATTAAGAATGCAAGTTTACAAAATGATTGTTAAACACTATTATTTCCTTGATCTTACTGTATGCATATTTACAAGAAATCCTATTCGTTCTTTTGTATCAGTTACTCTGTGAAATCCATACAAACCATCCACTCTGATATTTTCATTAACTAAACTTAATCTTCCTCCTGAAGTTTCTCTAAAAAAATACAAATGAAGATTAACAATTAAAGATGATACATTTAATTAAAATATTACAATTTGCAATACATGTCAAATAAAAAATATGATACCCTGATGCATTTCCCTCTTGATTTTGATCAATTTGATTCTTTAGATTTGTCTTGAATGGTCGAAATTTTCCTGTATTTTGTAGACTCGTCATATTGCTGAATATTTAATCATATAAAATATAAATAATACGACAACAGAAATATAAATAATTATAAATTATGAAAACAGATATTCTTCAACAAGGCACTACGGTATTCGAACGCTGCATGAACAGGTTGTAATTTGCCCGCCAATAATATATTTTTGGTCTGATAGTCATGTAGCGACAATAACAAAAAAATAAAAATGAACGATAAAAATAAAATTGGCATTTATTTATATTTATAATGATGATATATATTTGTACATGAATGTAATTATATTGTCGTGTATGTGTATATGATCAAGATGATCCTTATGTCCCTAGATCCCTAGATTCCCTATATCCTTATAACCCTAGATTTTAGATATCCCTAGATCCTTATATGTATGTATCCCTATATCTGAGATTTATAAACAATTTTGACATTATTGCAGAGATTTTCAGTAAGATGATTACATACATTAGAATTGATAGAATGTTACTATATAAATAAATGATCTACAGAAAGAAGCAAAAATCCCGACGCTTATCGATTCGCAAAAAGGAACGAAATTGTAGGTGGCTCCACGACAGTGATGCGGTTCATCAACAATCGTTGTAGTCTGTTAAATAAATTAGTTTTGCAGTTTCAATAAACATTAATTAGATGAGAAAATTAGATGTACAAGAGGCCTGGGGCGCTGAAAGGTTAGAGGCGCAGTTAGAAGCAGCCCGAGATGGTCTACGAGGTCTCGATCGAAGCATTCGAAAAATCTTGGGCCGGGATCTCCCTGATGGAGAAAACGGCCCGATACAACCACCACCCAGGTTAAATACACAGTAATCTTGCTTAATTTGCCCCTAATAAATCCTAGAAAAATGTACCTTATTTAATGGTTTGTTTATTTTGTAACGTAGCACGGTTGTCTTTAAACATAACCTATTTGTTGTAGCCAAAACACTTTCAACCATTGTACAGGTTTCACATAGGTTTATTGTCTCCGCTTTTAACAATTTATATTTATCGGTGAACTTCTTGTTTCCCAATACTCCTCCAATATTTAAGATTATTTGTAATTCAATAAGATTATTTGTCATGCCATTTTAGTAGATTGTCTCAAAAGAGACCACTACAAGAAGATAGACGGCGTGTTGTATCAGACTTTGTCAACAATGAATTACCTGGTGGTAAACGTAGATGGCAAGGTTCAAATGGTGAACCAAAAACAGTTTTCAGTCGTTTAAGTGCACGTGTACCCTCTAATAATGATGATAGTGCTGACGAAGATGATAATGTTATCAAGGTAAAATTAAATAGATTTATTAATCGTTATGGTCCATAGATCTTAACATAGTAATTTCAATATCATTTTAGCCAGCAGTATCTTCAAGGGTAATAGCAACTCCAAGAGAGATCCCATCTCGCCAAGAAGTTATTAGGCGTGAGAGAATAGATGAACGCAGCCGACAGAGGAATAAACGAATGTTTGGAGCTCTTTTAGGTACATTACAAAAGTTTAGGCAGGAAGAAACTAAACTGAAAGCAAAGGTATATTTGTATTCGATGTACAAAGTGTTAAACCATGTTTTGAAAAAGTGAAAATATAACTTTCTTTTCTTGTAGGAAGATAAAAAAGCAGAAGTGGAGGCAAGGGTAGAAGAAGCTCGAAGGAGAGAGAAAGAAGAGTTGCGAAGAGAAAGGCAACAGTTGTTTTTGTCACGTAAACGGCAATTAGCTGAAGTACGAGCATTAGAAGCAAAGTTAGCACGCAGTCGACAGTTCCAAGATTGGCGTGCTGCACAGTTACCACTCGCTTCCTTTATAAAAACGCGTGCTCAACCTGCTATTTACTACGTACCAAAGCGTAAACATCCACAAACCGATATATTGTTGGCTCAGTCTGCAAAAGAACTTCACGGTATTCATTTTCATAGCAAATGTTATACTTAATAATAGATAAACAAATTTATTACACCCATATTTGGTGTTACAGAGGAAATCGAACGAAGGGAGAAAGCATTAGTCGAAGAGCTCGAACTAATAGAAGTACAAGTAGGTCTTGGTAAACATCAACAAAGTTTCGATGGATCAGCACCATTAAGTACGACAACGGAAGTTCAGCAATCGACGGAAGAAGGAGAGGAAAATCGCGATCCAAATCCGGAACAAACGGTGGAACCAGAGAATAATGAAGAACCCGCTGCCCCGGTAAAATTTGAGAAGGATGAGAACTACGATAATTCAAATGATATCGAAGTAAAGGAGGAAGTGCAAGTAGATGAGGCAAAAGATGAAAACAATGGCTAGTATTAAATGTACTTACAAAGCTTGTACATATTACGTACATTGGATGGTCCAACGAAAAAAAAGTTTTTCTTATACGACACTTCATGCGTGTGGATAAAATGTACAATTTTCGAAAGGATTTCACTTTCTACTTGTTCTCGTATAGATACAAACTCATTCCCTTCATCGGATTACATACTCATTTTTTCATCATGCATCAAATGACGGAAGTTATTCAAATTTTTCTTAGACTTAAGGAGAAATATCAGTAAGGATAGTTGCAATTCATTCAGATCCCATATTTTTTAAATGTTACATATTTATATGATGGCTGTTGTAGCATATTATTTAAGTAACTACCATTTTGTAGGGAGAATGAAAGAACATGGTGGAGAAATAAGTATGTTGGTAAACTGTTTTAAATTGATTCAATACCTTTTCTAGATTTGAAAATTATGTATAATAGTCCGTTTACTGATTATTTTGTATCAATATCAATTTTTTTTAACACCTACGAAAACGAAAAGCATTAAATGAAGTATTTAATGCTTTACGTACATGATAGAATAGAGTAATATAAATTCCAATCTCAAGCATATCTTATGCAAACGTATTATAGTTCAAATTCTTTTCAAATTCTATTCTTTTAATTATACGACTCATAAAAATTTGTCACGTGTATAATAAATATTAATCGATATGAAAAATGAAGGGGGTAATTTTTCTCCATAAATAATATTAAAAGATACTTATTATGTATATGATAAATAAATACAGATTTTTGTTCTAATCTTTTATTGAATAAAAACGTTTTTAAATTGACACTGTTATAATATATGCAATACCTTTCAAATGTATAATTCATTTTTATTATTTTGCATCGATTCATGCCATATTTTCTAATTTGAATTCCCTTATCGATTGTTTTACCAACGATAGGTACATATATCGAAAACTAATTCAATTTAATATAGATGTCGTTACGATACGTCAGCATTAATAACTGCATTATTACATTCTAAAAAACATAATATTAATTATTTATAATTATAATTAAGAATAGAATCAGCAGTTCATTAGTCATCTTTTATTAAAGATTTACTCTTGAAGTTTAAAATGCATGTAAGTAAAAATAATATTCTTTTGTTTTCATATCGATTTATTTTAGAAGTTCATTACTTCGCCGTTTGATCGAAGTTCGATATCTCGAAAGATATGATCATACGTCAGTTTGTTCAGTACGAAGAAAATGCAATAGGCGCGAAGAAACAAGTAATGTAATAATCAATTAACTAGCTTGTACTCGAATCGTATTTCGGAAGCTCTACCGGCAAATTCGACGAGACTTCCTATCTTCTCCGTTAATATTCGAATACAGGAGGGGATGGTATGAAAGGGGCGTTCCGCCATGCAATCTCGGAATATGGCTAATGCGTCTCTGAGTCGTCGTTTACTTTCTTTGCTTCCCTTCCCTTTAAAATTCAGCAGAATAGCTGCTCAGAATGGTAAATATTAATCTTTTCCTTTTGTAGAATCTGAAACAAAATTAGCTATAAATAATCTTGTATACAATTAAAAACGATTTATAACCTTTAAAAAATAATGCTGAGACTAATGGCAGCACTGATGAATCAATTTAAATTTTTTCCCGCCAAGATGTTAATCTTATTGTTCCTTTAATTCGTCTTATGTAGAGTGAACTACACAAGCATTAGCATTCCTTGTTTTCTTGTAATTATTTCATTGAAAAGAAACATATGCCATGTTATATTACATTTATTATATATTACATTCGATAATATTTTTTTACGTGTTTGAATGGTAGTTTGTGGTCAAATTTGAGCCAGGTTTAGTTATATGTACTTTTATTGTTGTAACAGAATAAATCTTTCTTTCCGATTTCGTTATTTCATCATGCTTATCATATAGCTCCTTAGAAAAGTGCCTTCAGCATCAATCAAGATAAATCCATGACATTTTTCGCACATTATCCACTTCTGATGTACGGAAATGAGAAAGAAACAACGAGAAATAAGTTAAAAGTAAGTAAAAGTGACGTCTTCCAGCATCGGCTAGCGCAGAAGCATGAAGCGTGCGACGCGGCGCGCCGCGTCGCGAAGACATGAGAGAAGCCGACAGCGACAGGGGTCTCCGAGCTATTTGTACATACACCGAATGGAAAACGTGGGCCGACTCGCCAACAGACGAAAAAAACTTGCAGGACCAAAGGAACGAGAGCTTCCTTAATTACCACGTTCTACTCTGTGCTCCTTTTTTCCGGTTCACTATCGTGAAGCTAATAGAACTAGATGATAAATGCGGAGTGTAGGTAAACGATCTTACCTTTTTTTCGTATCTCGTATGAGCACGTTTAATCTCGTATCTTCATTGTACTTCATAGGTGTTCGAGTTACACAGTTTGAACAAAAATCTCCTTTTTTCCTATTTGCTATGATGGAAAGGATGTTGCGGAAGATTTGATAAAACAGAAGAGAATAGCTTCAAGGTGTATTGATTATCTTTGTACCTTTAAGTATGACACTTGGTCCAACGAACGAAATCACAAATGTTTATTATATATAAGAACTTTACTATCACGTACTGTCGTCGAAACAATTAACATTTAGAGCCATTAGAAAGAATAAAAAGAACATTGAAGTGTAAAATAAGAAAGCAACATATATAAACATTTTCGCTATGATATATTTGGATAGATTATCAAAATGCTTGTTAATATCTTCGAAGATAGTTTCGCATTTCTCAAAGTAAGAGTAGTTATTCCGTCACTCTAGTTACTTCTGCTCGTTCCCAAGAAATCGTGCGGCTCGACGTTGACACTGCACCTTCCAGCCGTAGGAAACGTCGGACCATTAATCGCCCGTGCTCTTCTAATACATTCTATTCTATTCTAAGCGAAGTCGGATACGTGGCGGCTTGTTCCCTACCGTAGGGTTTATTTACCCGTTAATTTATTAGCGTATCTTCGTCATGCCGCAGCTCGTAATCGAGCGCGACGGAGTTCGCGAGGACGGCGTGCCGCGCACTGGTGCACTCCCGTTACGAGTCACCGTATTTTAAGGGCTCCATCAGACACCTTTATCTCACGCTTGATTCTCTATCTCCGACAGAAGAAAAGAAACATCGACGCGACGTATATCTGTCGGGGAAATTTATATGCCTTTTCACGGCCAATGTCTGTCCACTCCTATGATATTAGGGGGTGTAATTGCTTCTTAATGTTCATTCGTTGCTTTTCTTTATTTCAGCTAATTATCAGCCCGTTTACCTGCCTCTACGAGCATGATATCTAAAAATGTTTATACCTGTGGGAAGTGGTGGATGATGGTAAACGATAGATAATCTTATAGAATCACACTCAGGTCGTAAATGACAATTTACGATTTAAATATACATACTGTCATTATTACTGTCTAATTGTAACTTATATAATCGAAAATCATCAAAGGCGAGGTGTGTATCATATTTCAGTTTTATTTGTTCGCTAAATCATCGTCTAAGGATTTGCGATAATTTTTCAGCAAAATGGAATCGTAACATGGAGCAGTAGGTAACTTCCCTTTTCCTTTTCTTCGCACGGTTAATGAAATCGGTGCACTCTTAATGAGAACGAAGAAAGCCGATACTGAACGACTTCCAAAGAAGTGACTCCTATGGGCAGGTTCCGTCGCTCCTTTGACTAGGGAGTAATAGAGTATCGGGGCGGAGTATCTTACCGCAGAGTAGAAACGGAGTATTCGTATTTCAAAGGGACGGTCCGTTACGCCGCAACGCTTCTCATTATGTTATGCGCGCCTAAATGTCATGAGAAAACTATACCCACCCGTACGTCGACAGGAGAACCGACAGCAATGAAGATTTTCACGCGGAAGCGTCTCTTCAGGGCTACTTTATCTTTGTAACGGAAGAACTGGTGGACTTAGATAGAGTAGCGTAAATTCTTATCTTAAAAAAAAGTTAGTAATCTGTGCTATATCTTTATCATAAGAAAATGGAGGATACGGGTATTCTTCCATTGTAAAATACGAGTTATCTTTGTTGCATTTAAACTATTATCTTATTTCAGCTAACCTGTCGCTTTACAATTTCTCAAGCGACAAACATTAGATCAAAAATGGATAGGGATTCGAACAAATAGTTCATGTTCTACTTAGAAGGTACTTGAATACTGCTTTATATCACCTACCATTGGAAAAACTACCATTGGTTATTTTGGCCGAGGTCGGTGAAGTTAGGAACGCCGAGTGGGTGTCTAATTTCGTCGAAGAGGAGGGATTTCACGCTCGATCAACGCTGATTGGACAACGCTGCTCGTTTGCTCTTATAAGTCGTCGTTTGTGCGCGAACGCGTACTTTGACAACAGTCTACTCCACGTGAATCACAATTTTCTGTATGTTTATCAGAGAACAATACCTATTAATGCATTTAATAGATTCTTAAACATATTTTTCAATTTATCTTGCTGCATCTGCTCATATTAATTGCCACAATCGACTAGTTAATTAGCTAAATCAGTCTGAATTCATTATTTCTTAAAATTCATTATTTCTTAATTATTTTTAACTGTAAATGCATGGTCTAAGTATTGATATAGTCAGGACATGGTTACATTATATCTACATATTTTATTGAACTGATGCTTAATTGAAATTCAACGAAATCATCATTGTTCTTCGAAGCATACTGTTTCTTTGAAAAACGGGAGAGGAAACGATTAATTTAGTTGTAAGCTTGTAGGCATTAAGGACGATATCGCAGCTCATTAAACATTGCGCGCGAATTATCATCAGTTACAGAGAAATGCTTTTGATTATTAGGAATGGAAACATTAATCACACGGCCCACGTTATCGGTTGTTACGCACGAATCGACGTACATATGTGTGTACGAACAATGCTAATTTGTTAAAAGTACACGATGCCGTGTTCATTGTTATATGCTTTATCTACATTATTATACAGTTTGTTATAATATTCGATGCATTGGTAAATTAGATTCGACATAGTCTTGAATACAGTGTAAGTTTTCCTTAGGTAGTGCTAATAAAATGTAGGGAAAGAGTTGGTTTCTGCATGGATTTTTCCTAAAATTGATGATCATTCGTGTCTTTATTCATGCGAACCTGAATAAAGTAACATCTTGAGCAATGCGAACAGTATAACAGCATCAACTATATATTGCGCGAATCGTTTCTCAAGCGCCGATAAATGAATACATTCCTTATGCTTTGATCGATTGGTAACTCGATTACGCGAACACACGGACAACTAAATCCTGATGGATATGTTGGTTTCTTTTCCAATCGTTTCTTGAAACGAACTTTCCTTTCGCTTCACGGAAGTCTTGGTAATTAAAAGGATCGGTAAAGATTAACTTCGTCCGAAGTGGTAGAATCGTTTTTCATATTATTGTCGAGTGTCTGCACTTTTGCAAATTGCTCAGTGACGAGCAATTGCAAGGGTATAAGGGTAATTTTATTTTATACGTATACTTAAGTGGCATGTACACGCGAATACAAAGTTAAAACTTTAAAATAAAAAGTAGAAAACAGTGTATGAATAATTTTGTACTATTGCACGAATCAGCATGGTGCGTTTGTGGACCATTTGATGTACCATTTACGAGAAACGGTGTCTTTGAAAGGCGGTGTGCACCGTGCCAAGAAGGAACGGAATCGTAAGGAATCTAAAGCACCGTTGTATTCTCGAACTCTTCAGCGTGCCAACTGAGCCGTAAGCTAGGAAATAGATTAATGCTACACTCGAAAAAATGCTAGTTAATTATAGTGACGCCACCCCTCGTAAAATTTAGATATTTTGTCCGAAGTGCATTACTATAAGACCAACACTTACCTGATTTTTTGCTGATTTTGGAATGATTTTAAAATCCATTTCAAGACAGATCTTCAGAACTTCAACGATGTGCTTCAATATTATACTAGATTTATATTCCTAACATATAAGCTGATACTTCTGATAAACAGAAATTAAAATCTCTTTTACGGAACTTGTTTAGATACTAAAAATATAAATTATATTTCAGAAAAAAATATCGAAAGATTGTTTTACGAATTGTTGTTTGTGGGGACATAAGGAAGATAAGGTGGGAAGAGAAACATCAATGTTATTTAACGTTAAGGAAAATATATATTTCCTCGTGACAAATGTTGCATTCCATAAAAAAGCATGACAAATGATTATTTAATCAGTTAAATAACATGGGTACAGTTCGTTCAAGAAATTTGCTTGAACGTTCTTCGAACAGCCTGATTTCATTATTAAATCTACGCAAAGATCGAAAGAAACGTATAAAAACGACTGCGATTCAAACATGGTAACGCGATGAAACGTTTAAAGAATTACAACAATATTAATTTACCTTCCTTCTTTCATAGTTCGTTACGTATACGATAAAAATCGCTCTTTTCCTTTATGGCACTCGATAAAAGGCACTCTTGGCAAACGGCGATATAAAATATATAATACTGGTGCTGATGTATTGTTCGTAATCGCTTTGAGCGATCAGTTTTTCTTATAAGATAACATAATGCTACCTTTAAGCATTGGTGTAACTAGGTTGAGTACAGAGTGAGTAAGACTCTCTTTGAAATGTGAACCGAGTCCCTTTCCTATGCATTATATCGTCATAAGTTACAAATGCAGTACTCGTCAGTTAATTTTCATTTACATAATTCCTTATCAGGAATGCTTCGTGTTCCAATTTTAACCAACATTTTGTTACGATAAAGACACCCCAAACATAACACATTGAGCAACAATAAGGACTAACCCACTCCAGACAAAACTCTTAGTCACCCCAATGCCTTTTAGCTATCGTCAAATATAAACCTTTGAAATAATCTACCACGAATAATCCTGTTGGTTGTCTCCGTTGCAAACAAATCTTTAAGGTAGGATCGAGGTCTATCTCTTAACTTTTTTCTTCTCCAAACAAGATTCGCAAACAATAAAAAGAACCTAATCGTTTCAGTTACAAGGACTAGCCGGTTGACTGCTAGCCACCGACGATTGCATCATGATGGATTGTACGCTGAGCACCGGTGACGTGGTGACCACCGGTGTCACGGTGTCCGAATGATGATGATGATGATGGTGGTAAAGAGCGGACGCGTAATACTGCTGATGGTGATGGTGATGATGATGCGGGTGATGATAGCCACTGGCTTCCTCGTTGTTATTGTTGTTGGCAGCGTTCTCGTTGCTCTGATGGTGATGATGGTGAGGATGATGATGATTATTGTTGTTGACTGCCGCGCACAGCGGCGAACTTGGGGACGATGATGTTTGAGAATTGGTCAAATTACAGCCGCTGGCAAGGATGTCGTGAACCGTGTGAGGACTCGGCCACTGCAGAGCACCGGTTGTCGTTTGATGTGATACGCCGTGAATCGAGGTCGGCGAGGACGGTGACAGCTTGCTCGGCGTCGTCGGACCAACTGGAAACGCACCGGTACCAAATTGGTAGGGACAGGTTCTTTCGAATTCGATAATCAGCGCTCGTATCAGGATGGAAGAAAGAGACGCGACTGTTGCCTGATATCCCGCGAGCTTGCTGCTAGAACTAAACGCACACTTCAAGTTGCGTTGATGAAGAACGGAGCCGAGTCTCTCCGATCGTGTCGGCCACTGGTACAACACCTGGTGCACGATGCGAACAGAGACGGCGCCTACTGTTCTTCCACCAATGTGTTACGTACCGTGCTTGGTAGGTTGGCGTCTCGAGCGAGAATTTTTGTTTGGTTTTCTATTGTATGATTAATGGTGAGCAGCGATGAGTATTCGATGCAACTTTTTAGTAATTGGATCACTACAGAATTTTACTTCGACACGGGCCCTGATCTGCCCATCACTCGTGTAACCCACCATTAGTTGCAAAAGTTCTTGCTCGAAAGACAAGTAGAATCAAGAAAGTTCGATCTACCAACCTTGATGATGATGATGATGATGGTGGTGCGTTACAGCGGGTGGCGGCGTCGCGTGATAAGGCGTCGGCGGATAAGGAACAGGACAGAGGGCAGCTCCAGCGGCAGCCGCAGCTGCGTACAAATGATGATGATGGTGATGATGCGCCGGATGATGCGGATGATGATGTATCGCGGTCGCAGCGCCGACCTTGTTCCGCAGTATCCTCGAAATGCTGCTCACCGATGGCACATTGTACTTGTCGCACACCCCGTCAGAGAGCAAACGATCCCTGATCTCCCAGGCAAAGATGCCCGGATCTTTCAATTTCAGCTGCTTGATGTACTGGACAACCTTCGGGGTAGTCACCCGGGGCTTGCTGCCGCCGATCGCACCAGGCAGTATGCTGCCCGTTTCGTGGTATCGGGCCAAGATCTTGCTGACACAACCATGGCTGACTCGCAGCTGCCGCGAGATGTCGCACGGCCTTATACCCAGCTGTGCAAGCTCCACTATTCGCAACCTGACCGCGTTTGGCAGAGGTCGACCGTTTACGAACACACCCCCAAGTTGATTCACCTCTCCGTACTGCTGTTGTTGCTGTTGTTGGTGTGGTTGCTGCTGCTGCTGCGGATGATCTGCACCAAGTTCGCTCGCGTTACTTTCTGTCCGGGGAACAATTGTAAACAGCGAACATTAGATTTGTCCGTAGAATTCTCTTGTACATTGACGTAACTAGGTTTTTGTGGTGGAGTGGCCTGGTTTAATAGCTTTAACAATAGTGTTGAGAATATCTTTCAATAATTTCCAATGCAATTAAGTATCCTATGTCTTAAGTACGTCACACTAGGAAGATTAGATCAATTTTCGTGTTGGTGGTAGGGTCAAATCCAGCCTGCTTTTTAATCCTAAATACGTCAATGTACTTTATACGGATTTATGCACGATAAATCGAACATCCAAGTAATTATTAGTACTAAATTGCTATTACTTATCATTAATAGCGTATTAAGGGTATAGACTGGCCCTAAGTGGTTAGATAAACAAAGATTATCAGTGATGGAGTGTTTTATCTAACTAAGCAACGTATGTAATTTTTTATACAAGTAATTTGATGTGTTTATTGAATTTTCTACACTTATATATGTTACTACATATGTGAAGAAGTTGCATCGAGAATATAATTAATATCGAACGATAAATAAAGCAGTCAAAGGAAAAGAATTAATGGCACTGCCTCTTCGATTAGACAGACCCTTTGGGTCAGCTTTTTATAGACGACGGAGTCGATTAGGGGGTGGTTCCCTTGGTTCATAAAACACCCAATAAATCCTACGTTCTATTTGCTCCCGTCTGTTTCAGATACGCGACACCTCGTTTTCAACTGAACACGATAAAAGCAATACGATATTGATTTATACAATGAACAGTCTGATGTAGAAACCGAGGATTTTAACGATCAGTTGGAATGCAAAAAGGACACGTTTAACATCGATTCGTCGCGACGCAATCGCGAGTCCACCACTAAATAACACGACGATAATATACATTGCATCGGGACTTACACCTGGCACTATGGTTCGTTTTAATGAGATACAGATGTATGTTGAGCTCTGCTTCTGTTAATCCAAACTGCCTTCTAACAACCCTTAATTAGCGAAGCGATGTCTTAGCAATTGCCTCCTAACTGCGTTCCAAACCCACCTAAATTCCATTCGCCGGTAAGTAAAGATAACAACCCGTTACGAGCATAATAAGAGGGCTATCTTTAACCAGGATGAGATTTTATGTACTGCTTTCCCCGGAACGCAAAAATTTAAATAACGCTGACGTACTTAAAATTAAATATGATTCATTTGTTCGAGTACAGACGGACCGTTTGACAGTGAACTATATGTTAATAGCTTGAAAAACTTGATACCTGTCCTTGTTAATCTTATTCCCAAGATAGAGTAGTTTCAAATATGAAAACGCTAATGTGTAAACATCTTGCAGATCCTTTGATGTCAAGGAAGGATCGAGCTTTTTCCTCTCGGTGGGTCTATTCGAAGAGGCATAGAATCGAAATAGATAGGTGGACGGATATCCGCGAAGGAAATGCGAAGTCGTCTTTGCGTGGAACGTTGAAAAAGAAGAAGAAGAACTTTCCTGTCCACGGAAGGGGAAATTTATGTGGTTCTCCTGTTTCTCCCTTCGTTTCTCTTTCTATGCACCGAGGGCAACCGATGTACGCTCAGCGCTACGAAGAAGAGGAATAAATAAGAAAACCGCGGGCGGAAAGGAAGGCCCTTACGTTGCCTCCGTGATTCCTGGAACGAGAGTTTCGTCGGCGACGCCGCCGTCCGTAGAGACGCGTTTTTGCCCGGCCACCGGCCACCATTTTTTTCATCATTCATTTCGACATCCCCTCGTCCATCTCTCCACAATGGTGGTTTCTTGGCAGAGGCGCGAAATGCGCGCCCTTTACGCTGCATTTCAACCGTCAAAACATTCATTTCGAATTTAATTTGGAATTTAAGGTTTGACAGAAATGATTATGCAAATGTTTAATTCGCATTCTTCAAATAAAATAATGTGATATTAATGCTTATTCTTAACTCAAGAATATTTTCTGTAATATAACAAGTCCAATACACCTAAGCGATTAGATATTCAATAATACTAATAATAATACGTTGTAAATCAGTCCATCGCTAACACAGACGTGTTTCTCTGTTGTAATGTGGACAAATACTGATAAATACAAGAGAAAAGAATTTCGTATGAGATTTAATTGAAAGATAAACGACGATTTTCCAGGAATCACCCCGGTGAAAGGAGCGCAGGTTTTTCAGCGGATCGCCGTTTCGTGGAACGACCCCGACGTGGCCCGTTAAACTCCAACGATTTGGACTTAATGACCCGCGTTACATTAAAGCTCCATCTTTTTGCCGGCTAACGTTCGATCGCGAGGGAGTAGCAGTGCACGCTCGTTAAACAAGAGACAAGAGCCATGGTTTATGCGTTCCTTTGATCGGCTCTCTCTCGCATAGGTGAGTAATTAACGAGGAAATAAGCCGTTTGGCTGATAGATTTATAATTACGATAACTTGGTGATTTTTTTCAGAAGCATTCATCTTACGAGTTACTCGATGATTATATCAATGGTTGGCAAAACTATAAGCACAAATTTGATAAGAAGAACATTAATTATTAACCACCTGCGCTTTACTTGTAGACAACGTTTTCGGATATATTTCAAAACAAATATTTTTCTTGTCCCTTGACGCATTAATCTATGGCTCTTAGAGGACCTGACGGTAGAAATCCTATAGGGGATCAGTAATAAATTCTCAACGGTGCAGGCTCCCTAACTGTTCAGGTTCCACTCGATGGTAGGATATATGGGAAATCTAAGAAAAAAGAATAGCCTGGTTAAAATGATTACAAAATCACGTTCTGTGGGTATCTCGTGAGAGTTAAGTTGAGAGAGTTAAACGATGCTTGCATAGATTGCTTTTCTACAACAGAAGGTATTACAAAAAATACAACATATTTCTTTGCTATGATAATAATTTACTCGTAATTGCATCGTAAATTAAAAATATCATTTGGAGCTAAAAATTATGAACATGTAATTGAATGATGAACCGCCGTAGGTTTACCAGCATGTACCTACGTAGAAGACTCGATGAATTAGCGAAAAGTAAACGGCAATGTCCCAAACGAGAAGGATCTCCTGGTGTGTAGCATGTGCAGAGAGACGAGAACACACGCACACACATGGACTGTTCGAGTTCCCTTGGTCGGTCTTGGATACGTGTATTACACGCGTGTAAAATGACTACACGCGTCGGGTTCTTTGATCTCGACCATTCATCACCCTTGCGGCCGAGAAAAAGTCTAATAATATTGCGTGCACGCAACGCGACGTTCACGCGCGTGTACGCCCGTGAAATGGCTAGATCGTCGGTTCCACGCGACGATTCGCAGATATATAAATGCACTCAATCTTCCTACTACGATTTATTCCTTCTCGATTCTCTGGATGAACCCTTGTTGCCTGTAAGAAAGTCCACAGTCTAACTATCGTGCTGTATTTTCAATAATTAAAGAAATAGTAACGTATATCCACCAAAGACAGACGTATAGTATAATCGTTAAATGATCGTCCAATTATTTTCAAACATTTCTTGTTTCAAAGGAATTTTGGCGATCGCAGAACCGTGGAGGAACCGAAGAAAAAGTATCGGACGATGCACGACCGGGGTGGATCGGCTAATTTCGTAACTGGAAATTTGCGAAAACGATACCGGAGAGGCGGAACAAATTGTCGCAGATAAAAGGACAAGCAAAAGCCGCTGTTATAAGTAGGAAAGTGAACGGTGAAGTATGGTCCAAGATGTGGGCGTGCACAAAACGAGTGATGGATGTCAGTGTCACCCTCGAAAACATGTGTTTCGCTTACATAGATTGGCCCGAACGCGGCCAGTGTTTGTCTACCATTCTCACTCGCTAATTATCGACCCTCGAAACGTTCCCTTTGTCGGCCTGTTAGCTTTTATAGAAACGGATCTTTAATTTAATTTCTGCGGTGCCACGGCGGTGTTGAGCACATGTCAGTGATTAGTTCGCCGCAACGACGCGTCAGAAATTACAAAATTAAAACTCCCTCTTTCAGCGGAAACGTGGAAGAATCTGAAACAATTCATCGAATGATTGTCCAACATTTGGAATAAATGTCACACTGATAACAACAGGAATATCCAGTATAGGAAGATCGATGTCTTTGGAAAAACATATTATGCACAACTTTTGCATAAGTATTTGATATAATTATTCCTAGCTAGGTAACAATTGATATAAAGTGGGTGACGGATTCCTATAGAAATTCATGTATCGTCCATATATGAGTGACATGAAAGAAGAATTTTACTTGTACAAATTTTTAAACGAGACCATAATCTTCAAAGACCTAAAGTTTCAAAGCTTGTTCAGTGAGAGGATGTTGAAGGGTTACGAATCTTGTTACTCAGTCAGGATACTCGACAACGAACTGATGTATGATACGTGCATAGATTTATAACACGTGTATCCGCGAGTGTTCAAAATAGGCTTGTCACGTTTCATCATTACTTCCAGAAGCCTGGTAATCTGGGAACTGGCCAAACAGCGTTCAAGCGAAAAGGATCCTTTAGTTTCGATTTTTGCCTTTTGCAGCAACAAATTCGTCGTGCTCGCAACTTTCTCGGATCGAATGTTATCGCGTATAATTCACGTGCCCAGACAGATGCAAATAGTTTACGTTACTCGCGATAAATTACACTCGCCGATCATTTTTTTCGTCCGATAGGAAAAATTTATTCGGCACTGATAACCAAAGAACTGATTTCGAGTTCTTTTACTAGATTAACGAACGATCTATTTATAGGCGCGAAATTTATGCAACTTGACGCAAGAGGAAATTAATTATGCGCTAATCGCGCTACATTTTTCACGATAACCGTTTGACCTCGTCGAATATAGTTTCATCATAGCTCCGCGAATTTCCAGACGCGTCTACCAATAAACTGAATTATAATGTTGTTTTCACCAGCATGCAACTATGAACCATTTCGTGAATTTTCGAGAAATGTCCATTGAATCAGCATGAAGAAATTTTTGCAATTTCGTTCGTTTCGCTTTACCGAGCATTCAGCGATTTTTCTTTTTATCATTGAGCTTTCGCTCAATTATTCTCCCTCCTTTCTCTCTTTGGAGACTGCACCTTTCTTCGTGCACCTAAAATACACTGGTGCAAAATTTATCTGGCAACTTCATGTACGTGTGCGTGAACCGTGTTCACATCTGGAATACGCGATGACAGTGGGACAGAAATATATCCAATCGACGAACAAAAAATCTACACCGCCAAAAGTACATTTCCTTTTTCTTCTTTATTTCTCTTTCTAGATCCTTTAAAAGCATACCCCTTTGGAGGAAAGGTTTCCGGATAATCGGAGATTGTAAAGTCGGTGCAATTAATAATCACGGTACTGTGATAAAAGGATGAAAACTAGAAAGATGGAATGCAGATGTGACAGGTATACCAGACAGAATGACTGTCAGGTTGAAATCGGATGCATCGTTTGTTCTCGAGCCAAAATCGCTACTCAACTCGAACGACGTATGGTCACGAGTTTTTGGGATGAGCTATTAGAAGAATCTGCAGTGTGGCCGGCGGCCAGGATTTTGAATCAGCGTTCGGTTATGCAGAACTTCACGTCCAAATCGTGCAAGTAATAACTTGTCAACCATACATCTCGGCATCGTTTCATCGTGCGATCGTAGACGAATGTATTCGGTATCTAATAGAGCATAGAATGCGTTCCACCTTGTCATGCAACTTTCATAGCCAAATACTCGCTACATTTGCATGCCTATCAATCAGAGCATTAATGTTGATAACATCAGAAACCTCCTGACGTGCATGTTTCCTCGTTTGCGCTTCAACGTTTATACAATGTATATCAACTTTCAGATTGATCAGGCTGAAAGTCTAATATGATTTCATGACATAAAAGTTTCTTAAAATGGCAAGTATTGAAGTTAAAACTTAATGACAATGATTACATGCGACTATTTAACACAAACTGATGTTGAAAGCGACAAACTTCAAAGAAGAAGTGGTTCAAGTATCTGAAAAACTTTCTTGAGTCGATAATAATTTGTAGCTGGCAAATTTACCTTGAGGTAAGTCAAAATTTCAGTCACAAATATAGAAAGGTCCATGTTTAAAGGACAAAGAAATTAGCGACCAAATTATTAGAGCTTTTAAAGTTTCAGAGAATCACAGAGAGGACTAAGTCAAGGATAAACCGTTCTTCGGTAGCTCGAGAGACATCCAGAAGCTAATACAAGTATTTGAGCAGTCCTGTGTCAACTGAACCTTTTAAAAGCTTGCTTCCTTGTTTAACTGGAACAAACGGTACTAATTGAACTCTAATGAATCTGTAACTGTACGTTTCCTGTCACCGTCAATAGTTTCGTGGTCCTTCGAAATTTCCTACCATGGTTTAAAAATGGAACGTACAGGACATTTGGAACATTATGAAATTTTGGGATTTTCAGACTTTGGTATTTTGAAACTTACAAATCTTGAAACAAAATTCGAAACACCGAGATAGATAAAACAATAATCCTCATTCGCAAATAAAAGAAGACTCATGAAGTGTCATGGGGCACAAATAAGAACGATAGAAAAGTGAAACGATGCCCATCCGTTTAAAATGCCTGCGTTATCAGTCGCTGCGTTTTTTTCTTCCAATGACGTTGACAATCTCTGAAGTCATTGACACCAATACAGTCGTAACCGCACGTACGGTTCAAGACCTCGATATGTAACGAGATACATTGGAAACTTATTCGAATGATAAGACAACCGAAGAACGTATTCGTCCCGGCGGGTGTAAGTACGTGGGAGATACGATGGACAATAAAAATTTGTCATGACACTCCGTAACGAATGACTATAAAAAGCAACGATTCTGCCTTGTTTTTGCACGATTCAGAATCTTTCGAACGAGTAAAAAGAGTGAAGAACCGTTGCAATTGAAAACCTTGCAAGTCAAGGGGTGCAACTCCACTCTTATCAACTTTGAGTAAATTAGAGAAGTGTTCGTACAATTAAATTTCTTGCTTTGATTTAACATTAAAAAGAGGGAACACTAATTGAGAAATTAATCGTTATGTATGTATCAAACAAGATGTAATTTTCTCGACTAATTATTATGACATTATAGATGTATTCGTTAAATCCAGGGTTAGAAAGAAAATTATTGCAAGATCAGCAATTGGTTACTCGATGGTCAATTTACTTAGCCCTGAGTTATTTGGCCATAGTACCGTTCCAGGGGGACTTTTTCTCGAGCAAAATAAATCTCGTATTACAATCATCGAATCAGCGGGAATTGCAACAAGGGTAAAACACGTTAGATCTAGGTCATCGGCAACGTTTCACGCGTCACAACAAACATGGTACATCTTGGAGATTTATACTCCAGCTTTACCAAAATGTAGGTCACGATACCGTCTCATTTCAATACCGTTGATTGGACATATCATTTCTCATGTATTGTCGTTTCATCACCATTCTGACCATTTTTTATTTCAGTATCTTGAAGTAAATTGGACAGAAAATGATCGAAGAATATCAATTGGAGTAGACAATACTACGATACAATAGAAACGAGGGCAAGGATGTAACGAAAATAATAAAAAATAAACTTGCGGAGATAAGGAGAAGTTAATAGATAGGGGACGAAAGAAGGCTAATGAAGAAGAAAGAATGCTCAAAACATTAGGTGAAAAAGAGCCTCGAGTAACAAGGAAAATAATATTTGAGCATTGTCATAACCATTTAAATAGGTAACAGGTTCAGAATTTCAAAATGTGGGTTGTTGAACAAATTCCCAATATATTGCTAATTCTAAGGACGGTGCCTGTTACAGCTCCACCAGTGGCAATATAACGAGAATCTTCTGTATTATGGATGCAAGTATATACAAAATGTAAGATAATATTCTTCTTACGTAAGATTAAAAATAAAAATTACGCTTACGTTTTCAAACTGCTATGAACGGCAGCTGTATGTTTTATCAGTGTCTAGTGACATACATCATGTGGATGAACTTCCTCGTCAGAAGGCTTCCGTGAAACATTCTTGTTAGAAGAGTCAACTTCGATGTTCGTCAAGAACGCTGCTGATATAGTTGTTAACTCTTTGAACAGACATTTCCGCGGATAAGGACAATTTTGGGCGCAAACGTTACAGGGGAAATTGTACATTCAATTGAATGGTCATATTTCTTCGATAGATTATTTCTGAGATAATTTAATTGCCAGCAGGTACCAATCTTTTGTAGTAAAAAATATATTAGTGTTTAACCGAAACGGTTGGACGGTGATCGTATAAACTTGTACATAATAATTTTAGCTGGTCTCGAGTTTAAAAAGAAAAACGATCGAAGGCATAGCGATAAGGATTGTGAGGGCATCCGGGACCCAGCAGCAAGGTTAAAGGTTGCCAGAGAAATGAGTACAATAAACTTTCTATGAATGGACAGTCTCGTATACTCTCCTATGCGCTAATTATTCGGTAATTAACGCAATTGTTTTCTTTGTTCCAGCTAATTTTTCGCGCTGAACGATGTTGCTATTATTTCTCCGAATTTTTAAGCTTTTGGAAGAACTGCAGCTACGAAATTAAACATGACAAGAAAGCAAAAACATGTGCATTGCTTAGGTTCTGGAAAGATAATTGTTAACCTATTTAATATTATCGTTCGCACTACCGCGACATTAATAAGTTGTCAGCGACGGCGCCACAAGATACAACAAAGCGCCATGTCGCTCATTTAATTATAAATTCAATTAGGTCGAAGTTGATTGACACACACATCAAGAGTTAAACCGACTCGATCTTTTATCAAAAAAGAAACGAAAATGAGGAAATAGAAGAATCGTCTACGAGGTGATCGAATCTCTTTTGAAGTTTCATCTAACACCATTGTAAAAGTAGACAGTGGATCAAAAGAATGTTGGTACGTTCAATTTCTTCGTATTTAATTTTATTTAAGTTTATGTGATAAAATAGACTGATTTTTGGGGCTCTAGTACTATTGTATCAAATGTAACTTTGCTTTCCGGTGTTTGAAAATTTGTCTTCTTCGTTGTACGAAATACACCTTTGTTCCCCCGGACTTGGTATGTTAGGTCATAAATCCCTAGATTTCTAGACTTTTAGATCTTTACATTCCTACATTCTACAATACTTAAATCTCGATATTCCTACATGTTTAGATACCTAAATCCTCCTAACCATATGCTAGGTACTAACAGCAATGCTGATCATTCATTTTACATAAATATAACTCGTACAATTTGTGTGACTCACCCTGTAGAGACACAAACGTGTTACGTAATTAAACGTGCAATGTCAAACAACGTTTTGCATGGTTTATAAATTGTAGGACCGATTGCTCACCTAGCACAATAGGATCCATTGGGGTAGATGAAACCTAGCAGCCGTCGGCTACATGCAACGCAGTTCTCCGTCACCTCTTCAAACAATTCTTCGTTGATAAAGTCTCTCGAAATTACTTAAACCGTACTGTAATTATCGGCAAGACAAGTTTTCAGTCTAACGAATTCCCCGATCCGAGATTTCAGTCCGAAATACGTTCTCCAAACTCCGCCAAGTGCATCAGTGCCTTTACGCTCTTTTCATTGTGCACCACCTTACGTTCCCTTACAAGCTGACATGTCTGTAATTTCACATTTTTCTTCTTCGCAGAGATCCGCACACCATGTTCATTTTAAGGGTACGTTGGTACCGTTGGAACACCGATCCGATCTTACGAACGTCGTTGGGACACTTCACTGACACGACGTACAGGGAGTTCACGCAACCGTGCGTTTCATCTACGAACAGGAAACATCGGAGCGTTGAATCAAAGTGTCTAATGAAATGGCGAGAATGGAATGCGTCGATCGCGTCGTCCTTCATTCACGCACAACGGACTAACCGAGACCAAGAGACTACCAAACGAAAAACTCAATTGACTTAGCAGCAGCAGTTAAATAATGCGATATAACAGCGTGGCAGGTGTATGCACTATATACGCTCCTCTGTAAAAGAAGCGAGAAGGGGAACGTTTGCTTTTGGATAAGATAGAGAAAGAGAAACAAAATATTAAACGGAGGACCCGCGGCGGCCAAGTCGCTGGGCTAGACGAGACGAAAAAAGAAGCACGGACACGGTCAATGGTGCGCGGCTCGCCCTTCGCTGCCTCACTGACTGGGGCGACAGATTTACCAGAGCAGAAATAAGAAATCTCCTCTCCGGCTAGTAGCGTAGCCTCTGAGCGTGGCCCCCGCCCGCTCCCTCTCATAGCTCTTCAACGCACACGAATTAGCATATAGAGAGCGTGGCTTGTTTGCGTGTTTAACGAAAGAGAGAGGGCAGAAGAAAGAGAGAGAGCGAATTAGACGTTGAAATGAACATCGTTGAAGAAATAAGCATTGGCGTAACTAGGTAGGGGTCGGGGTGAGCTTGACCCCGACAACTTGGGAATGGGGATGTAATGCGAAAGGATATATCACGTGGCGATTTAATGTGCAGGAATTGTTACATGTAGCAGGTATAGCAATATGCAGAGATAGCAACGTGTGGTGATCGATAACACAGGGTGATTTATCACGTGATTATCCATAACGCGTAGTAATTCAACGTGTAGCTATAGGGTATTTCTACCCCTTTTCCCCAGATAAAAATCCCAGTTACGCCAATGAGAGCAAGACGTTAAATAAGAGAAAAGGACAAGCGTAAGATTGAGCGAAAGAAAGTAAGAGAGAAAATGTTGGTTTGAGAGGGCTGCAAGTGGTCGGTGGACCAATCGGTGGCCGCTCACATTCACGTTGCGCGCATATTTCTGCGCATCCGTATATGATCAAGTTCGGGCGGCTTCACTTTTGTACCGAAGCGTGTGTATTCGTCACAGAACACAGTGTATTCGTACGAACATACACCGACGCGCATGCTCGACCAAGCACGGCTGACAATCACGATGGAACCGCGAGGGGGAAAACTGGCCACGCTTAAGAGGCGGAGTCACATTCGCACGGACCATTGGCGAGAGCAGTGCACCGTGAGCCAGTGTGGTTTACGCCTCTTCATTGTATTCTCATGCTTTGCTTTTCCTTTGCCAATATCAAGCTATCCTTTCTTGCCGTTACTGTTTTCGGTACAAAAATGAAAAGTTAGATAGTTGTTACAAGGATGAAATGATGACAAGGATGTTCTAATAGCTTCATATAATTTTACTAAATATTTGGCTTTAATATATCGACGTTTAAGGTTGAAAATCAAATGGAATTACCTGGGTTTAATTGTTACTCTAATTAACTATTCTATTACATATTTTACATTCTACTATACTGTTATACTATTATACCACTACTCTTGTATTACCCTATACATTATAAGAATTTGTGATCTTATTATTCTGTTAAAACAAACGGACTTCTCAACGTGTCTCAATTGTGAATTTTGCGAAATTTCACTTCAAATACATGGTGATGTTCAACTTAAAATATATAAATACTTTGAAATGTTTTTAAATAATGTATGTTTTTATATATCCGAATAAAGTATGTACATGTCCTAAAATATTTAAAATATTAAATACCAGAAAGTTGGTGCTAACATTTGTATGCCTTTTAAATTTTTATCGATACGCGCTTTGAATACTCGCTATGGAAACAGTATTACCAGCGCCATGTAACGGTAAATTGTAAAAGCAGCACATATAGTAGCTTTTCATGCGTAAGATACATATATAAACGATTTTTTAAACTTTTACGTAGACGAGATATGAAATCAAAAAGATCGTGCAATTTTTTTTCTGTTCCACAGTAAGAGTTAATCGCTTATCATTTTCGTATCATATCCTACTATATCAACTGAAAAAAAATTACCATTTTGATGTCATTCCCTATCTTATCGATACAGCGCAGTGTAATGGCGGGCTATTCTAAACAAATAATCTGCACATTCGCAAATATTGCAAACAGCATTTACATGTAGACAGTATTATATTAACAGTATTCAATATTTTCGCCCCCATCAAAAACTATCCCATACCTAAATGCTTTCTTTTAAGAACAATCTGTTTGAAACATAAACAATTATATATTGTAAAATAATTAATTTAATAAAGAGAGCATTTTGAAAGCTTCGTTATTATTATGTTGTTTAAAATTTATATTTCCATACGCTCTCTCTGAATTTTCTGGAAGATCGTGCTTATCGATCATCCAGCAACAATTATCATCAATTAACGACGTACATATTGGATTTTTTGTTATATGAAACAATGAAAAAGATGAAATTCTTAATTTAATTAACATTTGTTCAAAAAATTATCATTTATATTCAAAAGAATTTATATTTGCAATCAATCCACGCATGACAGTTAATAAAAATCAATGATTGAAGCGTTAAAGATTATAATAATTTTGTACCATATGTGTAGAAGAAAGTTATTAATTCTAGAAACAATAAATTTTGATAAAAAATGCCATAACTCCATAAATAAATCATTGAAATACTAATAAGAGTTATAAGAAAATAAGTTGTACGTTGAAAGATTACAACATTTAAATGCATGAAAGTTTAAATAAAATATAAACTGCAACAGATACGATAGTAGTCGTTAAATATTTGTTTAAAAAATTAAAATTAATATTATACATGGTATATAATTTACAATTATCTCTTAATATTATATAAAAGTATAATAATTTCCAATCAGTTTGTAACATATTAGCTCAAAAAAGTTATAAAAAATAATAATTAGTTAATAAATAATTGCAAAATAAAAAATTATAACAAAATCGTCAATAATATAATAATATTCGTTCCGAGTTAAGGTGGTTGCACGGTATTGGTTCGTTAGGTGATGTTTGATTGGCTACCGCGGATTACCAATGATAGTTGTACTTGAAGAGGTCACACGCAATCAGTCTTATCGTAGCTGTCGAGGAGGTCGGACGTACCCTGTCAACACTTACCGGTACGAGTCAAGGATTCGGTTGATCGATTGTGTGCTCATCTTAGTGTTACCTAGTGTATTAGTGCAAGTGTTTAGTGTGTTTTATCAAATATTTGTGCATAAATACGGGAGTGTAATAACACGATTTATGGTGTGGTTCGTCATGTGCCATGGTGTTGAATAGTGGATTACTACATGTGACTGTGCATGCATATACGGATATATTAACACGTTTTATGGTGTGGTTCTTCATGTGCTATAGTGTTTAATAGTGGATTACTACATGTGACTGTGCATGCATATACGGATATATTAATACGTTTTATGGTGTGGTTCATCATGTGACATAGTGTTCAATAGTGGATTACTACATGTGACTGTGCATGCATATACGGATATATTAATACGATTTATGGTGTGGTTCTTCATGTGCTATAGTGTTTAATAGTGGATTACTACATGTGACTGTGCATGCATATACGGATATATTAATACGTTTTATGGTGTGGTTCATCATGTGACATAGTGTTCAATAGTGGATTACTACATGTGACTGTGCATGCATATACGGATATATTAATACGTTTTATGGTGTGGTTCATCATGTGACATAGTGTTCAATAGTGGATTACTACATGTGACTGTGCATGCATATACGGATATATTAATACGATTTATGGTGTGGTTCTTCATGTGCTATAGTGTTTAATAGTGGATTACTACATGTGACTGTGCATGCATATACGGATATATTAATACGATTTATGGTGTGGTTCATCATGTGACATAGTGTTCAATAGTGGATTACTACATGTGATTGTGCACGCATTACGGACATATTAGCATGTTTTATGGTGTTGTTTCTCATGTGTCTACGAATTTATTAGTGTATTTCTACAAGTGATTGTGCATGTGTATACGGATATACATAGTGTATTTTGTGGTGTGGTTACCTATGTGTTTTGACATAATTTTGCAAATGTTTTAGTGGGTTTATGGTGTGGTTACATACGTGTTTTGGCATACTGTTTCAAATATTTTAGTTGGGTTGTGGTAGGGTTACCTACATGTTATAGCACATTTCAAACAGTAGTTACCTATCCGTCTTGACAAAATTATTTCAAATAATTTTTCTAGTTGTATGTCGTAGTTATTTTGATGTAGTTCTGCATGTGTTCTGCATTTTTCTAACTGATTATACGTTGAATATTTGCAAGATCAGAAATGATTATTTATTGCACGTTTGCATGAATAAATGTAAATGTATATTAAAAAGTATAGATATTTTTCAAAATGCGAAATGTTGAAAGATGTTCATTAACCGTTGTGACTGTTGTGTTTACAGAAGGCCATTTTTTGCCAACCTGGAGGACAAACAACCGATCAACCCTGGATGAATCTCTGAGATGCGCTTCGAGTGGCAATTCTGACTGAACAACCGATCAATGATGGGTCAGCCTATAAGAGCGTTACGATCGCAGTAGTAGAAGTCAGCGATCGGTGAGTCGCATGCTTTACGGTTCCTCCGGTTCCCATCATGTCGTAGGACGAATGGTCCGAAACGGCACGGGAACTGGTTGTATTTTTATTATTTGAGCGAGCATAGTGACCACGACTGTACGATCGTGCAAAATTCGTACAAACTGTTTATTTCATTTATTAGATCAGGTCAGGGTTTTCTTGTACATCGCGATTTAATTTCCTTACGAACCGATATAACGAATTTAAAATTACATAGAAGTCGGATGACCCTCCGATTTCATAGTAGTTTAATCTTTTTGTACGCGTACCGTGAACTCTTTTAAATATACACATATGTACAAGAAAATATCGCGAGAAACAGATTTTGATATCAAAGTTAATTATGAATGTTTGAGTCATTTAGTGAATTTACTTTGATATTAAAAATCTGTTAAGAATGAAATCGATATACCTAGATTTTTGCAAAGTGTTCTTCCATTTGCTTTTTTGAAACTTTAGAGTAAATTTTTTTCGGAAGACACTTTATTAGCATGTTCCTAATCACGTTTATTAGCTCAGGATTTTCAGCACACATGAAGAAAACTGGTAGGTGAAAATATTGTTGGCCGTGTTCATTTTTATGCTCTAAACTCATACGCGTGCTTAGATGCTACTCGCATGAGTTAGGGCAGGTGGACACGGTTTAGTTTTAAGATGTTTTGGCGATCGACAAATTGACAGTGAATTATCGACACAAGTTACACGTGTGTGTGTGGTTAGGTCGTGGACCTTGTGTCGATTACAAACCATATTAATTTTTTATAAAATCACAAAAATTTTTCAAAAAGTTATCTCAAAATGCATTCAAAATAATTTAGATTGAATCACAAATTTATAAAAGTTGAGTTAGATTGAATTACAAATTTATAACATGCACATATTACATTGAATATTCGAAAGAATCAGAAAATGAAATATGTTCAATTAATATTCACTGTCAAATGTCGGTCGATTTCAGCAAAAAGGTATGAACTTAGAGTGTGAATGTTGTATTGAACTCGGGTGTCGGAGACGTCCCGGGACGTACTCCCTAGGAGTAGGCTTTTTTGCACCCGGGTGGCATGTGTGAGAACCGTGGAGTGTGTTTTTGTGAGAATGGACTTTGCAATTTTTTAAATATAGCGATAGGCAGGCAGGTAGCATACTTCTGGTGTGATTGAGTTAGTTTTAAGTAGGTAGGGCCAGAGCAAGCTTTCATGTTTCTCTGTCCTCCGTAAAACACACGTGAGATGCTTGCATCTGGGGGGTTAACGAAAAATCGAGAAGAGAAAATCTAAATTTGAATTTATTCTATTTAATATTCTCTTGAACTCGATTGTTCGTAAGGCCAGGCCTTTTAGTTTGTAAGTCGCAGTCGTGGTTCTAGACCCGATTGCAAAAATGAAGTATACAGTGAAGTGAAGTGAAGTGCAGTGCTTTAAATATTCTGCTCGGATATTCTTTTACGGACAGCGCATTCTAAGAATCGCTGGTCGTATAACTTTAAGAATTCTTTTTCTTATAAAAGTAATGAATTTTTATGATATATAGAATTTTGATTTTGTTGCCGATCGAAACAAATGGATGGTTCATTTTTATTTTGATAAAAGTGCCTACTATCTATTTGTTGAGATCAGTAGTAAAATTATTTGCAATTGATATGAAAGAATATCCGAGTTACCGTAAAATTTCGCGAGTGATTTTTGTGAGGCTGTGCCGAAGAGAGAAGAGGCTATATGCCGAAGAGCCCCGGCAAAATTAGCCAAAGAAGAGGGGAACTATTAATGGCTGTCCATCTTAGGATGGAGAGTCATTTTGTCACTATGCTCGCTATTATTTTTTTGTATTTTATATGTGTTATTTTGAACGGTACGAAAAGTATCGTCGAACGCGTTTTGCTCGAATTTTGACGAGCACACGATCGCGATTTTCTTTCGAATTTTCAGGTTTTTTTTATTGCATTTTCTATTTTATGAAAGTTTTGTGTGGAGTGAAGTAATATTTCACTCCCCTTTGCATAATTTTCTATGTTAATAAATTTTTGTATGTTTCAGTGTTTGTTTTTTGACAAGTTATCATGTTCTCTTTTCTAAAATTTCTATGTTAATAAATTTTTGTATGTTTCAGTGTTTGTTCTTTGGTAAGTTATCATGTTGTCTTCTCAAATCCGCAATTTTCATTGCGTTTTGTTTTTCGAAATTCTTGTATGAAATAAAATAACATTTTGCTCCTTCTCCCACGATTTCGTATGTTAATAACGTTTTGTATGTTTCAGCTTTTGATTTTTGGTAAGTTATGTTTAGTGCATTAGTTTCGCGTTAATTCCGAGCTTGTGGGAGGAAGGGTGGGCTCGGGCGCAAGTTTTTCGTCACGTATCGTGGCGAAAAACTTGCGCAAATTGTGCCTTTTATTCTAACTTGCACTCATCTTTGCGACAATTATTCAACTTCTTACATATTAGACTGTAACAGTAGCTTATCATTTTTTTGTCAATTGCACAAAACTTAACAGAAAGATCTTCCATTTTTCTTCCCTACCTCCTTGTTTTCTTTACAAAGTTTTACATTATACGAGTGCAATCTTAGAATAAAAGGCACATGTAGGGTTTTTAGAATACAATATTGTATTCTAGTATGAGTGAGTGCGTGAATGAAATGTGAGTACAGGATACAGGATATATTCATCTCATCGTGGGATCATAGTCTTTTTCAAACTCCAAATTATTTTATTTCTAACTTCGAAATTTTCAACCCTCTTCGCTCTTTTATTTCTTCTTCTGTATTATTTTATTATGTCATTGGTTTTTAATACGCGCTGTACTTTCATTTCATGCGTGAATTTTATTTCCAATTTCGGAGCTTTTGGATCTCCTTGTGATTTGAATTCAATTTTGTGGTTTTTAAACACTCCATCATTTTATTTTGGGTTTGAGGTTTCAAACCTCATCGTGATTTTGTTCCGAGTTTTGAGGTTCTTGAATCTCTTCGTGATTTTATTTCGTATTTTGATGTTTTCAAACTCGATTTCGATTTTTGAAGTTTTGTTTCGAATATAAAAAGATTTCATTTCTTGTACTTCAATTTTATGTCTTAATTACATTTGTATGTGCCAGGTTTTTATTTCAAGTAAGTAATTAAGTGAATCTTATTTGTCTTAATTACATTTGTATGTTTCAGCTTTTTGTTTCAAGTAAGTAATTAAGTGATTCATACTTGTCTTAATTACATTTGTATGTTTCAGGTTTTGATTTCAAGTAAGTAATTTAATGATTCATATTTGTCTTAATTACATTTGTATGTTTCAGCTTTTGATTTTAAGTAAGTAATTCGTATTTGTCTTAATTACATTTGTATTGTTTCAGCTTTTGATTGTGAGTAAGTAATTTATATTTGTCTAATTACTTTTGTATGTTTCAGCTTTTGATTTTAAGTAAGTAATTCATATTTGTCTAATTACATTTGTATGTTTCAGCTTTTGATTGTTAGTAAGTATTACTTATATGTCTAATTACTTTTGTATGTTTCAGCTTTTGATTTTAAGTAAGTAATTCATATTTGTCTAATTACTTTTGTATGTTTCAGCTTTTGATTTTAAGTAAGTAATTTATATTTGTCTAACTACATTTGTATGTTTCAGCTTTTGATTGTTAGTAAGTATTACTTATATGTCTAATTACTTTTGTATGTTTCAGCTTTTGATTTTAAGTAAGTAATTCATATTTGTCTAATTACCTTTGTATGTTTCAGCTTTTGATTGTAAGTAAGTATTACTTATATGTCTAATTACTTTTGTATGTTTCAGCTTTTGATTTTAAGTAAGTAATTTATATTTGTCTAATTACTTTTGTATGTTTCAGCTTTTGATTTTAAGTAAGTAATTCATATTTGTCTAATTACTTTTGTATGTTTCAGCTTTTGATTGTAAGTAAGTATTACTTATATGTCTAATTACTTTTGTATGTTTCAGCTTTTGATTTTAAGTAAGTAATTTATATTTGTCTAATTACTTTTGTATGTTTCAGCTTTTGATTTTAAGTAAGTATTACTTATATGTCTAATTACTTTTGTATGTTTCAGCTTTTGATTTTAAGTAAGTAATTTATATTTGTCTAATTACATTTGTATGTTTCAGCTTTTGATTGTAAGTAAGTATTACTATATGTCTAATTACTTTTGTATGTTTCAGCTTTTGATTTTAAGTAAGTAATTGAATATTTCACAAATATATTCTTATTTCATTTGCATGTTTTCCTCGAGTTGACTCGAATTTTATTTCATTTTTTTTCGAAAATGTTAAACTTATTTATCGACTTACTACTTTTGCATCTGTTTTCTCCTTTTGCATATTGTTTCTGATTGTTACAGCATAGGTAATCATCCAGGACTATCACAGAGAGATTTCATCGATGGATCCGCTAATTTTAAGTTAATTCTAAGTTGCGTACAAAATATTGTAATACACTGTAGTATGGATGAGTGCATGTGTGAAATGCGTATATACGAAACTTGAAGATATCATCGAGGGAGCACCGAGGGAGCACCGAGGGAGCATCGAGGGAGCATCGAGAAATCATCGAGGGAGCATCGAGAAATCATCGAGGGATGCGTGCGTTAGTTTGAAGTTAATTTTAAGCTCGTGGGCGGGCGGGTGGGACCCTGTAAGTGCCCCTTATTCTATCTTGCACTCATCTTCACAATTCGTGAATTTTTCTCGCGTTAGATTGTAGTATACTCAGCTATTTTTTGTCAATTGGTCCAGACCCAAGTGGATCATTGGGGGTTGGTAGCGCTGTGAACACGCGGCAGGGTTGAGCTGCAAAGGCTGGTGTAGCGCCAGGGACACATCTTGCGAGGCATCTTGATTGAAGCACCTTCTCGATTTGCCGCCTCACGGCGTGGGTCTCCTCTCTGCGGTCAGCCTCTCTTCAAACGAGAGCGGGGAGAAATGGGAGACCCTTCGCGGATGTGTCACTCGTTCTTATCAGTTTTTTCGGTTCAATTCGGTCTCGTGGTTCACGTAAGTCACTATCGACTACCCTTTGACCCATGAGGGCGAGGACTACTTGGCGGAAAATGCTAACCCCTTTTTAGCAGAAAGTTCTTCTAACTTTCTTTCCTTCTAGCAGAAAGTTCTTCTAACTTTCTTTCCTTCTAGTAGAAAGTTCTTCTAACTTTCTTTCCTTCCCCCTTGCTTTTTTACCTCGTTATAGATCATTCGAGTGCAAGTTTAGAATAAGAGGTACGCGTGCGGCGTTTAGAATAAGTATGTTAAGCGTGCGCGTATGCGAGTACTGTTTAAAATTGCACTAATTTTAATTAGCGAACTTTTTCCGCGTTAGATCATAGTATTAGTTCCTCTCTTCCTTTCTTTCTCTCTCGTTTAGCGTCTCATTTTACATAATGCGAGTGCAATTTTATAACAGAGTGTGTATGTGGGATCCCACGAAATTAGTATTAAGTTTATAAGTGAGTTGAGCGCTTACAATTCTAACTTGCACCCATTTTCACGATACGTGAATTTTTTGCGCGTTAGAGTGTAGTATAAACGGTAATTCTCTGTCGATTGGTCCAAACCCAAGTGGATCATTTGGGGTTGGTAGCGCTGTGAACACGCGGCAGGGTTGAGCTGCAAAGGCTGGTGTAGCGCCAGGGACACATCTTGCGAGGCATCTTGATTGAAGCACCTTCTCGATTTGCCGCCTCACGGCGTGGGTCTCCTCTCTGCGGTCAGCCTCTCTTCAAACGAGAGCGGGGAGAAATGGGAGACCCTTCGCGGATGTGTCACTCGTTCTTATCAGTTTTTTCGGTTCAATTCGGTCTCGTGGTTCACGTAAGTCACTATTGACTACCATTTGACCCATGAAGGCGAGGTTCACTCGATAGAGAATGCTGGTCCACCTTTTTGCGAAAGTTCTTCTAACTTTCTTTCCATTTAGTAGAAAGTTCTTCTAACTTTCTTTCCTTCTTGTAGAAAGTTCTTCTAACTTTCTTCCCTTCTCCCTTTGCTTTTTGTACCGTCTTAGATAACACGGGTGCAATCTTAGAATGCGAGCGTTTGGAAGTGTATGGTGTGCTTGTGTGTTATATTGCGTGCGATACAAGTTCTTTGCTGTACTGTGGTAAAGAACTTGTATATTTTTGCGAGCGGGCGAAGTAGAGTTAGAACTCATTTATCCTTCCGATAAATGAGGGAGTTGTTAATGGAGGGTGGTTGGGACTTGGAGATAGGGTGGGTCACTGACGTAGCCACCTCCACGTGGTGTGACCTGGTAATCGATATTGTTTTCTAAAGATTTCCTAAAAAATAATCTTTAGAATATAATATCGAGCTAAGAGCTACGATTTACTTTTCAACAATAATGTCATTTATTGTTCGACATTTTCTTTTACCGTAATGTCTTTATATGAAACGAACATATTTGCACTCGCCAAGTGCACCATTTCAATTAAAAAATCGTGCATTAAACGTGCGTGGATTGAACAAGCACGTGTTCGAAACAATCAGGAAACTTCGGGTGAAACTTCGGAATACTATAATTTTGCAAACAAGCTCCTTTTTTTCAAATGGAAACATCTGTGTGAACGATTCTTGGCGACTCGAACGAAAAACTTACCATTCCAATCTTATTCTCTATATTACCGACGGGACACGGTATAGTGTGCGAATTGTTCCGAACACATAATCCGTATCTTCGGACCCACGGAACATATTGCAAACAGCATAAAATCAATATTAATAAATATATAATGAACATATAGCATATTATTTAATAAAATCAATATTAATTGAATTTTTACGAAAATGGAACAAGTGGCGACATCTCTCCGGCGAACAGTGTGAACTACACACTTTTGAAACTGTAGTTTAATTAGTTCCTGCATTCTGCCGCTAGATGGTGCAATGTGTATCGTTTTTGTGGCGACACCTACGTCCGGTTCGGATTGAAAGTGCATTTGCACGCTGTACTGTAACCCGTCGATGATATAGAGAATGATATACGAATGACAACAAATTTTCTTTCGAGTCGCCAAAAACCATTCTCACAAATGCTCCTTTTTGCAAAAAAGAGCTTATGTGCAAAATTTATTCCGAGTCGGAGGATGACAGTTTGCTGAAGTTTCACTATTTTATCGACTGTGCTGTGATGATGTTACCAATATTATCAACACACATGTGGAACGGAATTTCTCTATGTGGAAAAGCGCGGAATGCTTATAATTTTCTTTGTATCATAAACAGTGTAAATTGTGGATATTTAATAAAAAGTTCATAAGAACCTTATCAAAAATGTATACAGTTAATTCAAAATGAATGTTTAACTATAGAATGTTTTACAAATGCATTGTGTATTCTGTAACCGAATGGTTTCATTGTGATTGTTAACAAATTTGAAATAATAATGGAGTGTATAGTAGCAAACGTAGATAATATGCGATTTGATATTGAAATTGCTCTTGATGAACAATATGGAGCTCTTCCTTTACCTTTTACAGGAATGGACAGTGCGTATTAATATTTATGAATCTTGACATATTTAACTAGGTTATGTCATGAAAAGTGTAAAGAAAATTATTAGTATAAACATATTGAAATAATTTAATTAACTACTATTTATGTATTAAATAAAAACTATTCTCGTACATAATTTCCGATTAAATATTATTACCTTTAATTTGCATTCGTATTATTCGTTTCCAGTTAGATTTATTTAAAATCGTTTTTCAAAATATAACTTTTAGAATCCACTGCTGCGGTATGCCAATTTTATCCAAGAGGAACTTGCGTCAAAGGAGCCTCTTGCCCATTTAGACATGTACGAGGAGATCGTACAATTGTATGCAAACATTGGTTGAGAGGTCTTTGTAAAAAGGGTGATCAGTGTGAATTTTTACACGAATATGATATGACAAAAATGCCAGAATGTTACTTTTATTCTAGATTTAGTAAGTATAATTAACATGTAATCAAATATACTCTGTTTTTAAGAATATATATATATCATAAGCTTACAAATACTCTTGCTTCTATATTGTTTAATATTGTTTTCTTTGTGGTATTACTAAGTTTTCCCAGTACAGGCATGTTAAAATCAATTATGAATTGCTAGATGCTTGTCACAATAAGGAATGTCCATTCTTACACATCGATCCAGAAACAAAAGTCAGAGATTGTCCCTGGTATGATAGAGGATTCTGTAGGCATGGACCGTTATGTAGACATCGGCATGTACGTCGTGTCTTATGTATGGCATACTTGGCTGGATTTTGTCCTGAAGGTCCAAATTGTAAATTCATGCAGTAAGTTTATTATCGATTTAATTTTTTATCTGAATTTTATTTTAATTGAAAAATATTATAACGATTTCTGTTATTTACAGCCCAAGATTTGAATTACCAGCAGTGCAAGACATGCAGCCTAAAGAGGGCAAGAAAGTAATGATTACGTGTCATTTTTGTGGGGAAGGTGGTCACAAAGCCATTTATTGCAATAAAATGCCACCTGATGTACGTGAAGCTCAAGTTAGACAAGAAATAGAAGGTAATTCCCATGCTACGCATCATATGAATATGCATAATGGACCTCCTCCACGGGGACCTCAAAAACCACTCGAAGAAGTTACTTGCTACAAGTGTGGAACTAAAGGTCATTATGCTAACAAATGTCCCAAGGGTCATTTAGCATTTTTAAGTCATGCCGGAGGTAGTGGGAGCGGAACTCAAAATCAGAATTATCGCAGATGATTTTACGTGTTTTATTTATGTAAGATCGATATCGTAATTTTATTTTAATTCAGGAAAATCATTCGCCTGTAAAAATTTCTGTCATATAGTAAAATAAGTTTAATACGATTTTTTTTATATTGATTCTTAATTTCAATGTGTGATGTATAAAGTGAAAGTATATGATAAAATTGAGATTGTATTATACGATAAACTATTGATGAAATTAAAGGAAATTTCAGGCTGATATATTACCAAATACATACTATAACAAATTTAATTTATTATTTAAAGAATTAAACATATTCCTAAATAAGTTTAATGTATTTAAGGGTATTTGCTAAATTGTTTACAACTCCATTCTCATGAGCGCACCGATTTTCGACGTAGAACGTTATAAAAAGATATATTGTTTGCCACTAATTTATTTAATTTGTGACGTTGAATATGGGAAGACGTACTTCGCCATCTATATATGAACTGGCATTGTAAGACTATTCGCATTTTAATACCTTGTCCGCTAAAATATTAACAATATTCGTTTTTCGCGTGCTCGTTATTAGAAATATGAAATTCCTTCGTTACTGAATAATGTGCATTAAATACTTAAAACATAATTCATTCTTTTACATTTTTCGGAATATGTAGTACCTACAAACATAACGTCCAACGTTTTTATTAAAAGAAAAGTGCAGTCACCGGAACCACAAAAATACTGAATATCACTTGTTATATGCAAAAAGCAAATACAGTGTCTTTTTAATTAAAAAAAGGGACATTCTATTTCCACAAGTGCATTTCCTATCATGTTGTGTTGTAATCGATAACTTCAACATAATTAGCAGGAAAAAGTCCATAGGTTCCATCAGGTCCAAGACCTTGCCACCACCCTTCGTCGATTGCATCTATGTGCGTGATAATATCTCCAGGATCAAAAGTAATTTCTGTATCATCTGCTGCTTGATAATCATATAAGGCTCTTGCTTTCATTCCTTCATTGTTCGGATCAAAATACAAGTACTGACCATCCATTTGGCTATATAATTCATTTTCAGTAACTACTTCTTTCACCAATGATGATTGCTCAGGTTCCTCTTGTGCCTCTACTACTTTTGTTTCCTGAGACTGTGTTTGAGCTGAAGATATATTTGGAGTAGCGGTCACTGCAGTATCTAAATTATGACTTTTGTTCTGTTCCATTTTCATTTCCTCTTGTTCTTCAGCATGAGATAATTCCTGTTGCTGACTTTCCTCGAATGCCCTCTTGGTCGCTTCTACATGACTATTCTTCGGTACATATTGCTGCTGTACTGAAGAGGACTTCATCTGTCCAGCTGCAGAGTTTTGTTCAAAAATGGCTCGCGCATTTATCGTTCTTTGTGCTATTAATTGCTGCGTTTCTTTGCTTCTTTGCCGTCTTAATTCTTCACTTCGTGATTTATGATCATCATCAGTATCATTGCTATAATGTTGACTTGCAGCTAGTTGATTACGTAAATTATTTGCAGCTTCAGCACGTTGTTCTGCCAATTTTTGTCGCGCTATTGAATTTTCTTTGGCAGTGACCTATAAAAATATTAATATTTTTCAAATAAGTAAAATATTCTATGTTAAATATTCAATACATAATTGTAAATACACTTGTTTACCTTTTGTTCTCTAAGCAGTGCCTCTTTTTCTTCTCTAGATTTAATTTCTTCTTCCAGTCTCTGTCGTTCTTTTTCGCATTTCATGCGTTCCTGTTCAAGTCTTTTTTTCTCTTCCATTTCTTCCCTTTGCCAAAATTGATCACGTTCGCTTGCATTTATTTCTTGTTCAGGAATTACTCTACAATATATGTTCTCTTTCATTGAAGCTCTTAACATCATTATATATGACACAATATAAGTAATTACCGGCGATATGTGGTACCAACTGGAGCTGCATTACCCTCATTTTCACCACGAGGTTCATTAAATTTATAAGCAGAAGCTGTTGCTCTAGCAAGTTTTTCCATAATAGAATCTACTTCAACGTCATCTTCAGAGCGAGCGGTAATTGTTATGTGTGCACCTTTTAATAATTTTTCTACGTCTCTAATATGATTTGCACAAGTACCCTTTCTAACAATTGGTGCTCCTTCCCCTTGCTGAAATATATATTGCAATATGCAATTATATTGTTGCACTATTATTATTTATAATAATAAGTTGAATGATTATTCATTTACAAATGCTTACCCAATTTATTAAAAGACATTTTGGCAAACTCGTTTTAGTATCTATTACTCGGCAAAAGGCATACATGATATGACTGCTATCTAAACGATCAATCATTTCTTCTAAACCCCCATTTCCAGTACCAACAACTTTTAAGTTGTTGCTCTGTCCTTCGTATCCAAATACAGCCCTATAAATAACATCCGTTTCATTGATATGTTTTATGATGTTTGTAATGTATGCATCTATGAAATAGAAGCACATTGTGCTACTGTAAGCAATAATTGAGTACCTTACACCACTTGCATCGATTGATAAAAGTAAAAATAAGAGTTATGAAACATAGGAAACTTATTTATTTATAAATTTAATTGAACATTTGTATTCTTTTTATGGCTCGTGCGAACGCATAGCCGGGACGATAAAATAATATAAAAGATGACAAGTGCAAGTTTACCAGTCAGTGGACGACTTATCGTCGACTACGCTTTGCCAAGCGGCCTCCAAAGCGTCTTTATTTTTCGTTAAATTAATTGACATGTTTCACAATTAATCTAAAATCAACTGTAAGAATAAAATGTGATCGTCACTAGCGAATTAATGTCACAGACGCATCTTCGCGTTTTGCCTTTTTGATTAAATGTCAACGCCCTTCTGTTACCAACCGCAAAGCAGTGATCTTACTGTGTAGGTAACATTATTTTAATCAATTCACAAACAACTATTTCATATTATATTTAAACTACACACACAAACACAACTCAGTGTATGTTAAAACGTATTTTGACAGACGTTATTGACTAAATTCCTTGAGACTATCGTACAGAGAACGATTGGTCATGATGTAGGTAATAAAAGAGTTCTCCAATCAGCAAGTATAACAGGAACAAATGAAATGTAAGATACAGTTGAAATGTTTTTATATATAATACCATGTTAACAGATTATATTTTAACTTTTATCTTTTATCGAAAGTCTTTTCAATAATTATATACAACTGATTCATAAGTTCAAATAAAATTATTTCTTTATCGGTCAATAAAAATATTGAAACCGGTTTTCAAAGAAACGTTTTCAAACCAGAACGGATGCGGTGTTATAACAACTTTTTTACCGGTAATAAACTCAAACTTAATTTTGGGTTTAAGTAATTATTATTGTTGCATTATGCTAATTAAATAATACAATCGAAAAATTGAGATTGAATATTTTTTATCAGTTCAAAATGGTAAGTTTTCCAATTAGTGGGTTAACCTGTACTCTTTCCTAGCAATATTAAATAACTTTATTTCAATGCTTTCTTACAGTTATTCTATTCATTCTTTAAGTCTTTAATTGGGAAGGACGTAGTTGTAGAATTAAAAAATGACCTAAGGTGAGTTGAAAAAGGAGACATTATTATAAAAGAATCTTTATAAAAAGTAACCTAATGCAATCTTTGTATTTAGTATTTGTGGCACTCTGCATTCCGTTGATCAATATCTTAACATAAAGTTAACAGATATAAGTGTAACCGATCCTGATAAGTATCCTCACATGGTTTGTAACTTTTATAATCTTTGTTATAAACATAGCATAAAAAATATAATAGAAAGTAAAAATGTATTATATTTCAGTTGTCTGTGAAGAATTGTTTTATTCGTGGATCAGTAGTACGTTATGTACAATTACCAGGAGATGAAGTGGATACCCAGTTATTGCAAGATGCTGCACGTAAAGAAGCAGCAGTTCAAGCAAGATAGTTTATAACATTATTAGATTTAAAAATCATTTATTTTATATTATTAAAGTCAATGGTAATACATAGTAAGTATACAAATTATAAATTTGTGTAAGTTTATATTAATATAATGTTATGGATACATTATATCATATAAAGAACAGGAATGTTACATTGCAAAAAACATATGTGACCACAGAAATACAAAATAATGTTATGTATTATTTATAAATGTTTTGATACAAATAATAAGTATATAAAAATATAAATATATACAATACGAAGTCAAATAAAAAATGAATTTATGCATCTTTTGTCCATTCTACCAGTGATTTATCATACCAGATATATTTACCTTTTATATCTGTATTTTCTGGCAATAATGCAGCAAAAACAGGAGCTTCAGCACCTTGGTCAGGTGTCAATGGTCCTTTATGACTAGTCATATCAGTGTCAACATAACCAGGATGAACAGAATTTACTGCAAGATCTTCTCGAGAATCTGAATCAAACATCTTCTGATGAATTCTAGCCAGAGCAGACACTCCCACTTTGCTTGCAACATAGGCAGAATTTGACCAACCATTTTCTAAGTGTGTGTTTGTTTTTGCAGTACTGAAAGTACATATTTGAGGAGTTTAATATTAGAATAAAGAAAACTATACTCTATTATATTGCAATTACTTAATTCAACATACTTAACAAATTCATGCATGATGTTATCTAATTCTTCTTCTGTAAGATTTGGGTCAGAAAATCGTTTCCTCAATGATTCACTGGGAATTAGTGACAATCGACCAGAAGAACTTGATACATGAACTACGCGTGCATGTGGTTTCAACAGTGGATAAAGTAAGCTACATACTTTTCTTAAACTAAAATAATTTACTCTAATTGTTTCTTCAGCTTGTACAGAAAATGGTTCTGTAGCAGCCATCTATATATGAATAAGAATGTTAATATTAATAAAGGAAAAAAAAACAATAAATTAATATATAATTACCTTAAAGGCAATTGCAGCATTATTGACTAAAACATCAAGACCTCCGTATGTTTTCTGCAAGTAATCACGAAAAGTAGAAATACTGTTTTCATCAGTTACATCAAGCTGGTGAAACTTAGGTGTTAAACCTTGACCCTCTAATTGTTTAACAGCATTTTGCCCGCGGGTAATATCACGGGCTGTTAAATAAACGATTCCATTAAATTGTTTACAAAGTGCTTTTACAATGGCAAATCCAATGCCTTTATTTCCTCCGGTTACCTAAACATTCGATTTATGTAATCATTAATGTATATACTTATACAAATTATTTAGTATCTTTATATGATTCTTATGCTATATCCATAAATTATTGTACTAACCACAGCTACACGTGTCATATTAATTTCCAGTTTTGCAGAGCTTTTCTTGGAGAAATGAAGACAGTAATCCGAATAGGTTACAAGTTACAATTATTATACACTTCAATAATGCCAACCTTTTTGATAGACTGAATCACCTTTATGTAACCATACATATATATATATACAAGCACAGTATCAGTACTTACTGTTCTTATCAGTAAACGTGATTATTATAACTCTATTTCTGTTATCTCTTTATTTTATTTTTCCATTATATACATTTTTATTGTAATGAAACGTATGTACATTTTAAAGAACAAATATTTCTTATTTACACTGATTATTACGTTCTGTATTTTCACTAAATAATTCATTTACATTTATATATTTAAGTTAGTACATCTAAACTAGCAATTCTATATTGTCTCGTTTGAATATTTCTGACAAAAACAAAATTGTATTGTTTGTTAATTAGTTCAGTTAATGAATCTAATGTTATATATCCAAAACCTATGCCTTTTGCTTCAGCAAAAGAAAAATCACCCATTGTTAGATAGCCCATAATTTCTCTATCACAGGAATGTCGTACATTAGTACAGTCTGGAAGATACAATTGCGACATCTTTTGAAATTGCTTAAATACAATTTCACGACTAAATTTTAATAAATTTTTGCACTTATTTTCATGATCATCAGCTTGAAAGTCTTTGATTAAAATCTTGCTTAAGTTATCAGTTAATTTCTTTTTATGATGAATTCTTTGTCTTCGTAAACGTTTTAAAAGAGTTACGTGATTTTTTCGTAAAGTTTTACGAATAACTTCATTTCGATCAAAATTTAATTTTTCAACTGGACCTGACCACTGTCTATTATGTTTAAACTGGTTTACATCCTCTGCTGTTGGCATACATATTATTGCAAATCTTTTAGGACATCCTTTTTGTAAAATGGTTACTTTTACTCGAACTAGATAATTTCTATCTTCTAATGCATTTTGTAGAGTAAAATTTGATGTATGATTAATTGGTTTATTTTGCTTCCTTTTATTACTTCCTTCAGCTGGTAAATTGTTTTTCAACAATTGTAATAGATGTCGATTTCGTAATACAGAAAATTCTTCGGTGCCTGTCCATTCTTTCATGAGGATTTTCCACTCACAGAAAAAAGGACTAGAAATTCCTAATTTAACAAAATTTACACGCCTATTCGGTGGATAACGAAAATATTTTTCTCTTAATTCTAACTTTATACTCAATGCTTCTCGTGCATAAGCAGGTGTATCTGGATCATTAATATCTGGTGACCGTATATTTCCATATTCAAATGCTATAGATTTTGATTCCCTAAATGCACCAACTCTTACACAACGAAATATACATGCAAGCCAAAATGGCATTGCCCAATTGGCAGGGAATATAATATCTATACTTGAACCTAAACCTGTAAAAATATGTTTGTCAGTTTCAAATACTTTTGTACTTAAGTTATGTTGTTAATTAAAAATTACCTGTATTACCAGTTCCAGGTTTCTGAATTAGGAGTATAGGTATTTTTGCCATGATTTCTTCATTGAAATGTCTATCATTACTTGTGCCAGGTACTAAACATTTGCTTCTTAACTTATTGATTGTGCTTGTTCTTACACATTCTTTACTAACTTTATCCCGTATTTCTTTCTCCCAAATTGGACTAGAATTTGCACTTGTAGGAGGCATTGGCATTATTTCAATGTCCTGTATGTCTCGTAATAATTTAATTCTTTTTTGAGGTAGATGAAACCTAGGATCTAAGATTGTAAAACCAAGAACAATATTTGGTGGCAATTGACTAGGAGACTGTAATGTTTTCAACACGTGCCATAACTGCCTTTGAATTTTTAAAGATTCAACATTTTCTGGGTTATTATAATATTCTATATGCCATGACTTAAGCTCTTCAATTTCTGCCTCATGATCCATTTCATTTCCCTCGGATTGCATTACATTTGTAGGATTGGTTCTAGAAGATATTTTTTTATTTGGTAGATGAAGAGCATCCGTTAAAACACTGATTGTTAATGGACCATAAAATCGAAATCGATTTAAGGTATTTCTATGAATACTCATATTACAATTATTTTTGTTAAAATATTGTTTGCATTCTGTAGATATATCATTTGCAGATTCACATAGTTCAAATTCAAAACTGGATATAATTTCCGCGACAAAGTCATCTAAAAAAGATGGATGTACCCAGATCCAAATTGTCCTGAAATTAAGTTGATTCGATCTCCACAAAAAGTGTACGTGACCAATCGGAGATCGCGGGTATCCATTTTTCTTAAAAAACATTACGGTGCCTTCACGAACACCCGTAATAAAAATTTTCGCTGCAAACGTTAATTCGAGCGGGTTGCAATGACTTTTTAAAGTTTCCTTCAAAATCTCCTCTGGACCATTTATCTCAACGCACGTGTAATAAGAAATATCTTGCATCAAGCAGTGCTTTGCAACTGCACGGTAATTGGCTTTAAAACATTTATCGTTCGCGTAACTCGCGATTCTGTATCCCCATTTTTCCGTCATGTGAAAACGTTTTGCATGCCAAATATGAGTTTCTAGCCAAATTTTGGTTCGCTGCCTTCGATTATATTCCGAAAGCAAATTACGCGGTCGTCTGCGATATTTACGCGACGGCCTTTTAATTTTGGGCGGCAATCCAGATTTAGTCATTTGATTTAAATGCGCCTCTCTTAATCTGCGCGGTAACCGTTTTACGTTGTGAGACATGATGCGTCTACGCATATACACGGGGAGCTTTTGAAATACGAGTTTTGTTTGTTGAGGATTCTCTGTAAACAAATAATTTCAATTAAATAATCGCATATACATGGCGACTTAATACTTGGGTATTGATGTCGTCAATTTCGAAGATTATTTTTATATAAAGATCTAGGGATATAGTGATTTAGGGTTCTATCAATTTAAAAATATATGTCTTCATATAATGCATACACGGTTTGTTCTCACAGTATAAATGTTTTGATGCTTAACAATACTATTTTTTGTAATAACTTAAATAAATAGATATCATATAACGTACCTATAGAATATGTCATTGCAGCAATTTCGCTAGCTCTCGAAGAAACAAGTTTCATAATGTGTACCTGAGGTGGTAATTTTTCAGAACCACCTAAAAATTCGTCGAACTGCTCGTTTCCCGCCATCTTTTGTATATGAGGATTTTAATTTTTGTTTACACTAAACTAACCAAAAATTCGTGAACTAATTCTGTACAACAAATTTATACTACTAAACGAAAATTACAATAAAATACAATCGAAGATCATATACAATCAATACGGAAATAACTGATATGTGTGTAAGTTATAAATGAATTTTACATTATTTAACGTTACTCCAACTTTTCATGTGATAGTCGCACGTGTCAACAAAAAGCATGACTAAAAATACTTCTCTTTGAACACAGAATCGCTTATGAAATCCAAATTTAGCATAAACTACTTCACATGGGTATATGTAGAGGGCGTACCATGACAATGAGAATTAGACCTAAGGAAAGAAAACAATGCAATAATTACTCGTCAAACCGTGTAAACGCAATATGCGTATTGACTGTGTTACTATCCAAATATTCGTTATCCAATAAGAAATCGTGGTATGAAATGATATATCAAATAATTAAAGTTTCATTGGTTAAACAATTGATTGCGCATATTCTTGGTAAGAATCGTATAATTAATATTTAAAATTTATTAGTGGTTTATAATTCGCGTAACAGTAATCGTTGCAGTAATATTCAATTCGCTTACTATTCGATATCTAAACATTTAAAAGTGCGTTTAGACTGAACGAGCAAATGTTCATTTTTCCCTCCACTTCGACAAAATTTAAACATAAACGAGCATTCTTCCGTTATTGAGCAATTACTTCCTGAATTAGATGCTGAACGCGAACGAATGCTCTAGCAACGAAGAACATTTGTTCGTCGAATGTATTCAATGAAACAAGATTCAATCCAATGCGATTCAACTTGACGTAATTTAATTCAATAGATTTCAATTCAATAGGATTCAATTTAATCTCACTCGATTCAATCTGGTGCAATACATTTCCACATAATTGAATTTTTTACGATTCAATTAACACAATTCGATTCTATATAATTCGATTGCACAAAATGCAATTCAATATGTGTCAGATATAATTCAATTTGACTTATTTTAATCGGAAGCGATTTGAATTGACGCCATTTAATTCAATGTGATTAAAATTGAGGTGAATCGATCCACCGTTTGGAACATTCGATAGTTGACAAATCAGTTCGTTCGATGTTCGTTTCTACTGAACGAACACGAACGAATGCTCTTGCTCTTGGTCCACGTTTTCGCTCGTTCAGTAAAAACGCACCTTAACATGATCCTTCTGCTAATGTCAAGACCCGCGCCTTGAAATAGTCGCCATCTTTGCGACTGGGTCGCATCCCTGAATTTGGCCCGTCGTATTTTCCGCGCAGCTTTATGTAGTGTCAGAGAAAAAAATCGTTGAAAGTTGATGACGAAGACGGCAAAACGATTCGGCTAGACCGGATAACCGTTCGAGCTGTGCCAAGAGTGTAGGCCAGCGCGAAAGTGAGTGGAACGCGTGGGGCTTACGTTCTCTTGGCCTCGCTACAGTACGTGATAGAAATTTCGGCATTTGACAAGTGACACATCGAATCATATTTAGCTTTGCTTGCGCGGTGATAATTAGACTTTAGTTGGAAATTCGTTGTCCGGCCTGTTACCGGCTCATATGCCATTGTAGCGTGTGTGTTCGAACATTTTTTTCTGTCGCGGTGTATAAGAAAAATGAGTTGTCAACGTAACGCTGGCAAGATCACAGTGCCAGATGAGCTGCGAGACATTCTGTTGGAGTTTACAATTAGCTATCTGTTGGAGCAACCAGTGGATATCATCGACTATGCCATAGGTTTTTTCACGCAACTTCGGGAAAGTCGTCAAACTCAGATAATTCCGGCCACTGCGCAGACCTGCTCTTCTACGCCGGACGAGTCCGTCGATGAAGGTAAGCCAGCGAATTTTCATTCGGGATGCGACTTCCCATCGCGTCCAGTATTCGCCTCGTAGCCGTGCGATATACATTACGTTTCGTGACTTTGAGCGCGCGTTAGCAATATCGTTTCAATCTAGAAACTGGACTTTGTTTCAGAAATTTGACCAGTGTGATTGCATTCAGTGATTCTCGTGTGACTTTGTGAAAAATTTGCATACGCGTATATATCCATGGAAACCGGTATGTTCTGAAACCGTTGGTTTATCTATTGAATTTAAAGCTTTCAAACTTGAAATTTATTTTGTTCACGATACCGTTTCGAGTAATCGGCGACATTAATATTTCTTTGAAATATTTTTAGCGCAACCTCGAAGATAAAAGAAAACATAGCCTGTACAATTGTTGAATTTTACATTGACATTTCTTTCGTTCGTTACAGAACCGCCGGTTGGAAGGTTCGCAACGAGAAGGAAGAGTGTGTTTGCGGAAACCTACAATCCCGAAGAAGACGAAGAAGACGATGGAGTCAAGGTACGTTGTTTTGTTGTTTATAGATTGATCTTTTCCGTTGTTTGTCCAACGAACCTTAATTGTTTTCAGTGACATTCCTTTTTTATTCTCCTCTGTACGTACATTCCTTATTATACTTTTGGACACGTTACGCAAGGAACCATGTTGTCGATAGTATATATCCTCGTGTCGCTTGTACCACGCTGAATCGATAATCGATCGATTTGGTTTTAATCGGACCACACGGCAAGAATCGACCACGATGCGGAAGACGATTCGTTAAGAACGTTTGCTTTACTGTCTTTGAGTTGAACACGTTCGAGTCGCGGAGAGTACGAAAAGCCCATTTATTCCGGTACATTGGAATAAGACAAGGATAGGGTTAATTAACGGGTTTCGCGTTTTATCCTATACATTTGTACACACACGTACACGTGCACGGAGCGTATAAAAGCTAAATATGGATGTTTTATGACTCGTTGAAATAATAAGAGCGAGCGAGCGAGAGAAACCGCACGTGGTACCCAGAAGACGATGCCGTTTCGACTGAGGCCAGTTTTTTTATAGGTTAAATATACGTTGATCACCGTATATATCGTTTCTGCAATATAGGATAGAACTTTTTCTTTTTTCCTATCGAAACACCGTACTCAGGCTGTGCGGGTGACGAAACGAGATGATTTACTTTGCTCGACGATGCGAGCGATGTACCTTTGTGACGTCAGAGCGCGTGTTCGATAACCTGGTACCGACGTGACTTACATATGTATGATATACGTACGTACACGTGAACGTGTTCGTGAACGAGAGAGACAGAGAGAAAAGAGGGAGACTGGTAAGGCCGTCAGATCGGGATCGTACTGCTCGAAAGCATTTCAAAAGGCAACGTTGATCTCGATTATCGGGAACCTGAGGCTATTCAAACTGATCGAAGAAGCATCCTAATGTACTGGGTGATTTAACAAAAACAAAGCACTTAATCGTCTTATTGTTAGTTATAATTGGAAGTATTTAGAACAGAATAATTCCGTAGGGAGAATATTTGTTTTCAGGATCAAAGTTGTCGATATTATTAGAGAATAATTGGAACCGTGTTAGATGTTGTTCTATGCACGTATTTCGTTATTGCAATTACAGCCAGTGTAGATCAATACACAAGATAGTCGATTTGATTATTCCTCACGTAAAAAAACGTGATACGTAAGCTTAAAATAGTTAGAGGGTCATTTACTCGAACGACTTAATTGCTCAGCAAGGTACATCAAAAGTTTCGTCATGCGAAAAACGTTAAATTCACGGTTTTTCTTTCCAGCCGAAGAAGTTACTACTATCTTATCTTTCTGTTTCGTCATCGCGCGGTGTATAGCCACGCGTTTTATCGCCGTGTGTCGTATTTGTAGTCGCGTGTTATATCGCCAGTATAAAAAAAAAAAAAATAAGAGCGTGTGTTATATCGTGAGCGTAGAATTCAAAGTCCCTAAATGTAAAGGAGTTATCTCAAAATTCTACTTTCGTCAAGATTTTCAATTTCCTTCGTGTTTCAGTCCGAGTAATTAGATAACGTCAGCCAACACTCCGAGTAGGGTTTGTGTTTTAAGTTTGTCATTTCATCTTGTGCAAAAGTTTGCTCTCGACACTGATTTTACAAACTAGATACGTCGAGAAACTTTGAGGAATCGTTAATTGCACGCGTTCAAACTGACGTCCAACATTATCTCGCTATTAGGATGCAGATGAATCCAATTGAAACGTTGTTCCTTCTCGGAATGAGAACGTGTAACAAGCGTATTGTGGATCAGTAAATGCGTTCGTTACTTTTGTAATAGTAACAGATGTTCCGAGAGACAAACAAAACGGGCTAAAGGTTAAAACTCGAAGCTGCTTTAAAGGATAAAAAAATATCTTTGATAGAAACAATAGTATTATGATGCCGTTAAGAAACTTTGAACATCAATTTTTGCCTTATTCGAGAAAAGTACCTGCTCAAATTTTGCAGAATTATCTCTTTCGGGTTATCTTATAATACCTGAAAGTTTGGAGCCGATTCTTGCTTTGAACATTGTGCGCCCTCCCTCTTAGATTTGTTTATCCTTGTCTTGAATTTCTAAAAAAAGCTGATCGAGGATGCAGAACATCTGTAGGCAAGCAATAATAGTCACCTTCGACGTATCATTTCCTATGATTATTGTACTATACAAACTAGAGGATAGTCTAGAATTATTATTAAAATAATTTCACTTTTTCTTACTGTCGTATCGACTGCTGATAAACGAAACGTAAGATCGTTAAAGAGAGTTTGATTTTTCTTTTTTTTTTCAAACTTACCGTACTGTGCAATCTACCCACGCGTATCTAATGGAAAACCCTTTCTTTTTATAACTTACACGTATATTCAAGCCTAGCGTTATCGATCGATCACGCTGCAATTAAGTTATAATATCGATGCGTGTCGTACGACGATCGTAATTTCTCGACAATTTACGAAGCTACCCTGGAACAAGCGTTTAAACAGTCAATTATTATTCATTTGTTCGTAATTGAAAAGAGAAATTTGATTGATGGAGCAACCGCGCACAAGTTAACTCATTTTTTACTAATAATCTCCGTTCGAGGATTTAAGCGTTTAGCGAAATAGTGACTAAATCTGGACGAATTTTCTATAAATTGGTGAGAATTTTATTGCGACGATTAAACTCGACAATTGTATATTAACGATAGTTCATTGATTGCAGATGGTATATCCGAAGAGCGACGAGCAACGGCAGAGGCTCAGCGAGAGTGTCAAGAATATTCTTCTGTTTCGGGCCCTAGATGTAGTAAGTTAAACATAGTACGCATTCGCGTACAAATTTACGTATAGCTGTATGTGCGTAATGGAAATGAGAATACAGAACGACGAGGGTTCGCGCAACTCGTGGAAATGCCAACGAGTACGTGCAATCTGCTTAACCTGGGATCCAAACTAGTGATGGACTCAAGTATTTCACGAACAGGTTCGAACATTGACCGACCAAATTCGAACGATCTATAAATATTTTAAGAACAGCAACTTGAACGCAACCAATTCGAACACTGTTAAGTAAAGCGTGGACATTGATATCAACTCCGATTTGTACATGTTAGGCTGTCGGATAGTCCTGAATCTTTTCTAGATATGCTTTAGAAAATTTATTCCAACACATTGCAATAATACAATTAAACCACATTTACTGGATAATGATATTATTTCGTTCGTATAGAGTTTTTGTTGTCTCTGACGTTACACATGATCTTAGAAAAGTTTAAGACGTGTCCCGCTACAGAATACATATTGGAGCTTACCTAACTTTTATGGGCCATGACCAACTATCGAAAGCTGTCACTTTTTACGATCTTACCGCTTGTAATGCATTGCTTTCCAAAGTTCTAAAATTTTTCAATCAAACTTCCGAGGTCCCAATTCGAAAGTTGATCATTTTCAAAGTACAAAAAGTCCCAAAAATCTGAACGTCCTATAGTAGCAGAATATTAATAAGATTGAACTTGATCCCATCACTAATTTAGGTGGTTGGGAAGCGTTAGTACGGCGGGGCAAGTTAAAATGGATACAAATATAAACGTGTAATGATCGTGTCGTTCTTCTCGACGCTTACTTTTAATTCCTCTTGGAAATTGTTCAATTCCTTGGTAATTACCGTGGGGTACACGAATCGTGCGACGTATGGAACGTTTGCCGCATTTAAATCATATACCGAGGTATCCCGTGTGTAACTGGGACACTGGCTGCAGCTTTGAAACGATTAGAAATAGAAGGAACGTCACGAGGCAAATGGCCTCAGATTCTTTGCATTTCTGTGCTGGTGTTTTAAAACGAGCGCTTTAAAAGGTATTTTTAATGTACCGTATCCTTCGATATATACCTTTGTCCTGGTTATGTGGGATATTTTATCTACGCGGTGATATTTATATAAATAGTTAAATAAAAGTAATAATAATGATATTTGATTATTTTGAAATATTCTAAATAAGAGTAATGACAAATTTGCAATGCTCTTTAACTCTCGATATAACTCGGAGAGAGAACTTGATGTAAAATTTCTTATCTTCATAAACAGAAAACGTGCGTAAATAAGGGGCAAGTGGTGAAACATTTTTCCTCTACAGTTCCTGTTAACTGAGAAAAGGCTAAGTTGCACGTGAACGTACATTTAAAAAAAAAAGCAAGGGGCAAGTCCATTGGACTTACCTTGACCGGCTAAAGGTTAAAATATCATGTCAACTCGAGACCAGGTAGCTTGAAAATTACGGGACAATTATCGCCGTTGTTCTCTAATATTAGAAAACAGAATAGTAGAGGTTTCTAGTCATGAAATATTCAAGACACGCATACATACGCATCGCGCGAATTCTTTTGCAGGAACAAATGGCGGACGTGTTGGATGCAATGTTCGAGAAAACTGTACAGCCGGGGGAATTCATTATCCGACAAGGTGACGACGGTGACAATTTCTACGTCATCGAAAGGTAAAATATTCTTCGGTAACCAATTATTTACTGTAATTTCCATTAACGCGTTAGATAGCCTGTCAAATTTTATGCGTATTTTGTAGCACAACGTAATCGAAATGATTAATTGACATGAAATTATTGAAATTTTGTAATTTACTGTCGCGTATTATCCACGTTACGTCAATGGTATCAATAACTTTTACGTCATTCAACGTATCATTAAATTCTTGTTTTCAAATGTAAAAAAATCCTTAGAGAAAACACAATACTTAAGGAAAACCCAAAGAGAATCCAGAGTGGTCAGTGGGAGAACCTAAGGAGAGCCCCACCTAATCAGGATTGCCTTCATCACTCTCATTCGAGAGTTAATTAATTTTATTGAGCAAAACTGGGGTTGCTAGAATAAAGCGATAAGAGTCGCTCATGGGAAATAGCTGATTCAGTTGTCGTTTATTGGTTTCAGAGGAAAATTCGAGGTATACGTGAAGGATCAATCGAACACAGAAACCATGATACACACGTACGATAATTGCGGTGCTTTCGGCGAACTGGCGCTTCTATACAATATGCCTAGGGCAGCGAGTATCAAGGCTATCACTCCTGGCACACTGTGGGCTATGGACAGACAAACTTTCCGGCGTATTCTTCTGAAATCCGCCTACAGGAAGCGCAAGATGTACGAGGACCTTATCAACAAGGTCCCGATGCTGAAGTCTCTCGAGGCAAGTTTCCAAACGCATTGCGGTCAAAATAAATACAGACTGGATTGTTTAGAGATAACTGGATAAGATAGAGTTAACGATCACCGATAATCTCTTACTGTTCTGATATTATATCAGATTTAAAGAAGAAATTAAAATCGCATTACAAAATACTGCTTTATCTAAGTAAATATTGGACAATTCAAGTATGTACTTTTGATTTTAGTATCACGATAGTTTTAAATCTCGAAAACCATTCGTTCAGAGGACTGTTTCTAGAAGTGCTACGCTTAGAAAAATGACAATACTATCAACACTTTGGTATCATACTGTTCCGCAGCTAATAATTCGTGTCTTTAATAATTGAAAGTTAGATTGGTAACTTCAAGATTGACCTTTGGATCTTTTTTATCTTTAGCCATACGAGCGCATGAATCTAGCGGATGCTCTGGTACCAAAACAGTTTACACACGGTGAACAGATAATTAGACAGGGCGACACAGCCGATGGGATGTACTTCGTGGAAGATGGCGTAGTCAGGATCACCATACTCGGCGACCATGGTCGCGAGGTTGAGGTACGTTAATGTGTTTGCTTTTCATTTTCCATCGCGTAACATAATTGCGACGATCATTGACCTACATAGCTTCATACAACGAGATTGGTATGATGGCTGCCAGGAGACTGGCGCACTAATTACGTTGTCGATTGTATAGATGTCATTTGGTATTCTATTTGATGTCACAGATTAACAGAGTTCCCGCTGGTGGGTATTTGGGCGAGTTAGCGCTCGTGACACACAAACCTCGCGCTGCTTCGGCCTACGCTGTGGGCGACGTAAAGCTGGCCTGTAAGTTCATGTTCAACACTAATTAATTTCCTCTTCTTTCTACCCCTTCCTGGCCATAGACATAAATAAAAAGTAAGACAAGAAGCGGCCAAACTAGGGGTGAACTGATCAGAATCAAATGGTATAATGGAGAACTCATTATGTATTGTGTTGCAACGTTTTAGCTCTACACTTCTGAATTAGATAATTCCTTGTCTTGACTTTTATTTTCGTTTAAATTGCTCCCATTTCGTTGCTTCAGAAATTCTGTACACTGATAGGCAGACGGATGTCTGTGTCGTTGTAAATGCCAACGAAAATACCTTATATTGAACTTTAAACTGGCGTAGGTGGTGCCTGCGTGCAAATGAAATTTGGGAGAAGAAAAATGGTTCGCGGATCCCTACTTAGTTTTGAGATTGAGAAGACCCTTTCTAAACGGAATATCTGCCGCAACTTGAGACTATCAATTTTCCTTTGTATTTTATAAGTGAATAGAATCAATATTGAAACATTTCATAATTAGATTTTATTATTAGCGATGAAATGTTCGACCTTCACAGTTCTCGACAATTTTTGAGTCTCGACGTATCTCTATGAGACACTTGATTTTTAAAAATGATTGTTCCAGTTTTGGACGTAGAAGCATTCGAGCGTCTACTTGGACCTTGTATGGAGCTTATGAAGCGTAACATCGACGATTACGAGGATCAGCTAGTCAAGATCTTTGGCAGCAAGGCTAACATTACTGATATCCGATGAACTGTTCGCCGACAGTGATACGTTGCACTGCTGTACTAAAGGTACACAAACAAATCTTTCGTACAGTAATGTAAAATGAGCACAAACTTGTACCACCCACTTTATGAATCTCATCCGCGTGTTTTCAAACATCATCTCAAGTCGACTTTCGTAATGACTGTTCACTTAGACGTGTACCAGTATGAATCGTCGTTAATAGTTACCAAGTTTGTACCTATAATACACACACACACACTGAAGGAAACAACAAAAAAGCAAAAAGAAAATACAAAAAGAAATCTGTAGGCATCTCGACTGTTCGTGTCTGCGTCACAGTACTGAAGTGAACTTTCTTAAGACTGCATCGGATCAAGAAGTATTAGCCTATCTTGTCGTGTGCTCGAAACGTTAACAAGATAGAAGTCTGAGTATTAAGTAAGATTTTCATTGAATCGTTTATAAAAAAAGAACAGAGAATGGAAATTACTCGAAGTGATGCAACGTATCAACAAACTCCTAGCACGCAGTTCTCAAATGATGTACCTTTTAACGCCATTCTTTATTCTTATACTTGACGTCTCTTGGGAGCTGTTGTTTCAAGTTTAAGGATTGAATTGATTATAATTGTTTCGATAATATCTTCGATGATACCATCGAAGATCAAGATACTGCTCAAGTGTCTTGCGTTACGTTTTCTTCGCCAAGTAGAAGGAGAATTCTTATTGATAGCTTATCGTCAAACTATTAGCTTAGTTATGAAAATGAAAAGAAACGCTAACGTGAAAATACACCGGATAAAAAAAGAACTTTTCATAATCGGTGTATTTCCACGATAAGTCATCAGCTATAACGCTGAGTTAGAAAGATTGAAATCTAAAAAGGCAAAGAGCACAACAGGCAAGTTAGAGCAATTACTTAGTACCTATGATACTGCAATTTTTAAAACGTGGGAAACAGTAACTATTTTCTATGAAGAACGTATAAGCATTTATGTTAATCCTTCGGTAAGAAAGATGTGGAAGGGGTAGGGGGGTAAAGAGAATTTCATCTTGAAAACTTTCGATATTTCCATATAACAGTGTCTCGGTAGAAAGTATCTCTCTGTCTTAGATTTAACAGAACGATTTTCCTAGTTCCCATGTTCCTAGTTTAATCATTTTTTTGCTCTTTGCATCGATCAGAGATAAAATGAAGAAAGTATTACGAGACATGCATCATTCATGTGTGGCGCACAATACAACAAAAATTTATTTAATTGTTCATATATATATATATATATATATATATATATATATATATATATACACGCGCACAAGAAATTATGTAACATCAATATAATATCTGTTTGTGCGTATATTATTTATATTTGTTATCGCTTATCGTCGTTTGTTACGATTTGAAATAGAATGCTTGCTGTGTAGCGCACATCGTCGTACTTTTTAATCGCGAAACGATACATTATTTTTCTCTTTTTTTTTTTTCTAAATAGGAAAAATGTTAATCGATAACACGCTACAACAGTCGTAGTCACGTCACTTGCGTAAAGAGAGCTATTTATTTTCAAAATTTGTGTGCCATTATCGCAGAAAGCAAAAAAAGAACGAATTAAATAGACAGCTATCTCTTATTGTAGACTCGAATGCGCAACCATATGTTTTCATGGTGTTCGTATACCTGGTGTTTGTGGTTGATCACAGGTGCTAAACGATAAACCAACAAGTAAGAACCACGTTTTTTCTAATTCCGTCGTATTTTTATCTATCGAGATCTTTATACTCGCTGTATGCTAATTAAAAGAAAAAAACATCATACGACAGTGTAAAAGAGATGGATGAGCATTCTGGTCTTCAACCTGTTCATGTGTGTCTTATTGGTGAATCCTGTTGACGAATATCGACCAAAAAGAAACCTATGAACCTATTTTTGTTACACGTGTATGGTACACGTTATACATGTATGATATACGCCTGGCATCGTGATGAAAACGCAGTCTCAAACTAATTTGAACGTTGTGCGAACAAGTGCGTGTTGCTAGTCACTTTTTTAACGACCATCGCGCACCCTCTTTTCGCGAAACGGTCGGATATGTAATTTTTATTATAAAAGGAAAAAGCAGCTATGTATTCATCGTGCGACTGAAACTCTCACTTACATAAGTGGTAAACTTTCCAAATAATATCACAATCGCAGGAGGGAAGGAGGAAGAGACTACTAGCGTATCGGAAACAAGGAGCAAGTCAAACAGCAATAGGGTTTAGAAACGACGAACGTGTTTCGCGTCGTTGAGCCATTAACTTTAACGAATCTTTGTTCACGTTTCAGTTCCTTCTTATTCATCGAATGTATTTATTATTTAAGTTATCGTTGCAACAACAAACGTGTTTGGGTAATATCGTTAATTTTGTCGATTGTACGTGCCATTCTGTTCACTTGCTTTGAAGTTAAATGAAGCTTTTAGTTGTGTTTCCTAGTCTTCCACCGTGTCTCCAGACTGTGATATTATTTTCGACGGAGTACCTCATTCCTTTCATCTAGATCTATGCTCGCTGAAGAGACGTCTTCTCTCGTTGCGATAGCTTCCAAACGAACGGAAAGAAAGAAAAAAAAGAAATAGAAAAGAACCTAGGAAATTATATCGTAGGATTCGTGAATTATCTCGACCAAACTCCGACCCTTGGACGACGGACGCGTAAATAGCGAAAATTTCACTACTATTTAATTAGCACCTTGACGATGTAAATGTTTCGCCGAAGTTATTTTGAGGATTTGTTCATTTATTCTTCGGAGAGTCGATTAGTACCCATTTCTGTGAAATTATTGTGTTTCGTCTCGATCACGATCGATCCGTTTCCGTCATTCGAGGGCTAATTATCATTGATTGTATCGTTAATGAAAGGTGATTAAAGAATTCCGATCGCGTTAACGTGTCGAGTAGATAGAACAAAAAGAAGTTGGGCAATTATCAAGAGAAACGTATATGTATATTGCACACCGAATTGATAAATGTACTAAATGTTTCATAACACGTGAGACAAAATTTAGGTGCGATCAGAAGACACAAAGACAATGAAGAAAGATTATTAGTAAGGAGATATTAATTATTTATTTGAAATTGTTCGAAGTAGCATTTAACATTGTCATATTATTTAAAATAACAAGTTCGTGTCTCTATGCAAGCAGATAGGTGTGCTTCCATTAACAATAATATCGTTCACTGATATTTATCCTTAACTACTCAGATGTTATCATAAAAAAGATCTGTAGGAAGTAGGCCACATAATCACACGAATCATATAACAGATTCATCTGTCCCTCTTCTTTCCCATACCTCGATAACAAGACAGAATTGATCTATTATGTATTTATATTTTTGTTCAAAATGATCTGTCGAACATATCTGTGAAATTGGTTCACCGTATACCATTTGTGTCTCACACGTTATAAAACATGCTGTACATTTAAACACAAGTACTTATCTGTGCGGGGGCAACAGATTCAATGAATTAAATGTATAAACGCTTAAGTAGAATCGGTCTGATTCAACTGTGCTCTGTGTGTATCTACTAGTACGGTCTGCCTCTCTCCTAAGTGTTGCTCTTTCGTGCGTGCATGCACGAGTGTATGAATGTGTACGTATGAGACGACCGAGCCAGTTATTTATTATACTTGATTTGCATGAACCGTTATCCTATTTCGTCTGAACGTTTCGTGTCGTTGTCATTGAAGATAATCGAACAGTAGGTTATAACAACTCGCGAACGAATCTCGCGTAATTTGTAATTGGTACACGGATTCCTTTCTTCGAGTTGTGCTCGTTCGAAGCGGTGCCAAGCTGCTTCGAATCGACGCAGTTCCATTTCGTCTAGTCCAAATCGCGTCATCAAGACGGTTTCTTGTTTTCAACGTGCTAAGATTATTTTCTGATGCAGTTACGTCATCTCGTTATTTCGAATCGATAGTAGAACTCGATATTTGCCTGCTCCAGGTGCTTTGCGAGCAAGGAGGAGATTACGAAGGCAATTTTCCGACCGGAAACTTATTTGGCAGGAAAGCATTGAGATGCTGCTGTATAAATACGGATAACTCTTGTAATAACTGATCGTTGTATGAACATCGTGTTATACGAGTATGACTTTTAGTAATTTTAATAACATTCAAAATTGTCTTTTTCCCATAAGGTGCGTCAACGAAACCCGTCGTGTTCCTCGCGTAGTTTCTATTTCCCAAGTGTTAATAATATCGACATCCGTTCCAGAAACAACCCATTCTTGCACGTATCTAAGTGTAACAGTCTCTTAGCGTTGGACCAAGTATCTTAAAAAAAAAAAGCTGGAAAACGGAGCTTGCGACTATTTTCCTAGCGTTTTTCTCTTCCCTTCTCACGCGAGTTTTCTCTCGTTGTTTCTAATTCTATGGGGAAAAATGTAAAATGTCATCCACCTTAATTAGGTGATTGTACGTGTATCAAAGCTCATGACCGTCTGTGCGCGCGCGCGTGTATGTGTGTGTATGTGTGTATAAGTAATAAGTTAAAAATGTAAACTGTATCGTCTCATTGTCGTCCTTGATATACCATCTTTGCCACCTCCGCGATACTATTGTCCTTGCAAAATGTCCTACGAAGCACAGCCTTAATATTTACGTTAAACTTTTAACACGCTAAAAGCAATACGAGCAATTTAACTCGATTGCGTATCGACAATCGTCCACTATCATCGACAACAAATTCTCATGATGACAGTATAGTCCGTACACCATCTTATGAATTCCATCACACAGGTGGGCAACTGTGTTCGCGAAAGAAAACATATAGTTTAATCCATATACGCAAATTTTATTTGGTTTTATAATCCGTCAAGAATACACAAACAGGAAACAGTAAAGAAATAACGTTGATCGTTTAACGACAAATCAATCGCTAGAATAAAAGGAAGACTGGCTTAGATACCCTAGTATTTATTTAACGAATAAAACGATTGTTATTAACCCTTTGCAGTTTAACGTCAAGTCTGAGTTATGAATACATTACTCGAGTTAATAACAGCAAAACGCAATCTCAGGAAAATTTTCTTTGTCGCTCGCTAATTATGTAATTTCTCCTTTTCCTTCCAACGTCAACAGACATCAAGTTAAGATTATATTCAAAATGCAAAGGGTTAACTCGAAAAAGAATGTATGTGTGATATCAAACTTCGTGCTTCATCTATCTATTGAGGAGAGAGAGAAAGAGAGAGAGAGAGAGCCTGCTACAAATAAAAAAATCACGATATTCGACGATGCGCTAAATAAAATGAGTACATACTTTCATGGATGCAATCTATCATTCGAAAAAAAGGAATTGCAATTCGCAACGGTGAAATAATAGAACTTAAATAGGATGTTAGTGATACGTACTACGATATCGAGTATCGTTATAAAATGTTCCAACTGTATCGATTGTTGCTCGTGTAACGAGCAATGATCGTTACAAGAAACACATGCACACACATACACATTTCTGCTCTCCCTATTGTATTTTTTGATGCTCAAACCGTGATTGTTTTGCATGTTCGAAGCGAGCCAGTGTATATCGCTTCCGATGCGCGGTCCACGAGAGACGTGTACGTTTTAAGCTGGATTTAGATTTTATACACGTATACGCTTGCATAAGAACATCTCCAGTTACAAGAGAGAGAAAGTGAGAGAGAGAGACAGAAAGAGTGAGTGAGAGAAAAAAAGAAGATTTAAAAACCGAGAAAGAAAGCGTTGTAAACTACAAAAAAAGAAAAGCAGAGAAATAGTAATTATTATTAACGTACTTAACGGTTTTTCGTTTCACGATGTGTTGTAGCGTAACAGACGTGCACATACGTATTATATACATATAGATATATTATATACACAGAATTATATATATTAGATATGTCAATCTACATATATATTATATAGATATATATGTCGAGACTCGTTTCCAGCTGGTCTGATCGGGTATTACTTTAACGATTATAATTGCGTTAACCTGGCAGCGATGCGATTGCGAGTAAAACATTTGAAAGAGGTGCGTGCAATCACATAGGTTAATTATTATGATAGTCGTACCGTATCTCTATTGTCGTGCCTCGACGATAGCTCTAGTGCATTGCGCGGGAGATAAAAAAAAATGTGGTAGTCCATCGACGATGAAAGTGAAAAAGGGAGGTACCGATTGATACTTCTGATACTATTCGATTCATAGAATATAATAATTGTATATGTGCGATCAAGAAACTCGAGTAAGTAAGCATCGTTTGTAAACCTAAATAATTAATATCTACCGTGAGAATTGGCGTTAAATGAAAACCTCGTTAATCCGTTGCAACGTGTAAATCCAATCATCGGATATTAATATCTAAGGGAATATAAGATTAACCGGATTCTCTGCTAATTCCTTCGTATGTATTGTTATTTATCTGAAGGGAATCGGTTCAATTACGGGGCATACGTATACAACACACATACATGATTCGATTCGGTATTCCACTGAGCATGTGTACGTGATCTAATATTTGCGTTAAGTTAATTGTTATTTCACATTATCGTTCTACGGAAACGCCATTATGTGATTGTACCGAAAAGATAACGTTTCGGATACATACAAGTGGACAACCGGTGGACAACCGTGGTGTGCTTCATCCATACTCGTTTAGACAATGATACGTAGCTACGTGCTTCTTCTACAATAGGCATGGCCAAGTGTCTCTCCACCAACTCCAGTACGAACTCCACAATTCCGATGATCTGCCACCCTCTGCCCACTCCCACCTATAAATCAGCTTACAAGTCGCTGCTCCATGCATATTGTTTAGAAATTTAGAAATCTGAAAATCTGTAACTTTCAAAATGTCTTAAGTTTCTAATGTGAGGTATCTCAGAGCGAGATAAGGAAGAGCAATCGACTGGTATATTTGGTGGCATCTTCTATCTATCGTTGCGAGCGAATCACTCTATATCGAGTATGCATTTGACTAAGATAAGAAGATAGCAAAGACACGTATGTAAATATGAGTGGGACTAAGTTCCTCTCCAGTTCAATGGAGTACGAAGGTACTTAGGAATGATAGTCGAATGTAAGCTGCGATTCATCACTTGGTCATGCTTCTTCTACAGCATCACTGCCGGATTTAGTAGCGGTGTCTCCTTCTTTCTTTTTTTTAATTGGACGAGCGTACCTAATTTGACTTTGTAAATTTGAACACAAAAATACTGTTCAGATCTGTATATTTTTGGTTGGTCGTATAAATTTGTTGACAATGATCATAAAACAGTCACTATCTGCTCTCGTATACTCACTCACTGTTCATAATGGTACAAGTGCGTCGGTAAATGCAACTTTTTACCGCTATCATTATGACAAATCGTTTACTTGTCTGTTCATTTGTTCGAGACGAGTTTGTATTCGAGAAGCCAGAAATATTAGACGTATGGTGTACTATGAATAGATAGTATAATGAAAATTAATATATAATAAATGAATGGACCTGTACACGTTTAATTTATTACTTTTTACGAAATTCCCCATCTGTTTTATTTTTGAATATCACTTCCAAAATATATTTTTAGAAACAAAAGTATTTTATTAAATATATGTATGAACTTATAATTATGTACAATGTAATAGAGTTCATTATTGATTTTATACTGATTGTTCTATTCCGTGTTCGGTTTCACGTATAAAAGATTTAACTAATCGCATAAATGTTAAAGCTTTCATGAGACACCAACTCATTTCTTCTTGTTGATATATATTTGCATTTAAATAATTATTTTTGTGTACATCATTTATATAGACAGCTTCTAATTCATTACTACTTGACTTGGTATTATTATTTATTATCTTCTTCATAAAATAACTTGGAGATATTATTTCGGAACCAACAATAAGATTGTGAAACTTTGCCGATGTACGAGGTTTTAACATGTATATGGTGTTTACTGGTGCTAATGAATCATCTGTATCTAAGAAGTTCATTTTATAAAATTAATAATTTAGTAAATAGAATATTGATCATCATTTTTATAATATTGTTAATAATATTTAAACGTACTCTGATTTTCCATTAATTTAAGACAAGCCATGATAGCAATAGTTAATTGATTCTGACAGCTTAACATACTCATAGATGTTACATTTTTCAGGTATATATCTTCTGTTACGTAGCTTTGGCATGTAGGTAATTGTTTAAAAATATGTCCAACCTAAAGCAAATATTTAATATCCTTATATTAAAGGACATTTAATTATACTTTTATCCATTTAAGATATTTACCAATTTGATCATATCGTAAGAAGATTTTGGAGGATTTTCATAATACCATGGGGCAGAGTCCCACTCTAACACTTCAAAATTGTTAGTTACTGAAGCCCAGTTTACCAGATTTTTTCCTACATGTATACCTAATGTTGTTTCAGGTATCTAAAACAGTTTTCAAGATAGTGTAATTACAATATCAATTAGTATTATTATTTTATTAGAAATAATATTAAAATAAAATAACGTTAAATCAAATTAATTTATAATTTTTTATTTTAACACTTTTGCACCTGTTCCATTGTTAATTCAGGGATTATTGAACATTTGTATGATAATTCTTTTGAGCGAGGTTTATAATTACTAATCGAATTGTACAATTTATCCAATACATCAAATTCTAATTCATTTCGTAACATTAAATCATTTAATGATTTATATGATCCATCTGTGTCACGACATGATATTATTGCTTCAGCACGAGCAAGCTCCATGTGTCTGTAAAGAAATATTAAGAATAAAATAAATTACAGCTCATAATTATAATAGTATAAACTTTACTTACCTTTTTAATTTTGTCAAAGTACTCTTATTTACTAATTTTAAAATTACATCTTCTTTCTTTGAAAATTCGTCTGCACCTACACTATTATTTTTAGTATTGACTTCTGCAACCATTGAACATAATTCTAATTGTTGAATCCAAAGATCCTATCGCAATAAATGATCTATATTATATCACATTGATAAATGATAATAATATTTCCAATAAAATAATACCAAATCACCGTAGAAGATATATTCTTTTGACACCATGTACTAACATAATACTTTTTTTTTCTATTAAGATTATAATGACAACAAACACAAATGAACTACTTACTTTTCTTGAATTAATTCTATAAACTGAATTACATAATGATTTCAACATTATTTTTAAGTAAATTATAAAGTAAACTATAATTATACTTTTGTGGTTAACATTTGAGGTTAACTGTCGTAAAAACAATCGTGATGAAAACGCATCTTTAGAACTTAGAACCAATCCATGCAAATCTGCACCAAAAAGTAGTTGTATCTTCTCCTTGTTTACAGCCTGCTTCTAATTTTATGAACATATTTGCGGTGAGGAAAAATGAAGGAATATTAAGAACAAGTCATGATGCGATAAATGTATATATAAATGTAAATTAAGACAGAAAATTAAATTCACTCAATGTAAATTTCCCGCTCGTCGATACAATCAATTTAAAGGGACAAACTTTGTCGAACATCAAAGGTGTCGCTCATAGTGTCGCTTCTTGTTGCATCTACTATTTGCCTGCGCAGGATGAATGCAAACTTGCTTTTCCAAATATTTAAATTTTATAATGTTCAGTATTTCAAAATCCTAAATTTTTAACGCTCAAATTCATAAATTTATAAACCTCAAAATTTTCAAATTTTCAACTTTCGTCTATCGTATATTTATAACTTGTGAAGTGGTATACATGTGTGATATGCTTCTTACTGATCTTGTATCTTATGCTTCTATGCTTAACGATAAAATTCAAAATCAAAATGTTCAAAACGTTCGTTGTTTGGGCTGTATTATGCACAGAAATTTTAAACGGTTTAGTTCAGTGTTTATTTAAATAAATATGGTGTAATAAAAACAAAGTTTGTATCGATAAAAATGGCGAGTAATTCTATAGGACGTAGATCATCCACAAATCCCGTAAGGATATCTTTGATCGATAGAGAAGACAAAAGTTTAACAAAGACTGATTCAAGAAGAACGCAAACACTGAAACCGAAAATTTCTATTACATCCACCGACAATTCTCATATACCTAGGCCTCGTTTTAGAGCCTCTTCGTGTGATAGAGCATCTGGCATAAAGTCGGGTTTAAAAGCAACAGGTAAAACAATATATTATTAGCGGAAAATGATATGTAATATAAACTGTTAATTGATATTTATATTGCTTTTATTTAAAATATGACCAACATGTTAAATTGAATTTTATTCTTTTTTCAAGGTAAAACTCCTCTTCGTCATGTACCTGCTACACCAATCACACCCACAGCAAGCAGTAACAAACATTCTGTTCTTCGCTCAATTATAAATTCTACTAGAATTCATGCAGGACTTCCTACAGGACGTAGGTCTTTATCAGCTGATCGCGCTAGCAGTATCGGTGCGAAAGGTCCTAGAAAGGATACCAGACCATTAACAGATAAAACTCACCAGGCTTATATGCTTTCTAGAATAGACAACTTTTTTTATATGCATCAATGCTCTTCTATGCTAAATAGTAATGGTAGCATTAAACCTATTACTTTGAAAATGTTTGTAGAAGTTACTGCTCATTTGATAAAAATGTTAGACATTAAACAGACTCTTACAGTTGTTAATTATATAGAGGAACTACCAAAAATTGCAAAGAAACTTCATTATCCAGGTATTATTAATAAGTCTTGGTTAAAGACAGCTAATGCAATGCATTCTTGGCCTAATGTTTTGGGATGGATCAGTTGGTTGGTGGACATTTGTGAAATACGGGAAATAGCTTTTGAAAAATACAGCTTAGAAAATTTGCCATTTATGGGTGATGAAAAAGATGCTAAAATGTATAAAAATACTTTATTCTCGATGTTTGATTTTTACAATGCCTGGAATGATGAAAAACTTGACGAGGAAGCAATAATGGTTGAAAGGTATTTACAAGAAATTGAAGAACAACAAGGAGTTAGCGAAGAAATGTTGAACAATGCACGCTCTGAATTAGAAGAAGAAATGGCTAAATTTCAGGTAGCTGAAGAAAATGCAAATAAAATTGATGAAGAAGTAAAGCACTTGCGAGAAGTACTGTCGTCATTGCGAAAAACTGAAGTAAAACAGTTAAACGAAATTAGCGCAAAAGAAGAATACTTGAAAACAATTAATTTTGAAACGGAACAATTAAATGCTGAGTACGATACACTATGCGAACAGATCCGTTTACAAAAGAAACAAAACGATGAATTGCTTTCAGTTGTTAAACAACAACCAATGACAACCTCAGAAAGGGATAAAATTTTGGAAAAATGTACGGAAATCCAAAATTACATGAAACAGTTTGATGAACATTTGCAAGACATACAAAAAGAGTTGTATACTATGGACATTAAATTAGCATCTGTTAATAATAATGTAACTAAAACAATTCTAACATATAATAAAGAAATATTCATGCATCTGAGTAACAATGTAGGTACAGATTTAGAAGAGTTAAAGATGCCAGAAAAGGGTATATTAAATCCCGAAATTATGGAAATACTGACATCTAAAGCCAACTTAATGAATGATCTAAAAGAATTGCTGAAAAAACAAATTATCGAAAAAGAACGTTCATTAGAAATAAATTCCAATGAACTGGAAAATCTACATGAAAAAATGAAGATCTTAGAAGAAGAAAGTAATGACATTGCCACCAAAATTAAAGAACGAAAAAATCTTGCAAGTAAAATTAAAACTGATGCTAAAAATGAGGAAGCAAAATTGAAAGAACAAATAAGAAATTTGCAAAATGATATTAAAGGAATTCAAGAATTAATGCCAAACATACAGTCACTATCTGCGGAATTAGAAGAAGCAATGGACAAATTAGATGCAGTTAAGAGAAGAAAAGATTATATAGAGGAATCTGCAAAACTATTCTTTGATAGATTTTATGAGATTTTAGGAGAACATAGGAATGAACTTTATAATATATTAACAAAACATAATAAATAGTCAGCTTCATTTGTATATAAGTTTAGCATGTTTTGAATATAATTTTTATACAATAATTTAATTATACATGCATATAAGTATCATTCTCATATATTACAAAGCACTGTACATATGTATATATAATAAAGATAAAAAGTTAATAAATCTATTCTGTTTATTTCTTACACCAATTGGGTGAAAAGTTTATTTCTTTAAATTATTCATCTATCTATCTATACATATACTTATCTGAACAATTTCTAAAATATCTAGTCAGGGACTGTACTTTAAAATTTAAGAATTTTGTGATTTTAGAGCCTTGGAATTTTTAAATATTGAAACTTCAGAAAATAGTGCGTTACAAGCGCGAGTGAATTGCAAAAAGTAGTCGTTATTAAAAATGAACTACGGTCTATAACAATTCAGAAAGTCTTATTCTACCTACTTGTTTGTATTAAATTAAATTAGTAAAACTGTATCAAAGTATACTATGTGTGTAAAAAATTAAAAAAAAGAATTATCAAGATAAAATAATCCAAGTTTGTTTAAATCGCAACGCGGAAATAGAAAGTGTTTGAATTGTTTTAGAACACAATCTATATAGATGATTTTAATCATTTTTATCCGGGACAAATATTTATATTTTTACAAATAAAAACTTATAATTTAAAAATTTGGCATTGGTTATACGTGTATAAATTATAAAATATTGATTGAATTATGTTCTGAAAAATTCCGAAGCTTAAAACAATACATTACATGTCTCTTTGTACCTCTTTTGTATAGTACTTTAACAAAATGATTATTCAAAATTATTCAAATGTACAAGATGGTGAATAAGTACGTGGTAAGGACTAGGATGAATATGCTGGCAAACATTCCGACACGTTACGGTAAGTTTACGAATGTACGATGAAAATGAATTTAATGAAATAACAGGTTAGATTCATTTTGAACATATTGGTTAGGGGTTAATCGATGTATCGTGGTATTTATTTCACAAATAAAAATGTATTTTTTATTGTTACAGCATAATGAGCAGCAAGGTGAATGCTGTTTGCAAAACTGTTGCTGCACGAACTAGCAAAAACACATTGGAAAATAAGCAACATTTGGTAATTTACATTTTATAATCTACAACACGTTTAGGGTTATAACCTTTTTTTCTTATTATACTGATAGTACTTATATGTATATTATGTTTGTAGCCCCCATCTGAACCATCTTCTGAAGGTCTTATTTTATATGATAATTGCAACACTTTAATAGAAGTTTGTGTTAAAACTAAGGGTCGTAAACGTACATCAACCATGGTTAGCAGCAGTCCACCTAGTCATAAAGGAATAGAAGAGAAAAAACGACCCGGCAGTAGTGGTGATTCTCACCAGAGTTGGGGTGGAATTTTAAGAGAACAAAATCGAGCTGCTATAAAGCAAGGTTTGCAACAGTTAACTAGAAGAGCTTCAGCTTCAAAATCATCAAAATGTGGAAGTGAGACTAAAGAAACAAAGAAGCATTCCTTGAGTCATTCAAAACACGAAGTTAGTATTTACTATGATATTGAAAGCAATACATTTGTACGAAATGAGAAAAAAATCTGAAAATAATTGCATTTTTACTGTAGCATAAACATTTGGATGAAATCCCTGTGAAACAGTCAGCTTCTCAAAAGAGGGTGGAAGATCATATGAAATCCACACCACGCACTACGATTCCATCAAGTACATCGATACCGAGTACTATGGAATCTATAATAGTTTGTGACAAAGGTGTGCAGTGTGGTGGAATACTCGATTACTCTGATGATAAATATGGTGTACTCAATCCAGTTCGTACATTAAATTTTCTGATGACAGAATTAGTACATCTAGTCAAGGACGAAAGAGCTAATCAGATTTTGAACGATATGGAACAGATATTGTTTAGAATTCCTACAGAAGCTGGAAAACCATCTTCCGTGGTAAGATCAATATATATTGCAAAAAAGTTACAATCTATGGTTTTATATATTAAGCAAAGGTAATGTGTGATAGGATCTAGAAGCTATTGCGCTTCGTACAAAATTAGAAGCAACCACAGTTCAGTTGGAAGAAACAAGCAGAGAAATGAATACAGTGTGTGAAACATTACGTAAGGAAAGAGATTCTTTACAGAGGTATAATTTTTTTGTAAACACTAGTAGTTATAATCATTATATTTACATAATTTTTATTTTTAAACCAGACAAGTTCATAAACAAGTTTTACTGTTAAACGAATCTCGTGAAACGCAGCTAGATTTAGAGAGCACTATAAAAACATTGAAGCAAGAATTGGAAGAAGCGATAAAAACAACCGAAACGAGAGATAAAACAATAAGCGAATTAAAAAAGGAGATTAAGGGATATGAGTTTTCGCAAAAAGTTATAGCAGACTTGAGGATTAATTTAGCCGAACAAACGGAACTGGCAAGACAAAGATATTTGGAAGTGCAATATCTAACTCTAGAAAAAGACAAATTTTTCACGTTGTCTTCATACAAAGATTCTTTATTATTTGAACTTCGTAATGCAGTCAAGTTAGTTACATTATCACTAAATTATTAATTGGTCTTGATAGTTTTATACAACAATTATATTGTAATTTTATGTTACAGAGAGTTGCAAAATCACATTGCAGACCAGTTAAATGGTTTAAAGGATATGTATGTTCACGAAGAGAATTCTAATCCACAAATTTCGTTAGTTCAAGGCGGTCTTGCGTGTTCATCGCCCACTTCTTTATCTTCACGTGATTCCAATGTACCCACTTCTTGGCACGATATGTCAGATGTTTCTTTATCGATAGTGGATCATGATCCACCTAAAAACGGGAATATGAACAGGTTTACACACAAAGGGGATAAAGCAATAACAGCTTCAAGCACTCAGATCAAAAGTTCGGAAGAGAAAGTAATGAAGAATATTAGGGAATTACAGACTAAAGATTCTGTTAATTTAGAATTTATTAGCTTACCCGCAGGAGAATCTTCGCACACGCTTTTACCTTCTTACAAAGATCTTGGTTATACAGAAATTAGCCAGTCTGGTAAGTATGTTCGATATGTATGTATAAGAAATACTATCGTAAATTAAGAGTATAATATTTTTTTTTAGTTAACAAGGGAAAGGAGGATATAGAAAGAAATGATAGTTTACGTAACTCCAAGGATAAAATATCGTCATCGGAACACTTAAGTGTGTCTCCTGAGAAAGAAAGTCATGTAAAAAATTCATCTAAGTCTCAACAATTTTTCGAGTTAAATAAAAGACAAAATTGCAGGAAAGTGTCAAGTTTAACAGAAGACGTGTTCACTTCAAAAAACAATTTACCTCATAACTTAATAGGTTCTAGTATAACGGAACATTTTCAAAATATGTTTCATGATATCAGGGTTCAAAGTAGGATGCCAGTTAACGTACCAAGTCCGCCAAGGAATTATCCTCATCCTGATTGGAGCGATAGTACTTTACCCAGTATTAGTACCGCTTCAGAATTAAATGTGATACAATCGAACGATACTTAAGATTATATTAACTCTTTTAGCAAAGTAATATAGCAACATCATTACACAATTTAAATTATTTTTTATCTGAAAACTCAGTTATAACAAACATACAAATTGATTTATATTTTTGTGATCTCAACGATTCAACAGTATATTTTTAAATAATAATTTACAAGAGATATACATAGTATAAATTGTATCAATTTTTTGGCTCAAAATGTATTTTCCTACTAATATATGGTGTATATATATATATATGTACGTGTGTGTTTGATTTTGATTTGTAAGTATCGGTCAAATTTGTACACAATAATATATATACATATATGATTTAAAAAAATATTGTTTATAGGTACAAGTTACATTATTGATTAGAAAAGATGATACAGGAGGTGTAAGAAATTGCTCGTAACGTAAACGTTACAATCATTAATTGTACATAAGCGAAGAGAACCCTTCGAAGTAACACAGCGGTGTTAATACCAAAGCATATAGCGCGGTATCGTTCGTTACTTAATATGAGACAAAAGGAAATGGAATTTCGTATGTTGTCAACGAATACGATGATGTATTCCATTGACGGTGTATAAAAGATAATATAAGACTGGTCATTTCGAAGAAATAATTTAATCGATATTTTGACGAATAAATGGAGAGACGCGTTCGCTCTTAATAAACGGTTATTTTTCATATTCTCACTCTTCCTTTAACAAATTCATGCTAAAAAACCAGAAGGACACGATATAAATATGACATGAAAAACCAGATGTATATATATATATATATATATATTTTTTATCACATATGTATATATACAAGTAAAGTATAATACTTATATTTTGTAAGTCTTAATAGGATTAAAAGGGAACATTTTAGTACACGTAAAACATTCATCAATTTTGCGTAAAGACGTCATGAAGTACACATACATGTTTCCCAGTAAGCGTGTACATGTGTATTCTCTTTTCTTTTCGAAAAATTCGATCATTCTTTTTTTTATTATTATTTTCTTTTTTCTAGGGACCGAGAAACGTTCATTTACTAACAACTATCGTAATACGAATACAGTCCCGATATTCGACGCGTGTAAAATAAGTAATGTTAATTTCGAAACGATAAGGACTGTCTTCGTATTTGAACGATTTCGATGAAGATTGCGATAAAACGTGAAATATTAAAAATGTTTATTTATACGCGTTCGATTTCACGAACGAACCTTCCTCGATTTAACTTCAAACAGACTTTCACTTCATTCTCTTTTTTTTTCTTTTCTTTTAGACACATGGAAAATTACAAATTCGAATTCTCACGATATTTTCAGGAAAAAAAAAAAAAAAAAAAAAAAAGGGAAAGACATTGCATTCGAAAACTATGCGAAACACTTACACTCTCGAAGAAAATTCCTTCGTATGCACGAAAGGTTTAAAGTTCCCTTGTCGGATACGTATACTTTCACGTACAGGTCAGTACGGTTTTTCTCCTTACTCGAGGTTCTCTTAAAAACATAAACTATTCGATTTATTAATGTTTTCCAATGGTCACCGTGATTAACCTTAGAAACAGTTACTCTTAACTCATGATACAAAAGTTCTCTTATCCTAAGAAGAATGGTAGAAATCGAAGACCGCAATTAGTAACAACTTTTGAATTGAAACTTTCGCGGTAACTCGAAACGCTTATCGATATCTCGATAGATTCTTTTTTGTTATTTTTACAGGGGTGGAAATGTACAGAGCAAACGAATTCTCAATGGTTACCGTGAATTCGAAAAAATCTTTCGTCGACGTACATAAATACTTGCGTTTGTATATATCTCATTATTTGTCGTATGAAATTACCAACGTGTCGGGTAATAATCTACGATTAAATCACGAATCACAAATGTTTCGTTATATTCTTTTACGTATCGTTATCGTAATGACTCTGAGGTAATTACGTATGCTCGTAATTTAAGAAAAATCGGCATTCGTTCAATGTAATTTCGTATCCTTCTCGGGAAATATATCTTCGAATCTTATTTGGTATTATAAAATGAAATTTTCGTATAATCCCACTTTGTGTCGATCGACCGTTAGAAGATCGTGAGGTTAGTCAACATCGATTGCCATTTAAACGAGCGTTTGACAGTTTGAAAGAGTAAAAGATTTGAAACCGATTTGCGCTCTTTTAGTTGGGCATCGATGTTACTATATCGAAAGTCGTCATACGTGCTGTTTATATTTGATTCATACGCGAAGTGGTTGGTTCGATGAAAATAAAATAGTTTTACGAACGCTCAGTTGACCGCGGTGCGAGTTTCGATTCGAATTGTTCGAATTTCAGTAGCGTACATTTATACAATATCAAATTGCGTTTAATCGTGCCAAGTCGATCGTATTCGTGTCTCATGTATGAGAAATTTGTAAATGTTAAAACAAGATAGTCATGATCTTAAGCTTTCCTCTTCTTTCTAGAGGTTATTTAACGGGGAAATATTAAAGATTTGTAACAAACAGCACATTGACAACCCTCGCGTACCGCGTAAATATGTATACTTGTGTCTATGTGTAGCGTGTATGCGTGTGTATGCACATAACATCTCTTAACACATACGTACGTATTTTCACTTTCACTGCCGAAACCTTTGATTTTTATTGAAAGTCACGCGAATTACAACGAAAACGTACAATATACGAACGCATTAATATTCGAACGAATCAATTCGAAACGCTTCGGTTTGATTTTCATTTTGTTGCCATTTTCGCCATTTTGTTTGAATTGAATTATATTGGACAATGCTTTATTTTTTGATTTACACATTACGCCTTTATTTTTTCATGATTCATGGGAAAGAATAATAGCAAAACATGATTGAAATGTTGCGCACAATATGATCACATAAAGATATTGTGTTTTGTATACGTGTGAAACGCTCGACGTTTATACAATAATAATAATATCACTAGCGTAGACTGTCTCCGTCGTATCGTTTCTAATTGCGTATATTACAATAAACGATCGTCGAGTAGAAATCGTAAAATCTTGAGTGAGTCGATTAAAAAAATGAATCCTAGCCGACTTCTTCAATATCCTACTTAAATAGTCTCAACTATGAAATATGCTTGAATATAGCTCAGATATCGGAAGTGATATAGTGGGCTGTTGTAAAAATAAAAATTTAACATTTGTCATCTTGAGGTTGCATATGGAAGGACATGTTTTATTGTTTATTGTACGTTATATACTGCTTTGTTCGGTGTAAAAATATAAAGCATTTCGATTACAGACTTCGTATGTACGGGCGTTGCCATTGTTACCGAATTAATCGGCAGTTATTTACGATAATCTCTTTCTTGTATTTTCCTTGATGCAGGGTTGCACTTATCGGAACAAAAATTCAAATAAACACACTGATTCCTTCAACCGAATTAAATCGCTTTCTTTAACACGTTGCGTCTGGAATGATTTTCCATCGATCAAAATGATAATCGGTTTATGATCGATGACGTATAATTTTACGCATGCGCACTTCATTCTTTTGGTTAATTTAAAATAATAAGCTAATTAAAATTGCTATATCGTGGATTATGTATATCGAAATAAAATTAATGTTATTCAACACGTGTCCGACGACAGTGTCATTTTTTAATGATTCCTTTTAGGGTTAGGTACCTGCTAATTTTGAAAAATGACCGATCACTTGTAATCGCGAGCGGGAAATGAATCGATACAAGCAAATATTAGTCTACGGTCGATAGCTTCATTTCGATACCAAGTACTAGCATCGATACTTCCGTTGCAATTAGTACTTGATAACGAAAACAAAGCATCTATCGAATTACCGATTCCGGTAGAAAAATATGAGAAAATAACGTGGCAATGTTTCTGTTGTTACATAAATATATTTGTATTTATTTGTAATACTTGTCGCTTCCTCGATACCGAACGAGTATCGATACTACTGATTCAATATCAAGTAAATATCGATAGATTGAATTCGTTACCGAGTAGATATCGATATATTCTTTCGACAAGAAGTAGAAAGAAGTTTCGATTTATTTGAAATCATGAACAACTTTATAACCGAAAACAACCAACGTTATTAAAAAAAATGACGTGTATGCAACGAAAGAAATACAAAAATAAAAATAAAAGGAACGCTAAATAAAATTGGTTGATAGATCGAAATAAAAGAAGAAATTGTAAAAAAATGTGTAACATGTCGGTGCAACCCAATTTCAAGAAACAGTCTCTAACTCTCTCTCTTTCTCTCTCACTTTCGTTCATCTAACAATGGCCCAGGCTATGGAGTTCAATAATTGCTTTTATGTGGCAATGATAACAATATGCGTGTATAACAAATGTACTTAGAAACGGTTTCACTTGTGCTATTACTGCTCTCTGGCGATAAAAATCAGATATCATTGTTCAACTGTTGGCTCGTAACAAGGGGTTGAGGGGGGTAGAGTTTGTTGCTCTTTTACTGCGAGTTTATAAACACTATACACTTCCTGATTGTGCGCCCAAAACATGGCATACGGACTCGTGAACAACGACGACTGGTCACAGTCCGTCAGGCGCCCAACAAGACACGCGTTCAACTTAATTTATACATATTTCTTACAGTTAAACGTGTTCATTCGATAAATCTACACACATATATATATACATATTACGGTGACCAAACTCTGGCTCCTTCAGATCCGTAATACCACTCGCATAATTTATAATTTATAATTTATTACAATTACTGTGGATCGTGGATGTTAGCGAAGTGGATGAAACAAGTATTAATAGATAGAAATAAATAAATTACGGTAAATCTGCTGTAAATTATAGTAAATTAATATGAATACGAGGCGATTTGGTCACCAGCAGTATATATACTTATTCGATGTATCCACATGCTGATTCGATAAATAAGTAGATTCGCGAGTAATCGAATTAAAATTTCTAAACGAAAGCGCGATCGATAAATTTAGCGTGGACACATTGATTAATAGACGATTTATCGAATTAACACTCTCACTGTTTTTACATATTCGCTATTTTTTCTTCTCTTCCTTTCATTGTTTCCTTTTTATTACTTAAATCCGAAGAACGTTCGTGTTTCTTGTATTGTAAAATTAACGAACCTGTGGTCCTGTATATTTAATGATTCCCATTTTTTTTTCAACTCTTTAAACTGTTTCTTTTTCCTTTTTTTGTTTGGGTTTCTGCGTATACCAAGAGAGATCCGCGCAATATAGTATCGTGATTAACATCGACGCATAAATAAAGTCTTCGTCTTTTTGTCTTTTTTACATTTATTTACCAAAAACACTAATTCCCACGCTCTCAAGTCTCGATAGCTTGGTCTCCGTGTCGTATTGTTCTCGGTCTTTCGTATACCGGGTGCCGCGAAATCAGTATCACCTGAAATAATTCATGAACGACGACAAACATGCGTGTAAGATATTTGCGATCGTTTAACGTGAAATATCATGGCACATTTACTTCGCGACACTCTGTACATCGTATACATATATATTATATATATATATTTTTTAATTTGCGTTTTCTACCAGCGAAAATGGACATTGAAAATTTCGTAAATTTTCTTTTTCTTATCATTATTCCTTATGTTCGTTTCTCGATCGATGTATCCCAATACTTTATTGCTGTACAGCGCGTATATATACAGATATATATATATATATACGTATAGAAATATTTTTGTCGTGCATTCTAAAAACGTTACGATTAATCGTATCGAAACCGTGAAGACATGAGATCGAAAAATCGATAAAGCTCGAGGAAATCAACCGAAAGAAGATGTGACTGTATACGTGTATACATGTATGTACGTGTGAAAAATTTCGTTGAATGGACAGCTAAACGAAAATTAGCAATGTGTGTGTGTGTGTACACGTGTTCCAGAAACAAGCGTACCTTAATAATTAATCATAACAAATACAGTCTCTATTTCTAGTTCAGAGAATAAAAAATCGCCGCTAATCTTCGTTCCAGCGATCCACCCTTAACGATAATCAGTCGATGTGTATTTTAACCCTCGAACAGTGGATGGCGCGTTGTTGGATCAAATGTTACTCGATAATGCACTTTTTGCACACGCGATCAAATTGTTCGTATTACAGTTTTCGTTTATGCGATATCTGAAATTTTCGATCTTTCAAATTTATCAATTATTTTTCTTTTACGGAATTGTTGAAGACACTTTTTAAATCGTTACGGCGTAAGCGGGTATCGAATGACCCAACACTCGCCGTCCGAGGGTTAATTTAAATAACGCGCGTTCGCCTCCCTTCTTTTCCTTAACACTACTATTATTACACGATAACATTTTGATTAAATGACACGTGTCGCGACGCGTGCAATCTCACGAGGGAAACCGTCTTAATTATCGAATAAAGAAAAGAAAGAAACAGAGACGATGAACATCGTGGCGCGTGGAAAAGTTGAACAATCCTCTCGCAAGACAGATTTCAGGCCAGCACAGAAACAGCTCTTCGATTGTTACGGCGTATACTGTTATCGACTATCGATTTCAACGATACTCTTTGCAACGATAGGACGATTCAAAAATGATCTCGATTCACGATTTACACGAGTTTCCAAATGTTCGATTCTTCGAACATTACGAGGGACTTGTTTAGAAGGACAAGTGTTCCGTTTGTCCGCTGTTAACACCGATACCGATTAGATTATTCCTCTTCGTTCCGAAGATTCGTCTACATTTTTCAATCATCCTGTACAATGTAACGTTGCTATTCTTAATTGAAACCTGACTATTGTTGATCGTTCGGAAAGAGGCCCCGGGCGATCGATATGCACGTGTATTGCCAATATTTCGGCGTTTCGAACGTTCCGGTTTCGACGATATTTCGGCGGTGTCAGTAAATATCGAGAACCTCGAAATATCGACAATACAGAGATACTAATCGGCCGAAGTCTCGAAAAGGTGGCGGTACCGAATGACTGGCATAAAAAAATGATTGTGCGTGTCGCGAGCAATCGAGCGTGTCAGATTCCTCGCTGTCTGTTATCGGTAAAATATAATTCAACGTACACATATCAAAAATATGCTGAGAATCTTTGAACCGAGGTTTGTTTGTAATTAGTCACGCGGCGGCAAACCGTGGCAACGGTTTAGTCTAATTAAGAATGGAAGCATGCTGAACGAAACCGTTTCCGTCTCGCTCGAAAATCTTCTCTTCTCTCGGGATTGTCACTTTCTCGCGTTCTGTCTTATCGAATACATTGTCGGAACGAGCTTTCAAAACAGTCATTAAAATCTTACATATTGTTCGTACTCTCTTTTTCATCGTTATCACACGCACTCTTTCTTTCTTTTTATAAGTCACACTGAATTACGTATTCTTCGGTAGAGCGTGGAAGATGCTTGCAAAGTTCGGAGCACCTGCGCGATATTGTTCTATGTACACAACTCTGTGCTAACAAAACGAGAACGGAAAAACATTCATTCATCTTCTTCTTCTTCGTCTACGCTACCGTCCACAAGTACTCGGCCATCTTTGCATTATCCAACAAATACCAAATATTAATCATTTTTACATACCGATTATCTTTTCTTTATTTTATCCACAACTTTCTACGTCGTATTCGACTGTTTTTACCAATATTTTTTTCCCGATAGACTCTGTTTCACAGAATGCTCTACGTATTCGCAAATTATAATTTATTAGGGACGAAGAGAATTTATTAGATATGTCCAGAAATGGATACGAAATGTCGAAATACTTGTGGACAATAGCGCGCGTCGTTTTCCTCGACTCGTTTTTACTTTGTTCGCGTTATAATCGCACCTCGCTACGACGATTCTTACATTATTAATACGTATAATTTGATTTAGCGTGTTTGTTGCTTCCTCGCAACAACGATCGACATCGTATCGCCTTATAAAAATTGGACCTGTTTCTTTTTTTTGTCGCTTACGATCCGCTAATTACTTCGTCTTCGATTCGCCCGGTAATCAATTCGTATCTTCTAGCCACGTGCTAATCGAACGACGATTCATTGACGATTTTCGCGGTTCGTACCAATCACAACGTTCTCCTAATTCTATAACACGATCAACGAAACAACGTTAGAAACGCATTTAAGAGAAGACAAACGATGACCCTTCGACTGACAACGTTTACGAGATCAACTTGCACTTGGTGTATTATTGTATTGGACTATGGTTAACTATGCGATTATAAGTTGCAACGTTTGTGGCAGGCATGACACGGTCCGCGCTACTCTTCCATTATTTTGAAATTCGGAAAGCGAGTAATTTGAAAAATCGATGTCGATGTCGAGAATGGGAATACAGAAAACTTTTTGGAACGTGGTTTGCGAGCCACGTGGTCATGCCTGATTTACATATGGTAACCACTGCCATTCGCTCTTTCGTCGAGAATCATGTGTACCTGTAAACAGCTGACTTTCGTCATTATCGTCACGTTGTATCACCGCGACGTTGTACGGCTACGCGTTAGATCACCGTACACGTGTCGGATTAAAAAGTCGAATCGGTGTTTGTTACTATTGTTCGTTACCAATGTCCATATTTCAAATCCGATAATTCTTTGCAACATCGAAGTAATTTACATAATTCGTTTTTAACGATCAGCTTGCAGCCAGTACACGGTGAATTCTGCAACGAAAAGACGGATGGAATAAACATAATTTTTGTTCAACAGACGAGACGGGTCAACACGGATCGTTACGATTTAATCTCGACAGTCGAGGGGTTCGAATGTTTCTTAAAGAATTGGTCTAGCCTACGGACGAGAAAACAATTTGTTAAGGCTAAGAGAATTAACAATGGTGTTTGTTTGGTGGAGTATCACCAAGCCCGTTTTATATCTTTCAACGAAGAATCAACGGAAACGAGCAAACGTTTGCTGCAGTCGTGCAAGTTTTTCTTTAGGAAAATAAATAAATCGAAGAATAAAACGGGCCTCGACTTCGTTATTAAAATTTTATTCATTTATAATACGTGTCCGCGTTCCACCCTTTGCGAGCATTTTATGGTTTACCTTCAATAACTACGCTTTCACACAATTATCGTACTTTTGTCTTTTTTATACACGAGACTCGCGCGGCGACGATTTTAATCGACAACGCAGTCGACGCGACGCGCTATCGAGTGTTTGAACATTTTGATTACGAATTTCGAGTTACCCTTCCACGTCCGTCCACATCCGTATGCCTCTTTCGCGTTATAAACAACTCTCCTTTGTCTATCCTCGTTATTCCCTACGATAGTCCTTTCTCTCTTTGAAATTCTTAGGTAATTTGGGAACCTGTAAATTTGGAAATTTCAAGATTTTTCTTTTTACTAAAATAAGCCTATCGCGGACACTGATATGCGTAAATTTTGAAAATCTGGAATCATCTTCCTAAAGTGTTGTTCGTAAAAACGTATAGTTCTCGCGGCTGATTTCCCCTCATCTAACAGTAAGTACGTGCTCGGTCCACGTTACTTCCATTTAGATACGCGCGTATTTCGAGCGCAGCTTGAGGTCCCAGTTCGTGGCTACCGGCTCGGCTCTGCGTGGCTCGCCGCGGACTACAAAAACGTTGAGACTCCGATTCGAAGGTCGTCAGGCGTTTCATTGGCAGGTAGCCGGTGTGCAAAGGCAAAAAAACGGTCGGTACATAAACAGTTTGACAGACTGGGAGGGACAAAATGCTCGGCACCGTGACCCTGCGAAAACAAAGCGTATCGATCACTGGCTCGGCCTGATTGACTCGTACGTCGTACCAGCCTAGCTAATGATCCACCAAGGACAGCCCTAGTCGCAGAGATCGTGTTGCTGATCATTGTTCGCCGAACGAACAACACTTTTCGTTATTCGAGCTATCGATACTTTTCTATCTTTAGAGAACAACGCGGAGTAACCGGAGTCTCTTGCGGTTCGTTTATCCGATCAGTGCTTTCCGACGCTGTATCGTACGTTTCGTTAAAAAGAGAAAAAAAACAATGTTTCAATCCTTCGTGGAAATGTGCGCGCGGGAACAATTTTTCACCGGTGTAAGTTCGAAAATGCAAAACGCTCGGAACAATACGGCCATTGTCCATGGAATATTTCGATAGATAACCGAGACGACGCGACGGAGCGAATTCAACGGTTTAAACATTAGCGGTCCATTTTCGTGGGCGATTAACCTGTTGCTCGCAGCTTGTTTGGCGCAACGTAGAACGGTTGATACGTACCACGATAGATTTAATCCGACGACTAGCAAAACCAGCGAATATTATGCGAAGCTTTCGCGTAACAAGTTCGAGAGCAAGAAGTGTCCCTTCGCGGTACACGCGTTGCCCGAACTACCCCTTATCATCGCCAAGGGTTCCGACGATTACGCTGGAATTATGCATGGGATTTCATTAAGCGCGTTCTCCGATGCAAATGAACATCGTAATTAAAGCTACGTTCAATTTGCTGCTATCAAAACGGCTCGATCAATTTCTTTTTTGATCCTTTCGAAATTAACTTTGCTATTTCAAACAATTACTATAACGCTATTCAAAGAATTTTTACGATAATTTTCAAAGAAGCAACTTGAACGAGTTAACGAGCAGAAGCACCAGAAAAAACACTGTTCCAGAAATTCACGATTTCGTACACCCAAATTAACGCTCCTCTAAATCGTGAAATTGTTCAATTCGAAAATTCCTCGGCGAAGAATTAGCTGCGTCGACCCTAAATATAACGAAGACAAATTAGATTCAACTCTTTGGGCGCGGATGGCGTTCGTACCGCTTTCTAGTTGAGCAACCTGCTTAGAAAGCTCGTCGGTAGATCAAAAAATCGATGTCCCTGGTTAAACTAGTTCGAATTTTCTGTGGTAGTAGTTAATTTATGCAACTGGAACGATCGCGTTTCCGAACGAACGATCATTTTGAAGAACGTCGGAACAGCTTCTCGCTGTAACGGCGCCATCTCTAGCGCGCCACTTTCAAACGTCGACTGACATGCCAGGGAATAAAAAAGTCCGACGAACGGGCCGAGATAGCGAAACTGCGAAAAGAACGATTAGATTTCGCACGACGTCGATCGACGGTTTTCGTGGTCGTTTAGCTTGTTTAGATTTCTCCGTTATGCGTTGCATAATCCCGCGGCCGGGGCCCCTGGTCGAGCAACAACAAGAAAGGGAAAGAAAGAAAGAAAGAAAGAAAGAAAGAAAGAAAGGAAGAAGGAGCCAGTGGCAGACGGGGGCGAGGGACAAGAAAGAAAAACAAAGTTCGAGCAGGAAGTGGCTCGCGTAAAAAGAAAAGCCCCGGTAGCTCGTCCGTGGCGAGCAAGCGAGTGGAGTGGAGTAGTAGGCCAAGTGGAAGTTCCTCCGAGTTGCTGCTCTCTTCCGAGAGAGAGCGAGAAAGAGTGAGAAAGAGAGAGGGAGGGAGAGAGAGAGAGAGAGAGAAGGATGTCGACCTTTTATTTCGTTCGAGAGAGTAACTGTCAGCCGGGTATTTCGCGTGGAGGCAAAATAAAGTATAAAGGGTGTTCGCTGCGTCGTATATACGCGTCCAAGTATGGACCAACTTCTCCCACCCTGACCTCAGGATCGTCTCGACCACGCTTCGTCCTCTCTTTCTCTGCCTAAACGTTTCTCGTCTTTGTCTCTCCGTTTCTTCCATCTTCGTTCCTCGTTTCGCGTCTGGCATCTTTCCTCCTCGCTCTCGTTGCCACTCCTTTTTTTCTCTCTCTTTCTTTTTTTATTCCAACGAACACTCTCCCGGCTAGCCTTGCAGACGCTTCTGGCAGACGAGGCGCGTTTTGTTCTCAACTTCCTTAATTTCACCTTCCGGGGGCCCCACGGATTTTCGATCGCCTCGTGTCGTATAATCGAGCATTCTATCGCCGTGCGTTGCGTCTGTACGTTGTATGATCGAGCCTCGAATCGTCGGTAGTTATATCATCGCCCGTTGTTTTTCCATCCGTTCGACTATCCGCAAAAGTTAATCGAACCGACGTTGCTTCGATCACTGTAATTAAATCGACAGAGTAGTTAAAAATGATAGCCTTCTCGTTATCTTTTTCGCTTTCGATTGCCGACACTAACCACCTCTACCGACGTAAACTTAGCCTTAGACGCGCGATTACGCTTCCATCCGCTAGCCACGTTGCGCGCGATGCAGCGCGATGGAGGGCTTTCGAAGCGGGACGCAGCATCGAAAAAGCAAACGAACGTCTAGTTTCGATAATAATACTCTTATACGATCGCGAGATCGTTCGTATCCGTCTAGCAACGAGTACCCATGCATTTCCAGCGATAATCGCGCGAAATGACAGGTATCGATCGACTACCTCTTCTGGTGGAAAAATTTCTATTCCGCTTCTACGTGATCGCTTTTCGTTCGACCCACTTGTCGTTCGGCTCGCTCGAATTCGTCCGGGTGAACCGAACGTCATTGTTTTCGTTTCGTCGCTCGTCCTGCCGAAATATCGAACATCTCCTCGTTCGCCTCAAGATGATTAGACCAATTTCGAGCCTACTCCGGTCTCAGCGAGCGAAAATAAGCAACGTGTGCAGGGCCGCGTTATCAGCTCCGTCGGCGATGCACCGGTTTACCTACCGGTAGATGCAATCAGCGCATCGGAATGTTTTTTCACGGGGACTCGCAGGAGCGGGCGAGCGGATCCTTCTTCGAGCAGGCTCCTCTTGCGCCGAAAAGGAATTTTGTTCACGTGACCACGAGAGGACGAGTACGTTCGAGCGCGCACGAACCACGCGAGAGGAGGCTTCTCCTCGTTACTCCTTGGAGCCAGAGGCCGTAAGAGCCGTCGCGACGAACGTCGTTGCAAGTTCGCGAACCTTGAACCCTTCTTTAGCCCGTCGACTCGTTTCGAGAGGGCCGCGTCACTGCCGATCCACGGATCATTTTCCTACGTTCGAACCTTCCAACTCGATTCAATTTATTCGCCCCTTTTGGATCTTCTGATTTTCGAACTCGTTTCTAGCTATTGGATATAGCGGTTCAAGGTTGTTTCAGATCATTTCAGTAAATTTGTCTAAACTTTAGGTATCGTTGTAGATATATTCTGTACATCTCGGCTTGGTACGTATATTCGGTGAATAATGTACGTCTTTTGTGTCTGTTATTTTATTTTCTACTCCGAAGGGGCGAAAACTCATTCGTTTTTGGGTCACCCTTTAAGATCGCAGGGCGAAAGTGGCACGATGGTTGTTATCGACAAAGTCAGGTGGAAGGATATACCGATTGCTAATTTTCGCGAAAAATTGCAACTCGTGACGGTTCTCGCAGACGTCGGTACAATTAGGAGCTGGAACGCGCATCGGTGACTCACGTAAGCAGAGGAAAACAGAGATCTCCGGCGCGTGCACGATCGATGCATCTGTTGGTCGTAGAGCGAGACGTAGCCGTCGCGACAGAGAGAAAGGGAAACGGTACGACGTGACCGCGAAAACACGAATACCATAGGAATGTCAGGAAAACAATGTCGGCCACCTGACCCGCGCCCCTGTGCCTGGTCCGAACGTAGTCAGTCAGTCAGTCGGTGAGCGCATCTGTCTCGTTCCGTTGGTCCGCGCTCCCTCGCGTCGATTACAAGTTTTGTTGGCCGCGAGCAACGTGACGAGTCGCCAGACCCCCGACGAGACTGCGAGATTGAGAAACGCTGTCGAAGAATGAGACGGGCCGACTCAAGGCCGCGCCATGGTCCCACTCCCCCGCCAGCCGAGAGTCCGAGTCAAGGGCGTTCCCCCCACTACCTGCCGAGTTATGAGTCGGGGACCCAGCCACGGTCCCCCTGGCTCTCCCTGGTTATCCCTCTCGTTTCTCTCTGGCTCCGTCAGGGCCCCTTCTTCTGCTTCTCCTTCTCCGTCCAGACTCTTTCTCCGGAGTCCGGCCAAGCCCGGGATACTCCTGTCCCTCGGCCATTATCCACTCTCTCTCCCGTGTTTATCGCCCGATTTTTTTCAACCTTACTCTCCCTTCCTTCCGATCGTTACCGTTTTCTTTCCCCGTGCGAGGGATGAATGGGAACTCTCCGTGTCTTCGATCGAATCGGACGTTTTCCAAATTTCGAAATGCATCGCGCAATCTTTTCAGCAGCGTGTCGTCGACGCCACTCGACTGTACGAATACCGCGTGTCCACTTTTAATGGATTATTTGATGGTAGCGATAGCGACTGGTTTCGTTTCGAATTATAGTTCGCCATAAGATGAATCCTGGCAGGATGTTAGGATGGTTTGCACGGATTTTCGAAGCGAGCGATCAGACAGAGCGATCACGCGACACCGGTCAGATCGAAAGGCGAGAAAAGTAGACTGGTTTCTCCGAATTCCTAGAGCTCATCCGATTCGCGTATGCAAAGAGAGCTTATTTGTCCGAATTCGCGTGTCCAGTGGCGTATAACGTTTTCTCCGTTGCACCCGCGTCGTTTCGTACGTTCGTCGCGCGCTCTTCTCGTCGCTCCTTCTCGGAAAAGGCTCCTTGTTTGGGGCCGTTTCTGCGTCTCTCCTCGTCTCTCTTCTCGGGCTACGTTTCGCGGACGGTTCCCCCTACGTTCCTGGTGTCCCGCGTGAAACGAAGCGTTCTTTTTCTGCGTCGCTTTTTGGGCCGGATCGGGTTCGCGATGACGGCCTGCTCGCAGACGTCGCTCGTTCTGTCCGAAATTCGTCGCGAATGCGGTCACATTGTTCGGAGATTATTGCGCCGTTCGATTCGGAGAGAACGGCTGGACCGATTCGCGTCTCGAGCCGGGTCCGCCGATCGCCGATATCGTTGCGAGCGTTGCCTCCGAGAGAGGCTGGATTCTTCTCTTCCCCGGGCAACATTCTTCATCCGCGTGGAGCCTCGACGGGTTTTCGGGCGTGCACGATGATCCATCATTCTTCGCGCCGTTCCAATGCCTCTCTCGGCCGTTCTTGTCCTTCGGCTTACGTTTCGCGACGAATCGTGCAACGCGCCGAGTCCCGACCAAAGTCTTTCGGATTTTCGTGCTCCGCAACCGACCCTTTCGACCTGTAACGTTACCGCGTTTGCCTCGTCGACGTTTCGAGATCGACCGTTTAACGCGGTCCAACGATGTAATAGCAGGGAGCCTTGCTCGATGCACCGCGACGATTGCACCGTGTTTCGTAGGTTTTTGCGTTCGTTGCAACATTTTTTTATGAGCAAAAACGACGCGGTGGCAACGGCAAAAGAAGTTTCGCTCCGTAATACGGTGAAGGTATTTTCTTGACGTTCGATGTATCACGGTAAATAGACTGCTGTTCCGATGCGAAGAGGAACCGGTTCCTCGATACCGCACGAATAAATCATGCATCGATTAGGAGAGGAGACTGTTGCCAGTAGAAAGAAGTCGCCCTCGGGTGTGATTGAACTTTCCATCGTTCGGAAATTTGTTAATACATTGATCGATTAAATTCCCCGATGAGTCGGAAGCTATATCACCGGCCGATCGTTCGAATTTAACCATCCGTAGGCTAACTGGGTCGTTCCTGTCCAAGTTTCATTTTTTTTAGACTCTCCAAAGATTTTGAGAAACCGTACGTCTCGTGAAATTACGCCGATATTATGCTAGGGCATTTGAATAAGATGCGGAGTGTATAAATCGCATAATTGCAATTATAGCACGCCTTACTACGCACGGCCGTTTTCACTGTGGCGGCAACGCGCTAAATACGTTGATCGTCACAGTGGAAATAACCGTATCTGGTAAGGCACGCTATAATATGAATTATTAACGCGTTCACTGTCATGGGAGTTCAATTTAATACCGTCGATTAACTAAAACGAGAATTATGATAATAATTGCAACGATGCAAGGCAGCAACATTAAAAGCTCGAATTTGAAAATTTAATGATCGAATCCTCGAATTTCGTTAACGCTGCCCCTTTCTACGAGATAACTTTGCGAATATAATTAAAATTATATTTAGAAAGTTAAATTTAACGTGTCGCCAACGGAGGGTTAAAATCGAAAAAATTTCGAACACGATTTCTGTATCGAGATTCGGATCGGTTTAAACCGTCCAGGTGAACGGACACTCCGATGAAATCGTCGAAGAGCGAGTAATTACCAACCGATACGTATATCTCGCGTTTCTCCCTTGTTCGTGTTCTTTTTCTTCGTTAAAATTTCGCTGCACTCATTCTTGCATCACCTTTCTGTCCACGGTGGGCCACGGCGGGCCACGGCGGGCCCCGCTGAGCCCAGGACTCCATTCAAGGACACAATATTCAGAAACCGAAAGTGCGATCACGCGAAAATCTAACGTCCCGCCGAACCGGTCTAACCGGATTCGGTTGTGCGGCTGGTTAAGATGGTACGGCGATCGGTGAGCCGCGTAAACTCGTTCCTCCGTCATTTTCGGCAATAACAACATTAACGCACCGCTCGCGATCGCTCGATACAGAGACCATCTCGAATCGACTCTTATCGGCAGCCGTGTCAAAGGTCCATCCGAGATGTCAACCACGAGCATCGTTGATCGTCATCGTTCTACACCTTATCGTTCTCAGACTTCGCTCTTCCAGCACGTTTTATTTTCGTCTACTCTTTCGTAACCGTATTTCGAAGAATAACGACTGGAAATTATTCTGTGGTCTTCCATTTCGGTCGACCGGAAATTTATCAATTTTTTGGCAAATATATGAAAAACACGAATTCTAGAGAAACCTAAGAAGGATCCTAAAAAATCTTGGACGAAGTTTAGAAAACATCTAGAGAAGAATTTAACGGAGAATTATGGGAAAACCTAGAAGAACGTAGGGAGACTGTTCGGAGAACCCAGGAAGAATTTCGAAAGATCCGTAGAAAACAGTACCGAGGACATAACGTACGGAGAAGCCAGCAAGGGTCAAGGGTCGGGCAATTAAATGTCAGACAGAGTAATCGGTCGAACGACTATATCAACGCGATCGGGATGTTTGGGTCCGTAATTTCTGGGACCTTCCGTTCGGATGTTCCTTTTGTTCAGCCGGCAAAGCTAACTCGTTTCAATTTCTTCCCTTTCCGACGGTGTTACAAAGAATCGTAGGGAGCAGGCCGAGTCTCGTAGCCGTGTGTACGCCGGTCGTGAAGTTGGAAAGTCAAGTGTAGTCGCGCACCTTCTCGCAGACGGCAGCCAGAGTTTCTCAAACTCGTTATGTCTGGCCCGTGCACGTTCTCGAATCGCTCGAACTTTTCGATCGATCGACGCTTTCGATGCATCTCGCGTCAAAGCTTCTTCCACGACGTGATTCTTTCCGTACGTTCGACGATCGATTAAAGTTCCTTGCCTCTCGCGAAATTTCGAGAGAATCCCGAGGCGATCGTGGCGGAAAATCTTATCTCGGGGTTACGAGCTTCTTCTGGCCGATCGTATTGATTTTTAATTTCGAGAATATCGCGCGATTCCTCGACCGAGGAACCTTTGTTTCTTCGCGGTTTAACCTACAATAATCTTAACTGCGAACGAAGCGGTAAGAACGTTTTTCCGACACTTTCGAATCGGATTCATATATATTCCTTCCATTCGGCTCTGACGAAGGCAAATGGTTTCTCTACCCGCATAGTCGACGGATTTTAATGTACGATTCCGCGTAATGGAGTTTAACGTCTTCTTCGGTGCAGCGCGGCTGTATTTAGCCGGTAAGTAAGAGAAGCCGAGTGTATGGGTGTGTAACCAAGCCACGGCGCAAATAATCCAAATCAAGACCGAACCCGCGTTCTGACAAGTGGCTGTTCTGACGTGGCCGTGCAAAACTGGTTGCACCAGCGATGGAACTGTTTCCGAGCCCGCTTTGCCGCTCGTTCCCAGGATTTACGACGCGCCGAATTTATTCCCGGCGAATTCGATTCGACGCGGACGAACGTTCAATTATTCCTTGCCTGTCCCTCCGCTCTTGGATTCCGAACAACGCGTCGACTCGAATCTTGTCCCACCCGATTTCTTTCCTTTGTCGATTATTAAACACCGATCGGAAACGAAGGCTCGTAACATCGACGTAACTAGGTAAGGGTCAAGGTGGCCCTGGCCCACCTTCGAAACATGGACCTGACCCCTTCTACGTAGCGCAAAGTACGCGAATACCTTATACCTGTACATATAGAAATTTCCAAATTCACAGATTCTCATGTTTTCTAAATTCGTTTATTCCTAAATCCCTAAATTTCGAAATTCTCCTAAAACTCCCGTTTTCCCACAGCCTCAAATTTTCCACAGTTGCCAAATCCTCAAATTCTCATATCGTTAGATTCCGAAATTTCAATTAGTAATGCACGGGATTTGGCTGAGCTCGGAGGAGAGTCTTAATTACGCTAATGTAACGAGAAAACGACAGAAAAATGTTGAAAAGCACCGAAAACGCAACGGAACAAAGTAACAATCTTTATACGCGATAAGCTTGAATCCGACTCTTTCTATTAATTATAACCTCGACGGTGTTCGATGTATCGTCGAAGTGGAATAGGTTTAGATTAGTTACACCGGCGGGATTAGATGGATCGAATGGAAACGAAAGGAGACAGGGAACAGGAATTCTGATCGGTATCTTGGAGTGCTCGGCGGGTTCGAGGCGAATCGGATCCGCGCCACCGAAGAGACACTCGTCAGTCACAAAATATGTATGCGCATATAGGGTGTACCATAAAATCCGAGCAAGACCTTGCTGACGCATTCGGTACACAGAAATAACGAAAGAGATCCTCGTAAACGGATTCGAATTTAGACAATGCTTTGTAATCTTTAAAAAATCGATGCTAAAACCGTGGCGTTCGTTCGAGAAAGAGGCAATTATGATAATTGCCCTTCTCTCTATTTCTCTCGTGAAAATTTCAACTTCGCAGTATGCAGTCTACGCGTAGAAGTCTGTGGATTCAAGCGAACTTTGTTGTTTGCGTATCTCGAATTCATCGGTGAATTTCTATTTGTATATCGTGATACACCGCGTATACTTTATTCCACTGTTTAAATGTATTAGTAGGAACCTGGTTCCGTCGTAACTTTGCATCTGATCCGAACAGCAACGAGACCTGGACCTAGACTCGACCGAACTAGAAAGAAACTTATAAAAAATAAATTAAAAATAATCATTTCGCGTATCGTTAACGTTAACGCCTTACTCGCTTGAATCTTTAACGTTATCTGTTCTTATCTTTTCTGAGCGTGGAAAAATGAATTTTTTGAAAAAACTGAAAGTCACGTACGCAAGGTTAACCTTCCAATTTTTGAAGTACATCGAACTCGTAAGTAAGGCGTTAAACGTTTGAATTGGATATAATTAAATGAAAAGCAGAAAAGAAAGAAGCGCAATGAAGATTAAAATACATAAGAAAATAGATTTTATTCAGAATTTATTGAGTGATTTTGCGAGGAGGTTCTTTTGTATGTTTTTTTTTTCACTGTTTTCTTTTTATTAAAAAAAAAGGAAAGATATATCTTCGTTATATCGTTTTCGTTCTCTCTTTCTCTCTCTCTCTCTCTCACACACACACACTTTCTCTCTCTCTCTCTCTCTCTCTCTCTCTCTCTCTCCCTATCTCTCTCTCTCTGTTTCGTCAAAATACAATTACAAAAAACAGTGGCTGATTCGCGGTGGTCCGAAGAGAGATCGAATAGAGAAAAATACAACAGGATGAAACGAAATTTTGAGCTAATAAAAAGAGAAACAAATATTAAGGAAAACAAAACACAAAGAGGTCAGTCTTGGCTCAGTGGTTCGCTGCTCTCGTTGTAAAATATATCGTATAAAATCGTACATACAAAAAAAAAACACGATACAACGCATCACCGAGACGGCGCCACGCGTACGCTCGGTGATCGCTCGTCTATCTTTATTTCCTCCTTTCTTCCCTATATTATTTTTACTGTTTTTCTGTATTTTTCTTTTTTTTCGTTTTAACTCTTTACATTTACGATCGTGCGAGTTTCTTGTGTATACATATAAAAAAATCTATATATATATATTTATATCTTATTTATACGTACGAACGTATATAAATAAGAGGCGAGCTACGCGTGCGTTGAAACACTAAGTACACGCGAAACGAATCCGACGATCGCGGGACCGATTGAAGAAAATGGATGGAGGAAACGCACGCGAAGAAACAAAGAAAAAGAAAACGGGGGAACGCGAATTCTTTTTTTAGTCTCGATCGCGCAGAAAATCGTGTATAAGCGAGTTACGTAACGGATCGGGCGAAATGTCGATAGTTTTGTCTATCGTTTAAATTACGCTGACAACGCAAATAACCGAGCGAAACATTACACGTTAACTAGAGATTATCGAGATCTAAATGTCCGGCAGTATAGCGATTAAGAAGTCTGAGATCTTGGAATCGAAATAATGTTTCGTAAACGAAGAGAGCATCGACGATTTAACCGAGCGAGAAATTTCTTTCCTTCCTTCTTCCATCTTCCCTTTTCTTGTTGTTTCGTTTCGCCCATCGGTAAAACTCGCATAGTAGTTTTCAACGCACCGCGGCACGATCCTAAACTGTACGTATGCACATCCGTAATGTATTGCACCTGCATCAGCGTCCGCATCGAGGGTTTTAAAGCTAAATTTTGAAAACGAGATCTCGCGGTATGGTGGTGACGGTGTATTCTTACGAAGAAAATCGTACGTCGCCGGTTATGTGTTAACCCTTTCGCTACACGGTGTAAAATGCGAGGAAGGAAAGGCGAGTTCTGCAACAGAAATGCGAAATTTTAGCTGGGAGTTAAACGACCGCGTACAAGCTCGATACGAATGTTTCTGTATTCGAAATCAAAGTTCTTTTAAACGATAACAGTTTCAGACAATTTCCATTGCATTTCGACTACTCCGCGAAATGTAAATGCTCTGCGGTACTATAGCGAGAGGGTTAACGATAACGCGTGTATAAAACAATGATGAACGGTGTGTCTTGTTCGAGAAACGTTAAAAAACAAGAACAAAAGAAGAGAACGAACGCGAGCAGAACGTAACTACTACGTATAAAGAGAGGAATTGACAAGAGAAAAGAGAGACGCGTATTACGGGTCGCGTCATCCTGTCGCGAGGCTTGGTTCATGTACGGAACCGCAGCCCTGAGTCTTATCAAAGGGGGGTGAAAAAAAAAAAAACAATAATTTACATAATCGTTATAGGTAATATATAAAGCTTATAACCTAATCTATGTTGAGCATTCAGTGGACGACGAGGATGATACGACCCAACGGCTACGCTCTCTACGTTCGAAAGCACACAACCGAAAATAACTGGAAGAGACAAGAGAAAACAATATTACAAAAATTACAATAATAATAGTAATAATAATGAAGAGGATAAAAACAAAATTCGAGAAACACGGATCGCCTTGTTCTTCCATTCTGGTTTACGTATACAGACGTATGTGTGTGTGTGTGTGTGTGTGTGTCATGTGGCGTTTCCAGTCGCCAGAAAACCTCGCGGACAATTTCCTTGCCAGGCAATACGTATTCTATGGTTAAACGTAACTGGTCTATGAACTTCGTTTGCTTAAGAATTGATAAAATTTTGATCGTTCGCGAACGGATCGGACGACGTCGACTATCGCGAAAAACATAGTTATTCGATCGACGTCGGAACGACAATGTACCCTCCCCATGTGCCGTCATAAAGGGTCTCGGACAAGAACAGTTTCACCGAGACTGGATAATCCACGAACGCGATTATTCGTCGTGCCATACTGTACACATTACAATAGAGAAGTCGCTTATAAATAAACATTAGAGCAATAACATCGTATACGTGTCGACGATAACTAATCTCGTGGATCATCCGACCGGATTGTTACCCTTATCGTGACTTTTCTCGCCGAGTCTCGTCTTCTTCTTGTTTCTTTCTCTTATTATCGCTATAGTGAATCGATATCACAGTACCTGTATTGCCACCCACCCACATTACTTTTTTCTTCTTCTTCTTCTTCTTCTTTTGATTCGACAACGACGGTCGAACGAGCGTGTTTCGTCGATCGAAATGGCACCACACAAGCTTCTGACGTCGTCCAACCAGTTTCGAACCAGTTCGCGACGAGTTTTGGCGACCGATATGTGTACGTGTGCGCGTGTTCGTGAAACTTAAAAATAAAAAATAACGTGTCCCTGTGGTCGTTGCCAGGATCAGCTGGCTATCGCGTATTTTTTCAAAGTACGGTTCGCGACGTGTATAAAATATTTCTATTTATATATATATAATATATATATGTATATAAAGATTAAACAGTTAAAAACCAATCCGACAACGTTTCATTTCGCGACACACTATAAATAAATATATAGTATGTATACATATATATGTATATTTATTTATGTATATCACACGGCCGATTTTGTGACTGCGAGATTAAGAGTATAATTAAGCATAAGCACTAGTAGTCGATTAACAAAATGAACAAAAAAAAAAAAGGGAGAAGGAAACGAGAGACACGAAACAATCTCCAACAAAGAGCACGATAAAAAATGCGCGCGCGCGTGTATGGTAAAACGATGGTGAAAAAGTAAAGAACTCTATAAAAAAAAAAACGATACCAACCACTGCACCGAATGCAAAATCTCTCGCGATAGAAACTTAATAATAATTAATAATTAATAGCGGTAATAATAATAATAATAATAATAATAATAATAATAATAATAATCTTAAGATATGAGATGATATATCGAGTACGACGAGTTAGAACAAATAGTAATATATAAAAAAAAACAAGGATTCATTCGTATCTACAATTTGTTTACAACAATTCGTCGTCTTTCTCTTTTCCCCTTCTCCTCCCATGCCTACCAATTTTCTTCGCGCAAATATAATAAAATTTCTTTGTAATAACTTTTGAAAAGTTGAAAATTTATATAATCCCCGGTCGACGCGAGTACAACTTGAACAAAACAAAAGAAATAAAATGATAACAACGTTTGCCCTGACGATTTTAAAAATCGAATGCAAGACCAACCACGCTAATTAAGATGTTTACGCGCTATGTTCGAGCAATTAATGAACGTTTTCAACGAATGATTGTCTTTTCGATCTCGCGCTGCAATGTTTGCTCGTCCGCCGCCGAACACCTAATAAACCAATTATTATTTCGTCGTCGAATTATATCTCGCGGGAAAATGGTTCTGTCACCGGGTTTGGAAAGATTGAATTATCGTTTCCACGCGTGGCACGTATTTTTCGACGAGCAACAAAAATAAAAAAAAAAAAAAGGAAACGCGATTCGTTGACAACCGAAAGTTTTCACGAGCGATCATTAGCCATTCGATTTTTCGTTTAATGGCGTCGATTGACTGCAACGAAAAAAACATGCCTGAAATTACGACGACGGTCGTAAAATTTAATAACGCGGGCGAAAAGGCATACGGATATGGTCCGATTCGACGTGGTTTCCGTCGAACCATTCCGACGATTCGAAAACACGTAACGAGCTGCGTCGTAAAATCTGTAAGAGTCGATTTAAAAGAATACCGTAACGATAATACTCGCGAATCACGAAAAAACATCGTTTCGTTATCTTCTTTCAGCGGAGAAACTTTCTGCTCGAGTCTCCTTCGCTGTTTTGATTTTCTACACCAGCGATGGTCGGATCGAATGCCCGTTCTACAGCTCGCGGGCACGACTATAAGCACCGCGCGTTCTTCGACGAGCCGAGACAGATAAATCCCAGAATTTGAAAACTTAGGTATTGCTGACGATTTCGATATTTCGAGACGATGTCCGAGGATTCGAGGAAATTTCTAAATTCGAGAAGAGAAAAATGAACGGTCCGTGCCCGCTTGCCCTCGAGCGCATTCGGCCATCGCTGCTTTACACGAGAAAAAAAGAAAGAAAAAAGAGAACAACGAGTACAATATATAAAAAAACAACGGTAAAAAACGATTAATTAACGAACGATCACATCGTCGTTTCCCGCGGTTTTCCGGCGACCCTGCACGTTTTCGTATCTTTTTCTTTTTTGCATTTTTTCTTTTCTTCAACTTATATATATATAAGTAGATTTTTTAAATAATTTAATGAGTCGATTAACGTGACGCCTGACGACACGATCCTTCATTCGTTCATTCTTCTTCATCTCCTCCTTCTTTTGCTTCCTCTCCTCTCCTTTCATTTTTTTTTCTTTTAGTACTGTATCAGAGTATCGATAATTGCAGTTCTCGATATAATTAATTAATTAATATACCATCCTAAAATACGGTCAAATCACTGCCGCGAGCAGCAATTCCGAGGCACTACGAACAGGCCACAGAGAATATGGCCGCACAATTATTCATCTTCAGATCATCTCTGTGTCTAAATGATAAAAGACTAACTGTAGAACGCCTAATATACGTATAATCGTAATCATATACTTATGCATCTCGTCTTCTATAGTTTATAGATCATCATTATATATATAATATATATATATAATGTACAATAATTAGAGAGATCACACGTCTTAATATAGAAATTTAAAAGACTATTCTCTAGTACGTTGAAATTTCTTCAATATTTCTTGTGTGTGTTTGTGTTCGTGTGTGTTTCTTTTCCTTTTCTTCCACTTCTCTTCTCTCCGTTATTTTGTTTCTTCGTTATCAAGTATTGCCACGAAACATTCGTTCGTTCCATTTTTTTTCTTTCTCGTTTAATCCGGCTGATGCGATGATAAATTGCGTTATTATTATTATTACTATTATCATTATTATTAAGTTTCGGATGAGCTCTCACGAAAGTCTTTTTCTTCTTCTTTTTCTTCGCCGTTTCTTTTTCTCGAGCTACTACCTAAAACCCTACTTACGCTACTCTACGGTGTCTCAGCCTTCTTCCACGTTCCCTCCTCTTTCGTTTTTTTTTTTTACTTGTTTTCATCGTCGCTTACCTAGTGTTATAATTCAGCACCAATCTGATTTTAAAACCGATTCAAAATATCATCATTATAGTTAATAGAATAATATAACCTGTCGTATAAATATACATTCAAATATTACTATAGTATACAAGAGTCGTACCCTCCCCTTTTTTTTTCTTTTGCGCAACTAGCGTCGTCGTCAAAAACTTGTCGTACCTCGAGAATCCAAAAAACAAAAAAAAAAAAAGTCAACAAAAATTATGGCTCAGCACTCTGGAGGGATACGCCGTCCTCGTAAATCCTGTCTAATCTCTCTTCTTCTCCTTCTTCTTCTTCCTCCTCTTCCTCATCGCCATCTTCTTCTTTTTCATCGTTCTTTTGCACATTTTTCTCCCACACTGTGCTTCTTCTTTTTCACTCATCCTACCGTTTCTTCTTCTTTTTCTTCCACCCTCGCATTCGCATCTCTCTTTCTTTCACACACGAAAGCATCCGCGCACTCACGCACCTTTTTTCTCCGCCATTTCAACGCGTTTTCTTCCTTTCCCGTTTTTTTTATTTTTATTTGTTCGTCCAAGCGAACGGCTTTACATATTTACAGGCATTCTTCTCGTGGTCGTGTATTCACCTCCCTTTCTCGAGGCAACGTATCTTCCTCCCGTCGTGTCTCTTTCTTTCTCTTTTAGCTTCCTTCGTTTCCTTGTTTCTCATCTCGTCGCATTTCTTTAAACATAGGCAAGTTAAATATCGTATCACAATCGTTAATATTTTTTGTTTGCTTTAGTTCTGCTGGTAATCGAACGTATCTTCGATTCGTGTTTGCGAAACACGTTTCGAACACGAGTACGTGTACGCGTGTATGGTGCGTGCGGTGTGTGTGTGTGTGTGTGTGTGTGTGCGCGTGTGTGTACATGTTTTATGAACGGTGCGACGAACGGCACCTCGGACGGCCTGCCTGCGCGCTGAACCACCGAACTCTCTCGAGCTATTCGCGTATCGACGAAAAAAACGCGAGAAGGTACGTCGTTAATTCATTTAATATATATAAAAAATACGTATCGGGAGGTTGGGGAATAGACGAGATTCTTCGTTGGTTGATTCACTCGTTCGACGCCGGTGATGCGCTCGACGGTGAACGACGATTGGCTCGGTTCGGTTGTCCTATTCCCGTTGAACGCGTCGGATAGCGGACGCAGAGGTGTCCGAAATGCACGGCTGGCTCCGAAAGCGTCGCGTTTCTCGCGAAGCGAACAAGAGGCGGTGGCGGTCGCGCAGTTCGTTCGATTTTAACTACGCGTAGCTTACGCTATTTACAGAGATCGCGTACGCCGCGGGGCTACGTCGGTCGGCTGCGTCGGGGAAGCAGAGTATTCGTCAGGTAACGATGATCGGTGATCGGTGATCGGGAAAACGTCGATCGGTTGGTCGATCGGCGCGACCGCCTTGTCCTTCGGAGCCGGTCGATCACCGTCGAGCGCAGGACTAGCTGGCCGTGACGCGTCCCGAGGCTGCGCTCAGCAATGGAACGAGGAAAGTAAGCGAATCGCGAAACGAAAAGAAAGAGCCTAGTAAATGCACGATAAATGTCACGGGTAGTGTTGCTGGATCGGCTGCTGGGTGCATCGGTGCGACGTCGATGCCGCTGCCGCTGCTGCCGACGTAGCGTCGGTCTGTAACGCGTGACCGAAGCATCGCTGAAACCTCAGCGGTATTCCTGCTTGCTAGTAGGCGGCAGGATGGACGGTTAGTCACTGCGGCGGCAGACCAGTCGGTGGTTTGAACTCGCCGGCGACGGTCACTCCGTTCGCTTGGGCCGGGAACTGCGCCGTCGATACCGGGGGCTGATGATTGAACGCGGGCGCGTAACACTGCGGGAAGTAGAGCTCCGGCTTGACGACAGTCGGCGTGAGACCCCTAGGGACCGGCACCGGGCCCAGCCCGGCGGGCGTGCCGGGCGGTTTCGAGTCGCTGCTCGAGTTCCTGCGCACCTTGGCCGCGTGCGGATTCATGTGGTTGTCGATGTGCTTCTTCACCTCGGGTTCGGTGGCGAATCGCCGCCTACAGTTGGGCATAGGGCAGCAAAACGGTCGGTCGCCTTGATGGGTGCGCGTGTGCTGGTCCAGTATCGCCTTCTGACGGAAATCTTTGCCGCACTGTTGACACTTGTACGGTTTCTCGCCCGTGTGGATGCGCAGATGCTGGTTCAGGATGGTACGTTGGCGGAAGTTGCGTCCGCAGTACACGCAACCGTACGGCTTTTCGTTCGTGTGGATGCGAAGGTGCTGGGTCAGGTGCGACTGTTGCCTGAACCTCTTGCCGCATTCCGGACAGGGGTACGGTCTCGACTCGATGTGTATGCAACCGTGCTGCAACAACGTCGACTTTTGCTTGAACTCCTTCTGACAGATCGGACATCGGACGTACAACGGCATCCCCGCCGAGCGACCGTGTTGTATCACGTCCGGTAAACAGCTCTTGGTGCCGCCCTGTTGCTTGATGTACTGAAGGGCGCCGAAGCTGCCCGTGCCGCCGGGACCGAACACCGCGTGATTGCCGCCTTTCGGATCCTTGAAGTACGCGGGATACTGGATGGAATTGGCGTCCGGGGCCGGACTGAACGCGCCCGATTGGGTGTCCGTGTCGCCGAACGTCGACGCCACTTCCTCTTTGCCCTCCTCGGGCGGAAACGGCACGTCCTGCGGCCAGAGCGTCGGTGTCATCCCGTTCTTGAAGATCAGATGCGGGCTCACGTCTGTAACAAAACACATGGAACTGTTCATCCTCGGCCTACCACCGGATTCTGGTAGCGGAGGAATATCTTGTTAGTTGCCCGGACTACGGTACTACGCGCCTGCCAAACTACGGCTAGGAAGAACCTCGACAAGCAACGCGGGAACGCACATCGACGAGCGCGGTAGGCTTCCCGGACAAACGATCCGATCGGTCCGCGGCAATTTCGAAATATTGAGAGATTCGTGGTTGTCGTGGAAGGAAGCCTACCTCGCGGCCGGATGTACACGCGGAGAATGCACCCCCGTACCCAAACAAGCCGTTCTCTTTTCGCTTTTGTTCTCGACTCGAACGGTAGTCGCGATCTAGGGAAGTTAATGAAGCAACGCGAGACTTACGGTCGTTGACCGATTAGGGCTAACCAGGGTCCGAGATGCACCTCCTCCACCTTCGCGATAGGATGCGTTTAGTAGGGAAGTTAGCTGGAAGTTTGGTGGCGTTAAAAGTAGATGCGATGTTACGTTGCGTTAAGTATCGTGGTCGAATCGAACGAAGAGGGCGGAACGGGTAGACGGGTCAGATCGGGTCGAGGATGCGGGACGCCGGAGAGAGGGAGGCTGCTGCGTCTCACGGCTCACCGGCACTCTCGCCGGTTGGCCTTGGAACCCAACCAGATGCTTTGATCGATTTTCAACGAATTCGCGCGTAAGATCGCGCGATTGATTCGTTCGAAACGAACAAACGCTCGCGATCGCGAACGGCAGTCGCTGTATCGATGTTCCTTCGATCGACGCTGAACCGATGCTATACATACTTCGTCGTAACCGATACGCGTTGGATGTATCGAGGTCGACGATATCGGTACGGTATCGGTTCGGACGCTATCTCGGGAACCGCCGAGAGAGGGTAGCGGAACAGGGAGCAGAGGAACGATAAGCAGGGAGAAAAGAGCCGAACGATAGAGCGCAAAGAAGAGAGGGATCGGTTAGTTAGTAGAAAATGATGGTCGTCGAACGAAGAAAACGAATGTCGAATGGATGAGAGACGATGATATGCGACGAGAGGATGACGATGATCGAACGCGTTATTCTATACGTATATCTATGCAATGACGACGATGAAAGAGATGACGATGGTGTCGACGACGGTGACGATAACGGTAAAGAACCGGTGAATGGGTCATGTGTGGTTGTGGTGGACGCCCTCTGGGAGTCTGGGAGGCAGAGAGAAATGCTCGCCTTGGTGTGTGCGGACGTGCTGATTCAGGATCGCCTTCTGACGGAAGTGTTTTCCGCACTCCGGACATTGGTATGGCTTCTCACCCGAGTGGATGCGCAGATGCTGGTTGAGGATGGCACGCTGCCGGAACGTACGCTCGCAGTACACGCAAGCGTACGGCTTCTCGTTCGCGTGTATGCGAAGGTGCTGCGTTAGATGCGATTGTTGCCTGAACCGCTTCCCGCACTCTGGACACCCGTACGGCCGACTGTCCGTGTGGATCCGCTCGTGTTGCAGCAACGTCGACTTCTGTTTAAAGTCTTTCCCACACGTCAGACACTTGAACAAACGTAGATCGCTGTTCGCCCCCTTGCCCGACTTGCCGCTCTGCTGAACGATATCGGGCAGACCGGTGGTCATGTTCGGTGCTCCGGGGCTCGCGTACTGATGCGGATCCAGGCCGGGCCCGCCGTCCCCTTGCCCGAGGGACGTCAGCATCACGCCCGGTTGTTTCAGATAGTGCAACGCGGAAAAGCCGCCGGGCGTGAGCATGTGCGGGGGCACCGATGGCGACGGATGCGGCCTCGCCTCTTTGAAATAGTGCTGCGGGTACTGCTGCAGCTCCCCGGCGCCAGGAAAACAGTCCGCGCGGTCCACTTCGTGCGGCGTCAGTTGTTGCTGAGGCGAATGATCCTGCTGCTGCGTCTGCTGTTGTTGCTGCTGTTGTTGCTGCTGCTGCTGCTGAACCTGCTGCTGCTGCTGTTGTTGTTGCTGCTGCTGCTGTTGCTGCTGCTGTTGTTGTTGTTGCACTTGCTGTTGCGTCTGCTGCTGTTGTTGTTGTTGCTGTTGCTGCTGCTGTTGCGAGGTGGCTTGACTCGATTGTATGTCGTCGTCGGGTGGGGTTAAGGCTTGAGGCTCAGGCGGTGCCGAGGGGTACGGCGAGGGCACTGGAGAGGCCAACGAAGGCGGGGGACCGCTTTCTCCTTCGACGGGAGGACCACAGGCCTGCTGTGGACTGCCGGACGAGGAGGAGCCCTGCTGTTGCTGCTGCTGCTGTTGCTGCGGATACAGTCCCCCGTCCTGGAGAGATCCCGGCCCGGGGCCCCATTGCCCCTGGGGTCTCTCCATGTTGTCCTTGTACAATACGTAGGGCGCGCCAGTATCTGCAATCAGACAAGCCGAACGAACCTTTATCGATGCGTGCTCGTGGAAAGTAACAAGCGTCCGCTTTTACTCTTCGCTCGCTAACGGGAATCGGGGGGCAGGGAATCGGCTCGACCGGATCGTCGTTAAGCTCGTTCATTTTTCGTTAATTACCTACCGTCTTTCAGATTTTCACCGAGGATACTCTCGATTATTTATCGAGACGAACGCCTTTCGGTCCGACTATGAAAACGCATAACGGGATATCGTACTATAGATCTATCGACGAATGTACTTTCCAAAGTACGCGCGTATAATCGAATGTTGGAAAAAATTGCGAAAATGTAGCAAGTTATACGCAGTTGCTGAAATTTGGTCATTCGTAAATTTGCGAACGCACACCGCTCGTGGGTACAGGTTGCTCGTCGCTGTTATAAATAACGATACCGCGTAGCCCTCGATTGGACGTGCTCCGTAAAGTTGCAGCGTGACTTTGTCGATTGGACTCGCAAGAAGAAAAAAGGATAAAAGTAAAGAGAAAAAGGGAATCAAGGTTGTTCCAGTGAATTTATCGCGTTTCAAGCGGTTCGACTGGTCGTCGTTGTCATCCGTCTTCTCGACGAGGCGACGAACGATCGTTCGAACCCCGGGCGTATCTCGTTTAATCTACGATCGGCTAATCGCGTTTCTTCCGCGGGCAAAGTAACGTTCGCGCAAGTTGAAACATTGTGTCGGATCGGTTCACCGGGTGTACGCTTTCTACCACGTTGAATCGAACACGTTCCTGGTCACGCATGGTCAGATACGTCCGGTTCGAGCTTCGCAAGTTCAACGGCTGTTATGCAGGTCGGATGCACGCGGGGATACACGTCCGTGCGAATGATTTATGAAGTGTTCCACCGTATATCTGCGACGTCGAATCTCCCTGCCCTTCTGTCCGCGCAAAAAACTCTGCTCCGTGCATCTTTTGTTTCTCTTGCCATCCCGACGTCTTCTCCTCTCCTTTCGTTCTCTTTCTCGCGCTCTTTCCCGACCAGCCAACAACACCGCGCAACGTATCGACAATTGGAACACCGATCTTAGAATACGGAAGGAGATTAATTGTAACTTTCGAATTTAGCGACTCGGAGAACAGCTATTTTCCGAGGATGTAGGGTGGTCCTAATAGTTATTCAACAGGTTCTGGAATCTGTGACGGTACTTGCCACGTTTGCCATCAGAGGATCGCTTCGACGACGACCTTGAAGGTCGTTGGGTTCGCTTTCTACGAGTTTCTGTCGCGAAACCTGGCTCGAGCTTTCTCGAAACAATCGTTGTTTCGACGTCTACGGTTTATTAATAGGTTCCCGGTTAAATAAAGCGTTATGCCACGGGCCTGCTAGGAAGCAGTATCGAGTCTACTAGCAGGCCCAAGATAAAATAGATTCTCTCCGCAGTACCACCGCCACAAAACCACAAAGACACTTGCTTTACTCGGAGTTTCTATCCGAGGTTAGCAAACTCGAGAAGAAAGAAATCGAAGCACAGGATGAAGTTCAAGTTCAACGGTTTCTCTCCTACTTGCTCGAGCGAGCAATCGAAGGAATCGCGAAAGCCCGGAAAGGATCGGTATCGAAGTAACTCGCCAGACGACGAACGAGCATAATCGAGTGGCGCGCGTTATAGCATCGTGGACGACACGCGTCCCCCGCGATCACCGCTATCGCGTTCAGCTGCATTACGAGGAAAACAACGTTCAAACAGCAGCGCATCTCGTGATTACGGAATTCACGTTATGCAACCTTACAATGAAGCGTTCACCGTTTTATCGGATTAATTACCCCGTTCTTTATATTCTGCTCGCAGGCCTTGCTCGCCGGTCACGGCTGGATTAATACCTGCTTTTCCAAATATTTCTGATGTTACGATATTGGGACTCTGGGAGGTAGTGAGATATTAGGACGTTAGTATAACCCTTGAAATATTAGGGCACCTGGACATTGGGGTCTTAAAATATTGAAATCATAATATTGAAATTGAAACTCCGAGTAAAGCATATTACGAAGTATTTTGGTGGGAAACAGGATTAAGTAGAGATTCAGTTTAGTCAGTGGTTAATGGAGGGCTGTCATTGATCGTCGAACGCGGCGCGTGTATATACGCTCGTAACCGCTCGTCCGACTGTGAGTGCCTCTTCCAGGCTGGCTTTTGTTTTTGCGTCGGGCATGACGCATCGACGGATTATCTTCGCTCGTTCGTTTATTAATATCGAGCCACGCTTTCTTGCGTATACACGCTTCTTTGTATCCGTTTCTTTCGCGTTTGCTTTTTGCCACAGTCGAGGGAAGGGAAAGACCACGTATCTATCCGTGGTCGTAGCACACGGTCGCTTTTGTTGTTCGTTGGTGGACGATACGGTTTCAGCGGTGACAAGTGTTATTGAACCTCGAAGCGGGAAAAAGATAGGGACGGCCACGCGGACGGACAGACCGCGAGCGTTAATCGTTGCGGGCGTTAATAACGACGGTGAACGATCGGGCACGCGACGGCCAACCGGCCAGAAAAGAAAACTTTGCTTCCAACGTTCGCTGTTTTCGCGTAAATCGACGTAAATTCGAACTGTTTCGTAAGTAACGATTCGCGGTTGCACAGTGGCTTCGTAGAAGGCAAGATACTTTCTAACGTTATTAAAAGTAAAATAGAAAAACGAACAAACGCGTTAATTCTTTATCTCGATCAAAATTTTATAACTTAAAATAAGTAAGTTGCGAACCGGTCGCTTAATCGGTTTCTTGCAGCTGCAAGAAACTGCAGTCACTGTCGTATAAGACTTTAGCTCACGTTGATACACGTTCAACATTTTTGGAACGTTTCTTGGCGCAGCACGTTTTTTCCACGTTTTAAAGCGCATAAATCAGATCGATCGTGGCACAGCGGATTCCGTGATCGCAAAACGTATATCACTTGCCAAGCACGCGTATCAAAAGACGTATATAACGATTGGACGCGGTTAACAGTATTGGATTGATTTCTTTCGTTCACGTTCGAAGATAGGGAGGAAAAGAAAGATGGTAGGTAGAGTTTCGATTAATCGACAAATTATAGGTTATTTAATAATAATGATCGACGCGAGTTCCATACCTCCTCTTCATAAAGATTTTTTTCACGTCATATTTAAAGGTTAAGAATAGTATCAAATATAAGCCTTCAGTTTATTACCTTTTACTGATAGTAAAAAGATACGATACTCTATGAAAACATCGCGAATGTGATAAGATATTTTCGAAGGACGAATTTGTTCTCCGAACGGGAATAATTATAAAATGTTTGCAGAGAATATCTGGATACAGTTGAGTCGTTTTCCCCAATTAATGCATCCTGTCGTGATTCTTGCACGCATCGAAAGTGGAAAAAAGGAGCTGATTTTGTCTGGCGAGTCTCCTTAATGCGAATCGTACGACTTGTTTATTGATTACGGGTCGCGAGTGCGAATACACGTACACACGTATCTCGTGCACGCGTACAAACGTAACGCGTAAGTACGTGTACGTTCGTGCAAACTCATTAACGTAATTAATGATACGAGAGACCGTTTCAGTAACAGCCGGCGGAATAAATAAGCGATAATGTTATGTAGATGCAAGCGATCAATCCTGACGTCGCGCGATAAGGAAGTAAAAACGTGGTAGCGGGTGAAAAAATGAATCGCGATCGGACGTTTCTACTCGCCGAAAAGCATCGAAGCTTTTCGCCATGTTCGAGGTCTCGTTCGAGAAAATTTCATCGTTGAAAAAAAGAGAAGGCAAGCATTGTATGGCGTTAGTACTGTACCGGCCATTCGAGCTGTTAACTGGAAAGCTTAAATCGAGAAACGAAACGATTGCTATCTGAATAATTACAATTATTAGTTACGACGTATCGCATTACTCGCGATCGATTTTACCATGGCATTTAACGCGTTAATTGAATCGATCCAAATCTGATATGCTCTTCGCGTGATGTCTATATTTTGCGTATCCTTCCGTCTTTAAATCGAATCTGAAGTAGAATAACAAGCACGTAAATTGATTGCGTGCGTTGACAGTTTTCTTTTCTAATTGTCATTGTTTTTCCAGTATTTTCAAGATGCAGGGTAAACGGTTAATCATCGACATATTCATCCGCGGTGAGGAAATAATGTTTGTTTTTCTGCGTAATTTTCCTCGTTATATTCGACGATTATCTCGTTACAACGCGTGGAAACATACGAGGAGGATAAATATAGATGTCGATCTTAATCTTTCGCTATTATTGTTTGATACATTTGCAGATAACGATTGAAATTGTTAATTAAGCGTACATTTCTAAATGAAAAAATACAACGATTAGCGCACCTATCGAGTGTTTATTAAATTTTCATTGGACGAACGAGATTTTCTATCTGCGTTAAGAAACTTTTATCGAAACGGAATGTGTTACATCGACTACGTTTACATAACTTATTCTGACCGCTTCGATATCTTGTTCCAAAAATATTATATTCTCTAAAAAGTGATAATCGTAACGCGTACAAAAAATACTTGGTTCATGTAATTTTCATACAAGTCGATTAACGTTGTTATGGGCTCGCGATGGAAAATAGATTGTTTCATAGATTCGATATTTCGGTGATGTAACGCGTAGGGATCCAATGTACGATAATCCAGTTCGTGACGATACATCGCGGTGAGTCAACGCGTGGTAATTCGACGCTTGGCGATCTAACGCATGGTGATTTAACACGTGGTAACCCAACGCGTGATAAGCCAACACGTGGTGATTCAAAGCGCGGTAATTCAGCGGTCGGTGATTCGACGTTCGGTGATTTAACGCGAAGCAATCGAACGCGCGACAATCGACGAAAGAAGTCCGATTTTCTACGTTTCCTGAATTTTTCACGCGAATCGAGCTACTGGGGCAACAGAGAATCGTACAGAGGAAGATATCGATTTCATTAGCGGAATTATTTAAAGCATTAAATAGATTATTAAAGCGAACGAACGCGATTAACGGAGAAACAGATAATCCGCGTTTGGTAAATTTTCAGGCAAGTCGAACAAGTTGAAGCGAGTTAAACGAAACAGAGTAGCAAAGTTTAATCTGGTTTTCACGGCATTGTCGGGCGAATAGAACGCAGCCGTGCAATTTTAAACGGGCGCTCACTCCCGCCACTCGGCGTCGACCGCGTCGAAGGTTGATATACAGATTTCGCGGTGAAGGTCGGTTTACGATATCCGGTATCCGAGGCTCGGTATTCCGCGAGTATCTATCTTGCTTTCTCTCCGAGACTCGCCGTCTCGACGATACATCAGACTGAGCAAAAATAATTGCTCTCCACCCTATGGAAAGTACGAATTTAAGGTCGTCTCATGGCGAAACGAAAACCGACGGATTTCTCGCTTACTCTGCTCTCGATCTGATTGCGTTTAATTACAGCTCACGGAACCAACGCGTATTCTACATCAATTTCAAGCTTACAATTTAACAAAAGTAACTACCTTAATAGTTTATCAACGTTCTTAATATACATCGAATTATAGCGAAGGATAACCGATTCTGAAGCACGATACGAGATCGGACGATACAAAAGGTGGTGCGAATTAGCGATACTTTGTCTTACTTTGTATTAATTCTGCGTGCTATATCAGTTTCGAGCTTATAGTTTGTCGAAGATGATACGACGATCGATAAGCCGATATTCCGACCAGCGGTTCGTATCGGAAACATTTCTTAAGTCAGAAACAATTATTGTCAGATTACACGAAACGCCGAAAGAGAATAATAACGACAAAGAACTTATGAAAGAAAATGCGAGAGGAATTATTGTATAACGTTAATAGATTATAAAGTAATAATTGCTTCGTATTTTCAAGCAATTATCGCGAACGAGCTTAATCAATTGTTATTAATTCGTAACAACCTAAACAGATTACGAGTTAATGTTTGTTTCGTTCGGTCAGGGGTCTGATTATTTCGAGAAACGTGTTTTCGTGCCATTTCGCGATTAATCAATTGTCGTTAATTTGTTTTAATGTAAACACATTATTGGATGGGTATTAATCGGTTCGTTCGAGCACAGGTGATCGTATAATTATCCCGAGCAGTTTATTTCGGTGCCTCTTTGCAGTTTCAGGTTAATCAATCGTCGTGCTTCAGCAACCCTTATTTTTATAACAAGGATAACGTCACCTATAATTCATCGTTTCATGAAAGAAGAACGCGAACTGCTAGAAAATTATTATATTATATCGGCGTATCGAAACAGTCTATTTAATCTCGCGTAATGTTAAAAAAATACTTTTCCTACTCGTTTGCATTCCTCGCACGCGTTTATATTTAGCGCTCCGAATCGGTAGACCGAGATTTTAGCGATTCGACTTACTTTATCCGTCGAAAAAATTAATCGATGCGAATGCAAACGAAAACTTTCTATCTATTTATTTCCAATGACTTTTCGTTTGTGATTTATCGAGGTGCCAAAGTTCAACCGTACGCGTATTTACGACGATCAGCTGATACGTTTATTTATTTATTCGATCTAGAAAGTTTTCTAATTTATTGGCGAAACAACGGAAGGCAGGACATGTTTTTAGCGAAAACGTTTACCACATATAGAGATTCCTTTGTTGGCAAACTGGTTGCGCGCCAAAACGTTTTATTCCCGGAAAATACTAGTCCCCTTTTTTGTTTTTCGTTGGAATTTTCTGTAAAAAATTTGCTACGCATTCTATCTTCGCGCGTCGCGTTGATCAAACGTTACGATTCAATGAACGGCTATCTGAGAATAATTATGAAAAGACTTAGCATTTCTTTCGAATTTTCCCTTAAGATGCTTACTGCGCCCGACTACCTACGTATTGTTCCGTGAATGTCTCATCGTCACGAAACAAGAGGAGCGTATACCGTTGGAGAGCGAGGACGATTCAGACGAGAGGAATGCATCGTAAAGGTGACCTCTAAAAGAAGTTGTACAAAATATGGATGAAAACAATGTTAAGAGGAAAGGTGGGTTATTGGATGTCCGGCTACGTAGAAAATAATTGTTGATCTCGTCGGTTCTTGCGATGAAATTTGTGAGACGAGCACTTGTTTATTTTCCTCCGCGATTGTTCGATGATTTAATTTCGATTAAACGAAACGATTTAGTATCGACGAATAAAACTGTCGTATATCCTGCATAAAATTATAATTATAACGAACCTCATTATGTACGTTCAGCCGTTTTCACTGCGACATTTAACGCGTTAATTATCGGATGACGTTATTAAATTATGCAGAGAAAAATATTACGTTTACACGCGCGTTTTCTTGCAGTTATGTAACGAACGAAATCGGTAGGTAATTTCCAATTAATATCGTTTTACGCGTTGATACGTGTTATACTTTCGAAAATTTATCGCCGGTGTTTGACGGCATCGTAATTTCGATAGAGTAGACTCGTTAAATTACACCGGAGAGGAAAATTGTTGTAACCGACAATATAGAAAGAGATCGTTGTTCGTGGTTCGTTCGCGATGCGTTAAGTCGAAGCATCCCGTGGGTCGGTTCCTTCTCGTCCAATTAAATTTTCAGATGCCGTTGATCGCGGCTTGTTTGCTCATCGAGAGTCAATAGTTCGCATCGGATGCTTCTGAACACGCGTTGCCCGTCTGCCACCAAATAAAACGATTATTATTTGTCCCTATCATGAACCCGTGTTATTCCGACGCTTTCTACGCGAAAATCCTCCCTTCTCTCCCTACGCGATTCACCATCGAACGCGATTATTACCGGTCGATCGACCAACGTCAACCGAATGATTCTTTAACGAGATTTCGATAGCGAAACGCGACAACGTTCGCGGTGCATTAATATTTTCCCGCGTTTCATTGTTTTTGCAAATTGCGCCCCGTGCGCGGATCGAACAAAGCCAGATATCGAAACGAAACGAAAATCAAAGTACGAGCTAGTTTATTATACATTACCGCCGATTTTCCACCGTTTATCGACCGTTTTCCCTCCCACTTCGATCAAATTCCAGCGTAAATAAAAACTTGACAACGTCGAGTTTCTCCGAAACGAAGGAAGATTTCCTCGGAACATGGTAGACGTTATATCGTCATGGATTGTACGGTAATTAAGCGATACGCGACAAGTTTTCCACGACTCTCGAATTTCCAGGAGAAATTCGATGGATCGCTTCGGAGTCGCGTTAACGCGTAAAGATAAGGAAAAGAAAGAGAACGGTAAGGTAAAGGGTCCGATCGAATGGCGCGTTAATAACGCGGAAGCAACGATTCGACGCAAATTCGATACAATTTTTCCAGTCCGTTGCCGATGATCGAATTATCGAGCCCCAATTGTCGTGGAGCGGATTCGAGATGGTCGTTAATGATGCGACCGAACGCGATTTTATTCCGTGGCACAAGACAGAGAAATACAGCGTCGGAAGGATCCGCAGAGGTGTCGAGGCCGATTTCTCGAAGGTCGCTCAACGAGTTGGCCGCAATCTTTCGGCGAATAGAAGAGGCGCTCGTAGCCGGCCGGTTTAACGAGATGAATTGAACAAACGAGGCGAGCTGTATTCTCGCGACGGACGGTCACACGAGCGACCAATTGCTGGAAATTTACCGCAAAAATCACGTCTTGCACGCATCGAGAACGCTTTGCCCGATATTCCTTTCAGAGTTTCACGCGTTTATAAGCTCTCCGGCGAATCGATTGCTTTTTCCCGCAACGAGATCGTTCGAGCTTTTGTGCTGAAAACTTCCACTACCGACTGGCTGCCTGTAAGCGTGAAAATATGACGACTGTTATTGGATGTTCCATCGGAGAATCCATCTTTACCGCTCCGATCTTTCCGTAATCTTTCGAAACTGTTTGTCACCAGCGTACCAACTCTAAACGTTTCTTTCCTTCTCTACCATCGAAGCTTCTCTATTATCTTCGACTTTTTACGCGTGTACCTCTTTTATTCGAAGAAAAATCTCGACAAATGGTCTTCGTTATTCTCATCGCATTCGGCTTCTGAAAACTCATCGCGCTAATCTCCGCGTAAAACGATAACGCCGACTATCAAAGTTGCTCGTGCTTACGCACGATGCTCTCTTGTCGATTTATCGTCGAGTTACTAATCGGCAACGTTACTTTTCCTCTTATTCCGACGCTCTTGCCGTAACTTTCTTTTCTCGATACGCAACTTTTTTTCATCTTTTTTATTCCATTCTCTTTTTCGAATCGATATTAATTGTCCACCCCTGTCGAAAATATGTACGATTTCGATGTCGGTGATCGGTCACAGCGGCCGCAGCGATCGCTCGATCCTCTCGATGACGTATTACAAAGTCTACGGTATTTTCTTTCTACCGAATGCTATTGTGTTAGTCGTGAATTATCCCGAAGGAACGTCTTCAAAAAACTCCGTCGTTCTATGATGAAAGAAAATCGCACGGCAAAGAGAAACGGAAGACAACGTTCGTGCCTGGGCAGAAAAAAATAAAAAAGAGCGCGGATGAAAAATTCACGTTCCGTGAATGCAAAGGAAATCTTTGAACGCGGCTTTCTTGCAATTAGCCATTCCGTTTCTGTCGCCAAGATTTCTTCGCGATCCGTGCAAATCTGTTGACACAAGTGTTCGTTCAACTGTTCCTCCGCTCGTGTCCGTCTATTGTCAAAGCATCCGGTGTGAACGAAACGAGACTGTTCGAATCCTTCAATTATACCATTTCTGAAAGATTAAAGAAGAATTCCAACCTGTATATTCGTTACAATCTCAGCCACGGCACGAGAAAAACAATATTTCTATTATACTGTAGGGGAGAAAATTCGAGGAGAACGCTTTTCAAAGCGTTGACGAACGTGAGAGAGTAGAATCCGTCAATTATATCGTTCGTAGAGAAAAAACGAGCGTTATCGGTTATCGGTGTGCCACTATGATGCGAGTAAATTGCAAAATTTCTAATAGTTAACCGAATGTTAACTGTTTGTCCGATCAAACTGCGTCGACCGTTTTTCATCCGATATGCAATAATCTGTATATGTAGTTATTCTATCGTCGAAACGGATGCTTTAGTCGTTGGCTGGAACAATCGACTTATGAATTATTCGCGACATAATTACATCGATCTTGACGCGGCTACCGACCGTGATCCTTTTCGATACTCGATGCCCTTTTCGCGACGGACAACGGTTACGCTAGCCAAGTTCATTGAATGCTAAAGGCTAGAAGGCGTGATAATTGCCATCCGGAGACAAAGTGGACTTTGACGAGGAACTGCACGCGGCTGCCCGATTAGAAAGCGCTACGTTACGAGCGAGATTATTGAGAAACTGTTCAGGGAAAAATATGCAAGCTCTCTAGCGTCAATGAAATTCGAGAGGCAACGAGAATAAAAGCTTCTTTCAAAAGATTCCAACGATTTTCTTCGACGACGGGACCAGTTGTCGATGAAGGTAAAAAAAAAAAAAAAAAAAAACGAGTAGGAGGAGTATCGATGAAAATTCACTGAACACACAATTCGATGCACCAAGGGTGAGATTCTACGGAAGATTCGATAGAAAAGTTTTCCGTAAGGAAGTTCCGGTTAACTTACGCGAAACAACGAATCGAGGATGCACTTTCCATGCCCCTCCTTCGGAACGATACTTCTGATTATCAATGGCGAAATTTGATTGCTACATTTTCCATCTCGGAGAGCGAACAGATTCCTTAGAGTTCGAAGCTGCAAACGAGGATAAGACGCATTTTAAACGGCGCGCCACGAGCTTCGATGTGCACTCGTACGTAAACTCTTAGATATACGGATATAGTTGGAGATATTTATCGTACAAAGATTGATACGACCAATTTTCATACTGACACTCGTTAATGAGAAAGGTATACTTTTTTACGAGAGAACGCAACAGCTTGTTCCCTGACTTGTCAAAAAATAAACGACGTTGGATAACAAATTTTATCGCCTTCTCGAGTCCGTTCTCTTATGACTGTCATTTGTTTTTGTACGCAACAAACTTTTTCACGACCATGTGCTCGAAAAAGTAACGACGAAATCAAAGCAGTCGCTCTGTTGCAAGATCTACGGTACTTACATCGATGATACGTACAAGCTTAGACACTCGTACCAATGATATGTACAACTGCTTGCAGCAGGATTTCTGAAACACCCTGTTCACGCCCTCCGTAAGTAACTATCGCTCGCTCGCTCAGGAACGAGTTAAGAAAGCATATTCGTCGAACTCGAAAAAAGAGAACATCGAAAAGAAGAGTGTCCCGTAGTCTCGCAAAGAGAGTGCGGCGTATGCGAGCGGAAGTTGAACGAGTAGACGAAAGGGAAGAAAAGGAGGAGCGGCAATGATCGCTTGAACGTGTTCGAATTCGATTGGATCGTCGGTAAAAAGAAATTTTGCTGGCATCGTAGAGAAGAGTTGCCGTGACGTTAGATGGTTGGCGTGCTCGAACAAACGAGTGTCATTGATTTTTCGGAAATGACTGGGCGATTACGCGGTCGGGGACGACGTCTTTACGATTTGTTTTGGCGGCGTGGAACGCGCGAAGAGAAACGAGAGAGGGTTGGAAAGGAAAACGAACGGCGACCAACAGAGAGAACAGGGCTTGAAAAAGGGAACAGAACGAGGGGGTAACAAAGTGAAACGAAGAGGGAGAACGAAAGAGCGAAGGAAATAGTAGGGTGGGACAGTCGGAGAGGAAGAGGGAGAGAAAGAGAGAGACCGAGAGAGAGAGGAGGAAATGGCTCGTGGTTACGCATGCGCGCTTTTTTCGTCAGACAGCATTTTTAAAGATTTTTCCTCCCGTAGCAGCTTGCAGATTTAAGTCGCCAGGTCGATCCCGTCGATTCTCGAATGCCCCGAACGCCGCCTGCACTTCGTTACACGACGCGTCCGCCCATCGCGACTCGCTACAATATTTTTTTTATTCCCTTCGTGATTATACTCTCATTGTTTTATTCTTTCTCGGGGAAAAAAATGTTCGTACGGATGAACAGGAAGGATTTCGGAAGACTGCATTCGCCGACCTATGGATTTCGACCGTTTTTCACCGGATTCTGCCTCGATCGTTATCGCGCGATAAAAATTACTAACAACGCTGTAATTACATTCTCGCTGTTTTACTCTTCCCGGGGGAAACAAAATTTTCCATGCACGAATAGGAAGGATTTCGAAGGACTGCATTCGCCAACGCGTAGACTCCGACCGTTTTAGAACTGCTTCTGGTTCAATCGTCGTGACACAACTATGTTTTACATTCTCACCGTTTTGCTCTTTCTGCAAGAAAACGTTTGCGTGGACAAATAAGAGGATACTTGGTTGCTCCTGTCATAATAATCATCACGGTATAACGACATTTTTTTTATCGAGAGCTGTTGAAAATACTAAGATTTCATTTTATACTCTCGCGGTGTCGTTTCTTTCTGAAATGGAAAAGATCGTGCGAATGAACCGGAAGGGTTTTAAACGACGGAATTCACGGAAACGTGAAATTTATATCATTTAGAATCTTTTCCTAGTTCAACGATTATAGTAGGACACACGTTTCATTTAGAATCATTAAAACTGCGACTTTTTGGTTTTTCACCGCGATCGCTGAATCGCTTGTTGGAAAAAGGTTTCTACGAGTAAGAACTTCAAAAAGCTAGATTTACGAACACGTGAAATTCGAACGCTTTCGAAGTTGCTTCAGGTTCAATTATTAATACCTTGTCACAGCGAATCCAGCTGAACGTAGACCGATACGTTCTTCAATAAGAATTATTAAAAAGAGGATCGTTTCATTTTATAGAGTCGCTGTTTCATTTTCAGAAAAAAATTCACGCGAACGAACATAAAAGACTTTGAAGGACCGGATGTTTTATGAAAATATAGAATTTCAACATTTTCTCTGTAAAAGTTATCTCTGTAATCGAGATATTTAACAGAACTATTTAGTTTTTCGAAAATCGTACCATTAGCGAAGCATCGGCAATTAAAATAGTGTTCGATCGAACCGATTTTAGTAGTAGTATCGATGACTGGTCACTGTCGGAGCAGTTAGCGCGTTAATATTCTTGGTGGATCGCGGTGAATTTTCTGATCAATATGACACTCGAAATTCTCCTCTGGCATGTTGTACGATCGTCTTTGAATATTCATAAGTTTCGATGTGACGAGCGGACCATAGTAGCTTTAGGAATACCTACGATTACCCGGTAATAACTGATCGTAATCACCCTTGTCGTTCCGAAATTCTTAGGACAATGACTATGCCGATAGAGGACAAGATGCTTGGCGAAGAAGGCGTGGAATTCCGCCACTTTTGTCGTTGCTTCTGATCAATATGACACTCGAAATTCTCGCGTAACCCTTCGCGATATTATTCGCTGGAGCTTTTAATCAGAGCGATACTCGAGATTCTCCTTCGATCCTTAATGTAAATTCGACGATCAAATTTCGACCGTCACGCATTTTCCAATACTTTCACGCGATCACTTTTAGGAATCAGACATGTCAGACAGTAGATTTGCCCGTGACAACGCATGGATCCTCAAGGTAGTTAAAAACTTCAACGAGGTATCCTGACAGTTGCCGAAGATAGCAATCAAATAGCAATCAGTGGACACACTGTTTTCTTATCTTGCCGCTTTTCTCGAAATTTTATTCGTTCGACGCGACGTGAAATTATTTCAAGCATATAATGCAGCGACGAACGATCGAATAATAATTAGTGGACCCTTCGTTTTGCCAATGTCTCGTAAATGTCATTGGTTCGATAGGTTTTCAATCGTTAAAACGAAAGTTCGAAAAAGTTTGGAATCGCTCGAACAAATTCTGTTATTTTTTCACGGAATAATTTAGTTACGTTGCAGAGAATGAAAATTATTTCGAGTCGAATAGATTGAAACTGAATAGCAAGGTTAAACGTTTCCCTCTTGTGCGTGCCACTTGAACCAGTTACAACTTTCGACGGACGCATTATTCGGAATAAATTGTTCGGACGAAATTTGTTCGGTTCAACGCGAGATTTCACGCTACTCCCTCATTTCAATTTTTCTGGGTAATTTTCGTCGCTTTGCCGCGAACCATGCTCGATTACGCTGCTTGCCACAATTAAATTACTGTCTGTAATCTTTCGTCTTTCACTTTCACCGTTCCTCTATATTAAATTGGATTTTAATTTCGAGTTTGTATTCGTAGAGACAAGAGTTTCATTCATCATCGACGTTTCGTGTGCGATTTGCATACAGGGACAGTTAAGAAGGAAGGAAAGCAAGCAAAGTTGCTCGAGAAAGTGGCAAAACTTTTTCTACACGGTATCTTGACCAATTATAATCTTCTAAAAATACAAATTATACGAAATAAACGGTCTAACGAAACTTTCCCTCTTTTCGGTCGATTTCAACTTTCCGATAGTGCATCTTTTACCTGATACTATCCGCTTTCGATCAAAAGTCTGAAGCATACCTCTTTTTAGGATACGTTCGCCGCTAGGAAAGTAAATTCGCTGCTTCTCCGAGCGGTTTGCCTTGAAACAACTTGGATTTCGTTGCAAAAATCTAAAAAAGTGTCGTTGGTTGAAGCGTGACACGTTACCGTGAGCACCGGTGATCGGTCTCCCTCGTTATCGTTATCCGCGGGGGGTTTACATTCTTGCAACGTTGCACGGTTAACGAATCCGCGGATAATAATAACGGCAGATTACATAAAATAGAGGAATGCAATCGTTACGAACGATAAATCAACGTAGCGTGAATTATATTGTTGCTAATTTTCGTTATCTATCTCGCAATCAACTTTCTTGCGGAAGCATGATATATATGTATTTGCACGGTAAAATGCGAATAACCCTCCAAAATATGAATCACCTAAAACATTAATTAGCAATTTTTTCAGAATTATCTCTAAGATTATGTCGAGAATGTTCCCGCATCGAATGATAGAAAACGGTTCAATTTCCCGGACACTAAATCGAGTGCAAGCCTTAAATCTGGCTATCCTTTCGATAATTGGGGTGTCTCATCTCTCGAGTCTTAACGAGGATCCAATTAAATCCAAGACGCGTAGGTACACGAAGAAGAAGACGAAGAAGAAGAGGAAGACTCATGACAAAATTTACGAGGGACTTGGTCCAGCTGGCGATCGCGAAATCACCGGCAACTAGAGTTCTGTTTGCTCTCGAAAGTGCTCGCTTAATTGAGCGAGTGAAAGCTGGTTCGCGGGCTCAAAAGTGAAGGCGCTGTCTCGATATGCGTGGAATAAAAGAAAAATAATATCGGATGTTGCGAGCGAGGGAAAATCTAGTCCACGCATCCTGGATCGTCGACGAATTATCGTCGAACGTGTCGATTCTGGTTCGTGAAAACGTACATCTAACGAATGGAGCTAACGAAATTTCGTCGAAATCGAATATAGAAGTTGGCGAAATGCATAATAAACGGGTGCAGTACTCGACATCGAGTACATCGATACGGTAGCTTAGAAAACACTTAAAGTAAAACGATCGTTTCGATTCGCGAATAAGAGTCGTTATCTACAATGTATCGAAGGCATTAATTCGTAAGTACTTTGATCGGCAGAAAAATATGAACTCAAGATGGATCTACGATCGATACCGAGCGTATGCATCGAGCACGTCTCAGCTATCCGATTACGTTCGACGGACCACGTGCGTGAAACGTGCCTGACGTCTTTGGCGCGTGAAAAGTACTTGCTATTCCAACCTAAGAACTTCGGAAAGAAAATTTTACGATCGTCTTTTTCTCCTGGTCCACGAAACAACGTTCGAACGGAGGGAAATATTCATGGTCGACCGGAAGCGTTTAGCTTTTTATATTCAATTAATTTCTATCGCGTAAAAATCTGTATTATGTCGTATCGAGGCCGAAATATTATACGAGGAGTATGAAAAGTTAACACGTGCTGCATACAATTTGACGTTTTATTTTTAAAACCGTCAGAGATAGAAGAAAGCTGTAGAGGGAAGAGTTGAATGGTGTAAGACGGTTTATTTCTCTGCGACTTCAGCTTTTCTATACGTGCAACGACGCGTCTAAAAAAAACGCGGATGTAACCTTTTTTAAATGGAACAGCGTATAATTTCTATATGAATCAAGCATGCGATTCTATTAAATTAAATAACCGCGTACTTTCGTTCTACGCAAGAAGATGTGAAAAGTATTTCGCGCTAGTGTATACTTCTTTACGCAGAATATTCGGAAGAATCGATCGAAATAAAAATAGACACGTTGCGTGGTTGCACCTATAAGAAAGCTAACAGCGAGCGTAGAAAAAGATAAACGTGACTGCGCCATTCAACTTTTTCCCTGACAACTTTCTTCTATCCGGAATCGAAGTGGATTCGTAAATCAAAGTACGCGTACACTTAGACCCAGGAATTGGCGGGGATTACTCGGTAAAAATGAAGCATGGAAGAAAGGCGGCAATTAAGCGCGGGACACGGTAGTAATCGCGATCGAAGAATCAGTTAGATATCCGTTACCGTCCGATAGATCGGCATCGTTCGATCGCCATTCTCATTCACGTTTCGAATCGACGTAGGATCGTTTCGTTGGCGTCCTTGCAGTGTCGTCGTCGACTCGTTCGAGCATCGGTCGTTTAAGATTCTCCGGGAACGCGACTGATTTAATCGTGCGCGGATAACAATACCCGCGGCTGCACGCGACTCGGCATATTGAACTTTCGCGTCGTGAGGAGAAACAGAAATGGCCGTTTACCGACGATAACGCCTATTGGCGAGCCCCTACAATTCGACGCGGAGGCCAGACGTTTCGTAGCGACTTTCTTTGTCTACTATCGTTTGCATCCTCGATCGATTCGTAGCGACGATCTCGCGGAGAACGATCGCGGATATTACAGAGAGAAGTAGAATCGCGAATCCTCGATCGAATCGAAGAGTCCCAGAAAGCGGCAGGAAAGACGATCGATAGATATCCCGTGGATTAGAGGAAAGGGCTTGGAGGGGGTAGGATTTTGTTATTCGACAGGGAGGAGTATTGGGATGGAGAGGAAGGGGGAAACATAGGAGACGCGAGGCGCGACGGGTAAAAACGTGTATCGGTAGGAGGCGCACTCAGGAGTTAAAATCACTCGTGGCTCGCGGAAAACATTCATTTGCAAGAGCAAACATTCCTCGCTATTTATCGAGTGTCAGAGGGAATACCTGCGGCCCATTTTCGTATCGAGCGTTGAAGGGACCCGATGAGAGAGAGCCACGGTGGACGCAGGGGTGGATGGGAGAAGGGGGTGGGGAAAAAACAGGAATCGAGCGCAACAAAAACATAACTTTTCCGCGATGGCGGCGCGAAGGGTGCTCGAGAAACGAGTGGTCCTTCTCTAGTATTCCATTGGTGTTATATAGCTCGTCAGATCGAATGTTTGTTTTCAGAAAAATAGACAGAAACGAGAGGAGAGAGCGAGCGCGGCCGATGTTAACACCGTTGGACCCAGCGCCGCACGCCACCGGAGCAGAGCCCTCCTCTCTAGTACGCATTCACCGAGCCCGAAACGTCGCCGTGCTTTTTTTTCGGCTTTGTCCCCCGTCTTTTGTTATTTCGTCCCATTGAAGCTTCGTTTTTTAACACTTTGCCAGATCGAGCCTATCTCTGTCAACGATTCGCGTTACTCTCCCTCCTATTCGATTCCAAATTTTATCTTCGCGCGCTTTCCATTTCGTCCCTAGACCTCGAATCGCGGCTACAAACCTTTTACGCGATCCAGATTACAACAGGATAAGATGGTCAAAAGTGTCCTCGATTTTACCTTACGACGCATCGTTCGATAGCTTGCCAAAAAACGTCGTATTACCGTTTCAATCCTGTCACTCGACTGGAAGGGTAGTTACGATGGTTTCGCTCGATTTTCCCTGTTTTGTGACGTGCTAAAATGTCGAGGACATCGTAGACGCAACAAAGTATGTTAGAACCCTTAGAACCCTTGTTTTTCTGATCTGTTGTAAGAATTACTTTTAAGCAGAATTTTCAACATTTTTCTTCAAGCAACCAAACACGATTTACAGTTATTTCGTTGCTGCACTCGATTCTTAACCCTGAGAGTTCGGAAATCTACTGATCTATTAAATAATCACTGGGAATACAGGAATTTCCGCTAGCAAATAGTCTCATAGCGATCCAACTACTTTGCAAATTTCTATTTTGCATTAGATAGCGTTGCATAATTCACGTTCAATTTAAGGATACCAGACGACTTGCAAAATTCTGAGAAGGATTAACGCGTCGACGCGAGAAGATAATAGTGGCTGCAACGTTGAAAAAGTTAAAAGTTTTGCCCGTAAGATTAGCTCGCGCAAATTTGTTATTCGCGAAGAACAGTAGTAAGGAGCTAGGATGGTCCCGATCGGTGAAAGGTCTTCCGATAGAAAGGATTCCACTCGACGCGTTTTTCTTTCACGGTATCCCGCGCCAGTTTCGCCACCGACTTTATTCCGTTCGATCGAATCCGTTCGCTATCCTCTCTTTTCGTAACACGCGCGGCTATTCGGCTCGAAGCGGAGCAAGAATCGCCCTTGTATCCGAACGAATAAGAGAGGCTTATCGGAACGCTTCGAGACCTACGAAACGAAAACACGAGCTCGCTGATTGCTCGTAGTCGCTTCTGCTCTCGATTCGAGACAAGGTTAAGCGAGATCGTGGAAATCGATAGAGACAACGACGCGTGGTCTCGTCGCACGGTCCATGACGAATCAACGATTTATTTCATCGGAGATTCTGCTCGTTTTTCCGAACCTCCATATTTTCCTGCGTTAGGAACTCTAGAAGCGCGATGCGACAGTATTACGTAGGAAATACAATACGGCAGAAACTCGAAAGTTTGTCGCGTTAGAGGGTCTGAAAAACCGTGGCCAGAGAGTTACGAGCGAAATATAGTAAAATTTCCGATATTTTCTTGGAATAGAGGCTACAGAAGCGAGGCAGAAGATTACAAAGGAGACAGGATATTTTCCAAGGCCGGAAGCTCTAGAAGCTGAGCAGAAAATTGCGATGATAATACGGTAAACCTCCGATACTTTCCTGTATCGGGGCTCTAGGGTCACGGTAGGATACAAAATTACGAAATACGGTGGATCCTTTACGTTTTGCGGGGGCAGTACAGAAAATTATGAAAAAAAAAAAAAACGCGATAGAATTTCGATGTTTTCGTACGTTTCCGCGGATTGTGCTAGAAACACGAAAAGAATTTCGATAGTTTTCTGCATCGAGGGTATTCCTAATCGAGAATTTATCTAACAGAAAAATATGAAAGTTTCGTTTGGCGCTGGTCCCTCGATTTACGCAAAGTTTTACGGGGTAAAGTTGAGCGCGTAAAGCGAGAGATCAGTGTACTGGAATCAGTTTCGCGATCGAAAGGAGTATAACAGAGACCCCTCGTTCCCGCGCGTCGATTCTTTGGTCTCGTTGATACGAAGCAACGTTCTCGCTTCTCTTATCGTCAGAAGTCACACGATAAACCCGCCGACGTTTATTCTCCAAATATAGGCGCCTTTCTGTTTCTCTCGTCGCGAATCGCTCGAAAAGAAATCGATGCTAATTGCGTGGCCCACTTGACAGGGGGTACTAGCAGTTTTTAATCGATCGACACTGTAAGAATATGAAAAATGAGCGCGAGTCGTACAGGTACATTACACCGCGATTGGTGTACAACCTGTGTACAAAGAAAGGACCTAGCCACTGTTCTCGTCCTCGCTGTTTACACGCGTTTCTAATCTAATGCTATCGTAATTTGAAATTTCCAGTGTCCATAAACTTCCATCGAAATTTAAAATACACGATGTCTGTTTCGTTTAAAACGTATGGCGCGCATTAACGCGTTCGCCGGTGGACATTCTCGGGGGGAATGAAATAAATAAAAATTAATAGTAATAGCATTATCAGCATTAATATTAACGATATTAATTGAGCGTGACGCGGCTCCGCACAGAGACGTCCACGTACGGTCGGCGAACGTATTAACACCGACGACCGATGTTTATATTCGTCGCTTTCCTACTTGGATTTTTACATCGTTATTCGTTGCCGTATAACGTTGCGAATTATACTTTGAACAGCGTCACTTTCTCGATGTACGGAATCGGTAGCATAGTTTAGTAATCTATCGATCGAGGAAGAGCGAAATCACGGTGTTGGATTATCGTGGTCGTTCGCGGCAACAAACGCGTCGAATGCGTTTGGTGGAAACGTTTCTTTCGTTGGACAAAAAATGATCAAATTTCGTTAACATTCCGAATGATACGTTATTTTGTCGGTTTTAAACGGTGACTCGTAGAGCGCGCGATTATTATGTTCGAGTAGGGTTCGTCGGTTATCGGTCGTTTAACGATCGTACGCAAATCGGAGCGCGATGCTGCACGTTCCGAGTGGAGTTCGATAAGCGACGTTACTCGCGTACAACGCGAAGGAAAAAAACAAAAATTATAAAAGAAAAAATAAACGACGGCGCGAAATCTGTTGAGAAAAGTTGAAGGTGACAAGTACCTCTGAAATATGCAAAGTTCCACAGACCAATCATTTGTAGCGGTGCTGGTCCAAGCTGGAAAGCCGGGTTAACGTGGCTAAACGAGAATCGATCGTTTTATTCGTCGCGATTGACTTTATATCGTCCAATAACGATCCGAGATCACCGATCGACGCCGATATCCTCGTCATGTCAACCGACGAAAATGATCCTGTTCCGATGACGACGATGACGACCAAGCCAAAGAGGAATATCGCGATAAACCTACAGCAGAGATAACGTTCACTCTCGCCAGTCCGATAGCTGCTTTCTCTCTCTCTCTCTCTCTCTCTCCCTCTCCCTCTTTTTCTCCTTTTTCTGCACGAAACTAGATTACGAATCGACGCTTTCGAGGAACGAAAACAACCGAATCACTTTACTTTCGCCGCGAACAGATTCCTTTGCACAGGTGCGAGACGCGATCCTCGAGACACTTGGACGTTCCGAATGTTCTCAACGTACACTTATCTTCGCATTGGCATAATCGAGTAAACGATATTTTAACCACGAGCCTCTTGCTCCGAGCCGGTTAATAGTCCGAACAGAAGACGCTCGAGACGATCGCGCTCGGCGAGTTTGGGAATCGTCGGTCTTCAAGGTCCCGCGGAGTCGGCGACGCCGCGTTCGAATAAAGAACGCGCTCGACGGATATTTAAATCGAATCGAGCGACACTCGAACACCGTTCGCGAGCAACGAGGCTCGTTCGACGATCGTGTTCGAGTCGAGCGAAAATACTCGCGTCGATTCGTTGAAAAATCGTCGACCGCGAGATTCCGCGGAGTCGTACGAAGTACGGATATTTAAATGCAATAACACTCGAACACTTTCCGCGAGAGTCGACACTCGTTCTCGGGGCAAATTCGATAAACGTACGCGACGCGCGAACGAGACGAAAATAAAATCGTCAGCCTTCCATCCGCGGAGTCGGCGACTCTAGGTATTTTCGAACAAAGAGCGCGCTGCGCGGATATTTAAATCGAACACTCGAACACCGTTCGCGATAGTCGAAATTGATTTGGCGCGTAAAGACGCGTAGAATCGCGGATATTCGAACGTAAGGCTCGTATAGCGGCGTTTAGAATCGACGAGTCTTCGAACACTCCGAGAGTCCGGTAATGGTTCGAGCACGAGCAACGTTCGTATCCTCCGAATTGGCACAGGATCGAGCGTCGAAGCAACTGGTCACTGATTCGGTCGGCGTCTCGCGTGTCCGCCACTCTCGGACTCGGTCGCGATCGCACGCATGGTCGATCGTCGTGCGTCGAACGTTTCGACGTGCCAGACAGTCGGATGGAAACGGTGATTCACGTGCAGCAAGATCAGCCGATCGAGCGATCATCGAAGCCGAGATCTCTTCGTGTCGGTCACGAGCGGCACGATGATCGCGCGACGCTCGTCGTCCTCCTCTCCCGTCAGCGACGTTCACCTTGACCAGCCAGCCGCCGGGATAGCGATCAGCGCGGCTGACAGAACCGACTAGCACGCTGGGGATACCGATCGGAAGCGGATTCGAAGGAGACTCGCGAGAAAATACCGGTAAGCGATCCTCGAAAAATCCAGGGAAAATAGAAAGACAGAGAAGCAGAGACACAGAGAGAGCAAGAGAGAGAGATAGAGAGTTTCGTCACTCTGCACTGGCCAGACGATAATTTCAGAGGCGATTAGATGACCCAACGGCAACGATAGTAACGAGAGCGTATTTTGCGGATCAGCGCGATATATCTCTCTCTCTTTCGGTCTCTTTCTCTCTAGCGCGTTCGCTCTCTGTCCCCCTTCCACTCCGTCTCTCTCTTTCTCTTTGGCCCTCCTACCATCCGAAGCCGTCCCCTCTCTTTATCGCACTTTTTCCTTTCTCGCGTTTTGCAAATCGCCGAAGCAAACGATCGGTTCGACGGATATCGAGATTCTTCGCGGTCCTTCCTCTCCTCGATCCCCTTCTACCTGATTTCGCGAGACGATCGCCGTCGCGACGCGAGGCGGCATGGTAGCGCACGCTAGCAGAAGCGGGCACGTGTCTAGCCAGCGGCGCGTTTTAATCGAAGCGGCGTCGAAAGAGCGCTTCTCCGTCGGTAGTAGCCTCTGTCTGTCGCGCGTACGCTACGCGTGTGCACGCGTGTGTAGATCGTGGGGAGTTGGGTGGGAGAGAGAGAGAGAGAGAGCGTAGGCGCGCGTGCGAGAGAGGGAGGGCGAGCGGGCGGGAAAATTCGAAACGGCGCGTTGCGAGACGAGGCGGCGCGCGCTCGCGACGATGACGTCCTCGTTTTGGCAAAACGTGGACGACGCACAGGTGGCCAAACGGTTCGCGCGTGCACGATTTCTTGGGTAAACGATGATGAACGCGCGCTGGTACTCACCGGAGTTGTAATATTCCTTAAAGTAGCGCGTCGCCGCACGTTGGACGATCGAGTAATACAAGTTCACGTACGACGTCGACTGGTTCTGTGCCGAGAGCGCCATTTACACTGTTTATTCTTTGCGCGTCGTTCACGATATATGTACCTTCTCTGTTCGGTCGGGTCCGTTTCACGCGGTCCGTGCATACACGCGCGCGATTGTCGGCGAGAACGCAACGCGAATTCGGAGCGCGCGAGACGCGACGCGACGAACGACCGAACGGCGCGAAACGCGTGTCCCGTCTTCGGCTCTTCTCTCCTCTTCGGTCTGGCGGTGCTTCTTCGTCGCGTCGCGATCCCTCCGCGTCGACGAGATCACGGCCGCGAATAAAACTGCGTGTCGCGGGATGGAAAACGGGAAAAAAAAAAACGAAAATAAACGAGGAACAACTTTTCTTCTTCTTTCCGCTGCCGCTGCTCCTCCTCCTCCTACTCCACCTCGACCGGTCCTCCCTTTCGATCACGTTTTTCCGGTACGGCCTTCAAGCAGCGAGACGGTCTCGCATGCCGGCTAGAGGCCCGCGACTTTGATCCTCGGCACACTCGCTTTCGGGTTACCCGCGCCGGTAGACACAAACTCGGTAGACTCGGCCTGAGCCCCCCCGAGTAACTCGCCAAGACCGAGACACTGGCGAGCTGCAGCGTTGCCACACTTCCGTCGCCGCGGTGCGCGCCCGCGGAGTGGGGATTTCTGGACTGGTTCGGCTTTCGGATGGCAGACACCGTCGTGTCGGGAGGAGGACGAGCGGAGAAGGTGCCGGCGCGACGAGAGTGGCGATGGCGGCAGGGGCGGATTCACCGGACCAGGATCCTCGCGAGCGCGATCCTCCTCCCTTTAGCGGCGCTGACCGCCTAGCCAAATTGGGCTAGCGTGACGGCCGAAATTTCGATCGTTCGCATGCGGACGATCGTCCCGCCGGTCAACCAGTTCCTCTCGATTTTATCGTTAATTGGACGGCCCACAGTTTATACTTTGTTCGCGGCTTAATTACGTGCCGGTAGGTAGTCTGTCGATCTTCGTGGACCGGTTCGAGCAATTTTCGAAAATTACCGGCTCCCGCGCGTACGCCTCCGGAGAAGGTTCCCTATCCGCGCGTCGTTCGATCGAGAAAAACCCCACGCGGAGAGGTCGAGCGCGTTTCGAAGCGGATCGTTCTCGATCGGCGCCGATCGGAGAAATCGGCCAAACCGGGAATCCAAGGGCGGCGAGACTGGAAGGTCGCCCCTGGCGAACCGAACGGAGGGTGGTGGCGACGACGACGACGACGTGGTGGTGGTGGTGCTGGCGGTGGTGGTGGTGGCGGCGGCGGCGGCGGTGACCGCCGCGGAGGAGAGGACGCGACGCGAGTCGGAGAGAGTGAGAAAGAGAAAGAGGAGCGAGAGGAGTCGAAGCGAGAAGGTTAGGTCCGTTTGGAAGGGGATTTGATACCGCGTCGAGAGGGGACGAGTCGACTGGTGGGGGCGTTTCGGCGGAGAAGAGCGCTCTTGGTGGGAGATTCTCCGCTCGCGGTGCCCGCTCCCCCCGCGGATGCCCTCGGTTCCTCGTCTCTCGCTCCGTGGACGACGCGGTAGCCCCGGTTGCGCGGTGCGCCGTGATGCATCGCGCTGCCGGCCGCCTCTGCGAGTCACAAGGTATGCTCGTGCCACGAATACGAACTGCCTCTCCCAAATCAATATCAGTCGTCGAAAAAAAACGCGACTCGGCACCTATAATTGCCGAACTTCCGCGATAACCGTCTCTTCTCTCTGTCGGCCGTCTCTGGCCGCCGCCTCGACGTCACGGGGCCGACGCGACGCGACGCGACCGCCCCTAACGCAGCCGTTAGGTTAGGTTCACGCGCTAGCTTGATTAGGGCCTCCCTCCGTGCACCCGTAACACGCACGTTTCCCGCCACCCAATGTCCGCGCACGATGATTTCACTGACTGTGCTGGAGGCTGCGAGCGTACCCACGTGTACCAGCGCGACGCGCGACGAAGGTTATGCTCGCGATGCCGCGACAACAAAGCGCTGCGTCTCGGACTCGGTCGCACAAAGAGCGTTATCCCGTGCTCCTCGAGACGACCGTCTCCTACTACGATACGCGAAAACGCGGCTCTCGTCGCTTGATTCGATGCGAATCAATTCGACGTTCTTTCGCGGTACGATTTGAAGGGCATACAGGCTTGGCGAAAGCGTCTGGCCAACCCCTCGCTGGTCGAGCATCGGGGCAAACGTCGCGGAATAGAGCATCGCGAGCGAGCTTCACAATGCACCGTTGTGCCGACCCGATTGCGAGTTATCGCCGGCTGCACGATAACGACGCTCGAACCAGCTTCGGCTGTCTCGTGCGTTTTAGCGCGAGATCGTCGGAGCCATCGGTATCGCCGAAACTCGCGAGCCAACTCGACTTCGCGAGCTTCTCGAACCGTCTACGAGAGGTTTTTGAAATTTCCTACGGAAGAACGGCAGCAGCGGAAGAAGAAGAGGAAGAAGAATGGAAAGCAGCGTACCGGCCGACGAAGTTCTCGGCCACGAAACGAATTTAACGATCGCTCTCGCACATGGAAAGAGAGAGCCCGCAGGAGGAATGCCGTCGGTGGCTAGATGGCTGCGCTGGCATCGCGTCCCGAAAGACTCGAGCAGAGCGCACCGGAGGAAGAAAAGTGCGCGGCTCGTGCACGCCTATATTTATCCGAGGATGCAATATTTGGCCGCGTCTTCTAGAGACTCGACCGGCCACGTTCGTCCCAACTTCGAGCGCGCGGATGGGCGCATGAACGAACGCAGCCTCGGAGCAGCAGCCTACGCCTCTCTCTCTTTTTCCCTCTTTCTCTCCTTTCTCTCCCTCTCCCCCTCTCTCCTCTCTCTCCTCTCTTCTCCTTTTTTTCCTCCTCTTTCCTCGTGTCCTTCTTCATCCGCCTCCTCTCTTCTCCGCTCCTTCTTCTGCTTTATCACAATGAGCGACCGCGTGTGCGTGTCCGTGTCGTTAGGCAGTAGCTGTCGGTGCAGGCGTGGTTGGTTCCTTGCCCTCTGTCGCGTATTTATATCTAGCGAGTAGAGCGAATGCATTGCGGCTCGCTTCTTGTTTGCCGGGTCCGCTCTCGCTTCTCTCTTTCTTCGTTCGACGATGCTGTTCGTCGTCGACTCGCTTCGTCCGTCCGCTCGCTCGCTCGGTCCTACGTTCGTTTATCCTCTCGCTCGCTCGCGCCCCGGCCCTCGTCAAACCTGCTCCGAGCAACGTTAACGCCTAGCGCCGGCTAATCACCGGGATACGCTGATTTTTCTTTCGCTCGTCGATCTACTTGCCCGCGATTCGCGATTTTCGGCCCCCTTTCTCCGTCTCTTCCTCGTCCTCGTACCTTTCTTACGTTATCTCTCGTTGGCTGGCGACGAACGCCGGTCATTAACCGATTCGTAAGTTCGACGTCTGACTTTTCTTGCGTCGTTCTTCGCCACGCTACCGATGTAGATTTCAACTCGTATCGCGATCAATTTGGCCGACGATAGCAACTGGCTAGATATTGTAAGTCGCGTAGAAAGTTTGTTACGAATACGTGAAAAAATGTCGGTAGTGCCGGCAAACGGAAAACATCCTGTATAAGGATCCTCGAGAGCGCCTCGTTCGGAAAGGATTAAGAGTTACGATCAAACAGGTCTCGAGTTTCGAGGTTAGTTGAAATAAAACATCGATCCGTGCAGAAAATGTTGGCGTTCGATAAGGGTTAATTTGCAAATATCTCGAGCGATCGTCTTCGAACGAAAACGTGTTCGACTCGCAACGAAGACGGAGAATCGGAAACGAACGGAGAACGCGTACGTAGCAAAAAGTGGACCACGGGAGCGGTCGTATTGGTCTTTGGTTCCATTATAGCATCCTTGGTCGCGTATTACCATTCACTTTTTGTTCTAGTCGGTCCTACGGTGCTCCGTTAAATCCGCTCTGGAAAGAGCGCGTTTCGCTTAGCGGTTCGCGTGACGAGTTATAATTTCCAACAGTGTTGCGAAGAAGCAGTTTAGAATGTTTCGATTCGAAAGGCGTTCGTAATTTTACGACATCCGGCGTCGCACGGTTGACGCGCCCCTCTGCATCCCGCCGAACTACGTTATTAAAATAACGTGTAATCGCGAGATTACGCGGTTATTTCTACCGGTTATGCTCGCCTCCTCTCTATCTTCGATTCTACGATTCGAGGAAACGATGGATTAATTGCGTTCTTCCTGCGTAGCGATATGTTGCGAATTCCTCGAAACCGTTGCGAATCTCTGGTTCGTATGCAGGGTCACCGTGTTCGCCGTAAACTCGCTGTTACACCGCGAAATTACAGTGATCGTCCGTAACTCGAAGCGCGAAATAAGAATAGGACGTTTCGTGAACGTGGCTCGTAAGGAGCGGAGATTCCAAACGATTACAGTATGTGTACTTTGGGTCGACGGTACAGTGGAACGATTGTTGAGCTATCAATGAAACGAAGCGATCGCCGTTCGCGGTAATAGAATGGCGAAATAGACGTACCTACGACGATACAATGAACCGTTTTGTCGATTACGCGGATCTTGGATCGTTCGCGAACGATCCGCGCATATACTTTGCGGCTGTAAAACAAAACGATATAATAAAACGGTGATTTTCCAATAAACACGAAGCGTCGCGCGTAAATGTACGATAACGCGATCCCTTTTATCTCCTCCCGTATAAATGCTCCTTGTCAGACTGGGTCAAAATTTAATTACGTTTATCTCGAAAATTACACGATAACGCACGAATCGATAACAAATTATTGAAATTAACCCGGGTACTCGTCGACAAAATTCTCCGAAAGAATCATCGATGTCCGTCATCGAAGTTCGTGTCACCGCGAAAGCGTACTTCTCGAAAGCGCACCATGTTTCTCGCTAATGAGCCATTTCATTTTTTACCTCCGACAGGCTATTTACCAGCGAAAACTCCGGTTTTCTTGCCTCGGTCGTGGAACGGATTTCTCCCAGCAATCGACGCGTTCGATTATTGGTAATTAAGCAGTCGCGTTTACCGCGAGATAAACGAAGGGGCAATGGCTCGTAGTCCCGGCCGATCATAAACATTCATTGCGTTTCCGATCTCCTTGTCTACGCGCGGCAACGAGGAAAGTTTGTCGCGCCTCTGTTCACGATTCGCTTCGTCTAATGAAAACGAGCTCGATACGAACAAAGTAGAAACATACAGAAGCGGACAGAGATTTCTCCGACGGTTATTCCTTCGTTCGATGTAAATCATCGAACTTATCCGTCGAACACGCTATACGTATAAGGCTGTACAGCGTCTCTCGGCGCGTTACAATTCTTTGCGCATTCAAATTTCACGCGTACCGATTCTCAAACGTTGAAATTCAACGCGAAGCAATTCTCATGCGTTCCACAATTCGACGCGTCGCTATTATTTCTGTACATTCAACTTCGACGCGCTGCAATTTCCAACCATTCGAATTCGACGGATTGCAATTTTTATTCGTTCTAATTCGTCCGGTTGCGTTTAGCGAGCGTTCGGATTCTAGCGGTGCAATTTCTGTTATCCGGATTCGACGCTTTTGCAAGTTTCGATATAAGAACGACCATAGACAGATGGTCGCCACGTTGCGTCGTCGAAACGAAAACGTCGTTTTCGTTCGATCCGTTCGATGAAGATGTACTATCAACCGAATTAGAAGAAAGTAGAACGTTATCGTTGAAGATTTAACCAATGTCAAAAAGACGATGAAGTACGGAGAAAGTAAGAGAAACACGCACAGAAAAAGAATGAAAATGAGAGAAAAGCAAAGAAAAAAGGAAAGAAAAGAAAAGAAGATGACAAGTTGTCGTGGCTCATAGGAAAGAACGACGGAAGGAATCGTGCCTCTTTAAAGTATCGGGAGCAATCTCCCCCCGGTTGCCACTGTTACAATTTCAAACAGTCCTGGGTTTCATTTATTTTTTATCGGGGAGAAGTTTGTTGACCTTGCAGTGCGAAACGCCAGGAATACATTGGAGCAGGCACGAAAGTGGGGTAGAGTAGACGATGGTGTCGGTGGTGGTGGTGGTGGTGGTGGTGGTGATAGTGGTGGTGGCGATGCTGGCGAATACCAACGGAGGGGGTAGGAGACGTCAGGGTTGCGAGCCAACGATGGTGAGGGTTGCTAGAGCAAGAGTGGGATGAATCGGACGGTGAGCAAGTTATTTCGCGCGAAATGTGCATTGGCCGAATTTGGCTCGCTGATTTTCCTTTTCTCCTTGCGTCTTTCTATTCTTTCTCCTCGCGCGTACACGGATTCCATCTTACTCGTCATATTTAATCGTCGAACGCGTTGCCTCGTTATTCGCGCGTTCGACGTCTCGAAGATCATCGGTCATCGAACTTCTCGAACGTTACTCGACGTTGTCGAAACTAAATGTTCACTCGTCCTACTACGAATATTACTCGAAATTAGCCGTATAGTTTCCGAACCTTGACCAAATTAGATGAAATATACGATTTTGTTCGTTTTCCTAACGCTAGACACTCTATCGTGGATCAGTATCGTTGTAAATATACTCGTGTTCGAGCATCGAGATCAAGATAAAAGAATTTTATCGTCGACGATCAACGAGACAACGATAACGCGGCGTTGAAGGATAATGATACGCGAGATGTTATTACGCGAACAAATAATGGTAGATTTGATACACCGTTGTAATTATCGCGATTCGCTGTAATATCCTTGATGTCTCCGCGATGTCTCGCGTATTAATCACGACGCTACAATGTTGCATGATATTATGTATCTCGAGAAACGATCGCGTCCCGTTCGTGAAACACGGCCACTAAATTAAAACCGTCCTTGGCGAGAGAACGTGTTTTTCGCGGGACAATCCAGCGACTAGCGATGAATCAAACTAATTAAATCGTTCTCCCACGAGGTACGATTATTCCGTTTTAAATCGCGACCAGCCTGCCTGGCGTTCGTTCTTCGACACGGTACAAGTACTTGCGTGCTCTTCGTTTTTCACGGTGGGCCAACAGTCCCTCCTCATCGATCGTCGATCTTCCCCTTTTTGCGAATCGGCGCCTGACCGATCGAAATCGAACGTGAACTTTCGATTTCTATAATGGGATACGACGAAACAAAAAATATTCGCACTCTCGGTTTCGTCGTGCACCTTACAATGGACATGGCATTTACTCTGCCTCAAATTTACAAACATATGTATGTATATCGGTGCAGTCTAGAATTTAGAATTACTGATCCGCTTGTTTGACGCGTTCTTTTAATCGCCAAAATAGTCGTGTACATATGGGTTAACGCGACGAACACCGAGGATCACCGGTGACCGAGGCTGCAAATTTAAAGCGATAAAATGTCGGAATAACAAAGAAATAAAGACTAAAAAGTCGTATTTCCTTTTAAAGTTCAACAATGTTTAGATATTAGACATTATTTACGCGCAGTTAAACTTTCAAGTAGTTTGATAGCGAACCGTGTTCGCGATAGGGTCTTAAATTACTGTCTCATTACTTTTCTAAGAGAGTTCGTACAACGAATCTCCTATGCCGGCCGTTCGGCAGCGAGTTTGCGGCTACGAGCGGAGATCCTCTTTTTCTTCGTTGCCCTTCCCTTCAGACGGCTACTCCTTTTCACTACCACTACACGCTCTAAATTCGGTTTCAAGCGGCGGCCAAAAGAGTTCCCGGGAGATTCGTTGGTGTAGTCAAAAAACTCGCGAAAGAGCCGAGCAAGCGGAGCTTAAGATACACGTGGCCAGACGAGACACAGACACGCGAACACGAACCGACCAACCTAACCCGTGGTTAGGCTCGCTTTTAAGATCGTACTTTCAATTTTAGGAGTCTGTTCCCCGAGTGACCCAAAAACTACCGAAAATTCGCTGGTCCATCGCTCGGTAACGTCTTATGGGTATTTTCAGCTACGAATCGGCAAAAATCCAAACCGAACCGCGAAAGCGAAACACGCGAGCGCGTTGTATACTTACATTTCGAAATTCTTCGCGTCCTTGTGTCTCTGTATCCCTGCATCCCTATGCTCTTAGATTTCGACATGTTGTTAGAGTTGAAATATCCCTAGATCTCTGTTATTTCCGTGCCTCTAAATCGCTACGTGACACGTCGGACGAAAGATACGGTCGTACGACGAAACGAAGGAAAATTATGAGCGGGTGCTAGCGCGAAGTAATATTTAATGCGGCAGAAAATTTTGCCGCGTGCGGTCCAACGTTGCGAAATACTCGTGATTTCTCTCCCTATTTTTTTTTTTTTTCTTTTGCCTCTCATCTACCGTCTGTTCTTTATTCGACGTCTTTTTTCTTTCTTTCTCGTTTTCGTGCACGTCGTTGGCGGCACTCGAACTGCCGTGTCGGTAATTAATGGCGTTAATATGTTTAACAAAGGCAATTAATATCCAAGATTCGCAAACATACGCGGAAAGCACGGGTACGTTGCGTCGCGTTGCGTTGGCCCATAGTTTTCAGCTGTAAATTCACGACGAACCAGACGATTGACGTGTTCTGATAATTAACACATAATAAATATACCGTTAATATTTTCTTCTACGATTGCATATCCTGCAATATTCATGCGTTCCTCCTTTTTTTCGCCGTTCCACTACTGGTTGCATAATAACCCGCTCATTAACTTTGCAATCAGATCGAACCATCGGCCATCTTACGTGGCTAACCTCGCTTCGTTTACGTATTCCAACTTTGTATGTATTTTCGAGCGTAATTTCATAAAGCAACTAGCGCGCGCTTCAACTCCGACGATGGCCACGCGATTCGTTCGACTTTTGCCGCTCGAAACCGCAGTCATCGCGGAGTAGATCAAAATCGTGAGAACATGGCGGAAACTACGCGATTCTTTTCTCTAAACACTACAAATTATCGCTCAATTTTTTCAACTTTGCGATACAAAATCCTCAAGTCGTAAACGCTCCAAGTTCCACTTTTTATTTATTTCAACGTTTAACGCGATCCAGTAAGCCACTAGCGGATCGGTAGCCACACTTTGGTGATCTCTGTTTCAAAACGAAACACCAAGTAAATATGTGACGCGTTACGTCCTGTTTCTTTTATTTCGCCGCGAAAGGATAAAGAAATCCAAAGGTACAATAATTAAATCGCATCGTAGTAAACGATCGAGCGATCGTCCGAGGAAGGTAACATTAAAGAAGAAGAAGAAGAAGAAGAAGAAGAAGAAGAAGAAGAAGAAGAAGGCCGAAGAACGGGGCCGAAGCGAAGAGAGAAAGAAAGAGTCGAAAGGAAAAAGGAGAGAGGTAGCCGTGTGGTGGCTTCGTGTGCATAATTGCCGTGATTATGGGTGTGTCAGTTCGGGCCGTCTAGGTGCATACACGCATTCGGTTCTCTAGATGCAGCTGATCCTTGGTGCGTGTGTAACGGCGCAGCGACGGCAGCAGCATCAGCAGCGACGCAGCGGAAGCGTTGGCAACCGCGCAACGGCGCAGACCGATGCGCAGCATCATTATCTGGAGCGCTGCTTAGCGAAGAGCATCATCCATGTTGCTCGTTAACTCGCGTGCATCTCATATGAATAAACTTCTTTAATTATCGCGAGTCGGCCGTCGCGGTCGGGGGAACCACCGCTCGTCTTGCCTCGCCTCGCCTGCGCCAAAGCCACGCCATGCCGTTTCAACGAATTCCTTTCGAGTCTCCGCGCGGCCTCCTCGAAACCGCGTTCGCCATTGGCACACTTTGCCTTTCGTTCGGGGATTGTACCGGCCTTTTTTTCGCCTGCTTTCGACCACCAGTTTCTTACGGTTTGCATCGGCCCTGACACACGTCTCGTTGCTCGTCGCTGCCTCGGCTGCGCACTCGGATGCGCGCGTAACCCTTGGCGGTAAACCAGGCGACGCGGTAAAAATTTGAAATTTGAATCTTCTTCCCTTCGTAAGCTCTTCCTTCTTGATTTACGAGGAAATTCGCGTGCACGATATATCGATCCACGATTGATTTATCGTGTTCTGGTTAGAATAGCGATGCAATTTGTCATAGTTCGATTTGACGCGATCCAACTTGATGCGACTCGATTGTTCATAAGATCAGAGTTTGCCGTTGTTCCGAATTTCAAATAAGACGAAGATATTTATAAGGAATCGAAAAATAACTTGTTAGAATAATCGAGACAAATTTTCGATACGAAATTTTTATTCCAGTCAAGCAGTGACTATTAGTAATAAGCGCTGAGCATATTATTCATTGTAATTACAAGTAAAATACACTGAACCGAGTGACCGAAATAAGTATGAAGATTAAAATATGCGCGACGAACGCAGGTGTTTCAGCAACAACCAAGGTATATATCCGTAGGGTATTCGGTGTTACCTGATATATGACGCGTGAAGCGGCGTCGAAATTTCGCCTTGGCAAGAAAATCACGTCTTTAAACGCGGCGTTGCTCCAATTTCCAGGAACGAGTGGCACAGTTTGCTGCAGTCCATGGAGCGGATCAGCGTAACGCGTTTACGTGTTTTCCTCTTGATAACGCGCCGAAATCGATGCCGGTAATTACGTAGAAAGCTCTGCGTGTCGTCGATACGACCGGAGCAGTTCTGCTACTTGTCAGGATTACTTATTTCGCGTGAAAACGGACCACCGTGCGTGTCGTGGACACCTTCGCGGAACTTGCGTAACTGCGCTAATTACAAATCTTCTATCGTTGTTATTATCATTATCGCATGGTTCTCGTTCTTTCCTAGACACGTAACAGGCCACGCAAACAGCACTTATCTCGTATCGATCATCGGACTTTCACATTTTTCGACGAAACGTTCGTAAGAGTTTAGAGCAACGTTTGTCCGAATGTTTGTTCCGGTGGCTGTGATCCGATCGTACGCGGCGATTGTTAGGGGGAAGAATTAAAATTACGTTTTTCGACGTCCGCTTCGTCGGAGCAACGCTTCGTTCGTCGTCTTCGAATCGATCCGACGATAAATCGACACAAATTGATTCGAGATCAAATTTCGATCGATTTGTCGCGCGATTTCGGTTGATTAAAATTCAGAAATACCTTTTGCAACGCGAATCTTGTCGAAACCCGTTCGATTTCGGAGAAGCAAAAACAAAGAAGCGGTCATCGAGGCAGAAAACTTGGCTAGTACAACGGTACGGGATTTTTCGTTAGCCAATATTTTAATCACCCGTGCATCGTTCGGTTGCAGGGTTTCCGCGAAGGGTAGAGGTGGAAAAGGCCGTTCCATCGAACGTCCAAAAAATCGAGGATTAAAATTCATTTAGCATTAACAACGACTCCCGTCGAACGCACTCCGTGTAAAGGCTGCTCCCTGAATCTATATTCAGCACCGGTTCCACCTCTCGGTTACCATAGCTAGCCGGAGAGCTAACGGCTTCTCGATTTTTGTGGGATTTTATCAGGCAACGGGCAGCAGAGCTACGCCCGCCGATGCGTATATGCACGAGCTTGCGCGCAAAGAGAAGCAACACGAGAAAAAATAATAATAAAAGTGGGAGAGAGAGAGAGAGAGAGAGAGAGAGAGAGAGAGAGAAAGAGAAGGAAAAAAAGAGAAAAGAGAGCAAAGGAAAAAGGAAAACGAAAGCTACGGGATGGAAAAAGAGACAGTTAGAGAGAAAGGGAGACCGAGACGGAGAGAGAGAGAGGAAAAAATGGACAAGCAACGTGAAAACAAGAATCCATGCGGCTATTGCGGCTTCCGTTACGCCGTAGAGATGCTGTTGCTGGTTCGTTCGATCTCTGCGAGTCCAGAAACGAACCCGGGACGATGCTTCGAACCGGTTTCGAACTCTGGATCGCGTAAACGGAGTGACAGCCTTTTCGAAACAGGCTTTCCCGCCCTTCGATCGCTCGCCAAACGGTGCACGCTCGTAACGATTCATCTTTTACGCGAGTCCTATGTGTTTTACACTGTTACCCGGATTATTGAAACGTCGATCGGGACCGAGAGTCGACAATAAACTGGGCTAAGGGAAATCGTCGCGTTCTCGGCTATCAAATTTATGAGCGCCATTCGAGCAAGGATACTAGGAAAGAAACCCTTACGATCTTTTTCTTACTTCAACGGTCAACAGTGGCTGTTTAAGTACGTAATGCCTGGAATTTATAATACCCCGTACTTGTAAGTCGATTAATTGAAATTTTCTAGCTTAGACAAGTCCTCTAGTGACGCTTCTCCATCGTCATATTCGAAAACTCCAAAGATTCTCGGAGCGAACGAGAAAATGAGAAAGTTCCGTCGATGGCGATATAACGAATGTCTACTGTAGAGCAAACAAAGTAAAGAAACTCGAATCATGGGATACACGTAGCCGATTAATCGCACGAAATCAAAGTTTTCCCCGTGAATTATTCCCGAGATAATCACAGGTTCGTCGATTTCATAGCGAATAATCGATCTCTCCAGCGATTAATCCAGTTTCCCCGCTCGATCCTCGATCGACCGCTACTCGTTCCGATTGACACACGGGTGGCTCGAATCGCTCGTTAACTCCGTTATTGCTAATCGTTCTATCAGATCGACGTGCATGAACTACAAAGCTAAACTCGATCTAGAAAAAGCCTGTGAAAAAGAAGAAATACAGGAATATGCGAATAATCATACGTAAAAGCATCTTCGATCGTCGTTTTTACGTTGTCAGCCGCGGAACGCGGTTAAATCGACGCGAACTATTCTCCTCCGTGAATTAATTCCAGCTTCAGCAATTACTCGGGACAGGATGTTTCGGCTGGAAGATAACGCGGTTCAACTTTCTAATCGTAAACGCGGACAGGGTTGGCCTGCAGCCGCGGAAACTGTTCACGCTTCGATACGTGTCTTTTTACCTTGTCATTTTTTTACTTTGCAATCTTTTCGATCGAGTAACAAAGTAGATGCACTCGTTACGACCCAGCTGACTATCTCGTTGAAAAATCCGCGTGCCCCTCACGAGACGAGCTCTAGAAATTTAGAGAGGTACATGAATCTTATTCGATTAGCGGGTATCCTATCACGACTCGTGTCGCGACGCGCGAACAGCGTGTACGCGTTGTATCGGAACGCGTGTCTTTAAATTTCGGAATTTCTGCTCGTCGAGATACGACGAAAAAGTGGCGCGAAATAAAATTGCTCAATAACCGAGGCAAAAAGGTGCGCATATTGCAGAAGCAGCAATGCGTAACACTCTTAATTTTGTTCGGCTTGTCCGTAATAATATGTACACGTTCGGACGATTTGACGCGAGCGAAAAAAAAGCAGCGCGATTTCGTTTCCTGCGAGTGCACCGTCTCTCGACGTTGGCCGCTTCTTCTTTCTCTTTTTCCGTTGCAACGCGTCAATCTCATTCGCGTAAATTTCGCCGCTCGCTCACGATGTTTCTGCCGCTTCTGGCTCGATGTTCGAGCAACAACTTGAACGCGGCAACGAGAGAGAATGCGTAAACACGAGCGACCAGCAACGTTGTTCCGTGAAACGACCAAGTAGAAGAAGAAGAAGAAGAAGGAGAAGAAGAAGAGGCTGCCAATAGTTGTTGCGCCGGTACATTCCCGTTCTACAAAGTTAATTACGTGGCTGACGCTCGTTAGCGAAAAAAATTCAAAGGCGATAAATCATAGTGATAACTGAAATACATTTCTGCTCTGCTAAGCGTAAGTGGCGTATCTCTGAACTGCTCCGCTCTACTCTGCTCTTCGTTTCAAAGACATTAACGCGTGCCTCTCTCTCTCTCTCTCTTTCTCCCCTTTTTCTCTTGTCTCGTAGTTGATATTACACGAAATTCTTGTTACGATGTTGTTTCGAGTGGCGCCTAGCATGTTTTGCAAAAAAGTAGAAAAATACAAGACAGCCAATTACTTTCCAACCTCCTCGATAATATCGTCCCGCTAACACTCGATACTAGCCTCTCGTTTAATATTCTAAACGCGAACTCCTCACTTACCAGCATGTAACTCGCTCTATCGTTCGCGTTCCACGCGGATTTGCCTCGAAACACGTTCGCGAGCATGAATTACCCGCGTTACCACCGGAAAGCCCTCCAGTTATAACAGTTTATTCGCGACCGAACCAATGAATCCGCGATTCTGGCCCGACACTAACAATTTCGCGCGGCCTTATAGATCCCTCTATGCTTTCAGGATCACTACCACCGTTACGTTTATCGTCGATCCACGATATTCGTCGGAATCGCGACGAGCCTGTCCGTTTCGTCAAAGGAAGAGTCTTACGTTCCGAAGTTGCCGGCGACCCTCCGAACAGGATGGCGCAATGCGCCAAATTCCACAACGTTAACTGACGTCTCGAGCAAAAAATCCTAACGATACTCGACTCTCGGTCGTATTAGTTAAAGGTACGCCGATAACAACGCAGCGTAGAAGAATGAAAAGTTGGAGATATCGAAGAGCGTTGATCGATAAACGCCGAAAGTGTTGCGCAAAGTTGGAGCGGAGCTCGCGCAGAAACGCGTGGAAGCATATAATTACGCGCACGGGCGAGGGGACAAGTTAACGAAGTCTGCATCGAGGATACGCCGAACCGACGCGATACGAAAGCTCCTCCGACGAGGAGGGTTAAGGGAGAAAAGCGGCCATGAAGGCAAGAAACGAAGACTAGAGGTGACGGAGAGAAACTAGTCCGAGGAAAAAAGATAGGGACGCTCGGCGAGATACAGGTGGAGGGAAGAGGGTGAACCGAGAGATATTCTTGGCAACGACTGCGATGCAACAACTGTCCCCATCCGTCATCTACGAGGCACCGCGAGAGGCCCACGGGAACACGCTGCGTCCCTCTTCGTGGTTCCCGAACCAGAAGAGGGGAAATGTCTGTAATCATCGAGATCTCGGCTAATGACACTAGCTACCGACTCTCATTACGACGTTGTCGTCGGACGAATTTCCGAGACTACTCGGGAAAACGCCTGACTAGATCAAAGTCTCGAAGAGGAGTCACCTCTTTGGATATTCTTGAGAAGCGAATGGTAGATTTACAAGCTGGAGTCGCGAGACTCGTTTCTGGCTGAAATTATTATTGGCGAGTAAGTTTGTTCGCGATCGTTCCTTACGCGTACTCGAAAAAGTCGCTAGATCAAACGAGGAAGACTCGCGCGTGGATATTTTGGAGAGCGGACGACAACGTTACGAGTTCAAACTACGAAAGCTGTTTCCGCGCGAAATTATTAGTTTCGAACAACTTGTAAACGATTACGATCGAAAGAAAATTCTCTCGGTAGCTACGTGATTTGTACGCTCTTCCGTCGCGTTTTCATCATCTTCGATGACTAGATGAAAATTTTGATAAAATTCTGACGCGTATTCCGCTCGATCGGCTGCTCGGGTTGGAATCATGATCGTGCTTCCTTCGACTACCATTTATCATCGGTGCATCGATAGATAACACTCTCGATATCCATCGATACATCCAGCAGAAGCGAATCGATAGAAAGAGAAGTCCATCGAAGACAAGTCGAGAACAGCTCGGCAATGTCAAGTTCACCGCTTCTAAATCGACATTCCGATCCCTGCTCTATCGTACCGGAGGGATCACGCGTTCTCAAAGATCGTCATCTTCGCTCTTATTCGTCTTTGATTCGGTAGGCGAACGATAGTCTACCGTTGCATCGGCAGATAACCAGCTAGATTGACTCTTTGAAGGGATAATTAAAATTTCGTTACTTATAAATTGCTACGCCATCCAAGATAGTTACGATATCGACAAGGACCACATCTCCAATCTGGAAATCTCAGAAATGATAAAAACTTTGGTAATACGTATATTTCTGTTTCTTACCTAAATTCGCTCCTAAAGATATATTATACAGTAAGGAGACATTAGAAAGTTACTTATACAAACGTTTCTCGTATCGTTGGAAGGAAAGGAGACAAATGTTTGGATGTTTCGTTGATCGGACGAAACACCCTGTATAAAAAAGCCGGACGATATTGGGTAATTTACGGCTACTGGTTAATAATCTCCATGACGGTGGTAATATTTCGCGGATATAGCTTCTCGTCATCGGATAACGCTATTTCAATTCCGAGACCTAGTGGAGCGGTACAGCAATTTCGCATAAAAACGAGGAACTTGTGTGCGCGAGTACACGATTACCAGCACAGAGCGTTTAACGTCCGTGTGTCCGGCGTGTTCGCGTCACGAACGCGTATATGCATCAGGATGACCGATCGTCGGCTTCTTTCTTTTCCGACGCTCTCTTAACCGGCTTACCTTAGCCTGAGCGCATCGACACACCCGCCCGAACCCATTACTATAGTAGAACGCCTAGACTCGTTCCACACGCATCGAGCGTAGATGATCGAATAGCCAGGGATCCTCGGCTTAACGTTCAGGGACGGATAAACGAGCCATCTTGGATGCCCGACAGAACAAATAACTATTTTATCGCGAGTTCTGTTACCTACTAATCGAACGTTTCTTAATGCTTTTTACTCGAGTCTATTACCGTGAACCTCACGGGACCCCGACACGTCCGATTAGTATCGTAAGATACCAAAGATTAACCCATTTTTGCGATACGGGGACGAAACTGCTGACACGCTCGCTGCGAGTCGGTTCGTTTAGAAGTCGTAAAAGCTGTCGTTCGCAATTTTGGCTAGAACTTGGTCGACGAACGGTCGCATCGAGTCGAAGAAAATTATTTATGATCCGAAAAGCGACAGAAGCGACGGTGAATACGATACGTGTCGCTGTCCTTAACACTGGACGCGGAGAGTTTGACGCGTGCACGGGTTGCGTCGTCGCCGACGACCGACGAGAGTTCGTCGAACTGGAATAGAATTCCATTCGGACCGTTTCTAGGGGTGAATTCTGACCAGCCGACGCCTCGCTAAAATAAGACCGTGCTCCCAGGACGGATTTAGAGCCGCGACACGATTGCCGTAGGTTCAGATCCGCGAATCATTCTATCTCCTTGTATTTTTTTTTTTCGTCTACCGTTCTATTCAAAAGATTTTCCTCGCGAAAGATAAATCTCAACTTTTTCCTTCTGATCTGATTTATCCTTTGCATCGATACGCATCGATCGTTTCGATAGATATTCTATAAAAGTTAATATCCTCGAATCGTGTTATAATTACACGGAGTATTTCCCCTTTGGAAAAGTGGACATATAGCGCGGTTCCACTCATGCGATATTGCGCGTGCCGATATACATATACGATCGCTGTACAGCGATCGATTTCGCGTCTTTAACCACCTGCGTAATCGCTTCTTGTTTGTTTGTATCGGGACGCATCGAATTTCTAGAAGACGATAACGAGTTGTTTAAAAATTGAGTCGTCAAGAAGGTTGCATAAAATCAAAGTACAAAGATGCGCGTAGAGAAAAGTCGATCGAAATACGATCGTTCGCGTCTCTATCGATCGTACAGAGAACATTTTGCATCGGCCGATATGTTATTAAGTAATTATCCCTGAATTATGACCGCGGCGGAGTAGTTTCGAAGTAAATTGGACGTCGTCGTACGGCTGCCGTCCCTGTCGGCTCGCATCTTAGAAAAATGATTTTTAATCGAACGCTGATATTAACCTCGTCGGCACGGTGCCGTAATAAATCCGCGACTATCCTCGATCCCGCGGAATCCCTGGCGAAATTACGACCGACTGGCCATGGGATTAATTGCGTTCTCGGTGCCTTTTATGCCTCACCGGCACTGCCCTGTTCTTCGCGAATTAATTTCGAGAAAAATCGCAGAGTTATGCGTTTTACTATAGTCATCATTAATAGCGAACGGGTTAAAGAAACTCATGAAAGATACGTTAAGACAATCTTGACACGTTCACTGCCAATTACGAGTTAATTCGTATTCTACTTGTACCAAAGGCAACTGAGGGAAATTACTGCGCTTCTTTACTTACGGTAGCAAGCAAAAATCTCTGTTTCAGAGAACGATGAGTTTGTCAAGAAAATTCTACATGCCGAAATTTTATTTTCCTTAGGGAAGCCCACGGTGTTTGATACTGTACTACCGTACGAGGGTTAATATAGAGGGTCTGCCACGTACATATTGTATAGCGCAAATTTAACCGATGCATCGAGCCGAATCTAGCGCATTGTCACACTTAACCGTAGCCTTTCGAGCCCGACACGCCTACCCGAGTTTAATGAACTTCTACGATCGTCCGGCGATGGCTGTTCGCGCTCGAACTAGCCGCGGGAATAAGCCGTTATCCGAAGGCCTGACCTACGCCGAAGATTTCGAGCAACGTAACTCATCATTATCTAGATAATACGCGGGGCTCGTGTATGTACGCTGCCGCTGCTGCTGCCGTTGCAAGATGAATCACATCCACGCCCGATGCGATGGGCTCCGAGCTAGTGCTTTCGCGTCTGCGTCACCGTTTACATTCTATGCTGAATTTGCCGAATTCTTTTTACGTACGTCCTTTCTCCGCAACCCCTCTTATTCGACATTTTTCACGACCGTTTTGTCAAATTAATTAAATTTATGACGTTATAATTGAGAAATTTTTCGAGTTCTAAACTAGGAAAACTAGGAAAGTTATCAGATTCGACAAGATAACGGCTCGGCAGAGAAATTTTGGATCGACCTGGTATCGGATTCGACTCGACGGCCCTAAACCTAACAGGCTGCTCCCGTAACATCCGCTTCGTTCGAAGAAGTTTGCATAATTGAACTGTCCCTGTTCGAGGCGAGGATATTCCCGTTAGAAGGAGAGCGGATCGGCGTGGCAGGAAAAAAGAGGAAAAAGAAGAAAACAGGAAAAGCAAATCGGCATCTAACGTCGTCGCGCTCCAACTTGAACCAGTCTCGCGTCTTCCGGCGAACCTCGCCACCCTCCTCGCCTCGCCACCTACCCTACTCACTCCTTTCTCTCGGCATTTTCCAAATCGAAGATACGTCCTCGACGCCTGTTGATCCTTCGACGGGACGAGCGTTTAACTTCACCTTCCCCCTCCTGGTTACCTCGGTACACGAGTCTTGCTCCTTTTCATCCCCCTCTCCGTTGGCACGTCGATCTTCCGTGCCCTCCTATTTGATCCTGCAGCAGGCAAATGCGCGGTAGCCATCGATGGAGGGGGTATTCGAGCACACGTGTATCGGTTCATGGTGAAAATAGTGCAATAAGCGCGTAGTTATGCGGCAGCTACGACGCCGTGTGGTTTGCTCACCACCACCACCACCACCACCGCCACCACCACCGCCACTCTACCCACCCATCCCTCCGCTTTTCCACTCTCCGATCGTCGCATCTTTCTCCGAAGCGTTTCCGATACTCGGAGTCGAGCCGTTCTCTCTTACCATCCCCTTTTTCCTCCGACAACCATCCCCTTTCCTCCGGATTCGTCGCCTCGCGTCGTCTCGCGTCGTCTCGCGTCGATCGCTACGCGAGAGACCCTGTTTCCGCGCGAGTATATGCATATACGGGTTAGAAACGTTTAAACGGGGATAGCTACTAATTACAACGGTTACACGCCGCCAGTTGGCGAGGAGAAAAAGATCCGGAGGAGGAGAATCGAGACCGAGGGGTGAGAGGATTGGGAGCAGGAAAAATTCAGCGGAGAATGGGCGGGCACGACACGACCGAGTAATCAGTCGCTGGATTATAGCGAGTCGAGCGTGCGTGTGTGAGTTTAGTTCTTCTCCTTTTTCTTCTTCTTCCTCGGCTGTCTTGCCACGACAAGAACGACATCCACTTCTGCCTTGCTAACTATCGCTGATCTCGTATCGCCACACTTAGAAACGGCCAACTTTCCTACTAAAAATCAAGACCGAGGAGGAAATTAATTTGATAACTATCTCTGATATCGATCTTTGCCGTATAAAAGTTATCGCTGCGTTTCGTACATAGTTTTCAACTCTTACGATGTCGAATTCAAAGAGTTTACGTTTCATTATAACCGGCGACGATTTCAACGTAGCGGATCAAACAAGGTAATTTTCGAGAAATTCTTACGGTTTTGTCTAACCCCCAAAATAATAACTTATAATTTTGACCGATAGTAACGATAGCTACGAAAGTCAACTGTACTCTAGTAAGACCAAAGTTGGTCCGTTCCTGTTCCTCTTGTTGCTCTACGAGCGCTTCTCGTCTTTCTCCTGTTCCAGGTTCGTTCGCGTGCTTCGTCTTCTTCTTCTACCGCATCGGTTCTGTTTCTGGCACGATTTTTTGCTCGTTGCCAGTCGGAGACAGATCGGTTTCTTGCGGTGTTCCCGAGCCGATTGCGTGCGTAAGTATCGACCAGTCGCGATGGTTAATGAACTTCCCGTCGGTCGAGCCTCGTATTTCAGGCGTGTGCAACAGGGTCGCCGCGTGTCCTTCGGCAGGATCCTTTTCTGAAATCGACCGCGAATCGAGGTGGATAGGACCGTTCGGTTCTAGTCGCTCGGACACACGACTCGATACGTCGAACCTGTTATTCCATCGGCGTGACGAATCGATTCGATCGGGAGGTTTCGTCGTCGCGTTCGAAAGGATCGAATCGGTTCCCGGCTGACGAGCGTGTTTAATCGCTTCTCGGGATCGTCGAAGCGACTTGGACGACCCGAACGATTCTTGCTCGATTTCTTACCGGTATACGTACGGTCTACGTTTCCGTGAAAACCGATGAAAATCGAGCTTTGTCCATTCGACGGTTAAGAGAAAAAAATGACAGGGTACACGAACGACATGCAAACGCGTCTCGATGGAAATTGTTTCCGACTCGATAATTGCAGCGCGTATTCTCTACGAGAGCGAAATATCCGCCGATTTCTAAACGGCGAACGCGCGTCGTTTCTTTCGCGACAGATAATAAAAAGCACGGATCTCTATCCACTTTCGCGTGGACGCGACGATGCTCGCACCCGTCGATGATTTGTAAGTCCGGTCGTTCGAACGGAGAACGTACAAATCACTCGCGAGACGAGTCTTGGAGAAACGAAAGAAACCCGAAACATTGTCGGGTCATTACGCATCGCGCAAGAACGGAGCCACTTCTACTCGGTTCGCGCAAGAAACTAAGAATACTAGGCAGTCTTCTAGTTGATCCACGTTCGAACGCGCCTTACATCGTTAAATGTCTGTATCGGAGAATAAAACTCGATCGAGGGGCTAAATATCGAGCATCGAGAGCAATAGTATTCCCGGACAAGAAAGTTCGTTCAAAAGCGGTACATGTATTTTATCCGAGGAGTCGTTGGAGTACTCGATTGGCCAATTGATCCTTCTTACACGATCGAAAGACTTTATCGAAGGATGAAACGCGATTAAGGAATCGAACGACGAGCAGCGGAAGCATTAGTCTTCCTAAACAAGAAAGTTCGCTCGAAAAACAATGTCCTTGGTATCTGTTATCCGAAGGACTCGATTCGTCGGTCGATCTTTGTTTAAAAAGCGATCAATGGAGTAACCGTGAAACTGGTCGAACAATAGGAGGGTCTCTGACGACAAGAAATTTCGCGCAAGAAACAATGTCCCTGATCCTGTTGACGCGAAGGATCCTTGAAAGACTTCATTGAGCAGCGAAACGCGGTCAGATAGTCGTCGTATCGCGTCCTCTGATCCGTGCAATTGGCCAAGCGGATGTCGATCGCGTTCGAAACGACAGGAGCAAATGGAAGCGGATCGTTCGCAACGGAGGAAATCTGAATCGTAGAAGCGGCCAGTGGTTCAGAAGCTGAACGCTTCCGTGTGTCGTGAACGACGCCGTGGGCGATGCGATCCGTACGAGTCTTCTGGACGAGATGCTGTCCGTCGCGGTTCTTCACCTTGAGCACGCGCGCTCTCCAACTTCGCGCTTCTCCTCGAGCGTATCCAGATGGAACACCTGCAGCGAGCACATTTTTGGACCGATTTTTGCGACGTTCGAATCCTCGCTTTCTTCGGTTCGTCCGACGAGAGTCACATCGCCACGCGCTCTCGCCTACCAGCGAGAAATTCTTCGGATCTTTCGAATCCCGATAACTCGAAAACCTGTACAAAACTCCTCAATTACAAACTACCCGCTGTCCGCGACGTTTTTTATGTCGAAATATCGTCGAATCGATTAACGCGTCGATTGTCAGGATATTTCGATGAATGTTTAAGAACAATTTTCTCGAAAGTACCTTGTTTTCGCCGCTATTTCAGCAGCATTTACGCGACACCGTATAGTTAACCGAATAGCTACGGGCTAGCTGGGAGCCGCGTAATCGCTCGACGGTATTAGTTTTCGTATTGGTGCGTACTTACGATATTAACGTAATATCAGGAGAGCGAGCCTAGGGAAAGAAGGAACGGCCTAGCCGGATCTTTGTCTGACGCAGGCACGCACGCCTTTCCATATTACTGTTTTATTAACGGTGCTCGAGGGATATTAGATTGCGCTCGATTTTGCGGCCACTCGTCGCCCGGTGATCGAAATCACTCTTCCACGCGCATTCCTCCGGACGTGCTGGTAATTCGGTTCGTGGAACACCGACGGTACGTAAAACCGTAGACTTTGAATTGCGACGAGGAGGCTGGCTTAATGGCGTTATCGATCAACGCGGGATAAAAATGTTTGGATCCGAGACGGAGAGCTTTAGACGCTTCTCGAGTCGAGCGATCGTATCGAATACCGAATCGACCGGTTGGTTGTTCCAGCGAGTCGAACAAACGTTAGGAAAAATGATATTTGCTTTTGTATTTTTCCGCAGGGGTCCACATCCTCTGTCGCAATTACGATTTCTTTCGTTTTCTCGTTCGCAGGATTCCCTTCTAATTGCATATTGCAACGTTCGAACGCTTCCTAGTCCCTACCTATAGAAGGTAGCTAGGATAATACGATCCTCGATAAATAAAGTAAAACGGTGATCGCGATTCGACGAGTTCGCCGAAGCTTCTGAAAACAGGGGCCTAAACGGACCCGGTGACGGCCCTCGGAGGATTCAAAATAAACCCGTACGCGGTAGTTTGCAAAAACGCGAAGAACCTGGAGGATTCCTTCATCAATAACCGAGGGGAATGTTTCTGTTCGCGGGGCTATGATTAATATCGAGCAAGAATAAAACAGGTCCACGGTACGCGCGGCCTATGATCGAGCATCAGAAAGCTACGTGTATATACGTTTTCCTGGGCATCGGTTCAGAACCGTCTCCGTTCTCGACGGACGTCGAGGTTTCTGCATACCGCGGCGACGAGTTGCCGCCAACAGAGAGAAACGGTTCAAGGGGAGAAACGAAGATGTAAATAAGCCCCTCTCTCTGTCGACGTCCCTCGAACGAAAAGAAAGGCAAGGCAAGGTTGACCGGCAGTCCTAGAAGCTGGTACACGGTTAACGCGTACAGTAGAGTCGGAGACTGGTTGTGTGCGCCTGTTGGCTATCTAGAATCTAGATGATGGCAGTGAGCTTGACCGAGTGGCGCTTCGCGAGGCCGGCCGACGCCCTTCCTCCTTGCTTGGCCGCTCGCTCGCTCGCTCGCTCGCTTGCTTGCCCGCTTGCTTTTTGCGCAACCTACACTTATACTCTCTCGCGTTCATCCGCGCGATCGACTACCATTATACAGGGTGTCATGTAAAACGGACGGATGAGCGGTTAAGCGAACCGAAAACCGCCTGACCCCTCCACGATTTCCTCGCCCTACGAATTACAAATATCTTCGAGCTAGTATTCCGAGCTGCGAAATCGGTCGCGATTAGCGTGTCTTCTTCGGACAGAGAGAGAGTCTCGATAGGAAGACGAGAAAGCGGTTACCTGGCTATCGAACTTCCGTCGAAATACGTTGAAACGGTTGCATACGCTAGCCACTCGATCGGCTATCGTTTCTCGGCGCTCTAGATCCTCGCGACACCTAAGGCTTACGGTAAAAGTTGAAAACCTGATTCGAAAATTCTAATTTATTACTCGCTGTAAATCCTGTTATTTTATCATTTCCTGTGTAGCCGATTTTATTGCAAGATCAAGAGCAAAACCCAGAGAACTATAGAAATTTAGAGATTTGAAAATTTGGTGACAAGAAATTTCAATGTCCACGAATCGCAAGAACGTGACATTCCGCCGGATTCGTTTCTGGCTGCACCTCAGGCTCGTTAAAAGATACTTCTGGTATCGATGCTGGTATATATTTATCTTGGCGGTAAGCCCCTTTGTAGAAAAAACCACAAGGGGAGAAGATTACACGTGTCTTACGGTCTCACAATCGCTTAAAGCAAATAAGAACACGAATTAAATGTTAAATGAAGATGAACGACGAAAGAAAAGAAGTACAATGTAACGCGACATAAAATATACGACACGAAACACGCGTTTATATCGGCAGGAACACGTAACATAATTAATAATTAAAGTAGCTCGGCTAACGAGTGTTTTAAGGATAGATCGGAAAGTTTTCGAAGTTAACATAATTTACGATTCGATTTATGGCATTGAAATAACCGTAATTATCGCGAAGCTGTTCGGTACGAATTAAAACGTGGATACATGGAATTATTATTCGTAACGAGGTAGCCTGCACGGATCATTCCTGGTCTAATAATTGCAACGATAATTTGGATAATCGTGGTGTCCTTTCGCGACAAATAAACGCGCGTCTCGAGCGGACAGGACGGGGCATGTCGGAAAAATCTGGCCAATTTGTTTCGATTCAAGGAAAACTTCATCGTACGCGATGGTCGCCTCTTATAAATATCGCGAGCAGACGAGGGATGTTATTACGATAAATCATGTTTTTGCCGAGCAGCCATCCGCCGCGATAATTGATATTATTGCAGGCTTAATAAAATATATTTACGCGAGCGGTCTTCGCGCCGTCAAGATCAACGACGTCTCTCGAGAACCTTTTAATCGCGAATCCTCTTTTTGCCGAGCGGAAAGAGAAGACGTTTTTTTCGCCCGCGGATCTGACCGGCTTAAAAAGCCTGCCGTTGCTCGAATGAAAATTCCACGCGATCTGGGCGAGGCCTGCAACCGGCCGGATCGCACACGCGTGCAGACCGCGAAACTCATTGCACCGTGACAAACGGGCCGCATCGATATTAGCTAAATATCAAAGTTGCCGGACGATGAAAACTCGCGATCCTGCTGCGGATCGTTCCCGATGCGTGAATACGATAAGCGAAGTACCGTTGATAACAGGGGATGGGCAACAACTTCGCCAGATACAGCAGCGCGAAAACTAATGGCGCGTTCAGATCGAGCGCGTTTCTTTCCTTGCAAAAGTCGACCGTGAACGAACATTCTTTCGCCCCGAGCGACTGTTCGCGGATTCGTCTGCAATTCGATGCAATTCCTTTCTACGTCCCCATTTTCACTTTTCTAGATTTCTAAATTATCGAGTTTCTGAAATTCCTAAAAATCGATCAAAATTCTCCTTGTTCGACATATTTTTGTAGAGAAATCGAATTTGCTGGCGACTGTAGTAGGTAAAATTTGCTCCCGAAAGAAAGAAATATGCAGGTCGTAGCCGGAGAGAAGCAAAAAAGCGAGTTCCGCAAATTTACGGTAAAGTGTAACGCGATCGTCTCGATTCAAAAACGGTATAAATTTTGACCACGGCTAACCGGGGCATTTATGAAAATGAGTCTCATTAATATCGCATGAGCGAGATAACGGCGACTTGTATATCGTATTTTTTGTTGTCGCCTTGCTACCACCCAGCGCAGCCCCTTTCGCGTTCCGTTGTTTGCGTTCAAAGCACAATTATGCGGCATTAGGTTTCTAGCAGAGAGGCGTACCTTGATTTCGGGCAACAGGTGCACACAATACGCATGCATAATGCACAGCCAGCACATGTAAACTGTCCTGCACGAGGCGCTGCACCCACACCAAATTGGCGTTATTAAATTTACATATACGAGGGAGGCGCTCGCGCGTTCCGACGCGAATTAAGCGATTCTTTCTTCCGGTTTTTTTTCTCTACCCCTTGTCCGTGTCCATCCTGCCATCTCTTCCGACGGTGACCCGTTGCGCCAACTACGGACACCTTCCAACTTGAGGACCTCGGTAATTAAAGTATTCTTCGGCCGTGATTTATGATTCCGCCGATGATGCTTCTGCTAGCGCGCTGAAAAAGAACGTCGTTACCGTGAAACGAGCCTCGTGTTTCCGGAATTTCGTGTTAGAGGGTTTTCCATGCTAAGCAGCCTGATTATCCTTTTTCTTCTCTTTACGTCCTTTAATCTCATTTTTTATCCCGGATAATTCTTCCGAGGCGTTTAACGTCGTTTTATCTTCGATGTTTAGAGTTCAGAGTACAGTTACACGTTCGTATGCTAATGCTTTTCTGATTGGTTCGTCGTAATAAACTAACCGTTTGATACTTTCGAAATTCGTTGAAAAATTTCAATACGTGCACCGTGGCAATGATTTCGTCCTTAAAGAGGAGGGGAAAGAAAATGAAAGAACGCGACGTAACGAGGATCTACCGTGTATCAAGGTCATCGAGACGGGTTAACCGTAGCCTACTCCATATAATCAGCGATAATTTATGTACCCAGTTTGTTGCGTATACCAACAACCGTGTGGAAACTGTTCCGATACATTGTTCCGGTATATCGTATTCAACAGTGTAGTTGGCTTAAGTAATTACCGCATTGAACTAGTCACTAAGGTGTTAAGTTTGAATAAGCTCCCCATTAAATCTGCACAGTTACGTATTCGTGATAGGGAATGCAAGTTTCGATGCAAATTAAATGGGAAACGAGTGAACGTTTAGGGATAAACGAGTCAGAGAAGTTTAATCCCCCACAACAGGTATTTGCTAGATTGCATATTCCGGTTATGGGATTAGAACGTTCGAACATGGAAGTTAGAAGAAAACCCAGTTTTCTTCCAGATCAACCTGACCTCCGTAGACGGACGTTATGTCGGTATTAAAGATTACGACAACCGAACGCGTTAACACGTTGAGTAGCAACTCTCTTATTTTACATTGTAGAGATTAAGCTTTACATCGTTAGTTCGTTTATACGAACAAATACATCGAGATTAAGAAGGTACAAATTTGTCGATGGAATTAAACGGTGTTCTTGCTGCTTGTAGTATTCACAGAGGAAGCAAAGTCGTTCGATTATTTAGGTGAAATACGCTATAGCTGTCGCTGTATTTTTAATTATTCATTGTGTCGCGAACGCGTTACAGAGGTCATCGATGACCCGTAGAACACGTTAACTCGAAATTAATCGAACAGCGGCAAAAGTAATTTTGGCAACGGTCCAGGAGACACGACTTTTTCCGATCCGTTTGACCATGAGCCACTGCCAAAGCTTCCGATACTCACGCTACTCTTTCTGCTCGTGACCACTATCCAGTTCAAGGGGTCAAATTCCCACCCTTCCTTCCGTGCCTAAGCGAAATCCCTTTGAAACGTTCAGCGACGTTCCAACATCGCGTCTACGAACCCGTCGAATTAGTCATTCTTCGTCGAACCGATGCCGAATTAGACGCGACACGCACTAAATATATATCGAAACGATTGGAAACGCGCGCGCGGCTACGATCACGGCCGATTTATTTTCAGGATACGATCGACTCTCGCTATATTGCACGCTCGCTAAGCTTGTGCTGCCAATTCTAACACTCGGCGAACACGGAGATTCAGAAATTTAGAGATTCGAAGAGTTAGGGATACGAAAATTTCAGATCCGAAAGTTTGGAAATCTGTTAATTTCAAAACATAGAAATGTAGAAATTTAGGAATTATATTTAGTAATCCTATCGTATCGAAAAATAATGCAAAACGTTGGTGAAACGGGGAAGCACGCGTTACGTCATCCATGGCAATAAAACGATACGATTGATCCAGCCAGTGAATGATTTCGAGTAAAAAATTTGTCAATGATTCGGAGGTATATAGATATACGGAGGCGAATTGTATTCACGGTTGCGGATTGAAATGACTTTATCACCGAATTTTCCGGTTGCATGGAGAGCACGCGTTTGATGGCGATACCGAGCCGATTGGGGGCTTTACAAAATATTGGTCGGTTTCATCAGCTGGCCGACAGACGGCCGGGATTGATTTTCAAACAAACGTTGACTGGATCAGTACCAAAATGAATGACGCGCAACAGGTTAGTCGTGATACTTGCACGCTCCGCTCTGGCATCACACGTGTGTTATTTGCATTTATGTATTCGACCGTGCGTGCATTCGCTTTACAACGCGATTCGACGTGCCACACACGGCATTCTCCAGGAATGCTTTCTCTTGTTTCCACCGCGGCGGATTAGCTGCGGCAGATTAATTACCGGTCGACCCCTTTCGCGTTTCATACGGACACGCTTTTACTTTAATCGCTGTTTATTATTTGCCGAGGAATTGTTTCCGCGGACAACGATCGTTTCGCGTTCGAAACGAATGGATTAAAGGGCCGCGACACGTTTTCAACTTTAGCTTCGGTGTTTTCGTTCTGCAACGCGTAACGTTCGAACGAAAACAGCGAAGGGTTCATTACTAACCAACTTGTACAGATTTATCATACATTCTGACCAAAGGTGTAAGCATATCTCCGTGCGTTTATTAACCTTTTGACCACGACAAATTCGACAAGAATTCTAAAGTATAAGCAACGATGGTTTGAACAATTCGATGGAAAGAAAATGATCCGTTGAATAGAATTCACGCGGGGATGTTTTTAACGAGTCGAAAAAGCGGCATGTGCTCGGCGAACGCCTATGAGTGACATTACTCGCACGAATCCTCTTCGCTCCGAAGTGTCACCTGAAAATAACTCAGCATTGCTATTCTAGTAGCACGCATACAAGTGCACGCAACGCAACGCCACCATAGTCCTCGCACGCATTTAAATCAAGACGGACTCCTCGACGGTACTTCGCCATCGAACTTTGCCTCCGACTAAACACCGAACTCTCCGTCCAGCTTTAACCAACTTCTCGTCTTATTCGTTATCGCGTTCATACTTATAGCGGAAGTATTAGCCACCTCTAAACGTATTACGTACCTGGTCTACACTTTTACTGGCAAAAAGTTTCTTCGAGTCGATGCGTTTTTGTCAGTTCGTACTTTTATCGGCTCGCAGAATTACATATGCCTGGTCTAATAAAAGTTTTAATTTCATTGCTCACGAATGCATTTACGTACCATATTAGAAAACGCAAATAAATTAACGTCGTAATGAAATATGTATATGAAATCACTCGAAACTTTGACCCGTGTCGTATCGAGATCATTGAAATACGTAATCGTTGAAATTTCTATTCAAACGTTGTTACGTTGATATTTTCCTACAAAACTATGCATTATGCATTTGCACGTAGATGTGACAAACTCAATTAGTCACCCATAGAGTATGTAGTCGTACGCAGGAAAGGATTAATGCACGCAAAAAGGAATTTAGGAAGAAGCTTCATAAATTTCTATGCGAGAACCTAGCAACGCAACGTAATAGTGGATTCATCCGGTTAAGGTGGTCGTTCTTAGAAAAAGCTGCGAATCGAGTGGAAAAATGGGAACAGATGATCCCTTTCTCTAATCGCTTCTTGCGCAACGATCCTCTTCTCCATCGAGTAATCGATGGCAAGAAACTTATTTATCGCGTTAGAAACCTACTCTTTCCCAGTTTCGATCTCGTTAAAACGCAATCGGTGAACGACAACCATCTATTTTGTCATCGCCACGCGTTTTATGACCACGCGACATAGCGAAAGAACTTTTGATCGTTGCCCGTATTACGCTGTTGCGCGATAGATCGCCATCTATTCTATTATCGCGCGTTATAATGCTACGCGATAGATATATACGCGTAGTAATGTCGTACGTGAGATCGCTATGTTTAGTAATACTACGCGTAGGAACTCTACGCGTAGGAATTCTATGCGTAGTAATTCCACGCGTTGTAACTCCACGCGTAGTAATTTCATAGGTAGGAATTCCGCGTGTAGTAATTTCACGCGCTGCAACCTCACGCGTACTAATTCCCCACGTGGTAATTTCACGCGTAGTTATTCCACGCATAAGAACTTCACGCGTACTAATTCCACACGTGGTAATTTCATGCGCTGTAATTCCACTCGTCGTAACTCCACGCGTCGTAATTTCATTCGTAGTAATTGCACGAGCTATAACTCAACACGCAGTAATTCCACGCGTAGTAACATCCCACGCAGGTTATACATATAGCCGACGGTGGAGAACAATAACCACCCTTTTTATCGTCGCGATGGAAACGTTATCGCGTTTACGATGATACTCCTCGGAATTTTGCGAAAAAAGCCGAAAGTAAATCAAGATGCAAGGTCGTCGCGCCGCTATTTACACCGCGCGATACGAAAGTCCGCTCGAAAGAGAAGTGGACGCGTCGCGGTGCTCGTCGCCGTTGACTCACGCTCTGTGAATCTAAAAATACGTAGCGAGCGTCGTGGAAAAGCGTCGAATAAAAAAGAGGAAGCGTCGTTCCTGGCACAGAGTAATCGTAATCCGCTGGTAATCGCGTTAACGTCGTGGCGTTAATCGTCTACGAAGACGAGCGTCAAATCCACTCGTTCAAAAGCGATTCTCGACGGAACAGTAGGCCCTTTTAATCTTGTCTCGCGATTTCTTCAGCTTCTTGCACATTTTTTCCAATTTTCTTTTACAATTTCGACACTTGGAACAGTCGTTCGCAATCATTATGCAACAGAATTAGTCATTTCTAATCGGTACAATAACCTTCGTTCCCTTATTTCAAAATTAATGCTAAGATTCAATTCGTACTACTTCGGGCTACGCGATATTTTCGTACCTTTCCTAATACCAATGGTTCTGATAATTGCGTATTCCTTTTTATATCGAAAAAGGGATTACCAGGAGGATTATATCGTACGATGTCGAATTACCATCGGGCAAATTATAATTCGCAGAACACGGTAAATAGGAGTAATATGAAATATTAATCTTTCGAGCGATCGTCTATTAGTTTCCAATCGGCGACATTCGATCGCTCGGAGGCACCGATGGTAGCCGCAATTTCCGCGGGCTCGTGATAACGAAAGATTCGCGAACGCGTCTGAAAGGGAGGTAACGATGACGGTCAGCTCGCGTGCAGGAAAAAGCGGAAACGAGATTAATAATGCAGATGAAACGTCGAACAATTGTATCCTTTGTGTCGGTCGCGTTTGCGCTCGATTTACCGCGTCCGATGAAATTACTCGGCTCTTCGTGCGGAAAGAATGTTTAGAAGAGAAATCCTGATAAAAGTAGTAGAATTTTAGTCCTCGGATAAACGATTTGGGCGTTTCACGCGGTGGAATATTAGAAAAGGTTTACGATCGTACAGCAAGGTTACCGAAAGTAAAATAATACGGTGGACGGATCGTTGTAACGAGAAACACTATTTCCGCTATGATGCGGAATGCGCCCATACGTTTTACAGCGCGAGTTTGAAATTAATTTTGCGTATAATTCGAGTATCGTTGAAGTCGCGTGATATCGGCATTGATCGCGCGAAGAACACAAACGTGACGTAGATGGTCGTCCAACGGTTCATTGTTATTCCATTCCGTGGGCGTGCTCGCGTCGTTCGTTACGTTTACCCACTTCCGTAGTTGGTCTCGTTCGTCGGAAGATAAGCGAAAGTTGGGATAGTTGGCAGGCGGTATCGCGGAAGACTATGACCCAGAGAAAACGGGAAGAAAATCGGCCGAGTCGAGTCAGAAATTATCCTGGACAGACTTAAAGGATAAGAAGCGAGGCTCGGTTATCGGTAATTGCGATCGTCACCTCAACAGACGTCAAGAGACGTTTCCTTCCTCTTTTCCGCCATGCCAACTTCCTTCCCGTCGCGCGTCGGTCCAGGAAACGGCGCTATCGATGCGACTCGTTCGAGCAGCCAGGATTTCCTCGAGTCCCCTTGGATGCAACTCGCTTGTCGCCTCGAGCATCGACCCACAGAGATCGCAATCTTTCTCTTTTCGCGAAATATCGACGCGTTCGAAACCGTTCCGCTTCGATACGAGACTCGCCTCGGAATTTTACAGACGACGATTTTTCTTGCTCCCAGTTGGCCACCAAATTGAGCTCTCATGGAAAATCGAGGCTAGAAAAAGGAAACGTTTCGGCGAAATGTATTTTGGAGTAGAAGATGGAAAATTCCGAGGGGAAACAAACGTAGTCGAGGTCGAATAGCGTTTCTATCTAAGGGAAAATTGTTGATCAACGCATTCGCGAATGTTAATCATGGTAACTCGTAGACGAACGATTAACAGGCGGGTAAGGAAAGTTCCCTTAAGTCGATATAACTTCTAGCTTCGCAGCGCTTTCATGAAACTATTTAGCCACTTCCATCGACGACCAAGAAAGTGATTGGATAACTTGGTCGCTAAACGAGGAACACAATTAAAGTTACAATTAAGATACTAATCGAACCGGTCTCTCTCGCGTCATTCGTTCGTCGCGATTTTCGAACACCCATTCTTTCGAACGTTAGAAAAACATCGATAATCTACGCAAATACGAGAAATTGTTTAACATAAATCTGCAATTCTTTCTCATCATTTACGTCTTCGATCATCGTTTCCCCGCGGCAATTGTTGGCGCGTTGGCTGCCACAGTGGAAACTGACGTTTGCGATCAGACACGCTACGATACACTGACTACTGTTGTTCCATCGGAGGCCGGCGCTACAAATTCTGATAAATTGATTATCTACAGGGAAAACAGAAGAAAGGAACTTTCGATGGCTCTCATCTTTCGGACAATGATATACGCCAGCAGATTAAGAGATGAAATTGAAAGATTAAGTATACTTGTTCCGAATAATCTGCATTACATCGTGTCTGATCACGTTCGTCAGTTTTCACTGTAACAGTCAGAGCGTTAAGAACGCGATTAGTGTATTTTTCAATTTCACCTGCTAATTTGGTGGCACATACATATTATAGAGCGAATAGCGAGAATCCTGAAAAGTAACTTTTTGTCGTTCTTTCCTTCGAATGATCAATTTAATCGAATTTATGGCGCAAGTGACCGGTGACCGCTGTAACGTTTCGATGATAAACTGGTATCGAATTATCGATATCGCTCGCAGAACACACGTGGACGTAGCCGGATTCCGTCTCTTCTGGTCACTGCTCTGAAACTACTTCGCGTATCCGCGTAATTATGTATGTATTTCAAACGCGGAACTCGGTTCGCGTCAACGCGTGTAATTTTCGTATCGTTCCGAACCGATACAACCACGTTTCTCGATTTCTCCCTACGTAACGCGCTACGATCCTTCAAATTACGCGACAGATGACATAACGCGGCACGCTTCGGTTTCCAGCTGAGTAGCACGTCGATCTTAACGAACGGTAAAAGGATCGAAACGCGTACGCGTGCCGATTACTCGACGTCGAAGACGCTGGAAAGAAACGTCGGTGACAGAAGCGCGTGACGGGGTCGAAACGAGCCGAAAATTCTGATCGTTCGCTTTCGGATATTAAGAGCGAGCAGAGATATCCGTGCGCCGGCGAAACGCAATCAGAATAGTAATTAAGGATTCGGTTAACGCTCGAAGCGCGAGCGTAGAACGCAACCCAATTTAAACACACAAAAGTGCAGGCCGGGTTAGCGAGGGAAAAGAGGGTCGGGAGGAACGAGCAGGGCGAGAAAGGGAGAAGGGAAGAAGGCAACGCGATGGAACCGACACGGACGACTCGTTTCTTCGTGTCGTCGGCGCTCGCGCGTATGCATACGCCGCGATATGTATACGAGTCGCGCGGCCAAAACGATTCCCGCGCGAAACCGAGCGGAGAGCGCGCGCGCAGCTTACGGACACGCGCTGCCAAAACCTCCTTTTTCGATCGGACCAAATTTATTGCCTCGTTCTCTTATTATTCCGAACAAAAAACTAACCAGTTTTTTCAACCAATCATTCGTTACATCGAGCGAGAAGCGGAAACGAATTCTCAAGACTCGACGATCGTTCGAGCGAATGATTCATTTCGAAACGTTTCTGCCATTGGTAATTCCTTGGAACCGCAGAATGCCGGCTATAGAATAGACGATAGAAACAATAAAATGTTTGAACCGTGTTCGCGGTAAGCGAAGAAAATATAAGCTAACGGGGAAAGGGTGTCGGCGAATCTGTGACAAAGAAAGAAGACGTAAACGAGCGAACGAGAACTTGTCGAGTAGGGATGCATTTACCTATAATGATTGGCAAGTAGAAAAAATTTACTGTACTTATAGTAATTTGATCGGCCGCTTTGTGTAACCGGAAAGTAACAACGGCAGCGCGAAGAAAAAGAGCACCACCGTAAGCGCTGCCAACATCCTAATAAAAATGAAACGATGTTCCGTAGTCGCCAACAGTGTTACCCTAAAAAACGGAACGGGACAGACTTTTTTCAGGAAGGTCACTCGAGAATATATCGGAGGTGGAAAAATTCGTATTCTTGCTGCATAAGCACGATAACAATAATTAAAAAATATGAATTTTTTTTTTATACGTATGTCGGTGAATGCCGAATGTGCTGTTCGTTTTGATCGTTGAACGGTTAGTTGAAAACTGAAAGTTTGAAATTCGCGACACCGGGAGATCGAGTCGGAAAACGGGACGAACGCGAATCGTAGACGCGCCGGCAGGACCCGTATCGTCCGGGCCGTGAAAAAAAGAGTGGAAGCACCGCGAACGAAAGAAACGCGGATAATTTTATCGACTAGCATCAAAATCGTGGCACCGTCGAGCATCTCCCTCTCTCTTCGTATCTGACCCGTGTGCCGGTAGAATATCCCTACCCCGTGTATCGTGGTCACGGTGTCCGTCCTCGCGTCCGGTGGCGGGAGCGAGACCGAACGGAAAGGGAGATCGCGGCGGCGAAGAGACGGAACGGAAGCGCGAGATCGAGAAAGAGGAGCGGAGAACGAGGGAGAAAGAGGCGGAAAGCGGGGCGAAGGAGGGTCGAACCGCGTGCTTCTGGGCTCTCGGTGTCGCCGGTGCAGCGACGGCGACGTCGGTGTCGGTGGCGATGCCGATGCCGGTGCCGCTAGGCTGCTGCAGGAGCTCTCCTCGGAGCGCGCGCGGTAAACAAAAACTGCACGGCGACGTTGTCGGATCTTCCCGCTCGGGGTTCAGGGCCTTTCTCCGATTGGCCACCGCCGGATTTTTCTCCCTCTCTCCTTCTTTCTCTCGGTTTCCTCCTGCTACCCTGGTCCTCCTTCTCCTCCCTGTCCCTCGCCGACCCCTTTGGTCCACCTGCTGCTGCCGCTGCACTCTCTCGAATCGGCCCCGCGGCTGCCGGTGTAAGCGCGTCTCGCGCGCGCGACCGTGCGCGTCGAGAGGGACGCGGCCGGGCGTCGGGACGAGGAGAACACGGGAAGAGCTGCCGGAGGGGTACGGAGAGACGAACCAGAGAAACAGAGAGAGAGAGAGAGAGAGAGTGCAGGAATTCTCCCTCTCCCCCCACTTTTCACCCGGGTTCGCGGCGCATCGCCTCCGACACGCGCGCGCACACGCGGCCCTTCGTCCCTGTGTGCACGCGTGCATACGCGCCGCGTACACGCGGGCTCGAAAGAACGCGCGTGTAAGGGAGCGAACGAAGAGAGTCGGGTTTTGCGTACGCGTCACGACGCGCCGCGCAAGGACCCTCGCGAAAAATCTGCCCGAGTGTGCGTGTACGCGCGACCGCCCTAACCTCTCGACCACGAATAAATTGCGCCCGATTTTTTTTCCTTTTTCCCCACTTCCGACGTCATCGTATCGAACTCGCGGCCAATTAATTTTTTTACAGATCGCGATCTTTGGAATATGTCTCTGAAACGGTCGGACATTTAACAGATTACTCGGCTTGCGTGCCTTTTAACGCGTCGCGATCTTACCTTCTTCAAAAAAATACGTAACACGCGATAGGTGTATCCATACCGATCTTTATTATCCTGAAATATGTTGTCAAGGACGTCGGACAACTCCTTCTATACCCACGTTCACCCTCGCTTCGATACCGTATACGATACTTGGACATTTACGAACGGTGCTGACGAGTATAAAGAAAAGTTGTTGAAAATTATGTCATCGATATCGAATCATCGAAATATTACCCTCTTTCATTTTATATCGTTTCGCTTTAAAAAAAAATGTCACGGGTCACGGATTAAAAATGGTATCGTGGAAAATCTTGTCTAGTAGCGTTCCATCGAATTATCATTTCGTGGTTGTACCCTCGCGAGATTTCGCCGTCCAACGCGATCTCCAGCGTTTTAATTAAAATAATGAAATCGCGAGGGTGCCGATGGCCGAGTGCCGCGAAAGGAAAAGTAATTAAAAGGAACGCCGTGAGCTTTTCCACAGAGTCACGCGCCTTTTCCGATTTCAGGTGGCACCGATGACGCATGGTCGGCGCTTCGGGTACCGGTTCTCCCTTGGCGCTAGCCACGATACGTTTCGTAAAAACTTGATCGATGGTACATGTTGCCGCTGTAAGTTCCTTCGAGGATATTAGGAACATTCGGACAGCAAACGCGCGTCGTTTCTTTCGTTTAACGACGAAAATTTTGCATTACCGCCAACACCGATGAAATAGCGCCTCGAGCTTCGTCCGTCGCTCGATCATTTTTTAATCGTACACGATGTTTTTCGAGCGGACCTTTTATCCCAAATTTCCGTCGCGATTCACGATTTTTGTTTTCATAACGTACGCGGTAACTGCGAAATGGTAGATTTATGCACGAGTTCGGAAAAGCGTACGTCGAAACGAAAGAAACAATGGGTGGTACCGGTGAATATATGTAATTACCGCCATCATAGTGGCTAATTCCATCGTTAACTCGGTGGGTATTCCGTGTGTCCCTTATTCTGAATCAAGACTCGGTGTAGTCGAAATAACTTTTTATCCGAATAACATTTTCCCCCGTTAATTCATCCTGGTCGATGTTGTTCGAGTAATAATGCATTAAGAAATTGACTCTACTCGGAATTCACATATTTATTATCCGATTTTACTAACCATACTTGTGCAATTTTTATGCTATCATATTCTATAATTAGTCTGCTTACATTCCTGTTTGTATTTCCTGACTTTATCCAGTTGGTTCGGAAGTTGTAGCTTCGCCAGTAGAGTACACGCGTATGCAGTATTTTAGACACGATTGAATTTATTATATAACTAGAGAAAGGTAACAAAGTTGCATAGCGAAACAAAAGCGAACAAACAAAGGTAGCATTAAGTAATTTCATATTAGATAATAATGTTTCGATATTGCGTCGCACGAAGAAGGAATAATTGGCAATTATAACTAGGTACGTTTGTAGGTAGCTAGTTGGAGGAAATTGGACGGACGAATTCGTTCGTTGGGAGTAAAGACGCGAATCGCGGTCAGGCCGTTCGATAACGATTTGGCTACGGGCTAATTTCTGAAGGAACAACCCTCCGCGAAGAAATTTACGATATCGCCCGAAATCGAGAACAGAGACGCGTCTTAGGTCGCTTATCGCAACGGCGCCTTTTGCTGACGAGAGATCCGCGAGCGTGGTTAACGATTTTCGGCTGCACCCGGTCGAGATCGAAAGATTGCGCGGGAACCTTCTTTAATTTATGGTCGGAGCGGGTAACATTTCTCAGGCACCCTCACCGGGACCTGGCCATAACTCCAAGATCGGCGCCAGATTCAACGTAGAACGAAGGGAATTTTGCCAAAGCAACGGTGCGCTGATGCAGATTGATGGGATCTTTTAGCCGATGAACCACGGAACTGTGTCCTCCCGCGGAACGCGGACTTCACCGAACACGCTTTCTCATAACTTCCTTGTACTTCGCGTTTCTCTCCTGCGACCATTCCTTTTGTCGCGAGATTTGCAACTTCTTTACACTAGATATTCTTCTTAATCGGTTCTCTCCATTTATTGCAACTTCTTTGGACTCGAACAAAAGTCACCTATAAATACCACGAACAAAATACTTCGTATCGCAACGAAGAGATTATACATTTTTCCTTTTCTTTTATCTACCTAACTTGTAGCAAACATTACTTTTGATCAGCTTATTTTAACTCTGTGTCGTAAAGCAAAGGTATTTCGCTACATCTTAATAATACTTAACGGGTTTGGCAATATGTCCCGCAACTAAAATCGTAGATCGTCTTTAGATCACTTTCTACATCTAGCCGCGTGGAAAATAAATACAGTAGTTTACAACAATTAGCTATCGACCAGTTAATAACAAGTTTAGCGTTCTCTTTTACACGTTTTTATCCCGCGTTTGCAAATACAAAAACGTTCGAATTTCTTTACCTAAATCATTTCTCGTTTTGCTTTTAACTTCGCTGTTCGGCTTCCTCAAACGCTTTTCTTCTCGCGTTTAATCCTCTTAAGCGTGTCGCTCTTTAAGTTTCTGTTACTTTAATCGTTTCTCTCTTGAATTCCCTTTTTATAAATATCGCCGTTACTTCAATCCCTACCTTCTGTTTAGATTTCTTCCTTTTACAGCTCGAAAAATGTCTTCTTTTCCCCTTCCTTTTCCTCGGGTTTCTTGCTACGCCAGTCTCTCCCGTTCGAAATCGCATTTCCCCTTCCTCGTCCTCCGCTCCGACTGTTTAACGCGTGCCACTCGTCCACGGCACGCTTCAAATATGCTACAACGTTGGAAATATCCGGAATAAGGATAGAAACACGCTGAAACCGTAAAACCCGAACGCTAAAAAATCCCAAGTGTTACAAAGTTTCCTCGACGCATAATCAGTGGTCGCGCGCCAATCTCGTTTTTCCTAGGATCGATATCGAAATATAGGATTATTCACGCGACTAACGCGTGTCACCGACGATGAATCGCATTATTGGCTGAATCATTCAATTCGGGACTTTCACGTTTTTTCTTAAAGAAGTGTTTCTCGACATTTCGTTCACCAGAATTTCCAATTCAAACAGTTTTTTGTGAAATTTGGCATATCGTTAATTCGTACCATCTTGCACCGTCTTAACGTAAAAATTATTCGTCGAATTAACCGGCGAATATCTCTGCTATTCAATTACGCAAACCTCGATAGCTTCTTACAAGTCAGTAAGTACAAAAACTGTTTCAGTAACCAAGAGTTGGTTCTTCGAGCGCCCTTTCCTTTTTATTTCCGATCAATTCAAACTTCATCCCTCGAAGTTGAAGTATTCTTCATCGATCGAATGTTTAAGAAGCCCCAATTGAAGTTTCATTTTCCAATCGAACTTCAAACAAACAAGACCGACGATTGTTCGGACGGATCACCGAAGTTTTTGGTCAATCTTTTTACGAGCAGCGAGAAAAAAAAAAAGGAAAGATCAAGAAGAAGAAAAGAGTCCCGTAGGAGAGTAAATTTAACCGGTGTAATATTTTACGAGGACGGTAAAGCAGTGGCGAGTGAACTGCTCGTTTTACAATCTTCCGGAGTGTTCTTCCTTTCGTCGTTTGCACCCTCTCCCCTTCCCTCCCTCCTCGAACCAAGTTTTTGAATGTAAAATGCCACACTTCCTTAAGTAAAGCCATTTAACGTTGCGATGAATTCACCAACGACATTTTCAGCCGGCTTGAATCGTTGCCATTCATGAATTATTTCGCTGACTTTTGGCAAGACGGAGCAAAAAGTGGCGCAGCGGCAAGAAGTAGAAGAAGAAAAAGTAGAGAGGAAACACGGTCCACGAAAAATTTTCAGAAAGACCCGGGTCCAAAGTGTCGCGGTCTCGTAATGATGCATTTTCTTTAACAACGCGCGTGTAAAGCGAGACTTAACAAGTTTCAGAATGAATAGAATCATTCGTGGACCCAGAGCTCCACAGAATTTGGCTGAAATCTCCTTTAGAAACGCGAAAAAAATTGGGAAACTCTCTCGTAGAACGGCAAGAGATCACTGAGGCTTCTCTTTCCGAAAGAAAGCGATAAATTAAATAGCAATTGCTTTCTTTTTCTACCTGGATCACCGTTCAAAGTTACAACATCCCTACAGGGACAAGAAATCGTGGAACTTTTCCAGCTTCCCGGGGCAAAAATCAACATTATTTTTTTACCGCTTAGATCCTTCCGTGATCGACGCCTTATAACGTTTCGTTGCCAGTGTTTCAACAGCGAATTGAAATAGGAACGAAAACATAAGGAGAGGGCAGCAAACATAGGATAATAGTAATTTTCCAAAAGATTAAGGTAGAACTTAGATCCTTTGGACGAAAGCGAAACGGCGAGATGGCAAAAGAGGCGCACAAGTTGGCGTCGCGCGAGCCACAAAGTCGCCGGAACGATTCGCAGCTGCGGGTGGTAGAACGTTGCTATAAATTACCGGTGCACCTCGAATAGACTCCTCGTGTGGCGAAAGTCTCGTATTCCTGTGTCTGCCGTTGCTTCTGGCGTTCTTGCTGGCTCTGTTGGTCGTGTCAGGGCCGATTGAGCGGCGCTATTGCGTAGAAAGCTGCAAACGGACCGATTGTCGCTTTAACCGCGGTACCAACCTCGCCAAAATTAGCCGCGCCGCGCCGCGACGGTTAAACAATTACGTTAAAGTTCGCGCGAGCGTTATTCCAGAATCGGTCGAACGGTAAGAAGAGAAAAGAACGACGAGAGTAATTGCGGTTCGATTGTCCGATAGAACGTTTACGTTTTTTACGCTCGACCGTTACTTTTCGTTACTTCGCGCAGCTGTTGCTCTCTGTCCAGGTAGGAAATGCGATTCGCGTTCGACGCAAAGTCGAGATAATCGTTCTCGATGACACGCATCGCCGGCCACCGATGATCGGGAACCGCTTTCGCGTTTCCTGTGCGTCTCTATTCACCGCTCGATTATGCTCGTTTCGACCCGTCGAGGTGTGTTTATGACGCATTGTTGCTTTTCCCGTGGGGGGAAAGTTTGCGTTGCTTGATCGCTCGAAAATTCAGTCGCTGAACGCTCTGCGACGAGCATTCTATGCCGAACGTTTGTTTCGACGACGTATCTTAGCGAAAAATCTATGCTTACCGGTCAATCGGCCAACGTAAGGCCAATGAAAATGAAATAAAAACTATCGTTTCGAGATGAAACGCTTATGCATCGTGTTTGAAATTGAAAACGCAGTAAAGCTGGTACATATTCCGAAACGAGAGCTTAATAAAGCTAGTGTATGTATGAAAACGAAAGCTCACCGGATTCGCCTGCAGCCGAATAATCGCACGCGGTGCAATTAACGCGTTAAACGGAAGAACATCAGAAAAGCTGGTCCCGTGACGAGTTAAATTTAACGATCCAGCTCCCTGCTCATCATCGGTTAGGTGGTATCTGGTCGAAAATAAAACACGACACCGCGGAAATTCGGCCTGATTGTGGAAACACGGCGCAATTAGCCGGAAAAGGGAGCGGCGCGGTGGCGAACTTCTCCTCTGCTAGTAATAATCTCTCTCTTTCTCTCGCTCTCTCGATTTCTCCGTCTCTCTTTGTCGGTGGAAGTTGCGATGCTCGAAACAAATTTAAAGGAGGCCTGCCGCGAACCTACGAATCGTCGTGGTACGCTTTCGACTTGGAAGACGGGACGAGGATGGAAAGCGAGCAAGGTAGGCGAACGAAGAAGAAGAAGAAGAAGAGGGAGAGGAAAGATGTCATCAACCTCGGAAGGCTCGCCGTGGACGGTGACTAACTGTGCAAAGTTTAACCCTTCTCCCTAGAACCTCCCCGACTTCGCCGGAGAAATGTCGCGTATGCAAATCGTTGTTGAAGAGGTGAATGGTCAGCTCGAAAAGGAGCCGTGAATCGAAGGTTTTTCGGTCGAGAGGAAACTGGAACGCTTCTATTCCATTGAAATTTCTTTGCTTGGCGGGAATCTCGACAGACAACAGCGAAACAGATTTAACTCCTTCGTTACGTTGCAGCGAAACTTTGCTTCGCAAACTGACAAATTTCTTCGTCTTCTATAACTTTGACACATATAATTTTGCCGCACGTTCAAGAGTTGGAAAAATAACTAAATCAGCGAGGACACCCTGTATACGCGTCTAATTTCGTGCCAGATTTAAGACTAATTCGTACGAGGAATCATTTATGTACGTAATGGAAATTCGTTTATAGCGTCGACCGATATAAAGTACGCATCATTATCGTGACGAATGGTCTCTAAAAATAGGAAAAAAGGTAAAAATTGTTCAAAGAGAAGCGCGTTTTCGGGGCGAGGCTGCCTTAATTGCTCGCTTTCGACGAGAACGCCCCGCGAATCTCGCTGGTCCGACGATGGCTCGAGGTTCGTCGGCACGACGGGGAGCGGATCGATAGAAAAATGCGCGACTTTTCGGCAAGTCGACGCAACTAGTTTAAAGTTAACGGTGGAACGAACGGGACGAGGCGAGCAGCGTATGTAAATTAGAACGACGGTCCTCCAACTTTTCCGAATTTCCAAAGTTTCGGGCTATTCTCTGCCGCACGAAAGTTCACGCACGATGCAACAGACCGTCCATGTTGTTTTTTTTTTTCCTATTCTTCCACGGATACGTTGACTGACGTTCATGGAAAAAACCGGGTCGTCGAGTTCTGTCGTTAACGACGCAGTTTTCGAACGACAATTCTAAACGCTTTCGTACTCTGAAGCATTTTGAAGCCGTATAAATTTGATCGCTCTCCTTTTCAGTTTACACCGTATCGAGGATCAGGAATGTTGTAACGCGTACGTTCGTTATGGGATAACGCTTTAAAATAAATATATTTCGCATGCATTTAACGCGACCCTGATGATCACCCTTTGTAACGAAACGATTGTACAACTTCTAAATACTCCGATCAACATAAAAGAGTTCTAACGTTCCTTATTCAGAGATCTCTGTGCGCAGCCCGTTAAATAAAATGTATTTTCCCGGAGATTGTCTCGAATCTCCGGCGAAAAAAAAAAGAACAACACACGCAACAACAAAGGAAACAAACGTGAGCGAGTTCTGGAAAAGAAAGCTCGCTCGAATACGGGCAACATTTTTCCCTGGCCATTCCGTGGATCCGAATAGCTCGAGAGGCTGAATAACCGAACGGCGATACAGCAGCGTTGATAAAGAGACAATATAACGCAAAGCAACAGTTCCGTCGTCGCTTTAACCTTCTCTTCGTTCACGGAGCCAGCATAAAGGAATTTTTCCCTTAAGGAAATCGTACGGACGCTCGCAACGAGACGTTGCTTTTGAAAAAAACTCAAACACTTTTGCCTGCCGGCCAACGAACCGGTCACGATTCACTCGAAATTAACGTTTTTCACCCACCAATGCCAGAAAATATAATACCATTGGCGTAACTGGCATTTTATCGAGGCGGGTCAACTTCCGAGCTTTATCGAAATTTGCAGACGTTCTACGAGGTACGTTCCGTGCTCTATACTCTACGCCTCTCGATACCCGGCCCTACGCTTCCGTACACACTTTGTCCAAAAAAACCTCGTACAAAGTACCAAATGGGTAAAAATTCCCAAATTTTTCAAAGACTCGAAATTTCTGCTTAGTCGGTTGAGAAACTCTGCGCTACACAGAGGCGAGTAGTAATATTTTAAACGAACCAGAGCCAGCCTAGTTTCTGTCTAGTTACGCGATTGACCGGTGTGTTGGACTTTCCCGTAGGGACAAAAGCACCGACCGGTCGGTTTCGCGAAAAAGGTAAACGATCGCGTAGTCGATCGAAAAAAGTGTGAAAAAAATTGTAGGAGAAAGGGAGAGTCGATTTTTCCGGTGACGGGTTCGCGACTCTTTCCATCCGTTTTCCTGGAGGCCGTAGCGAGGAGGGCTGGTGTCATGAATAAAAGCGGCCACGATCAACGGGTACCTCGAGACGAAAGGTATTACCCTTCTTTCTCCGGTAAACAATGCCGCTCGTTTTTCCATTTAACAGGGGCGGGAGAAGTTATTCATAAGCCCTTCAAAAGAATCGTCGACGAGCCGGGCGGAAGGGTTGAAAAGGGTTAAGAGGGTCAGAGAAAGATCGGACAACGGAGGGAAAGGAAGAAGCGAGGGAGTACTCGAGCGAAGTTGGTCAGCAGGATGAACCAAGGAACAGACGAGTAACAGGGGTAGGAGAGACAGTAGTCCCTCCGAACGATCTCTTTCTCTTCCTCTCTTTTCCACCCCTGTTGACTCTGTGCGAACAATGCGCGGAAAAGTGTGCGATAAGAGAAAAAAATGGACCGGTGCCATTATGGAGTTCAGGGCCACTCGAGTTGTTTTGCTTCCACCTCCGCAAAGGAGCCTCGTACAGAAGCAACTGTGCTGAATGAATCAGCGAGCGAGAGGGAAGGACGTTGAAGGAGGAGCAGCCAGGAGAAGGGAGCCAAGGCCTGGAGGATGAGAAAGGGAAAGGAAGAAGGAGGAGGAGGAGGAGGAGGAGAACGAGGAGGAGAACGAGGAGGAGGAGGAGGAGGGTGCTTTCACCACTAGTGGCCTAGACTTCTTCTTCCCTTCTCTTTCTTCGAGTCCCGTTGCCTTCTTCGCGTCTGCCACCGGAGTTTCCTATGCATTCGCAAACTGCCACGATTGTTTCTCTTCCACCCTTCTTTCTGTTTCTCTCTTTCTCTCCCCCCCCCCCCTCTCTCTCTCTCTCTCTCTCTCTTTCTCTGTCACTTCTGGGGTAATTCGAACGCTGCAACGACCCCCGATGGCGTCCTTGTTTCTCGCGCTTTCTATACAGTTTTCTCCGTTTTACCGCGGTCGCGTGTATCGCGAGCCGCTTCGCCGTTTGCTTTTCTTCGTGGCCGCGGCGCAAACGCGCGGTCTGTAACTTCGAAACTGCTCGAGGGCCCCCGAGGACGAGATGATTTACGCGGGGTGATACTTCTTGATTAGAGGTCGCTGCGTTACACTTTCGCACCGCTTACCGGATCTCGTTGCCTCCGTTCCGTCTCGAGAATTATCACGATACCAGACGCGCTCCTCTTCTCCTTTTTCTTTTTCTTCTTCTCCTTCCTCTTCTTCTACTTTGAACGCCGCAGGAACATGGCTCGTAGTTGTACGCATTGTTGGGAAATAAGTCGAACTGCTAGTTGAATTATTGCAACGAGTTCTTGTCGGACGAAGGAAATTCAAAACTTAAGGCTATCTGTTTATTGGAAAAAATGTTCTAAATATGAGTGGTTAAGTAAAGTGGTTAAAGCTTTTGTTACAATTGTTAACATTTTTAAGTGTCTTTCTCGAGAAATCTGGCGGCCGATAAATACGAATTGGCACGAGAAAAATATTTTGTGGACCAGCAGGAATGCTTCGATCTTAGATATCTTTACGGAGAAATTATTGCGCAGATTTCTTAACGAACGGAAGAATTACTTGTCGTATAATAGAGTTGTTGGGGTAGTTAAACGTTTTTATCGCATTTAATTAGAATAAGGACATCTGGGACTTGATTTACGATTCACGCCACCGTAGCGATGCATCCGTGTGTACGACGGAATAAAGTGGGTTGCAGAGTTTCAGGTGCTAGCTGCTACAATACATTTTCCCTCTGAAAATGTTTGTCAGACTGCAATATGGAAATTTAAATAATCGTGCAATCCGTCGACTTAAATAAATTCACGAATTGCAAAGTCAATAAATTCTTTGAAAAATAATTTTGTTTTATTTTCGTACTCGACGAGTAATTACGTCGGATTTATTTCGAAACAACTGCAAAATACAAGGACTTGATTTTGTTATCGAAACAATAATTTGAATCATCGCAGTCCATCCATGTCCTCGCGCGCGGTAAAGAGAATTTCATTATTCGCGTGTCACCGCAGCTTTTGACACTGCAAAAAATTTCTAGAATCGGCCACACGAAGGATCCTCTCTTTGCAGGACGTTTGTCCGTCAAAGCTCTGTCACCGCGGGTTGACTGTGAACTTTTTCAGCGCAGCTACGTCGAAAGAACGAGTATTCGCAACGCGATTCTTATTTATCGACAGAAAATAGTGGGGGCAACCGCGCGGCCACTGATTCGGTCTTTCTAACGCATGGCGATAGAAAGTTGTGACGATATACATAACGCGTTCTCACGGAACGCCGATGTTTCGAACAGCATGCGGAAAGACGTAAATGACAGAAAAGGATACTCGACTGGGGGAGCGTATCGAATGGCAGTCGCGGAGGCGCAGGAATTACCATAATCCTGGACGTTAGCATTGCGCGCGCGCGTTTTATAGAAAAAAAAAAAGCATCGTCCAGCGGTCGTTATTGGGGAATGCGGGGTTCCGGTTAGGTTCAGGAGAGCCGGTTACATCGGCGGCCGGACAAAAGGGCTTTGTCGAGTAGAGACAGTGACAGTGATCAGACCGTGATGAGTGACAATGACGTCGGTCGGCTGTGCTGCAGCCCATTATTCCACCTGGCAGAAAGCTTTCCAGTTTGGCACACATCGAGTATCCAAGCGATCACTTATTATAATCATGCCGACCGTGTTGTTGCTGCTGTTGTTGTTGTTGTTGCCGTTGTTGGCCATGGCTGACATCGGTGCTAAAAGAGGGTGTGGAGTGCGACGAGGGGGTTGGAACGGGATGATCACTATTGGCTGATCAGCTCCGTCTCGCTCTCTCGCCGTCGCTCTCTTTCTCTTCTCTAGCGTCCCGATCAGCCGCTCTGATTAGTGATTAGCGCGAAATCGCGGCAGCTCGTTCGTACATCGCCCGGATGGTTGCCAGTCTCGGCTCACTGGCTTCATTCTTCTCTCCTAAGCTATTTAATTAATGCTGAATTCTAAAAATACCGACCGCCGTTCCTGCCGCCCCTCTTGTCCGCCGGACAACGGGGAAACGAACGTTCTCCGCTACACAGAAAAAAACAACGCGTATTTGATGCTAGAATAACCCTTTCGACAGACATCGACGTCCTATCCTCCTTTTGCAATTGCAGAGATCGTCCGATGCGTTCGAACGGTGTCCGCCAACATTTCAAAGCGTCTACGAGCCTCGAGGCTCGACGAGTCCGCGATTTAGACTAAATCCCCGACAGCTACTTGCCTTTAACCCCGTAGCACGCACGGTCTCGGAAACTTACGCCGTACCTCCTATACTACCTCGATAATACTCCTTTATTTTCTCTGGATGCTTTTGCTTCGCACGCGAACGCTGTTAAAATAAACGCGCGAATCGGTTTTTCTACGCGAGTTAATGGAAATTGTCGTGGTTGACATTATTTCAAATGACAACTCGAAGAACGATGCCGCGAACGCGAGTTGCTTATGAAGTGGTCCGATTCAAAGGTACATAAACACACCTGGAACACTCGGCGTTCGTGTACTTCTGTGTTCATCGCGGCTTAGTAGACCGTAGTACTGTCGGAGCTCCTAAGTATAGCTGTTACCGTAATAGAAAGCACGTTCTGGTGTTCGAACGACCAGCTAAGTAGACGCGTTAACACGGTGTTAACCTTTCAGCCACGTGAGTCACTCGAACGCGGTCGGTTTCGCTTTCCGCGTGTTATTAAGCGGCGGAGCCGAGACGCGCGCTGCATCCCTAATCTGGTACGCTCGCAGACGCTCGAAATGATCGGGAAACGCGCCGTTTGTCCGTAACCGTCGATCACTCTAATACTCGTCGTTCCACTTCGCAAATTATCCCTCTATGTTTTCGATCCAATTAAAGTCTTTTTTTGGAAAAGTTATTCTTCGATTTAGCCTACGTATATTATAGCTGTACGTGGTTCCGATCGATGAAACTTCACCGCGATTAACGATGCGTCTCCGTGATTCGAGCAGAGCCGTAGAGCAGAAAGAGCGAGGGTAGATTTCGAAAGCAGCCGTATCGCGATATTTATCCGGCAAAACGGAGGATCTCCAGGGACGAGGTCAGCAGTCGCAGTCGAAGACAGGCGGTCTCGATTGTTGAGGTTACGGATCGGTGTCAAGTAGGCACCCTATGCCATGTGCGGCGGCCCATTCAGTCGTTCGTTCATTCAGAAATATCCTGCCTCCTCTCCTCGCCATTCAACAAGTAGATCATCGAGCCTATCCAGCACCCTCTACCGTCGGACCTACGCAACTTCCAAGGGTTACGAGCCGACTCGGGGGTTGTTATGCAATAAATCCGGAACGTCCCGCGAGACTTCTTCGAGGGACGCGTCCTTCGGGCTGCGTCGAGCTATTCGGAGGAAGCGGAGTCGATGACCCCTGGCCCTCGACGCTGGAATTTTTTGACGATTCAATTACTCACCGGGATGCGGAGGGTAGATACGAAGAAGAGCGGGAGAGGATAGCTCGATGTATTTTCAGGCCGGGTTTGGGCTCCTTTGAGCGGATTTTCGTCGCGTTCGGGAAATCCTCCGTCGTCGTAATTGGGATCGACGGAAGTGGATCGATCGTGAAACGCGGTATATCGTAATTGGTACGATTATCCTTTGAACTGCTCGAAGGTTCGTGTCGTTGAATAGAAAAATCAATCGGTAAGAGACACGCGAGAGATTTGAAAGGAACGCGGACTCTAATAGAGTGGTGCTTTTCCGAAATATCTAATCGGGTTTCGGATCGTTATTCGTTATATTTTATTTTTTTTCTATTACAAGCTCTTGTTTTGAACGTAAATTTAACTCCTCTTACATCGGCGTAACTCGGCTTTTCTCCGAGGCGAGGAAATATGTACGATATACCGTGATAATTAGTCGGTATTCGAGGTTATCGCTCGATACAACCGAAATAGCTTTCGGAAAGAGATATCGTTGATGTTATCTCGAACACCGAAAGTCAACCGAAGAAGCTGCCTCTTGCCTTATCGTTCTTGGTCATAATAGTTGGTAAGAAGTTTAAGTCGTTTATCGGTTCCTAGCTGCATACCAATTATCTCGGGTCAGATGTTGAGAATTTTGAGGCTTGCTCGAACTTTTTGATCGCGTTACTGCAAAAGGTCCAAGACAACGTGTACCTTGATACCTCACCGCGAGATTATCGATCGATGTTAATCGATGGTGCCCGCGATTCGAACTACTTTCGAAAGAACAGGTATTTCCATTTGGTACGATCGAAAACTTTTTAGCCCTTACCAAACCAAATGTTACGAATGAAATTTTCTTTCATTGAAACTTTCGAATTATTTTCAATATAACGAAATGTTTATTCGGATACATAGTCGATAGTTTAAGTTTGCGCGTACTAACGCGATAAATATTTAATGTCGCGTTTCCGTTCGAGTACAACCGACGCTTCAATGACTAGCATTAGTCGTTTTACTTCGGATCAAATTACGTTTTCAAAGCACACAAAGGTTGCAAGGATCGTTCGAGGATCGTTGCTCGAGAAGGAGGTAGCAAAGAAGTAAACGGACTCGAAAGTTCGAACAAGATTGTCTCCGGTTGCGGCGAAGTCGTCGTAAAACGCGGGGAATAAAGGAGGATTTTCCTCGAGAACGATACCTACGCGTAAACGCGAAATCAATTGGAAAAATAAAAATCTCGAGACGTCTGAAACAGACGGGCACGGTGCGTCGACGCGCGTTTACGGCCGCCCTTATCCACCAGGAAATCCACTTATCCTTTTAACGTGTCCCGACAACTCGGCAACGATCGTCGTTAAAATCCGTTTAACCCTCGCGCGACGAATTAAGCATCGGCCTCGTTAACTCGAAATTAAACCGCGTCCGTGATCGCGCGCGACGAAATTAAAAACAAAATCGAGAACGGCGCACGACAACGAAAAAAGGGATCAACGATCCGATAAGCGTTCGAAGATCACCGTTCGCCTAACCCTGAAAGAAAAAAGAAATAAAAACGTAGTGGAAGTCGAAGAAATCCGAACAGACGCGATCGTCGATGCCACTTAAAGGGGGTTAAATCGTTTCCGGTCGCCCCCTCTTCTCGTTCGATCTCGAGCGAAGGGTGAAGCGGGGTGGCATCGCGACGCTTGCCTTCCGGCTCGCGTCGAGGGTAAAAGATCGTCATGCACCATCATCCGAAACTCTTTTGAATATTTTCGCGGAATAAAAAAAAGAGATAAAACGCGGAGGACGAAGCGAACGTAGGATGAGAAGAGAGAGGAGGAGGAGGAGGAGGAGGAGGAGGAGGTGGATGAAGAGGGTTGGAAGTAGCGATGGTGTGGGATAAATGTGGGTGGTGAAGGGGGTGTTAGCCGGGGCGGAGACGGTGCATTACGACCGGGACAGGGCATGGCATGGCTAGCTCAGGAAAGTACAGGATGTGAGAGGAGGGGTAGTTGATGCAGGAGGGCGGTTGCCCCAGTAAAAATCGATCCTCCCCACTCTTTTCCTACTTTTTCCCCTAGAGAGGTTCGCAACCATGAGAGGATGGGGCTACGAGGGTGGTAGTCGGGGGTGGACCACCGGGGGTGGTCGTGGCGGGACGACGGGGTGGAGGGTTTGCAGGGTTACCTACAGTGGCTCACGAAAGTATTCGAACGCGTGCAGTTGAAAGTTTTTTTCGACGACGAAAACACGCGTTCAGGCTTAAGTTTTCGCCATAAACTTCGCTGAAAATCACTACCCGAACTTTTTACCGATGTCTTTAATACCGATCCACTGATTGTCAGAACATCGTTTCGTCGATTAATCTGTACAATGCGCGATAAAATGATCCTTTAAACGGACACCACCAGTTAGCTCTTTCAGGTTCTTAATCTTTAAGTTTAAGCAAGTTTTTTGTCGAAAAGAAAGTATATCGTACTTGCATCGATTGTAAGACCAATTCACGAATTGTGTCAGGTTTCGGAGGTCCTAAAATCGATCGCCGTTTACTAGAACTGACAACCTGTTATTTTACATTCGAAATATCATTGAAATACTTGTACACTTATTTTCGTCGAGTCTTAAGTTACCGTGTGATATTTTTATATCAACAAATCCTGCCGATCTTTCGATGTTTCCAAATTTTTATTCGTATAATCATCTAACTTACTTTCCTCTAAGTCACAAATTAATATGGTTACTTTGAGGAGTTATGAAGTATCGAAGAGAACGGGCATCGGCGTTATTGTAAAAAAACTCGTAGGACTACTCGATTGCGTGCTCGAACACCACCCTGTCTGTGCGTTAATCCACGTGGTTAGTGTATGCGTGTACGATATATCTCATTGACGGTGATAAACGCCCTGAACTTTCGCGGCATCTTCACTTTCGTAATGTTTATGACGGCGAAACGGTGTCAGAACGTCTCGTCGGGACTCGTGGGAACGAAACGACGAAAGCGAGATTCCGTGCGACGCGTTATTTTCACGAATATTTCACTGTCCCCGTTTGCCCTTGTTTCTTACACGCCAGGACACGAGCATCTACGTTCAATTTTTCCTGGCTTCTCTAGACTTCCTTCTACCGTAGGGAGAAAAAACCGCCCACCGTTTGCCTTCCTTAAGTAAGGAGCATCTAGAAAAAGCCTAAGGAAAGCCTAGAGAAAGTTCAAGGAGATCCAAAACTATGAAGTCGAACGAGTAGAAAAAGTTACACCGTGAACTTTTTATGAAAGAAAATAATTTTACGGACGATTCTTATAATCGACTTATGGTTATATCGTTGGAAACATTCTTGAATGAAATTACCGGTAGTGCATGAAAAGCGCGGCGACGGTTACGCGATACACTCTGCCTAATAAAAATAGCAAAGGTTCCTGACAGAAACGTCGATCGTTTCATCTACGTAAATCGTCCCTTGCAAATCCTCGATTGTAAAGAGACTGTAAAGCGATACTTGTCTAATAAACAATGAGATTAAACGACAGTTTGAAAATATTTGGTTTAATCGGATGTAAAAAGTATCTGGAGTTTGCCGAATATTCTTAAATTGCTCGATTGCGAAGCATCGTTTCGACGAGACAGAAAGACGGACGCGAACGAGGGAACAATCGAAAAGTTAAACGCAAAGTTAATTACCGTTAAAACAACGCCAACAACCGGGCAGGAAAGTAGAAATAATCATGAAAGTTGGAAAAAAATGACCGACTCCCTACCAATCGGTTTCCTCGCGGCAGCAGGGGATTAATATTCCTTATCGAGCTGAAAGTTGCGATCTAGCGAGCTACGCGTTCGCGATTCGCGACCACACGGGGGGTAGATAAACGATAATTACACTTAACTGCACGTGAGCCAACACCGACCGTCATCTACTTGGTCAACCGTTTTCACCGACGAATTATACAAAAAAATACTACCTCGCTGCGCGCTGAACAATCAATTTCGAACTCGAATCGTTCGAGGTTTACGATGATTTAATAACATAAAACTGTTGCAAAACAGCACGCGTGGTATACGAATTTAAAGCTTATAGTTTACCGAACATTAGCGTACAAACGGTTCGGCGATATTTTTAATACAAACTGGTTTAACGACAAACGATAGTCTTGTAGATTGTGTTGTAAGTAGAAAAGTCGCAAATTTGTCAGACATCTGAATACCGCTTGATCGAAAGGTTCCCTCGAAAGACGTTTTCTTCGAACAAATGCAAACGTAGTCTTGGAACTTCATATTTTCACGCGTGTTGTGAAAAAGCAGTGTCAAGATCAACGAAGTTTATCATCTGTTACAAAGGGATAAAGACGAAAGAATGAAGGGTTCATTTTCGCAATATCGTGTTACATTATTGCCGCAAAGATAAAAGCACCGTGTAAGCTCGTAAAAAAGTATGCGTGGTATACAACGAAGGATTAAGTAGAATATTAAGTGTACTCTGAACCTAAAGGTTGAAAGTCCGCGCTGCAATTCTGTTCGATTTTGAAGTTCAAGGCCGGCTGAAAATGATGTTGTTACGCGTCGTTGAATTCGTCTTTTCGTCGGCTGCAACGTAGCATCGACCTTGAAAAGGTGAACCGATGCAACCGATAACTTGATTCGCCCTATACGTATGCGAGATATTTGTTTAAAAATTCTAGTTTATCGGAGCATCTTGACATGAAATAATTGAAAAACGTGATTACACGGTACGAGGAACTCGAACCACTCGAACGTGATTGAACTTTTTCGAATAACCAAGAGCGTAAAACAGCAACGCGCGATATTGTTATATTCGGGTAAAAACGCGGCAAGTTTTTCTTAGCGGCGTGCTCGAAAGAGTTAATACGCAACAACGTAATAACAAAAAAAAAGCGCGAGCAGTGTAGCGACGATCAAGGGCGTTTGAAAAGCCATGACCATTTGTTGCTCGGTTCCAGAAACCCTTTAGAGGATTTCCAAAGGTAAAAAGGCGCTCGACTCGGTTCAAGATCAGAACGATTCGATGAAAAGAAAAGTTTGCCGAGGATACGGGCATTGGCTCGCGGCAGCGACAAACACCTTAACCAGATTTTACCGAGCGAAAGCAAGCCCGTTCGCGAACAGAAAGAGACGATAAACTCTATATCCCGTTCGCTACTCTCGCCGCTCTCGCCGGTGGATCGGCGGAGAGATCGCGATTCACTGGCCCAGAAGTTGTCCGCGAATCTAGGAAAGTCCTTGGAGCCGAGAAAGAAAGGGCATAAACCGAGCGTGCCGCTCGTATATTTCTTGGCTCGCCGAAAATTGTCCTGATCCAACAACCGTGCGGCAGTGTAGCCGCGCGAAAGTAGGAACGTGTCGGTGCGCGCGCGATATTCGTGCGGTTGCACGTTGTCGAGGGCGAGGGGCATAGTCCCGCGTATAGGTGCACAGGGTGGCACGGGGTGGACGTGTGTGCGCTCGCCGGTGCAGTTGTATGCGGAAGCGCCGCCTCCGCCGTCGCGGCGCTTCTGTCGTCCGCTGCAACGATGAAAAATTACCCAGAAGCAGGGTCGAAAGAGGGAAAAAGAGGAAGAGACAGGGGAAGGTGGGACAGGGTGCGAGAGGGAGGAAAAAGACGAGCGGGAGGAAGAGGAAGCGAGAGAGGGAGAGAGCGAAAGAGGCTGGCAACGGCGGAAAAGAGCGAAAGAGAAGAGGATAGACGAAGCGGTTTTTTCTCTAGACCCCGAGCCCGAGTCGTCTAGCGCTGAGTTCGCGAGCCTGACAGACAGCTGCAGCGGAGCCCTGATATATCGACCGGGCCACCTAACCAACTACCCGCACTCACTATTATACACCTGGCCACACACACGAGCGCACACATTGGGGGCCAGGGGATAGACATGCTGGCGTGTACGAAAAAAAGCCGGCACACGGCACACACCGACGCACCACCAGCCTCTCTTTCCTAGCTGGGAGCCACTCTTTACGCTCTCGCACACTCCGACACGTACACACCGAATTTTCTCTCCTCTCTCCTCTCCTCTTTTATCCTCTCCTTTACTCTACTCTGCTCCGCTCTTCTCTCCTCTTCCTTCTTTCTTTCCTTCCTTCTTCTCGCTTTTTTTTCCCATCCACCGCGTTCTCTTCGGCCTGTTCTCTCTGTCTCCCGAACAACCCTTCCTCTCCTTCTTCCTCTTCTTCGGTTAGCCCCATCCCACGGTGTTCGTCCCACACCGACACCCTTGCCACCGGTGTACCATCCTCTGTCTTTCTTTCGCTCGGTCGTCGCGCTGCTATCCTGAAAAAGGGTGGTTGCTAGAGCGAAAAAGGGTGGCCTCCGGCTGGGGTGAGTAGAACAGGCCGGAGGATCAGCCGGCTAGGAGGCGGGAGGGGAGAGACCGGTACCGAACGGGGGTGGACAAGACGAGCGGTGGGTGCAGCGAACGGAGCCCAGTCAGCTCCAGGATAATTAGATCCTTTACAGGTTACCAATGATTGATAGTCTTCGAAATACGTACCTACCGTCCGTCTCGTCCTCCTCCCCCGCTGCCGCCTTTTCTTGCACCGGCTACGTGGTCGTCGACGTGCACGTGCACTTACACGCGCGACCGAATGTCCAGGTACACTCGTGTGCGTACGTGTGCGTTCGTGTGCGTTCGTGTGCGTTCGTGCACGCGCGTGTACACGGACGCGGGGACCATGTACGGTTTCGTAGCTCGTACGTCGAACTGTGCGAGAGACCATCGGGAGAGGGTGGATGTGTACGATAAATGCGAAATCCCCTTCAGGGACGATTACGTCCTACTGAGCTTCGGCTGGGTCATGACCGAACCCTCATCCCCTTTTCTTTTAGCTATATCGCGTTGTCTGAGGGAAAAAAGAGCTCCGGAATTGTTGGACTTCGCCACTTGGCTGCACCGACGACCACCCTCGACGATGCACCTCGACGATCGGCAAACACCCTACGACTCGATCGATTCTTTTCATCGAGACGCGCCGCGTTCCGACGAATCGTCTTGAACGATCGTTTCGCGATTTCGAGGATCAGCCTGCTTTTGGCTCCTCGAGTAGTACTCGGTTATCCTTCTGTAGCCGACTTTACCTTCTCGATCAACGAACTATTTCTTTTACTTTTTTTCCCTTTTCGCGAATATCTCTTTAGCATTCTACGAGAATGATTATCGAATCTCTCTCTGCCTCTTATTTTCATTCGCGTGTTTGAATGTTGCCGCTTTTCGACCAACCAACTACTTTTGCATTTATTTTCTTTCGTCGTGCTTGTTCCTGTACCGTTCTACGAGGATAGTTATCGAATCGTTCCCTCTTCATTTTCATTCTCTTACTTGGAAGCTTCTGCTCCGGATGAATGGGCTACTTCTACGTTTCTTTTTCCTCTTATGGCTGTTACTTTAGCGTTCTATGCGGCTGCTTATTCGATCGTTCCCCCTTGATTTTGGTTAGTGTCCGAAAGCTTCTGCTCAGGATGAATGAACCACGAATCGTTACTCTTTCTCTCCTACGTAGCGATTTCTATCGTATTACGCTTCCATAAGCAGCGTTATACTTTCGTTTTCGACGGAACGTGGACCTCGGATAAGAGACGATAGTAGACGAACACGTATGTACACGCGGCTTACGCGTACACTCCGACGCATCATAGGCTTCTTTAGAGTAAGAACACGTTCAAGTTTTACGAATTCCTCCGAATTTAAGGCAACGTAACGAAAGTTTACTTCTTCTATAAAGGGTAACCTTGCCGAATAAATTATTCGTGTAATTTGTAAAGTTGCACTCTGTTCTCCTGTTAATCTTTGAAATCCCCGAAATGTGATTGATCGTAAGCGCGACAAGTTTCTGTTTTCGCATGGATCGAAGACGTTGGAGTGCGATCGCCACGTGACCACGTCTCGCGTTCATACATATTCATCGTCCAGCTACTATCGTCCACATTTTATTAAGCGGACTCGACACCCGTCGCGTATAGGACCCGTTTGTTCTTATTATAAAATTTTTATTTGCGGCACGGGCCCGCTTGAATACCGGTTGAATGGGCGCGCGAATACCATAAACTTCATCGAATCACGGTTTTCGATATTAAATTTATCGCGGGCATTGATTGCTTACAATACACCGATGTCAACCGGTTTTCAATAGATCGAGACAAACGAGATCGCTCTGACCGCTTAGTTCTTCATGTTTTTATCCGGTAAATAGTTAAGTGACCGCTGGCACGCGTTTCTCTTATTCTGGACGGGAGAACAGCTTCTATTATCATCGTCGATTGCTTGTATGGTTGCTCGTTAATCGTTGAAAGTGATCGATGACGTCAAACGTGAAACGCTGTGGAAAAAGAAAACAGCGGTTACCCGATTTCCCTAAATCGACGAGTAAAGAGTGCTCCCCCGTGTCATAGCGCCGTCATCGCTGGGTATCTACTAATTAACGATTCGCGTAGCATCACTCTCTCGACGTCAACCGGTTTTATTCCATATACACGTCCTTTTCTTTCCACTTTCTTACGAAGTCGTTACGTCTCGAGGAATCGCGAGCGTAAATACAGCAGACGCACTTTGATCAGCGGACACAGATTCGATTTGACTCTAATTTTAATCAACTTCGATATCGCATACCCAAATATTTGTCAGAGAGAAGCATTTCATCGTTGCATCGTTCTTTCGTAATCCCCGTTTAAAAAACGATTATTGTTATAGAGGAAGATTAAAACCAATCAACTAATCGTCTCGTTATCGAAGCCGATGTAAAAGTAGTGATTCATTCTGAAGCCTATCGCGATGGCGTGATATCGATGATAACGATAGATCTTGAAACTTCTAAAAGCAGCTCGATGTGCAAATGAGCGCGTATGTCTCATCGGAAACTTTCATGAAAACGAAAGTTGATCGACGAAAGTTTCGGGGAGCGAACGATCGGCCACCACGCGAGTAAAACATCACACCCATCGTTAGTTAATTACCAAATCTAATGAGATTGTTCGCTTAATGACTGTCGTTCGCGGTGAGCTGGCGATGCCCGCTGAACTGGCTGGCGAGCAACTTTTTCAACCAGTCGGAAATTAAAGTAGCTCGTCGAGACGTTTTACGGCTCTTCTTCCGTTTCCTTCTTTCTCTTCCTCTACGATCGCCCTGTTCGTTTTGTCAATTACCTCGATCGTCCACCCTTATGATGTTGTAGGGCGCTCGTTACCGCTGCTGAAATGAGTCGTGGACAAATCCGCCAAGTATTTGCCTAGTTGCCCATTTTTTTTCTTTCTCCTTCGATTTCGTCGCTTTCTTACTCTTGTCAGTTCCGACGACGTAATCGAGAAAGGGCAACAATGACTACAGGAGAGGAACAAATTAAGAAACGAAAGTGTAAAATTAAGTATTCGTATTGTTAAATTGTTTCGTAAGATACTTAACGTCGACTTATCTGCAACGTGTACAACCACAGCGGGCTTTGCTCGCGATAACCGGAAACGCTTAGAACATCCGACTACTCCGATACGGAAGGTCCGTAAACATCGAACAGTTTCAATTTGATGTCGGAATCGAAAGGAACTAGTAGAAAGCAAATATGATTTTCGACGTTTCCAAATGAAACGGTTATTCGATAGGTTCACTTTGTTCAAGAAAATTATAATAAACGATATTTCAGGAGTTTTAATTGAAGCTTGTTCCGGGGGCGAAGCTCTCCAGGGAGGAAAACAACCGTAACAAAATAGAAAAATGATAAAAATATGAAAGTTTCGCGTACCTATTTGCACCGGGGAAAAATATAAAATTTCAGTGTACCGAGCCGCAAAAGAAGCGGGGAAATACGCCGTTCGCGTTTCCGCTCGTTATGAACCCTTTAACGGCCGTTATTCTTTCGAAATCCGATACCAGAAAAACTGTTTCCCCTCCCCCCATTCCCCACCCTATCGATACCTTCGCCTCTGTGCACCGTTAATTGAAAATATTTTTCACCGGCCAACGACAATGTAGAATAAAATCGATGGAAATTTTCTCGGAAGATGCCTTCCATTTACATTGATCGTACAAACCTTTTTATTTTTTCCTATTAAATTTCGATATTTAACTTATACGGAAGAAACATTGTAAGTAATAATCTGCGGACAAAGACAAGAATATGTTTTGATAAATAGCTACTTTTTTCGTAAAATCAAAATTATACGGAACAGCGAATACGGGTAACAATTAAGCTACGGGGACAAAGATCGCGAGTGGAATCAAGCGAATAATTGAACCCCGTCATTTAGTACCACAGTAGTTCTCTCCGTTATCTTCGAGTCATCGGTTTGTTCCTAACTCTTTAATAACAATTGTCGAGTTACGAGATTACCGTTACCGCCTATCGACGCTATTAATATGATGTAACGACGTTAGCGTAACAATGAGTACAATATAACGTTATGAGTCAGAGAACGAATGAAGAAATGCTCAATGACGTCCTGATACGATGGGGAATATCGACCTGCTCGATACCCGGTAAAAATATGGCTGAACGATATTACGGAATTACTAGTAAAACGTATTAACATTTATGCGATACATATTGACAAATGGGATTTAACCCTAATGACGTTAACCTCGACACGTTGCCAAACTCATTACCTAGCTATAAATGATTATTTTGCTTCATCGGTACATATTTCTTATTTTTTACTGTCTATAACATTTATTAGTATCTTTCTTAATACCATGTTATATATTTATACGGTAAAATATGATATTACACTCGTGTACTCGGCAACTCGTTTCGTTCTTTTTATATTGCTCGATGGTTTCCAATCAGTGATCAAATCCAAGTTTCAAAAATTCTGGTTTCAAACTTTTAAAACCTCAAAATCCAACAAATTTTAAATTTCCATAATTCCGAAAAATTAAAAAAAAAACTAAAAAGTTAAACAGATCGTGAAACAGCAAGAAAGTATTTGAATCTCTAATTTGTAAGTCAAATTCTAAATGTAATGCATTTGTCAAGGGATCGCAAGTGAACAATTAGCAAATTTATTGATTTTTGTATTTTCAATTTTACTGGCACCAACAAACGTAGAAAAAGACGGTAAAGAAAGAGGAAAGTGAAACTGAGACTCGAAAGTCATCTCTGTCGGCAAAATACTACATATGTAACGTGCCTTTCGATACCGGTTATAGTTGATCAGAATTCTGAAGAAGTATTAATTCTTAATAACATCGAGAACTTCTTGATCGGGTTCGAGCTTCCAAATGAATCCGACGCAACAGCGGCTCTGTACGGTACCCACTTATGACTAATTTCATGAATTCATTCTCGGGGAAGGAAACATCGTATAACACTAGATTTAATTGCTAGAACCAATTTCGGTTTTGTCAGCTACTTCCGAAGAATGTTTCGTTAATTCGAAACATCTGGTTTCGGTATCGATAAGGAACGGGGTATTTCCGTCAGGACGATAAAGAACGTTATTACGGTATCGCCATCATGACTTGTTATCGCAATTTGTGTGTTGGACCGGGTTTGAATCAACGTGTAATGGCGCTGCGATGGAGTGAGTCACGCTCTTGCGGGGACATCCACTCAAAATTCTAAGGAAACAGTAGTTAACGAAAGATTTATGTATCGAATCGTCCTAAAAATCTTCCCGTATTTTTCGACAAAGATCACAACTTATATGTATAACACGCATAACTTCGATTCCTTGCTTTTGTTTCTCTTACCTGTTTTGGCTCTAAAGTGCACTGGCGGACAACAGACAGTTTAAAAAACATTATGAGAAATCGGCATAATTTTACAAAACAGTATATGTATCATACGACGTAGTGAAAGAACAAGAAAGCCAAACATTGAGAAGGAAATCTGTATGTTTTATTTAAACGACTACGATAAATAATTTCAGATCTAATTGTATATTAAACGTTTCTTATTACCATAGACATATAGATCAGAAAAGTTGAGTTTTTCAGCCGAATGTGAAAAGTGATAGGTGACAGTCCAACGGTCGTGCATTTTCGCGCGTCACAGAAATAATAATACAGAAGTTACATATTAAAAAGAGGAAAAGCAACGAAATACTCTTAATTGCCGGCGAATTTGTTTCCTACACTTGCGCCATTGCCGCGAAGAATGGCTACTAGGCCAGCAAGGATAAAACGAGTATCTCGCACTTTCCCATTTTCTGCGAAAACCTCGCTAGGCTTAGTTTTCTTCCTCCGTAAGCAGTTGACCGATGACGCTTGTAACGGACTACACTACTAAATTTTACGTTTCGAAGTAAATGTATACGCGAACGCTTGTTGCGGGAAGAAACTGGTACCATGGTGACGTCAACTGCAAAATGGACGTAAGAGGACATGCGTATAGAGGGGCGCAGAGTCCCCAACCTACGCTTAATGATCAAAAATCCCACATTGGAGAGGAAGAAGTCTCTTCTACCTGAAGTAGTATAAAACCAAGATGTTCGGTGCCTAGCTTCACACAGTCTGCGACGCTTGACTGTAGCTGATTCTACAATCAATCCGTCCAATTTGATCTAATCGTTCTTCGCTAGTTAGCGTGTCGGACGATTACCTTTGGCGAGCAAGTATCTGGAACTTCGTTAGAAGAAGCAGAACCTTCGTGTTCAGTGAAGAACATAATTACACCTACCTTTGCAATATGGATTGCCAAATTCTTCGACACAACGTGACACTCTTCAAACGGATTTTCCTGTGCATATTGTTGATCTGTCTCGTAGGACTTGCAAGATCTAACAACGACACGAACTCGATCCATCACGACTTCTTTGAAAAGCAAGAATTATTGGTCGATGTGGAAAAATTGCAGTCGGTTTCGAGCTGCAAATATACTGTCGAACCTTTTAGACTGAGCGGCGAGCACAGCAAATACCAAGAATTTCTACCGAAAAAACTGTATCACGTCAAGTGTGTAAAAGGTGAACTTTCGAAGCCATGCCTGTGCGAAGAAAAGAACAAGCAATACAAGTGCATACAAACTTACAAGGAGATCCAGATGCCCAATTCAAAATACTCACAGAAGATCTACACTGGCTGTGTGTGCGCTTATCCGCGCCTAAATACTACTAGTATCGAGGAAATAAAGTATTAAGAAGACTTAAGAAGACTCATGATACGAAACGGATATGTGAATTTTATATTATTTATATCTCTATCTATGGATTCTATCGCTTGTGCTTATGCACATTCCTAGTTAATATTTAATTAGGTAAGGTCCGAGAAAAGACACACGAAATCTGGAGGTTTCACAAGTACGATTTGAACCATACGTGAGACAAGTATTACGTCCATAAGACGAAGAATCAAGTTATGTTTAACGGAACCGATGAACAGCGACAATTTAATCACCTCGTTTTCATGTTCTGAGCTTATGTGTGAAAATGTTACATTTTCAAAATTTCTGTGATGTATACATATAGGTTTTCTGGTTTTATTCCTAAATCTTTGGTAACAGTTGTCGAGTTACGAGATTATTGCTTCGTTTCAACTATACCAGAAAAGTGATGTAACGCTGTTGCGAGTCAATTATAGTTATAAATGAGTGAACGAATGAATGAAGAACTGCTCAATGATTTCCTGAAACGGTGGGAAATATTGATTTGCTCAATACTCCATAACCCGTAGGAGAATATGTCCGCGTAATTAATGATAACTATCGAAATAACGATATGTCGGCGATAACCATTTCGTCGACGAATTGTGTTTGCTCACTTAAAATAGTATTTATTATATTGTTATTTATTTATACCGAATCTATATTTCATAAATGTCTTGTGCGCCATAGAAATGTAACGAAGAAAACTATTTTTACTCTTGCCCAATTGTCTTTCAGTGGTGTCACTAATATACAACTAATTATTTAATGTTTTGTAATGTTCGTGTTTATTGTTACTCTTTTTTATATATTTATTAAACAAAATATATTATTATACTTTTATTCGACAACCTGTTATTTCATTTCTTCCATATTCGTCAACGATGTTAAAACCATGCTTGTCCTTAAAACCTTTATCGGCTAAAATTCGAAAAAAGTTATCCTTTGTGATTTTGTCGCTTATAATCTACTATTATACAAAACCCGCGAAACTATCAAAGTCCCGAATCCTCGAAGTCGCAAAGTTCCACAAGCCGTAAAGCCGAAACTTCCAAGTCTTAAAGTTGAAAAATTCCAATGTCTCGAAATCTCGATGTTCTACAATTGAACCATCGCGAATTCGAAAAATTTACTATTCAAAAATTGTACAGTTCAAAAGAGTAAGAAATTCGATAAAACTTGAAACAAAGTATAGTTGTTCTTTTTTAACGAGGACCTCATTCTTGCTTAATAAAGAATTAAAACTTTATTATTTCCAAGAAATAAGAAGGAAAATGGGATCGATGCGATTATACAGCCAAGTATGCAACTATGCGCTTCTTGATTGCCGTCCCACCACAGAGGGGGAACTCCAAGTAGAATAACTCTAGCCACCAAATAAGTCAGGCAAAAGCGCGGCTCTTTATACTACTTCGTACTACTTAAAACTCTGTACGTGACACAACGCGTGTTCCAAAGTCGAAATCTCACGAAAAAATAAAAAGAGGATAATTCCTCGCACATGTTCCCAATTTCGGCCAAAAATGTTCATTTGGTTTTAGTATACTTTTGGTCAATACCATTAATCAGCTAGTAAACCTCTGTGTTTCGTTATGCTGTTGTAAAAAGCTTCGTCACTTTTTCCGTATAGATCGTTCGTATTCCTACTATTGCGATCCTACGCAATATTATTTATTAAAATACAATCGAAATAAGTCAACTTCAAGCATGACTCGAATCAATAACCCTGTATACATTTGATGTGTACGGAGTAGAGAGATTCTCATCGTTTACCTTGAATTTTTGAAAAATCCAGACAGAACTTATTGTCTAGAAAGGGTTTAAGATTCTACAGAGAAGCTAAACAGAGTATGGAGAACCTAATGACTTCTGTTGACCGCATGATAAACGGATTAATGGAATACATTGCATCTGGTATGACACACAGGGAATTTGAGATTATTTAATTGGAAGCACCCGTTTCCCGCATCACTAAGGAACGAGGTACTTTCATCGTGGGAATAAGGTAAATTGCGACACACGCGCCGTGCGGGCGCAACTCGCGTGCTGCTTCAGGAAATTCCGTGGCAACATGCGCCTCCAGCCGAAGCCGCGATTGAATCAGCGTGTAACGACAGGGACAGGCACGAGAGTCACGAGAGTCACGGGAATGGAGTGTGGAGTGCGTCACGCTCGTGCGGCGAGAAGACGTACGCTGTCGCACGACCATCGACTTGGGACATCCCCACTTAATATTCTGACGAAACACAGTTTTCGGTATACGAATAGCAGCCAATTTATGTATCAGATCGTTCGAGATATCCCCGGTTACGTTCTTATATGATTCACCGAATTGGCCAAACGGTTCATTCATTACTTTTTAACAAAAATCTTTGTCGAATTTACGCAAACAGAACTGGACTATTTTTGCTCTATCTTTCGGACCAATATTTTTTATTAATCATTTATAATATTAACCCTTCGCGGTTCACTGTCATTCTCTGCGAGTAGTAGTACTGTTACAACCCAACTACGATATGCAGTCTAAATATTTCCATTAAATTATGCAATTGTTGCTTTGAAATGTCCAAGTGCAATCACAGAAGAAGATTCCATCTTAATCGATCGTATCTTCATAACTGGAAACGAAATTGCGCTCGTATCTTAATTCTCAGGATTCCCTCGATAAGTCGGACACCTACATACTTTTAATCATCCCACACGCGATCGTTTCGATTACTGTTCTTTACCTTTCTAGCTGCGTTAACGCGTCTGTTTCGCGGAAGATGCGATGAATTCGCGAGCAGCTTGGAATTCACCGCGACACGGAGCGCGTCACAACGGTTGTTGTAACATTGTGACACCAATCAGAGATTCCTACGTTCCTCTGACGCGATTATTTTATTGACAAAGTATTCCGCGCGCTCTTTCTACGGACGCTCGATTTTCCTGCCTCCTTTTGATATGCACTGGCGAACATGATGCACCCCCCTCGGGAAAGTTGCTGACAGAGGATAAAAAGCTACCACTCGCTATATTGCACCCGAGATTACGAGAAAAACTCGAAGAGTGAATTTCTCAGATTTTAATGAGTTATTAGAATCTTCCTATACATATGTGGTTTTGGGTGCGAACAGTCAATTGTTTTAATTATTCTTCGGCACAATCATGATATCTCTATTTACGATGAAAAATAGAACACGATAAAAATCACGGAAGAAACAACCGACTCTGTTATTTTATTCGAACTATAGAATTTCGAGTCGAGCTGAACTTGCTTCCATATTTAGATACACGTGTAATTCAGAAAAAGTATTATAATTGCATAAATGTATATAAATTATAAAACGTATCGAATAAAACCTTTCTTCCCAGAATTTCAGTTTGACTGAAATTATTACAAATTCTTCTCTATAATCTATAATAGTTCTCTGTTTTAACTTTTTGCTTAAATTTTTTGATGAAATGTTAGATTCATGAATATACTTTTTACTTTTAAGTAACTTATTTGATAGATCGAATTTCTTTATTAGACATATTCCGTCAAGGGATTAACAAGGAAAATAAGTTATAAAAAATATAAAAACAATAAACAAACACAATTTTAATTCGTTCAAACGAACAAATCAGGCGATAGATCGTTCCTGGTTGGAAAGCTCGCGTGTGTACCGATTTTCAACACCGATTCTGTAGCGATCACACAAGCTCTTCGCACACACTCGTTCATCGATAGTTCTGGGTGGTAAGCTTTGAAATATGCAAAAGCGCCCAGAAATGCATCTCCAGCTCCCTGTACACATATCGTTAACATTAATAATACAATTATAAAGATTACTATTTTTTAGTTTGTTCATTAATTGCCAAACATTATAATATTACGATGATATGTTAAAACCATGATCAACGAATTTTTTTCGCGAAGAGCCCACGGACTATGTAGCATATGGGAAACATTAAAGACTATGGAGGAAGTCTAAGTTCTAAGTGATTAAATAAGTAAAATCGGTAATCATACTGTTGTGTCTACTGGTTGAACAGGTGTGGTAGGGACCAATTTAACGGTTCTGTCATTCTTGGATGCATATGCAGCTCCTTGTTCTCCAAGAGTAAGTATCACCGTATTACAACCCTTATCTAATAGTATGTCAATAGCTTTCTGCATGCTTAAAGATCCCACAGGTTCCACGCCAGTTAAAGCCTCCATCTACAAATGCATGTATTAATGTACCTGTCGATCGAGTCTGACTTGATTCTGTTTAATTAAAACATTATGCTGTCCTAATATGATCTAATTTATGTATACCTCGCTCTCATTGACACAGAATACATCGGATAATCTTAGCAATTCCAGATCAACGTTTTCTCTAGCAGGAGCTCCATTCAAAATTGACAGACCTATCGAACCATATTTTGTGTAGCTATTAACATGATTGCTCCAAAGAACAATGACCATCTCTAAGTACAACTAACCGTGGCCCTTATAAAGCTTTAAAGCGTGTAATGTGGTTTCTAAAGGTGTTTCCAATTGGCATAATAAAACAGTGCTATCCCTGATAATGTTAATTGCAGAATCCACTTGTTCCGGACTTAACAAAGAGTTTGATCCTAACACGACTACTATGCTATTTTCACCTAAAATCGAATGTATGTGTAAAGTTCGCGTTTGTTCAAGACATGAAACAGTTCTTAAATATTTTTTATTTATGATTTTTGTATACTTTGCAGACTCCCATATATTATAAATACACAAACATCTGCAGTCTATTTATTACTTACCATTGTTTGCAACGGTTATATGCGCTATACCACTGTGTTGATTTGGTTGTATTTGAACATACGAAGCATCTATATTTTCTTTCTTAAATATCTTTAAATATTCTTGCGCGTAAATATCATTACCTAACTGTATGAAAACTTGGTTAAAATAAATGTTTGTATAACTTTTATAAAAAAAAAATCAAACAGAATGGAAAGAATCATACAGAAGCAACCATTGCCGCTGAAGCACCAAGTCTGCTAGCTACTATGCACTGATTGGCACCTTTACCTCCATATTTTATCTCATAATTATTACCAATTAGTGTTTCACCAGGTTTCGGTAAACGTGGAGAGAAGCTACAACAAAAATGTATCCTGGCTATATTAGAAAGAATGATTTCATTTCTGTAATGTTATCTAAATGATTCAACCAATGCAATACCTATAGTTTTATATTTTTACTTTCTTCTTTCATTATACATTCCCTTAATGCTTTTGAAGTTCTGCTTTTACAAAGATTATTTTAAGTAACATAATTAGGTATATTATATTATTATACAAAATTTGACATAAAATTTACATAAAATATCATTTTACATCATGTTGTTTCATCAATCTTTTTAAATTCAGCAGTTAGTAATTACAATAACTAAATTGCAATTAAATGTTTATGTATAAATTATAAAACAAAATTTCTATATTTATGGTAAATGTTATTGCTTACCAAGTAAAATCAATCATACATGAACCCACAACAGTAATTCCTGGAGACATTTTTAATAATTAATTTGATCACTTTGTAGTGATTTTAAAGCAAGAAACTATTGCGAGGTTATATAAGTACTGACTCGTGTAGAAACTGTTTCTTTTAATAAAAAAACGCGAAAGATATTCTTGTAAGCGATTAAAACCTGTTATCACATTTTATCACAATTATCGCATAAACCAATGAACTTATTAAACAGATAAACAATTTATTTGAACAAATATATAACCTAACTGATTAGTACATTTCATACAAAACAAGGATCAATTTTAATTAAACTTAGTTTGACAGTAATATATGGATAAAATATTATTATCGAAAATACAAATATTTTATTATTAATTATGATATTTTCCAAATACATGTTTCATTAAACTTTAAAAGTATATACGTATAACTCATACGTCGTCAATTCATGTATAATAGATAAAATTACAAACTGTAACGCTTTGAAATGCACAAAAGTAATCATGGAAAATAACAAGATTTCACTTGACTTTAAAAATAAAGCAATGAAAAAGTGTTAACTGATATACATTTTTTAAATTTGTGTAAACACAGATAACAGATTTCGGAAAATCGTTTCACTGCCATCTATCGACTTATACGTGAATTTCATAGTTGAATTAAGCATTTACCTACCATCGCTAAAACAGCTTCTTATTAAAACAAAAGCTCCGTATGCAAATCGTAGGATCAACAAAAATCATTCTTAAATGTTATGAAAATTTTATATACATTTTTCTCTGTAGGAGTTTTCAAATCAGCGAGCGAGAATACATACGTACATTAGATAAAAATATAACAATCCTTTATGCAGTAATCCATATTTATGTGGTATTTACATATTCGCTAGCCATATAGTTACGCATATATACTCTATTGTTACATTTCTATAACTAAAATGGGCAATACACCAAATATTCAAATGTTATTACTGTCTAATAGTAAATTGCCGAAATGAATGAAATTTTAGTGATTATTTATCTTGATTTCAGTTCCCTCGTAAAACACCAGTAACCATATAACACTAGCAGATAGTGGCGACGCCAAGTTTGCAGACAGAAGAAACAGCAGTGAAACAACGTGCTTAGTCCATTTTAACTATACAAGTGTCGAAATATGATCATTCATATTGTGTAATTTGTTAATAATTCGTACTCCCCTTCTTCGTTTTATTCTTGCACAAACATAATACGATTATTGTATTTTTATAATTGAATACATTTTTTTATGTAACTCCTGTATAAATAAAAGACAAAAGTAAGTGATATCAACGTCGACCCCCTTTTATCGCCGACATAAATTACCGGAGCCCCATGTTTCTCTGCTGGTATTGTTTTTAATATTTTATACCGTGTATGGATTTAGCCATGGATGTTCGAAATGAGGTACGATAAATCAGTAAAAATATTTATTAAATATGTTATAAAATGTTACAATCATCACAAGGAATTCTATAATGTCTATAGTATGTAAGGTTAGGTTTATGGTTACATGATGAAGTTGAATCTATCATTGATCATGGAATAAAGTTATAGTCAATTGAATGATCTTGTTTGTATATAAAGAATGTAACATATTCTGTAAAGTTAACAAAAAATATATTTCTTTTTAAACAATGTTGTATTTTATTGTGTAAGTTACTAATTTTCTATTTATATTAAATTTCTTTCCTATATCAACTTTTCTAATGATTCATCGATAATTCCATAATATCATAGTAATACACAATCAGGTAGAATTAGAAGGTAACACTGCTAATTATTTATTGATTGACCTAAAATTCTGAATATTATGCATTCATTGTATGTAATCTATTTTCATTTTAAAAACAAATTTTATAAAATATTCATTATAAAAAAGTGTTTTTTCAAGTATTTAATTTACTAATATTTTACATCGTGTAACATTTTAATTATTATCCTATTTCATTTTCAGCTTGATTTTCAATTTTTGGATTTACAAGATTTAAATGATAATGACAAGAATCATTTACTAGGTATTTTAAAATCCAATGTCACTAATGATGCCTTAAAATTACCATGGGATACAGTTGAAGCTAACAATGATATTAATACCTCTGTAACAGAAATTCCACAACTACAAAATCAGTGGTATCATAATGGTAATTATGTTTAAAATAAGCATATTTATATATTTATTGCAAATTATGTCATTTTTAAATGTTATAAAATATTACTTATTATTTAGCAATCCCACCTCCATCTTCGTATACTCAACAAATAATGTGCAGTGACTGGCAGGGACCACCTATATACCCTGTTCCAACAGATGGTCATATACAACCATTTATGCCAGCAATGACATACTCTCATCCCAGTTATAATATTGGAAATGAAATTCATGATGTCAACTGTAATAGAGAAAATAATAGAAGAAATAATCGAGGAAGAGGAATAAGAAGAGATAATTTCAATCGTGGAATAAATCCTGCTAGCGAAATGCAACCAGGATATGTAGGAGAGCAGGGACAATTTCATCCACCATTATCTTTTGTAGTTATGTATCCAGATCAGACACAACAGCAGCAGTTTTCTGGTCATGTTCATTATCCTCCATTAGCTATTTATCAGCCAAATCTTCATACGCATACCAATACACATCCCCATGCACAACCTGCGTATGGATATCCTCCGTATCATCATCCTTCAGGAAATATGAGATGCGTTCGACAGACGACGCCTATGCTTTCTCAACCTACTCAAGAGTGTACAAAAGTACAGAACGTGAAGTCTCATGAAAAACGTGTGCAAAACGTTTATACGCCCGTCAAACAACCATTTCATCAAGTAAACGAAGAAGATAATTCTTCACAGACCAATATAGTTACTACGGTAATAACTGTAAATAACAGTAAAGTAGAACAATGTACTGATACCGCGGACGAAAATACTGCCAATAGAAAAAATTCAAATGCAAATGGGAAAGTACCCCCTGTTAATGTTAAAATAGAGCACAATATTGTATCTACTGTAAATGAAAATTGTAACGGGACTGAAAAAAATGATGTACCATGTGTGAATATTAATAGTAGCATTGAAGTGAAACAAAATGGAGAAACCGACAAGGAATATAAAAACGAAACTGTTTCTAGTATTAAAACTACTGTTGTTAAAACGTTATCAAAATCAGTTTCAAAAAATGAAAGCGAAGCACAAAAGGAAGATGTTCCTACAAAAAGTTCACAAGATGAAATTGTTACTAAAACACCAAATACACCCGTCAATATATCTACCGCACCGTCTCCACCTGTATCTAGCATGACTTGGGCTAGTATCTTGAAAAAAGGAAATACAGAAATGCAATCGACTTCATCAAATTATAAACCAACGGCACGTATTAATCCTTTACCTATTAATTCAACCACAGAAAATAATTCGGCGTCAAAAGCACAATTACAGTCATTAGATAAAGACCAACACGGCGGAACTACAATTTTTACAAATGAAAATGTTTCATCTGGCATACAAAGTGTTGTTAATGAAAGTAAAAACCCGCAAGCGGAGTCATTACAAAATCGTTTCAATGATCCTATTGCTTATCGAATGGGTGGTATGTATAATTTGAATAAATTTAAGAGAAAAAGAGTACTCTTTTAGATGTAACATAATCAAACGATTTAAATACGTTTTAATTTTTTTTAGAATTTTTATTAAATTATCAAATGGATAAACAAACTGTGAGCCTATTACCAAGAGGATTAACAAATCGTAGCAATTACTGTTACATTAATAGTATATTGCAAGCTTTGCTTGCTTGTCCGCCATTTTATAATCTTCTGATGGCTCTACCACATTCTAAAAGTCTAAGTAAAATGTCTTCAACTCCACTTATTGATAACATGTAAGTGAAAGAACAATGTTTCTTTTTTATGGTTCCCAGATAGAACCTGTGATACAATTACATTTCCTTTTGATGATATTTATAATATATACTCAACTGTTTTGCATAGGATCAAGTTCGTACACGAATTTACGCCTTTATCAGATGCTGCGCGTCTGGCAAGAAAAGATAGAGCGAATAAACGAGGAGAAGATACAATAGTAGACATACAAAGTGGAGTGGCCTTCGAGCCTTCTTATGTATATACAATGTTAAAAAATACGTCAGCCGCAGGTGTATTTTCTGTAGAAGGACGGCAAGAAGATGCTGAAGAATTCCTTTCGTGCCTTCTGAATGGTATCAATGATGAAATGCTTGAAGTATGATCATAATAATATTCATTTTATCCGAATCTTATCGATACAATTGAAATAACCGACAATTACTTATTTCAGCTCATTAAATTAGTAAATAACGATCACAACGTAACGACTAACGTTGAAACTAATGTAAACTATAACAATGGAGAAGAGGAGTGGAAGGTAAAATAAAAATTTATGACATTAAGTAATGTAATAATTTACGACAGAAAAATACAAATGTTAATTATATTTAATGTTATAGGTAATGGGTCCAAAAAATAAAGGATCTATTACACGATGTACCGAATTTGGAAGAACACCCTTATCCGATATATTTCGTGGACAGTTAAGATCTAGAGTATCACGAGCAGGGGAACAACCAACAGATAACGTCCAACCCTTTTTTACATTACAACTTGATATTGAGGTATACATGTTTTTGTTTTATTATAAAATTGCAAAAAAATAACACGCAACTAAAATATATTTTCTAGAAAGCAGAGTCTGTGAAAGGTGCGCTTGAAATTCTTGTTGGAAGAGATCAGTTAGAAGGAATGACGTGCAGTAAAACAAAACAACAAATAGAAGCTTGGAAGCAAGTAACTTTGGAAGAATTACCAGTCATTCTTATATTGCATCTAAAATGGTTCGATTATAAACTTGATGTTTGCTCAAAAATTGTAAAAAGTGTAGAGTTTCCTGTTGATTTAAAACTAGATAGCAGTAAGTAAACATTTTATCAGTCATTACTTTTTAATAAAAATGAAAATGATTTACATATAGAAATGGAAATATTAAATATGTTTGTTGCAGAATTTTTATCGCCAAATGCTGTGAAAAAATTGAATCCAAAACAAAAGCATTATAAACTATTTGCAGTTACGTATCATGATGGGAAAGAAGCAACGAAGGGGCACTATGTTACAGATGCTTTTCACGTAGGATACGGAGGGTGGGTCAGGTATGACGATAGTTCGTTAAAGGGAGTTTCCGAAAGTAATGTTTTAAAACCAACTCCTCCCAGAGTTCCATATTTATTATATTATCGAAGATGCGATACTATTGGAAATAATCAATCGAATAGTGGTAAAGGACGTTAAAACGAAAAACATTAATTAAATTCTATAAGAAAAATTACATTCTGAATCTAAAGAAACAGTTTGAAAGAATAGCTTTTACAAGTTTTGTGGTTCTTGTTGATATTTATATCTAAATACAGAGAATGTTTAATAATCAATATCGTATGAGAATAGAAAACTATTTCTTTTCGACAAACTATACTTCCATCGAATATTTGTACTAAGATTGTTGTTACGAGTTTTATGCATAGTTTTCTTGGTACACAAAATAAAAGAAAATAGTTAAAGTTGAAGTTAAATAAGAGTTTTGATTTTGGCATTCATAATTCTATTGAAGTTACATAAACGCTTATATATATTACATTTTATGAAAATATTAAATGTCAAGACCTCTTGTACATATCTTTCTTATCCGATTATAAATATACAATATTTGAGAGAAAAAAATATTAATAATCTTGTAGGAAAAAAAGAAACAAAAATAGGGGAAAGTTTTTCTACTTTAATGACAAAATTTCTACGAAATGCAAATTTTATATATATTTGAAAAAAAAGTCGTATACCTTATGCCTTAAGTTATTTTTGTATATAACCTTCCTACGCCTTTATAAATACTTATTCCAACTTATCAATAATTTCTTTATTACATAATAATTTAATACAAAGTTTCTTTATTATATGAAAGTTGCTTAGCCATTGTTCATAGTACATTTATAGAAATAAAGTAAATTTTTAAGAAAAGAATTAAAAATATAAATTCTCAGTGTAAAGAAATAATTGGTAAGGTGGAATATTAATATTATTAACGAGGAAGATTGTATAAACACAAAATTTGTGTACAAAAGTACCAAACACATATGTGAGATTTATGTCGACTAATTCTTTCAAAAAAGAAAAAGGAAAAAAATGCGAAAAAAAGACACAAAAGCGAAAAAAAAAAAAAGAAAAGACAAATTTATGTATCCTCTTTTCATACATGTCACTGCATGTAAAGATCTATTTTTTATTTTTCTTTTTGTAGCACATGTAATTTAAAGAACCAAAACTTCGGTTTAGAAGTTAAGAAACTGTATTGTTTTATTGTTAAAATGCTTAAATTATTTCAAGGTACTTATTGAAGATTTCATAAGAAATACACAGATTAGTGTTTATTGAATTGGTTTTTGTATTAAATATTAAGAATCTTTGTTTTGCTTTAGATTAATGCTAATATTTTGTAACTTTTCTGTTTCCTTTTTTGTTTTGCATAAAACTTTGTATGTTCAGTTCCAATTTAATATAATATTAAATAGCCGTGTAACATGTAAGTGTAATGATTTGATAAAACAGTAAAGTTACAAAAATCCCATTGCAAAGCATCTTGTTTACATTCTACTCATTAAATAATGTAAATAAGAAGTATTCTTAGTAAAATTTTATAGTTATATTTATGCGATAAAATACAAAATAATATCCTTGATTTACTTCCTATGGAAATGTAAATATTATATATATATATACATATATATATATAATACTATATATATCTAAAATTTATAGAAACTAATAAAAAATGTGTATATATATTATAAAAAATTTATTTGTTATAAAATATTTATTATCTCAAATATTTACACCTAATTTCCAACATAATAATTATTCTTTTGTATCATATTATTACAAACAAAGAACTGTGAAATTTATGCAAAAATTACAGCTAAATAATATATTTTAATAAATAAAAGATACATGTACCAAAGTTTTTCAATACATTTACAAGTTATTTATTTATATAATTATAGTTGCTTTACATGATCATAAATCAGATATAAGATCTCTTAAAGATTGTAGCATGTCAAAATATACAATACTTGTTAGCAAGATCAAACAAATGCCACAAAAGCATTTAGAAAATGATAGCTGCTAAAAATGTGGGAGACAAACTTTGCCCGCAAATAATTCTGAAATAACTGTAATCCATAAAGCTAAAACGAAGAAAATGTAAGAAATACCAACTTGATGCGAGTTAGGCAATTGATATGGCTGTCCACCAATTTCATCAATATGAAAGCCCATTGGAAATATAACTGCTGCCAGACAAAATAGCACCACTAAAATGTTTTGACATTCTCTTTTAATTGCTCTATACCATTAATTTCTGAGAGACATTTATTATTATCATTATACATACTAGCTGTAAATCCTACCCATCTGGCATAAGGAATAACGTTACGATCCCAATGAGAACTAGCTAACAATATTATTGTTACTGTTATCAAAATACAACCAACAAAGATGCAAACAAGAGCCATGAACCATTCTGGCTGTAAATCTGGACTATAACAAACTTGAGGTCTATTGTATAAGGTCATACATGACCACATCAATCCCAATCTAGTATCTCCTATTAAAAAATGAGCATATATACAATTAAGAGTAGCAAATTTTTTCATTAAAATTTGATAAACAAATTTTTACAAGATATAATTTATATTTATGTATATACGTAAGTTTATTAAAATTAAAATTACATAATTATAACAATTCATAATGGGAATTATTTGCGATCACTCACCACCAACATCGGTAATAATCCAATCAGGCATTGCTAAACTGACAATTGCAAATACATCAGCAGCGAGAAACAATGTTCCCGAGATAATTGTTAATTTATCCATTTTGTATTAATAATGAGTGTATGTTTACCTATTATAAACAATAACAGTCATTATGTATACATATGTTCTCTTTTTGTTTATTTCTCGATCGCTTGGAACTCGATGTCACTCGTTAGCAGAATATGTACAATTTCCTAACCTCAACTTCAAGCCTTTAATACACAACATATATAAATATACTATAATATATTGATTATCTATCCAAACAAAGATGCTAATAGGAATATAAATATACATATATAGCAATGAATACTCAACTATAGAGTCTTTATTAGTTAAAAAGAAAATAATCATAAGTATACACAGTAATATTTGTAGTATTTTTTTAATACTAATAAAAAAATATTTTACAAAAAGATAAATCTTTTCATTATATACACGATTTATCAAAGTTTTTTTATATACAACATTCATTTAATTACAACAAATATTTCAAGTTCAAATACTGAATGAAATATTTCATTGTAATTAAAGCGTATTGGAATATATTGAGTAATTTCGACGTTTAAATTTCTTATAATTTGGTTCAATTTGTGTAATACGATTATTACCTGAAATATAAATAAAATTCATTATAAAATTGAAAGAATATAATGTAAAATTTATAATCATATGTCACTCACTATCACTTGTACAATTAGAATTAACTATCGGTGACAAATTATTTAAACTCCCATCTGGTTCTTTAATACTACATAGTTCTAAATCTTGCTCTTCATTACTACTTTTTGGAGATAAATTTAAGGGTGAAGTTTGATTAAATGAATCATCACTTAAAGTTCCATTAAACGTTGAACTTAAACCATTATCTTCCTCAAAAGAAATAGAAATTTCATTGGAACTTGATATTTGTTCGCATGATGTTTCCATTAACAATTCATTTGATTTATATTCTTTTGTATTATTCATCAAGTGTAGTAAAACCGATGGATCATCGATACCCAACATACTACAGAACTGGGTAGTTTGATTATTTATAAACATTTGTGGTGGTTCAAAAGAACCATCTAAAGTATCAGGGTTGTAAGATTTTGCAGTTTGTGTAAAATTCAATGGAATTTGTAAACTACGATTAAATTTGTTTAGAACTTTTGCTTTTTCTTCTACAGTTGGTGTAAACACCCATCTAGTGTTACCATATTGTCCAGGCATATAATGAATTCCACTTTTCACACTTAATAAATGATTTGTCAAATATAATATTGTTAACCATTCTAAATCATAATGCAGTTTCAATGGTAAATTTGGATTATGTTCTAATTCAAGTATTTGAAGAAATTTTCTTTTTGGGAGACATTTATCTAAAGCTAAAAATTTAGTTACTCTTGTTCCTCCTTTTTCAGGAACAAGAGCTGCAAATTTACAGTGTAAATGTGCAGAAAACCAATAGCTCGGATAATGATGTTCTAAGAGTTCCATAGTTGGTGGACTACCAAGCATATTATTCTCTATATCATTTCTGTAATAAAAAACTGGAGTACTGCAAATATTTTAAATTATTGCAATTATTATAAAAAAAAAACTAATTGACTTACTTGAAAAAAGGTTTCCCTTTTAATAAAATATTTACATCTCCATATTTAGTTATTCCTGCTGGCCAATCATGTGACAAGAATATATCGATGTTACCGGTAAGCTATTAAGTCAATATGTAGTAAATAATGTGATCAAATGATATATGATATAATTTATTAAAACACTCCCCTGATAATTTGTTCACAATAGAACAATAAAAACCAATATATTACCTGCTTTAATCTAAATATTTCTAAATTTCTGATATGATATACACTTCTAATTGTACTTTCAGTATATGGAGGCTTTTCATAATGCCCTTGCATCCAATGTTTGTTTTTATAGATGCCTGATAGTCCTGCGATTCTAATACCAGCTATTGTTATTACACCGGCATAGCCAAAATAATAAATATTAGGAGCTACCCATCCACCATATGGTAATTCTTGAAGATAATTTGATGCTTCATGATTTCCTCCAATAAACAATGTTAACACGGGAGCAACTTTTTCACCAGAATAATATCTATAATATGCAACAACATGTTTGAAACAATTTAAATAATATAAATACAATTTTGTTTTAATTTAAATACAACTCACTTGTAAAAAGAACACATATCCTTATATTTATCAGGTATGGCCATACAATTTAAATCTGTTAAATTTCTTGTAGACTGAAAATCTCCACAGCAAATAAGTAAATCTATTTTTTTGCCATCAGATTTTTCCATTTCTTGAATGGTTTCATAGATAATATCTAATTGACCATGCGCGCAACCTTCTATAGCTATCCTCATCTTAAATTCTTGTTAGATATTCCTTTATCTTTATAAATAACAACAAAGTTCCTCTACTTTGTGGGTAGCTGTATCAATTTGTTCTCAGTTATTAAAATTTGATATTACATATTGGAATATCATGTAAACAAATACAATTATTCCTGTTAACCTAACATACTCTTACGATGCTTTGTTTTCTTTACTTCACCATAGAACTGTAATTGTATTGTAATCAATAAATACTATTTTATTATCACCTAGTCTTTGTATTTTGGTGTTACTGTCGTAAGGTTTGATCTGATTAGTTCTAATACTTCCTTGCTTATCGTAACTAACAATAACGCACATGCGCGTTTGCAATGTTCGTGACGAACGGATATATCCAATAATCTTTTATTTAATATACGCCATTGAAGTCTATCCTGACAATGGTATTCTCTTCATTCTAAATTTTAGAATATCACTTTTTTCCGCTATTCATATATTTTTCTTCACCTTTTACATGATCGACAAAGTGAAAAGAGTAATGATGGTGGGACAGCACTAAATGGTGGGCAGTCTCTTGAAGTTAGTTGAGTTAATATGTAGGAAAGAAATAGAAAAAGTAATTAGTCAAATTAAACATAACATTGTGTTTAATTATGAGTTTGATTTTCTCCAATGAAGAAGGGTGGATTATATCCCATTTGCAATACCTTAATGATATTTATAACCGTGTACAAAATAGTAATAAGCAAATTAAATTAATTTTCAATGATACATTATTTGAAATAAATTCTCAATATTTACGCCAGAATCAAATAAATCAATCTCAGCAATATGATGCGATGCCATTACAAAGTAAAAGCCGAAAGAGAAAACGATCAAAATTTTTACCAGATAAAGATTTAAAAGAGGTATGTAGTCCACTGTGAAGAATTCAATAATCGATTAAAGCAACTTTATCTATTATTACAATGTATTTTGTAGATAAATTACATCAAACAAAAGTTTAGCAAAATAATGATAGCAGCAAAAGCGCAAGGATTATTTTCTTTTGAAATAACACTTGATAATAATGAAGCAGCACGTTTAGCATCACAGACATTTTACCAACATACATTTTGTAGCGAAGAAGAAAACTTTTATGGTTGTAATGATACAGATATGGCTATTATATCAGAAGTGTCAGATAAAAAATATGTTTTTCCTCAAAAGTGTAACTTTTATTGTTACGATGTAAGAGACATTGCTAAAAAACTGGAGTTAAACAACCAATATGATTTTATATTGTTGGATCCTCCTTGGTGGAACAAGTCGATAAGAAGAAAAAAAACCAAATACTCAGAAGCTAGGTGATCTTGTATGGTTCAGTATAAGCCAATAAAAAAAATGAACATTCTCTGAACATTTTAACGAGAACAAGTACTTTGATAATAGTATAAGTTTTCCTTGTTCTCAGTTTTGTGAGCATATGGGTAAATAAGATTTTAGCTGCAACTTTTCATCATAAGAAAAATCTTCAGAAATAATTCTGATACATTTAAATGTATTTTAGTTTTGCTTCTTCAGTTAGGGTTACTCAATATTTCTTTTATATGTAACTACAATCTGCTATAAAAACACTTTATTCATTGGGCAAATTGTGTCTTATATTTTTATGTTAAACAGTTATAAAATGATGTACAACGAGGAGTTGACCAAGATACCAATTGGGAAATTATTATGTTCAAATGGACTCGTGGCAATATGGTGTACAAATGCACAGAGTCATTTACACTGTATTTTTAATAATATATTTCCATCGTGGGGTATCACTTATAGAGCAAAATGGTATTGGATTAAAGTAAGTATATAGGAATTATTAACATATGGTTGCTTATGCACCTATGATATATCAAAGTCTATTGAATGTATAAATATTTGTAAGTAATACATGTAAACTGAATTCAATTTATATTTTAGATTACTCAAACAGGAAATACAGTATGTAATTTCAATTTTGCACTTGGTAAACAACCTTATGAATTATTAGTCTTGGGATCTGTATTAAATGGTAACGAGATAAATGTTCCTGATGGAAAACTATTGATAAGTGTACCAAGTGCTGTACACTCTCATAAACCGCCACTCATAGGTAAAAATTATATTAATAGTAAATTGTATATAAGATAAACTGATAAAAATGAGTAAAACATTAATTAAAATTATAGAAGTTGTGAAAGAATATCTTCCAAATGAACCAAGATGTTTAGAAATATTTGCAAGATACTTACTTCCCAAATGGACAAGTTGGGGCCTTGAAGTATTGAAATTTCAACATTTGTCATTATATACGATAACGGAGGATATGAAAGAGGCTCAAAATTGCAATAGTGCAAATGTAAATAAATCAGTTGATTAGCATTAAATTTAAAAATTAATCCATTGTTCGTTTATTATCATAAATTAATCACTTTTCATTGGTAGTAAATAACATTATGAAGTACCATTTATATGTTCACTAACACCGTTTTTTATCGAAACACGGTAACCATGTGGATTCATTGTTTGCCATCTCCAAAAATCTTTACCTATATCGAAAATATCACTAACAATGTACTATTTATTATAAAAATGTACTAAAAATATTATTTCACTTACACATTTGTTCAACGTTGTACTTTGTTCTCCACCCTAATTCTTTCTCAGCTAAATCTGTATTAGCATACATTGATACTATATCACCTTCTCTTCTATCTTTTATAACGTATGGTACCGTTGTTTCTGTGACATTCTCAAAGGTTTTAATTAGTTCAAGTACAGATACGCCCTTTCCAGTACCTAAATTATACATTTTTAATCGCGAATGTTGTTTATGCAAAGCATTTAATGCTGCCACGTGACCGGCTGCTAAATCCATAACGTGAATGTAATCGCGTATTCCTATAACAAAAATGATTATAATAACATATTAAAATGATATTATAAATTCGATATGTACCTGTCCCGTCTTTCGTCGGATAATTGCCTCCAAAAATAACAAGTTCAGACTTATGTCTTAAAGCTACTTGTGCTATATATGGCATTAGATTTGTAAATGGTTTTGTGGGATCTTCCCCAATTAAACCACTAGGATGAGCACCTACTGGGTTGAAATATCTTAGAGAAATAATGTTCCAATTCTGTTAAATGAAGATAAGCAGTTTACATGTATTTTCATATTACTTAAAATTAATTGTTTATAATACAATAAATTCTCATTATATAGTCTTGGATAAAGGTTTATGAAAAAGAATTATGAAAGGGCCATATAAATGGAACTCTTACCCAACGCTAAATTAAAGATTTCGATATAACGAGATTACATTGTACTTTAAAATTCAATGTGTTAAATTACCTTCTCAGCTCGCGATATATCTTTCAACATTTCTTCAATAAAATACTTTGTTCTACCATATACATTTGTAATGTTACCAGTCGGATGTTCCTCTGTAATCGGAAGTTCATTCGGTTCTCCGTATACTGTACAAGAACTGCTAAATACTAATTGAAAGCATCCAGCAGCTTTCATCACCTTGAAAATAAAATCAAATTAATTGATTTCTATAACATGTGAAGCAATGCAACTACAACGATTTGTGTAATTACATGCTTACCTCTAGTAAATTGATGGCACCGATAATATTATTTCGATAATAATGAAGTGGAACTTGCATTGATTCTCCGACCGCTTTTATTGCCGCGAAATGAATCACGCAATCTATTTTGTGCTAAAATTCTAAGTGTTTTATTACTTATTTAAGAATGTTGTCAGAGCCGCTACGCGAATACGAGATGCTTTTGATACAAACTTTCAAAAATCAAGCTTTTCTCTTAAAAAGATAGACCAAATATTTTCGCCTAAATACAAAGCTCGACTGTAGAACGCGCGGCGATTCAACGCGAGTGTGCTGTATTATTTGTTTTATTCGTCTATAAAATTCCTATGACCTTCAATCTACAACATTGTACTTCGGAATACGTTACATAGATGTTTTATGCGTATACAATCCTAAAATTCCCTAAATGGTTCTTATTAAATTTTACTGTACCCGCAATCGTAATCAAAATGTCATCGTCTGATCAACCGCCCTTATACGCGACGGCTCTGACTGTCCTATTACGTTATCAATTTTTATTTTTTACCTTATTAAATACTGTTTCAAGCTTATCTCGATCAATGAGATCGCAATTATAAAATGTAACTTTTTTCCCTGTTATTTGCTCGACTCTTTTAAGAGCCGCAGATTCACCGCTACTTTCGGTCACACTGTTAGCAAAATTATCTATTGCAACAACATCGTATCCACTTTCCAAAAGTTCGACGATGCAATGACTACCGATGTAACCGGCTCCCCCGGTTACAAAGATCGTTCTCCAATCTTTATTCATATTTCTATGAAATCAGAAACAAAAATATTAAAGTCATGTATGACAGTTGTTAATCTATTTTTCAAATTTAGCTAATTGATCTATTATTTCGTTGTCATTTCTTTAATTATCAGGAATGAATTAATTATCACTATTTGTTATGTGAAAAATGTATTATTTTTACATAAATGAATATAGCTTGAACCTACGATTTAGTACACAAGGTGAAGTATTCAGGTGTTTCGGACATTCACCTGCATCGATCAGAGTTCAAGGTCGTTAAAGCACGTGGTAAATCATTACATTTACGTGTATAATTAATAACAAGATTTAATAAGTGTTTGGATACTATGAAATTGATGAATATTTAATTTTTTCTATGTCGAATGTTTTTAACCGAATAATGTTCGCTATTTACTTCAGAAATACTTCGTAATACACGGAAGAAATTGAAAACTTAAATACAAATTGTTTGCAGACAAAATATTCTTTTCATTATTTTCTGTCGGGAAAAAAATGTTCAAAGTTCGACTGTTAGATTGATGAACTTAACGGTACCCGAAGTATATCAGACACCTTAGGCACATTAAGTACACCTGTACGTTATTCCGAGAAATAAAAATACAAATGGAAAATCTCCAATTTTTGACGTCATTTTTAATGAAATTAATTTAAAGCACAAGCATAGAGATCTTTTTATGAAAAATTATAACTTTCAGTATTTCACTGATAGTTCTCTGTTTTTATTCTGTGTTAAATAATAAATTAAAAAACAACAATGTTTTATTTATTTCTATAAGATTGTATATCTTACCAGGACTACGAATGTAACTTTTATTTCGTACGGAATTTACGATACATATTTATAAATTAATTGTTTAATTTTAAATCGTACTAAATTATTTGTACGAATAAACTGCATAAAATATTAAAGTATTAAATACGTGGTACAAATACGATATAAATATATATGCATATAAATCATTACCTTGATAACCTTGGTAAAATTAGGAGCAGCAAATACGTCAAACCAACTGAAAAGGATTCTAGGATACGGTCGCGCAACCACTGATTTCGTCTTAAACTAAGTACGTGCGTCGTCTTTTGATATAGGAAAGTAAAGTTTAGTATATTCATGGAACGTAAGACATCCCCTCTTTTACAATACCATCATACGTATCATTGTGTAGAGAACTCACACTACATAGTTAGACCCTTTCAAGTCCTTGCTTTCCACTTGCAATAAGTTCTTCCTTTCACACAGACACTGTTCATCAACTCGCTTTCTGAGAAGAATGGGGGGAATGATGGTACACTTACAAGAGCCACACAGTTACTATTTGCATCATCAGAAGATTCAAGATTTTTATGACATTAATTCATCAAAGTTGTACACGACTGGACAACATTTGTATGTTAAATGTAACGCAATCGATTAAATAAAAAAAATAAATAAATACAAAACTAAACAGAAAAGTAATATATTTAAGGTACTACAGACTTTATTCAAATATTTACAAATTTAATCTCCATCTGAACAAATCAGTATAAAATTGAATATTGTTTATTCATTGGGCTGTTAACACTTGTATTAACTTATGCAGTAGTTCTTTCTGTTCAGCATCCAAGTATGGCCATAATTCACCTTCCAGTTCTAGCAAGGCTTCATAATCGTGTGACTGGCATGCTAATACTAAGGATTGTAACAGTAATAATTCATCTTCACTCATGTTAAAATCTGTAATAGTTACATTTTATATAAAATATTACATAATAGATATATTTTATATAAATTTAATAAAATCTATAATAGTACTTGCCATTATTTGTAGTTTCTTCTATCCATGCATATTTCTCCAAAACTTGTGTTAAAGAAGGTGCAAGTCTTTGCGGAGATGGTTGAAGTATAAGTAACAACAGTACTCTGGTCACTTCACATCTACAAACATTAATTAAATTTATTGTACATTGATATTTGTTAGCTTATAATATGATAATTTTAACTTTACTCGATACCTATGTAATATAATACTGTAATTTCCTTTTGCACCAACATTAATATAACTTTCAATAAATTCAACAAAATCATTCAGAATTTGAAGTGCAGATACATAATCACCTAATAAAATATTTTATATTTAATCATAACAATTATTTAATTGTAATTGTTTAAATAAATTATGTATACCTTGTTTAATATGATAGGACACTAGTGTATTAATAGCTTTTGAAGTTGGAAAAATATCAATGGCCTTACGTAACTGCTGAATACCAGCCGAAGTAGGACCTAAAGCTAGTGCTAATTCTAGTGCTAAACCAGCCGACATAGTATTAAATCCTGGTTGATTATAGCATCGTGCTAATGCATGGCCAAAACAACTTATGGCAGCCTATTATAATTAATTAATAACTTTAATATTTCACCTTATTTATACTGTTATTTATTGATACAAGTTAAAATCATAAACCTGTGTATTTTCTTGTCCTATGGAAGGACAACCTATATCCATATCCTTTTTATCAGCTATAAGAAATTCTCTTCCAGCTTTTATTAAAAAATTTAGTTCAGAAGAAACATTTTCTAATGTTCCTTGACATCTGGCTGCAGTTAATGAACATAAACCAGCATATTGCCATAGTTCTTTTTGCTCGCATTCAATGGCTAGAGCAGCTACATAATAATTAAAATTATTCATTTTTATCAATATTCACAAATATTGTATCATACATTGTATTATAATGTTTTCACATGACTTACTAAACTGATCACTTGCTTCAGCAACATTTGGCTTTCTCAAAAAACGTCTAAAATAAAATTACAAATATTTTTAATAATTAATAATTAAAAAAATATATATAATACTATACAAAATAAAAGCAATCTGTGATGATATACCTACTTTTTCAGTTTATTAGATATATTATGATATTTTGTCAAAAAGTCCAACGAATCTCCAATTACTTGTCTTTGAATAAAATGCGCCATTCTTTAATTTCATTATTAACAATACATGTTTTGTTTATTAATGTAAATATTAAACTATTGAATTACAATATTTGCATCAATTGTATATGTATCGACTTTCATTTATTATCCTGCACATAAATACTTTTTTAAACACCCTATATAATGCATGTGAAGTATGATGTACGTGTTGACGTATGTTGGTGCATTGACATTGTGTGTGTTAAATATCAGTCGTACCAATGTGTAAGTTTATTTTGACTAATATGTATTTACACATTAAAAATATATCTTCAGTAAAAAACATGCATTTTCTTTTTTAATAGTAGCTAATATCTCTTTTCAAGTAAATATTCTTTTATGTATCAGCATTTTATATATTTTGATATTATAATGTTTATAATAAATATCTGCAATTTTCAGTTCAGTAAATTGTCATTTGATATAACTTGATCATTAAAACTGATAAAAACAGTGAAACATGATTATAATGATAAATTACAAACATTTAGTGAATATATAATAATTACGTTATCAACAATCATAAATTAAGCATTTTTATCTTTGTGTAATGTGATAAATTATTAAAGAAATGTCTGATGTTTCAGGAACAAAGATACTGAGTTATCACTTTATTGAATATAGCCAAAACAAGCATTATCAGTTATGGTTCTACTTATACTAAGAAGCTCAAAGACTATGGAATAGATTGTGCAAAATTATGTACTCAAGTAACATACGACAAAGTGTCATACAACAATATCATAATTGACGTCTTTGTATGTGTAGAGTTTGCATCTTCTTATAAAAAAACGTTAACAAGACTAAAAGTTTCTTTAAAAGATGCATGGAATTATTCAACTAATTTTGAACAGTGCTTTATTGTGGATAATTTTACAAGTTATATGGAACATTTTAATAAGTGTGTTTTATAATTACTGCATACCATGGATTGTTTGGGGTTCCGTTATTATAGCACTTGGATTAAAACTAGCCAGAATTCCACAACCAAGTTCAAATATTGTAGACGAAGTGCTTGGTGTAAATCCTCTTTTGTTGAAAACAGATTCTGTGCCCAAGATAGATGGTAATGAAGAACAATATTGCATGCGAGTGGTGGCTCATCGTGGTGGAGGATACGATTTTCCTGAGAACAGCTTAACAGCTTTCCGTAGTGTAAAATCTCATATATAATAATGGTTTTTAATTTGTTTGTTTTTTTTTAATTAGCTAATTTGCAATACTAGAAACATTGCAACAAAAACAACTGCTTTTTATTTTATTATGAAGATACACTAATATAGTAGTTACTAACAGGAGATTTATTACTTTAGCAAAAATAATATATTTTAATTTACATTTTATTATTTAAATTACAAATAAAACAATGATCATTTATGAATCATTTTATAGTGTAAAAACAGAGGCTGTAATGCAGTTGAAATTGACTTAATTCTTACAAAGGACAATGTACCTATAGTGTTTCATGATGCAACAACTGAAAGGGTCACTGGAAGAGCTGGGGTTGTCACAGATATGACATGGGATGAATTAAAACTATTAGATATTACATATAACCACCCACTTAAGTAAATTTCTTAATGTTTTTTAAAACATCTTTTACTGTAAAATATTATAACAAAAATTTGCATAATTTATTTTCAAATTGTTGCAGGGAGAAATTTACTGGAGGTGAAAGAATTCCATTGTTTTTTGATGCTTTAAAAGCATGTTTGTCTAATGATCAAAGAATAATCATAGATGTAAAAGAAAGACGACTGGAAGTTATACAAGTAATTTTAGATGCTTACAAAAAATATCCAAAATTATTTCATAGAGCAATTGTATCCTGTTTTAGTCCAGTCATTATATACATGGTAAAATAACATTTAAGTTATAATAATAAAAACTACACATTTATAAATGAACTTAATTAATATCATATGTTAAACGATTTTATGATAACAGATTAGAAGAAAAGAGCCCCGTATTGTGTCAAGTCTTGCATGGAGACCTCAGTATTATTCGAGAAAAACATATTTTGCAGTAGGAGGTCCAGCACCACCACGATATAGCAATCTATTTAAACATCTGGCGGCCTGTTCATTAGATCATGCGTATGAATGGATGCTTGATCATTTTATATACTACGTTGTGGGAGTTTCGGCTCTTTTATTGCATAAAGATATTATAAATCCGTATGTACAATATTAAATACGTCATTTCACTTTATATTTCATTTTTTTTAAATTTAATAATTAAGTAAAATACTTATTATATAAAGTAAAATGTCTTTTACATAATATCTATTTTAGGCGCGTTGTACAAGAGTGGCATGAGCGTAATATTCGCATTATGGCATGGACAGTAAATCTACCCTCAGAGAAAATACATTTTTCACGACTACTTAAAATTACTTATCTAACAGATACATTATTAGTCGAGAAGGGTATGTAATAATCATATTACATATTTGATATGGTGTATATGACTATTTTATACTATCGATATTATACATCGTTACAATCATTGTAATCTAGTCCATTCAATTAAATAATGAATATATATTTTCTTCTAACATTATGTTTTGATTTTATTAACAAAGTACGTTTTTTTATTTCGATTAACACACTATTATATATATCATTTATCGTATGTCCTTTTTGACATAAGTAAAACTTGAATTTTGAATAAAGAAAATATAGTATGTATATTTTATAATTATCTGTTTTATAAACTAGAAGATACGTGTATTTATTTAAAGAAATAATTCAATAGTATCATAATTGCACATTATTTTATGTATTATGTTCGTATTTTGTACATATATGTATTCTACTAATAATGATATTAGTAGTTTATAATAATATATGAATTAAAATTTTATTTGTGGACGGAAATATTTATTTCATAACTATTAGTAAATTTCATCGTATTATTTTAAATACAAAATATTAGCAAAATTTAATTAATTCCTTTGAGGAAGAGGAGCAGGGGGCAAGTGCCTCTCGCTACATACTTCTGGATTACGACCAGAATATAATTATAATTATTTACAGTAAAGTTATAAAATACTTTTAGAAATTAAAACGAAAATTATCAGACTATAGTTGTAAGCTTACTTTTACGAGATTCCATACCCTGAATCAGTCCTGTTAATAAATCTTCCATTTCGGTCGTAGCACGTTTCAACTTACAATTATCGTTGGCTACATAAGAATCTGAAGTAGTAATTTTATAAAACATAGATGCTTATAAGTAAAACAGTTTATGTTATTGAAATATAAAAATTTACCATTAAGTAAGCAGTCATCTGTAACCATATTTTGTAATCTATCTAGTATATCATTTAAATCTCCTTGAATATTTTGTAAACTACTATGCTGAGAATGTTTATCAGGTCTTTGAAGAGAAGATGGTGTATTATCCCTGTGAATACCCATGAAAGAATCAGATATCACTAACGGTGACTCATTTTCAGTGTTAGCCGTGGTAGATTTCATCAAATATTTTTCTTCTTTACATACGGCATCATTACAATCCAACCACTGAGAAAAACCACTATCTGTAGGATTTATTTCTGATCTCTTTGTACCTAATATATGGTTAAAAATACATGTATAAAAATAAATAAACACTTTCTTTTAACGAAATTGGATGGAATAGGAATAGTACAACATACCTCCAATCCATGTACTCAATTCTATTTGTGTAGGTTCCATTACATTACTAAAACCTAAGCTAGTAGATGCTTTTCCTGAATTAGCCACTTCATGAGTTTCTTTAATAACGGATTCTTCTGTTGGATCAAAGCTATTTGATTGTAATCCATCAATATCATTTGTATTTGAAATTTGTTCTACAGTTTTTTGACGAATAATTGGACTCAATTCAAAATTCATGGACAAAGATGCTACTCTGGATGATAAAGGTGGAACCATAGGTGTACTTTGCATATGACTAATTATTTGAGGCATACAAATTTTATCCGAAAACAAATATTTCTGTAAATGGTAAAATAATTTCTCTTATTATGCTTATACAAGCTTATTTTATTAAACGATAATATACCTTTAACAACTTTAAACGTTGTAATTGCGATTCAATCATAACTCTATGATGTTGAAGTCTTTCTGCTTTACTACCCTGTATATCAAGTAATTCTATCTGTAATTGTTTATTTTCTTCTTCTAAATGAGTAATTATACTTTGTAATTCTTTCTGTGGATCACTTAGGACACGCCTTCTCATTGTACTTCTCAGTGATCCACAGTCGGCATGTGTTACTTCCACACTGTAAGAACAGGTAGTTAAACATTCGAATATAATGTACAAATAATATTAATTTTTAAATGATTAGTCTCATGCTTAATAACCTGTTTGTACGCGGAATTTGATCCTCGGCATTTATTCCCATCGATCTAACGGGACACAATCGCAATTTATTTCTTATTAATTCAATAATTAATTTCGTTATTTCCCGATTTGAAGTCTGAAAAAAATTTATTTATATAATATGTTGTATATAGAAGTACAACATGTTGTTATACCTTAGTACAAAATTCACGAGTCGGATGTTTCAGTTTGTGTTTTCCTGATATTTTACCATACAAAAAACATTGTTGACATTGATGATATGCTGTGCATTTGAGACACGTGTATCGTAGTCCCCGAATCGGAGTTGTTTTACAAGAAGAGCATCTAACATTATGAATAACTAAAAGGAAATAAATATTTGTAAATTTTATGAAATTATAGTAACAATCACTAAAAAATATGATATGTATGTGTATATATATATATATACTATGTTCTGCAGATTTTATACGATTGAATGTTGTTATCCAAATAAGCAGAGGAGGTTCTTGCATAATCCATGCTGCAAATTCTGATTCAGTTACTCCAAGACATCCCTGAATCTATCATAAAATATCATCAATTAATTGAATGTAAAACACATTTTGAAATTTTATTTAACTATACCTTTGAGAAACAATTGTCAATATGTGATTGAATATGTTGAGATCCATACATTGTACTCTCTCCAAGCATTTCTGTGATTTTGCAAATATTTGTTAACAATGTATACAAACCAGCTTTAGATAAGCACGCATTATGATCAGCTAATTGTTGATAAAGGTACCCATACTTTTCTTGTAATCTTCCAGAACTTATTAGTACCAAAGCAACTTTTATAGAAAATACTGAAACAGTCCTAGTACATTGTCTGCAATTTGAATTAAATTTATCAATCATTTAAATGGGTTAAACATTAACTATCAGATTTAGATAATAATACATCTATGATAACATACTTATCAAAAGTAGTTAATATATAATTCGTAGCAAGTTTTGCTGTAAAATCAATATCAAAATTGATATTATTTTCTTTGCATGCAGCAAAGTAGATGTCAGAAAGAACATCTTCAATTTCTCTTGGGTCTAGATTTACACAGTTTTCTGTAATTGAAAGCCTATGACGTTCAAAAACACCAGCAACTAATTCTAATTGAACATATTGCACTATAAAAAATTTGACATTAATTACAAATAATATTCAAGTTAACTTTATTGGTGTACAATGTTATATTAAACTTACTACTAAGTTCTTTATGCAGAATTTGCATTTTTACTGCAGTTCTATAAGATGTATAATGAATACCATTGCACTGTTCTATAGAGTGCATAATATTTTGCATTTTTAAATATTTATATTTATAAACAATGGCCTAAAGGAAAAGAAAAATAAATGTTTATAGAAATTGTTGTTTATATAATATCATGAAATATTAGCTGAAATATGTATTACTTTTTTATATCCTTAGATGAATAAATATTGATATTATTAAGGATCAATGAAAAAAGATCCAATTAGAATTAGATAAATTCCACATATAATCCGACGTATTTATCACTAAATAAAATTTGTACAATACTTTGATGTAGAAATATAACACTTATATATTGTATTCGTGCCTTTAAACATTTTCATAAAACAATTCAGACTTATGAAATCTAGAAAAAGGACACAAACACTGTTAGAAATAAAATTTTAATTACAACAATTAATACTTATATCATATTATAATAATATATATTCAGTTAATTTAAGAAAATAATATAAAATTTTATTATATTTTCTTCATTTTCGATTCATTTAAATTTCATTTTATAATTCAATGTCGGTTTGTAAAGAGTCGAGTTTGTAGCGTTTAATAATGGTATATTATATATATTTGTAACACTATATCTAGTTATCATTAAAAATTTGATCATTTTCGAACATGTTGTTAGAATTAATGTCTTACTTTCTGTCATTGCAATATAATTTTACAATTTAAACGAACAGTGACGCATGTAAACAAAATACTGTTCCACATTAACCACGGATAATAAATATCACAGAGAGACAACATTATTTATATGATTAATAGGTAGAAATAATAGTTTATAGAAATAATTAGTAAAATGTGGTAAATATATTTGACATTTTCGATGAATAAATGTATAAATATTTTACAATAAAAAAATTGTTTTTAAAAATTTTCACTGATTGTGTATTTTGTAAAGCTCCTTAATGTTAATGAAACTTAACCTCATACAAGAACCTTATATAGAAACCTATTTTCATTTTCCGAAATATTTATTCATATTAAAAAAATAGTTGTAAAAAAGTAAATTATGTCTGAACAAAGCGAGCAAAATCAGTTTAGTGATGCTGATGAAACTGAGATACGGTATCTATATTATATTCTCTTTAAGGGTTTATACAATGGTTATAATGATTTTGATTTTGATCATAGGTTAGGTACATCTAAAGGGCAACCATTATTTCACTCTGACATTGTTAAAGATATAAATAAATTGCATATTTCAAATAGTGAAGAAGATGAAGATGTTGATGATGATAATTATGATGATTTAGAACACGATACCCTTTGGTATGAAGATCACAACAGAAATGGACCAAAAGGTTTTACGAAAAATATTCAACAGAAAAACATTAATGCTCAGAATATTTCTAATAAGATTACTAACTATCAACCAACGGATAAATTATTTCGCCGCTATGCTAATAAAATTAATGTTGAAAAATATGAAGGACCAACTTTGCCAGGACATGCTGCAAATCTTCTTATTGAAAATGACAAGCGTGCAGAGAAAGAAAGACTACGAACAAAAGACAAACATGATCGTGCTACTGTTGAACAAGTTTTGGATCCTCGTACAAGAATGATATTATTTAAATTATTAAATCAAGGTATAATTGCTGAAATTAATGGATGCATCTCAACAGGAAAAGAGGCTAATGTTTATCATGCAACTTCAAAGACAGGTGTGGAATTTGCAATAAAAATATATAAAACATCTATTTTACAATTTAAGGATCGAGATAAATATGTTACCGGCGAATTTCGTTTCCGTCATGGATATTGTCGTCATAATCCACGTAAAATGGTACGAACATGGGCTGAAAAAGAATTTCGAAACTTGATAAGACTTCAACAAGGAGGAGTATTTGCTCCAAAGCCAATTTTATTACGTAGCCACGTATTGTTAATGGATTTCATAGGCACAGATGGCTGGCCAGCACCCAAATTAAAAGATGTCGTTCTGACTTCTTCTAAACCAAGGAAACTGTATAGAGAATGTGTTGAAATAATGTGGAAATTGTTCAATAAATGCAAGCTTGTTCATGCCGATTTAAGCGAATATAACATATTATATCATGATGGATCTATCATAATAATCGATGTATCTCAAGCAGTTGAACATGATCATCCTATGGCGCTTGAGTTTCTGAGGAAAGATTGTACAAATATTACTGGTAAATAAAAATTAGTTACCAATATAATACATAAAAAAATCAAAATAATTCATATTAAAATTATTTAATGTATATTTTCAGAATTTTTTAAGAAGAATGAAGTTGGCGTGATGACTGTCAAAGCATTATTTGACTTCATAACAGATCCAACAGTAACCGAGGAAAATATGGATAAATATTTAGATGCAATATCAGAACAAATGGCACAACAAAATGACCAAGAAATAGATCCCAACCAACAAATTGAAGAACAAGTATTTAAACAGGCTTATATTCCTCAAAACCTTACTCAGGTAATATGACAAATCGATAAAATGTATGTTCGTCTGACATTCGACATACACGAACTGGTACATGTATATTAATTTTCACAGGTATACATTTTAATATAAGCATGTTTAGGTAATTGATATCGAACGCGACATCAAACTTGCCAAATCTGGAAAAGAAGATTTAATTTATAAGACTCTTGTTGGCTTAAAAGCAGATTTATCTAAACCTATTTGTACACCTGAAATTCTCACCAAAGTCGATAAAGACACCAGTGACGTAGAAGCAAATAATTCATCCGATGAAAGCGATAATTCTGATGAAGATGAAGATAGTGAAGAAGGAAATGAAAATGAAACAAAGTTTGTCAATTCAGCACGTCCACGAAACGAAAGTCCGGAAAGTAAAAAAGTAATGACCGTGTATTAATTTTCTTGAAAAACTAAATATTCTTTTTAAATACAATATATATTTGAAGAAGATATATGATACAATTATAATTAAGTATGGATAATCAATTTTAGGCACGGAAGAAGGCAGTAAAAGAACAGCGAGCTGAAAAAAGAAAGACTAAAGTAAAGAAACATATAAAGAAAAGGAAAGAAAGAATTTTAAAAAAGAAATAGTTCAAATATTATTGAAATAATATTTTCAAAGAATATATTTGAAATAACAAGTATGAACATTCTTTATACTTTCATTGTTTTCTCTAATTAAAATAGGAAAAAAATAAAAATAATTTTAACTAAGTTAATTTTTTAAATGTTAAAGATCAATCTGTTGAAACTTTATCAAACTATTATTAATTGTTAACCATTCTTAGGGTAATCCTAATTAACCTAAGGGTTTCTGTCTTATGTGCCGCCATCTAGCGGTAAAAGATGGGAACTAATTAAACTACAGTTTCAAAAGTATGTAGTTCACCCTATTCACCGGAGAGATGGCGCCACTTGTTCCATTTTCGTAAAAATTCAATTAATACTGATTTTATTGATTAATATGCTATATATTTATTATATATTTATTAATATTGATTTTAATGCGGTTTGCAATATATTCTGTGAGTCCGAATATGCAGATTATGTGTTCAAAACAATTCGCACGCTATACTGTATCTCGTCGATGATATAGGGAATGATTTGGTTGGAATGCAAAATTTGGTCGATATCGAAGCATGATGGTTTTCCTAAGTTCCGCCAAAAATTTGTCCATAAACGTCGCCTACCGAAATAAAGTAATTGTTTTCGCATGTATCCAAACAGAAGACAGGTGCAGCTACCACCTGCCCTCCGACTAAATCCATCAAAAGTTTCAATTTGGATCTTCCAGGATTCCGTGGTCGCAATTAGTCACGATATCTGAAGCATCACGGTAGTATCATGATGGTAGGTAAAGGGTGAAAATCGACCAAACATGCCTTGGGAACGCATGGTACCGCGATTCGGTTATTTTTGCGCTTTTCCAAAAACAGTCGGCAGTTGGCGACCGACGGACGCGGCCTCGCTGCACTGTCAGCTGCAGATAAAACCAACCTCTACACTTTTTTTGGCAACTCGCAATCGCCCAATACCGATTACGTTTTATAATTAAAACTCCGGACTGCTCGTTTTCGTGTAGCGGGGCTGGTAATTCGGCCGCTGTCTAAAACACTGAACGCGTCGCTTAATTGGGATGTCCACATGAAGCTGTTGAAATTTTTGCTTCGTTACTTTCCGCCAGGTACACCGATCTAACAACGACAATTTTACGATCGCGATCAACTTTTCCTTTCTACTTCTCGATTTTTTAGGTCTCGCCTTGGAGTACCTTCAGGGTGGAGACGTCAAGACCAAGATTATCGACCTTCTGGATCTATCTGCCGAGTAATCAAATGTTTTAATACCTTTTTTCGCAGTAGCTGTAGCTTAACAATAACTGTATTATTTAGTTTCTGTTTTTTTTTCCTTTTCTTCTGCTTTGATAAACTGTGAATATTCATACAGCTTTTTTCCATTTTCGCTTTTTCCAATAAAAAGAGATATTCAGGATTACAATTAAACTTAAAGGTTTCATAGATCTTGTTAAACTTTTCAAAGAATATTCATATTAAAGTTTGTAAAATTCCACAGGAGATAGATTGGAATTGCACAGTTTTAAAAGTTGAAGTTGTTTAGCAATAAAGAAAGGAAAATCACTGTTGTTGTATAATTACTGGAAAGGAAGTAAGCGAAGCTGTACGTGTCGTTTTGCAGAACGGACATAAGAGCATTAGCGGAGAGCATAAAAGCGACCGAGCCCGTAATAACCGAAAGTGTAATGGAGCAGTTAGTGGAGACCCTGCAGAAGCTGCAAGCCAAAGTTTGCGACACAAACGCGAAACGCTACTACAAATACAAAACCTTGCAGACACATCTTCTACCCCTTACGAACATCGCGTTCGATAAACTAGGTAAAAGGTACTCCCGATTAAGATTGTTCCAACACCGTTTTAAATTCGACTCTTCTATCGTGGTAGAAAATCGATGGGTCTCGTAACTTTTTATCTTATTTTTTATTTACAACGAAACAAACTTATTACTTACCGTTTTAATAAATAACAGCTGGAGCTAAACGACAAGATAATAATAGTTTTTAGAGGGAAAAGTTTTATTATTCTTGCGGAAAATTCGCTACGAGACCAGGTATTTTTACATCCATGTTCATGAGACCGTTTTTCATCCTTAATATGAGCGAAACAAGCACCCAAAGTTTGACCATCCATTTCAGAATTACTCTGTACATTCTCGGAAAAGTTTGTACGAAGAGACTCTTTGTCACCTGGGATCTCTAGAAATAAATTTTTGCTTGTACTTTTAGCGGGCTAATATTGGGAATAGTCTTTTTGAATAATAGCCTCGCGATCAAATCGGGTTGCTATATTCTCTGTACGAAGTAAAGGAATTTGTTCGACAGATGCCTGACAGGCAGCTACGACCGAACGTGTAAAGTTTGGGACATTGACAGTGGAAAAGAGCTTCTTACTCTCGAAGGCCATAAGAATGTGGTCTACGCCGTGTCCTTCAACAACCCAACTTCGTACGTCTCATTTAAGTATTCCTCTTACCGTTCAATTATACTGTCGTCGACCGGAAACGGAGATATAACCTTTTTTGCACACTCTTAAATGCTGTACCTTTAACGCGTTGTTCGATCAAAATTGTTACGCCAGACTACGATGTTTGATAATATATTTAAACATATAGAGAATAGTATTTAATATGAAACTATGATTCGGATCGTATCTGTAGTAGCGCCGAATACGTGGAATGGAAAAATCGGATTTTTCAACGAGAGCATTTTCCCTTCGGATTATTTTCAGCTATTGAAAATACATTTTTTTTTGTTCAATATTTCCGGCGCTCTCGGGATAATACTTGCGTTTATTTTCCAGAGACAAAATCGTAACAGGTTCTTTCGACAAAACTGCGAGGATTTGGTGCTCGCGAACCGGCCATTGTTTAATGACAATGTGGGGCCACGACGGTGAAGTAGTTGTCGCAAAATTTTCACCCTCTCATAACAAAATCGCGACAGCTTCTCTGGATATGACGTCGAAAATTTTTCAACTGGCAACAGGTACAATTTCATCGCAAATACCCTAATAGAAATATTTTTCTTTTTCTATTTCCAATTTAATGTACGCGTTCAAATTATGTATGTACATTAATGTACATAAGTTTACCTTGAATAATTAAGTAGCTCGAAATAGAGGAATCGAAGAAACTTGAAGTTTCAACGTTAAACGAAAATTAATTTAACAGGTGACGAAGTGGGAACGTTAAAAGGCCATACAGCGGAAGTGATCGCGCTATACTTTAACAACGACGGAAATCAAATAATAACAGGTTCTTTTGACGGTACTGTCAGCATTTGGGACGTAAGAACTCTAAGGTATATTCAAACCTAATTTAACTTTAGTCCTCTCAATTTCGATTTAACAAAGTTAATCAACGTCCACCGTTCTCGTCGACGCGATAATTTATTCGAGTTATATTTTCCAGGAGAACAAGCGTACTGATCGGTCACCGTTCAGGATTGTCGAATTGCATCTATAATTTCGATTGCTCTTTAATCGCGTCGTCGTCCATGGATAAAACGGCCAAAGTCTGGGACACGAGAGTAAATTCGTGCTTGGCCACTTTACGGGGTCACGACGATGAGGTTCTGGACCTGACCTTTGATAATAATGGGAAAAAATTGGCAACCGCGAGCAGCGATACCACTGCACGGGTTTGGGACGTCGTCACTTCTTTCGAACAATTGGCCTTGATGCAAGGTCATCGGGAAGAAGTATCGAAGGGTGGGTAACGGTGCTTTCTTTGGTTAAAAACTTACACATTTCATTGGAATTTAACAATTTTTTAACTTTAGAACTATAAGAATATTGGAACTTTGAAAGTTTGTAATCTATGATACTTGAGAATATTTGAAAATTTGGATCTTCGGAGGTTTGCAACTTCCGGAGCTTCGAAATTTTCTGAACTTTCTCTCTTAAAATGTAATAAATTCCAAAGAATTATGTTCCGAAAGATGAGAATTTTCCAAAAGTGCAACGTGCAAAAGTTCGAGCAATGGTAGCCTATTTAGTAATTACAGTATCCGAGCTTCGAAAGATGAAAGAGCTCTTAAATTGATAGGAATGAAATCTGAAGTGTAGCCAAGTCTCGAAAGGTGAGAAAATTCTGCTCGATTTAACCAGAGTTTAATAAGGCACCGATTTAATTACGCGAGTCTTGTAACGCGAAGAAATTTAGCTTAACTGGATCAGAATTTAATACGGCAGAAGCTAATTACTTTCGAGTTATTTCAAAAATACTCTTTGATATTAACGGAAATTTATCGTTTCGCGTGTATTAATGCAACGTGTGTTCTGGTAATTGAATTGAATTAAAGGAAAAAAAACAATTTAGTCTGTTTCAGTCCAAACGGGCAACATTTGCTGACCTCATCCTTGGATAGAACATCGAAATTATGGTCTTTAGAGAACAATCGCTGCGTGCAAACGTTGGAAGGTCATACAGACGATGTTTTCAGCTGCGCATTTTCATACAATGGTGATACGATTATCACCGCGAGCAAGGATAATACCTGTACCATTTGGAGGTGACTCGATTGGTTTCAGGTGTGTCCTTAGCTCCTCATTCTTGTATTGTTCGTTGTTTACGTAGTTTACTTTTACGCGATTTAAGTGTTATTACATTTTAAATACCAAGATTTTTACTATTTTTAAATGATCCTCTTATTTTTATTTAAAAGTCTGAGTCACTAATTCTAGTTCAAATATCGTTTTATACATTTTATAAATTTAGATTATGATCGATCCTGATTCAAAGGTTAAGAGGTACGTAAGAATCAATTTTTAAAATGATAAAAATTGCTTCTTATGACGTTGAAAGTTAATTCTTGTGATTACTATAAAGTTATGATACCGTCATTGAAAAAATGAATGACTTGAATGGATATTACGGTAAAAGTATAAGGCATTTTACAGAGTACATATAATTTATGCAAAATTCAGGATTTTATCGTACAAGCATACTTCTGATCCTGAATCTTGTAGATTTATATTTATCTTTGTTATTGTAATAAAAATACTATTTAATGGTTGTGGAGTAAAAAATGGGAAGTATAATTAGTAGTATCTTTAACTTTTATGAATCTCACAGATGAAATTATTAAATTGCACGTGAGTAGAATAGCGACTATCAAAGTATAATAGTTTGAAGTGAAATAGGTAAATAAGTAAGAGAAAGTAAAATAAATAAATAAAAGTATAATTTTCTCAAATATAATACTGTAAATTTATTTGATTAAATACATTCTGAAATTTAATTGTCTTTCGACAATATCGATTACATAAAACAAACGTTTAATCGTTTCGAATGGAATTACTTTGTTACTAAAATTATCAGCCTTGAATCAACACTGAAAAATGATCGTAATTAATTTGCCTGTGAAACTTGCTTGAATAATGCATAAAGACGTTCGGATGAATAATGGAATGGCGTAAAACCATAATATGGGAGAAATTTAAATAGTCAATTTAATTCCTGCGTTAAATCACGTTTCTCGTTACTCGATGTTGGAATTTGTTTGTCTCGTTTGGTTCCTCAATCATAAACTTTGTATCTTGCAAGTATTTTTCTTATAATTAATAAATCAAGCAGCATTGTAATAAAATTTCAATGAACACGGTACAAGTTTTTTCCCAGTTATACGTATACCTTATACGTATTTCGAAATTGGTCACTTGGCATGCGACAATCTAATGTTATAAACATAATGTTCATAACATTTCAAATACGAGCGTAATCTGATAATGTTAAATTCAGGCATCATAATTAATACGACACTGTAATATTCTTCGCGATGCAACCGCAACAGAATATTTGCTAGAATGTTTAATTAAAATTCACCTCTGAAAGCATAGAATTGCACGACAATTGAATCTACAGTAATTAGCTTCTTGATTCTTGATATCTGGAAAACTATCTTCTTTACGAACGTATATTAATCACCTGTGTGTACGTAAGATAATGTCATCTTTTGTAAATCGTTCTTAAAAGTAGTAGTTTAGATTTTCTCGTATAAGGTGGAGAAAAAGTTGGGATCAAACTTCGAAAGAAGATAGTAGATACATATCAAGAGAAATAAAAAGTCTTAACACGTTCGATCCCAGGGTAGCAGGTGCAGTTCGTGATGCAGCAAAGACACAAGCAATATTTTCAAATCTACGAAATACATTTTTGTACGGACCTGAAATGAACGTGTTACGTTTATATCATCTTTATGTCTCATAAGTTCGCTTTTATTTAATATTTTGTTTCGGCTGCTTTATTATTAACATTTGGAAATTTAATATTTCCATATTTCCAAATACTTAAATTTCCATTAGACCCCAACTTTATAAACACCCCGTATATGCGACTAAAGCAAAGTTAAATTCTTTCGCTTATCTTTCGCGTTACGTTCCACATTCCTATATCTGAAAGAAATATACGCGGAAAAAATTTGGATTTCAAGGATGCGTTTGAAACGATGCCAAGGATCAGCGATTCTGAATCCAACGTGTGCTACAAGTTTTAAAACGGCATCGAGATAAATCCGAATTCGTTTTATCGCGCGTACAGAGAAGGGGAGAGAACGATACACCTAAAGTTCTGCATCGTGATCTCATTCTGGGCAAGAATGGGTAAAAATAAACCGAGAATTTATAATTGGATCGTGTTTAAGCAACATGAATGATTTAGTTTTCATAAAATATGATGTAAATTTTAGACGAATCGTGTTTCGAACTATTATCTGTTTATTCGAAACGTGTCATATAACAAATTTGAACAATTACTGTACAAATAAAAATCACAATTTTTCTTTCCACATGAATTCTTGTAATTTTCTATTGACTTTTCATTGAAATTTTCTATTGAAAAACTATGCAACAGGGATTAAGATGGAGAGGTTTGGGATCGGTATGCTTATGAATGATTACGTGTCTCGTAGAAATTTCGTCAAAGTGACCAGTCATTATCGAGGTTGGTGAAAGCCGAATATCTGAAAACATGTTATAGCTACCTCGAAGTCGTCGTCCAACGATAGTATACTTGTGCAAACAGCTCTGCTCCTAGTGTCTCTACCCGCTTGTTGACTTTAGTCAGTCCGTAAGACACCGCCGATGCGATCGGTAAGAGGTTGTTGCCAATTTCAACCTCTCGAAAACAGTAAACCGTTAACTGGTCATTAAAAAGAATTGTACTTATCCTGAATTGCAATTAAACGCAACATACAAATAACGCGAATAATATAGAAATTGTGAGAACGAACGGTGTGTCATCGATCAAGAACAGTGCAAAGAGTTGTGACTGATTCACAGGTGTGATCTTCATTACTGAAAGATCATCTTTGTTTAAGGAAACATGATGTGGGGTGTTTTTTAAGATCGAGTGGAGTACTTTCGATCAACTATTTAACGACGAATGAATTTTATAAGATTCTACTCCACCTTGGCCGACGATAACAGTAGAAAATTAGAAAGATTTCTTAATAGAAGTAAAGAAATCTGTATGGTTATAATAAAGCGATGTAAACGATAAGAATGTTTTCATAGCTCTGTTATTTCGGTGAACATCGAACGTGTTCGTTTACGAAAAAGAAGGAGGAACGCAGCTAGATTACACTTGCTTCCTGCAGAAGTATAGCAAGTTAATTTGAACTTGTCAGAAGAAAGGCAAACCCAGACCGTGACATTAATGTCAGTGTCGCGAATCGTGAGTCTATTTCGATTGTAGGGCACAGGGCAACAAACCTGGCTCTATAAGCGGAACAACGTCGGTTAAAATCGACGGTACGTTGGTTGTGGCTGCGATCCGTCTTCATGACGGTTCTCGCCCCGCTAATTAGCAGCATCACCGAGGAAAAGAAAAAGAAACGCAGCGAACGGACGCGAATTAATTAACGTGCCAATCCGTCGGCCGTAGCCGCGTGATACAATACAATTAAGCGACATCACCCGGAAATTCCAGTCACATTTGCTTGTCACCTTAACGAGCAACCTGAAAACATCGTCAAGGAACACGGTTCGCGAAGTTTTTCCGTTTTTCATTCGGTTATTACGTCATAATATACGTATCTGTGCTGAGAGAACGTCAGAGTGTCTAATTTGTGATGTGCGCGTCGCTGGAAGTGATATAAATTGGACAGAGACGCTCGTGAAAAGGTGATCCAGTCTGAGGTAAGATATGTGCGTATAATCGGTCGTAGTATTACTAGTTTTCACGTTGGAATTGGTATATAAGGTGGTAATAGTGACGAATGCTAGGTTTTATAAGAATATTTACAACATGTAAATCCCTAAATATCGATACCAGGATAGCTAGTACCCTAGATTCCATTTAACACGTAGATCCGCAGATATGTAAATGCACTTAAATGTCCAGATTCGTAAATACGTAGATCCTCGCAGATTCGCCGATTAACCCGATAAAAGTTGAGACCGCTGCAGATTGTTATCTACTCGCTTCGCGTAAAATATCCTTTCGTAATATTTGCGAGCAACATTTTTCAACGTTCTTGTCACGTGTACCAGGTACGCGGAAGAAAATCAAAACAACAAGAATGTCGTGCAATGGACAGCGATAAATAAAATGTGCTGTCAGCAAGGCTCGATTCGAATGCAGTTTCTCGCTGGCGATAAAGCACGAATCCCTGGGATGCTTCTTTCGATGATAAAAACCTCGAAACAGCGGATTAGAATGGTGAATGGGTGTATGGAATGACGAGATTAATGCAGACAGATAAAACGGCCTCTCTCTAACGATGTATGCGATGCTATTTCGACAAATTTCCTGCACGTATCGTTAATTATAGTAGATGTCGGCCGAACGCGTATTAAACGTTAATGTTTTGTCGTTGAAATTGCGGATGATACGTTGCCTATTGTACGGAACTTTCGATAACATTTTTATTTATCTCGTGTATCTTTTATTCGTGATAAAGTTTCGTTAGATCCGAGTCCATTCTGTTTGACGTAAATTGCGTAGTAGGAAGTTTTAATTCTATTTTGTTTACTTTCAATTGTTTTATCAATAAATATTTCTTATTTGTTTGTTTCGCTAACGGATATGTAAACGTATCGTTAAAAATGAAGCAAGCGAAGTTAACAATAGCTTCCAGCGTTTTCCTCGGAGATAGGAATATTACGTTCGCAAATGAGCAGTTGTGTATACATAGGAAATAGTAATTAAGTTTCTAAGCAAGAAATGGAACGTCTGCTCGTTCGTTCGCTGTATTTAATATCTGCGTGATTATATCCTGTTACGGAAGAACGTATTAAAGACGGAAATATGGCTTTGCTCACGGTGTTCTTGGGGAAAGTGAGTTTTCTCGATAAACATGGTGGCCGTCTGTATCCCGTGTGTTATTGTTGCGTATTATCGTCGTCGGTATAAGAGAAGCTATCGATCGTGCGAGAGATATTTTTGCTTGTATACACGATGTTGGATAATGTAGCATAAATTTCTAATATTAAACTTCAAACTTGGTATATCATAACTAATAACGGTGTAACATCGCGAAAATAATTTGTCAAGATCGTTAAGAGTTCTATAAATACTTGATGCTAGTCTGAACGTTGATTTATAGTAATAATTCCGACCTTGAAAAAAGCTAAACCCTTCGAGACCGTTCGAAGACGCTTGGACCGAAGACATTCCATGCGGTCTGCATAATAATTTAACCGGAGCATCTATTACCTTGTTACTTCGATTGTTATCAACTCCATTACGGTTCATTCGCACTTATCAACAATTGTCTTACAGTTCGAGAATGCACTGAATTTATCTTTATAGTAGGAGTACGTTACAGCAAACTTATGTATAGTGGAATATTCATATTGTACGTACACATATCTATAAACATTCACGTATCTTGTGTCGTAAGAGTTATATCGTATTTTTTACAGGAACGATGACCGGGGTCGATAATCTTGCCTACGATGCTCCAGCGAATGAGGTAAATTGCACTATTTTAATGAAAACGATAACAGTAATGATACCATAATTAGTTATCAGTAATTACTATTAAGTATTCGGTAATAAAACTAATAAAACAACCAATACTTCTGATCGCTAATTCAAAGATGTTGATTGTAACTGAACTTTAAGTGTCTATTATACTATGCAGAAGTAGGAAATTGAACTCCTCCAACAAGTCGAAATTCAGATAATTGAATTTCAGACAAACGAGACAATGTTCTAGGAGTAATTTAAGCGCTCGGATCAGTTTGGGTGTAAGATAGACCCGACTCACCCAATTCCACCTTCCTTTAGATGCAATCTTTAATTGTTTCGAGCAAAACAATAGAGCCAACGCGACAAACAAGGCGAGAGTCGATTCTTGCTAATTAAAAACACCGTTTCTCCTTTTTCAACACCGAACGAGAATATCTTTACATCGCATTAATTTTTTATCGTACTAAACAGTTATAATACGACAATATACTTCGATTATATAATTTAAAAGTAAAAATATTCCATCGATGCAAATAAAAAACTTGCAATTTATTATCTTTAAATGAGCGAGCCGAAAGGAACTAATAACATTTCTAACGAATAAATACCTTTGCACGGTGTGCATAATTTAGTGCAATTTGTATTTGTATGCATAACAGGTGATTTATTAATATCGCTAAAAATACAAATATTAAACCGTGAAAATGGTTTTCATTCGCGCGTTTATGCAAAATTCAACGAAGTCTGATGCAAATTTCCGCGCAACTAAAAGCTACGGGGATAGGTAAAACGCTGCAAGATATTGCAGTTGTTTATACCCACGGGATATCCGGTGAAAAGATGCCAGGTTGGCAGAACTGTTGGCTTATCAACCGCGAGATTAGGACGGACTTTGTTTGCTCGAAAAAAATCTGCGGAAAACACCTTGGAGAGCGGTGTTCTCGACCGCGCTAACTTTTTACTCGAATCATTTTTTACGTAATCGCACTGACGGCGAAGTTTCGAAAAAAAAGTTGCCTTATAAATTATTCAATTTGTCCCTTGAATCGCGAAGATGCTCCATTATGCTCGCGTTACTGGCTCGGCTATTGTAGTTCGTTACAGGAAAAATTACTTTAACGAGGTAATTGGAAATTTGAAAACATGTAACTCAAAATATCTAACGAATGTAACGAGGATACCCGTAAAAGTTTTTGATCGAGTAAAAGTGGCGACTTTTCTCCAAGTTTCTGCAGATTTTCCCAAGGGCGAGTGAACAATGGGGGTATTGAAAAATCCAAAAGATAAGAAGAATCAAGGACGATGTTTGCCGAAAAAATATTCGTCGGCTGAAAGCGGTTACGGATAAAAGTCAAGCCGAATTCTTTAGCGACGTGTATTGCAGGGAACAGGTTGAATGGCTGGCACAATACGGGTGCAACGTAAACTCGTTCCGAGCTTACGAAGCCGTCTTTTATTCAGCTCCGAGATCTCGATGCTAGTTTTCATTTAAAAGGAGCGTGCCTGTGAAAGCAGTTCACACCGTCTTCGATAGCTAGCAACCATGGATTCTATCGGAGGACGGATGTAAAGAAATACAGGGATGAAAACGTTTTCCTTTTTTCCGCGATAGAGTCGTTGATTAAAGATTCGTCTACACAGTTAGTTATATAGTCGTTAATTATTTTCGTAGATAATTATAATTGTTTCAGGGGAGCAGACGAACGGAGCGATTGTTCATTTCCGTGGTTGACGAAGGTGCGGTCGATGTGGACCGATTCGATCGAATTGCAATTTCGTGATACGAATAGTGACGGTGTTAGGTTGTCCTAAAAGGTTCTGCTACATTCAGTTACAGTATTAGTGCTGTATACGCAGACGTAATTAGTGCTACTGCTATGTATCGTTAATATGTATATTATAGTAAATGAACTATGAACTGCATTCTTCATTCGAGCTACTTTCAAGTTAGTTTCGTCATCGTTCCAAGGATTGGTAGATTAGAGCACGAAGTCGAAAATTAGAAAGACCGAGAACCACGACGTTGTTCAGGGAAGAAATTCTGACTCGATGACAGGAAAGTTCCAATTTTCTCGAACGCGATTGTTCCGTAAGGTTGGCGAATGGTGTCAGGATATAGGACGAAAATTTTCAGCCGATCCACATATTTTCGAGTAACCGCCACCTCCTCCATTCTCGTCTCGAGACCAGCCTTTTTCCCATCACTCGGCCATTGTTATCGTTGCCTTCGGTATTATCAGTCGCGAACGAGACGGTTTTGCCGAGCCGTTTGTTCCCGTGATGGTAGTCGTGCGCGGTTAATGCCTGCGGGCCACGATTGTGCCGCAATTACGAGGAGTAGCGGTGCGCCATCACGAAGATGTCGAAGAGAAAAATAATGGTTAGAAAGGAAGCAGGATGGGGACCAAGGGCTGGCAGGAGGACGAGCATCATCCAAATTAATGGGTAGCGGCCAAAAAAAAGATCCGTGGGAACGTACCGGGGCGATACTCTTCCGATTCCGAGCAAAATAGGATTAGAATCTACTATACGATACAAGGTGTATACCGTCTCCTCAGGTAGGTTAACCCGAACTCTCGGTTAGAGTAGGAATTTATAGCTCAGGTTCCACATCGGTTTCTACGCTCTATTCGAGTTCTTTGGCATCGGTGAATATGGGATTCGGAGAAGGGGGATTTTAAGCAGCAGAGCATTTAAATTCCATAATTGCGAGAGGAAGAAAATTGTAAGTACATATCAGCGGTTGGTCAGAACGGCATGGGAAGCTCTTCGAAAGTTACGAAGTATCGGTTGGAAGTTGTCCAACAGAAGCGACGCATCACCGTGTCGACTTATTCGCGCGCTCGTTAATTACCGTTTGAATTCGTTGGCCCGGATGATTTGCATAATGATCGTATAATGCGGCCCACGGAGCGGTTCATTGTCGTCCATAGACAAATCCGCGACGCGAACCGGTACACCGTGACGCGACACGCGCCAAGCGCGTTTTCCGTGCCGCGAACACCGTTGCATTCCTAACGACTCCATTCAGAAGTAACTCGATTTGTGGCCGAGCATAAAGTGAGCACGTCAAACAGCTTGTTAATCCAGATTAAATGGCGACCGAGCGGCAAGCAGCGTTTCTCGCAAAACCCGCTGCCAATTATTTTGTCGGCCGTTTCTCTCGAATCGTTCGTTCGCCACTCTCTACCGACTGTTTCCCATCCTCTGTCGTTTTCATCGACTGACTAACGAATGCTGCAACCAGGCTTTCCCTTCTTCCACCACTCTTTCTCTCTCTCCGACTCTCATTTTCCATTTCCCTTTCATGTGGGACAATCGCGCGTTCGCTACCTGTTCCTTGCATTGGCGTAACTAGCTACGGCCCAGACTGGGCCTCGTTATACCGCGTCGCGAATTTTCGGATACGGGAAATGGCAAATCGAGGAATATCGGAATTGGCAAACTTGGCAAATTCGGGAAGTACGGAAAGTTTGGGAGTTGGTAGAAAAAAAATTTCCTAACATTCGCTAGTCCTTCTCTTTCTGTATCGGCATTTTTTTACGAACGCGAACCAAGCCGTAGAGGAAAATTTCGATTACGCCAATGGTCCTTTGAAAGAAAAATCTGACGCGGAAAAATGTAGGTATACCGGGACGCGATTCGATTGATTGGAATTTTGCGGTCGATCGTAATTAATGAACGCCATCCTGTCCCTCTTCTGCTTCTTCAGCTCCTCGCTTCTATTTATTCTGTGGCTGAGTTTTCGAGTATTTTGTTTGTCGGTTTTCCGCGGATGCTGGCTTCTTGTTCGCGTGGCAGCGTGCACGCGACCGGTTCACCAAAGAGTCGATCAACGCGCTCGTTTTCGCTGAATTCAAAGGGTTTTCGATTCGCTACGTAAAGGCATTGCCGCACCGATATCTCACGGAAAATGAACCGAGCCTCGTTCGAACGTTTTTCAAGAGAATTCGGTGACTTTCCGAATGGCAACGGAGAGGAATAGAACAACGTCGAGAGTTTTATAGGTTGAATCGTTAACTTGTCGATCGCGTTTGTTGCCCCGTTGCTCGCTTCGACGATACCGAATTCAAAGGATACCCTTTCTGATTAATTCAGCGAACAATTTTTCATCGCATCATGTCTCAAGTATTTCGATGGTTACTCCATTGAATTATAGAATTGCATCAAATTATTATTTACTAACTGATTTGTAAATAAAATGGGTACATTTGCCTCCGGTCGATTATGTTAGACTTTCGGCGCTGAATCGCTTTAAAAAAGGAATAACTTTTTCAGCCCCGAATGGGAATATCCGTTTAAATAGGGAAATTAGCCATCGGCGCATAAAGATCGGAAAAAGCGTGACTCGTGGCAACGATTCGCGGTACGCGTATCACGGCGAGCAAAAAGGTGGGCAAGAAGCCGCTCGGTACATCTGGCGGGCGAGCGAACATCCCCTGGGAGTATTAATTACGATGCCACCCTCGCCAAGTTTCGATTCGTGCTTACAAAGTCGGAACAAAAGGAGAAAAGGATCGGATGGAAAGAAATTTAGGCGACAAACGTCAGTCGGTCGATGCTGCGATGAAAAAAAGAAAAGAGGAAGGAAAAAGCGGCTCTGTTTCTTTCTCCGCGGCGAGAAATCCTTGCAGGACGGGCAAACGTGACGGCATAAAAGAACGCACGAATATCGAACGTGACGGAAACGCGTACAAAGCTCTTTTGAGGCTCGTTTTCATTTCGAACCGAGCGAGTCGTTGAGTGCGGCCGAAAGAGCGGCGAAACGAGCGACGAGAAGAGCGGAACCGGAGAAAAACGGAGAGTGGAGAAGTGCAGAAATGTATTCCATTACACCAGCCGTGTAAGAATATCGCCGCCATGACGGTTCTCTCGCCAGAACCGCTCGCCACTCGACGATCGTCGCGACTTCGACCAACAAATATTTTACCCGCCACGGTTTTCCTCTTTTTCTTCCACGGTCTTATCTGTTACCGCGCGAAAAAAAAACCAACACACCGTATCGCTATCGATTAATTAAAACTGTAGGTGGAGGGGAACAAACGTTCTGTTGCAAGTTGTTCTCTTCTTTCTTTCCTTTTTGGTAAACGTAATGAGGGTGGGACGCTTTTACCGGTGACTGAGATAATGAACCGCCTGTTTGTTGTGCAGTTGTCTTTGGAAAAAGCTGCGACGAATTTTTTGTAGACTGCCGGAATGGAAGGCCGCTTTTTAGGTGGGGGTGAAGAGGTTGTTTGCTCCAGGATTCTGAATTTTTAAATTTCTCAAGTTTTGAGTATCTACGATATTATATGTAGAGTTATCCGATCCTCGAATTTCAGGATTTCTAATTTTTCAAAGTGCCGAGTCACCTGACTCTACAAATTACGAATCACGATTGTTTGTGTGTTTCCAAAAAATATACTAGAATGGTTACAGTCAATGGTGTTGAGTAAGTTTAAAAACGGACGTCTACTATTCTTTTTATTCGTACAATCGATAATGCTCCATTTCAAAAATACACAAGATGAATGTTATGTCCGATATAGAACAAATTGACCCCATTTCGAGAAACCTGTTAATCATGATTCAATTGGATACCCAATATTTAAATCGAAATAGAAAAGAAAAATAAATACTCTTTACTTTATTACTTATTTACCATTAAAGATCAGATTATACAATTAGATTAATTATACAGAACAATGCATAAATTGTTTATGCATATCGATAACGGTGTATCGCGTGTAGATTTACCGTACAATTAAATCAGAAGAGCTAAATAATATTATTCTCTTGTACATAGGGGACGCGGCACTTAACGCGTGCGTGCCCCTGAAACTTATTGCGTAGGTGTTAATAAATTTAATAGGAAATTATTGAAAACTTCCTCTAAACATCGAGGATAGACCACCCACATACGGAGGACCGTGACACGCGACATTAATTCATTATAATACTAGGTGAACTTTCGCCATCGTTGTCCAGTCATTTTTTAAACAGACAAGTTTCAAATAATCTCCATTGAAATTCCTCAAAATACTTCTTGGAATACATCTCCAATTTACTCGAGATAGAGATAAAGTGTTAAGGAGTTAATTCTCTATCAATTTTTCTATGTAGTTGTACGTTATAACCTATACAACATAGGATCGCTAAGAAAAGTTTGGGAAACAGAAGCGACGCTCGTACTGGTAATATTACTCGACACTCGAAAGAAGTAGGTAACTATAAGCTGTTGCAGTCTGCGAAAAAGCATGGCGGCTGACGGTCCCTCGAAAACGGAAGCCATGGATCTTTATTAAATCCACGAAATTTATGTCGAGATGGTCGCGTGTCCCGGTTGGTCTGCTCGAAAGGGTATTTATCCCCGTCCGCTTTTCAAGCACGCACGATCCACGTTTGCATTGGGCAAACGAATCTGGACACACGCCGAACCTATTGTGAAACGGGTACACGCCGATGCGCCTCGTATATTGCGTTTTTTTCTTCGAGCACACGTTAATGTCTGTCCGTTGATCAAACAAATCGCTCACGAATGTCCGTTTAATGAACGCGACATTCGATTCATCGCCTTCGGCCAACTCACTGTTTAGATTCCCCCTATTCCAGGGCTTATGAGAGCTCTGGACACTCGGCTGCTATGGACGATTCCTTTCGAGTAGGGGAGGGTAATTACTTCCGTTTTCGCACGAAGCGAATTTTTTCATTTACTATTCCCTACATTTCGAAAGTCCCAAATTCTCAGAATTAGAAATTTAGTCCTCGTGAGTTCAAATTATTTTTAGTCATAGAAAGAATGATAATTCCGGTCTCACAATTAAAGTCTTCCTACATTTGGGGCAACTTCCTGCGGCGGATGCGCAGCAGTAATTTATCCCCTCGTGTTTTCTCAAATATCCACTTCCCGGGTTGACGCCCACGCGGTTATGATCGCATTTTTAGAGGCAGATTCCATCTGATAATACGTTACCAAGGTTCAGGGGTCACGGAATATACATTTAAATAGCTGCTTTTACCTTATGAACGTTTTCATCGTGGTTTTATTAAAAAGTTCCCCTTCATCCGGGCTATTAGGACACCTTGTTTTTACTTACAGAATTAGTTAACACGATTACAAGCTGTGCACAGTATTTCATAACTAATTGTATATCTACTAATCTCTTTATTAGTTTATTCCTCTGCTTGGTTTTTAATTTAGAAGTAAACGCGTCAACGCGTTAAAAGAAAATTTTCTATTAATTTCCTTTGAGCGACAATTACACGAATCTGGAAGTCGCATAATCCTCGGAATGAGCAATATTATCGGAATGATTTATTCGGAACTTTTCGAGTCCGCATACTTGGGTTATTACCGTCATAAATTCGAAACACGTCCTCGAAGGTTGATACCGGGCCTGACCTACCTCGTCTTGAAATATGAGAAAGTTTCGCGGGCGTCTGGAAATCCCTCTAAAATATTCTCTTCGGTTTTTTAACGTTCTCTTTGGAACATCGCGTAACCATTGTCATTCCGTGACCCTTATCGCTCACCTTTCGCTCGTTCCAGCATCGAACTCTGCCTGAAATCGAACAGAGAGCAACGAGGAGGTTCGTTAATGGAACGCCGGAAGACAAATGCGTTTCTCGATACGGAGCATTAAGAAACTCGTTACACAAGCAAACTAGAAAATAGTATACTACACAGCTGGAACTCCGGTATCGGTTTCATTCGATCCGGGAGTTGCACGATAGGTATATCTATTTAGCTCGGCTCGCGGTTGTTCGTTTTACTGCGGTCAAAAGTCGAGAAAAGCAATTTACGCAACAACGATATCCGTATCGTTCGATTTTAGTCGGGTTTTAAATCCTCTACCATGGTGTCTGTTGTGCAATTATTGTAAAACGATCGTTTGAACTTTGCAAATGACTCTCACCGTATACGAAGAAAAGGGCAAAATATATTTCAGCATATTTCTTGGCGAATAATTAATTCGAGCAAAGATCGTAGAAATGGAAGCCTGGAAAATGTATCGGTTTGCCCGGGTACCCTAACTGGAGTCACGCGATTAAAGCAAGTAATACGAAACAACCTAGGATAACAGCGAGTTGTTCTTATCTAGGCAATTAACGCGAATTAATGAGTGTTATCAGATGGCAGGACCGAGCGGTTTTTTCGCTTCTTGACCGAAGCAACAGCTAGTAGGGGTGTTTAACAGTGTGTCGGTGTTAGGTGGGGTAGAAGGGTAGTCTGGGGGTGTGCGAGAGGCGAACAGAGATCGAAGAGAGGAGGAGAGAGACGCGGCGAGAGGCAGTAGGGGGATGAAAAGGTGGGAGAAACAGAGGAGGCAGAGAGAAAGAGAGAGAAAGAGAGGAAAGGTGGGAGACGAGAGGGAAAGAGAAAGATAGAAGGTGTCTGTCGTAGCAGAGTAGCGGTAGTAGTAGCATATACGGCGTTTTAACTCGCGAGGAAAACTCTGAGAGCACGAGCTCGCGATCCTCAGTCGCGTGTGACACGCGGCCTTAGTCGCTTCGGACCAGTTACCATCCGGATCGAGTTCGGTTACGATCTAAATCGTTTTTCCATCGAATCCGCGTCGTGTTTCGATCGTTCCTGATACAGCGACGCGAAAGTGCTGCTCGATCCTCTGATCGATGGACGCGCGGTGTCTCGTGCCACTTCAACTTGCTGAATCTCGTGAATTTTTGGTATAAGTCTTGATTGGAGTGACCATTCCTGCCGAAATCTGTACACCATCGATATATAGATACGAAGAGAAGCTCCTTCGCTTATATTTATCTTTGAAAAAAATTAAATTTATGTCATTTTCATCGTTCTCTGTTAATAATGTCAACTTCGTCTCAAAGAGAACCGTGGATAATTAAGTGTTGTACAGGCAGTACACCATTTTTCTTTTGATTAGATATCCTTGAACATACGAGATAAATGTGAACTGCATTAACTATGTAATATTGGTTAAAGCGAACTTTTGATACCTAAAATTATTTATTCTCGATAAAATATTCAAGTCACGAGTTTAGATAGAAATAAATAGTGGTTGAAAAATTCGTATAATCAATATTCGTCTCTGTACCGAGTTCGTCGTAATAATAAATGGTCATTCTAGTTTCGATAATTGATAGGAAAAAGTCCTTTAAAATATATGTATAAGTAATTGTACCAAATCGTGTCGAATTAGTGGTGGAAAGTTCGTTGAAATTATTATGTTTGTAGTGGTATCAGTTCGTGCTGTAATGAAAGTATAATGATCGAAAATTAATAAAAATCGATGTGGATATTAAGCAATATTAAAATAGTGGTGGGCCGTTAATTTAAATTCGTAATGGTAGCAGTTTGTGACTAATAGTGTAAACGCGATGAAAAGTTAATTAAAATCTATATTGAAGTTTGAATTGAAATAGTGGAATAGTGAAAATAGTACAAGATTAATTAAAATCAGTATGCTTACTGGTACCATTCTATTCTGAAATAATAAAATCGATATCGAAATAATGGAAGAAATGGTAAAAGAATCGGTACACCGAGTTTCGATGCACGCCGAATGCGCGATAAGCGTGAAAAGCAGAAGATGCGAGGTGTCGCGTCGTTAGAGAACGACAGTCTCCAAATCGTTCTACTTCCGATAGAAAGTTGTATCGAGCAGTTAAAATTAACGTGAACAGCGACAGTATAAATTAAGATCGGTCGCGCAGATTATTCCGAAGAAAAATTCGACCGACACGAATTATAAATTTCCGTGAAATTATAAATCCTTCCTCGTGAATATTTCATCCGAGGCAAGGTGAAACAGTAGGTGGTTGCTCGCCCGGAAAATATCCTGCTCCTGAAGGATTTACAAGCGATGCCACTCGATAGGACAGAAAAAAATTTCCCCAGCAGCAGTTTTCGTTTGGTGTTTTTCAAGCTCGCTTTGTCCGAGCAAAAAGCGTGGCACGCGAGTAAGACGCGCTGTATCGGAAACGGATGGAGCTTGCTACCAGTAACTTTGACAAATGACAGACCATCGATAAAGCAAGCTTTTCTTGCTCGAGAGAAGCGACCAACTTATCACTGCAAATCTAATAATAAAACTTTATTAAGCGTTTCGAAATAAAACAGTAGTTTTTTTTTAAGGTAAATGGTTAGAGATAAATAGATGTATCTGTCTTGTTTGAAAAATCGAAGCGTTTAATTCTAAAACACATTTTATTCGTTTAACCGGAAATAAGCTCTTGTAGGTGTGTTCAAGTATACGTATTTAAAACGTTTTCGAACTATTGACGATGAAAAGATGTTGCAACGAAGCAGAAGTCGATGAAAAAGTTTTTTATAAGAAACTTAATGATACAAAGTTGATCGTAAAATTTTATGAGATAAATAAAAAGATGCTGTAACGATGAATAGGGTTTTTTTCGGAAAATTCGATGTAGCAAGTGATCAAGAACTGTTGTATGGATAATGGTAACAAATGAAATAATGGTGCAAAATTGTATTGGGACGTGATCCGAGCAACGTTGTAATTAGATTGTTTGCGCTAAAGTTACAATTTTGTTCATATCAGGGATCAACGTGTGCTGCTATTTCGTAATAATAGGGGAATAGTCGAAATAATTGAATGGTGGAAAACGGATTAAAATCGATATTGGAGGATGTTCGAAATATCGGTGCAAGATCAATTAAAATCATGTAACGATAGATAGATAGATAGATAGTAATAATAAAAGATAACTGAAAATAACGAAATAAAATTAATTAAAATCGACATGCAGCGATACGCGATGAAATAATATATAAAAAGTTTCGATAGAAAATTGAGTAAAAATCAATCTACGCGAATACAGATAATGGTACCAGTACGCATCGAAATAACGGGAGCCAGGACTTTCGCATAACGTTAGAATTCGAATTATAGAGTAACAATGACGAAGAGTTTGCTCACGATTAGTGTCATCTTCACAGACAAAGAAGCGTGACCGACGAACGGAAGTTCCGTTTTCGATAGAACACGCGATCGCTTTCTCTCGCGATGAGAAACAACAGAAACAAGCTCGTTGAACGAGACACGCTCGATAGACTTTTGACCGTCGCGACGAAGAAGCCTTCTTTTGGGACCATTTAGAAAATTTTGTCGTTTCTTCGCGAGAACAGGAAGGACTGATTGGCAGTCGAAGAGGAAGCGGAAGCAGGAGTCGAGGATGTCGCGATCGATAGCCGATGCGTGAAAAGCTTCAAGTTCTTGATCGATACCGAAGAGAAAAACCAAGCGAGCATCATGCGGGATAAATTTGCATTCGGTGTAAGTGCTCTGGACGTTATTTCGATTCTCTGTTTAGTTCAGAAGGGAAACGTGATACCGATACTACAGAAGTTTTGTCCGAAACACGTTCGATAATCCAACCGGAGAATTAGTTATAAGCATGACGGAATGAGAGGTATTTTTAGGGATTTTCTTTATCGAAGAATTATTTACAAATCTAGGTTGCCTATTTGTTGGAAATTCGTGCCTTTTAAAAAATTACTAAGACGTTTCTAAAAGTGTATTTTAAGTCTTCGTCTGCGAAATTTAAATGAATATTCAAAGAAGAAAGTGGAGGATTATGAAGGCGGTGTACATTAACTAGTAGGGCGTAACAATTATTCGATAAATGTTATATATGTCACAATGATTGCACATGATTGAATTTTATATAAAATATGAAGATAAAACGAGATATGAAACTGGAAACTAGGAATGTTATGTTTAGAGTTGTTTGTTTGCGATCCATCAGGGAATTTCCAATAATTAATTGCCTAAAGTGCATGTGCAATTCTAACCTGCGTTATAACCTACATATATGCAAACGATCGTAAGCATACACTATTCAGGTATAAATTAATGTTTTATTTTTTGTCCACAATTAATTTCAATAATACGCTGGCAATTTATATAATATCAAACACTGTTATTCTCAACGTTGCTTTATATAATCAAAAATAATCATTGATATCCGGTAGTACTAGTAACCGAAATAACAAGTTAATATTTTATTAACAACTAACTAATATGCTGTAAAATATTATTAAAAAGTTAGTAAAATATTAAAGTTGTGGTAGTAAATCTGATCAGCGAGAAAAGCTTAGCAGAGTCAATTTAAAGTAATTATAGTGAATAAGCGTTGATTACCGTAAGATTAATCGACACAATTGGATCCTGAAGGTATCATTTGAATAATGTGATTTACAGTCGGCGGTGCCGGATATGCACGAGACCCTGTCTAGTTTTCCGGAACAGTTCGGAGACGGACCGAGGAAACCGGAAATAAAGCCGGATGCGCCAAAGGAATCGGACAGGTCGACGGATAACCCGAAGTGTGGATGGTTATGGTTCAGGCCCATCTCCTTGCAAAGATTCCGAACCGCGAAATGGGCGTTATTCTGGCTCTGTTGGACAGGTGCAATACAAGGTACGCGATATAAATTTGATTCAGTGACTCGTTCGAAACGAGAACCATTTATTCTCGGACCAATTCAAACCGCGAGTGATGGAACGTGAAACGAGATTTGCTTAGATATCGATACTCGTCAATGTTTCGAAATATTGCTTTTTTCCAAATAAACCAGACAAATTTGAATCTCCAACGTAAAACATTACATAATACTCGATAATACACGATACATAAATTAAAACGCGTAAAAACAGTAATTGAAGAATTCATAGTTGCGGAACGTACCGAAAGTTATTACTCGACGCGAACGCGACGCGTTGTCAAAAAAAAAAATGAAATTGCCACGCGATGGACAGAAAAATTAGATCGTACAATAATCATAAATGAAAAATGCACGGTTGACGAACGTATCGAAACGTTTTACCGCCACATCCGCGAAACAGCGTTCGGTATCCGTGATCGCGAGAACAAATCCGCGTTGATTTTTCGCCATAATCCAACGGTATCTCTCTGTCTGTGTCTTTCTCTATCGGCAAGCGTATGCTGATTGACTCGATATCGCCGTTTGGCGTTACTAATAGCCGTGCATTCGAATGCAATTTCGAAGCTTTCACGGGGAGCGAAGGGATGGTAGGGCGAGTGGAGGGTGACTGACGATAACCGGAAATCGAGTTTTCCGGGCCGGTGGCAGGAGGTTGACGCACGCTCGAGGGTGGTGAACGTCGGCTGAAAGGAGACGAACGAACGTTCGTGTAGGAAAGGAAGGTCGTCGACGAGCTAGGGCGATGGTTACAGAGAAGGTGAAGCCGAAGAGGAGGGAGGAGGTCGAAGAAAAGGGCGAACAGCGTGTACTTAGTTTAAACAAGTTTGTTCGTCCCCCTTCTTTGGCGGGGGACACGACAAAAGAAATCGTCCTGTGGAGGTTCGTGCCTTCTCTGCGGCCAACGGGATCGAACAAATTGCCGGACAATAGGGAGCCCGCAATCGTCTGTATAAGTCGAGAATAAGTTCGCCGAGCCTAAGTGCACGCACGTACGCGAGCATTGCGATACCGGTGCTCGCGCAGCTGGAGAAACAAATTGCCCGACGCTCAGCGGGCTGGCTTTAATTAAAATACTTCTATTAACGGGACAATGGGACACGAAGGTGGTTCATTTTCCGGGGAGACGGGAAGCGGATATGACGATACTCGACGCTTAACCTGCTGTACTTTTACGCTCAAATTTTACTCCTCGTAGTCATTCTGACGATAAACCAAGAATCGCTAGCATAACGTCGTACACATTGGTGCAACAATTCTAATTATTTGTTTATAATTTTAAGGGATGAAATACTTATTCAGATTTGACAGTTTTCGAATGTCCAAATTTTAAACTTCGTATATTCCGTATAAGGTACGGAAGCATTTTGATCGACGAAGCAATTGATCTAAGTCTATTCGGGAATCTAGTTCAAATCTTCCATTATCTGCAATTATTTTCGGTTACTCTCATAGAACCACGAACGCTCGGAGTCGTACGTTCGCTCCATTGATTTGGTAGTAGTTTCGAAATAGCTAGTTCGATCGATACCCGAGATATTTTAATAATATCCTCGATCCGTGTCCTCGTTCTCAGAGTGGAATAACGTCGGTACACAGGATGAAAGCTATCCTCTCCCGGTTGATCCTCTGTGTGCACATGTGTACGTACGTATTTGGCAAAGCAAATCCGCGTGCCGCGTGTAAATGAATCAAAAAGGGTAAACTAATTGAATTACGTCTCCCCTCTGCGACCGATGTCCGTTCACCCTCCAAGAAATCGTTCTCTCGTACGTAAATCTATTAAACGCTTCTTTCTCACGAATATACAGCGCTAATCGAGCCCTCAACCCCTCGATCGAACAACTTCGGGCTCGTTCGTATAATCGAAGCTGCAAACAAAACCGTGGACAGGGCGTTGAATTACAAACGGACGACACACACGGTGGATCCATCGTATCAACTGACAAAAGCATTCATCTGTCTTTGATAAAAATGAATTTTGTTCGAGAGATTCTAGTGGGGCGCGATCGCGTGTACCCGAATTCACCGCACTACCAATACGAACACTGTTGCTTTTCTGTCTTACTTCAGATTTTCCAATAATTTTTGGTGTGTATAAAATTAGAGATCTAGGAATATGGGAACTGGAGGAGTTGGGGATCTAGAAGTTTCGTTAACATTTACGTTCTGCTACGCTATTCGTATTAGACCTTCACAGTATTTATCTTCCATACTGTCGATATTAAGTCGCATACATATTCATTAATATCTCGTCTAACCGGCTGATCGGTTCTAAGAAATTCATTACATAATCGCTACATTATTCTATCGCGTCATTACGTTCATAAAGAGATACATTTCTACGGAATGTTTGCACGCTTCAATTTAATTACATTTAATAATATATAGCACACAGTACGAACGTATCTAATATATGTATATATTTCAATATTGTATAAATTCTATCCGCAATAATAGTCACGCGACACGATGTTACAACGAAGAGTTCAGAATGTGTCGCGGCAAAAGTTGCATTATTTTTTTCAGGAATGGTGGTGAACGGTTTTGTAAACGTCGTTATCACCACGATAGAAAGGAGATTTGGTCTGAGGTCGTCGCAAACTGGCCTGATAGCGGGTGGATACGATATAGCAAGTTTTCTAATTCTTGTTCCAGTCAGTTACCTAGGTGGACGTTCGAAAGCATCAAAACCAAGGTATTATACGTACACATACTTCGACAGTTTTCATCGGATGATCTTAGAGATTATGAACTCATAAACTTCGTGTAGCTGTAATATCAGAAATCAGAAATTGATCGCTTGAAATCTGCAATTATTTATCTGTGAATGAATTTCGTTGCAAATATTTATATAATTTATGTATAACTTTCTGAAGTTATTACTATCTTATAAATATATAAGTAAATTTCCTCAAATAGAAACATGTAATCGAGTGAAAAGACTGACACGTTATAAATGGGACAGATATGCCGCTATTTGATAGCAGAAATTATTTAAAACTTCCGTACAAATAGTACCAATATATCCCAACACCGGTAACTATAAATAATCTATACAAATATGTAATAGTTTCTAATAATATCAACATATTTGAGCAGGAATAGATGCAAAATGTTCTTAAATTATAGACTTATAAATGGTTTGTTGTAAGGTTACATAAAAAACATGAAATAACAAGGATTTTATTACATTATAATGAAACATATGTGGGTATACAGATATATACGTACGTATATTCGTGTACAAGCCATTGTCCTGCCTATTAATATTAATACTGATATCAGTTGAACCCGGCAGTTCTCATAAATATTAATTTTAACGTCAGCCGGGCTGACAGTGTCGACGTTAATCTCCATTTTGTTCTTTTACCTCGACACTTTCTACCCTCGCTCCTGTTACTCGACACAATTCGATCCGTAATCGATAATCGATGGCACTTGGAAGGATCGATATTATACTTTGTTTATCTTGACGCTAATCTTCTGAGAGTAGGAAGTTGAAAGGGTCGATTGTAACAATGAATCATCGTATTATTAACATGTTTGTACGATAGATTAGATATGCAAATCGAAGTAAACGACCCAGATAATGTAATTTATTGTACAAATCCTAAAATTCCCGAAATTTTAGAACCTCCAATTGTCAAATTTCTAAACTCCTAAATTCCTAAATATCTATACTTGGAAATTTTTGAAGAAAACTTGTAAAATATCGTAGATTTATTTGTTCTTCAGGTACATAGGTATAGGAGTTCTAGTCTTAGGCATAGGAAGCCTACTATTTGCGTCTCCTCATTATATTGCCGGACCATACAGAGGTGGTCAACAATCGGAAAACATGTGTCAGAGGGTGAACGACACGTCGTCTCGTGCGGTAGGTTATTCTAACTACAAGTATAACGCTTGGCGAATAATTCCAAAATGATTAATAGAGTCTAAATGCTGTTAACTGTTGATTAAATTATTCTACGCTTGTTCTCATTGTCCAGATATCTTGTAACGGATCCATGGGCCAAGGAGATCAGGAGCCTTATAGCGGATTGTACTTAATTATCTTTCTGATGGCTCAACTTCTTCATGGTGCGGGTTCTGCTCCCTTTTATACGCTCGGTGTCACGTACATAGACGAGAATGTGTCGAAAAAGATGTCCTCCGTGTATGTAGGTAAGTCATAGCGTGTCTGCCATCGTTTTTTATTTGAATGATTAAAATACGAACGTACATAGGCTCGGGGAAAAGATAAATTGCAATGTGAAATCTGAAATCCTAAATAAGTACGTGTTCTTCTTTGTCTAGGCATTTTTTACACGATGGCCATAATAGGACCCGCGCTAGGTTACGTGATCGGAGGTGAACTTTTGAAGCTGTACACGGATTTCCTCACCGTGGATCCTTCCGAGTGAGTATGAATCCGTCTATTCATTGTACGTACAGTCGAGAGCAAGCCTGGTTTCTCTAGGGCAAAATATGGCAACCTTCTACGCGTTGATTTTTAGAAATATTGAACATTTGCGAATGGATTAAAAATTTGAAAGCATAGTAATTTGATCACTTGGCGATTTAGGGATGTAAAGATATGAGAATCTAGGTATTTGGTGGAATATAGAAATTTGGAACTTAGTGATTTAAAAACCTTGGAACGTTGACGAAGGTTAATCTTCTACGTTTCATAGCATAATGGTTTAAAATGTAACGTTGATTACATTCAATCTTTAACGTCTAAAAGAGAACCGTTTCTTAGAAGATTCAACGGATTGAAACAAATTAATTGGTACTACGACGCGCAACGATGAAGAGGAAAAAAGAGCATCGAAACGGGTATCCTCATTATCGTTTAAAGGACAAGAAGCCAGTAATTAAACGTCGCAAACACGTCTAACGATGTTTCGTCGTCGTTCCGGAAAGCGTTCCTTTCAAGGCTGCGAAACGGCAGAAATAGATTATAAAAATTCGATACACGCCGTGTCTCGTGTTCTTTGCAAAGTCTTTAAAACGGACCGTGAAAATCCTATCTCCCTGATCCTTTTATCTTTTCTATTCGTCGTCTTCTGTTTTCTTTTACGATTAATTTAAGAATTAGACATTTTATCAGAAATTATTGGCAACTGCTTCTCGTCTTTCAAACAGACAAGAATATAGTTTAGTCTGCTGCATATGTCACAAGTTCTATCTCTCATTTGATTATGGTAGCTTAATCATGAATACAACCTAGTTGCATCTTTATGATTTCTCGAATGACACCGAGAATTTATAGAAGTTTATTCTAGAAATAAACTGTAGCTTTGTCAGAATCTCGTATAAATATTTATATATTCCATCGGATTCTGACGTTTCGTCCAGGTTGCATGAGTAAATTATCCGGACAAAGGTTAAAATGTGGTGACATCGGCAAAGCAGCGAGGATCAGGAACGGGATAGTTGTATTCGCATACCAACGTCGGTCGATTGTTCCATAGAACAGGCATGTTTTCGGGGTGTACCTGTAGCACGATCGCAAGCGTATTTGTCGGACAGATCGGTGCAAACAGCCGATAAATCCTGGCGAGAATTTAATAAAGTTGCCGTGACGCGCGGCTAAACTCTCCCCCTAGCCACTACGAGGAAAAAAAAACGCGGGAAATGCGTTGAACGTGGCAACGAGAGGCGACAAATTCCGATGGTGCAACCCATTACGCGTCATTCCCTATCGGCATTCGACGACTATCAACCCCTTTGCATCGTGAAACGCGTAATCAACGTGGACAACCTTCCGAGCATTGTCTACCCGTTGTAATTCTTTCGGAGTAGCTAAACGATCGTTTGCAAACCGTTTTAACAGATCTTCGCATTGCCGAATTAAGAATATGATATCATAATGATATCGATACGATCATATTGGTTTCCTATTTTGGATACGAAATTTTCAGATTTCTAAATTCCCACATCCAAATGTTCTTACATCTCAAAGTCCCTACTTCCGAAATCGCAAAATCACCCTCATGAGAATATACCGTGGTAATGGTAATTATTTCGGTGATGAATTTTTGAGAAGATCCGAAAACATTCGATTGCGATGAATGTTGGTACCGCGCGTCTTAAAACAGCTCGAATCTACCCCGTTGAAAATATCCCGGCAGCCCATTAGAGCGTATAATGGGCCGCGATTAATAGTGCATGTAACCCCGTGGTACACACCCCATGGGGAAAATGTCAAGCGGTGAACCAATGTTTGACGATGACGCCGATGTTACCCTTCAAAACTGTCACTTCATCCCCCGACACTTAGAGGACAATCAAGTTCCATTTGTCTACTCGTCTCCCTACGGAACATCCGAGCCCTTTCGTTGAGTCACTCCAGCCACGATGCACGTGAGAATCGAATTAATCGTCGTTCCTCTACCCGTCCGTTCATCCTTCTCCTATGTTTTCCCTTTCCTTCTTTTCTTTTTTGCCTATTTTATCGCAGAGACGTATACCACCGGCGTGCATACCGTGGTAAATCGAATTGTCGACCGTGTAAAGTATTTTCAGTTCCGTCCTTTCGAATCTTACTTTAAAATGGCGCGGCTATCGATTTCGGTGCCCTTATGCTTCCACTTTTTTCCTTTTATCGCTTCTCTTCCGTATTTTATGCCATCCACCGATGTATTACGGATAAACTGAAATGCATTTTTGCGGAGTTTGTTTCTTTCGGTCTTTTCGCGTGGTGTCCATGATCGCCATAGCTCGATTAAGAGCCAACTTAATATGGGAGTATCGTGGTACGTAATGGTCCATAGTCGAACGGATATTGAAAGAAATAATTTAGCAAATTAAGTTTAAATTATCGAATAATTCACGAGTATACTATGCGAGAATGAATATATCTGAAACTTTATTACAGTCTATAATTCATGCCGAAATTATAAATTCTTAGCCGGCGTCGTACGTACTCGCATAATCATGTTACCAATTATAACCTTCATTAAATTTCACCTCACACTCGAGATTTCCCTCGTACAACCAATTTGAAAATGTTATCGCTATTTTTATTTTTTAACGGTAGAATCTTCTATCAGATTTACAGAACTATCAGCTTCCGCGCAAAATTTCCAATTTTTTTCGAGCAATAAATCGAACCTACACGTTTTTCCTTTAAAACTTCGAGATCCAACAAATTATTTTTCACGGTAGCAGCTTTCCTTAGAAAAGATAAAAAGTAGAAGAGAAAAAGTTTGAAAAAGCAGAGTGAAATTACCATAAGTAGAAAACTTGAAAAGTTGTTATCTTTGAACGAGTACAGTCGTTTCGAGATCGGTTACGACACGGTCGTGTAAAAACCGTGAGAAAAGAAGAAAACGTAAGATGATCTCGGTGTCAGTGTAACAAATGCGGTTAAGTTCACTAAGGGATGATCCTACGGTTACTCAGCCATTTCCGACCAATCAATCACTTCTCCTTGGTCGGGTTTTGCTAGGAAAAAATGAAGTAACTAAAGTAAACGCAATTTTGATACAAAGAAACTAATATCTTCCTCGTTAATCGGTAAATCGTTAAGGTACAATACGACGTTTAATTAGCACCGTCTACGTTTTAGAGGTAATAATTTCACCGAAACGTGCTTATCCGCGTAAAAGAATTGTTTTTGGTGGCCAATCAACAAGTGTTTCGAAGCTGGAAAAGATTTCCCACTAGCCCGTTAATTCTCGACTTCAAAGAGCTTCCTAAATAAAATAAAAAACTGTCGGTGGTTCTGTAAACTGAAGTTGCGCAGAGGAGGGAACGCAATTTAATAATTTGCAAACGAAACGAACCGCTTCCTCGTCGATTCGTCTGGAGCATCGGAAAAAAAGACGAACTGTTACTACAATAAAATTAATAGTATCGCTTTGAGTGTGCAATTACATTTTCCTTGCACGCGAGCGTGTATTCGGCAGGAAAGAAGAGGGAAAGAAAAAGAAAAAGAAGAAGGTAACTGGTTGCGTTACGGCCACTTCCGACTGCGAGCTTACGTCTGAGAGCGGATCGTATATGCGCCGCGTTTAATTTCGCAGGCAAATGAAAAGAGTTTTCGCGGAGACGGCAGATGCTGCTTCGAGCAACTTGCTCGAAGCTCGTTTCCAAGTACTTTTCACAGTTTTCCGCTTTCTCGCTTCCCGCTTTCCTTGCCGAGATAGCTTTATCCTATATCTCGCGTCGCGATTTTCGACAGGAATCTTTAGTAATTGCGACGACGGATGGAGCAGACGAATTCTCACGAATTTGCCAATTTCACTGTCAGATTTGTAACTTAAAAAATTTGTCAAATTCGCAGCGCAACCGCGAAACAAAACGATGGTAACTGAGGGAATATTCGTTTAGTCTGGATGATGATGATTGTCATGAACGTCTCGTTGGCGTTTGTCGGTTGTCCGGAAATTGCCGTAGTTTTTTGCCGTGGATGTAAATTATCGAGACACAGAGAGAGAGGGTTAGCGGGTGGTCCAGGAACGCGTGCAAAAAGGAAATAGCTTTCGACTGTACATACTCGTAGCTGGCAATTTGTCGGAAAAGTTGCGCGAGCCTGCTCGGTTGGGGAATTTCTAAGCGGGCGCAATTAAAAAAGCGCGAGGAAATCGGTCGGTTAAGCCGGAAGTTCTATGGCAGAGAAGTAATTCCGGTCTATCTCGTAGCGGAACGAAGCCGTTGCTACTGTTTCAGGATAATTACATTTTTCGCGGGGATCCTTCACCGTTCTTTTATTTACGCGCACCGCGTCCTACTTTCCCCGGAGTTTTCCTTAATATCGACCGCGCTTTAAAACGTTTAACCCTCTGTTTTATAACATCTAGTTACACCGATGTCACGGGACGTAATTCTACCCGCGGAATGGCCAGGTTTTAATTAAAGAAATTCTCACTTCTTACCAAATACAATATAAGCACATAGTTATTCTTTCTGCACTTTACATGTATTAGTCATCTGAATGATTGCTGAACTTTCTATCGCGATAAGAGGCTGTATCGGTAGAACATAAGAACACGTAATAATTTAAAAAATAAATTTCAGAATTGGTTTGACACCGGACAGCAATGTGTGGGTTGGAGCATGGTGGATAGGTTTTCTGGGTGCTGCGGTACTGTGTTTCGTAATTGCGATACCGATACTTGCCTTCCCACCTGCGTTACCAGGTATGAAAACATTTTTCAATATTACTATTAATCATTCTGCGATACAATAGAGTTTCATTATTGTCTCTAAAATGACAAAGTTACACAATTTCATAGTACCGAGATACCAAAGTTGAGCAATTTTCTCGCAAGAATCGGTCTTTTCCCATTTCAGGTTCGGAAGAATTAGCCAAAGAACGCGTATCGGAAGCACACGAGAAGCAATCGAAGCAATCGCCCTCGAGCGAGAGCGGGGAGGCGTTTTCAAAAATACGCGAGCTGCCACGAGCACTGACCGATCTGCTCGGTAATCCAGGCTTTTTCATGTTGAACCTGGCAGGTGCAAGTGAAGGATTGCTTATCGCTGGTTTCGCGGCGTTCCTACCGAAGCTGATCGAAAATCAATTTAACGTCAGCGCTAGTTCAGCCGCGTTACTAATGGGTGAATAATATTGAAACTTTCTGTTATAATCAATCAAATCGGTGCCACCCTTTCGGCACGATCAAGCGATATTTTACGCTAAATAGCCGAACGTTTTTTCATTTTTATCGAGGGAACATTATACACTGTCGTTCAAAACTCTTGGGCCACTTACAATCTACTTCACTTTGGAACTTCACGTAGACGATGAAGTTCGAGCAGCTATTGAAAGAATTTTTTATTTTCATTCAAGGGTGATTTTATCTGAAAAACTGTACTTTCATATATCATATAGCTCTAGTGCAATTTTTTCTGCGGTATTCAACTTATATAAACGAGTCTCATGGATTAATCACTGAATTCTTTTTCTCCTAATCATAATTTGAAAGCAGCTTTGATAGCCTTATCGCTCATTACCTGCGAGTTCTAAATGGCTTTTAAACGACGGTGTTTTATTTTGTTTCCGTGCTCTCGATCCCCAGGGATATTTACGATCCACCAACATTTCAATGTGATTTGATGGAAATTTCGAAAGCACTCGTACGCGACTCGTGCAAATGAAATCCTTTGATTTTTTGTTCGCAGGTCTGGTGACCGTGCCTGCAGGCGGCGGGGGTACCTTTCTCGGTGGTTATCTCATAAAACGCTTTAATCTGCCCTGTTCGGGTATTCTGAAGTTCTGTCTGCTGGCCACTGCTTCCTGTATCGCTTTCACTTTGTGCTTCGTTTTAAACTGCCCGAATCTAAACTTTGCCGGAGTTACCGTACCCTATTCGGGCCAAACTAAGTACGTCGCTTATTTTGTTCGTTTATACGTGCTATCTACGAATTAGATTAATTAACGTCGGATAATACACGCATGTAATTGCAACAGTTACTCTTCGAGAATAACTTAACGTGAGGCTTTCGAAAATTTGATGGGCCAAGCCCCACTTTAGAGAATGATCATTTTTCCCCTGTATTTGAAAGTTTCCTAGTCTAAAAATCCATGCTACATATACACACATGTTTGTCCAGATTGATAAGTATACTATTTATGGAGCACGAAAATGCGTGCAATTTTCAATTTACCCATAAGTACACAGTTCATACGTAATGTACATGTATCAAACACCGCCTATATAATTGAATAATTCCATGTTTCCAGAAAATCGTTCTCGTTGGATGACGCGTGTAATAACAACTGCGGTTGTTCAAGATCAGAGTTCAGTCCAATATGCGGAGTGGATGGAATCACGTATTATTCCCCATGTCATGCAGGATGTTATCAGGAAACGCGGATAAACGATGTCAAAGTCGGTATAGTTTGTTATAGTTTGTTATCTTATTTAACATGCACGCAAATATCTATTTTGTCCTTCGGAATCGAATGATATTTTAGTAAGGCGTCGTTGATAAGTTGATAAGCTCGTGATGATCGTGTATGAAAAGTTTGCAAGTGTAACTAGAATTGAGATAAAAGTTTGTTATCTTACAGGTGTATTCGGACTGCAGCTGCGTACGCGCGCAGCCGATGAACCTGACTGCAGGAGTTGACGTTATCAGCTACGAGGCAATAAACACAACTTGCAACACATCTTGTTCCTATCTGTGGCCCTTCATAGCCTTAGCATTTTGCAACATGCTCATCACATTTTTGTGCACTATGCCAGCACTCTCTGCGACCCTACGGGTCGTTCGGGACGATCAGAGGTCGTTCGCTTTAGGTATACAATGGATTAAAGTTAGGATTTTGGGCACGATACCAGCTCCCATGGTTTTCGGTGCTCTTATAGACGATACTTGTATCTTGTGGAACGAGACATGCGAGGGCAGAGGAGCTTGCCTCGTTTACGACAACTTATACATGAGCAGGTGTGTATCGGTTAATATTTAATAATCGTGAGCATATATTTTATAAATTACTCACGAGCGTCGAATTTCGGTTGCAGGTACATGTTGGCGTTAGCTTTCATCGGTAAGGCAGCATCCCTCCTGTTCTTTTTCCTTGCCTGGTGGACGTATATTCCACCAGGAGGCAAACAAACTGATCAAAATTCGCGGGAAGAACCAACGACGACGCTAATGATGAACGACACATCGCACGAAACACCAACTACGCCGGCGACAATAAATCCTATAATTGATGCGTAAAAGATCGTGTTGCGTTCCATTCAATTCAGTGTAATAATACATCGCGTAAAATAACCTTGTTTCGATGAAAGATTTTTAATGTCGATGAATCTTCGAGGTAACTTGTTTATTCTTGATTGTTCGAAAATAGAGGAAAACACCGTTTACACGAATGAACTGACGGGAAACTAAACGTCAACGGTGTGACATCTAGTTTTCTCAGGTATAACTAAAACAAGGTTGCCAGCACGATTTGATACATATTTTTTTAATGGAGCGGTATTTGAAACGTTTTAGTGTACGTGCACGGTAAAAATGTTATTACGATGAATGTATACATTTACTAGTCAATGTATCTATGTCGAATTTTTAAGTTATGTAGTTAGCGTGCATATAGCAGTGCACATTTGGTAACAGAAGCGTTGATTTTAATCCATAATTGGATTATAATATAATTACTTACCAAATTAATATGTGGATACATCGGCGAGGAAGTGTAACATGTGTATGTACATTTAAACGTATTTGATAACTGTATTTATATTTCTCTACGGTATAACTAAGCAGATGTACGATGTAAATTAAGTAGAGGGTATTTATTTAACATTATTATATTATTCTTTAATACAAATCGTTTACGATCACTGGGGAAAACGCTATTTCAATAATAAGATATTTTATAAAGAGTTTGTAACAGGTACGCTAATTTATTGTGACTGTAGTGCAAATGAAATTTGCATGTTTACGGAAAATTTGAAATACAAGAAAACGAGCGTAGCGAACTAAACTATGATATTGTTTAGTTTAAAAATTGCTTAAGATTGTACAGATCCATTTATATAGGGTATGTTGTAAGAGCTGTTCACTGCCAGAACTATTGTAAAAAAAGCAGAAAATTGTTTTTAATATCGGCATTCGATAAGAAATATATGTCTTGTTCTAGATGTGAAAACTATAAGTACCAACTGTGAGAAACAATTGGCAAGTGCACTTTGTAGTCCTTTTCGATGTTTATTGAACGATATTTCTTATCCCGATATAGTTACCCGTTAGATTTTGATATCGATAAAAATAAAGTATACTGACAAGTATTTATATACTTAACGATGTATATCATTATGCTGTTTGTAATATGATATAATAATTAATAGTCGCAGTTATATGTGAATCGAAAAAAGACTTACAGAATTGTCTACGATTACACTATTGTCAGTTCTGAATGTGATTTTAATTATGGCAACGTCCTATAACTATAAATGTGGTATTTACCGATTGTCAATTAAACCAGGAAAATATGTATTTACCACGAATGATAACAGTTGATGTCTGAGATAAAGAAAATTATTCCATATATTCCTTTTACTTGTAAGAGGGAGCTGAATTACTCATGAGCCATGATTCAAATCAATCTAATAAGGTCCACACAGTGGGCTGCTCGCCGAAATATAGCACAAATGACTTTAGCAAATGACCACGTTACATTTCGGCGAAAATCATATCTCGAATGAAAAGATATTGTTCGTGAGCATTCAATTATATAGCCCTATTATAAGATGTAATTGTTACATTCTACAACTAAATTGTAAATTGTTGTTTCGTAAGGATAACTTTGGAAGAAATTCCGTATTGTAAAATTTCTATCATTCCTTGTACGATGTTATCGCTTAGAAAAAGACTAATACCTTGAAAACATCGATTGATTATTATTGTGGATCTAGAATCATCCAGAGTATATCAATTATAAATTCTTGTACCATTTGTAATGCATATCCGATTCATGTAATGAATAACAACTGTATTAGCTCGCAATTTTATACATGATGTTAAAATTTCGTACTTTATTTCTAAACAAAAATGGTCTTAGAAGATAAAGATAATATACAATTTTGGTATTTTAAAAATTGCAAATTGGAAAATTACCAATAGCCGAGATGTAAAAGAATTTTGTAGTATATAAAAATGAATTATGAAATTTTGTTACGAGAACAGTTCGCAAGTGGAACAATGATGTTAGCAGTAACCGGACGTGTAAATGTACAAAGCGCAATATGGACTGTCATTTACATTAGTTTGATATGACGCACCCTGTGCGATTTCTAACTGTAATTATTTTTGTTATTGAAAAGTAATATGTCTAGCACGTGTATTATACGTATCACCAATAAAGAACGAGTAATGTATGTTAATCACACGTGATATTTATTCCTTTATTCGTTATAAAATTACATAAAACTCGTAGTAAGTTTTCGATAAGAAACCGCTAGATGGCGATAGTATTACTGTCTTACGCAGTTTAACGTTCCAACCAAGGTGTCGTATCACGGACAACTTATTCGACAACATTATAAGTTGTAAAACATTTTATTAGGCTCAATAAAGTGTACAAATTTCTAATTTCTCGAAAACAGGAATTTGTTGATAAATTATTCTCTACCATTCTCATTAGATAGCGGAAACGGGATCATTTTCATAGCGCACGTGGATGTAAAATTAAAAAGCACATAAAAATAGAACTTGCACGATATTTTTACTTCATTGAATGAACTATTCTGTTATATGAGTTATATAATTGTAGAATTTCATCTTTAGTAAAAATGAAATATGTTTTCAAATGCGAAGGAAGTATATAGAAATTATTTCTTTAAATATTACAATCCAACTTCACAAAGATTTTCAGTATAAAAATATTTTCAAGATCGTTGAACATGATATTGTTAATATATCTATAAACAAAATTTTCCACTCTGAAATCTATATTTAAAATGAAGTGTTGAAAACTCAAGGTATAAATGTTTAGTTAAACAGAATCTACTTCTGATTTTTATTGTATATTTATTTCATCAATAGAATATGTACATATGTAGAAACATTTCTAAATCGTGTGGTACAGAAATGCATTACGCGAATGATTTAATCTATATTTTTATTATATAAAGTCATAAAATAAACGTATACTACAAAAAAAAATATTTGTGTCGATTATGTAGTTATCTTGTATAACTTTGCCAATTGAGATTTTAGAGATTATAATGTTTTATTCTTAGAAGTTATTTTGCAACAAAAGTATACTTTGTGTGCAATTTTAATATTTCAATTTCGTATATTTCATAAGTGATAAAACTATTTGTGATTATATGGTATTTTATATTCTATGAATTATTTTGATATAATATTGCAAGAACATATCATTACACGTATAATTATGTGTGTATAAATTTAGAAAAGTGTATAACTTTACGGCTTATATACGCTATTATTAAAAGAACCACCAAGAGGCCTCTTGGTCTAGGGGTATGATTCCTGCTTTGGGTGCAGGAGGTCCCGGGTTCAAATCCCGGAGGGGCCCGATTTTTTTTTTTCCTTTTTGAAATTGAACTACAAAACTAAACATCTTAAATATTTCATAAAACAAACGTCATTGAAAATTTTCACGTATTTAAGAGTTAGAAACAATCATACAAGTATTACAAACAAATTATATCGAGTAGTATAAACACTTGTGATTTCATTAATTACGAAACTAGTTATAACGTAATATAGCATGTTTACTCGATTCGTTACAATTTTTTCGCGCAGTTATGTAATATTCCATTAAATTTTATAATCAAAAATAAGGTTTGCACAATTGATACGTAAATAACTAATTATTTTTAAACGAACATGCCTTCGTACATATAGTAATGTCGATATTCGAATTTTGTAATTCTTCAAGCATTAATTTACCTGATGCTATTTTAATATCGGATGCTTATTAATAACTTAAGAGTATTCATTACGTTCACCAAATGAAAAGTGTTTAAAACGTCGTAAACGTCTTCGTATAACCGTAAACATAAACAA